>OY740789.1:63432093-64846487 GCA_963514005.1 Raja brachyura | reverse complement strand
TGAACAGCCTTCACTCTCTACAATGTCCAGACCCATCAGTCAAATTTCTCCAGAGCCTTGGCGTTGCCAAAGAAACTAGTTCCAGTCTTTCTAATCTATCCTTTTAGCTTTAGTCCCTCATCACGGGAACCATTCCTGTAAATCCACTTTAACATCCTTCCTATAATTAATCACAGTGCTCCAGTTAAGAACAAACCAAAGCTTTATTTAGCCTTCCAGAGGGGCAGCGCGGCTTTTATTTTGAGAAAACTAAAATCTAATAACAGGGATGTAATGCTGAGGCTTTATAAGGCACTGGTCAGACCACATTTGGAGCATTATGAGCAGTTTTGGGTCCCATAACTGAGAAAGGACGTGCTGTCATTGGAGAAGATCCAGAGGAGGTTTACGAGAATGATCCCAGGAATGATTGGGTTAATCATTGAATGACGGCACTGGGCCTGTACACGCTGATGTTTGGAAGGATGAGGGGAAGATATGAAACTTACTGAATAAGGATAGGCCTGTGGAGAGGATGTTTCCACTCGTGGGAGAGTCTAGGACCAAAGGCCACAGCCTCAAAATAAAAGGATGTACTTTTAGAAAGGAGATGAGAAGGAATTTATATCAGAGGCTCGTGAATGTGTGAAGTTCATTGCCACAGAAGGCTGTGGAGTCTTAAGTCAATGAATATTGGCAATCGACAGATTAGTATGGGAGTCAGGGGTTATGGGGCAAAGGCAGGAGAATGGGGTTGAGAGGGAAAGATAGATCAGCCGTGTTTGAATGGTGGAGTAGACTTGATGCGCTAAATGGCCTAATTCTGTTCCTGGGACATGAAAGGCTATTTGGCAAATTTATACACTCTTTATGCACCGTATAAGATAAAGCTTATTATATCTAATTAGCTCCTTTCTCCCCCTTCCCTGCCATTTTCAGTGACATGCACCTGTACCTTTAGGTCTACTTGCTTCTGCATTCCTTCAATATAACTTATCTGTTTCTTCCTACCAACATTCTCCACATTAAATTGCATCTGTCACACATCTGCCCATGGCATCTGAAGAAGGGTCGCAACCTGAAACCTTACCTATCCATGTTCACCTGGGATGCTGCCTGACCCACTGAGTTACTCCAATAGTAAACGTGAAGAGGGCGGCTCAGTGGCAAAGTGTAGAGTTGCTGCCTTAAGATCCCTGTCCCACTTTCCCGAGTTACCACAAATTCTCCCTACTTTTCCCCATGATTTAAACTGAGAGAATTACGGTAATAGCCAGCCGTAGGTACTCGGGGTTATTTATTTTACTCGTGGACATTTTTCAACATGCTGAAAAACGTCAAACGTACTGTTTAAAAGGCGGAGCGAAAGGTAGCAAGTTGGAGAGAATCATTTGTGAGTGGAGTGACCAAGAGACCTGAATTAGAGGGATGCTCATGGATAAAAGTTGTTGTAAGTTATGCCACTTTCCTATACACTAGGGGGATTTTACAGAAGCCAATTAACCTACAAACCTGTACGTCTTTGGATGTTGGAGGAAACCAGAGCACCTGGAGTAAACCCACGCGGTCACAAGGAGAGGGTACAAACTCCGTACAGACAGCACACGTAGTCCGGTTCGAACCCAGGTCTCTGGTGCTGTAAACGTGTTGTCAGACATGTTTCAAAACAAGAATGCAAGGGACCCAGTGATTAATGGAAGAATAAAACCTCTAGTGAGTCAAGATCATAAGTTGGTGGTTTAGCTGTGGTAAACCTTCCAGACCCTCTAAATATAAGTGTTGATGCCTGGAAGTGATTGCCAGCTCTGCTGGCTCTCCGAGTGTCATAATGAGTGTCTGTTACACTGACCACAGGCAATTGTTCTGGTATAACTGGAATTGACAAAAGATTTTAAAAAAATAACAGTCTGAAGAAGGCTCCCGTCCCGACACGTCGAGAGGTCCATCCCCTCCACAGATGCTGCCCGACCTGCTTAGTTCCTTTGTGCTTTGCTTAAGATTCCAGCACCTGCAGTTTCTGTGGCTCTAGAATAAATACATTAACATTTCTCCATTCCATCCAAATCACACAGCATACAGTGCTAAATCACCAGTGGGGGAGGATGTTGTGAACTGTCCAACTATAATATCATCCAATATAATCTTGTTCATCCATCTGTGTGGAAGTTATTCCCCCTCCTCCCTTGTTAATTGCAGCTGTTTAGTTTAGAGATGCAGTGCGGAAACAGCCCCTAAGGCTCACCGAGTCCGCGCGGACCAGCGATCACCCCCAACATTAACGCTACCCCACACACGCTAGGGGCAATTTACACATACACCAAGTCAATTAACCTACATACCCGTACGTCTTTGGAGTGTGGGAGGAAACAAAAGATCTTGGAGAAAACCCACAAGGTCACAGGGAGAACATACAAACTCTGTACAGACAGCACCCGTAGTCGGGAATGAACCCGAAGAGATCACAACACCCTCCCTCACTGGTGCGTTATCACTGTATGCTGTGTGATCTGGATGGTATGGAGAAATGTTAATGTATTTGTTCTAGAAGCACAGAAACTGCAAGCGCTGTAAGGCAGCAACTCTACCGCTGCGCCACTGTGACGCTCTTATTATCCAAAGATATCCAGGCAGGGTTTGCACAACATTTCCTGGATTTTGTAAAACCTGCCAGTTGCCTGTTCCTTCTGACGTCAAGTTGAGTATATTGTCGTACGGTACAGGTACATACCTCCAAGGGCTCAAGCAGAAGCAAGAGGTGACCCTTGAATACTCAAGCACACCTGACTTTGGCTTTGTGATTATTTATTTTAAAGATACAGCGTGGAAACAGGCTCTTCGGCCCACCAAGTCCATGCCGACTATCGACCACCCTTATACTAGTTCTATGTTATGCCACTTAACTAATTAACCTACAAACCTGAAAGTCTTTGGAGTATGGGAGGACACCGGAGCAGTGGGATAAAACCCCTGCGGTCACAGGGAGAAGGCACAAACTCCGTACAGTCAGGTTTGAACCCAGGTCTTTGGCACAGTGAGGCAGCAACCCTACCACTGTGCCACTGTGCCACCCGTGTCTTGGTACCTCGGACAGAGTGATGACATAGTCCACTGGCCACTGGCAGAAAAAAACATGGTCCTTCCCTCTCCTCCAAATGTTGAGTCAGATGTCTAGTGGGACACTTGTATACCCATTGCTGGGAGCATGAAATGAGCTGGGAATTCCTAGGTTTACATGCAAGCAACACTAGATTGGAAAAAAATCTGAGTAAATCACTGCCTTACCTGATGCTGCCTGACCAGGCCTACCTGGGCTCACCTAAATCCAGGGCACTCCAGTACCGACTAGTGAAAGGCCTGGATAGAGTGAATGTGGAGTGGATGTTTCCACTAGTTGGAGAGTCTTGGACTAGAGGTCATAGCCTCATAATTAAAGGATGTTCCTTTAGGAAGGAGATGAGGAGGTATTTCTTTCGTCAGGTGGTGAATCTGTGAAATTCATTGCCACAGAGGGCTGTGGAGGTCGTCAATGGATCATTTTAAGGCAGAGGTAGAGTGTGATTCTTGATTCACACTGGCGTCAGGAGTTATGGGGAGAAGGCAGGAGAATGGGGTTAAGAGGGAAAGATAGATCAGCCATGATTAAATGGTGGAGTAGTCTTGATGGGCTGGAATAGCCTAATTCTGCTCCTATCACTTATGAACTTGTGAACATCCAACATGTGGACCAGATTTTGGACTGTGCAAAAGGCACCAAAATATGGCCACTTGTGCATGCGTAGCTGTGCAAAAAATAACTTCACAGTGCAGGGCGTACATGATAATAAAGAACCTGTGACTATGCAGCGGCAGACACGCTATCTAACCCTCAGTGAGGCCGGGAGAGGTATGGGGGCACAAGCAGTGAGGAGAGCTGCATCAGGGCACGGATGGGGTGAGGTAAGGTGATCTCAATGCATTTTTAGCATGGGGTAATATCCTGATGTCTTACATCAAACACCACTTTGAATCACTCCAACCTCCATTGCCTTATCATCAAATTCTTATCAGCACCGACCACGATGAGCAGTCTTGCACAATGGTGCTTTTGTAAATGGTGCGTGTGACAGATTAGCCCTGTGGAGACTGCTCCCGGCTGCCTGTAATGTCTGTGTTGATGTTCTGTGCTATATTTAGGCGGTGAGTCATTGCCTGGGCTGTCGGCATGATTTGCCACAGAGTCTCCGAGAGGCAGCCTGTTTTTCTGTTGGTGTGCGTCCGTCCGTCCGTCCGTCCGCGTGCGGCAAGTGGGTGTTGAGAAACAAATGCCCGCGGGGGGCTCGGTGTGTGCGGCCCGACCGTGCTCACACCCCGGCACTTACCAAACCGTGAGAGGAGAAGATCGGGGTGGACGCATTTGCCCAGAGTCGGGGAATCAAGAACCAAGAGTCAAGAGTGTTTTATTGTCATACGCCCCACATAGAACAATAAAATTCTTACTTGCGGCGGCTCAACAGAATACACTGGAAGACTTGGGTTTAAGGTGAGGGCGGAAAGATTTAATAGGAACCTGATGGGTAAAGTTTTCACACAAAGGGTGGTGGGTGTATGGAACTAGCTGCCAGAGGAGGTAGTTGAGGAAGGTACTGTCACAGTGTTTAAAAAACATTTAGACAGTACATGGATAGGACTGGTTTAGAGGGATAAGGGCCAAATATAGGCAGGTGTGACAAGTGTAGATGGGGCAAGTTGGTTGGTGTTGGCAAGTTGGGCTGAATGGACTGTTTCCACGCTGTATGATTCGTAGCTCATTCAGAGTATCTCTACTTTACACATGCTGAATGGGAACTCACCTCCAGGGACCATGCAGTGCGGGGCCACATGCAACAGTATCCTTTATCCATTCGGCACCTTAACCTACCCCTCACAGAGTGGGCGACAAGGGCATGCTGCAGTCTATATGTTGACACAAAGAACGACAAAGACTGGTTGATCAAAAGAGACACAAAGACCTGGATGTTGCTGCTTCAGTCGCGGCTGTAGATTCCCGAAGACAGGATGGGGAAAGAGAATAAAGAGCAAGAGAGGAGGGGGTGAGAGGAGTCAGAGATGTGTGGTCGGGCCATGCTTCCCAAGGCCACGGGGATTTCTTTCTCCCACACTCACTTGCCGCAGATGAAAGAAAAGGCAGCCACCTTCCACTTTGGAGTGGAATGGCCATGGAAGGAAGAATGGGGGTGGGGTATAGAGAGGTAGTTCCGCTTACTTACCATGAATTGTGGTAGTTAATGGTGTGCCTGTGTGCGTGTTGTCACATGTGCTGGTAGCAACCGTATGCTTCAAGATACAGTGGTGCAAGCAGCGACCAGTGCATTGGGTCTGGCTAATGTGACCCAAATGGCACTGAGCATTTAAACAGCCGACGATGTGACTTCTGTGAGGACCATCATCACTGTGACTGTGGCTAGTGGATCGTGTGAGGGGACCATCATCATTGTGACTGTGGCTAGTGGATCGTGTGAGGGGACCATCATCACTGTGACTGTGGCTAGTGGATCATGTGTGTGGACCATCATCACTGTGACTGTGGCTAGTGGATCGTGTGAGGGGACCATCATCACTGTGGCTGTGGCTAGTGGACCATGTGAGGGGACCATCATCACTGTGACTGTGGCTAGTGGGTTGTGTGTGGGGACCATCATCACTGTGACTGTGGCTAGTGGATCATGTGAGGGGACCATCATCACTGTGACTGTGGCTAGTGGACCATGTGAGGGGACCATCATCACTGTGACTGTGGCTAGTGGATTGTGTGTGGAGACCATCATCACTGTGACTGTGGCTAGTGGACCATGTGAGGGGACCATCATCACTGTGACTGTGGCTAGTGGGTTGTGTGTGGGGACCATCATCACTGTGACTGTGGCTAGTGGATCGTGTGAGGGGACCATCATCACTGTGACTGTGGCTAGTGGATCGTGTGAGGGGACCATGTCTCATGTTGACATGTTTCCTGTATTACAAAATTACTTCATAGATTTAGTTTAGAGATACAGCCCACTGAGTCTTGATTAATACAGGTGTCAGAGACTATGGGGAGAAGCCAGGAGAACGGGGCTAGGAGGGTGAGATAGATGAGCCATGATTGAATGGTGGAGTAGACTCGATGGGCCGAATGGCCTAATTCTACTCCTATTGCTTATGACCTTATGAGCCCATGCGTACCATCGATCACCTGCTCATGCTAGTTCTATGTTATCCCACCTTTGCATCCACTTCCTACACATTAGGGGCAACTTCCAGAGGCCAATTAATCTACAAACCCGCACGTCTTTGGGATGTGGGAGGAAAGCGGAGCACCCGAGGGATATCAATGCGGCCACAGGGAGGACATGCAAACTCCGCACGCAGACAGCGCCCGAGGTCAGGATCTAATGCAGGTTTCTGGTGCTGGGTGGCAATGGCTCCAGCAGCTGCACCAGTGTGCTGTTCCAGGTTGGAAAGCATTTTTGGAGGTTTTGATAAGGAGGCGACAGGTGCTTTTGAAATAAATATTTTTGTGTTAACACCTGCCTATCGAGGCTGGTATGATATGTGATAACTCATGCACTTACATGTAGCGTCTATTATGGAGCATGATATAATCGTGTGCTGGCTGTAACTGTCTTGATGTTTGCTGTGATTCTGGGCAGAACCATGGATTATGGTTATCGACACAAAATGCTGGAGTAACTCAGCGGGTCAGGCAGCATCTGTGGAGTAAAGGAATAGGTGACGTTTCGGGTCAGAATCCTTCCGCAGAGTTAGATTTAGGGCTAACTGAATCAAGGAACGGGGTACTGATTTTGGATGATCACCCATGATCATATTGAATGGCTCGAAGGACTGAATGGCCTACTCCTCCACCTATTTTCTATGTTTCTTTGAGCCATTTGTCCATCTTAAATCTGTGCCAGTGATTTCTACCAGCAAAGTGCCTCAGTCCCACTTGGCAGGAAGTATTTGTTGATACTTTGTCTGCTCTGTGCAGGATATGACGTCATTGTCCTATTGTGCTGAGACTGCGAGGAGAGGAACGATAGACAGTCTCGCGTGACACCTGCGATAACGTTGCCCTTCTGAGAGCTGAGCATTTGTGTTCACAAAGCTTGGCTCTGGGCCATTTCTCTGCAATGCTTTCCCCGCAGAACTTCACTTCACAACAACCAGTGATTATTGCCTCTCATCTGGCTACTTCAGGCCGTCTCTGGAACTGCAGGTCTGTTAAAAAAAGTCATGGAGTCACACAGAAAGCATAGAAACAGGCCCTTCCGACCACCAAGTCCAAGCCGGCCACCAACCACCCAGTTACAGTAATCACGCAAAGGGCTGAAGGGCCTGTTCCCATCCTTTCTGATTCATAGTCATAGTCATACAGTGTGGAAACAGGCCCTTCGGCCCAACCTGCCCACACTGACCAACATTCACACTAGTCCCACCTGCCTGTGTTTGGCCCATATCCGGGAGGGAGACACTGGAGATATTGGACGTGAGGAGCAAGGGGCAGTAGGAGGTTGAACCAGGGTATTGTCTCCAGTGCCTTCAAGGTCGGCTGCAGGAGGTGCCCCCGGGGCACAAAGACGGCCAGGCGAGGAGACGGACATTGGGTCGAAGGCCCTGTGGGAGCCTGGGGTTTACCAGGATCGGCAACCGCTCCGGTAGACCGAGTGTGCGAGCAGACCGGACTTTAGACTTTGGAAATGGCACCAAAACATGGCGGCACCCGCATGTTTATATATGCAAATATATTTTCACAGTGCAGTTGCACATGTGACAAATAAAGCAACATTAAAGCACCCCTGAAGATTTTGGGGCACTTAGGCATTCCCCCCTGTTCAAGTGGCTGTCCAGAAAACTTGTAGCCTAACACACACCAGGTGAGCAATGGCACAAAGGCAGCCACAGCACGTCCAGGGGCTCAGTGAAGCCACAGTCAGATTAGTCCAATGCTTGATGTTTGATGTCCACACTCACAACGGTGGCTCCCTGCATTATCTTCCAGCCAAGGGCACCTTGCATTGTTATCTACCACACTCTGAATTAGTTGGCTATTAGAGGACCTTAGAACTGCTTGCCAGAATAGAAATAAAACTACCGAGATAGCAGGAAAACCAGGGTGAAAACTAAACCTGTGACAATTGCAGTTTTACAGTTTAGTTTAATGTCACAGGTGCGGAGGTAGTTTAGGACTCGCAGAACCAGGGGATATGGGGAGAAGGCAGGAACGGGGTGCAGATTGTGGGTGATCAGCCATGATCACATTGAATGGCGGTGCTGGCTCGAAGGGCCGAATGGCCTACTTCTGCACCTATTGTCTATGAGGTACACTGAAAAGCTTCCTAATCATCAATTGCACATATGCTGGGAGCTTGCAAAATTAAATCATGTCTGGACATCCCTAAGTGTATTTCATCCTTTGGAACCACACAGTCCTGGAACCCAAGGTGCCGTGCGGCAGAGGCTTCCCGAGGTGCCAAAGGCTTCGGGCTAGCAGGAGCGAGAGGATGAGGAGGGTGGCAAGGGAGAGGAACAACTCTCTCGGCAACTGCAACTCACATCCACAAAGAGTAAACCTCGCTAGACCTGCTGTGAAGCAGCATTTGTTCCTGCTTAGGTTTTTCTTATCTCCCCCCTCTCCTCCCCATATCATCAGCCCACTTATTCAAACATCACTCCCCCACTAACAGGTTCGCACCTTACAAATAACCTTCAACCAATGCAATCACTTTCACCTACAACTGCAAGCTGCTTTGCAACTAGAAGCTATCTCCAGAAATCTACCGTGGACTTAGACTTTCTCATTAACAGTAAACTGGAAGTATCACTTCAGTTCTCGGTTTCAGCCAGACTGTGCTGCAAAACCACAGACATCATTGAATAAACCTATTCATCATCATGGCCACCGAGTGTTACAGAAAATACAAATGTTCTTCCTGATGGTCCACACTGCCCTCGGACCAAACACCTGCTGCATCTTGAACACTTCTCAGTGTCCGAACACCTTAAAGGCACAAGCTCGTTCCTTTTGCAAAAGCTTACTGGTCTCATCAGATCATTCGGTTAAGGACACTTGCAGTCGAGTGTGCTAATGGATGTTTAGGATCAGTGCAATATTTTAGACTTTCGAGATATAACGCTGAAAAAGGCCCTTCGGCCCATAAAGTCTGTGCTATCCAGCGATACCCATACACTAGCATTATCCCACACACAAGGGCCAATTTATAATTTTACTGAAGATTTTACTATAATTTTAGCCTACAAGCCTGTACGTCTTTGGAATGTGGGAGGAAACTGGAGTGCCCAGAAAAAACCCACGCAGTCACAGGGAGAAAGTACAAACGCTGTACAGACAGCGCCCGTAGTCAGGATCAAACCCGGGTCTCTGGCGCTGTAAGGCAGCAACTGTACCACTGCACCACTGTGCTGCCCTAAACGTGTTCACAATGTGTCGTTTTCATGGGAGAAAAGAGTCACCGGTTGTGGAGAAACTATTATAATTTATATATACATTTATATACATATACACACAGGCACGCATACTTAAGGTGGTCTGCCGCATTGTTGAGCCACAAATATTATACCTCACAGTCGTGTGATTGTAAAGAGAACTCGTACAGGCTGCAAACTTTTGCAAATGTTGACTTCAGAAACCAGTTGTCTTTTGAAACCAGTGCTAGGGTGATGAGGTCACATTGAAACTAACAGCTCAGGAGTGACTCAGATAATTTCAAAGTTTTCAACCTCAAGAGCTCTCAATGATTGGAAATCATTACAAAAAAATCCTGCAAATTGTGGATATCTGAAGTAAAAAATGCAGAAATGCAGTTAAAACATTCAGAGAGATATAGAACAAATAAATGAAGGTTATGCAAAAAAGTAACGATGATAAAGGAAACAGGCCATTGTCAGCTGTGGGCTAGGTGAAAATAAGTTACGGACAATGAGACCTGTAGGTCGGGGATCGGGGTTATACCAATACTCTACTGGACTGTTTGTAAAATAAATAATTTCACGGTGTTAGCACTTCGCACATGTGACAATAGAAACAACATTGAACCATTGGGGAGAGTTGGAAATTATCTCTGATGGCTACAGATGCAGTCTCTGCAGATTAAGGCACTTGTATCCCTGAGTGAGGTTTTGCTAAAGTGCAGTGAGAATATCTAGGACCAGCTTGGGTTCTGCTGATGTCTGGGGCTGGCCTGGCCCAGCACATAGACACAAAAAGCTGGAGTAACTCAGCTGGTGAGACAGCATCTCTAGAGAAAGAGAATAGGAGACGTTTCGCAGGGCTGCCAACTCTCACGCATTGAGCGTGAGAATCACGCATTTGGCCAAATTCTCACACACTCACGCTGATCACAAATTTGTCACGCTCTGTCGTGATAAATTCTGTGATTAACGAAAATTTCAAAACTCATATCAACTGCATGGGCCGCGGGTGTTGGAGAGCCGGGGCTAAGGGATGGATGGAAGCAGAAGCAGCGGCGGGGACAGATGTGGATGGGGAGCCGGGGCTGGCGAGTGTTTGCGGGGCTGGCGAGTGTTTGCAGGCCATGGAGCAGCCTCAGTGCAAAAGTCCCGGGCCGTCGGAGGCGTTGGAAGCGGTGCGTCGCTGCCGTGAGAGTCTCTGTGCCGAATTCGCCCAGGATCATGGATCAGGCTGCGGCTCGGTGCATCCTGGAGGACAACCAGTGGCTGCTGGAAGTAAGTACCAAGTACTGGGTAGAAACGGTAGAAGATAGTGGCCTTCATATGGGGGTGGTTGGAGAAAGCATCCTGCTTGCCTGCTAGATTTTCACTTACTGTAACTGCAGGAAAAATGTTCCCAATGTTGGGGGAGTTCAGAACCAGGGGCCACAGTTTAAGAATAAGGGGTAGGCCATTTAGGACTGAGATGAGGACAAACTTACTTCATGCAGAGAGTTGTGAATCTGTGGAATTCTCTGCCACAGAAGGCAGCGGAGGCCAATTCACTGGATGTTTTCAAGAGAGAGTTATATTTAGCTCTTGGGGTTAGCGAAATCAAGGGATATGGGGAAAAAACAGGAAAGAGGTACTGATTTTAGATGAACAGCCATGATCATATTGAATGGCACTGCTGGCTTGAAGGGCCGAATGGCCTATTCCTGCACCTATTTTCTACGTTTCTAATCTTGAGTATATGGCAATAAAACTCGACCACTTGATTTTGAAGCATTCATGCATGGTGGAGATATAATGTGGTCATAGAGTGATACAGTGTGAAAACAGGCCCTTCGGCGCAACTTGCCCACACCTGCCAACATGTCCCAGCTACACTACCTGCTTTTGGCCCATATCCCTCCAAACCTGTCCTATCCATGTACAGGGCTGTCTTAACGTATGGGCACGTTGGGAAGTTGCCTGGGCCCCACGACCACAGGGGTCCCATGCTAATGTATGTATTGTAGAACATGAAAACGGAGAAAAACATCGCAAGTGCATGACGGCATATTTGATTTGGCATATTTGTAAGTGTAGGGGCCCCAATGCACCTCTTTGCCCCGGGGGCCTATAATGCTGTTAAGACGGCCCTGTCCATGTATCAGTCTAACTGTTTCTTAAATGTTGGGATAGTCCCTGCCTCAACTACCTCCTCTGGCAGCTTGTTCCATACACCCACCACCCTTTGTGTAGCACAATGGCGTTGAATGCAGAGCTAAAATCAACAAACAGGATCCTCGCATAGGTCCCCTGGCGGTCTAGGTGCTGGAGGATGAAGTGCAGGCCCAGGTTGACTGCATCATCCACAGATCTATTGGCCCGATGTGCAAACTGCAGAGGGTCCAGCAGGGAGTTTGTGATATTTTTCAGCTTGGCCAGCACAAGCCTTTCAGGTGTCTTCATGACTACAGAGGTCAGTGTGACAGGCAGTAGTCATTAAGACAAGTAATCCTTGCCTTTTTGGGTACAGGGACAATAGTGGAGACTTTGAAGCAGGCAGGGACAGTACATATTTGCAGGAACTGGTTAAAAATGTCTGCATAGACCGGTGCCAGCTGTTTGGCACAGAGCTTAAGAGTAGAGCGGGAAACATTGTCAGGTCCTGGAGATTTCCGACTCTTTTGTCCTCTGAAAAGCCTCTCCACCTCCTCTATTTTTATTGCTGATATTGGATAAGTTATGTTGTACAGCACAAAGGGTGTGGATGATTGGGAGTGAAGTGGTGATTGGAGGGGGATGGGTGTAGAAAGGCCCAGTCTTTGCAGACTGAGGTCAGGCAATGAGTTGGTGTGAAGTGTTGATTGGGGTGGGAAATGGTCCAGTCTTTTCAAACTGGAGTCTTGCCTTGAGTAGGTGTGAAGTGGTGAATGGGAAGGAGAGGGTGCAGGGTCCATTCTTTGTAGACTGGGGTCTGGCTGTGTTGGTTGGGGAGGGGGTACCAGGGTTACGTTTCTGCTTGTCAAACCTGCAGTAAAACTAATTCAGGTCGTTGGTCAGCTGACGATTGTCCAAAGAGCGGGGGGCTTTCCTCTTGTAGCTGGTAATTTGTTGCAAGCCCTTCCAAACTGAAGAAGAGTCACTAGCTGAGAACTTGCTCCTCAACTTCTCAGAGTACATTTCCTTGGCAGCTCTGATTCCTCTTCTCAACTTGTACTTGGCCTGCCTGTAGAGGTCTGCATCCCCGCTCCTGTAGGCCTCCTCTTTAGACCGTCGGAGCTGTCTGAGTTCTGCAGTGAACCAGGGCTTATCGTTGTTGAACCATGTCCGGGTCCTAGTTGGAATGCAACTGTCCTCGCAAAAGCTGACATATGATGATACAGTGTCCGTATACTCATCGAGGCTTGTGGTTGCTTCCCTGAACACATTCCAATCCGTGCAGTCAAAGCAGGATTGTAGGTTCTCAATGCCCTCGCTTGTCCACCTTTTCATTGTCCTAACCACAGGCTTAGCAGCTTTTAGTTTCTGCCTGTAGGTCGGAATAATGATCATAGAGAAACAGACCCACCCGGGGAACAGAGCGATATACAGTGATCGAGTGTTCTCTCCCCTCGGGTGGGGCTGGTAACCTGAAGTCTGTATTTTGGAAGGTCACGGCTGAGGTTAGCTTTGTTAAAGTCCCCTGAAACAATGATCGTGGAGTCCAGGAAGTCACTCTCTACCCTCATTAACTGGTCAGCGAGTTGCGTTTGCGCCTCACGTACGCAGGCATGGGGTGGGGATGTAAACGCTAGCAAGAATAAAGGAGTTAACTTCCCTCAGAGAGTAGAAGGGTTTGCAGTTTATAAAGAGGGATTCTAGGTTGGGAGAGCAGAAATTTGACAGTACCGTGATGTCGCTGCACCAGTCCTGGTTAGTATAGAAGCATATTCCACTGCCTCTTGATTTCCCCGCTGTCTCCACTTCGCGGTCTGCTCTGTGAAGTTGGAAGCCAGCCAGTTGCAGCGCGCTGTCCGGGGTTGACTCACACAGCCAGGTCTCGGTGAAACAAAGGGCAGCGGCTCAGGAGAAGTCCTTGTTTGTCCGATGAAGGATTTGCAGTACGTCCACTTTGATCTTGAGAGAACGTACCTTTGCCAGGAATATGCTCGGGAGCGGTGTGCGTGATCCTCATCGCCGGAGTCGGGTGAGTGCTCCAGAGCGCTTCCCACAGGCCTCTTCCGTCTCAATACCTTGAACGCAGCCACGGCCCCGCCCACGAGTATGTCCAAATAATCCAGCGACTGAGAGAAATCCGGAACGATGTTTGGAGGTACCGTATGTCCGATGTTTATGAGTACCTCTCTCGTGAAAGTAATCTTTGTAGGGTTTTCACAGACGACACAAATGAACAAACACACACAAAACAGAAAGGAGCAGTACACCGTGGCAGCCATCGTTGGCGCCAGCAGCAGCAGCTACACTGCAAGCAGCAGCAGCTACACTGCAAGCAGCAGCTACACTGCAAGCAGGTGTGCAGTCAAAGCTGGGACAATGGGAATGTTCAGCACTGGGGACCTAAGCAGGTAAGCAGCTATGATCAGGGTAGAATAGGGGGCCAGGTGTAAGGCTGGACTCAGGGTGAGGAAGAGAGAAGTATGCAACTGGAGTCAAGATCAGGAGTAGTACCAGGTATGCAGTGAGACCAAGGTTGGTCAACCTGGGCCAAGTGTTTGATTATAATCTGATTTCCATACATGAAGATACTAAGATCATTCATGTGCTGTTGATCGGAACCTGGCTCTACTGTGGAATGTAATTAGGAATGTAATTTAGCCTAACCTTATTCAGAGCTAATCCAATTTAAAGCATAAATATTGCATTCAAGTATAAGTTAAAAGACTCACTACAGTATCAGAATCAGAATCAGAATCAGATTTTATTCGCCAAGTATGTTTTGCAACATACGAGGAATTTCACTGGCCAGGTCAGTCACACAATTAAATGCAACAGATTCAAAAACATATTTAACATGAACATCCACCACAGTGACTCCTACACATTCCTCATTGTGATGGAAGTCTCTTCCTTTGTTCTTCCTTGGTCGGGGGCCTCGAGCCTCCGTTGATGGGACGGTCTTAACTCCAGTAGCCGGCGGCATTCGGGCCCTCTGCGTCAAGGCGTTCAGCTCCTGCATCGGGGGGGTTATCAGCTCCCCCGCGCCGGGCGATCGAACCTCGCGTCGGGGTTGGACGAACCTTCTGCGGCATTGGAGCCCCCGACTAGCCTCTCCCGAGACTTTGAGTCCTTGTTGGTAAGTCCATGGTGGTCGCGGTGGGAGCAATCCCAGGCAAGGGAGCCGCTCCGATGTTAAGTCGTGCCCCGCGGTGGGGCTCACGACAGTCCGAGGCGACTCCCAGCTCCAGCGATGGTAGGCCACAGAGCCCGGAGAATGTGATCCGAAAAATGATCACATATCTGGGAAGGAAAAAAGGTTTCCCCCGATCCCCTCCCTCCGCCCCCCACATTAAACAAACTGATGAACAGAAAAACAAACTTTAAACAGACACTAAAAATAACAAAAAGTTGACAAAATGAACAGACTGCCGGCAGGGCTGACCATCTCCCTGGCGCCCCTGGTGGTCAAAATTGTGCAATCTGGTGCGCCACCAGATTGCACAATTTCAAGCTGAAAAATGCAAAAATTCCGTACCAACTCCCGTACCCTACACCCCCTCCACCCCCTTTGGTCGCTACGCTCCCTCGGGCTTGGTCTCTCGCAATTTCTCACTCCAACTCTCAACCAATGTTGGCAGTGCGTTTCGCCCTGCGTTTCGTGACTCGACCCAAAAAACGGTACACAAGCATACACACACCACACAGACACTCACACATATGCGCACACACACACCACACACACACATACTCACACACAGACACCACACGAACACACCACACACACAGTCGCACACACACACACACACATACATACACACACACCACAAACACACCACAAACACATCAAACACAAACACACACGTACACACATCCATTCAGCGTGTGATGTGTTCCTCCAGCCTCTGGAGGTCCCTCTCAGTGAACCTAGGAAAAGGCTGCCTGGCCCTTGGAAATCACTGCTGCAGCCAGGCACAGGAAGCTGCACTTCCAATGTGTTAAACACTCACGTTGAATATCACAGCACTTTTCAAAGCAGCATTGGGGAGAAATACAACAACATTTAGAAATACAACAACACTCCCAACTTTTATAACCATTAGACTTTAGAGATACAGCACTTATGTGAGAATGCTGTTCATCGACTACAGCTCAGCATTCAACACCATTATCCCCTCTAAATTGATCGCCAAACTCGATGACCTGGGCATCAACCCCTCCCTCTGCAATTGGTTACTGGACTTTCTAACCAACAGACCACAGTCTGTTAGGTTGGATAACCATTCCTCATCTACCCTCACCCTGAACACTGGCGTACCCCAGGGCTGTGTGCTGAGCCCCCTCCTCTACTCCCTCTTCACCTACGACTGCATACCTGTATATGGTACCAACACCATCATCAAGTATGCAGATGACACGACGGTGATTGGCCTCATCAGCGACAACGATGAGTCGGCCTACAGGGAGGAGGTTCAGCTCCTAACAGCATGGTGTGCCGACAATAACCTGGCCCTCAACTCCAAGAAGACCAAGGAGCTCATTGTGGACTTCAGGAGATCGAGAGGCTGCACGCACACCCCCATCCATATCAACGGGACGGAGGTGGAACGTGTCTCCAGCTTCAGGTTCCTGGGGGTCAACATCTCCGATGACCTCTCCTGGACCCACAACACTTTCAAGAAGGCTCACCAGCGTCTCTTCTTCCTGAGGAGACTTAAGAAGGTCCACCTGTCTCCCCAGATTCTGGTGAACTTCTACCGCTGCGCCATCGAGAGCATCCTTACCAACTGCATCACAGTATGGTATGGTAACTGCTCTGTCGCCGACCGGAAAGCTCTGCAGAGGGTGGTGAAGATCGCCCAACGCATCACAGGCTCCTCACTCCCCTCCATTGAGTCTGTCCATAGTAAACGATGCCTGCGCAGGGCGCAGAGCATCGCTAGGGACAGCTCACACCCCAACCATAGACTGTTTACCCTCCTCCCATCCGGGAGACGCTACGGGTCCCTCCGCTGCCGAACCAGCAGGATCAAGAACAGCTTCTTCCCTGCGGCTGTCACACTTCTCAACGCTGCACGTCTCCACCCCTCCCCCCCGGACTATCCAATCACCAGCAAATTGCACGGATACCACGGTATATGTATAGATGTATATACTCATACTACTGCGTAATTACTTATTTATTCATAAGTTCGCCCTTCGGAGATGCCAACTGCATTTTGTTGTCTCTGCATTGTACACTGCACAATGACAATTAAATATTGAATTGAGAAGCAGGCCCTTCGGCCCACCGCCTCCGTGCCGACCAGCGATCACCCCGTACACGATCCTACACACTAGGGAATAATTTTCAATTTTACGGAAGCCAGCTAACCTATAAACCTGTACGTCTTTGGAGTGTGTGTGGAAACCGAAGCACCGGGGAAAAGCCACGTGGTCACGGGGAGAACGTACAAACTCTGTACAGACAGCACCCGTAGTCAGGATCGAACCCGGGTTTCTGATGTGAGGCAGAAACTCTACCACTGCGCCACTGTGCAGCCCCACATCGGGACGTTTGTACAAGTTGAAATTGTGATACAATGCAAGTTCCCCACTGATGAACTGATGCCGATGTCAGAGTAGAGGAGGTTGCAATGAGGTCATGGATGGAGATTGTGGGTCAGACTGAAGCTAAGTTTGCATTTGCTTTGTGCTCTTAACTCAAACTCACTTGTATATTGCTGAAAGCAAAGTTTGATCTGACAACACAATTGCTTTTTACGTCATTATTTCTTTTAAAAAAAATTCTGTATATGATAATTGCAATTTATAAATGCAGTTTAAGATAGTATCTTCTAATAATAAACATTTGATATTCACAAGTTGTGTAGGGCTAGTGTGGATGGGACATGTTAGTTGGCGTGGGTAGGTTGGGCCGAATGGCCTGTTTCCATGCTGTATGATTTCTATAACTTTTAAGCGAATTATAAAGGTTACTTAAGTTCTTTTTGGCAAGAGGCCAATAATTAGCATAGTGTTTTTAAGTGTAATTTGTTTAGATCACTAGATACTATCTTCCGTCCTTGGCAGTCTCTTGACGTCGAGGGTGACTCACTTCCACTGCTGCTTTTTGTGTTTTCTGAGTAGACATGACCAATGTGGGAATGACAGATCTTGCGACAGATGAGGCATGTTCGCCTCCCTGCACTCCTGATGCAAAGCCTCAATGCCATTCCGAATGTCCAACGTTGAGTGGCCGTGGGCCTGAGATTCCCCCAGGAGTTGTTGAATTTCTTCTAGGACACTTTGAGCACAACCTTAAATCATTCCCACCCATCATCTAGTTTGGGGCAGCACAGTGGCCATTGACCAAGTAAAGACCTTGGTAAAGATACAGGTGTGCATGGTACCTCCCACTGTTTATCCCCAAAATCCAGTACAATTAAACATTTAACAGCATTGGACACGCCGGGAATGGGATGTGATTCGTTGACACCTTCTGTGACCCGGGCTCGATCTTGACCTCTTGTGCTGTCTGTGGGGTGTTTGCATGTTCTCTCTGTGATCTCCATGACATTCGCCCGGGTGCCCTGGTTTCCTCCCGCATCCCAAAGACGTGCAGATTGGGAGGGTTGTTGGCCTCTGTGAGTTGCCTCTAGTTGAGTGGTGGAATCAGAGGGAAGTTGATGGGAATGTGGGGAGAAAGAAAAATGGGATTAATGTAGGATCAGTGCAAATGGTTGTCTTGAACTGTGTGGCAAAGAGCCTGTTTCGTACCGTATGGCTTTACAACACCGTGACTTTAGACTTTAGCGGGGGAGGCATGGTGATGCAGCGGAAGAGTTGCTGCCTTATAGCGCCAGAGACCCGGGTTCGATCCTGACCACGGGTGTTTTCTGTACGGAGTTTGTATGTTGTCCATGTGACTACGAGGGTTTTCTCTGGGTGCTCCGGTTTCCTCCCACACTCCAAAGATGTTCATGTGTAGGTTAATTGGTTTTGGTAAAATTGTAAATTGTCCCATGTGTGTAGGATAGTGCTAGTATATGGGGATTGCTGGTTGGCGCCGACTCAGTGGGCCGAAGGGCTAGTATCCACACTGTACCTCTAAAGGCTAAAGATACAGCGTGGAAACAGGCCATTCGGCCCACCAAGTCCGCTCTGACCAGTGACCATCCCGTAAACTAGAACTAAACCTACACACACTAGTGACAATTTACAATTTCCTGAAGCCAATTTGACCTACAAACCTGTACGTCTATGGAGTGTGGGATTAGACCAGAGCACCTGGAGAAAACCCACGGGGAGAATGTACAAACTCCGTACTGACAGCACCTGTGGTCAGGATCGAACCCGGGTCTTTGCCGCTGCGAGGCAGTGACTCTACCGCTATGCCATCGTGTCGTGGAGAATCTGACCTCCATTCAAGGAAAGATGGACCTCTGACAAGAAAGTCTAGTTTGGCCGGGAGGTCATGTGATCAAAACTCAAGCGTGCACTCAAGCTGGGTTGAAGCGCTGAGCCTTTGTCGTGTTTAATACCAACAACAACAGCTCCGCTGCAGGCCTGCCGTTAACAATGGCTTTTCATTTCGGAGAGCACGCTCTCCAAAGTGTTTTTCCTGTTGAGGTGAACAAGGCTGCAGTTTGTTTTGACTGGGGAATGTTTTGTAACACTATCATGCTTCAGCTCCAGGGGAGTGCTCGGCCAGAGTCCAATTGCTGAGAGAACAAGAATTAGCACAGAGAGACAAAGTGTGGAGTCGGCCGTTCCGCACCGCACCCCTGCAGATCTTTGAAAGAGTCTCCCGATTAGTTTCACTCCACTGCTCTTATGCCAAGACCTTGTTGAACTTTTCTTTTTTTCAAATTAGCCATTTCCTCTGTAGAAGATACTGTTAAATATTCTCTGACTGGGGATTCCACCCCACAATAACCAGTTGGGTAAAGAAACAATCTCTCCTCATGTCTCCTGCCTCTATTTTTGTTGCCAAACCTAAATGTAAATCCTTTGGACTGAAGGGCTCGGGATGGCACGGTAGCGCAGCAGTAGAGTTACTGCCTTACAGCGCCAGAGACCCGGGTTCGATCCTGACTACGAGTGCTGTCTATACGGAGTTTTATGTTATCCCCGTGACATACGTGGGTTTTCTCTGAGATCTTCGGTTTCCTCCCACATGCCAAAGAGGTTACAGGGTTGTAGGTTAATTGGCTTGGTAAGTGTGAAAAATTGTCCATAGTGTGTGTAGGATAGTGTTAACGTGCAGGGATCGCTGGTCGGTGCAGACTTGGTGGGCCGTAGGGCCTGTTTCCACGCTGTATCTCCAAACTAAACTAAACTGATTACTGCCTCTAGTCCCCAAGGAGCGAGATCCTCCCTTCTCCCTTACTTCCTGGTAATTTTGTAAACTTCTGAAAGACCCCTTTTTAAACCATATGAACTGTAAACGGGATAATTCGGGCCACACGCATCCCTCCAGGTTATCACGTTGCAGCCAAATAGATGATAATTCCTGTGTAGGAAGGAACTGTAGGTGCTGGTATATACCGAAGGCCGACACAAAGTGCTGAGGCAGTAACTCAGCGGGTCCGGCAGCATCGACACAAAGCGCTGGAGTAAACCAGTGATGCCGCCCGACCTGCTGAGTTACTCCAGCAATTTGTGTTGACACTGCCTGACTTGCTCATTTACTCGGATAAACAAAGGATGTTTGTCATTTCGGGTCGGGACGGTCTGAAGAAGGGTCTGACCTTGGTAAAGACTCCAGCATCTGCAGTCTCTTGTGTCTCCAATGTAATTTCAATGTAAACTCTTTACAATAGTGGCATCGTCTTGCAGAGGGTGATTCATCTCTGAAATTCTCTACGGCCAGAGGATTGTGAAGGCCGGATCTCTGGGCCATTTAAAGAGAAAGTCGATACATTTTTTTAAAGAATGTGGACATTGAGGGTGATGGGAAACTGGCACAGAAGAGGAGATGAGGCCTGGGCAGATCAACCATGGTTGCATTGAATAGTGGTCTACTCGTGTTATTTTATTATGGTGTTAATATTACAGCTCTTTGGTTTTATCGTATAAGGTCAAAACTTTGTGATTTCTCAAACAGTGCTTTCTCCTTCTTCCATAGCGGAACAGGAATGAAAACCGCGCCGACCATCCATTCTGGTGGAGGCTCCTTGTCCTCCTCTGTGCTTTAATCTTTGACCCGAATGAGAATGCGGAGGCCGCAGGTCAAAGGTGAGGCTGAACCCGCCCATTCCTCCCCCGCCGAGCAATCAACTGTCGGAGCTTACCACGAGTGGCACTAAGCAAGAGAACAATAGGACCATTTTGAAGATGCTCACCGCTGGTCGGATGGTGTTTTTTATATATATGAACATACGGTGGAAATATAGCATGGCTTGCCACTGACATCCAGTAGGCACTGTTCATCATCACGTGCTCTTCACCTGCCAACAGTGCCTCTTCCTTCAAGAGCTGGTCTCCTGACCAAGACACCTCTGAACTCTGAGAAGAGCGTGTTGTGCTCCGTCCTCTCCATTCCTTCGAAGCCTCCGTTTCCATGGCAACAAAGAAAAACCACAAGACGCGCGCATCGGTGAGGAGGAATATTGTCGAGATGCGTCTTGACCAACGGCCCACCGAAGTCGTACCAAAGAGTCTTTCGTACTTGAGCAAACAAAATGTCACTGGATCCCCAATGGTGGTTACGTGCAATCCCTTTGAGGCTTAACCTGTGTTTTGTTTCCATTCCACACCAGGTCCTGGCCCCTCGCTCCTAGCCCATCATCACCAGCACCTTCCCTCCCATCATAAAGCTGTAAGATGTAACAAAGTGAACCTCCCCAAGAACCATCCTGACTAAAAGGGGAAGGGTGAGGAGTTTAAATGTTTCTGCCCACTGATGCACTGAGATCACTGGCTGGCTCCTGTAACCCTGCTGAAAGATTTGTTTGTCAATGGTTCATTTAAGAATTAATTTTACATCACTTCTGAGACTAAAGAGTTTTAAGGCATTCAAACCTGAAATGTCCTCATTCTGGCAGGCCAGTAGTTCAGGAGTGATCAGAACAGAGGGTCCTTCCCTGGGACCTTTCCTCTCCACTTCCCTTTTTCAAAGTTAATTAGCTTTTGGATACAGCTGAAAAATATTGCCGAACAATTAATTGCTTTACCAATTTTTGTTTTAAACGTGTTTGGTGGACGGGAGAGAAGGAATGATAGTCAGAGATCGCAAAGGCTCCTTGAAGATGTCTACCCAAAGTCTCGTTTTACAGATAACTTTCAGGGACCATATCCAAGTGCTCTTATTAAAGGAACCCTGACAGTGTGAATCCACACTCAATGATACACGCAAGCATGAGACTCAATGAGGGAATGGTACTGGAGGGCAGGTATGGCAACTGGTACTGTTCATTACACACAATATTCCAGCAAGCATTCATGTGGCCTTAATCCGCCACTGCCATCATCTCCTCAACACACCCTCAACGTCCCCATTGTTAAGACGACACCTCAAGCTGAATATGACAGCATTAAAAAGACAGCACAATCCAATTAACAATATTTTGGGATCAGAGATCTAGGGTGTAAACAGTTGGAATATAAATTGCCTGGCAAACTCTCTTGGAGTTGGAATTTCAAACAACCATATTTCAACATTTCCAATTTGCTGTTGGTCATTATCAGCCCAATAGTATATCTGTGGAGGTGGTGGCATTTATATTGTGCCAATTGTTCTGCTGTATCTGATTGTACGCGGCCACTGAGATTCCACCCACCTTGCTGACTTCCTCTGCATCGCACCACAGGAGGTGCACGATTAGCACTAAGGACCTGTAGGGTTTGTGTGGCGATCCCCATAGTATGTGCCTCCATGTTAACAGTGGTCGCCTGCAGACATTGAGGCTTTGATCAAGTGACAAGGTTGGGATCTTTTAATGAGCACTAAATTAGAAAAAGAGTTCTGGTGACAATATTTTGCTGAAGGATGGCTCCATGATGTTTCATATTTCAAATATATATTTCCAAGTATGAATGTGTGATGATATTCAGACATTCAACATAACACAGCAGTTCACTAGCAATAGCACCCACACTTAAAACCAGACAGCTCACAATGGAGAACATTCCCTGGTAAATGGAAGTACAATTTAGGGCAGTACTTTTGCCAGTCTGCACTAGTACTTGTGCAAGAGTTCACAGACACACACACACACATATGGAAATTAGAACAAATATACGCAGTATGTACAAAAGACTGTCCCAAATGCATCAAGCAAGGATCTAATTCATAAAAGTTGGGATGCAAGCGATGCAAGCCTGAGGGTCTGTCCTCCACGATACCCAATCATTCGCAAGGCTCAACGCAACATGTACAAGATCATGAGTCTGGTGCTCTTTGTGCACAGTCTGTTGGCCCTGCCATTGTGGTGTGGGTCAAGTAGCAAAGGTGGCTCACACGATGGGATAGGGGTCTCAGATCAGAGACAATTGCTTATTTTAGTTCAGGAACTTGAAGGAAAAGTGGCAGCGCGGTAGAGCTACAGCCTTACTGCGCCAGAGACCCAGGTTCAATCCTAGTGCAGTTTCCTCCCACACTCCAAAAGACGGCCAGATTTGTAGGTTAATTGGCTTCTGTATGTTTTAAATTGTCCCTAGTGTGTATATAGTGTATGGGTTGGTCGCTGGTCGGTGCAGATCCACATTGTATCTCTAAAGTCTAAAGTAACATCTAAAGTCAAATGCAAAAGACAATTAATAATAACAGTGGTGCAGATAATTAGGATGACAAATCTGGATTTTTTCATACAAACTCTTCACTAAAGAAGGCTCCACGAGGTTCTGTATTTCTACACAGCCAGATCCTCACAATAGCTTTTCCAACATATTGCGAGTCTAGAACAACTTCAGAGAAATGCACAAATTTGCTGGTGTAATGCAGTGGGCGAGCTGCATTTTCAGAGAAAGCAGTTTGCAAATGATGCCTTAAACCGGGTCCACACTCTGAAGATAGACACAAAAAGCTGGAGTAACTCCGTGGGACAGGCAGCATCTCTGGAAAGAAGGAATGGGTGGTGTTTCGGGTCGAGACCCTTCTTCAAACCATACTTACTCTCTCAGATGGAAGGAGCTGCTTGGAGGAGTTACACTGGTGTAGTGGCCACAATGTATCCCTTTGTCGGTGTCACTGAAAAGCAGATTAGCCAGCTCCTTTTGCACATGTTTTCTTGGGTCTGCAAATTGGTTTCAGTACCTTTTAATCTCACACCAGCAAATGGACTAATAAATTATTTTACTGTATGTTATTTGGTACTGGACCTCACCCTGTCCTCTTCCCCAGTAGTAATACCATTCCCTGTAAATATACTATGTGATCTCCAGGGCTTGGTCTGTATTCCTAACTGATAAGTCTTAGAGATGTACAGCTCAGAAACAGGCCCTGCCCTGCGGCCCACCAAATACATGCTGCCGTTGCACCCATCTATACTAATCCCCTTTACATGGATTAGGCCCATAGCCTCCTATCATCTTTGCATTATGGACCCACTGCTGAGATAGGTGATCGGTTCCATGGGCAGTCAAGTGAAATGAAACCTGTATTTAGGATAACTTCTCTGTCCTCAGTTCAGGCGTGCCACTAGGAATCCACTCTACACAATCTCTCCCTCCTCATCCTCTCTTTCTGTTCTATTTACAGCATCTCTAATTGTTCTTCAGATACATCAAAACATTTCACTAGAGAAATAAGAGGAGGAAGGAGCTAATGAAAGGCTCCAGACATTTTAATTAGTGGGACGTGGGATGGTGTGCAGGAAGTAGTAATCTTTTTTCTGATTCCTGTTGTTGAAGCCTGCCAGTTTCAATTAACGCTTTCCCTCTCCTTCCTGAATCTTTTAGCAATTGACATCGGTTGTAGCCTATTTAGTTTAGTTTGGTTTAGTTTTGCTTATTGTCACGTCTGTTGTTTAGTGAATGAGCCATGCACTGGGTGGGTTGTAGGAGTCTTATCAAAAGTTGCACAGGCAGATTGTAGTGCAGATAATGGGACCAAAGAAATACAATAAATCTGTAAATCAGCACAAATTTTTCCTAACATTCAGTGAAAATTTGGCAGATCTGTGATCCAACCACAGTACCTGTCTTTGATACATGGCTGGCTAACCATTTCCTTTGCCATAAAATTAATGTTCAACATTCATCTCTAGTTTCATTTCTAACATTACTGTAATTAGTTTGCAAGATGGCCATAGTCCTCAAAACAACCTTCGTTCTCCTGAATTTTCCCCAGATATGCTCACAGCAATCTCCTGGAGACCAGCCTTTAATTCCTGGAAACTCCATGTTCAAAGTGTTTCAAGGCTTGGCAACCATCAGGAAATGAGTGTTCTGTGTTTGACAGACTGAGTAGTAGTGAGCTTGAGGGTGTCACAGTCAGAATGTTTTTGTGTCAAGATCTGGTATCTTTGACAGCACGGTGGTGCAGCATTGGACCTGCTGATCCTGACTATTGGTGCTGTCTGTACGGAGTTTGCACGTTCTCCCTGTGGTCCGCGGGTTTTCTCCGAGTGCTCAGGTTTCCTCCCACACTCCAAAGACGTGCAGGCTTTGGTAAAATTGTCCCTGGTGTGTAGGATAGTGTCCGACTTGATGGGCAGAAGGGCCTGATTACGTACTGTAAAATTAAAACTAAAATGAAAATCTGCCAAGAATTTGGAGGCAACACTCTTTGCTTCTTGAACCATGTGTTGCCAGTGACACAAATGCCCATCTAGAGCGTGAACTCATAAGATCACAAGTGGTAGGAGTAGAATTAGGGCATTCGGACCATTGGGTCTACTCTGCCTTTCAATCATGGCGGATCTATCTCTCCTTCCTAACCCCATTATCCTGCCCAAAGGGCCTGTTTCCACGCTGGATTTCTAAACTAAACTAAACGAGAATAGAGACCTCACAAAAAATTGCCACATTGTCCAAAGACACATTAGCAGCAGCGCTGCGGTGATTTGCACTGAGAACCATGCACTAAAATGGGAGCTGTGTGCTTCCCAATGGGAGTTTCATGGAAAGCTCCCAATGGTTGTATCATGGCTGCATTGGAAGGGTGTTAGTCCTCGATAAACTGCATGAAATGCTGCCAAGGCGAGGCTTAGTGGGAGGAAATGGTGCTCCTGTGCCTCTGGGGAGCCCCCAGTTTGCACTGATGGACATACCTGCTATGAGTGTCCCCACCCCAATGGGTCATGGGCTGGTCAAGGGGCCGGAGGTCAGAGCCCACAGCCCCGACCTGAATAATACAGAGGCATCGGACAGTGAAGGGACATCCCAATGGGCTTGCCGTGGGCAGTCATGTCACCGTACAGGCGCTTTGAACCATTTCTGACCATGATGTGTTCTTCGTTTCCATATCAGAGCTACACCATAGAGTTATGGAACTGTAGAAAGATGCAGCCTAGAAACATGCCCTTCAGCCCAATTGAGTGTACATTGACAATCAACCACCCTCTTCACACTAATCCTCCACTAATCGTAATCCTACAGCTCCGAAACTATACAGGTCATGCAGGAAACACGCAGGCTGCTGCTGGTGACACCATCAGATGCATGACTGACGTCAGGAAAGCACATTAAGGTGATCCCCACCCAGAAAAACTGGGCCACGTTAATAATGGGTGCGATTTCAATTGGGAAAAGGTCGACAGCGGGACTTTACGTGTGACGCATGCTTGAACGACGGGCGTGGAGGGCTTCAATCTCCAGGCTTTTGCAGCGCAGGTCTCCAGAAGATAAACACACCTGCTCAAACATGTATTGTGCATGCAAGCACACAGTTTCCTTCAGTTTCATGGAGCCATCCTTTCAGTGAATTATTTTATAGTTTCACCTTCACAAGTGCCTCGTCTGGGGAAGAAAGCAACTTTATTAAAGCACCTTCCTCCTCCTCCTCCCCCCCTCCCGACACCTTGACACTTGATGCACCTGCAATTCTACTCTCTTCCCCCCTCCAAGCCCCCGCCTCTTGCAGACTTTAATCGAGAGGAACGGCAAGAACAAATGCTTGTAGACACACTGTTCGGGCAGCTTTCACGAGTGCAGCCATTCTTGCAGAAGTGACCAAATGTTTCCTGCGATCAATTGAACACTGAGCCAGCTACCACAGAAAGGCTGCCTGGGGAATGGACAACTGATCAAGGAACTCTACAGACGTTTGTCAAAGACTGCTGACATCAGCCTTGGCAGAGGTGCAAGGGAACTTCCTTTTTTTTTGCTATAATTTATTCTGTGTAATTTATTTTTTTGTGTATGACTGATCTCGTTTTTCTAGTGTGCAATTTCTCTGCGTTTCATTGGGGCGGCTGTGCCAGCTCGAATGCAATGGCCTGATTTAATCGCGTACTGGAACTGGGACCTTAGGGTTGGGAGAAGGAGAGTGCCGTGCAATCGGAAAAACATTACGCAGGAAAAGGCCGATGCTCCTTCTCTGAGATTACACTGAGATGTGGGAGCAGCTGCCTGCGGCACCTCAAAGAGCAGGAACGGCCCGAGTTGATTGTGTTGAAGTGGTCTTATCCAACTCGGCAAAGCTCCCCTTCGCTGACCTCACTGGACCCCCCCCCTCGACCGCGGTGAGATGACCTGTGGTCCACTTCAGGGAAGGCCACTTGACTCCTTCGCTCAGAGATTTTGGACAGCTCCAGGGAGGAGAACTCACCTCTGCAGTCAACTCTGGTGTATCGTGCGACTAGCTCAATGAGATGTGAGTTGTCCTTGGCGGTCTGGAGGGCGGGGGGGGGGGGGGGGGGGTGAAAAGAGCTACGTGTCAAACTTCGTAGCATCCGCTCCTCTTCCCCGGCCCATTTCTTCGTCCTTTAATTGCGAAGCTTCGAGAAGAATGAAATGTGATCCCAATCATTGGCTTATATCATGGATCAAGGCAAAATGAAGTAAGGGGCAAAATATGCACAGTTCCACATTTCAAGTCGGTACTTATGTATCGACTCTACAATCAGACAAAGTATGTACAGACTTTTCTCCTGAAGTGGCAGATTCTAGCCTGTTAAGTGACCTTACAATAGAAGAGTGCCCAGCAACCACCAGCGCGGGACGCCAGGGCAAAATCATCTCCAGAACGTGGATGTAAATATCACCATCACATCTCAAAGTGAGCACGGTTTGAGAACAAGTGGACACCTCATTACATGCAAGAGGACCATTGCATTGCATGAAAGAGAACCACTGCATTGCATGAAAGAGAACCACTGCACTGCATGCAACAGAACCACTGCACTGCATGCAAGAGAACCACTGCATTGCATACAAGAGAACCATGGCATTGCATGCAAGAGAACCATTGTATTAAATGCACCAGAACCACTGCATTACATGCAAGACAACTGTTGCATTCTGTGGTCTACTTAGGAGCTTCAATTTCCGATGTCTTATTTTTGCAAATTGACCTCTCTTCCGAGTGGGTGTCCCTCAAACTACTTACATGTCGACTACTCAAGGGGTGCTTTGCAAACTCCAGCCAGGGATGGCTAATGCAAGCAAGGCTGTAGTTGAAAGACAGCCATTTAGGCCTCCTGTCAACATACATAAGTTCGCGGCACGAAAGTGCACCTTATTCAGACCTCTCTCAGGGGAAATATAATCAGTAATGTTATTTTGGGAGGGTGGCAGTGGGGGGGAAGCATGCGGCTGCTGCACCTGCTTAGACGTGTTTAGAAAGTGACTTTTATTTCCATGGGGCAGAAAACCTGTAAAAAAAACACACAAGAAGTGGGGTGACATTGAAGGTCATGTACAAAGAATAACACCCATGTTACCAAAGATGGACACAAAGTACTGAAGCATCTCAGCAGGTCAGACTGTCTGAAGAAGGGTCCTGACCCAAAACGTCACCTGTCATTTTTCCCCAGAGACATTGCCCGACCCGCAGGTTTACTCCAGCAATTTGTGTCTACCTTTGGTGTAAACCAGCATCAGCCGTTGTTTGTCTCACCCATGTTACCTGCTGGAGTTTCAGGAGCAGTGGGTTGCGAGTGCAACAGCTGAACGAGATAATCACAGTATCCGGAGAGGTAGATGGAGAGGGATCTAAGATGAGGATGAAGGAAGTACTTGTGAGGACATGGCGGGGATCGCCTTGGATTGTCTGGAGTAAGATTAGCCACGGGCTTCAGACCTCTCCTCCCACAGTCCTCGCCCGCCCCCTTGACCCACACATCACATCGGGTATGAACAAGGAGGCCTCACCCCATCGTGTAGATCCCCTGTGTGATGCATCTTTGCAAAGAGGAACCCGACCAATAAAGAATTAAAGGAAATAAATTGCACTCAAAGCATGGACCATTGGCAAAGTAAGCATTTAGTTACCATTTTGCGGTTGGCCTGAGAAATTGGTTGGTAGGTTTTCATTAACTGTTGGCCAAGGTTAGTCCAGATATATGTGCAAGAAAGGTTATTCCAGCGGGCACTCAGGGAATCGTAGATTTGCAAAGCTTAGAAGCAGGTCCTTCGGCCCATCACGTCAATGCTGACCATTTTGTCCGTCTACAATCACCCCACCTGCCTGCAATAGGACCACATTCTTCCATGCCTTGGCTAACCGTGTCTGTCTGAATGCCTCTTGAAATGGCAATCGTGTCCGGATCCACCACCTCCTCTAGCAGTGAGTTTAATATAGCATCCATGCTTGGTGTCTAAAATCCTACCCCTCAGATCCCATTTCAAACTGCTTGCCTCTTGTTTTTTGATACGTGTTGTCATGGATTCTTGCCCTTCGATGCTTGGAGGTTTTGATGCTTTTGACCCTCTCTTTAAGTCCTAGGATGTCTTTCAACCCTGATCGCCCCTCCGGTTCTTCATTAAAGTCAACATTATTGACTTATGCGGCACAGTAGGCAGCGGTAGAGTTGCTGTCTTACAGCGGCAGAGGCCCGGTTTCGATCCTGACTGTGGGTGCTGTCTGAACGGAGTTTGTACGTGGGTTTTGTCCAGGTGCTCCGCTTTCCGCCCACATTCCAAAGAAATACAGGTTGTGTAGGTTAGAAATGTAAATTGACCCCAGTGTGTAGGATAGTGTACGGAGATCGCTGATTGGCACAGACTGGGTGGGCCTTAGGGCTCGTTTCCGCTCTGTATTTCTCAAAACTAAACTAAACTAAAAAAAACTAAGGCTAAATGATTGATGTGCCATCCTTGAGCAGAGGTCATTGAGGTGTGAGGGGGTGACTATTCCTGATCAATAGGATGGTCTTCAGCCAAAAGGAGCCAATTTGCCGTGACCCCATTTACCTTGGTCTAGCTCCCAATCTTTTTGAGAGCGGCGACTCGTGTTGGTTCGTGGGCCCGAGACCATGCATCGGTGGGCACCAAGCGTTTTATCAGTGATGTGTTCAACCCACTGTTCTGGTGGCCATTGCAGGGGAAAGGGGTGCCCTAGCCTGACAGGTTTAACACAACGATGGTCCACTTCCAAGGACAGATCTGACATTCCAGTAAGGTGACCCACATGGAACATACAACATACAGGATCCCTCGTGAGTTACTCCAGCTTTTTTGTGTCTATATGCGGGATCCATCCCCCTCCCGAGCATGGTTGAGATCTTTGTATGTGATCTTTAAGGCTCCCTTGAGGCAGTTGTTTTAACATTTGGTTCGCCTTTCTCCGCCACAATTGCAAAGGTTACAAACTGCAGAGGAGGGGCCAGGAATAAATAAACACGCACTGGAATGTTATTTTTGTATTATTGTAAAATATTATTCTCTTGTGTGCTGAAGGGCTTTGTACCCCCCTTGGTCTTTCATGAGAAAATGTAATTGTACAGTTATTTTGTGCTTTGTGAGTTTTTAGCTTGTTTGCTTCATGTGTCCAATGAAATCTATGACTACTAAGGAGATGTTAACTTGACTTAAATATCTGCAGATTTCCTGTATCAGCCAGTCGCAATCACCTGACTCCCATCTCACATTGATCGGATGCCTTAAATTCCGACATTGAGCTCTAGCTAATATTAACTGTGGCCAGTTCCTGCATAAGTTCCATGGGTATTTGCTTCACAATCTGCAGACGTGTTTTATTATGATTTTAAACCTGCCTAACCAAAAGTTTTACATGCATCAGTCAGTACACTCTCCCCATTTCCTGCGTGGGTTTTCTCCAGGTTTGTCCCACACTCCAAAGACGTGCAGGTTTGCAGGTTAATTGGCTTCGGTAGAACTGTACATTGTCCCTAGTGTGTAGGATAGTGCTAGTGTACGGGGATCGCAGCTGGGCAGAGACTCAGTGGGCAGAAGGGCCTGTTTCCACGCTGTATCTCTAAACTAAACTGGTTTAGTGCTGGCTGGCTGCCTGCCGTGGACAGCCTGAGAAACTAGGCATTCTCTGCTCTAAGATACCAGACAGCTCAGGGGGTTTGGAAGTAGCTGTGGTACTTGACCATTTCAGATAGCTTTTGCAGCCATGTGAAGCAAATTCCCTGAGTCTACTAAGTCTCCCCGTGGTAGATGATTAGGGTGATCGTTATGTGTCACGCAGGAAGCAGGGTAAGGAACGTCAGTACATGAGAGGGACACACAGCCCCATGAGTTATCCATCCGGTGGGACAATGGCTGATTGTTGAAAATCCATCTCTCCATCATGGTTCCGTAACCCTCAAAGCTCTTACCCATTAATCTCTCCCGCTTTGAAATTTTCAAGGGAACCCCAGGCTTAATATTCTTGACAGAAACGCTGTCAGTCTTTGTCTGAAGCTAAAAAATCTCAAAAAAGATTTTTTTTTCTAGTAGTTAGAGATGGGAAACAGAAACGAGTGTACGATACATGAAAGACTGCATTTATTCAAGGCAGTAAATGGATGTTAATGAATAACCATCTAGTAAATAGAGCATGGTAAATAGACTCCTGCCTTCAGGCTCTAGGAGGCTGAGAAGACATACTGTAATATGACCCCACACCAGCTATTCAGCCAATACTGGCAATTGGAGATCGGGGAACGTGTGCTTTCATCAATTTGATTCCCCGGTTTCCCAGCTAACTTTCCATTCACTGCTAAAATTCCTCGAAGCTGCTCATTTTGATTTTCCTTTCTGTATATACGTTTTCCCTCTTGAAGCAGCACAATCCCAGTCAACAAACGACAGGTGACCCAGTGATCATGTAGCATGGTTTTGAACAAATACATTGGGTATTGTGTGTGTTATTAAGACAAGGGGAAATGCACTCAGTTACTGTAAATATCTGAAAATGAGAGCTGATTTTCCACTGTGCAATACGGCTGTATATTGATGCTTGGGTCCACTCTTTCATATGCTATTGGGTTCAGTTTTATGTCTGTAAAGTATTTGTAAACTTTTGTTTCTAATAAAATCAATTGAAGTGTAATATTGACATCCTCTTGTCTTCACACAACTCCACCCACATTGGGCAGGGTTTACACCATTGGTTATGAGTGGTGAGTTTTAGTTTGGTTTAGTTTGGAGATGCAGCGCGGAAACAGGCCCTTCGGCCCACTGGGTCCATTCCGACCACTGATCCTCACACACTAACACTATCCTACACACATTCGGGACAATTTACGATTATACCAAGCCAATTCGCTTACAAACCTGTACGTCTTTGGAGTGTGGGAGGAAACCGGAGCACCCGGAGAAAACCCACGCAGTCACAGGGAAAACCTACAAACTCCATTCGACAAGCACCGTTAGTCGGGATCGAACCTGGGTCTCTGGAGCTGTAAGGCAGCAATTCTACCACTGTGCCACTGTGCCGTCCCTGTCACTTAAGTTACCTTGAAGGCTATCTTTGCGGAGCTTTCATGTTCTCCGGTTCACCACACGGGTTTCACCCTGGGGGCTATGGTTTCCACATAAGTCCTTTTGACTTTCAGGTTGGCTATTGTAAGTTGCCCCGAGTGTTAATAGGTGGTAGGTTGATGGGCATAATGGCAGAATAAGGTGTGCCAAGTGTAAAAGGGTGCTTCATGGTCAGTGCAAACTCAATTGACTGAAAGGCCAACTTCTGGGCTCTTTGTGGATGCTGACGGCCTTCCTGAGGCACCGTGTGTAGTAGATGCCCTCCAAGGCTGGTAGCTGTCCTAATAATCTTCTGCGCTCTGTGGACGACGCGCTGAAGAGCTCTCCTCTTCGCCTCCTTCTGGGGGGGAGGGGGGGGGGCAGGCAGTAGATAGGACTGTTTGGTGAACCTTTGTAACTTTGTCGGCACCTGCGTGGCGACACTTGCACAATGTCTAGATGAGGTCTGCTGTATGGTTTTACCCAGTTATATGCAAAACAAAGCATTTCACTGCACCTAGGTACATGTGAGTTGAGTGTAGGAGCAAGAGGAGTCGAGTATAGGAGCAAAGAGTTCCTTCTGCAGTTGTACAGGGCCCTAGTGAGACCACACCTGGAGTATCTTGAGCAGTTTTGGTCTCCAAATTTGAGGAAGGACATTCTTGCTATTGAGAGAGTGCAACGTAGGTTCACGAGGTTAATTCCCGGGATGGCGGGACTGTCACATAATAATAATAATAATAATAATAATAATATATATATTTTATTGTCGTTGCACATAGGTGCAACGGGATTTGGTTTGCAGCTTCCATCCGATGTCATAACTTAAACAACTAATAAAATTTAGATAACATTTAGATACCCCGAGAAACATGATTTATAAAAAGGACAGTAAAACAGTAAAACAGTCTAAATGCAAATAGGTCTGTGTCGGGTCGGTGTGCGACGTGACCATCTGAGGGAGACAGTCCATGGGGGGGGGGGCACTCAGCAGGGCCGGTTCAGAGCCGCTATAGCTCTGGGGATAAAGCTGTTCCTAAGTCTGGAGGTGCGGGCGGGGTGGAAGATTGCAACCTTCACGTGGTCTGCCCTGTTTCGACTAATGCAATCAACTCGACATGCAAATATGGAAGATTAAATAGAACAAGTTGTCCAACAACTTTAGGCTGTGCACGCCACATGAAAGAAGAAGAAGGTGCGGGCGTAGAAGGCTTTGTAACATCTGCCGGAAGGTAGGAGTCCGAACAGACTATTACAAGGGTGTGAGGAGTCTTTGTGAATGCTGACGGCCTTCCTAAGGCACCGTGTATTGTAGATGCCCTCCAGGGCTGGTAGCTGTGTCCTAATAATCTTCTGCGCTCTGTGGACGACGCACTGAAGAGCTCTCCTCTCCGCCTCCGTGCAGCTGAGATACCACAAAGAGAGTTAGTATACTCTCTGTGGTGCAGCGGTAGAAGGTCGTCAGCAGGTGTTGGGGCAGACCAGTCTTTTTCAATGTTCTCAGGAAGAACAGTCGTTGCTGAGCCTTGTTGACCAGCGCAGCGGTGTTGGCGGACCATGTGAGGTCCTCTGAAATGTGTGTGCCCAGAAACCTAAAGCTGGAGACGCTATGTTGATATGTTGATAGAATGGAGCCGCTGGGCTTGTATACTCTGGAATTTAGAAGGATGAGAGGATATTTTATTGAAACATATAAGATTATTAAGGGCTTGGACACGCTAGAGGCAGGAAACTTGTTCCCGATGTTGGGGGAGTCCAGAACCTGGGGCCACTGTTTAAGAATAAGGGGTAAGCCATTTAGAATGGAGATGCGGAAACACCTTTTCACACAGAGTGTGTGGAATTCTCTGCCTCAGAGGGGGGTGGAGGCAGGTTCTCTGGATGCTTTCAAGCGAGAGCTAGATAGGGCTCTTAAAGATAGCGGAGTCAGGGGATATGGGGAGAAGGCAGGAACGGGGTACTGATTGGGGATGATCAGCCATGATTACATTGAATGGCGGTGCTGGCTTAAAGGGCTGAATGGCCTACTCCTGCACCTATTGTCTATTGACAATAAAATGTTATTGAATCATTGAAGTTACTGTCTGTCTGGCTGATCCCTGTAGGAATGAACTACACTTGTTTCTACATTGGAAAAAAGTGAGATATTTAACAAATGTTTAAAACAATCTTATTCCCTTCACAGCATTCTGCAAAAAAAAGCACCAAAACCACTGTAACCTCATAATCAGCCCATGAACCTCATTGCCACCGTGTTTCCTATTGAAATAATGCTATTAGCGGGTTAATATTTCTCCACTTCGCCTCAAGGTTCGACAGACATGAAGCATTTTGCCAATCATATTCTTTGTGGTTGGGCTTGGATATGGAGCCACTGGGACCAGGGACCTCACTTCCTTTCCTCCCAATCCAACTAAAGTTACACTGGAAGCAATGTAACTCTACAACGATTCTATGGGAGCACCATGGGTGGCACAGTAATGCAACTTGTTGCTTCGCTGTACCAGAGACCCAGGCCCGATCCTCACCTCGGGTGCTGTCTGTGTTATTTTGCACGCTCCCCTTGTGACCGCATGGGTTTCCGATGCTCCAGTTTCTTCCCACATTCCAAAGCTCTGTAGGTCAATTTGCCTCTGTGCTATAACAACATATAAAAGACATTTGGACAGGCACATGGATAGGAGAGTAGAAAAGCCCTGTCCACGGTACGAGTTCATTCCAAGAGCTCTCCCGAGTTTGCTCTGATTCGAACTTGGAGATTCACAGTAATGGCCACTCGTCGGTACTCGGCGCTCTCGTGGACATTTTTCAACATGTTGAAAAATCTTCACAAGTCTTCCCGTGCTTACCTGCCATTAGCGAGTCTTCCCGGGTACCTGCCGTTAGCGTTATGAGCCGCTAAGAGACCTCCCTGAGCTCCGATGTACCCGCCACGTTCATTCAAAGTCAAAGTCAAAGTATCCTTTATTGTCATTCTGACTTTTCAGTCTGAGCGAAATTTCGTGCCTTGCAGTCATAATATAGAATAAAATAACAAAACACACAATGAACACAGATTTAACATCCACCACAGTGAGTCTACCAGGCACCTCCTCACTGTGATGGAAGGCAAAAGTCTTAAAGTCTCTTCCCTCCTTGTTCTCCCTCTGCGTTGAGGCGATCCAGGCCTCCGATGTTGTGACCCCGCCGGATGATGGTAAATCCCACGACCAAATCCAAACTCCGTGAACGGGCCGGTTCAAACTCCGCGGCTCGTGGCGGTCAAAGCTGCCACCCTCCAGTCAAGCGGACTTTTATCAAGCGCATGTTCTCTGTGCTTATCACGAGTTTTATTTTTTTTCAACTCGGGAGAGCTCTTGGAATGAACTCGTACTGTGGGATAGGGCGATTATAGGTATATGGGAGAAATGTAGGCAGCTTGGACTAGTGTAGATAGAGCATCTTGGTCAGCAAGGGCAAGTTGGTCCGAAGGACCTTTTTCCATGTTCGGTGACTATATGACTCTGCAAATTGCCCCTAATGTGCAGGGAGTGGATGAGAAAGTGGGATAGCATAGACTAATGTGAATGTGGACTCAGAGAGCCAAAGGGCCCATTTCCATGCTGTATCTCTAAACTAAACCATTCACAGATCAGCACTTCATCAAGCACATATTCACAAAAACAATTCACGAGCCAAGCATTCATACTTACGGCACTGCTTTCTGTCAGCACAGTGCCAGTTCTTCCAGAGCGCATGATAATGGACCCTGATATTATTTAAAAAAATGTCTGACAGGTTTTATTCTCTGTCTTAATCCACCCTTCGATAGACACAAAATGCTGGAGTAACTCAGCGGGACAAGCAGTACCTCTGGAGAGATTGGATGACGTTTCGGGTCAAGACCCTACTTCAGACTGAAAGTCACGGGAAAGGGAAATGAGAGATATAGACGGCGATGTAGAGAGATTTTGAACAAATGAATGAAAGATACACAAAAAAGTAACGATGATAAAGGAAACAGGCCATTGTTAGGTGGGGGAGGGATGGAGAGAGAGGGAATGCACCGTCCTCCTACAGAAGTGCTGCTGGAGCTCCAGTTCCCTGTGCCAGCTGACCTCAGCACTAGTTCTTATGAGAGACTTGGTGGATGATGATGAATGCCTGATGGCCATGGGAGACTGAAGCTGAACATTAAGACATCCTTTCCAGCAGATGTTTCTGGATAGTTTCAAAACGATATTAAAGAATATAAAATGAAACCACCATGCATTTTATAGACCATATAAATAACAAAGAATGATTAGTGAAAGGGGACAAGGGTTACAATCTGAGAGAGCTCACAGGCAATGATAGCACAATGGAAGAAATGTTAAATAATTGCCATGAAATAGGGTAGACAATGCGGATTGTTGTATGTTCTTGCCGATCTTTAATAGTTACTTTCAAAAGCTCACTTAAACCAGGCTTATAACACAGAAGGTGGCCATTTGCCCTATTAAATCCGTCATCCTTTCCCTACTTCCCTCTATCCCCACAGCTTATTCCTTTAGCATGATGGTGCAGCGGTAGAGTTGCTGCCTTACAGCGCTTGCAGCGCCGGAGACCAGGGTTCGTTCCCGACCACGGGTGCTGTCTGTACGGAGTTTGCACGTTCTCTCCGTGACCGCGTGGGTTTTCTCTGAGATCTCCAGTTTCCTCCCACAATCCAAAGGCATAGTTTGTAGGTCAATTGGCTTTGTATAAGTGTAAATTGTCCCTAGTGTGCGTAAAATAGTGTTAGTGTGTAGGGATTGCTGGTCGGTGCGGACTCGGTGGGCTGAAGGGCATGTTTCCGCGCTGTATTCCCAAACTAAGCTAAAAAAATGATACATGCCCATCAATGCAAAATTAATTATGTTTTTTGTCATTAATCTACACTAGAGGCAAGTACCATACTAAATTAAACTGCAAGCACATCTCCAGGATGTGGGTGGAAACCAGAGCACCCGGGGAAAATCCACACAGTCGCGAGGAGATTATGCAAACTCCATGCAACTCCAGGCAATTTGCCCCTTTAAGCTCTGCCCTCTCCCTTAAAGCTATGCCCTCTAGTATTTTGCCATCCTAAGGAAATATTCTGGCAGTTTACCCTATCTACGCCTCTCACAAATTTATATACTTCTATCAGTCCTCCCAACCTCTCCCTGTAGCTAATACCCCCTAATCCACGCACCCTTTCTGGTAAACCTCCTCTGCACCTTTTCCAAAGCTACCACATCCTTACTGTAATGAGGTGACCAGAACTGCACATCATCATGCACCAAATGCAGCAGAACCAAAGCCCTGTAAATGAGACAGAGAACCCTGCTAATCTCATAATGCACTAATCTAATAAACTAATCTTATCCCACCCCACTCTCCAATCCCTTCATCCACTTCAATCTAAGCCTGCAACTTATTGACATTTCTGCCGAGAAAAATCGGTCCTTTTTCGTAAGTGCCTCGGTCTCCACCAAGTTTCCTCTCAACCTCCTTCACTCCAGTTAAATACCTCAGCCTAATTGGCCACTCCTGGTAACTATAATTCTCCCGTGCTCGCGAAGCAAAAAACTGGAGGTGCGGGAAATTATATTGAACTCTCCATATATGCAGCCCCCCTCATAAACACCCCTCTGCACCCTCTCCGGTTTTACCACATCCTCCCTGTCATGTGGTGACCAGAACTGTACACTGTGCTCCTGCTGAGTTCAGATGGTGCATTATACCATATGAATATAAGCTTCCTGCTCTTGCAGCTAATGCTTTGAGCAATGAAGGCCACGGGTGGAGGTTGAAGCAGACACATTAATGGCATTTTAAAGACTTCTGGATAGGCATACAGATATACAGGGAATGGGAGGGATATGGGTGATATTCAGATAGTAAAATAATGGTTTTGGCATCATGTACAGTACAGACATTGTAGGCCGAAGGGCCTCTCCTTGCGCTGCAAAGACAAAGGAGCTGCTTATGCCTTCTTGACTAACGTGTTGACCTGTCCCGTTGCTTCAGTGAAGTGTGAGTCTGCACTCTGATCCTCCACAAACCTCCTGTTTGCGCTGCCCAATCTGTTACTTCACACATTTATTGGATTGAGTTCCACTTGCCACTTCTGTTCCCACTTCACCAGTCTATCTAAAATGTTTGTACCTTGTTGTCATACTGTTGATATTGGCATCAGTGACATAACTCTTGATCATGGTTGCCACATCTTCCCCAATCATTATCATATACCTACCATAGTAAACAAGGGACTAATACAGAGCCAACCAAACGTTCAATGCATGCAGTCCCCGAGCGACTAAACCTCCTGCAGAACATAATCCTTTGTATTCTGCGGCACTGTAGGGCAACAACTCTAAGCTGCAACAACTATCAGTATACCTCGCCCCTCAACTCCATCCAAGGACCAAGTGAGGCAGAGGTTCACTTGCACCTCCTCCAACCTCGTCTACCGTATCCGCTGTTCCAGGTGTGGACTCCTATACATCGGCGAGACCAAGAGCAGACTGGACAATCGTTTCGTTGAACACCTCCGCTCAGTCCGTCTAAAACCTACCATATCTCCAGTTTGTTAAATACTTTAACTCCCCTCCCATTTCCATACTGACCTTTCTGTCCTTGGCCTCCATTGTTAAGAGTTGAGGCCCAGCGCAAAATGGAGGAACAACATCTCATATTTGCTTGGGCAGCCTACACCCCAGCGGTATGAATATTGACTTCTCTAACTTCAAGTAACCCTTGTCTTCCCTCTCTCTCCATCCCTCCCCTTCCCAGTTCTCTGACTAGTGTGACTGTCCTTGTTTATATTTTTGTTGCTACCTTCTCCTAGTTAACAATGATCTATTTCCTTGATCTCCATCCCCTTTGTCTCATTTTCACACCTTACATTTCCTTATCTCTGTAGCTTCATCTCTCCTGATTCAGTCTGAAGAAGGGTCTCGACCCAAAATGTCACCCATTCTTTCTATCCAGAGATGCTGCCTGTCCTGCTGACTTACTCCAGCATTTTGTTTCTATCTTCGGATTAAACCAGCATCTGCAGTTCCTTCCTAGTTTTCTCCAAGTGATCAATTCTGGCATCAGGCAATTGAGAAGATTGAACTCCAACTCACTGTCTTTTAACTTGCCTCTCAACAATGGTTCACATTCCATCCACCCAATGAAAAGAGTTTTGTTTTATAAAACGACACAGTAGAGGGAAGCTAAAGCCCTGTCCCACTGGATGAGTTAATTCAAGAGCTCATCCCGAGTTTAAAAAAATTAAACTCATAGCAGGCTCGTAGCGCTAACGGCAGGTACGCAGTAAGCTCCGGAAGACTCGTGAAGATTTTTCAACATGTTGAAAAATGTCCACGAGAGTCCCGAGTACCTACGAGCGGCCATTACCGTAAATCTCCGAGTTCGAATCAGGGCAAACTTGGGAGAACTCTTGAATGAACTCGTACAGTGGGACAGGGCTTTCATATTCTGTTGAATGTTTTCTCCTTGAAAGATCTATCCGATTATTCCCAGCTTGACCCCAGTCCACAATGTTTTTTATTGTTACAGTTCAATCTGCATGCAGTTGCTCCAGCTTTTTGTGTCTCCAGAGATGCTGCCTGTTAGCCCAGCTTTTTGTGCCTGCTTTGGTGTAAACCAGCATCTGCAGTTCCTTCCTACACACAGTCCTCTACAGCAGAACCTTGCAAATCTCCAATTCATTACACCTGAAGAAACCAGTTCCTCTTTTGTTTCTTCTGTTTCACCTTTGCACCTCAGCTGGCCTCTAATGGCCATAAAGCAATTTTCTGTCGCTCCGAAGAATTTATCTTATTGTTATAAAGGATATGTGTCAACCACTTATTCCCGGCATTTAGAAGCTTTCTCCCAAATGTCAAGGACTAGAGGGCAACATTTTATAGTGAGAGGAGCAAAACCTGCACGTCTTTGGAGTGTTGGAGGAAGTAGCATTGAACCATTAGTAAGTGGATGAGATAGGTGGAATAACATAGAACTAATGCGTACGGGTAATTGATGGTCGGCATGACCACGGTGGGCCAAAGGGCCTGTTTTAGTGCTCCACCTCGCGACTCAACGATTCCTAAACTTTGGAATTCCCTCCCTATCAACCACTGCCTCTTTCCTTTCTCTGAGGTGCTTCTCATAAGCAGAATCTTTGACAAGGCTTGTGTTCATCTGCCTAAGCATCTCCTTTTGTAACTTAGGGTGTCAGATTTTGTTTGAGTACCACGCCTGTGCTGCCCAGGGACATTTAGCTAGGCTAAAGCCACAAATATAAATCAGAGTTGTTGATTTAATCACTCAGCCACAAAGAGGGCGAGGAGATTGCAAGTTTGCAAAATCCAGCTTTGCTTCGAAACTTGTTGGCTGCTCTTCTGAGCTCCCGCTAAACAAAAGGCAGCGCTGAGCTTCAGTGAGGGACTGCAGGCACGCATCATGAATCCGACAGGCGGCTGGACAATGCAGATTTATGTTCGGTGTTGTCTGCTCGCTCTGTTTGGCCCGAGCTGCAGGAATTAATCACAAACAGGAGGCAAGACAAGAGGTTGGCAGGTCGACTATTTTTATCCGCTCGCTGAGAGAATGCTGACTCAGGCACTTCTTTCTGTGTAGTGCAGTGGTGGGGCCGCCTTGTTGTGTACATGTCGTGAGGAAGAGTGGAAGAGGGGGGCAAGGAGCGAGAGAGAAGAGGAGAGCAAGAAGCATAAAGGGAATTAAACCGATGATTGCCACGATATTTAGAAGGGGCCCTCTCCCAGGGATTCTAATGTTAACTTTAATCAGCCTTCTCTGATGCCAGGTCTGAGAGTGTTCCTCACTGCTCTCTGAGTCATTGATGCTGCGCTTGCTTGGTCGTGCTTTCAGTGCGATGGGGGAGGAGGGGCGCAGGAGCATTCGGTTCTGCATAGTCAGCAGAATCCAGAAATACAAACCTCTTTGTTTAACATGTCTGCTTTGTGGGGAGGCCTTCAGCTTTTTCTGCCCTCCGCCTAGTTATTTATATTCTTCGGAGACAGTATCACTTTCCTTACTTTGCTCCCCGCTCCACCCAAACCTTCACTCCTTGCTCACTTCACCGGCAGGTTTGTAGGTTAATTGTTCAGTTTAGTTTAGTTCAGAGATACAGCGCAGATACAGGCCCTTCGGCCCACTGCGTCCGTCCGCACCGACCAGCGATCCCCGCACATTAATACTATCCTTCACACACAAGGGGCAATCTACACTTATATACCAAGCCAATTTACCGACAAACCTGTACGCCTTCGGAGTGTGGGGGGCAAACCGAAGATCTCGGAGAAAACCCATGCAGATCACCAGGAGAACGTACAAACTCCGTACAGACAGGGTTACACAAAAAGCTGGGGAAACTCAGTGGGTGCAGCAGCATCTAAGGAGCGAAGGAGATAGGCGACGTTTTGGGTCGAGACCCTTCTTCAGATCTTTCGGGTCGAGACCCTTCTTCAGACCCAGACCTGCAACGGACCCCAACTACACTACATCCTCCGGAAGATCCACCGCTTCAATCAACAATTCCTGTCCCACCTTACCTGCACTATATAAAATCTCCTCCCTCCGTATAGACAGCACCTGTAGTCGGGATCGAACCCGGGACTCTGGCGCTGCAAGCGCTGTAAGGCAGCAGCTGTACCGCTGCGCCACCGTGCACCAAAGGGGTTGTAAATCGGCTTCTGTAAATTGTAGATTTGTCATAGTTTGTAGGATAGTGCTAGTGTATGGGATGATCGTTGGTCGGCATGGAATCAGTGGGCCGAAGGGCCTGTATCCACACTGTATCTCTCAAGGAAAGGGAACATACTGGACTTTGTGTTGGGAAAGATCCTGGCCAGGTGATTCAGTGGAAGAGCATTTTGAGGATAGTGAACGCAACCCCATAACTTTTAAGATTATTTTGAATAGGCAGAAGGCTGGACTTTGCGGGAAAGTACGAAACTGGAGTAAGGTAAACAGTTACTTTATTAGGCATGAGCTCGGGAAGGTGTACTGGGAGCAGTTGTTATCGGGCAAGTCCACACGTGGGAGTTGTTTAAAAACAGTTGATTGCAATTCAGAGCTGGCATATTCCATTTTGAAGGAGGGACAGGAACGTTAGATGACCAAAGAGGTCGTAAATTTGGCCACAAAGAAAAAGGGAGTGCATGCAAGATTTAAGAGAAAGGAATCAGACAGGGCCTTTTGAGGAATATAAAGAGAGAAGAAAATATCTCAAGGGGGTGATTAGATGGGCCATGTCATTGGGTAGTTTAAAAACGGAGATTGATAGGTTCTTGATTTGTAAGGGTGTCAAAGGTGAAGGAGAGAAAAATGAGAATGGGGTTGAAAGCGAAAAAGTAGATCGGCCGTGATCGAATGGCAGAGTAAACTCGATGGGCTGAATGGCCTGTTTATGCCCCTATCCACTGGCACATTGGAAATTCTGACCCAAGATTGCTCAACGTGTATGACTAGCACTCGTGGGAGTCATTGGCCTTGCAAACGCAGGGGAAGAAGCACTTCTCAAAGTACCTGCCCGACCACCCCACCTGAGTCTGGAAATCCCACACAGGCCCCATCAGCCATCTGGGAAGCCCCACTCTACACCTTATTCTCCAACTCAAAGGGCCACCTGAGCAAGAATGTTGCCCTAATTTTAGGTAACCTCTAACAATCCCCTCTCTCATCCCCCTCCCCCCTTCCCCCTTATACCCCTTACTAGTCAGGAGAGCTGTAGTCACTGGTGATCAGGAACTCCCAGGAGTGAAGAAGTTTGCAAAAAGTGGTGTGCACTGCCCTGCCCATCACGGGTATTGACTTCTCCATCGTTGAAGGGATTTGCAGGAGGTAAACGACAGCCAGCATCATCAGAGACCCACACCACCCTGGCCATTTCATTCCTGCCATCGGGAAGAAGGTACAGGAGCCTGAATATTGTAACGTCCAGGTTCACGAACAGCTTCTTCCCTACTGCAATTGGAATTGGTTTTGTTTTTTGCATTATTATTGTTTTTTTTAAAGTATATATGTTTTTATATATATCTATACTGTAAACAATATAATAACCTTAAAAAAAGTTCAGTACACTGAACTTTTAATAGTTCATTATATTGTTTCCAGTATACCATGTTTACATATTCTGTTGTGTTGTTGCCAGTAAGAATTTCATCATTCTGTATGAGACATATGACAATAAAACACTCTTGACTCTTGACCAAGGTCTCTGCTGCTGTAAGGCAGCAACTCTACTGCTGCACCATGGGGGCCATTCTCTAGGGGTGCTGCCTGACCTGCTGTTGCTCCAGCATTGTGTGTCGTTTTTATTACAATTCCTCGGTCATTGCTTGGAACTGCTTAGGTCTCGTGAGCAAGGCATTGCAAGGCTGGGATAAGGTTGATGGCGTCCAACCTGTGTGGTGTGGAGGGCTGGACGAAGCGGAGGTTTGCTTTCAGTTTGGCGTGAAATTTTGGTGGGCAGGTGAAGGTTTCTACCATGCTGCTCTGTCTTCCAGAGAACAACACTGTTGAACATAAAAATGGAAATTAAAACAAAACAAACCTATAAAATATGAATTAACGGAGGAACATCATGTAACAAGTCTCTCAGAAATATGAGTTCATCCTGGTTATGTCAACCTTCTTTCTGGATGGCTTTGACACGCTACAGTGTTAGTTCAATATTCTGGGTGAAGTTGGTGCAACTGAGGGTCAACGAAAGGCAAGAATGAAACTTCACCCCAACTGCCTTTTTTTACACAAAACTAAATCTATTCAATCATTGACAAGAAAATGTACACACCAAATGGTGACAAATGCAGGAAAAAATGTCCCCGATGTTGGTGGAGTCTAGAACCAGGGGTCACAGTTTACAAATAAGGGGTAGGCCATTTAGGACTGAGATGAGGAAAACCTTTGTCAGCCAGAGAGTTGTGAATCTGTGGAATTCTCTGCCACAGAAGGCAGTGGAGGCCAATTTACTGGATGTTTTCAGGAGAGAGTCAGAGAGTTAGCCCTTAGGGCTATCAGAATCAAGGGATATGGGGAGAAAGCACGAACGGGGTACTGATTTTAGATGATCAGCCATGATCATATTGAATGGCGGGCTGGCTCCAAGGGTCAAATGGCCTACTCCTGCACCTATTTTTTATGTTTCTAAAACACTCAACATCACAATGCAACAATTGACAAGTATTCTTGCTGCAAAACATCAAAATAGTATATTACAGTTGATTAGTACGGGCGTCAGGGGTTACGGGGAGAAGACAGGAAAATGGGGTTGAGAGGGAAGGATAGATCGGCCATGATTGAATGGTGCAGTACTCTTGATGGGCCGAATGGTTTAATTCTGTTCCTGGAACTTATGAACGATCCAGATCCAGGATACAGTCAACCCTCCCCCACCCCCGCGGTGCCCAGCGGTCCCGGAACTCCTCCATGATGTCCGTGGACAATGTGTGTTATTTTTCAAGGGACACTCGGGACCCGGAATCCTGACTGGCTGGGGCTCGAGTGAGTGGAAGGTGGGATGGGAGGTGGAGGGTAGGGTGGAACCGACTACCCTTAGTGACCCCCTACCCCAAACCCAGGCGAGATCTGAGAATACCCCTGGAAACTGGTTCTGTTCAATTATTCAGTGGTGGATCATCAAAACAGCCCTGAACCACCGTGCTGATGTGCAGAGGCAGCTTTCTCAGGGTTAAAGCTGCTAGGTGACTGTGGGTTTTGTTAGCACATGCTGTCCTGTTGTGGTTCAAAGTGCTGTGGTTTATATTATACTGGCTTCATGGCACGTTATTTTCAGCAATTCGACTTAAATGCTGTTTGGATTTGCTCACCAGTCGCTGGCTGCCAGTTTTCATTGTTTCCCACCATATATTGTATCCCCATTGTCATTCTGCTGAAGCATTCTCAATGTTTTTGTTGTCCCTTCCAATGTCTGTGTCTCCACCCTCGCATTTGTCTCTGTCTCCTGCAACTGTGAGCTTGCCTATCTGTGTGTGTGTTAGTGTGTGTGCACATATGTATGTGCACGTATGTGTGTGTGTGTGTGTGTGTCCATGTGTGTGTGTGTGTTAGTGTGTGTGCACATATGTATATGCACGTATGTGTGTGTGTGTGTGGATGTGTGTCCATGTGTGTGTGTGTATGTGTGAATATACATGTGTGTGCGTGAACATGTGTGCATGAATGTGTTTGTGAATGTGTGCATGCACGAATGTGTGTGTGAATGTGTGTGCATGCATGTGTGTGCGTGCATGTGTGTAAATGTGTGTGTGTCTGAATTTGTGTGCGCTTGTGTGAATATGTGATGTGCTCTATTTTTCTTCCTCCTGCACTAATGCAGTGTTTGCCTGAATCAAGACAAGTCAAGTCAAGAGAGTTTATTGTTATGTGTCCCAGATAGGACAATGAAATTCTTGCTTTGCTGCAGCACAACACAATATTGTAAGCATAAATTCAGAACAGATCAGTGTGTCTATTTACCATAGAATATATATATATATATATATACATATAATCTTCATGTATCGCTTCATTTTCTATCTTGGTATGTATGTGTGTGTGTATACGCATGTACATGCTGTGTGTGCGTGTGAGTGTATAATGCATGCATGTGTGCATGGGAGTGTTCGTGTATGTACGCGTGTGTCCGTCTTTCTCTCCCTCTCCCCGTCTGTCACTGCCTGACTCATTCTCATTATGCCTCCATTTTCATCTGTCACCCACAGTTTGTGTCGTGCTGTCTCTCTATGTCTCTAAGTCACTGTGTCTGCTTCTATCTCAGTCACAATGTGTCTCGATTTCTTCTGTGTGTGTGTCTTGCTGCCTCTCTCAGTCCCATTGTATTTCTATTTCCATGCCCACATCTCCCTGTGCCTGGGTCCAGTCTCTCTTTCTCTCTCTTGCTCGCTCCCTTTCTCTCTCTAATGCTATCGTTTCCTTTCCCTGGCCTCTATCTCTCATTCATTGAGGAAAGGCCCGCTGGCCCGCACCGCTGCACTCCTCCATCAAGCCGTCAACTCCCGGGGTATGTGATTTATTAATTGAAAGTCCTCCAATGCATTGCTAAGGCCAGCGGGATTGGACTGAAATGAGTGGGGCAGGAAATGAGGGCAATTAACATTTAATCAGTAGGTGAGGCTGTGAGTGGTGGCTGAGTGTAGCTCCTGGAGAGTTGCCAGTTACACTGAGAGACGGGGATGAGCGTATCAACTCTGTGGATAAGCAAGGAGGGAGGCTACGATTTATCAGTAATACTGAGACATACCGCACTGAAGGGAGCCATTCAGTCTAATCACGGCCCGGCCAACACTTCGATAGAGATAACCAGTTCACACTCAACTCCAGTTTACCTTGGGCCTCCTGGTTATCCGAGAATATTTGCCCTTCACGTAGTCAATATGTCCCACGCACACACGCACTCACACACATACCATCTGCATTTCCTTATTTCTAGTGAAGGAGATGTTAGGATAAAGGGCCAAAACACCTCAAGCAGTGCCTTGTGGCAGTAGTTTTGGGAGGCAATTTCAGAGCTTCGGGCCCATCTAGCAGAAGTCAGTAGTGGATGGGGGAAAGACTGAAGGTGTAGGGGCGGACAGAACAGGAGGAGTGAAGACTGTGCAAAGGCTGTATGGCTGGAAGAGGTACCTGAGGCTGAGACTGAGGCCACACAAGGATCGGAATGTGGGCATTTGTAGTGTGAGAAGTAGAAGACAAGTAACCAATGGAGGTCAGAGACCAGAGATGAGAGAAGGGCACTTGCCACAATGTGGACAGGGGCAGTGAGTGTGGCTTGTGATAAGAGAAGGGCAATTGCCAACAGTCTGCGCAGCTAATAACAGTTGGAGAATGGTTGAGGAACGCTGATGAGGACTAACAATGCAGAAACAAGGAACTGCAGATGCTGGTTTACAGAAAATGACACAAAGTGCTGGAGTAACTCAGCGGGTCAGGCGGCACCCCTGGAGAAAATGGAAGGGTGACGTTGCAGGTCGGAGCCCATCTTCAGACTGATTGCGGGTGGTGGGAGAGGGGGAGGGGGGAGTGAAAACTGGATGAGCGGAGAGCCAAGACAAAGCCTGGTGAGTGATAGGTGGATACAGGTGGAGGGGGGGGGGGAGGAGGTCGCTAGGCCGATAGTTGGACTAAGGCCAGAGATGAAAAGACAGAAAGTGTGAGACACAGGGGAGAAGGGAGGGCGAGGGAGGTGGGGGGGCTGGAAGAAATGGGTGGGGGGAGGGGGGGTAGAAGGGGGGAAGGAAGGACAGTTTTGTAATTACCAAAAATTGGACAATTCAGTGCTCGTACTGTTGGGCTTTGACCTACCCAAGTGGAATATGAGGTCCTCCTCCCCTCCTCACCCATCTACATTTGTTCCTCTAGCTTCACAATTCATATCTCTATAATCCTTTTGTCTCACACCTTCTGTCTTATCATCTCAGGCCTTTGCCCAACCATCTGCCCATCATAACCCTCCATCACCTGTATCCGCCTACTACTTCCCAGGCTTCATCCTGTTCCTCCTCTCTTCCAGCTTTCTCTCCCCCCCCCCCCCCATTCACCCACAATATGTCTGAAGAAGGGCCCTGACCCGAAACATTACCCATGCATCTTCTCCACGGATGCTGCCTGACCCGCAAAGTTACTCCAGCACTTTGTGCTATTTTCTGTAAACCAGCATCTGCAGTTCCTTGTTTCTACATTATTAGTCTTTTTTTGAGGACATCCTAACTTAAATGGACTCCAGTCTGAAGGAGGGGTCCTGCCCGAAAGGCCACCTGTCCATGTTCTCCAGGGGGTGCTGTGTGACCCTCTGATCTCCTCCGGCACTTTGTGTCCTCTTGTGTGAACCAGCACCCGCAGTTGTTAAGCCTCACGTACTGGGCGCTAAAGGGTTAAGTTCGCCTGCCTGGCTGCAGCACGCAGCTTTGCTAAAAACTCTCCACAGTATAGCACAACAAGTAGTCCTTGAGGGCCAATCTAAAACATCTTTGTGATTAAGTGTGCTCTTTGTGCTTCAGTCTGGATGCGGGCCAGGCTTTGAGTGCTTGAGTCAGCAGGAAACCGTGGAACTGGGGAAAGGAGGGAGTGGTTGAGGTGGGGCTGGTGGGGGAGGGGGGAGAATGATTGTTACGAGAGTAGACTGCACGGTCGGTACATCCTAATTGCTTGTCGGTCTGATCCAGCGCAGTGCTTATCATCAACGGCACAAACAGTTGAACGAATGGAACGCTGTCACCCAGAGGCAAGGACAAACAATTCAGAGACCAAGATTCACTTCCCACCATGGCAACAATGGGAGTGATGTCAAGTACGGGTGGAATTCAGTTTTAAATACAAGTAGGCCTCAGTAGCTGTGACCACAAAACACTGGATTGCTTTAAAAATCCATCTGGTCCATAATCTTCTTTGGGGGAGGGTATCTGCCACCATATAAGTGACTCCAGACCCACTGTAATGTGGTTGACTGTGAAATGGCCTCGCGAGGTTCTCTTTTGCATCTGAATCCACTACATGAAAACAGAATCGGTAAGCGAAAACTGGATGGATCACTTAGCATTGACCTGGGTCTTTGGATCTGAGCCCTGGGACCTCTCTCTCTGAATGTGGGAGCACCTTCACCAGAAGGACTGCAGGGGTTCAAGGCGGCGGTGAGCCTCATAGAAGATTAAGTCAAGAGTGTTTAACTGTTCATAGGTTCATTAGACACAGGAACAGACGTAGACCAATTAGTCCATTGAGGCTGCTCTGCCATTGGCTAATGGCTGATCAAGTCATAAAGTGATACAGCATGGAAACAGGCCCTTCAGACCAACTTGCCCACACCAACCAACCAACATGCTCCATCTATACTAGTCCCACTCTGCCTATATTTGGCCCATATCCATCTAAACCTGTCCTATCCATGTACCTGTCTAAATATCCCTTAAACATTGCGATAGTCCCTGCCTCAGCTACCTCCTCTGGCAGCTCATTCCCTACACCCATCTCCCATTGTGTGAAAAAGATGCCCCTTAGTTTCCTATTAAATCATTTTTCCCTTTACCTTAAACCTATGTCCTCTGGTTTATGATTCCCCTACTCTGGGCAAGAGACTGTGTATCTACCCAATCTATTCCTTTCATGATTTATATACCCCTATAAGGTCATCCCTCATTCTCCTGCGCTCTAAGGATTAGAGTCCCAATATCTATTTTCCTCTCTCAACCCCATTCTCCTGGCTTCTCCCCGTAACATTTGACACCCTTACTAATCAAGAATCTGGCAATCAATTGTGTTATGTCATTGACAATGGAAACATGGACCTCCTACTTGGTGCAGCTTAACAGGCCTGTAAACACAATAACACACAGATATGTATACATATATGATGATCAATTATACAATAAATTAACAAGCGTAATACTAAGTAGCAGTAACGGTGCAAACAACGAAATCCATGGTGGAACCATAGATGCAGTCCATACCAGACCATAGTTTCTGAGGTTAAAGCTCAAGCGCCCAATGGTTGCTGGCAAGAAGCTGTTCTTGACTCTGGTCGTCACTGCTCTCAGGGTCCTGTCCTTCCTTCACAATTCCTTGAAGAAGGGTTTCGACACGAAACGTTGCCTATCTCCTTCGCTCCATAGATGCTGCTGCACCCGCTGAGTTTCTCCAGCATTTTGTGTACCTTCCTTCTCAATGGTAGGAGCAAAATGAGAGTGAGGCCAGGGTGGTGTGGTGGATCGTTGATTAAAAAGTTTGCCTTTTTGAGGTAGCACCACCTATAGATCCCTTTGATGGCGGGGAAGTCAGTACCTGTTATGCATTGAGTAGCGTCCACCATCTTACTCAGTCTCCTTCGTTCCTGGGTGTTTGAGTTGCTGAACCAGGCAGCGATGGTCAATGAGTGCCCAGATACTGTATGCCAGTGGTGCTCACATTTTGAAAACTAAATAATAAAAAGCCTGACAAATGGCTTGTTAACAAAGTTTAGAAGGATGAGAGGGTACCTCATTGAAACTTACCAAATAGTGAAAGGTCTGGATAGAGTGGATGTGGAGAGATTGTTTCCAGTGGCAGAATAAAAGGACCTACCTTGAGAAAGGGTGGTGAATCTGTGGAATTTGTTGCCACAGAAGGCTGTGGAGGCCAAGTCAATGGATATTTTTAAGGCGGAGATTGACTGGTTCTTGATTAGTAGGGTGCCAGGGGTTTTAGGGAGAAGGCAGGATAATGGGGTTGAGAGGGAGAGATAGATCAGCCATGATTGAATGGCAGAGTAGACTTGATGGGCCGAATGGCCTAATTCTTCTCCAGTCACTGATGAATTTATGAACTTATGTACAGTTAAGTGACAAGCATGTTGGGTTAGAACTGGAGTCTCGTAGAATGAAGAGCAGGAGGCACGAGTGAACATTAGTAGCTCAGAACAATAATCACGCCGCCCTTTCAGGCTCTGCAGCAGCAAGTCTGGACAGCGTTGACAATCACAGAGTCACTCTGGGTTTGGGCCTGTCGGCACAGTTGGTTGTGCTCGCTCTTGCTAACCTCAGTGCTTTGGGCAATTTGCTTGCACTGTTTGCACGTTCTTGCCAGCAGCGCACCTGGTAGATCAGGTGCATTGGCAGGCTTGAGCGGAGCAACCTGCAGGGACCTGCAGAGCACGGCAGCTGATAGCCAGCCCCTGTGTTGAGAAAGACCAAAGAGGGAATCCTCCAGATTATAATCAGTGCTCTTGAAATGAGGAAGAAGCGATGCCATGAATGCTTGTTAATGAACATGCATATACACACACATGCACACACACTCACAGACTTACACACACCCACACTGACACACGCATGCATACATGCACACACAAACTCAAAAACATGCATGCACATATAAACATGTGCATGCACATGCACGCACACACACACACATATACACACATGCACACATACATAAACACTCACACCCAAACACACGTGCACGCACACATACACACAAACACACAGACAAATAAATGCATACAAGCAAATATAGACACATATATATGCAGGCTCATAAACTCACACAGATACAAACATAAACATACATGATCACTACAGACACATGCATATGCACTGATACACACATGGGCACATAGACTTGATATACACATACACACACACGCACATGCACAAACGCACAGCAACACGCGCACACACACGCACACAGGCACACACACACGCACACACAGGCACACACACACACACACGGGCACACACACACGCACACACAGGCACACACACACACACACACACACACACACACACACACACACACACACACACACACACACACACGCGTACACAGGTACACACAAACGCACATCCTCTCTACATCCACTCTATTCAGGCCTTTCACTATTCGGTAAGTTTCAATGAAGGTCCCCCTCATCCTTCCAAGATGAGGATTGGTCATGGCATCATGTTCGGCACAGATACAGTGGAAGGGCAGAAGGGCCTGTTCCTGTGTTGTACTCTTCTAATGTTATATGCCTCTGCTTCAAAGTCACCATGTTCACTCAATAACTACCCGCTTATTTTTCAGGATGCCGCTCACATTATTGCCTGCCGCTAATTAAGAAGATCTAGTATTCTAGTCATAGACACAAAATGCGGGAGTAAGTCAGCGGGACAGGTATTGTCTCTGGAGAGAAGGAATGGGTGATGTTTCGGGTCGAGACCCATCTTCAGTCTTCTAGTGATGGTAGTCCCACTGGCCAGTTGGGCAGTGAATTTCAGCTTTTCATCTTAGTGACAATTAACATATCTGAGTCAGAGTGGCGTGCCATTTGGAAGGGAAATGACTCACGAAACGCCAAGCCCTTTTCCATTTGTTCTAGGTCTCAGTAGCGTTACCACTTAGCTCAATGAGAGGACAGTCATCGCTGACTCAGCAGTTTCTGGTTTAATATATAATGCAGAGGCGTGAGTCTATTACCCAACACGGTGCTAAGGGGTTGTTACAATACAAGAAGTACAAGTACAAGGTAGAAAGTAATTTATCGGGATGCATCACGGCTTGGTTTGGGAACAGCTCCATCCAAGATCACAAGAAATTGCAGAGTATTGTGGACGCAGCCCAGACCATCATACGAACCAACCTCCCTTCCATTGACTCCATTTATACCTCACGCTGCCTCGGCAAGGCCAGCAGCATAATCAAGGAAGAGTTGCACCCCGGCCACTCCCTCTTCTCCCCTCTCCCATCAGGCTAAAGGTACAGTATTCCTCCAGATTCACGGACAGTTTCTTCCCAGCTGTTATCAGGCAAATGAACCATCTTACCAACAACTAGAGAGCAGTCCTTAACTACAATCAACCTCATTGGAGACACTCAGATTATCTTTGGACTTCACTAGCTTTATCCTGCACTAAACGCTATTCCCTTATCATGCATCTGTGCACTGCGAATGGCTTGATTGTAATCATGTATTGTCTTTCCGCTGACTGGTTAGCACGCAACAAAAATTTTCCACTGTAGCTCGGACAAAAAACTAAACTAAATAAATTACTAATAAAGGATTGTACAGGAAACCAAAACCTTAGCTTCCCTCTCTGATGTATGTAAAGCCCAGCAGCATCTAAGTACAAAACAGGGCCTTAACAGGGCGGCATGGTGGGCTGAAAGGCCTGGTTCCATGCTGCCACACTAGACTAAAATTATCCCTAGATCTCAGGTGAAAGTATAACCCTGAGAACTGAAGGGCTGAATGGCTTTGTTCTGATTGATGGAACGTTCGACGGACAGTGGATGTGTCAGCCCAGTTGAAGTTTTACAGGAAACTGTCTTCACCTGAAAGATTCCCACTAAAGTGCTGATGCTTTCCAAAGTTCAGTCAAAGCCGCATTATCAGCTCACCACTTATCCCATTCTCCAGGGGAAAAAGCTTTCAGGGGAGAGCATACATTATAAATGGCCCTTCTGTTATTTGTAACACAATTATTTTTTTTTCCCATGCCTAAACGAAATATGTGGGATTGTCCTAATCGAATGTTTTCCTGACCAACATAATATCACTGCTTTGCTCAGGAATTAATTTCTATGCCTGCACGAACAAATTTCAGAACAATATATATATTCAGAACAATATCACAATATTTTTCCCTCTCTACTTTTTGCTCACATTTTTATGTCCCTCCATTTGCCTTTCTTTTTCTCCCACTCCCTTCTTTCACTCCGCACCCTGTCTATTTTCCATTATAGGTATAGAACAAATGAATGAAAGATATGCAAAAAAGTAACCATGATAAAGGAAACAGGCCATTGTTAGCTGATTGTTGGGTGAGAACAAGAAGCTGGTGCAACTTGGATGGGGAGGGATAGAGAGAGAGGGAGTGCAGGGGTTACTTGAAGTTAGAGAAATCAATATTCATACCACTGGGCTGTAAGCTGCCCAAGGAAAATATCTTGTTGTCCCTATCTATGCCTCTCATAACTTCATATACATATATCTAGACTCAGAATACCTGTTTCCTTCATCATCGTTACTTTTTTTGCATATCTTTCATTCATTTGTTCTATATCTCTCCACATCACTGTCTATTCTATTTCCGTTTCCCCTGACTAGTCTGAAGAAGGGTCTCGTCCCAAAACGACATCCATTCCTTGTCTCCAGAGATGCTGCCTGTCCCGCTGAGTTACTCTAGCATTTTGTGTCTATCTTCAGTTTACACCAGCATCTGCAGTTCCTTTAAATACGTTGTGACTGCACTGAACATGATGCCAAATTAGACTAATCTTCTTTGTCTGCATATCCATGTGCCTATCTAAAAATCGCATATGCCATTTTGGTATCTGCCTCCACCATCATGCCTGGCAGCATGTTCCAGCCACCCACCACTCTCTGCGTTAAAACAACTTACCCAGCACAACCTTTTTTTTTCTTTAGAGATACAGCATGGGAACAGGCCCTTCGGCCCATTCAGTCCGTGCCGACCAGTGATCACCCCATGCACCAGCACTATCCCAATCACTAGGACCAATTTACAATTTCTAGAAGCTGATCAAACTACAAACCTATATGGCTTTGGAATGTGAGAGGAAACCAGAGCCCCTGAAGAAAACCCACTTGGTCGCAGGGTGAATGTACAAACTGTACAGACAGCGCCCACAGTCAGGATCAAACCTGGGTCTCTGGCGCTGTAAGGCCGCAGCTCTGCCACTGTGCCGCCCCAAACCCCTTTACACTTTGCCCCTTTCACATATAAGCCTGCACTTATATCAAGATAGACACAAAATGATGGAGTAACTCAGCGGGTCAGGCAGCATCTCTGGAGAAAATAAATAGGTGATGATTCGGGTCAAGACCCTTCTTCCTTTTCTCCAGCGATGCTGTCCGTCCCGTTGGGTCACTCCAGCATTTTGTGTCTATGTTCAGTGGAAACCAGCATCTGCAGTTCCTCCCTACATATACTTATATTAAATCAGTTTAGTTTATTGTTACGTGTACCGAGGTACAGTGAAAAACCTTTGTTGTGTGCTAACCAGTCAGTGGAAAGACAATACATGATTACAATCCAGCCATTTACAGTGTATAGATACATGATATGGGAATAACGTTTAATGCATGGAAAAGCCAGTAAACTCCGATTGAATATAGTCTGAGGGCCACCCATGAGGCAGATAGTAGAAACATAGAAACTTAGAAAATAGATGCAGGAGTAGGCCATTCAGCCCTTCGAGCCACCACTGCCATTCAATATGATCATGGCTGATCACCCAATATCATAGAATCATAGAATCATAGAAAATAGGTGCAGGAGTAGGCCATTTGGCCCTTCGAGCCTGAACCGCCATTCATAGAAACATAGAAACATAGAAATTAGGTGCAGGAGTAGGCCATTCGGCCCTTCGAGCCTGCACCGCCATTCAATGTGATCATGGTTGATCATCCAAATCAGTATTCTGTACCTGCCTTCTCTCCATACCCCCTGATCCCTTTAGTCACAAGGGCCACATCTAACTCCCTCTTAAATATAGCCAATGAACTGGCCTCAACTACCTTCTGTGGCAGAGAATTCCACAGACTCACCACTCTCTGTGTGAAAAATGATCTTCTCATCTCGGTCCTAAAAGACTTCCCCCTTATCCTTAAACTGTAACCCCTTGTTCTGGAGTTCCCCAACATCGGGAACAATCTTCCTGCATCTAGCCTGTCCAACTCCTTAAGAATTTTGTAAGTCTCTATAAGATCCCCCCTCAATCTCCTAAATTCCAGCGAGTACAAGCCGAGTCTATCCAGTCTTTCTTCATATGGAAGTCCTGCCATTCCATGAATCAGTCTGGTGAACCTTCTCTGTACTCCCTCTATGGCAAGAATGTCTTTCCTCAAATTAGGAGACCAAAACTGTACGCAATACTCCAGGTGTGACCTCACCAAGACCCTGTACAAGTGCAGTAGACCTCCCTGCTCTTGTACTCAAATCCTTTTGCTATGAATGCCAACATACCATTTGCTTTCTTCACAGCCTACTGCACCTGCATGCCTACTTTCAATGGCTGGTGTACAATGATACCCAGGTCACGTTGCATCTCCCCCTTTCCTTATCGGCCACCGTTCAGAAAATAGTCTACCCTCCTGTTTTTGCCGCCAAAGTGGATAACCTCACACTTATCCACATTATACTGCATCTGCCATGCATTTGCCCACTCCCCCAACCTATCCAAGTCAACTTGCAGCTTCCTAGCATCCTCCTCACAGCTAACACTGCCCCCCAGCTTCGTGTCATCCGCAAACTTGGAGATGTTGCATTCAATTCCCTCATCCAGATCATTAATATATATTGTAAATAGCTGGGCTCCCAGCACTGAGCCTTGCGGTACCACACTAGTCACTGCCTGCCATTCTGAAAATGACCCGTTTTCTCCTACTCTTTGCTTCCTGTCTGCCAGCCAGTTCTCTATCCACATCAACACTGAACCCCCAATACCGTGTGCTTTAAGTTTGAATGCTAATCTCTTATCTAAGCAGGATCAGTACCCTGTTCCTGCTTTCTCCCCATATCCCTTGATTCTGTTAGCCCTAAGAGCTAAACCTAACTCTCAGCAGTTCCGGACTGCTCTCTAGTTGTGGTTGGATGATTCCGTTCTTGCTTCCTGCTTTGCTTTTCCACCTTGAAGAGCCAAGTGGACGATGGGTTGGCGGAGTGGGAGGCAGTCCTGAGGGTTCTGGTATGGACACAGTGGCAGTGAGGGGGCAGGGTCACTTTAAGAAGCGTGCATTGCAGCAGCGAGCTTGCAGCGAGTATGAGCTGAGTGCAGGAGATCCCCGCGTCAGCAGTTCCCTTGCAGACCCCACGCTGACACAGAGAGCGCAGCTGCACAATGGGGCCTGTGTTATTTGAGTCCTCTCCGAGATATACCATGCACAGCCGACCCTGCGATATCAATCTGTTATTAATCGCGCGCTGGGTAATCGGTCTTAGCCACTGACAAATAATTCACTCGTGTGCAGCTCAGGTCTCCCTTAAGAAGCAACACCAGCGATTACAAGCCTTTTCCAAGAAAGGATTTAGCGTGGCACGATATTTCAGCAGCCAGGCTGGAGAGGGCTTACAATCCCTCCTCTTGACTCTTTCCATGCCTATTCCTCCTTTTATATTTTGTCGCTCATTCTTTTATCTTATCCATGAATAGACTTGCGTGAGTGTAGTGTTTTAGCTCTTTACTCTACGTCCCCTCTCCCTCCATCACTTTGTCTTTGTCTCTCTCTCTCTCTCTCTCTCTTTCTCTCTGGCAAATTTCTGCCGAGCTCCAACTCTAAAGCCTCCAACCTTAAGGACCTGTCCCACCAACATGCATTTGCATGCATCTAGCGCGACCAAACGTGGTCGCTTGAGGCGTACGGCCTCGCGGGGCCGGTCCAAATTCGAACTGCGGAGGCGTATGGAGTTGTGCGGGGTGGCCCGACATCATACTCCCCAACCAGCTGGGCAGGAGGCGGGCCGAGTGAATTTGGACATCGCACGGTGTCGGGCGGTGACGTAATCACGCAACGGCACGGCGGGCGGTGACATCATCGCGCAATGCCACGCGCTAGGCGTACGCCATCAAGACGCTGCGTACGATGTCAAGACGCTGCGTACGGCGTCAAGACGCTGCGTACGATGTTGAGACGCTGCGTACGTCCTCAATGCGGCTGCGGGCCGACAGGCCGTTGGCGCGCAGAATATTTGGGCAGTGTCAGTTTTTCGGAGCCCCGCGCGATGTCGCGACCAGCCCCGTACAACTCCATATGCCTCCAGCGATCGAAGTGGGACCGGCCCCTCGAGGCCGTACAGCTGAAGCGACCACGTTAGGTGGTGCTAGCCGCATGCAGTCGCATGCTGGTGGGACAGGCCCTTTATTGTTCCCCAGACCTGCACTGCCCACTGCTACCTTTAGGCTTCACTTTAGAGATGCAATGTGGAAACAGGCCCGCAGCCCACCGAGTCCACGCCGACCAGCGATGGCCCCGTCCGCTAGGAATATCCCACACACTAGGGGGCAATTTGCAATTTACAGAAGCCAATTAACCTACAACTCCGCACGTCTTTGGAGTGTGGGAGGAAACCAGAGCTCCTGGAGAAAACCCACACAGTCACAGGGAGAATGTACCAGCCACCGTTTGGATAGAGTGGATGTGGAGAGGAGGTTTCCACTACTGGGAGAGTCTCAGCCCAGTGGTCATAGCCCCATAAATAAGGGACGTTCTTTTCGGAAGGAGATGAGGAGGAATTTTGTTAGTCGGGGGTGGTGAATATGAAGAATCCATTGCCGCAGAAGGCTGTGGAGGCAAAGCCAGTGGATATATTTAAGGCAGAGATAGATAGATTCTTGATTAGTACGGGTGTCAGAGGTTATGGGGAGAAGGCAGGAGAATGGGATTAGGAGGGAGAGATAGATCAGCCATGATTGAATAGCATAGTAGACTTAATGGGCTGAATGGCCTAATTCTGCTCCTATCACTTATGACCTTATGATCCAATGTACCATTCTCTGACATTTCAACCATCTTTAATGTGATCCCACCACTAGTCACTTCCCATCCCCATTCCTTTCCACCATCCACTGTGACCACGCTCTCTGCAACTCATCCTTTCCCACCAAAACAACACCCTCCCCAGATACTTTCCCCTGCAACCGCAGGAGATGTAATGCCAGTCCCTATAACTCCGCCCTCACATCCATCCAGGGACCCCCAACAGTCCTTCCAGGTGAGGCAGAGGTTCACGTGCACCTCCTCTAACCTCGGTGCAGTGCCGAACGGGCGGTGGAGGCAGGTTATCTGGATGCTTTCAAGAGAGAGCTAGATAGGGCTCTTAAAAATAGCGGAGTCAGGGGATATGGGGAGAAGGCAGGAAGGGGGTACTGATTGGGGATGATCAGCCGTGATCAGATTGAATGGCGGTGCTGGCTCGAAGGGCTGAATGGCCTACTGCACCTATTGTCTATTGTCTATTGTCTCATCTGCTGCATTTGGTGTTCCTGATGTGTCCTTCTTTACATTGGCAAGACCAAGCGTAGACAAGGCAGGTGATCACTTCATCGAACGCTTGCGCTCAGTCTGCCAAGGCCTACTCGATCTCCCAGTTACTAATCGCTCCCATTCCGATACTGACCATTCTGTCCTGGGCCTCCTCCTTTGTCAGTGTGAGGCCACATGCAAACTGGAGGAACAGCACCTCATATTCCGCTTAGGTACCTCACAAGCTAAGAGTATGAACATTGAATTATCCTATTTTATATACTGTAACTAAACCGCAAACAAACCGGTCTTTCTCTCCCCCCCCCCCCCCCCTCTTGCCTGTGTCCTCTCTGGATTTGCACCCATTTCTCCCCTTCCCCCTTCCTCCTCCCACCACTTCCACCCACATTCCTTCCTCTAGCTTCACAATTCTCACCTCTTCTATCCTTACCTCACATTATCTCTTCATCTCCGGCCTTTGTTCAACCAACTGCCAACCAAAAGCCCACTCCCCTGTATCCACCTATATCACTAGGGTGCCACAGTGGTGCAGCGGGTAGAGCTGCTGCCTCACAGCACAGGGGACCCAGGTTTGATCCTGCCTATGGATGCTGTCTGTGTGGAGTTTGCATGTTCTCCCTGTGACTGTGTTGGTTTGCTCCTGGCGCTCTGGTTCCTTTGTACATTCCAAAGGTACGCAGGTTTGTAGGTTAATTGGCTTCTGGAAATTGCGCCTAGTGCGTCGGTCATAGAACGAGCACATGGTTGATTGATGGTCTGAAGAAGGGTCTTGGTCTGAAGAAGGGTCTCGACCCAAAACGTCGCCTATTTCCTTCGCTCCATAGATGCTGCCTCACCCGCTGAGTTTCTCCAGCATTTTTGTCTACCTTCGATTTTTCAGCATCTGCAGTTCCTTCTTAAACATGGTTGATCGATGGTCAGTATGGACTCAGTGGGCCAAAGAGCCTGTTTCCACACTGTATCTATAAACTCTTAACTTGCCAGCTTTATCCTGCCCCCACTTCTCTTCCAGCTTCCCCCCCTCCACCACCACCACCGCCATCATAATCAGTCTGAAGAAGGGTCCCAACCTGAAAGGTCACTTATTCATGTCCGCTAGAGATGCAGCCTGACCCGCTACGTATCTCCAGCACATTTGTCTCTTATCATGTTTAACAAAAAAGTTCAATCTGGAAAAAGAGAGGACCAGCACTTGAGTCTTACATTTACACAGGATGAGCCAAGTTTGTTCAGGGCGAGTTCGCTCGTCTTACCCCCAACAGGAGATCCAGCAGATATGAGCTGAGATTCAGTTTAGTTTATTGTCACGGGTACCGAGGTACAGTGAAAAGCTTCTTTGTTGCGTGCTAACCAGTCAGCAGAAAGACAATACAAGATTACAATCAATCCATTTACAGTGTATAGATGCATGATAAGGGAATAACCATAAGTGTAAGGTAAAGCCAGCTAAGTCTGATTAGGGATAGTCCGAGCGTCATCAAAGAGGTAGATAGATTCATAGAATGACTGAGCAAGCAATCCATTTCTGGAGCAGTGGCTCCTGGAAAGTGGTGCAAGCAGTTAGAGTTATTTAATGCACAGTTCAATCGATGGTTGGCCTTCAACAAGGGATGTGAGATGTGGTTTCTGAGTGCATTCCGACATAATGTGGGAGGAGAAGGTCACTTTGGTGTTCGGAGAATTACTTCCACAGAGTTCTTCTCACTACAGGTTCAAATCTGTTGCAGACTGACTCACGGAGATTAAGCAACACCTCCACCCTTGATGCAACATGTAATCACCGAGTTAGTACAAGGCTAACTAGATGGAGAGCCAAGCACTGTTCCACTTGTGCAGGTACTTACCTGAACAGGAAAGATTTAGAAGGGCTTGGGACTACCTTAGATGGAGCATCTTGATCAACATGGCCAAGATGGGCCGAAGGGTCTGTTTCTGTGCTGTGTGCCTCTAGGATCACAGACACTGGAAATACCAACTAAAAACAGAAACGGCTGCATATCCTCATTGGGCCAGGCAGGAGAGAAGGAGTTAATGTTTTAGGGACAACAATCATTCATCAGAAGTGGAAATGTGACCATTTACAAGGTTAATTCCCGGGATGGCGGGACTGTCAAATGCTGAGAGAATGGAGCGGCTGGGCTTGTACACTCTGGAGTTTAGAAGGGTGAGAGGGGATCTTATTGAAACATATAAGATTGTTAAGGGTTAGGGCACGCTAGAGGCTGGAAACATGTTCCCAATGTTGGGGGAGTCCAGAACCAGGGGCCACAGTTTAAGAATAAGGGGTAAGCCATTTAGAACGGAGACGAGGAAACCCTTTTTCTCACGGAGAGTTGTGAGTGTGTGGAATTCTCTGCCTCAGAGGGCGGTGGAGGCAGGTTCTCTGGATACTTTCAAGAGAGAGCTGGATAGGGCTCTTAAAGATAGCAGAGTCAGGGGATATGGGGAGAAGGCAGGAACGGGGTACTGATTGGGGATGATCAGCCATGAGCACATTGAATGGCGGCGCTGGCTTGAAGGGCCGAATGGCCTACTCCTGCACCTATTGTCTATTGTCTATGGTCAAGCTGACCAGCTCTGATGCCTAAAGTTGTCCATCTGTGGCATGAACTTTGTTTTTCTCTCTACATGTGCTGCCAACGAGCACAGTGTGCAATCTGCTCAACCTCCCATTCAACAATAAACTCTTCGTTCCAGGAATCAATTTAGAGAATCTTCTCTGCCCTGTCTGCAAAGCAAATTTATCGTTCCTTAAATACGACGACCAAGGCTGTAAGCAATACTCCAGGTGTGGATTTGCCAGCACCCTGTACAAGTTTAGTTTGGTTTAGAGATACAGAGTGGAAAGATGCCCTTCGGCCCACCGGGCCACACCGACCAAAGATTACTCATACACTAGTTCCAGCCTACACACCATGGACAATTTACAGAAGCCAATTAACCTGAAAAGCTGCACGTCTTTGGAGTGTGGGAGGAAACCGGAGCACCCGGAAAAAACCCATGTGGTCACAGGGAGAACGTACGAACTCCGTACAGACTGCACCCGTGGGCAGGATTGAACCCGGGTCCCTGTTGCGACACTGTGCCTCTCCATAGTCCCCACAGTTTCCCCCAAACATTCCCTTTCCCATCATCTCATCAGCATTCCCAACTATTTGCTGAGCCTGCATGTCAATTTACTTGCATTTGGAACTCTAGATCCCTTTTTACTGCAATAGAGGTATATTGATGTCACCATTTAAATAATAAACTGTGCTTTCAGTTCCTTGGTCCAAAGTAGATAAGGCCTCACATTTCCCCCCGGTTTACGAAGTCTGCTGGCTGCTTGCTTCACTCCAACTGTTCTGCATTCCTTTTCAGGCTTTTTGTGATCCCATCACAGTTTATAATCCACCGATCTTTGTATCACCTGCAAATTTCTCTGGAGTACAATACCTCCCTTCATCCAAGTTATCTGGACTTTGGGTGTGCCCAATTTTCCAGTACATGCCTAGGATAAAAGTGATTGAAGATTTGCTGACCAATCCCCCCTCTGAGGCTTTATAAGGCGGAAGTCAGGCCGCATTTGGACGATTCTGAACAAATTTGGGCCCCATATCTGAGGAAGCATGTGCTGGCTCTGGAGATGGTCCAGAGGAGATTTACAAGAATGATTCCAGGAGTGAGTGGGTTAGCATATGATGAGCGCTTGACAGCACTGGGCCTCTCTCTACTCGCTGGAGCTTAGAAGGTTGAGGGGGGACCTCATTGAAACTTACAGAATAATGAAAGGCATTGATAGAGTGGATGTGGAAAGGATGTTTCCACTGGTGGGAGAGTCTAGGACCAGAGGTCATAGCCTCAGAATTAAAGGGTGCTCTTTTAGAAAGAAGGTGAGGAAGAACATCTTTAGTCAGAGGGTAGTTAACCTGTGGAATATTGCCACAGAAGGCTATGAGGATAATTCAGTGGATATTTTTATGGCAGAGATAGACATATTCATGATTAGAATGAATGTCAAAGGTTATGGACAGGGGACATAAAAATGGTTTTAGGAGGCAGAGATCAGCCTAGTGGACTCGATGGGCTGAATGGTCTAATTCTACTCCTATAACTTGTGAACTTGTGAACTAATTTACAGAGGTAACAAAAGCAGTGCCTCTTGGAGTTTTAACATGATAAAGCATTGTTGAGCACTTCGCAGTAGATCCTTTGGACAAAGTTTCACACTGGGCCGAATGTGACATACCACAGCAACATCAGGGTTTAAGCATTGGGCATGCTAAAAGAGGGAGGAAGCTTAAGGGAGGTGATAGGGGGATTTGTATAGGTAAGATGGTGAAAGCAATTGAGGGCAAAACTGCAAGTATGTGATGGTCACAGAACGCCATAGGGCTGGATTTATAAGGGGAAATGGGAGAGTCTAGAATCAGTGGACACAGCCTCAGAATAAAATGACACACCTTTGCAGTGGAGATGAGGAGGAATTTCTTTGGCCGCAAGGTGGTGAAGCTGTGGAGTTCATTGCCACGGATGGCTGTGGAGACCATTAAAACGGAGATGGATAGGTTCTCGATTAGAAAGGGCATCGAAGGTTACTGAGAGAAGGCAGGAGAATAGGGTTGAGAGGGAAAAATCACTGATCAGCTAAAATCGAATGGCGGAGCAGGCCATAAGAGCAGAGCCTAACTCTGCTCTCATGGCCTTATGACTTATGATCGTATGGGTGAGGCCTTCATGAGACCGTAAAGAAAGCAAGAGCATTTTGAACTCAAGGCTTTGTCAGGCCATGCACTATCTTTGACCACACTGTCCATGGACAGGAATAATGGGTGAACTTGTTGTGAACAGAAGGCTGTTTCGGAAGGAACTGCAGATGCTGGTTTACACGAAAGATAGACACTTCATCTGACGAAGGGTCTCGACTCGAAACGTCACCCATTCCTTCTCTCCAGAGGTGTTCCCTGTCCCGCTGAGTCACTCCAGCATTTTGTGTCTATCTTCGGTGAACGGAAGGTTGTTTATCATCTCCCCCAGATACAGGGCCATGCAAGGTTTTTTTGATCAGTCCTATTCTTCTCGCCCCATTGGAAGGAGATTGCCTGTTCATGTTCTCACCCACTCCAAAACCGCGGGGGAAGGCAGCACACATCCATGGGCCAAATCCCCACGCCTGTTATTGAATTAAAGTTATCCCATCAATTATCAAAGTGTATCCGTAGTATAGTGAAAATATTGCAAGGTTCTGAATAATGGTGGGAAGCATTTGGAATCAAACCCAGCAAACCACATACTGTAGTCTGGAAGTTAAAGCACACAAAAGTAAATCAGTGTTATGGCTGGTCTGGCTGGAGTCCCAACCAAGGACTGGTCTATCATCATGCTATGAGCTACTATACAACATGCTGACTGACTAACCATTGTTCCCTGTTTAACCTTGTAAATGCCTGCGTCCAAGTTTTCCACTGGCTGGTCTTGAATGTTAGCTGGATTAGTCCGCCTAGGATTAGTCCGCAACCTCTCCCATTTTAACTCCCCGTCCCATTCCCACCCTGACTTTTCTGTCCTGGGCCTCCTCTACTGTCAGAGTGAGGCCAAACGCAAATTGGTGGAACAGCACCTCATATTTTGCATGGGCAGCTTACAACCCAGCTGTATGGATTTTGATTTCTCTAAATGTAAGTAAATCTTGCATTCCCTCTCTCGCCGTCTCTCCCCTACCCTAGTTGTCCTACTAGATTCGCTGTTTGTATCTCTTCATTATCACCTCTTCCACAGCCAACAATGGACCATTGTGAGTTCCTTGGCCATTGGTACTGGCTCTGATCTGTTCTGTACCTTTTCATACCTCTAGATTCCCTCTCGCCTGACCCTTGGTCTGAAGAAGGGTCTCGACCCGAAACATCACCAATTCCTTTTCTCCAGAGATGCTGCCCGTCCCACTGCATTATTCTAGCATTTTGTGTCTATCTTCGGTGTAAACCAGCATCAGCAGTTCCTTCCTACAAACCAATGTTGTATTTATGCTCTTGCACCTTCTACTATCCAGTAATGCAACTTTATATCAACGCCTTAATAGGAAATAAAATCCTCGTAAAAACAGGCTGAAGTATTGATTAGCCCTCCTTGCCCTCGGTCTCTTAGGATTTTCAACCCTCTGTCCCATCACCAATAATTGCTGCAATTGCAGTGTATAATTGCTGTGAGTCCAGTCCTCTCCAGTAGAGGAGCATCAAAATATGGTTCAGGAGTAGGCTTCCTAACCTTTCAAGCCTGTTCCATCTGCAGGGCGGCACAGCAATGCAGCGGTAGAACTGCTGCCTTTCAACGCCAGAGACCTAGGTTCGATCTGACTACAGGCTCTCTCTGTATGTAGTTTGCACATTCTCCCTGTGACCTGCGAGGGTTTTCTCCGGGTGCTCCGGTTTCCTCCCACATTCCAAAGTACAGGTTTGTAGGTTAATTGGGTTCGGTAAAATTGGCCCTGTTTGTGTATGGGTCCAGTGTATGGGTGACCGCTGGTCGGCATGAACTTGGTGGGCAAAGGGCCTGTTTCCACACTGCATCTCAAAACTACACTATAAATCTCTCATCGAGATCACAACTGATGTTCTACCTTCCTGCACGATCCCCATATTCAGAGATTCCCGTAAAGCCCCAAGATGACTAAAGAGGTAGGGCCTTGGGAAGTGTTGCTGACCAGAGATCGATGGTACAAGTCCATAGTTTTGGGGAAGTGGCAACACTGGTAAACAGTGAAGAAGGCGTAGGGCATGCTTGCCTTCACCGGCGAGATAACTGAGTGCAGGAGTTGGGTCATCATGTCACAACCTTAAAAGATGATGGTGAAAGCAACCTTGATGTGTTGTGTGCAGTTGTGGTCTCCTTGCTAAAGGAACACTGAGCTTAAGCCAGTGAAGAAGATTGAAGAAGGGTCCCAACCCGAAATGTCATGTATCCATGTACTCCAGGGATGCTGTCTGACCTGAGTTACCCCAGCATTTTGCGTCTTTCCAGAGGGGCTTTCTGTGGCCGAAACTGAATATGCTGGGAGAGGAGACAATTGACGTACTGAATTATGAGTATCAAATTCTATTTCAAAAATTACTTTTGAAACTTTGTCGGCCCCAAAAATGTGGTGACTCTTTGTGCACCGCCTAGGTGACGTCTACTGTATGATTATACTGGAATATTTGCAAAATCAAAAATTCCACTGTACCTGGGCACATGGGACAATAATTGAATGATTGAATCATTGAATCATTGAGAGGTCTAGATGAACAGGAAGAACCAATTTCCCTGAACACAGAAATCAAACCTCAAGGAATATAGACGTAAAATGATTGATAAAGGGATTGAGGAGTGAAGAGAGAAAACTATTCTTCTCCTAGAGGGCGGTAGGAGCCTGGAACTCATTATCCGAAAGGATGGGTGGTGCGTAGAGTATGGCAGCCTCGCCTGCAGCTGTTTGTCCTTTCATTCTTTAAAAAAAATTTTTAGTCTGTCATAAAGTTTTGTTTTGGAGGTCTTTTAGTCTTTTTATGTTGGGGGTGGTGTGGGAAACTGTTTTTCTCAGTCACTACCTGGTCGAGGATGAGTTTTTCCTCTGAGCCGCATCTTCGCCCCCTCCTCGCAGCCCACCATCTGGATTGGCGCGGCCTTTCCTGCCGGAGACCAGCCAAAGCTTCAGCTTCAGCAGGGGCGCAGCCCTGAAGTACCATCGCAGAGCGGGGATGCCTTACTAGGGTCGCCATGTTGGAGCTCCGGAGTGCTGGGACTGCCGTGGAGCTGTGATCTGCGGAGCTTCCAGCCACGGGCGGTGCTGACTTTAACATCGCGGAGTACTGGGATCCCTTTGCCGAGGGCCGCCAGTGTTAAATCTCCGCCCAGCTCGGCCTGTAGACCTCGGGAGCCGCCGTCCCCGGTAAGAAGTGGCCGTTTCAGAAACTCCAAGTTGCTGAGAATATTCTTCCGTTCCGACGTCGGAGTTTCAATCATCCAGGTGAGAGGGGCTGAACATCGGGCCACCGTAGCGGTGACTGCGGAGAGCCCGAGGCCCCGACCACGGGGAACAAGAGGAAGGAAGATGACTGAACTTTATTGGCTTCCCTCACTGTGGGAAATGCTGATTCTGCTGTGTGAGGATGTTCATGTTAAATTCTATCATGTGTTGTGTTCTTTTTATTCGTATGGCTGTATGGCAACCCAAATCTCACTGTATCATTTGGTACAGTGACAATAGACTTGAACTTGAGAGGCAAAAACCTTCAATGCATTTAAATGGCATTTGCCTACTTGGAAAGCTGTGACCTGCAGCAGACAGAATTAAGGGCCTGTCCCACTGTACAAGGTAATTCAAGAGCTCTTCCGAGTTTTAAAAAAAAAATCAAACTCGTGGTAAGCACATAGAATGTATGTAGCGGGTACGTCGGAGCTTGGGACGTCTCTTAGCAGCTCGTAATGCTAACGACAGGTTCTCGTGAAACGCGGTAAGCTCGTGAAGATTTTTCAACATGTTGAAAAATGTCCGCGAGAGCCCCGAGTACCTACGAGCGGCTATTACCGTAATTCTCCGGGTTCAATCAGGGGGAACTCGGGAGAACTCTTTGATTACCTCGTACTGTGGGACAGGCTCTTTACTGCTGGAAGATGAGGTTAGGCAAGGTAGCCATTTTATTGACCAACACTCAGGTATTCGACTGAATGGCCACCTGTCAAAGCATAATCTTTCCAAGAATCTCTGATTGCCTCGTTCTTATAACCTATCGATCTCAAATAAATTGCTCATTTTGAATTCTTGCCAAATGCTAAATATGGTCAATGGCCAATATCTTAATAAAAATATAAGTTTACACTTTTCTCAAGAAGGAGACTTCAAGTCACAAAGTTCTACAGCAGAGAAACAGACCCTTCGGCCCACAATGTCCATGCTGAGCACTGATCTAACTGATCACATTTGGCCACATTCATTCAGTCCTTTTATGCCTGGCATCAAATAATTGTATCTGATTCCAACATCTCCTAAAGGGCCTGTCCCACTTTTCCGAGTTATTCACGAATTCTCCCAAGTTTTAAAACTCGCAGAATGTTCGTAACGAGTCCGCTATTCTTTTACTCGTGGACATTTTTCATCATGCTGAAAAAACATCCCGACTTACCTGATGCCCCACAGTACCTACGGCTGGCATTACGAGCCGCTACAATATATCCACGGACTCCTACGGCCTCCAATGGACTCGTTACGAACATTCTGCGAGTTTGAAAACTTGGGAGAATTCATAGCAAAAGGATTTGAGTATAGGAGCAGGGAGGTTCTACTGCAGTTGTACAGGGTCTTGGTGAGACCACACCTGGAGTATTGCGTACAGTTTTGGCCTCCTAATCTGAGGAAAGACATTCTTGCCATAGAGGGAGTACAGAGAAGGTTCACTAGACTGATTCCTGGGATGTCAGGACTTTCATATGAAGAAAGATTGGATACACTCGGCTTGTACTCGCTAGAATTTAGAAGACTGAGGGGGGATCTTATAGAAACTTACAAAATTCTTAAGGGGTTGGACAGGCTAGATGCCGATGTTGGGGAGTCCAGAGCAAGGGGTCACAGTCTAAGGATAAGGGAGAAGTCTTTTAGGACCGAGATGAGAAAAACATTTTTCACACAGAGAGTGGTGAGTCTCTGGAATTCTCTGCCACAGAAGGTAGTTGAGGCCAGTTCATTGGCTATATTTAAGAGGGAGTTAGATGTGGCCCTTGTGGCTAAAGGGATCGGGGGTATGGAGAGAAGGCAGGTACGGGATACTGAGTTGGATGATCAGCCATGATCACATTGAATGGCGGTGCAGGCTCGAAGGGCCGAATGGCCTACTCCTGCACCTATTTACTATGTTTCTATGTTTCTATCCACGGTCTCCTACGGACTAGTTACGAACATTCTGCGAGTTTGAAAACACTGGAGAATTTGTGAATAACTTGGGAAAGTGGCACAGGCCTTTCAGGCAGCGCGTTCCAGATATTAATCGGTTAAAAAAAACTTATTCGTAAGATCCCCTTTAAATCACTTACTTCTCTCAAAACTATTTCAAAACTAGTTATTGTTAATGAAACTATTAGAAAAGTATTTTATTCTAGCTTGGTATAATAAAGAAACTATTGATCCTTTGAAAATGATGTCCTCTTGCTTTCTATACCCTGACTATAGGAAAAAGATAGTCACTATTCACTGGAGCAGCAATAGCGCAGAGCTGCTGACTTACAACGCTACTGACCCAGATCTTGACTACGGTGCTGTCTGTATGATGTCTGCATGTTCTCCCTGTGACCGACTGGGTTTTCTCTGGGTGCTCCGGTTTCCTCCCACACTCCAAATGACATGCAGGTTTGTAGGTTAATTGGCTTCTGTGAATTCTCCCTAGTGTGTGGGGTAGATCTAGTAAATAGACACAAATTGCTGGTGTAACTCAGCGGGACAATTACTTACAAAATTCTTAAGGGGTTGGACAAGCTAGATGCTGGAAGATTGTTCCCGATGTTGGGGGAGTCCAGAACAAGGGGTCACAGTCTAAGGATAAGGGGGAATTCCTTTAGGACCGAAATGAGGAAAACATTCTTTACACAGAGAGTGGTCAGTCTCTGGAATTCTCTGCCACAGAAGGTAGTTGAGGCCAGTTCATTGGCTATATTTAAGAGGGCGTTAGATGTGGCACTTGTGGCTAAAGGGATCAGGGGGTATGGAGAGAAGGGATACTGAGTTGGATGATCAGCCATGATCACATTGAATGGCGGTGCAGGCTCGAAGGGCCGAATGGCCTACTCCTGCACCTATTTTTCTATGTTTCTATGTTTCTATGACAGGCAGCTTCTCGAGAGAGAATGAATGGGTGATGGTTCGGGTAGAACTATTATCTGGGGGATCGTTGGTCAGCGTGGACTCAGTGGGCCAAAGGGCTTGTTTCCATACTGTATCTCTAAATTAAACTAAGCTAAACTATTTATCCTATCTATGCCTTTTGCCATTTTATGTACTTCTTCTTCTATTACATCCTCAGCTCCCTCAGAGTTAAAAAAAAATATGTCCAGCCTCTTTGTACATGATGGTCCCAGGAGTATTTAAATTTAGAACCAATCTAGTACCGCCCCTCTGAAGGTAATACAGGCTTTCTAAATCACCCCCTATTTATGCGAACCGAATCTGGACATGGTATTATGGATAATCAAGCCCTGTACAATGACAGTACAGTGCAGTATTTTAGTTTACTGTACTGGCTGTGCATCCAATTCCCTTAATTACTTTTGCAGTGGTTATGAGGCATTGGTTGAGAGCCTGTTGAAATTATTGTAGTGTAACACTGTTGCAGTCAACAGTATTATTGCTCAGCCTTCCCTTTACCCACAGGGCTAACACTACATTTATCAGCGTTAAATATGAGGCCAATTCCAGTCACATTCAGATCTGCCAGGAACTATTTGTGCACATCTACGATGCTAATGTGGCCAGATCTGCATCCATCTGAAAACCTCTGGGTAATTCTCCCCAACCACCTTCAATCTGATAAAAGATGATGAAGGGCGTAATACTGAATCCCATCCACATCGGACTTTTACGTTAAAATCCCCTTGCATCGATTTGTCTTCACGTTTCTGTTGGAAAATTACAGCGCATGATTGCTGGGGAAACAGAATGGAAGAATGCTTCCATTAATGGTGGTGCAGAGTCTTGAATATCCATGCCGAGAAGATTTACTGAGAGTCTTTGAGCTCCAGTTGACCTATGCTCTGTCCCCCTAACTTTGAACAGACGACTGGCTTAAGGGCCTGTCCCACTTGACCAACATTCGCGTGCCATTTACGCGGCCTGCTAGCGTGCGGGTAGTGTGTGGGCAGCGCGTGGGTAGCATGTGGGTAGCGTGTGGGTAGCGCGGGACGGGCGTATGGAGTGGCGTGGAGGAGTGTGGACTTCATCCTGCTCTAAATCTTCGTGTGCCACCGGCCTGTCGCGTAACTGACGGCCAAAGTGGGACAGGCCCAAGACCCTGGCGCAGCGCAACGTCTCACCTCCAATAGCAGCAGAAACTCTGCCTGGGGCTCACGGCCGTTGCAGATCCGGATCCGCCCTCACTCCTACTTCCAGACCGGGGCCAAGACGATTGGAGCTAGATACAAAATGCAGGAGTAACTCAGCGGGACCAGCAGCATCTCTGGAGAGAAGCAATGGTGACGTTTCAGGTTGAGACCCTTCTTCAGACTGAAACGTCACCCATTGCTTCTCTACAGAGATGCTGCCGGTCCCGTTGAGTTACTCCTGCATTTTGTGTCTATCTTCAAATGACGTTATGCATTCCAGACGGCTATGTGGACGCATGATGACGCGTTCGACCTTCGCGGAACCGTCGCGCGTCAGTCACTACCTGCCTGCCGCATAAATGACGGCCAAGTGGGACAGGCCCTTTACTCCACACACATTTGACAAGCTACGCCCTGAGCTCCTCAATGTCAGTGTAGACCCAAAGCTGGTCCTAAAGAGGATCACTTTACTGAGTGTGACCTAATTAGAGCCTTTAGCCCACGCCCTGATTCATGAGCATGCATAGTGCTAAGTTTGCTGACCCAACGTTTGCAGCCAAGTCCTTGAAAACTGGCAACTTTAGTTTAGTTTAGTCTAGTTTATTGTCGCGTGCACCGAGGTTCAGTTAAAAGGTTAATTGCTGCGTGCTATCCAGTCAGCAGAAAGACTACACATGATTACAATCGAGATGTCCACAGTGTACAGATACACTATAAAAGGAATAATGTTCAGTGGAAGATAACGTCTGTTAAAGATAGTCTGAGGGTTTCCAGTGAGGTAGATGGTAGGCCGGAACATGCTCTCTAGTTGGTGAAAGGATGGTTCAGCTGGCTGATAATAGTTGGGAAGAAACTGTCCCTGAATCTGGGGGTGTGCGTTTTCACACTTCTATACCTTTTGCCCGATGTGAGAGGGTAGAAGAGGGAGTGGCCAGGGTGTGACTCGGTCTTGATTATGCTGCTGGCCTTGTTGAGGCAGCATGAGGTATATTGTCTTATGGTATTGTGGGTGAGGTTTTAATGAAACCTTAAAGGAAACAAGAGCATTTTGAACTCAAGATTGTCCCTGAATCAGGAGATATGTGTTTTCACATTTCTGTGCTTCTTGCCTGATGGTAGAGGGTGACCGGGATGAGACCCGTCCTGATTATGACCGAGTACCATCAATCAGTGGGATTCAGGATCATCCCCAAAGAGTGCAGTTGTCTCTGTGTTGATGAGGTCGATGGATTGTTCAAGGCTAGGGATATCTTCAAGGGAAGCATTACAGAATGCAGGAATGAAGGCAAAGATGTTGCACTATGTGATATATGGTACGTGTTCCAAAGAACTGCGACAGTAACCATTTTTAGTACTTAGTGCTAATCAAGAATCTATCTATCGCCACCTTAAAAATATCCATTGACTTGGCAGCCTTCTGCGGCAATGAATTCCACAGATTCACCACCTTCTGACTAAACAACTTCCTCCTCATCTCCTTCCTAAAGGAACATCCTTTAATTCTGAAGATATGAAGATATCTGAAGATATGAAGATATTCTGAAGATATGACCTCTGGTCCTAGACTCTCCCACTGGTGGAAATATCCTCTCCCATTCACTAGTTTTCAATCACTTAGCAATAAATATAGGTGTGAAGAAGGGTCCTGTCCCGAAACGTCACCTATTCATGTTCTTCAGAGATGCCGCCTGACCCGCTTAGTTCCTCCAGCACCTTTTCTTTTATAAAGCAGCATCTGCAGTTCATTGTTTCTGCAGGTAAACCTAGTAAATTGATATGATCATGGGAATAATGTTGTTCCTGTTTCTCTAGTTTAGTTGAGAGATGCAGCCTGGAAACAGGCTCTTTGCCCCATCGAGTCCGCACCGACCAGCAATCCCCACACATTAACACTACCTTACACCCACTAGGGACAATTTTACATTCATACCAAGCCAATTAACCTACAACCCTGTAAATCTTTGGAGTGTGGGAGGAAACCAAAGATCTTGGAGAAAACTCACGCAGGTCACGGGGAGAACGGGCTAACTCCGTACAGACAGCACCCGTAGTCGGGATCGAACTTGGGTCTCTGGCGTTGTAAGGCAGTAGCTCTACCGCTGCGCCACCGTGCTGCCCTCATCCATTCTGTTGCATTGGTAAGCAAAATAATTGGGCAGGTTCCATGGTGATGGGCTGAGTTTGTGATGACCAGCTGACAGAGTGAGCTTTGCAGCCTCCCACTCCTCCCTGGGTCTCGACACCTCCAATTGTGGATTCCAGATGTCAGCCATGTTTTGGTCCCATTTACAAAGTCCAAAGTGTGAGTGAGTGCCCATGTTTGTGTGTGCATCCGTGTGTGAATGAGTGCATGTGTGTGTGTACATGTGTGTATGTGTGTGTGCGTCTGTGTGAGTGTGTGCACATGAGTGTGTGTGTGTGTATGTGTGCATGTACCTGTGTGTGTGGTGTGTGTGAGTGCACATGTGTGTGTACATGCGTGTATGTGTCTGTGTGTGTATATGTCTGTGCGGGGGAATGCACATGAGTGCGTGTGTGTATCTGTGTGTATGAGTGCACATGTGTGTATACATGCGTGTATGTGTGTAGTGTATACAGGATATGTCTGTGTGAGGGAATGCATGTGTGTGTGTGTGCGTGTAGGTGTTTATCTGTGTGTGTGTGTGTGTGTGGGAGTGAGTGCAAAGTGTGTGTGCGCCATTGTATGTATGTGTGTGAGTGTGCATGTGTGAGTGCGCGTGTGTGTGAATGTTCATGTGTGTGCATACATGCATGTGTGTGTGGAGTAGCTTTATTCATTGAACACATGAGTGCAGCGGATACCACTGATAAGGTGCTCATTATACGCGTCACTTCAATTTATGGCTTGTCTGACAGCTCAGGAACAGAGCGTTTCCTTGAATCCAGATTGTTTGGAACAAGCTGTCCTGAATTCCACAGGTAAACATTAACTCTGACTATAGTTGAATCAACAATCAAGCTCGGAACTATTCCTTTCCCACCCATGAGCCAACCTAGCCAAGAATTGCAGACACGCAGCTCGTTTCATGCTTGTTACATAAGTGGGTGTGCCACAGCTCCCCCACACCTCCACCACTCTCTGCAACATTGAGACGTCCAGGCCAGGTAATCCAGTGAGGTGCCACATGGAAACACAAGCGACCACAGACACTGGAATCCTCAGTACGATGAAGGATTCACACCCGAAATGCCGTGCATCCAGCTTTCTCCGCTGCAAAGAGTGAAGCCCAATGCAAACCAGAGGAATAGCAAGAAGATGGACACAAAAAGCTGGAGTAACTCAGCGGGACAGGCGGCATCTCTGGAGATAAGGAACGGGTGATGAGACCCTTCTGAAGTGTCGGCTTCTGAAGAAGGGTCTCGACCCGAAACGTCACCCGTTCCTTCTCTCCAGAGATGCTGCCTGTCTCCGCTGCGTTACTCCAGCTTTTTGTGTCTATCTTTGGTTTAAACCAGCATCTGCAGTTCCTTCTACCCAGAGGGATAGCACCTCATTTTACACCAGGGAAGTCCACACACCAATGGCATGATCATTGAATTTACTAATTTTAGGTAAGCATCCCTTCTGGTGTGCTGCCCCCACCCACCTTCTCATTCCTTCCCATTCTTCTCCGGTGCTTCCATTCCTGTCTTCTTTCCCATTTGGACATCCCCTCCACCCTCCACCCTCCCCACCCATTTTTGACCCCTCCTCCTCCGCCCACTTCATACACAGTTTTCCCACAGTCTCTGCCCCCTCACCAAGTTCTGGATCTATCTAGCCATCACCTCTCCACCACTGGTTCCCAATATCATGTTCCAGCTTATCACCCAACAGCAGTTGGGCAGCACCATGGCATAGCGGTAGAGTTGCTCCATGCCAGCACCAGAGACCCGGATTCGATCCTGATGACGGGTGCTGTCTGCATGGACTTTGTACGTTCTCCCTGTGACCGTGTGGGTTTTCTTCAGGTGCACTGGTTTACTCCCACACTCCGAAGAGGTGCAGGTTTGTAGGTTAATTGGCTTCTGTAAACTGTCCCTAAAGGTCAGGATAGAACTAATGTATGGGGTGATCGTTGGTTAAAGCGGAAGGGCCTATTTCCACGCTGTACCTCTAAACTAAACTAAAAAATATGAAGCAGCTATCTCTAACTTCATCCCTGCTTTCCCCCCTCACCTCACCTGGCTCCACCTTCCTCCTTGTTTTTGTTTTGTCTGCCTTTGTCTATCTATCGTTCCCCTGCCTCTACATCCCACCTCCACCACTCCTCCTCCTCAATCTGGCTCAACCCACCCACCATCTTTCACCCTTGCTTTATCCACCATTCTCCTCTGGCTCCTGCTTCACTACTCCCCTGTACTGTATCTCCTCTCCCCTCTACACTCTCAGGGCCGATGCAGAGTTTTGACCCGAAACACTGACCATTAATTCCTTCCCCGTCCCCACAGATGCTACTTGGCCCGCTGAGATCCATCCCGCAGATTATTTGTTGTACTGCAGGATAGACTTTGAGCAGAGCACCTTATCCCTTTTGAGCGGAGTGGACTTGTTATCTAAAAGATGGAGTGAACAGTTCTCTGGGAGTGAACAGTTCTCTGGAGTGAGTTCCCAAGTCACAGTCTTCTGGCCCATGAGGTTTGGTGGACTCTTCTACCAAAGAGTCACGGGTGACCCTGAATGCATTCATTAGTGCTGGGATGTGTGTCTGTTGGCACAGTTGAGTATTGCCAGCTATCTTAACATGGGGAGCTCAATGCCACTCGTCACTCACCCCCAATGCACCTAAAGACATCAGTGGAGGCCAGCCAGGTATTAGGGGCGGCACGGTGGCGCAGCAGCAGAATTGCAGGTTTGATCCTGACTACGGGTGCTGTCTGTATGGAATTTGTATGTTCTCCCTGGACTGCATGTGTTTTCTCCGGGTGCTCTGGTTTCCTCCCACACTCTAAAGACGTACAGATTTGCAGGTTAATCGGCTTTGGTAAGATTATAAAAAATTGTCCCTGGAGTGTAGGATAGTGTTAGTGTATGGGATGATTGCTGGTCAGAGTGGACCTGATGGGCTGAAGGGCCTGTTTCTGAGCTGCATCTCTAAAGGCTTAAAAGTCTAAAGTCTAAAATGGAAAGGTATCCTGGCTGATTTCCTTTATGTTACACATTTCCCTTTTTGATCTGTAGCATTATAATGACTAGTAAGGAAAATGATTAATGGAAAGATACAGCACAGAAACAGACCCTTCGGCCCACTGAATCCACGCCAACCTTGGATCACCCTAGTTCTATGTTATTCGACTTATTCCCCTAGTTCGATGTTATTCCACTTTCCCATTTCCTACACACTAGGGGTCATTTACAGAAGCCAATTGACCTACAAATCCGCACGTCTTTTGGGAAGTCAGAGGAAGAGGAAACCCACGCGGTTACAGGGAGAACGTGCAAACTCCACGCAGACGGCACCCGAGGTCTGGATCAAACCCGGGTCTCTGGCGCTGTGAGGCAGCAGCTCTACCAGCTGCGCCGCTCTGCTGTCCTATGTACACACACATTTAATTGATGCCCCCAGTGTTCTCCCTCTGTGCAGCATGTTCTCATCAGAGGCTCAGGAGCGCGCTGAGTGGCCCTGTTGGTTTGGCACGGTGTGGGCACACAGCACTGGTGGCAATGCAAGGGTTAACGACCGGCAAGCATCGCAATGCTCAAGTACTTTTAAGGAACTGAGTCAGATTGTAAATAAAAACAAACTGGAAGCTACTGCTGACTCCAGGCCTGGTGCCAAGATCTTATCAACAGGCCAAGGTTGCTGACAAAATTGTCTTTCAGATTACTGGCAATTATGGAGTTTTCTTCGCTGTAATAACAGCTTAATGGTGGGTTCCTCTATTTTGCTTCTTATCCTGCCAGTCTCACAATGTAACAAGGGTGGCTTTAGTGAATGTTAACCTGTTCTTTTCACCAGCTTTCTGGTCTTTATTTAACCATGATGAGCAGAGATGGGGGGGGGGGGGGGGGGAGAAGAGGCACGTCATAACGTCATAAGATGATAAGTTATAGGAGCAGAATTAGGCCATTCGGCCCATCAAGTCTACTACGCCATTCAACCATGGCTGGTCTATCTCTCCCTCCTAACCCCATTCTCCTGCCTTCTCCCCATAAACCTTGACACCCGTACTAATCAAAAATCTATCTGTCTCTGCCTTAAAAATATCCATTAACTTGGCCTCCACAGCCTTCTGTGGCAAAGAATCCCACAGGGGAGGGGGGGCAGGTGGTTCTTAGAGGTTACCTAAAATTGGAGAATTTAATGTTCTCAAACTCAATTTATCCTTGTATTCCCTCTGGCAGCCTTCGACCCAATGGCATGAACGGTGCATTCTCCCATTTCAGGAGGCCAGCTCTCCTTCTCATTCCACCCTGCTTCAGCCCCCACCTCCACACGCACCATCCTTTCCACCCCCTGCTTTCCCCTCCTCCACCTGGTCCATTCGTTCACTTCCCACCCCTCCCTACTGCGGGTCCACCATTTTTCTTCCTCCCCACATTCCCTTCAATCCATCATCCCTCCCTCTGGTTCCAGACGTCACTCCTCTCGCCTTCCTTCTTTGTCAGATTTGCCACCATTTGCAGCCTTTTGGCGGTGATGGAAGGTGAAGGGAGTTGTAATCGGTCCACAAAGTCACATCACGTGCCCTCGGGAAGGGCCTGACGTTCTGTGGTCACCTTGGGAAGTGGGGACCCGGCGATCTTGGTGCACGGACGCATGGAGGTGGTTGCAGGAGGTATTTGGAGGGTGCGGTTGCGGTGGTGGCAGGTCATGGAGCAGGTGGAGGTGACCACTGGAGGCCCCACCGCAGCGGGTGAGCGGGCTGATTGAGAGCAGCCTGCAGCAGCTGCATGGGGCAGCGGTGGAAGGAGCTGACGGCATCGCACCAGACCAGGCCGAACCCTACACCATCAACCCAGGGCCGCCAGGTCACCGGGTATCGCCTCAGGCCAAGGCCAGGATTCAGGCCAAGATGGTGCTGGAACGTGATGATTCCTCGCGTGGTCTTCCAGAAGAGAATTTATTTACAGTTGTTTCACTATTTCACCTGTGTATGAACGTACTCATGTATAAAATGATATGAATGTTTAGCTTAGTTTAGCTTAGAGAAACAATGCGGAAACTAGTCCTTTGGCCCACCGAGTCCACACTGACCAGTACACTTGATAGTGGATCTGGACGGTAAACTAGAACGTATACAGGACAATCTTTTTTACTGTATCTCAGTATATATAACAATAGTAACAATAGTAAGCTAAACCTAAACTTTTGTCTACTCCACTTATCACCTCCATCCTTGATTCAGAAGGTCATCTGTTGCCGGCACTATTTTGTTCTGGCTTTTTCTCGTCTCAATTTCCATCCTCCCCTCCCCCCCACCTCACCCCACCTCTATCTTTCAATCTGAAGAAGGGTGCCGACCCGAAACGTCACCGATTCCTTGTCTCCAGAGATGCTGCCTGACCCGCTGAGATACCCTGGTATTTTGTGTCTATCTTCGGTATAAGTCAGCATCTGCAGTTCCTTCTCGCACAGAGTGAGTGTATGTTTCCTCCAACCAAATATCCCATTTGGAAGCGAATGAGTTGATTAGTGACAGTCAGCACTGCGTTATATGTGGGGGGTCGTGTCTCATTAACTTGATTGAGGTTTTGAGGAGGTGATGAGGGTGATCGATAAGGTCAGGTTGGTGGATGTTGCTGCATGTATTTTAGTGAGGCATTTGATGAAGTCCCCCTTGGTAGACTGATCCAGAATATCGAGATGCATGGGATTAACTGTGACTTGATCGATCAGTGACTCAAAACGGCTTGCTGATAGAAGACAGAGAGTTGTGGTGGTAGAACAATATTCGGGCAGCGGGTCTGAGGCCAGTAAGGTTCTGCATGGATCTGTGTTGGGACCTCTGCTGTTTGTGGCATTCATATAAATAACTCCGATGTAAATGTAGGTTGGTTGGTTAGTAATTTTGCAGATAATTCCAAGATCGCTGGGGTCGCAGAGTGTGAGGAAGGCTGTTAACAGAATATAGATCAGCTGCAGGAATGAGAGGATAAATGGCAGATGGAATTTAATCTGAGCAAGTGTGAGGTGCTGCACCTTGGGAGGTCAAGTGTAAGAGTAAAATATACAATTTAAGGCATGGTGCTTGACAGCATTGATTTACAGTGGGATCTGAAAGAGGCAACACAAGTAGGTAAGAGTGGCAAAGAAGGCATACAGTATGCTCGCCTTCACATGTTGGGGCACTGAGTATAAGCGTCAAGAACTCATGAGGGGTGTCAACCTGCAACGTCACCCATGTCTTCTCTCCGGGGATGCTGCCTGAGTTACTCCAGCTCTTTGTGTCTGTCTTCAAGAACTCATGATGCAGCTTTACAGGATGTCGGCTAGTTCTTATATATTGTGAGTATTGTATGCAGTTCGAAATGACCCATTACAGGAAGGATGCAGAGGCTTTGGAAAGGGTGCAGGGAAGTTTTATGAGAATGCAGCCTGGATTAGAGGGCATTAGCTACAGGGAGAGGTTGGACTGGTTCGCATTGGTTTCTTTGGAGTGCCAAACGTTGAGGGGAGACCAGACAGAAGCATATAAAATGATGAGAGGCAGAGATAGTGTCGAAAATCAGAACCTATTTCCTAGGATGGAAATATGAAATACTAAAGGCCACAGCTTTAAAGTAAAAGGGGCAAAGTTGAAAGATTTGTGAGGTAATTTTTTTTACACAGAGGGTGGTGAGTGCCTAGGTACTCACTGCGTAGGGTGGCGTAGAAACAGATACTATAGTGACCTGGTTCGTTATGCTCTTCAGTCTGAAACTGCTGCCCGAGATATTTACTGCAACTTTGTTTTGGCAAAAAGGGAAAGCAAGGGCTTTACTGGACTTTTCCTTGCACTAAGGGTGGCACGGTGACACAGTGGTAGAGTTGTTGCCTTACAGTGCCACAGACCCGGGTTCGGCGCTGCTGGTGTCCATACGGAGTTTGTACGTTTTCCAGGTGACTGCATGTGTTTTCCCTTGGTGTTCCAGTTTCCTCCAACGTTGTACAGGGTTGTAGGTTATTTGGCTTTGGTGAAGCTTGTCAAGTGTCCTATGATGTAGGATAGCGCTCATGTAAGTGGTTCACTGGTTGGTGTGGACACAGTGGAAAGAAGGGGCCTGTTTCCGTGGTGTAATTTCAACTAAACTCAACTAAACTGAACTTTATTTATGCTATTCCCTTCATCATGTGTCTGTGCAATGTGGATGGCTGGATTGTAATCATGTATTGTCTTCCCGCTGACTGGTTAGCACGGCACTAAAGCTTTTCACTGTACCTCGGTGCACGTGACAATGAACTAAACTCACCTAACATCTGTGGGGAAAATGGGAAGCTCGGATGAGTGAACACAAAATTCAAGGGGCTTTGGGGAAAGTATTAATCTCTCAGAGAACACAGGCCGGTCGAGGTACAGCCGGCTAATTAATTTGGCTTGAAAAGAAGTCACTGAGTTAGATTAATGGAGTGTGACCAGAACTGTTCATGCTGCCTGGCCCATGTCCCAGTACTGGCACTAAGCAACAGGGAAGCTCTGGCAGAGAGTGTACTTAGGAGGGGAACCGCTGATGTGATGATGTCGATTGAAGATAAAGGCCTCTTTGTTTTGAACAAAGCGCATTCTTGGGTTTCAGGCAAGGTAATCTGGTCAAAATTTCTCTGACAAAGAAGTCAGGCTGCAACATTTCTGTCTCTGTAAATGAACAGAATGGGGAAGGGTGACTTTATTTTCCCCCTTCTCTGGTTTTCTCTCCTGGGAGCCGATTCTTGTTGGGCTACAGGCTAGTTGCTTAACGTACAAGTAGCTCCTTGGTCTGCCCGAAGCTTGTTGACCTCCCAGCAGAGCGAGATGTTCGTTGGCTGCTGTTGCCGACTAGCCCGCTCCAGACTGCAGGAGTACGTGCTGAGGGACCACACTGAAGCTCGGTGCAGCCAACGCCAAGACTCTGTGGGGGAGGACCACAGTCTAGGGCCCTTCCCCTGCTGGGCATTGGAGACGGCCCTCAAACAAGGGAAGGGATATCACCCCAGGGGGCAACATGAGTAGCAAGGGTGCCCGGGTAAAATTATATTTGTGAACACTATTATACGGCGTTAATGAACCTATGTAAATGCCTCCAAGAATGTCGGAAGGATTATTGCACAGTTTCTGTTTTGTATATATATTTTTTATTCTGAATAAAGTTTATTTTGATTTTTTTAAATTAAAGTGACGAGTTTCCAAGGCTAAACCTTGAAACTTGTGTGTCTTTCCCAGCGACTGGTCTTCAAACTGGGACCTGAGCCACAAGGGGATAAATTCCCTGCAAGAATCTCCCAAGCCAGGCACGTTACAGTGTAGAAGTTGGATAAAAGACCACCCCACCATTTTGCATGGTAATGTGTTGGAAAATCAATTTGTCAGGACTCATGGTGTATGGAAGAACTGCAGATGCTGATTGATTTAAGTAAAGGGAGCTTTACATTTGTACATCTTTCACAACCACAGGCCATTGCAAAACACCTTGTAACCAATTTGAAATGTACTCATCGTTGCAATTTGGGAAATCTAATCTTCAATCTAAGTCCAGCTGCTTTTGAAAAGTCTGAGAGTATTATTTATATAAAGAGCGAGGGTGTTTCCAGCAAGTGCTACAACGAGTCATAGAGTGTGGAAACAGACCCTTCAGCCCAACTTGCCCACACCGGCCAACATGCCCCATCTACATTAGTTCCACCTGCCTGCATTAGAAACATAGAAACATAGAAAATAGGTGCAGGAGTAGGCCATTCGGCCCTTCGAGCCTGCACCGCCATTCAATGTGATCATGGCTGATCATCCAACTCAGTATCCCGTACCTGCCTTCTCTCCATACCCCCTGATCCCTTTAGCCACAAGTGCCACATCTAACGCCCTCTTAAATATAGCCAATGAACTGGCCTCAACTACCTTCTGTGGCAGAGAATAGTAAGATTGAACGAGAACTTACCAAGTTTGAAGGTTGATCTTTATTTCATGAGGAGTTGCGGTGAGGGATTTCGTGAAGAGCCCGCCGGCACGCATGCGCGACATTCTTCAAAGCAGCGGTGTGGAATCACAGAAACAACAACAGAAATGACTTGGCATAGTAAGATTTAAAGAGACTCTGATTACCAGCTGAAGATGATCGAGGGTTGGGAGCGGAGGGCACGAAATCCCTCACCGCAACTCCTCATGAAATAAAGATCAACCTTCAAACTTGGTAAGTTCTCGTTCAATCTTACTATTTCATTTCGGAGTCACGTGAGTGACTTCGTGAAGACTTCAAAGCTTCTGTGATTACACGCCCTGGACAACGTCCATGCGGACACACCACTAGCAAGGATGGATTGGAGTAAACAAGTTGACGAAACGAGGTTATACTGAAACAAAAAGAAGATTTGTTAATAACACAACAAATAACACCCTTTTAATCAGGGACATCCCCACGTTCACACCCGGCGTTCAGCACGGCCTCTGCGAACTGAAGGGGAGCAGCAACAGGCTTATTATAGAATCGCTGGAACACAGCTTCATTCGCCCATCCTGCTGTGGCGAGGATATGGTCCATGGGTACCTCCATGACTCTCGCCGCCGACGTAGATGCAGCCCTGGTGGAGTGGGATGTAAACACATTAGTGTCAATACCTGCCTTATTCAGGACGATCCGGAGCCACCTGGATATCGTCTGGACTGTCACTCGATGGTGAGGTCTTTTGTGAGTGACAAGCAGGTACAACTCCATTCCTCTGATGCTCCTCCTCACCTTGATGTAGTAACGGATGTGAGTGGCTAAACATAGCCGAGCATCTGCAGGGTATGCCGGGAACTTCAGCTGCAGCCCTGTGCACCCAGGTCTATGCTGCTTAAGTAGCTCATCGATGAAAAAGACTACTTCTCCTGGGGTCGACGTCATCCTGTCAATACGTAGTTTGTGGAGCGTCTGAACCCGCTGTGCTGAAGTCAGCGCTAGTAACATCACCAATTTCATAGTGAGTTGGTCCAGCTGTAACCCTTCCATGGGTGACCACGACCTGAGCAGGGCAAGTACATCCCTGACATCCCAGGTGATGTTGTAGCGTGGTGTAGGCGAATTCAGATTGAATATTCCCCGCATAAGCCTGGACACTAGCCTGTTCGATCCTACCTTGATGTTGAGGTAGAATGATAGCGCACTCCTGGCGCTGTTGATGGCAGTATAACTCAAGTGCTCATCATGGTGCAACCCCGCGAGGAATTCCAGGACGTCGGCTATGGAGACATCATCACAGGTGATGTGAGAGCGACTGCAGTAGGCTTCCCACTTGGTGATGTGGGAGAGATATCTCCGCCTGGTTGACTCTCGACATGATGCTCCAATGGTGTTCATGGTCCGGGTGGTAAGGCCATACTGCATCCATGGCCTGGTCAGAACCTGCAAGCCAGTAATTTTAGATAGGCATGGCAGGGGTGTAACTCCCCTGAGACAGGGTGAGAAACCAAATGTGGGCAACCCTCTAGAGGGACCGAAGGTTGACTAATCATGTCAGAGACCACCGGATACCAAGGCTGTGTGGGCCAGTCGGGTATGACAAGAATGCCTCTGGCAGAATCCATCCTGATTTTTTGTAATACCCGACTGATGAGGCAAAACGGGGGGAATGCATAGAAAAACCACTTCCCCCAGTCTAGCGAGAATGCATCAATCGCTAATGCCCCAGGGTCTGGTTCCCATGAAACATATGTCGGTACCTGATGGTTCAACCGGGACGCAAAAAGGTCGATATCCGGTTGGCCAAATTTGGCTGTAATTTGGGCAAATGTTGGAGGATGCAGCATCCACTCAAACTATCATTGAATTTGCGTGACCTGGTGTCTGCCACAGTATTAAGCCTACCTGGCAAATAGGTAGCTGAAATCCAAATATCTCGATCAATACACCAGCACCAAATAGTATTAGCCAATTTGTCACAAGAGACTGACCTGGTACCGCCCATATGGTTTAAATATGCCACCGCTGTAGTGTTGTCTATTTGGAGACGGACATGAGTACCACTAAGATTAGCACAATATGCCCGCAGTCGGTGAAATGCTGCAAGCAGCTTCAAATAGTTAATCCCTTGTATTAGCAAGATGCTAGCTTCAAGGGGATCCCACCTGCCTCCACAACTAGAAGAGCTGTCCGCAGCTCCCCAAGCTTGCGTCAGTTTTGCAAATATACCACCGGATTGGGCACAACAATGGGTTTGAATGCCTTGCCAATATTGGACACCCACCATTGTAGCTCAACCTTAGCATCGGAAGGCAGCCCCATAGGTCTGTCAAAATGACCAGCGTTCTTTTTTTTTTTTTTTTTTTAATTTATTTTTAACGCAGCAATCGTGGCCCTTCGCAGATTTTGATAATGCAAAGGTCCAAACCGGGCTGCCGGAAATAAAGCTACGATTTTCCCAATCATCTTAGCTGTAGGCCGAATAGATGGTATACTGGCGGATGCGAGATCCTGACATGCAAGGGAAACATCCTCCACCTTGTGAAATGGAATGTTGGCCCTCATTAGAATAGAGTCCACCGTGAAACCCAAATAATCCATAACCTGGGATGGGTGAAACTTCGATTTTTCTGGATGGACTATAAACCCCAGCTGCTGAAATATAGTAACAGTTGCTGAAACAGCGCTTCCAGAGTGTTGCCAATAAGCAGAATATCATCTAAATAGGCCATTACAATATGATGTTGTATACGTAATTTGGCCATAATAGGTTTGAGTAATTTAGTAAAGCCTAGGGCGGTAGTAAGCCCATTTGGTAAGGCCCGATATTGCCAGAGCTGATCCATCCAGACAAATTTCAAAAATTTCCGGTGATGTTTCCGGATGGACACTGAATAGCATGCATCTTTCAAATCAATACATGCCATAAAGCAACCATGCGAAAGCAGTGATTTGGCTGTCTCAAAAGGTGTCCATTTTAAAATGTGTATATGTTACAAAGGTATTCAACTGGTCAAGTCAATAATCACCCGACAACCTCCATCCTTTTTTGGCCTAGTAAAAATATGGGAGACGAATTCAATGGGCTCGTGAATAGTTTTCTCTATCACGCCTTTTGTTCCGACGAAAATTTTCAGCCGTGCCTGCTGCCTGCTCAACGGCAGACAGCGTAAACTTCCGTTGAGGCATATGCTGGGATGGAGGACCCCGAATATCCTTCCCTCTTGGAGAAGTCTTCCCCGAATTTTGTTGATTCTGCTGCAGGAGGGGCTCCAATATCCGCTCCATCCTGGCCAATACGCCCCTTGAGCTAAAACTCGGGCGGCCGAAGTCCTCATGTTCTGCTGAACTGCTGGGGCTTCGTCCATCGGCCCACACCTCATCGAGGTGAACCTGGTGCCGGAAAGTTGTCGCCGGTAGCCGCTGCAGCGAAGCTGAGCGATTCCCGCGCGGGAGGTACTCTCAAACGCCTCCTCGGCGGAGCTTGGTCTCGCTGCCTCGGAGGGCAAATGCGATGGGAAGTCGGCACCTGACTTAGCATGGAGATCCGACGCCCGCGCGGGCTTGCCGGCTGCCCATATCATGGACCTAGCCGACGCATAGTCTCGTCCTCCCATGCATGGGGGACTCGGCGACCGTGGCGTATGGGCTCGTTGAAGGGAGGAGCAGTTCGCTGGGCTTAGTGTCTGCTGACGGTTCTCAACTTCTGCTGACGGCGGTTAACCTCCCTGTGCCTACTGGAGCTGGATGGCTCCTCTCCAGTAGCCGCGTCATGCGGCCATACGCCCTTCACCCTGAACACTGGGGTGGTCGGAGACCTCCGGCTCAGAAAGATTGCCGGGGCTTCTTTCATCGGCCCGCACCTCTGAGAAGTGATCTCGGTGCCGGAAGTTGTCGCTATCGGCCGCCGCAGCGAACCGCGCGATTCCCGCGCGGGAAAGGTGTTCAACCGTCTCCGTTTAACGGGAGCGGAAGCCGTTGCCACAAAGGGCCCTGACGGCTTGGGGTCGACTCCAGCAGAAGCATGGAGCGACGCCCGCGCGGGCTTGCCGGCTGTCCACATCGTGGACCTTGCCGACGCACGGTCTCGTCCCCCCCATCGACAGGGGACTCGGCGACCGAGGCGGGACCGTACCCAAGCCCCCCGTCCCAGCGGCGGGGTTTGGGAGTTGGATAGCAGATCTCACAGACCCAGGTCCCGCCGTTGCACCAGACCGCACCATGGCGGCTGGTGGAGCCTTGGCCCGAACCGGGTTTAGGCTTACGGGCTCCTCCCCTGCCCTTCAACGAAGGGCTAGCGGAGGGGGGTCGGGCCGCAGCACGACCCCTTCCCCGTGGTCGCCAATGGCGAACTTGTGGCAGGGTCCCCCCTTTCGAGAGGCACCCCGTTCTCGGCTCCTGGAATCAGCATTGGAGCTGCTGCTCCTCGAATCAGCACAGGAGCTCCTGCTCCTTGAATCAGCACTGGAGCTCCTGCTCCTGGAACCAGCACTGGATCTCCTGCTCCTTGAATCAGCACTGGAGCTCCTGCTCCTCGAATCAGCACTGGAGCTCCTGCTCCTTAATCCAGCACTGGAGCTCCTGCTCCTGAACCAGCACTGGAGCTCCTGCTCCTCAAATAAACACTGGAGCACCTGCTCCTTGAATCGGCAGTGGAGCTCCTGCATAGCGGCCGGTCGGGCCCGGTAACAACAGGGCTCCCCGACATCCACGTCTATTTCCCCACGTACCTGCAGGGAGAGAACATAATATACACCCGCCACAACAAGACACCAACTCACACTGGAGCTCCGGTGTATCGGCGGGTCGGGCCCTGTACCAACAGGGCTCCCCGACTACCACGCCTGTTTCCCGGCCCGACTCGCAGGTGAGCCGCTGAGAAAGGCTCCGGGATAAGTGGCGGCGACTCCAAATCCACGTTCCTGTAGGGAGAGAACACACTGCTCCCCCCCCCCCCAACAGGAAACACCAACTCTAGGGGGCTTAGCCTTACCTGAGTCGGCCCTCTGAAGGGCTGGTCAGGAGCCGCGCTCCCGACCAGCCGTCGGCAGCAATGCGATGCGACGATATGTCGCGCATGCGTGCCGGCGGGCTCTTCACGAAGTCACTCACGTGACTCCGAAATGAAATTCCAGAGACTCACCACTCTCTGTGTAAAGAATGTTTTCCTCATTTCGGTCCTAAAGGAATTCCCCCTTATCCTTAGACTGTGACCCCTTGTTCTGGACTCCCCCAACATCGGGAACAATCTTCCAGCATCTAGCTTGTCCAACCCCTTAAGAATTTTGTAGGTTTCTATAAGATCCCCCCTCAATCTTCTAAATTCCATCGAGTACAAACCGAGTCTATCCAATCTTTCCTCATATGAAAGTCCTGACAACCCAGGAATCAGTCTGGTGAATCTTCTCTGTACCCCCTCTATGGCAAGGATGTCTTTCCTCAGATTTGGAGACCAAAACTGTACGCAGTACTCCAGGTGTGGCCTCACCAAAACCCTGTACAACTGCAGTAGAACCTCCCTGCTCCTATACTCAAATCCTTTCGCTATGAATGCTAACATACCATTTGCTTTCTTCACTGCCTGCTGCACCTGCATGCCTACTTTCAATGACTGGTGTACCATGACACCCAGGTCTCGTTGCATCTCCCCCTTACCTAATCTGCCACCATTCAGATAATAGTCTACCCTCATGTTTTTGCCACCAAAGTGGATAACCTCACATTTATCCACATTGTACTGCATCTGCCATGCATCTGCCCATTCACTCAGCCTATCCAAATCACCCTGCAGCCTCCAAGCATCCTCCTCACACCTAACTATACCCCCCAGCTTGGTATCATCTGCAAATTTGGAGATGTTGCATTGAATTCCCTCGTCCAAATCATTAATATATATTGTAAATAGCTGGGGTCCCAGCACTGAGCCTTGCGGCACCCCACTAGTCACTGCCTGCCATTCTGAAAAGGACCCGTTTACTCCTACCCTTTGCCTCCTGTCTGCTAGCCAGTTCTCTATCCACATCAATACTGAACCCCCAATACCGTGTGCTTTAAGTTTGTATGCTAATCTCTTATGCGGGACCTTGTCAAAAGCCTTCTGAAAGTCTAGATATAACACATCCACTGGTTCTCCCTTATCCACTCTACTAGTTACATCCTCGAAAAATTCTATCAGATTTGTCAGACATGATTTACCTTTCGTAAATCCATGCTGACTTTGTCCAATGATTTCACCACTTTCCAAATGCGCTGCTATCCCATCTTTAATAACTGACTCTAGCAGTTTCCCCACTACCGATGTTAGACTAACTGGTCTGTAATTCCCCGCTTTCTCTCTCCCTCCTTTTTTAAAAAGTGGGGATTTGGCCCATATTCCCATATGGGCCCATTTGGCCCATATCCCTCTAACCTGTCCTATCCATGTATCTGTTTAAATGTTTCTTAAACAGTTTGATAATACTGGCATCAACTACCACCTCTGGGAGCTCGTTCCATACCCTTAGTGTGTAAAAGGGTTCATATTAAATCTTTCTCCACCCCCACCTTAAACCTATGTCCTCCAGTTCTTGATTCCCCCTATACATTAGGGGAATTTCACATTAGGGGAATTAACATTTCCCATCATCAGAACCCTCTGATAAAGGGTTTTTGACCAGAAACGTTCTCTCTCCGCAGGTGCTTCCTGACCTGCGTTTTTTTCAACACTTTTTTGTTGCTCTTATTTCATACCTGGATCTTTCTGAACAGGGTTATTCTACCTGATGCATTGGCCAAAAATTACCCCTCAACCAATATTGCTTAAGCAGAGAATAACCCCATGCTTGTTTGTATCAATTGGCTCTGTGTGAGCTTGCTTGCTGTGGTTTCAATTTAGTTCAGTTTAGTTTAGTTTATTGTCAAGGTACATTGTAAACATTTGTGTTGCGTGCTAACCAGTCAGCGGAAAGACAATACATGATTACAATTAAGCCATCCACAGTGTACAGGTACATGATAAAGGGAATAACATGAGTAACGTTTAGTGCAAGATAAAGACAGTAAAGTCCAATTAAAGATAATCCATGGGCCTCCAATGAGGTAGATAGGAGTTTAGGACTGCTCTCTAGTTGTTGGTAGGATGGCTCGATTGCCCGATAACAGCTGGGAAGAGATTGTCCCTGACAGTTCGGTAACTCAATTTCAAAAGTGGTGAAAGAACAAATGACGTTGGACTTGCAATTCTTGGAAGTACCCTTCTGGGAGTTTCCCTCCGATGATATTTGGGTCCATTGTAGACTTTGATTGTTTGCCTGTTGCCAGCTGCTTCATTATCACAGCATTGTGCAATTCTCTGAGTGTCACAAGCACTCCTGGAATCCCAAATGCTTACTTACTATGTTCTTAGCTCATTGAAATCCTGTAAATACAAATTATTCCATTCCATTTGTTTGCATTGTCCAGGGTTCATGGATTTCACTTGCCATTATCATCCCTTATCTCATCTTCAAGCTATTCATCCAGGGACCTCCTATATCTTTTGGTTTAGGTTTATTATTGCGGTATGTACCGAGGTACAGTGAAAGGTTTTGCACCAGACATAGATACAATCATTTCAAACTCAAGTACTGTAGAAAGAGTATCGAAACAAGGAGCTGCAGATACTGATTTACAGAAAATATTACACAAATGCTGGAGTAACTCAGCGGCTCAGGCAGTATCTCTGGAGAACATGGTAAGAAACAGTGCAACACCAGACGTTTGTAAGTTCATGTCACAGAAGCAGAAGTAGCCATTCAGCCCATTGAGTCTACTCCGCCATTCAATCATGGCTGATCTATCTTTCCCTTTTAACCCCATTCTCCTGCCTTGTCCCAATAACCCTTGAAACCCTTACGAATCAAGAATCAATTTGCACCTTAAAAATACCCAATGACTTGGCCTCCACAGCCGTCTGTGGCAATGAATTCCACAGATTCACCGCCCTCTGACAAAATAAATTCCTCCTCATCTCCTTTTCTAAAGGTACATCCTTTTATTCTGGGGCTGTGCACTCTGGATCCAGACTCTCCCCCTGCTGGAAATGTACACTCCCCAACCACTCTGACAGACCCCATGGGCCACAACGACTGTGCCAAACATGATACCAAGGTAAACTGATCTCATCTGCCTGCTCATGATCCATATCCCTCCGTCCCCTGCATATCCATGTTGCTATCCAAAAGCATCTTAAACGCCACTCTCCTGTCTGCCTGCACCACCTCTAGCACATCAGCACATTATCACTAGCATCCCTACCACATTCTCAGTGGAGTCCTTGTGATGCTGTTTTTTGATCATTCACCTCTGCTACTTTCCCCGTTCGGTTTTGGCTTCAAGTGTAGGGAGAATTTGGTAATCCTTCAATTTTTTGCCAATTTAAATGCTCCACCTTTGGCTCCTTGTGTTTCCAGCCCCTCAATTACCGCCTGAATCCAAACCCTCACTTTGCCTCTCTCCTAAGCTAAACCTACCATTTTGATTCATCCTTAGGCCTCCTCCCCTAAAACCTTTCGGGTCGGGATGTATCTTCAGACCGAAGAAGAGTCCTGACCCAAAATGGAGTCTATCCATTTGTTGATTTCTTCTGGCACTTTGTGATTTGGTCAATATTCCTACAACTGCAGTCTCTCGCATACTCTAATATATCCTCATGTTTCCTGGTGCCAAGTTTTGCGCAGTAACTCTCTTCAACGTTTTGCAATGTTAAAAGTGATATATAAATGTAAGCCTTGCAGATTTCTCCTTGGATCTTTGAAGCTCTTCCACAAAGTGTGATGACAGATAAAATATTGGCTATTTTAAAGGCAGCGGTAGATCGATTCATGATGTGGAAGGGGGTGAAATGTCAACGAGGTAGATGAAAATGTGAATATCAACCAGAATCTTATTAAATGGCTAAGCGGGATATTGGGACAAGGGGTTTAATCCTGCTCTTAATTTGTATGTGTGTCTGTTATTGCTCAGTCCAACTCTACAGATGTACAATCTAGACTGATGTTCCTACTTTAGTGCTGACGGTATAGTTGATACCTTTTGAATGAGTGGTCTTAATCTACTCTCTGAGAAGGATATAAAATATCCTGCAGCATTTGAAGAGGACACTTATTCCCCAGGAAGGGGGCTGAGCTGTCTTCCAGCCATGGGGATGGCACGGTGGCACAGCAGCAGAGTTGCTGCCTTACAGCGCCAGAGACCCGGGTTCAATCCTGACCAAGGGTGCTGCCTGTACGGAGTTTATACGTTTTCCCTACAACCGCGTCGGTTTCCCCGGGTGCTCCAATTTCCTCTCACACCCCAAAGTAGGTGAATTGGCTTCGGTAAGAATTGTAATTTTCCCCAAGTGTGTAGGATAGTGTTAGTGCAGGGGTGATCGCTGGTCGGCGCTGATTCGGTGGGCCGAAGGGCCTGGTTCTGCGCTGCATCGCTAAACTAAACAAAAGGGATCTGGGAGCTCTATAAACAGCACTGACTCTGGTGAGTGACCTGGTGTGAGTCAGATCTAATCTTTACTGTGGAAAAAAACACCAGAAGATAAGATGAAGCCTTAAAAAGCTACTTAATGGTTTTAGGCAGAGACTGCCGTGTAAATAAGGTCCTCAGTCATGCAGATGATAGACAGACTATTGGCCTTGCTGAATTCTCTGGAAAGCTGGGTTTTCTGGAAGGCTTATCAGCAGTCAGGGTACATAGTATTCCTGGTTATCAGTGCAGAGGAGCTATTATCTTGCAGTTTGTCCGGGGAGGGGGAGGAATGACTGGAAACGGTTCATTAGCTCTTCAAAATAAACCATGACAATGTACACATTCACCTGACAGACAGATAGGATCGGAACTGAGTATCTCCCCCCTAAATATGTCAGTGCGCCATTTCCTCAGGACTGCCCCAGAAACTTGAACTGGATAAGATTCTCCAGCCTCTGACATGGGACTTCAACACAGGACATCCGACCCGAGTAGTCTCTCAAGGTCGAGTACGATTTGCTTCTATTCCAATTTAGTTTTGTTTACTTTAAGAGATACTAGCGCGGAAACAGACACACTATCCTACGCACGCTAGGGACAATTCTACATTTGTACCAAGCCAATTAACCAACAAACCTGTACGTCTTCAGAGTGTGGTAGGAAACCGAAGATCTCGGAGAAAACCCACGCAGGTCACATGGAGACCTTACTAGCTCCGCACAGACAGCACCCGTAGTCGGGATAGAACCTGTGTCTCTGGCACTGTAAGCGCTGTAAGGCAGCAACTCTACCGCTGCGCCACCGTGATGCACTGTGCCACCCGTCAGTTCGGAGGAGAGGAAAGTGTCCGTGTGTGGATCCTGGAACGTGGGGCGGCTGTTGCCCACCAGTTGCCTCATAGACGACAACATAGTATGATCCACTAGCATGGATGACTAAGATGGTTGGACACAAGGCACAACTGCGCACACGCATGTAGAACATAGAACAGTACAGCACAGCAACTGGCCCTTTAGTCCTCAGTGTCTGTGCCGAATGTGATGCCAAGTTAAACTGATCTCATCTGCCCGTATGTGCTCCACATCCCTCTATTCCCTGCACTTCCATGGCCTATCCAAAACCCTCCTAAAGCGCCACTATTGTATCTGCCTCCACCACCACCCCTGGCAATGCATTCCCTGCCCCCACCACTCCCTGTGTAAAAATACTTGCAACCTACATCTCCATTAAACTTTTCCCCTCTCAACTTATAGCTATGGTCACTACTGGTGGACATTTCCACCCTGGGACAAAGGTTCTTACTCTCTACCCTATCTATGTCTCCTGTTATTTTATATACTTCTATCAAGTCCTCCCTCAACCTTCGACATTCCAGAGAAAACTATCCACACAATCCAGACAGACACACACAAACTATCCAACCTCCAGCTGTAACCCTCTAATCCAGGCAGCAATCTGGTAAAGGCCCTGTCTCACAGTGCGAGTCCACCCAAGAGTGACCCCAAGTGAAAGAAAAAAAACGGACTCGTGGTTATGCACGAGATTCAAAGTTTATGGTCAAGTGTTTAACCGAGTTCCCACGGGCATGTTCTTTATGCGATGTTCCAAGGTGCTCTCCCGAGTTACCAAGTTCCTCTCCCGTTACACTTGAGCCAACCGTGAATGAAGGTATGTTTTAATAAAGCAACAATGTTAAAGAAGACATCTCCATCCTGTGGCTTTGAGTTAAAGATAGAAATCAGCGCGGCTGCATCTATTAATATGACCTACAGAGGGAAAATGCGCATCAGATTGTTGGGAGACGGAGCTCAGGGTTCGCCTCCTGAGCTGCTTTGGTGCCCAGGCATGAGGGAGGTTGGGGAGGGGGGGGGGGCGTCATTAATCTGTCTGGGGTGACAAGGCCCTTGGGTTAGGAGTGGTGTGCAAGGGAGACTTAATTCTCTCCGATCTCGCTGAAGCCCCGGACCAGAACAAAGGAAACCCATCTTGCCAGCGCGTACAAGCCCGTTGTATATAAGGGTCTCGACCCGAAACGTCACCTGTCTCCTTCACTCCTTCGCTCCTTAGATGCTGCTGCACCCGCTGAGTTTCTCCAGCATTTTGTGTACCCCCGTTGTATATAACTTTGCTGCTGACGCGCACACCCACTCTCTCTCCCTCCCTCTCTCTCTCTCTCTGCTCCCTATCACTGCAGCTCAGAGCCCAAGCTCGCCATCCTATAGTGGTAACATTCACATCGGGTCCCCTCCACACCCACACCCCCTCTCTCCGACACACACCCCCCACAAGGCAACAGGCAGCGTGAGAGACAGAGAGTTTGTAGGGTGTTAGTTTTGTATAAGGATTTATTTTTAAATTATTAGCCAAGGTCGGATTTACTTATTTTAAACGATGTTTGGAGCGCTTGACAATACTTTTTACTCTTTGCGCTCGTTTTCAGAAAGGGTTCAGACCCCGCTTGGCTCGTTGCCCCCTTTGAACCAAGCCCTGCGAGAGGGATGGAGGGAGGGAGGGAAGGTGTGAGTGAACAAGAGCGCCGAGGAGGAGAGGGAAATAGGGGGGGTGGGGGAGTGGGTGGAGGAGAAATTGGGAAGAAGTTAGTTGTTCAGATCAGAAACCTGTAGGCTGGGAGCCATAATGGTGAAGAGCACACCCAGTTCTTCTGAGGAGTGCATAAGAGACTTAGATCGGAAGCAATGTTCCTCTAGAACTGTAACTGAAACCGTGTCCACATCACCTCCTCTTGGCCGGACCGCAACACCAAATCTACGCGTCAGGAAAATCCAATGTTCATTGATTCATCTCCATGGTTTTTATAGCTAATTTTCCAATAAATAACTGCAGTAATCACCCCCCGAAAGGGTAGGATAGGGCTGAAGCCCAGTGTTTAGACATTGGAATGTTTTTTTTTAATCATTCTAATAGAATGATTTTCCAACTCCTGTGGTAATTAAACTTTTTTTTCACTCCTAGTTTTTTTTAACATATTTTTAGGATATACATTATATATAAAATTGTACACATGGGAAAATAAGACGAAAATGACCAAAAAACAAAGAATATTTAGTCTACGGGTGAATTAAATTTTGTGATTAAGACTCAAATGTGAATGGCACTGAAATATTTTAAAGAGTTCCCACGGTAGACTCACGAATCACTAAGTTAAACGCACGGGCCCTACGTTCTTACAACGAGTCTAAATGTTTCAATTTTAAACTTGAACACTAAATTTGACTCGTGGAAAAAGTCAAACATGTTTGACTTTTTTCACGAGTTCACAAGTTTCGCGGGTACCTGCCGTTAGCGCCACGAGTGGACAAGTTGATCGCGCGAGGTCCCACGTTCCCGCTACGTTGGCTGTACGTGATCACCACGAGTGAAAACTCGGGGTCACTCGTGGGCCAACTCGCACCGTGAGACAGGGGTTTAAACGTCCTCTGCACACCTCCAAAGCCTTCACATCTTTCCTGGAATGGGATAAGCAGAGTTGCACGCAATTCCCCAAATGCAGCCCAACCAAAGTCCTAGAGAGCTGCATCATAACTTCCTGACTTATATTCAATGATCTGAGCAATGAAGGCAAGCACACACACTGACAAATGCTGTCATACAGTGGCATTACCAAACATGCACACACACACACAAACTAAATAGGTATACGATGCAGGCACATGATAACACATGCCCACACACAAACATCCATATACATGCACACACAAGTACAATCTTGCCCCCTTTTCTTTACCATCCCCTCTGCCCTGTATTATTCTCTCCTCCCTTGTTTTTGCTATCTATGTTGAACCTCTCTTCACGGCCTCACTCACTCTCCCCCTCCCTCAGTTTCAATACTCTCAGCTCTCTCTCATGTCACGCCTCCTACCCTATTAGCAAAGGTGCATAGGTGCCCGGACCACCTGGTTTCCCTCTGCCACAAGTGATCTGGGGATGGACTTTACATTTCAATTGTGGGTCTGTCTCTTGTGTTACATGGCCCTCTGTGTTTGTGTTCCTTTCTCTATAGGTTCTATCTCTCCCTAGTTTTAGTTTAGTTTAGAGGTACAGCACGGAAACGGTACTGGTATCTCATGAAGCTAACTCAGGTCTTGGCACAATTAACCCCTTGCCTGCACTATTTTCAACTGCTTTAAAGTCTTGAGTCAACATAAACACAAGACCAGGCACTGCGTCAGTATAGTTTACAACCCCAATGGTATGAACATTGAATTCTCCAAATTTAGGTGACTAGCCAACAATTCCCCTTTGCCTTTTCCCCTCTTTTGCGTGGATGCACACTCATTTCTCCCACTATCTAACTTCATAGCTTCACTCCAAATTTTGTAACCTCCAAGATCACAGTGACATTAATTCACATAAAATGTTGCTAAGGCACTGCAACAAAGGATCAGGTTAAAGGAGCAATCTAAAATGAGAGTTATTGGGACGGGTATGCCAGTCTGCTTAACTTTCCCTCTTATTGCGAGTCTACCAAATGTTCAACAACAAGGACATAGAATAGTATAGCACAGGAACACTTTCCAGCTTAACACCTTTCCTATACCAGGAGTGTCAACTGAGGTCCTCAAACCATCTCTTCATGGTTTATGCCCCAAAACCTTTTTTTTTTTTTTACAAATTGCTTTTATTCAGAACAAACAAATACAAAGTAGTAACATGATCAGAGAATGCCCATATTGGCATTTTACAAAGAAAGTTATCAAATTAAAATATTAACATTTTTATCAATAATACATTTGACCTCCTGCGGTGACCAGCGTTCACGGAAGGCCTCCACAGTCCCTGTGGACACCGCGTGTTCCCTCTCCATGCCCCAAAACCTTGGGAGTGGCCTAAAGCCAGGCCCGCACTCCATCCCCTAACTTAATGAAGACGAGGGTGACTGGAAGGCTAGGAGTGTCGAGGCCAAATAAAACACCCCCCCAAAACAAATAGGAATATTTGAAGAATATTTGAAGACTGTACGGAGTTTGTACATTTTCCCCATGGCGTGCGTGGGTTTTCCTCCCACACTCCAAAGACGTACAGGTTTGTAGGTTAATTGGCTTGGTAAATGTAAAAATTGTCCCTAGTGGGTATAAGATAGTGTTAATGTGCAGGGATCGCTGTTCTGCGTAGACCCGGTGGGCCGAAAGGGCCTGTTTCCGCGCTGGTTCTCTAAACTCAAATATTTAGTCATCACTGAACCATGTTCTTCAGAGATGCGGCCTGAGCTACGCCAGCACTTTTTTTCCCCAAAACAAATTTCCTTAACAACATTCTAAGAACAGATCAATTATGAGTCATGTGTACTTTTTTTATAAAGACAGGCTGTGTTGCCATCTTATTTTGTCGGTCCTGGTGATGGGTGTTATCCTTTGAAAGGTTCAGCGCTGGTTGAGCAAGATTAGGAATTTCATTCCTTACCAAGAATAAGCATTTCTAAGAGTAGGCAGGCTGTTAAAACATTACAATGGCTTTGCAGTGATCTTTGGATAAGGACACAGATTTAGGAGGAGCTCAAGCTGATTGAACGACCAACAACACCACAAATTACACCAACTAATCTCGTTCTGAATAATATGATGCGTGGTTCATCTGAGTAAAGTGGAGAAACATCCAATGGGCCTGCCATTAGGAAATCAGAAGGCTTGTTGAGCAATGTTCTTGGATAGCTGGTTGGGAAATCAAGTTGGATTGTCAGAGGTTAGACTTAATTATGTAATTAACTCGGTAAAATTCTGATTTAAAGGCAGCTGGTACTCGGCATTGCTACATCCCATTGATTAAAGTTATTTTATGGGGAATATTGAGAAATTGCAGATTTTGACAGAGTGAAGTTCTGGTTTGGTACAGGAGATTAGTTTAACCTAGCATCATGATTGGCATGGGCATAGTGGGCCAAGTGGCCTAGTCTTGTGTTGTATTGTTCTATGGTAGGCACAAAAAGCAGGAGTAACTCAGTGGGACAGGCAGCATCTCTGGAGAGAAGGAATGGGTGACGTTTCAGGTCAAGACACTTCTTCAGACTTATAGCTATGACCACACGGTACAGAGATTAAAATGTAGTCGGAGACAGTAAGACTGGTTGGAGAACTGGGAAGGGGGAGGGGATAGAGAGGGAAAGCAAGGGCTATCTGAAGTTAGAGAAGTCAACGTTCATACCGCTGGGGTGCAAGCTACCCAAGCGAAATATGAGGTGCTGTTCCTCCAATTTGTGCTGAGCCACACTCTGACAATGGAGGAGGCCCAGGACAGAAAGGTCAGATTGTGAATGAGAGTTAAAGTGTTGAGCAACCGGGAGATCAGGTAGGTTTAGGCGGACCAAGCAGTGGTGTTCAGCGAAAGGATCGCCAATCCTGCACTTGGTCTCGCCAATATAATGGAGTCCGCACCTGGAACAGCTGATACAGTAGATGAGGTTGGAGTAGGTGCAAGAACCACTGCCTCACCTGAAAAAGCTGTCAGGGCCTTTGGACAGAGTCGAGACGGGAGGTTGCAGGGGAAAGTACCTGGGGAGGGGGTGATTTGGCTGGAAAGTGGCGGATTGACCAGGGAGTTGCGGAGGGAACGGCCTCTGCGGAAAACAGAAAGGGTTGGGGATGGGAAGATGTGGCCAGTAGTGGGATCCCGTTGGAGGTGGCGAAAATGCCGGAGGATTATATGCTGTATGCGACGGCTGATGGGGTGGAAGGTGAGGAGAAGGGGGACTCTTTGTTACGAATGGGGGGAGGGGGAGCAAGAGCGGAGCAGCGGGATATCGAAGAGACCCTATTGAGAGCCTCATCCATAATGGAAGAGGGGAACCCACTTTCCCTAAAGAATGAGGACATCTCCAATGAACTGGTATGGAAAACCTCATCTTGGGCGCAGAGGTGGCGTAGTTGGAGGAATTGGGAGTAGGGGATAGAGTCTTTACAAGAAGCAGGGTGGGAAGAAGTGTGGTCTAGTACTGTACTGTTCTATGTGTGCAGATACCGCTAGATGCAGATGACGCAGATTACAGGCTTTATACTTTAGAGATACAGCGTGGAAACAGGCCCTTTGGGCCACCGAGTCCACCTCGACCAGCGACTTTGAGTATTTTGGGATATACGTATGACATGATTCACCAACAGCAAAAGCATGTAATAGGAAATATATTATTCAAGTAAGGAATAACTCCTGGGTACAACGTGATTTTTACATTTTTTACACAAAGTGTGGCAGATGTTTAAAATTCCATGTTGGCATGGACATTGTGGGCCGAAGGGCCTGTTCCTGTGCTGTAATGTTCTATGTTCTAGATCTTGTTCAGTGTTCTGCAGCTGCCTCTCGAGTATGGAAAGGAAGACCCACATTAACTTCCCTCGTAAAGTTAGTGGATCCCATGCAACCCTATACGGGCTGGATCTAGCGATGACAGATCATCTGCCCAAACGTAATGGTCAAATTTATATTTGAATCGTCTTGCTTCAACTGGCAATTTTCCAATATAATCTCTGAAGAGGCTGCATGGCCCCCAGTGGATTGGTGAGATCTAAACAATACTCATCTCTTTGGCCCATTATTGACTGGCCATTGAATGTCATTGATGTCCAGACGGGACTTGCCCTGAATGGCCTTGACTTTGAGCGAGGTTCCGCCCCTCAGTAGCCTTCAATCCAGTGAGGCCCCGTCCACAATGGGGTCCGTGATCAGGAATTCAGGGATCTACGATCAGGAAAGGGAATCTAAAGACCAGGGGTACGATTTGTGAATAACATATTCTGGATGGAATTGGGAATCAAGGAGCTTTGCAACTGTGAGAAGTTATAGCCATATAGAGTTTTCACGCTGTGTGACTCTCCATGACTCCATACTCATTTCATTCTACCTTTGCTGACTCCTCTGTCACTTGGTTTAACAACATGAACAGGAAAGGTCTAGGCTTATAGTGAATTTATTCCACACCTAGCTTGATTCTCAGTCTGAGGAATCATGACCATGTCAGTTATTCCTTTTCTCTAGATCCGCTGAGTTACTTCTGTCTTTTGTGTCTGTCTTTAGCTTGATACAAATATCAACATCACACCCTGTAATACCCATAAAGCTGTCTTTGTAGATTTCTGCATACTTCCCTAAGAGGCTGACATGGTAGCACAGTGGTAGAGTTGCTGCCTTACAGCGCCAGAGACCCGGTTTCAATCCTGACTATGGGTGCTGTCTGTATGGAGTGCGTATCTACTTCCCATGAGCCTGTGGGTTTTCTCTGGGTGGTCTGGTTACCTCCCACACTCCAAAGACATGGAGGTTTGTAGGTCAGTTGGCTTTGGTAAAGATTGTAAATGTGTGTAGGATATTGCTAGTGTATAGGGTTATCGTTGGTCAGGGTGGACTTGGTGAGTCGAAGGGCCTGATTCTGCGTTGTATCTCTAAACTGAACTAAACTAAAGGTGTGATCTGTAAATAAATGTTTTTTGTTATCTTGCTTCGACTCTCTGGGCCAATTTTTACAGTGTGGAAACGGGCTCTTGTCAGAACTGAACGAGGAGGAGGACACAAATGCAGGCTCAGACACAGAGCAGATCCATATTCAGAGTTTAATCGGTCCAAGTCTGTATACAGGTAAGCAAGCACAGAAGCAACAGTAATCTAGGAGCAGGCAAAAACAGTGGTCGAAAAACAGGCAATGGTCGAGTTCACAAAGTCACAATATTTCTAGAGCTGGAACAAGGTGATACCAAGTAGCATACACAACGAACTGGCAATGAGAACTAAAACACCAACGGCTTAAATACAGACTTAACAGGGGATAACGAGACACTGGTGAAACACATCAGGGTGGGGCCAACAATCACATGAGGGTAAACAACTTGACAGGAAATGGGACCTGAAACAAGAGGAGATGTGAGACACCAAAATAAAACAAGAATGCAAACTCTAATACTAAAAACCAATAAGAAACAGAAACTAGATCAAACGCGAGACCTGACAGCTCTTCGGCGCTATTTCCCCATGCCGACCAACACATCTGGAACTTGGGGTATCAAAATGTACCTTGGGCCATTTCCAAAGGATAGGTGCACCAACTCAGTCCAGTGTTGGTGGGAATGCTGGCAGCATGGACCACCCAACAATACAGGGTAAGGGTCTATCTGCAGGAATCCCGACACAACAGAATCACAACAAGATGAATGGGCAACAAATCAGAGGGCCAGCAGTTGGGTCTAGACAGGTGCCTCACAACTTTTGTCATAGAGTAATACAGCATGGAAACAGGCCCTTCGGCCCAACTTGCCTACACCGGCCAACATGACCCAGCAACACTAGTCCCATCTGTCTGCATTTGGTCCATATCCCTCCATACCTGTCCTATCTAAATACCTGTCTAACCTGATAATCCCAGCCTCAACTACCTCCTCAGGCAGCTACTTCCATACACCCACCACCCCTTTGTGTGAAAAAGTGACCCCCTCAAATTCCTATTAAGTCTTTTCCCCTTCACCTTAAACCTATGTCCTCTGGTTCTCGATTCACCTACTCTGGACAAGAGACTCTGTATGTCTATCTGATCTATTCCCCTCATGATTTTATACACCTCCAAGGAATAGGGTCCCAGCCTACTCAACCTTTCCCTATAGCTCAGAGCCTCCAGTCCTGGCAACATCCTCGTAAATCTCCTCTGTACACTTCTTAGACGAGCAATCGGTGAAACGGCATGTGGAATACAGTGTCTTCTCTCTGCACTGGACCACTTGGACAATAAAAACACATACATTAGGCTCTTGTTTATCGACTACAGCTTGGCGTTCGACGCCATAGTTTAAAGATACATTGCAGAAACTTCGGCCTACCGAGTCCGCACTGACCAGTGATCCCCGCACATTAATATTACCCAACACACACTAGGGACGATTTTACACTGATACCAAGCCAATTAACCTCCAAACCTGTACGTATTTGAAGAGTGTGAGGAAACCAAAGATCTCTGAAAAAATTCACACGGTCACGGGGCGAGCATACAAACTCCGTACAGACAGCACCTGCAATCGGGATCGAATCCAGGTCTCTGGCGCTGCAAGCACTGTAAGGCAGCAACTCTACTGCTGCGCCATCACGGCACCCAAATTGGTATTAATCCAATACCGTCACACTTTCACGCAGTAAACCTTCTCCCCTCTGCCCTGTGTTACTGACTGTATCACTACAAGATCATCCAGCTCCCTAATCCTATATGTGTCTCAGTATCTTCTTCCCTGTACAGACACAAAATGTTGAAATAACTCATCAGAATGGGCAGCATCTCTGGATAAAAGGAATTGGTGATGTTTTGGTTCAAGACCCTTCTTCAGACTGAAGGGTCTCGACCCAAAACTTCACCCATTCCTTCTCTCCAGAGACGCTGCCTGTTCCGCTGAGTTACTCCAGCACTTTCTGTCTATCTTTGGTGTAAACCAACATCCGCAGTTCCTTCCTCCACTCTTCTTCCCAGTATCTTAATGAAACTGTCAACGTGTTTAGAAAGAAGTTGACAGAGACAATGTTTTCATTGGGTTACATTTGGTTTCAATCTTGTTTGTTCACTTCTCGAGTGGTTAAAGACTGCCAGCTGATTATCTCCCACGAGACCCATATTTACATGCAACACAAAACAAAATGCACAGGCCTGGTGCACTGTCCAAGCAGTGCAAACAGCAGAGGCATTTAAATACAAGGTTTCGAGGAAATTACTGACATGAGTTCTTGGCATTCAACCCTGTGCTTCTTACCACTTACACAACCAAAGTAACGGGGATTCAAAAACATAGTCAAACCGCTGGGATAAGCATCTAACTAAAGTAAGATTTACAACTGTTTAGTTTAGTTTACTTTAGTTTGCAGATGCAGCGCGGAAACAAACCCTTCGGCCCAATGAGTCCGCGCTGCCCAGTGATCCCCGCACACTAGCGCTATCTTACACACTAGGGACAATTTACAATCTTTACTGAAGCCAATTAACCTACAAACCTTTACATATTTGGAGTGTGGGTGGAAAGCAGAGCGCCCGGGGAAAACCCACCCAATCACAGGGAGAACGTACAAACTCCATACTGACAGCACCCATAGTCAGGATGGAACCTGGGTCTCTGGCGCACTCTACCGCTACACCATTGTGCTGCGTTTTAGGAATGAAGGTGAGAAGATAGAAAGCTGAGGGAGGGAGTGAGTGTGAGGGGCGGGCGAGGGAACAAGAGAGGGAGGGAGAAAAGAGGTGAGGTTAGTAAGGGGGAAGGGTTTTAAATTGAGGGAAGGAGAGAACGAGAGGGATACAAGGTGAAATTAGAGCGAATAAGAGGTGAGGGAGGGAATGTGGAGGTGAAATGAGGTGGAGAGTGAAGGTTTTAGAGTTCAAGTTTCGCCTGTTTTGTTTTGGAGCCTTTTTTTTCATTGACGCAAATATCAACACTGCGGTAGATTGCTCAATTGGGGAGAAGGATTCATATCTTAGGAAGTTCAGCCAAGTACCATTGACAATGAGTACAGTGAACTTGAATGCTCACTGAGGCCTGAGGGTATTTACTGAGTCACAGTGGTACGTGAGTCACAATCACATACACGGCGCATAAAATCAGGTTTACGAGGTGCATAGAACCATGAGGGAATATATAACCTGAATGCGTAGAGTCCTTTCCCCAGGGTAGGGGAAATCTGGAACCTTTAGCATAGGCTTGAGATGAGATGAGATGAGAGGAGCAAGATTCAGTAGTAACCCGAGGGGCAACTTCTTCACAGAGAGGGTGGTGGGTATGTGGAATAAGCTGCCAGAGGAAGTAGTTGAGGCAGGTACAATAACAACATTTAAAAAACATTTTGACAACTACATGGATAGGATAGGTTTAGAGGGATATGGGCCAAATGTGTGTAAATGGGACAATCTTAGATTGTGCATAGGTAGACAAAAATGCTGGAGAAAATCAGCGGGTGAGGCAGCATCTATGGAGTGAAGGAAATAGGCAACGTTTCGGGTCGAAACCCTTCTTCAGACTTGGGCATTTTGTGTTAGGCTGAAGGGCCTGTTTCCATGACATATGACTCTATGAACCTTTTTTAGTTTAGTTTTGTTTATTGCCACGTGTACCGAGGTACAGTGCAAAGCTTTTGTTATGTGCAAACCAGGCAGCGGAAAGACAATGCATGATTACAGTCGAGCCATCCACAGTGCACAGATACACAATAAAGGGAATAACATGAGCAAGAATTTCATTGTCCTCTCAGGGACACATGACAATAAACTCACTTGAACTTGAACTTGAACTAATGTTTAGTGCATGATAAAGTGCAGTAAAGCCTGCTCAAAAATAGTCCGAGGGTCTCCAATGAGGTAGATATTAGCTCAGGACTGCTCTCTAGTTGTAGTAGGATGACTCCGTTACCTGATAATGGCAAAACTCTAGTAGGACTACGAATGTGTGTGCATGATTGCACTAATCAACCAACATTGAAGGGATAAAAATTGGCTCAGAGAATCAAAGCAAGATGAGAAATAATATTTATTTACCAATGCCTCAAGATCATACCTATTAGGTAAGTATGCAGAAATCTACAAAGACAGCTTCATGAGTATTACAGGTTAATATCAAGCTGGGTGTGAAATCAATCCACTATTAGCCTAGGCTGTTCCCATTCGTGTTGTTGAACCAGGTGGCAGAGGAATCATCAAATGTGGAATGAAATTAGATTTTAGTGATTGGGCAACAGCCTAAACCAGATAACACTGCTCAACAGTGTGGTGATTGCAAGGTGGCCTTGACTCAGGTGATAACGGAAAGTACCCATTGCCAGCTCATGCACAGAGCTGGCAAGCAACTTCCTGCTCCTGATTCTGCAGCTTGTATATGCTAATAACTGTGGGCTAAAAAGAGAATCTGGCAAGTTTAGAAGTGTTCAGATAACTACATAAGCAGAAGAGGCAAGTGTGCTTTTGTACAGAAAGAAGTCGTTCATTTCGGGGAAATAGTTGAGAAGTGGGAAGGCACGGTAGTTCTGCGGTAGAGTTGCTGCCTTACAGCACTAGCGACCCGGGTTCGATCTTGACTGCGGGTGCTCCGGTTTCCTCTCACACTCCAAAGATGTACCGGTTTGTAGCATAATTGGCTTCAGTTAAATTGTAAATTGCCCCTAAAGTGTAGGGTAGTGCTAGTGTACGGAGTGATCGCTAGTCGGCGCGGACTCGATGGGGCCAAGGGCCTGTTTTAGCACTGTATCGTTAAGGTCTAAAGTCTAAAGTTTGCAGGAGTGCAAACATTGTTTGGATGAATAACAGAGGGAAAGATAGCTTTAGACTGCAGGAAGAGATAAGTGGTCTGGCCATGTGGGAAGGATAATGGCAAATGGTTGTTAATCTTGAGAAGTCTGAGACAAGGTAATATGCAATATTATTGAGTGGTGTGGAGGAATAGAATGGTGTATATCTTCACAGATGCTTAGAGATAGCAAGACTGGTCAAAAAGCTGGTTAACATGGCATACGGGACAATTTCCTTAATTAGCCAAGATCAAGAACATGTGCTTCCTGCTGGCTGGCTGGCCCTGTTTTGTTCTGGCCTTCCCTATCTTTCAGTCTGAAACGCCACCTATTCCTCTTCTCGAGAGATGCTTCCTGACCCGCTGAGTTACTCCAGCAGTTTGCATCTATCTTCTTAAGTTAGTTCTTAAGATAGTCCATTTAGGCTTGAGATGAGCAATTACTTCAATGAGGTTGCAAATCTTTGGAGCTCTTCACCCTGGAGAACTGTGGAAGCTCAGACACTGAGTCAAACAAAACAGAGATTGGACGATGTACGAGAATCAAGGGCTGATGGTCATAGCCTCAGAATTAAATGACATTCTTTTAGGAAGGAGGTGAGGAGGATTTTTTTTAGTCAGAGGGTGGTGAATCTGTGGAACTCTTTGCCACAGAAGGTCGTGCAGGCCAGGTAGAGGGTGCAGAGGAGATTTATAAACATAGTTTAGTTTATTATGGTCACGTGTAACGAGGTACAGTAAAAAAAGTTTGGTTTGTGTTCTATCCAGTCAAATCAATTAGTACATTTCTAAACTAAGCTGAACCAAACAGAAATACAATCAACCTCTTTAAAAATAAAGGATAAAGGGTACAACATTTAGTGCAAGATATAACATTGAAGTCTAATAAAGCCTGATTTAAGATATTCCAAGGGGGGTCAGGACTGCACTCTAGCTGGTGAGAGGACCATTCAGTTGCTTGATAACAATTCAGATATGTTCCTTATTCCCAAAGTTGCCAGGATCTGAAAAATGTAGGTTAGAGATGTTTCTGTTGGAACAGAGGAAGCAAAGGGAAGATCTGACTGAAGTGTATAAAATAGGAGGACCCTAGATAAGCCCTCCTTCTTGTCTTCATTTGCAGAGAGTTCGAAAACCAGGGGCCAGAGATTCAAAGAGATTAGCTGAAGAATTAGAAGGGAGATGAGGAAATACTTTTCCTGGGGAGTCCAGAACTCACTACCTGCAGGTAGGGATACCCCTTATTAAATTTAAACAGTACTTGCATGATGACGAGAAGAACTCTGATCAGTGGGCGATGGACTCAGTGTTGGGAAGTGGGACCAGGCTGGACAGAACTTTATCGACCAGCACAGCTACAATGGGCCGAATGGCATTGTGCTGTTGTAATTTTATTACGATTCTATTAGTCTGATGGAAGGTTGAAGAGTTTTAGTGAGTTTCTGAGGCGGGGAGGAGGAGACTGTGAGAGAGGGAGAGAGAGAAAACCTGGATAGAGTGGATGTGGAGAGGATGTTTCTAGGACTAGAGGTCATACCCTCAAAATTAAAGGATGTTCCTTTGGGAAAGAGGTGAGGAGGAATTTCTCTATTCAGAGGGTGGTGAATCTGTGGAGTTCTTTGCCTCAGAAGGCTGCGGAGGCCAAGTCAGCGGATATATTTAAGGTAGAGATAGATAGATAGATAGATAGATAGATAGATAGATAGATAGATAGATAGATAGATAGATAGATAGATAGATAGATAGATAGATAGATAGATAGATAGATAGATAGATAGATAGATAGATAGATAGAGAGAGAGAGATAGGTCGGCCATGATTGAATAGAGGTGTAGACCTGATGTGTCGACTGGCCTAATTCTACACCTCTCATTTATGACCTTATGAGAGGGTTGCGGAAGGAGGGAGAGAAGGGAGGCAAGGAGAGATTTGGGAAAGAAGGCAAAGAGAGTGTGAGGGAGGGATGGTGAGGAGAGAGAGAGAGAGAGAGAGAGAGAGAAACACACATAGGGAGAGGGAGGGAGAGGGAGAGGGAGAGGGGGAGGGAGAGGGAGGTGGAGGGGGAGGTAGAAGTTGAGGGAGGGACGGATTGGATAAGGAGAAAGAGTGAGGAATAGAAAAGAGAGAGGTGGGAAAGAAGAGGAAGAGAACGTGTGGGAGGGAAGATGAGGCTTGGAGAAGGAGGGAGAATAAGGGAGAGAAGGAGAGCATTATGGAACTAGGGAAAAGGAATGTGTAGGAAGTTGTCTGGGAGAGTGAGGGAAAATCTCTAAGGAAAGGAAAGTGAAAGGATGGGGGAGAGAATGTGAGTGAGTGAGGGATAGAGGGGTACTCTGAGGAAGGGATTTTATTGAGGAAAAGTAAAACCTGGGTGGAAAGCAAATGTACCAGCGGTGGAGCAGGAGAGTGTGTGAGGGAGGGTGCAAGGATGTCTGTCTTTCCTTCCTTCCCCAAGCCTCACCTTCCCACCCTCAAACTCTCTTCCCCTCCTTTCCCAATTTTCACCATCCCTCCCTCATACTGTGTCTCCCTCCTTCCCCAGGCCTCACCTTCCCACCGTGGGCATGAGGGAGAGGGGGGAGACGGAGAGAGTGAGGGTGGTGGCGGGGGAGGGAAGGGAAGCGTGGGGGAAGGAGTAAGAGTTGGGAGGGGGACAATGAGTCAGTCGCGAAAGGTGAATGAAGATGGAAGGGGAATGAGAAGGAGGGTGAGAGACTGTCTGAGAGAGAGGATGTGCAGATAGAATGGAGATCAGTGGAAGGAAGGAGTGTGGGGGGGGAGGGAGAGTGAGGAAAGGCTTAGGGAAAGAATGAGAGGGAGCGTGGAGGGAGGGAGGGAGAGAGGGAAGGAAGGGGAGTGAGTGAGAGTGGAGGGAGGAGGAGGGAGGGAGGATCGAGGGAAGGAGGGACAGAGCACCAGGGAGGGGAGAGGGCAGGAGTGTGAGGCAGGAAAGGGACAGAGTGTGAGGGGGAGGGAAGGGACAGAGTGTGAGGGGGAGGGAAGGAGTGTGGGTGGGCGAGGGAGGGTGCAGGGAAGGAGGAGGGAGGAGGGAAGGAGTGTGAAGGAGGGGAGGAGTGATGAAGAGTAGATGAGTGGGGAAGAGTGGAGGGGAGCAGAATGATGCAGTGAAGGTGAGTGGAGGGATGGACTGAAATGGAGGGATGGAAAGAGGTACAGAAGCAGTGTAGGACGTTGAGCTGTGAGCATTTGCCTTGACATCTATGCTAGCCCCCACCCCTGGGTATCGGCTGGGAGAATGAGGATACCAGCTCTGTGGGAATGGGGTGATAGTATGGGAGAGGGTGCCAGTCTCCAGAAGATCCTTGAATCCTTGCATGTCTTGTTCAACGTTGCCGTGCAACATCGGTTTTAAATCTAACAGAAGTAAATCTGAAGGTAGACAAAAGTGCTGGAGAAACTCTATGGAGCGAAGAAAATATGCAACGGTTTGGGCCGAACCCCTTCTTCAGACAGCCCGAAACGTTGCCTATTTCCTTCGCTCCATAGATGCTGCTGCACCCGCTGAGTTTCTCCAGCACTTTTGTCTGCCTTCGATTTTCCGGCATCTGCAGTTCCTTCTTAAACACAGAAGTAAATCTGAATGTGTGGGAACTGCAGATGCTGGTTTAAACAACACAAAAAGCTGGAGTAACTCAGCGGGTCAGGCAGCAACATCTCTGGAGAGAAGGACTAGGTGACGTTTCGGATTGAGACCCTGCAACCCGAAACGTCACCTAATCCTTTTCTCCCGCTGAGTTACTCCAGCACTTTGTGTCTGTCTTCAGGAGTAAATCTGAAGCAGCTGATGGCCTGGTGCCCACCTTGGGAAGCAGCGTGGAGGCCGTAATGAAAAGCCGTGTTCCTGAAATGAAACAAACAATATTTTCCACTTCTTTTAACTGTGGCCTTGACCTCCTGCTGCCCTCGGCAGCCTTCTGCTGATCTCAGCTACTCTGCGATTTACGCTCTGTTGATTTTACAACTGGCAGAAGCTCGAAACTTTTTTATATCCCCCCCCCCCCCCCCACCTCCCCCCTTTCTCTCAAATGTCAACAAGTGCGTTAGGCTTGGCTCTGAGATCGGGGCGTGGTGCTGCTGCTGCTGCTGGCGGTGTGGGGGGAGGGAGCACTCGTTGGCTGGCTGGCTGGCGGTAACTGAAACCTGGGGAACAGATGCAAACAACACAGCTGGGCAGAGTCACACAGAGGTTGCTCGAGGACATTAAGCAATAAACAAAGGGAACCATGTCGTACTGGGACACGCAAGGTTAGGGCTGACCATTAAAACCCCTGTGTCCATGTGGGGCCACTCCAACGCCTTGCAGATTGCCCACTAAAGGCCTCATCTTAAAGTGTGCAAGTTCCCCCAAAAAAATAACACCGAAGGGATAAAGGAACAGGAACAGACCATTCAGCCCTTCAAGCCAGTTCCACTCATCATGGCTGATCTAAGTTCATAAGCAAGTCTATTAACAGCGAATATCCAAACCACACCGCGAGAATATGTTTGTAAGTCATAGGAGCAGAATTAGGCCATTCAGCCCATTGAGTCTACTCTGCCATTCAATCATGGCTGATCTATCTTTCCCTCTCAACCCCAGTGGTTACTTGTCAAGGGCTTTAACTAGCAGACCACTCACTGTGCTGTATTGAGTACAGTCTCTTACCATGAGCCATTCACTCCGTGTCTCTTCTACCCACTGGCTTCCGTTTGTTCCTCGATCAGCCACATCGCAGTTTGACCATCCTTATCTCCAGGTCACTTCATTAATGCCCCCCACCCTCTCCCAGTGTGAGCTTTCCTTCCCCTCCTCGATCACTCAGTTATCAGTGTCTATGGCTTCAGCTGCTTTGGCCCCATCTGTAACATCCCGCCCCCTCCCTTTATTCCTTGCTTCCTTCCACCCCTCTTTATTGCTGTCCAATTCAACCAGGGCAGCACAGTGGCACATTGGTACATTGGTAGAGTAGCTGTCTCACAGAGCTAGAGACCCAGGTTCGATCCTGACCTCGGGTGCTGTCTGTGAGGAGATTGCACGTTCTCCCTGTGGCCCGTGTGGGTTTCCTCCAGGTGCTCCGGTTTCTTACCACATCCCACAGCCATACGAGTTTGTAGGTTAATTGGCCCCTGCGAATTGCCCGTAGTGTAGGGAATAGATGAGAAAGTGGGATCACATAGGACTAGGGATAGCATGAAAGTAGTGTGATAGGACTATCGATGGTCAGCGTAGTCTCGTTGGGCTGAAGGGTCTGCTCCCATGCTGTATTATTCAATCAATTGCATACATCTGTCTAGGTGTTTCAGTGCCAATGTAAACTGTGCCAGTTTACCACATTAAGAATGCAATATAATTGCAAGATGTTGCTGGCTGGACCCTTCGGTGGGTTTAAGGAGATTTACAAGGTCTCAGTGATGGTGTCGAAAACCACAAATGCAGCCAAGTCCACGTCATGACTTTATATAATTTACAACCCCCCCCCCCCCACGTCTTACAGACAGGTAGCTCCTGAATAAAGCTCCAGAAAACACAATGGGGCTTCAACACATTGCAGCCCCAACCCAAGTGGACCAATGCATTCAATGTACAGCCACAGAACAGTCTGAATTGACCCGGGTTCGATCCTGACCACGAGCGCTGTCTGTGCGGAGTTTGCACGTTCTCTCCGTCACCCGTGGGGGTGTCCTCACATATCCCAAAGACGAGCAGGTTTGTAGATTAATTGTCCTCTGTAAAAAAATGCCCTTTGTGAAAAAGCAGAATAACAAAATGGGATAACTGCTCCCTTAATACGTTTAATATTTTATGGGGGTCTCATTCCTTTGCTGTCCCCACACACCTCTACGCATGTTCTCTCCACCTCCTCATATATTGATTGAGTCTATTTCTCACCTCATGCTTAAGCAGAAACACCTGTCCCATGTTTATTCTATCTAACCACTTCTTCACACCCTCAGAACTTTTGTTTCTTAGGTAAACAGACACGTATATTGAATCTTTCTGGCATCATTGTATATTCTTCTTTGCCCCTTCTTCAGTGCCTTTAGATCATTTGTCTGCGATAGAACCAGAATAGTTCACCAAATGTGAACTTGTCTTCGTAATCCAATCCTCAGATTAGATTTTGATGAGTACAACCCAGCGGTATGAATATTGATTTATCTAACTTCAAGTAACCCTTGCTTTCCTTCTGATTAATTTTACAGATTGTATGCCTCCTTGTCACCTTTCCTTCAGCTAACATTGAGCCATTCTATTTGTTTAAGAAGGAACTGCAGATGCTGGAAAAATCGAAGGTAGACAAAAGTGCTGGAGAAACTCAGCGGGTGCAACAGCATCTGAGGAGCAAAGGAAATAGGCAACGTTTCGGCCCAAAACCCTTCTTCAGACCATGAAACATCTACACTTCCTTATCATTCTCTGCTTTGTCGTTTTCACACCTTACCCTTCCAAATCTCTAGACTCCCTCTCCACTGACTCCGAGTCTGAAGAAGGGCCTTGACCCGAAATGTCACCCATTCCTTCTCTCCAGAGATGCTGCCTGTCCCGCTGAGTCACTCCAGCATTTTGTGTCTATCTTTGGTGTAAACCAGCATCTGCAGTTCCTTCCTACACAGAGAAACACTGAATAAGGAAGTTAGTTTTAAGATGCAAAGAGGGTGGGAACAAGCTGGAAAGGACAAAGGGAATATCTCTGTGTTAAAGAAGGAACTGCAGGAGAATCGAGGGTTACACAAAAAGCTGGAGAAACTCAGCGGGTGCAGCAGCATCTAAGGAGCGAAGGAGATAGGCGACGAAGGGTCTCGACCCGAAACGTCGCCTATCTCCTTCGCTCCTTAGATGCTGCTGCACCCGCTGAGTTTCTCCAGCTTTTTGTGTAACCCAAGGGAATATCTCTGATCAGGTGAGGCCAAATAGGTTAATGTAGCGATTTGATGCAGATTATGCTCCTTTGTTGTGCTTTGTCTTGCTAATAGAAGAGCTGTGGGCTGTCTATTTTAGATTTTGATGAGTTGAACCAATATACCCTTTTTAAATTGTGGCGCTGTGACCTATAAACACCATATAAGATGTTGCCTTATTGTGCTTTGTCTGGCTCTAACACATCTTCCTCCCCTTATCTTCCAGCCTTCTAGTTAGAAACGATTTGGGAAAATGGGCTCCATCATCACGAGGGGAACATGTGTTGTGAAGGATGGGCCTGGCGCAGATGCCACGCAATGTGCCAGTCAGCTGGTCACTGCCGCCCCATCTGTCGTATGTGGAAAGGTTCTTCCGGACCAACACCTTTGACCACATGTCCATTGGGCAGTGGTCAGCACAGAATGTCCTGCAGGCACTGCAGGGAAAAGACTCGATGGACCCGGTGGCGTGGTTCCCTGAGCAGACTGCCCAGCTTGTCTGGCAAAATGCCTCATCGCCAGAACTCACCAACAAGCACCAAGACCTGGCTTGGCTGGCGGTGAGGGGAGCCCTCCCAGTCAGATCCTTCCTGCACCGTCGGAACCTCACTACCAGCGCACGCTGCCCTCGGGACGGCTGCTATGGAGTGGAGACGGTTGCCCACCTCTTTGCAGAGTGTGGATTTGCCCAAAGAGTCTGGAGAAAAATGCAAGGGTCCCTGGTACGCTTTATACCAAACAGCTCCGTCGCAGAGGACTCTGTGCTTTACGGACTGTTCCCAGGGACACATTCAGAGACTGACATCAAGTGCTGCTGGAGGGTTATCAACTCGGTGAAAGACGCTCTCTGGTCTGCCCGAGCGTTGTTCACCACCCAGCAGAGCGAGATGTCCATCGGGGAATGTTGCCGACTGGCCCACTGCAGGCTGCAGGAGTACGTACTGAGGGACGCACTGAAGCTCGGTGCAGCCAACGCCAAGGCTCGGTGGGGGAGGGCCACAGTCTAAGGTCCTTCCGCTGCTGGACATGAGGGGCACTGTATGGTGGAGACGCCCCTCAAAATAAGGGAAGGTATCCCATGCCGGGGGGCCACATGAGTGGCACGGGTGGGGGATCGATTCGTGAAATTTGAAAAATTTGAAAAATGTATATAGACTGTATGGAGACATTTGTATAGCCTCTGAAAATGTTGGATGGATTTTTTTCGCACGGTTGATGTATTGTATATATTTATTACTTGAATAAAGTCTATTTTGAAATATAAAAAAAAAACATTCTGCTAGATTTGCGCAGAGCAAGACAACGAGCAGGGTAGGAGTCGAACCTACAATCTCCTGATTCATAGTCAGACACATTATCCATTGCGCCACTGGCCCAAGCTAAGGGAAGGTATCCCATGCCGGGGGCGGCCACATGAGTGGCACGGGTGGGGGATCGATTAGTGAAATGTGAAAAAATTTGAAAAATGTATATAGACTGCATGGAAGAATTTGTATAGCCTCCGAAAATGTCAGATGGATTTTTCGCACGGTTGATGTATTGTAAATATTTATTACTTGAATAAAGTCTATTTTGAAATATTAAAAAAAAATATTCTGCTAGATTTGCCAATCACTTGTTTGTGCCTGGCCCGTTATCTGTAAGAGACCCAGGAACACTTGTTCAAAGATTGATATGACCGACATCGTCCACTCGATTCTCAGAACTACAGTGAAGGTGAGACCTGAGGTTAGTTTATAGTGATTGTTTGATTGATACTTTATTGTCACATGTACTTGATACAGTGACATTCTTTGTTTTGCATACAATGCACAAGTATGCAAAGAGTATAAAGGGTGTAGACAAAGTTACAAAAGTATTCAAAATAGTTCAGTCTGAAGGAGGGTCCACCAGTCTGAAGAAGGGTCTCGACCCGAAACGTCGCCTATCTCCTTCGCTCCTTAGATGCTGCTGCACCCGCTGAGTTTCTCCAGGTTTTTGTGTAACCTTCAAAATAGTTCAAATGGCCCCTCTTCCTTCTCGCCGACCCCCACCCCCCTCCCCACTGGGTCCCTCTTTGTTCTTGGTGGCACGTTCTCGACCGATTGCTGGGACTCACGTGTGTCTGTCGGCATAGTTCTATGATTCTACTCTCATGGTTTCCAATAGACAAGATGTAGTAGTCCAATGCAGTTTGATGAGTGACTTCCTCAATGAATGATTGAATCAAGGGATAATGATAATGGATTCATCACTTCATGAAGGTTTGCCATAATCCTAGTGCTTGTGGAGTAACTGCTAAACCAGCTAAGAGAGACAAAGAGAGTGATAATTAGGCAGTTTTGCTAATGTTGGAAAAGCTCCATTTAGTAACGTGATTGTACCACAACCTTCATTGACCAAGAACCTTCAACAAGACTTTGAAGACTGTGATGTCTGATTGAGTTGGCCTTGTTGTCTTCATGGGCCATATTACATGACAGAGCAGAAATGGTTGAATACTAGTGGTGTTTTTCAGAAGATGCTGGATCAAGATTCAAGATTCAAGAGAGTTTATTGTCATGTGTCCCAGATAGGACAATGAAATTCATGCTTTGCTTCAGCACAACAGAATATAGTAGGCATAAATAAATACAGAACAGAACAGATCAGTGTGACCATATACCAATGCATATATATATATATATATATATATATATATATATACACACACATCAATAGCAGATAAAGTGCAAAGGGCTACTAATGATCAGAGTTTTGTTTGAGTTGAGTTGAATAGCCTGATGAGTGTGTGGCCAGGATGGTGTGGATCCTTGATGATGCTGCCAGCCTTTTTGAGGCAACGACTACGATAGATCCCCTTGATAGAAGGGAGGTCAGAGCCGATGATGGACTGGGCAGTGTTTACAACTTTTTGCAGTCTTTTACGCTCCTAGGCGCTCAAGTTGCCGAACCAAGCCACGATGCAACCGGTCAGCATGCTCTCTACTGTACACCTGTAGAAGTTAGAGAGAGTCCTCCTTGACATACCGACTCTCCATAATCTTCTCAGGAAGTAGAGGCGCTGATGTGCTTCCTTTATAATTTCATCCGTGTTCTCGGACCAGGAGAGATCTTCAGAGATATGTACGCCCAGGAATTTGAAGCTCCTGACACTCTTCACCATCGACCTGTTGATATAAATGGGATTATGGGTCTCCATACTACCCCTTCCAAAGTCCACAATCAATTCCTTGCTTTTGCTGGTGTTGAGAGCCAGATTATTGTGCTGGCACCATTTGGTCAACCGGTCGATCTCTATACTCTGACTCATCTCCATCAGTGATACGTCCCACAACATTGGTGTTGTCTGCGAACTTGATACTCTTGACGAAGACATGAGTATAGAGTGAGTACAGCAGGGGGCTGAGCACCCAGCCTTGAGGTGCTCCCGTGCTGATTGTTATTGAGGCTGACACATTTCCATCAATACGGACAGACCGTGGTCTGTGAATGAGGAAGTCGAGGATGCACAGAGACCCAGTTCTGAGAGTTTGGTAACCAGCTTGGATGGAATGATTGTGTTAAATGCCGAGCTGTAGTCAATGAATAACAGCCTGACATATGAGTTTTTGTTGTCCAAGTGTTCCAGAGCAGAGTGGAGAGCCAGCGAGATCGCACCCACCATTGGTCTGTTGTGGCGGTAAGCGATCTGCCAGGTTTTTCTCGAGGTAGGAGTTGATTTGCGCCGTGATCAACCTCTCAAAGCACTTCATCACCACAGACGTTAGTGCCACTGGTCGATAGTCATTCAGGCACGTCACTTTGCTCTTCTTGGGCACCGGTATAATTGATGCCCTTTTAAAGCAGGTGGGAACTTCAGACCTCAGAAGTGAGAGGTTGAAAATGTCCGTAAAAACTCCAGCCAGTTGGTCCGCACAGGTTTTTAGAACACGACCGGGTAGGCCATCAGGACCAGGTGCTTTCCGAGGGTTCACCCCTCTGAAGGATTTCCTGACGTTGGCCTCTGTGACCGTGACTGAAACACCGTCACGGTGAATGGGGGTCGAGAAGGCACATCAGTGTCCCCCCTGTCAAAGCGTGCGTAAAACGCATTGAGCTCATCAGGGAGTGAAATTTCACTGACATGCGTGCTACCTCCTGATTTCGCCTTGTAGGAGGTGATTGCATTCAGGTCCCACCACAGCTGCCGAACATCCGTCTCATCTTTTGGCCTTTTTGATGGCCTTAATAAGGTCGTATCTTGTCTTGTAGTCCTCGGTAACTTCATACATGAATGCCCAGTGTCTGGACTTCAGAAGACTGCAGAAGACTTCAGAAGAGACCCTGGGTGAATATTGGATTGACTCGAGAACTCTACAAATTTCTGATCACAAGAAGACCTGTCTAGTTTTAATATCAATGAGGTAAAGCTATCACTTTAAATTAGTTCCTATGATCTAGTCTCGTATTTTTAATTTCTGTTGTTAATAGTGATGGGGCCATTTTCCTATTGGATTTTGTACCTTAAAGGGATATATATTTGTTGTAAACTACATCTACTTTTCAAAACTTCATATATGTTTTAAAATATTTTTCTTGTAAACCACATCTGTAGGTCCCCAGGTCTCTATATTTTTAAAATGTCAATTTCTTGTTTACTATCATATCTTTTAATCTACTTACCCAACCGTAGCAAAAAATCATACCTTCTATCAATGTAGTTTGCTTTGTTTTAGACCCTATTTTGAGAATAATCTAAATCGCTTTCAATCTTGATATGAAATTCTATAATTGTTACAGACACAAAAAGCTGGAGAAGCTCAGCGGGTCAGGCAGCATCTCTGGGGAATAAAGGATGGCTGATGTTTCTGGTCAGGACCTTTCATCAGTCATAATTATGATAGTTCTTAATAATAATAATGATAATAATAATAATACACTTTATTATCATTGTAAATACATACAACTAAATTTCAAACTACCCGAGCAGAGCTCCAACGAATCAGATAAATAATAACGACAAATAATAATGGCAATAAAAACGTCGTCAGAATGATGCAATATTTCACAGTGTAGTGTTATAGCAGTACAAAATATTGGCTATTGGGGGTGTGTATTCAGTGCAGAGTTCAGAGCGGTGATGACCTTGGGGTAGAAACTTTTGTTCATCTTATGGTGTGTGATTTGATGGACCTGTAAAGCTTTCCTGAACGCAGAAGGGCAAACAAATGATGTGTGGGATGAGATGAGTCCTTTAGGATGCGCGATGCCTTTCACAGGCAACGAGAGCTATAGATCTCTTCCAGGGCAGGCAGATGTGTGTTGGCGATCTTCTGGGCGGTGTTAGACAAAAATGGTAGAGAAACTCAGGGCGTGAGGCAGCATCTATGGAGCGAAGGAAATAGGAAACATTTCAGGTCAAGACCCTTCTTCAGACTGATGTGAGGGTGGGGGGGGGGCGGGAAGAAGAAAGGAAGAGGCGGAGACAGTGAGCTGAGGGAGAGCTGGGAAGGGGAGGAGAAAGCAGGGACTACCTGAAATTAGAGAAGTCAATGTTCATACCGCTGGGGTGTAAACTGCCCAAGTGAAATATGAGGTGCTGCTCCTCCAATTTACAGTGGGCCTCACTCTGACCATGGAGGAGGCCCAGGACAGAAAGGTCGGATTCGGAATAGGAGGGGGAGTTGAAGTGCTGAGTCACCGGGAGATCAGGTTGTTGGGTGAAGCGATCGCCAAGCCTACGCTTGTTCTCACCGTTGTAGAGCAGTTGATGCGGTGTTGATGACTCTCTGTAGAGCCTTCTTGTCATCCGCAGAACTGTTGCCATACCACGCCAGGATGCCATGTGTCAGGACATACTCTATGGAGCAACGGTAGAATGACACTAGCAGCTGTTGTGGCAAGTTGACTTTCCTGAGTGATCTTAGGAAGTAAAGCCTTGTTGTGCCTTCTTTACCAGGGAGTGCGTGTTAGTTGACCACCTGAGATCTGCTGAGATGTGGGTGCCCAGGAACCTGAAACTGGAGACTCTGTCCATTCTTTCTCCATTTATGTGCAGTGGGGGATGGTCACCCTGCTTCTTCCTGACGTCAATGATGAGCTCTTTTGTTTTCTTGGTATTGAGTGCAAAGTTGTTCTCTGAGCACCAACCTATTAACCTCTGTTCCTCCTCCCTTGTAAGCTGACTCATCGCCCTCAGTGATCAGCCCCGCCACTGTCATGTCGTCTGCAAATTTAATGACGGTTTAGCGTGCTTTGGGTCGATAAGCAGTCAGGGAGTAGAGGAGGAGACTCAGCATGCAGCCTTGTGGGGCTCCTGTGCTGAGTGTTAGAGTGGGGAAGTGGTGGGGTCCCACCCTGACTGACTGCGGCCGGTCTGTTAGGAAGTCCTTCATCCAAAGGCAGATGTTGTGTTCGAAGCCTAGGTCGGACAGCTAGGAGACCATTCTACTGGGTACGATTGTGTTGAATGCAGAGCTGTAATCCACAAATAGCAGTGGTGCGTAAGCTCCCCGTTGTTCTAGGTGGATCAGTATAGTATGGAGTGCATTGGCAATGGCGTCGTCTGTTGCTCTGTTTGCTCTGTACGCATATTGGTGTGGATCCAGGGTTGATGGGAGAGCGGCCTTGATGTGCTTAAGGACCAATCTCTCCAGGCTCTTCATGATGATTGGCGTTGGTGCAACCGGCCTGTAGTCCTTGAGCCAGGTTATGGCTGTCTGCTTCGGAAGTGGCACTATTTCCGATGTTTTTAGGCATGTGGGGACCATGCATTGTGCCAGGGATTGATTGATCCTCGAGACCTCTTACTGATCATAATTATTTATTTCTCATTACACAATAGTTTAGTTTAGTTTTGTTTTGAGATACAATGCTGAAACTGGCCCTTTGGCCAACCAAGTCCGTGCTGACTAGCGATCCCCACACACTAACACTATCCTACACCCAGTAGGGACAATTCACAATTATACCAAGCCAATTAGCCTACAAACATATATGTCTTTGGAGTGTGGAAGGAAACGAGAGATCCCAGAGAAAACCCACGTGAGTCATGGGGAGACCGTACAAACTCCGTACTGACAGCACCTGTAGTCATAATCGAACCCGGGTCTCTGGTGCCGTAAGGCAGCAACTCTACCGCCTGCCGCAGTGCCACCCCTAAAAGGGTTGAGCAGAAGATTGGTGCAATGACAGAACTTCGCTTGAGCCTGGTCTGCACAGTGACTAGGTCTGTGGTGGATTTGTCTATGAAGATCTGCAGGTGGAAGACAGTGCCTAAGTCATCTAAATCTGTGAAGAGTTCTCCATAATCCCTCTCACTGATGGAGTAGAAAGCTTTTGTGAGGTGAATAAAAACCCCTATGTGGTGGTCAGTGTTGCACCCTGTATTTGTCTTGGATTAGTCCTGAAATGCAAACCTTGTCTGTTATATCTCTTGGATGGAATCCACCCTGTGATTCAAGATGCAACTCCTCAGTTGCTGGGAGGGGTGGAAGATTGCAACCTTCACGTGGTCCGCCCTGTTTCGACGAATGCAATCAACCTGGCGTGCACAATCAAATATGATCAAATAGAACACGTTGTCCTTTAGGCTGTGCACGCCACACGCAAGAAGAAGAAGATGTTGCTGTGAGAAAATGGTTGCAAAAGACTCTTGTAATGACCTCCCGTAGCAGACTAGAGGGAGACCACTCTGCAATGAATGGCCCATCTCTTCTCTTGGAAATAGGCTCCATGTGGGCATCTTGCCATCCCTTAGCAGGGCCTGCACTTCCACAGATGAGGAAAATTAGGTGACAAATTCAGCACCGGTAGTCGGGGTCGAACCCGGGTCTCCGGCACTGCAAGCACTGTAAGGCAACAACTCTAGTTCTCCACCACCCTTTTGATGGAAGATATTGAGTTAAAGCAGCAAATACATTTATTTGGACCTTAAGGCCAGGGCATTTGATGGTATGATTCGCAATGATGTTGGCGGACCTGCTCGGACTCCTGATCCAGTAACATCTCCATTCTAAAACTCTCATCTATTCTTTGTTCAAACCCTAATCCTGTAGTTGCAAGCTCCTCACTGTCTTAGGCGTAGTCTTAAGATGTCCTCCCAATTTGTCTCTTTACCCCTTTTGAGGTCAGCATTCGATAACTCATGGTCGAAAAGCGAAAAACAAACTGCTGGTGCGCTGGTAATCCAAGCCAAGAAAAGGAAATGCTGGATAAGATCTCTGGGTCAGGCAGCATATGTAGAGGGAGAAAAACAGCTAACATTCCAGATTGATGATGCTGCCTAATCTGCTGGAGCGTTTCCACCATCTTCTGTTTATAATTGATGACCTGCCTTAATATTCCCTTCTTTGGCAGGAAGCCATGTTTTGTTTAACAATGCTCTTTTGAAGCATTTCAGGATCATTTGCCCTAAAGGTTCTACATAAGCGCAAGCTGTCATTCCATCAAAACAAGGAACTGCAGATGCTGGTTAATACACAAAAGGACACAAATTGCTGGAGTAACTCAGCAGGTCAGGCAGTATCTCTGGAGAACATGGAGAGGTGATATTTTGGGTCGAGATTTTTCTTCAGACTGAAATTCTAGTTGTCATTCTAGTTGTGGTCACAGTGATTCAGGCCTTGGCTGTGAATATAAATGGGATTATTTAAGGGGTTGAGAAAGGGGTGAAATTAGAGAAATATAGGTTCTCAAACTTAACAGGAAGTGTGGGAGGAGGCTGGTGCATCTGGGGAAAACCCACGTGGTCACAGACAAAGGTCCTATAGTGGAGCAAGATTGCCTACTCCCACGAAAAACGCGTAGTACGGTCATGGGCAGATTCATGGGTAATTATAGGACCCATTTAAGCAACCAGCCTCCGCCATCTTGCTTCCGCCATCTTGTTTCCGCCCAAAGAGGGGATCTTTGCTTCCGCCTCCGTCTTCGGGGTTGAGGCCAAAGATCCTGTAGCGGTCCCACTTCCTCTGCTGTTGTTGCTGCTTCATGGCCGCCGCCTCTCACTCGCTCTCCCTTTCCCGCCTCTCCCGCCGCTTCGCTGCGAAGCTCCTTCTTTTTGGGGGGTTTTTCCAGGCCAAAGAATATCCGGTTTTGTTTTTAAAAGGCGAGGAGAGGCGGAGGCGGCCGAGACCACACTGGCGCTGCGAGGATTGGGTGGGCGGACGGACGCTCCTTCATCGGGCGGGCGGGCGGGCTTTGCGCTGCTGTGCGGTTCGGGTCCCCTTCAACTGTGCGGTGTGTGCTGTGCTGAGCTCTGCAGGCGGGCAGGCAGGCACTCCTGGGCTGTGGTAGACTGTGCGGGCGGGCGCTGCGGATCCCGGGGCTCCTAGGCAAATATCTCTCCTATAGCTCTGCTATAGGATCTTTGGTTTTTCCGGAGCTCCCGCGGCAACAGCTTCGTCCACTGGACCGGAGGGCGGCAGCTTCGGCAGTTTCGACCGCTCCGGGCCGCGGAGTTTGAACCGGCCCGTGGCAACATTGGTGCCATATGCTGCAGATGTGTCGTTTTCGCCTCAGGGTGATCGAAGCTCCTGATGTCAGAGCTCCCAAAATCAATCTCGAACCTAAGGGCCGCGGGGTGCACGATGTTAAGTCCGCAGGCCCCCGCGATTGAAGCTCCCGAAGTCGATCCCTGACAAGCGATCGCAAACTCCATGATGTTAAGACCGCAGGCACCCGCGGTTGGAGCTCCTAAAAGTCGATCCCCAGTAAAGGGGCCGCCAACTCCACGATGTTAGGGCGTAGTGCGGACGGAGATACGGTACGGAAAAAGTCGCATCTCTGTCGAGGAAAGAGATACAAAAAGTTTCCCCCCCCCCCCCCCCAACGCCCACATAATACAAAACTAAAGATACACTAAAACATACATTTAACAACAGACTAAAAACAACAAAAGAAGAAAAGGACAAGACAGACTGTTGGCAGCCTCGCTAACATAGTGCGGCGCCACCCGGTACAGAGAACAATGAATAAAAGATATAGAAAAAAGTAACGATGATAAAGGAAACAAGCCACTGTTAGCTGTTTGTAAGGTAGCCGGCGTGACATCAACCATCTCAACTTTTCCGCTCTCCTTACCTACTCTAACCTCACCCTGTTTCCTTTATCATTGTTACTTTTTCGCATATCTTTTATTCATTGTCCTTTATCTCTCCAAATCATCATCTATATCTATCGTTTCCCTTATCCATAACCAGTCTGAAGAAGGGTCTCGACCCGAAACATCACCCATTCCTTGGCTCCAGAGATGCTGCCCGTCCCGCTGAGTTACTCCAGCTTTTTGGGCCTCTCTTCGGTTTCAACCAGCATCTGCAGTTCCTTCTTACACATTAAATGAGAGGGAATGGACTGAAGGCAAAGGTGAAAAAGCCGTGGAGAGATTATAACGAGATTGATAAATTCAAGGCAGTGGCAATTGGAAGCCAATGGTCAAAGCGTAGATGGTGGCGATGGTAGAACAAGCCATGTTGTGATCACAACGTTCCTGCATACTTCCATTCAAAATGAAGCTCATGAAGCCAAGTTGTAAATATTTCAGAATTTACATCAGAAATGTTGAACTTCTGAATAAGTTGCTTCATTTTCATTTATTTTTCTGTTGTGTGCGAGGGAACTGCAGATGCTGGTTTAAATTGTGTCAGGCTAGGGGTCAAATTCTGCTGATCGTTTGTTTGCCTCTGAGTTGCAACATCCAGACTCGAAAAACTGGTTCCTCCTGTTTGGGTAAAGCAAAGCAAGTCCTTGCAGTTTGGCATCTGTAAGGAGAACAGGCTGTCTGTACTTTTCCTTTCCGTGTGTTACAGAGTTGATGTTATCACAACACTGGTCTAGACCTGCAGTTCCACGTCATCTGTAACGTGCTGCAAAACTTGGCTGTATTCTTTTCAATGATAATGGCGAGCATGTTCCTTAGCAATAACACCACACACACACACACACACACACAAATGAGTGGGGACCTGGCATGCTATTTGACCAAAGAAGCATCACAAACACGTTCACTTGATGTCCCCAGCTCGTTAGAGTCATGCAGCACGGAAAAAAGGCCCTTCGGCTCAACTTGCCCACGCCAACCAAGATGGCCCATGTACACTAGTTGCAGCTGCCCGCATTTGTCCCATATCCCTCTAAACCTTTCCTATCCATGTGCCTGTCCAAATGTCTTTTAAATGTTCCTCAACAACCTCCTCTGGCAGCTCATTTCATACACCCACCGCCCTCCGTGTGAAAACATTGCACCTCAGGTTCCAATCAAACCTTTCCCCTCTCACCTTTAACCTATGTCCTCTAGTTCTTGATTTCCCCACTCTGGGTAAAAGACTGCGCATCCACCCTTTCTATTCCCCTCATGATCTTATACACCTCTATATGATCACACCTCATCGTCCTGCACTCCATGGAATAGTCCTAGCCTGCCCAACCTCTCATTATAGCTCTGGTCCTCAAGTCCTGGCAACTTCCTCATTATTTTTCTCTGCAGTCTTTCCAGCTTAACAGCATTTTTCCAAGAGCAGAGTGACCAAAACTGAACACAATACTCCAAATATGCCCTCGTCAACGTCTCGTAACATAACATCCCAACTTCTATACTCCATACCGTGACTGATGAGGGCCAATGTGCCAAAGGCCTTCTTGACCACCCTATCTAGCCAAGATGCCACTTTCAAGGAACTATGAATGTGAACGCCTAGATTCCTCTACTCTGCAACACTCTGCAGAGCCCTGCCTTTCACTCTGAAGGCCCTGCCCTGGTTTAACGAAACTAAACTAAACTAGTCTAAACTAAACAACTAGACTAGACTAGACTGGACTAGACTAGACTAGATTAGACTAAAACTAAGCAAAATCTAATGTCGCACTTATATGCTCTAAATTCCATTAACCATTTCTCAGCCCACTCGCACAACAGTTCAGTTCAGTTCAGTTCGGTTTTATTTGTCATATATAGGTTAACACAGGGTCAACGGTACAATGAAATGTGTTAGACATTGTACCTTTGACCCCGTGTTAACCAACATATGACAAATAAAACTGAACTGAATCAAGATCCTGCTGTAATTTCTGATAAGCATCTTCGCTATTCACGGTATCACCTACAATACCCCCCACCAGTTTCCAAAAGGTTTTCTCACCATCTGGTTTAGAGACACATGGGAAAATGCAGCAGCCTGTTGGTGCTGGTGGGGATGGGATAATGTAAACCAATGATATGGGTAATTATTTTATTCAATTGTGAAAAGTGGGCAGCATTTATTGACTACACATAGAGACTACTTAACCCCCACAGTTTATGGAGTGCAGTTGCCACCACAGATTGCCATTAGCTGGGCAACTCCAGGATTCAATGAAGTGGCAGGGATGATCGTATAGTCTCCAACCAGCATGTCAGGATTAGAGTCAGGAAGGTGGGGTAAAGTGGAGATGATTATATTCCCATACATCGGCATTCCTGCCCCACCTGGATGGTAAGACAGTGTTGGCTGTGGCAGAAACTTGGCCCAGTAATCTGTAAATAATACTTGCGGCAGCCACGGGTAACAGTAACCAGAGAGAATTTTCTCTTCTGCTTTTATATGGACTTAATGTTCTTGTGTCTCGGTCTCCCAGGAGATCCAGAACCAGTTTAGTGGCTGTCTGCCCCGTTACACCATAGTCATGATAAATGCCCTGCTGAAATCACAGCATGGTCCACACTCTCACACGCACACCATCCTCACACGCACACACACCATACTCACACACACACACACACACACACACACACACACACACACACACACACACACACACACACACACACACACCCACACGCACACGCACACGCACGCACACACACACACACACACACACACCATACTCACTCACACGCACACACACACCATCCTCACACACACACACACCATTCTCACACACGCACACCATACTCACATACATACACACGCACCATACTCACACGTGTCCATGCACACACACCATCTTCTCACACACACACCATCATTGGCGGTCACTCCATATAAACCATATAACCATATAACAATTACAGCACGGAAACAGGCCTTCTCGGCCCTTCCAGTCCGTGCCGACCATTCATTTTTCCCTAGTCCCATCTACCTGCACTCAGACCATACCCCTCCATTCCCTTCCCGTCCATATACCTATCCACTTTACTTTTAAATGTCAAAATCGATCCTGCCTCCACTACTTCTGCACGAAGATCATTCCACACAGCCAACACTCTCTGAGTAAAGACGTTCCCCCTCATGTTACCCCTAAAGTTCTGTCCCTTAATTCTCATGTCATGTCACTCGAAACAAGTATGACTGTCCTCTCCCCTACATAGGGTCGTCTGACACACAGGCAGACACACAAGGGCAGACACACAAAGACATCCATCCTCCATCCACACAGATACATACACACACATATACATACACACACACACCATATTTACACACACAGGCGGACGCAAATTGACATATATACACATACATCTTCTCATACACACAGATATACATAGACACACAAACATACACACACAAATGCACAGACAAATGCAGTACACACACGCAAAAAGACATAGACACACACCGGCACACGCTGACACCAGAGACACATACACACAGACACGCACCCACACACACAGACATCCTCTCATGCACGTAGATACATGCACACATCCTCACACACACACACACACACACACACAAACACAAACACTCAAATATATAGACATATATACACACAGACACACAAAGACACAGACACATACAGCCACACATCCATCTTTGCACACGCATTCTCACACACAAATGCATATACTGTACATCCCCATATACATAAACAAGTACACACATACATCTATGATCCCCACACCCCTCCCTCCCCCACCTCCATAGACACACATTAAACGAGCGATCCATAAAAATGTCAGCATGTACTTAAGAGGCTTTTTTAATGTCACGGTCACCCAATTAGTTTTGTAGCCAAAGAAGGGCTTTCCATGTACAGCCGCAGGTGAAGTAAAAGAGTGCAGGAGCAGCAGTACAGAAATAACGATCAGACTTTACAGTGTGGGATAATTAATGATGTACACATCAGAGAGAAGACCAGGAAGCTGTCAGCCACTGGAAGACTTGCATGGACTCATTGGGTGAGCAAAAGGATTTCAATGCAGGGAACTTTGAAGGAATAAATGAATGAACAATTGATATTTTATTATCATTTGTGACATGTCAGAATGAAATTCTTTGTTTTGCATACAATACACAAAGTATGCAAAGAGTGGCCATGTATAGGGCATGGACAATGTTACAAAGTGCTCAATGTAGTCCCCAATGCTCCCTCTTTGTTCTCGACACCCCCCCTCCATACACCGGGTCCTTCTTTGATCTCTCGGTGGTTCCCCTAAGCTGGGTCCCACTTTGTTCTCTCAGCAGCGCCCCCCCCCCCCCCCCCCCCCTCTCACCGAGTCCCTTTTGGTTCCCTCGGCAGTCCTTTGATAACAATTTTTTTTAAAATAATTAAGAGGAATAGTGTAGATGAAGCACAAGTAATCCAAGTACAACACCCTTAGAGAGGTGAAGCGAGGTAAATAGCAGCAGGGAGTTGAAAGTGAACCCGCTGATCTTCTTCACATAGTGGCTCTGAGAGGCGTTTACATCCACTGAAAAAGGGCAAGTGGAACATCAGTATAATCTCCCATTAAAAAAAAGATGCAACGGATTGTTAGCAAGAATATCCTTCATCTGGTCCAAGAATGCTCTGTTCCTTCCAGATGATCATCTGCTTTTTAATGTAACGTTAGTGACCCAGCTCGTAAATCAAAGCATTTACGTCTGAAGAAGAGTCTCGACCCGAAACGTCGCCTATCTCCTTCGCTCCTTAGATGCTGCTGCACCCTAAGAGTTTCTCCAGCTTTTTGTGTAACCCCCAAAGCATTTACTTTCTTGTTTCCGAATTCCCACAGTCATGTCAAACCCATAACCTGACTTGCTGGGTAAATGTAAATTAAAAAAAATACTGCAGATGCTGGAAATCTGAGATTTAAAAAACGAAGATGTCAGAATAGGAGGGGATAGGAGGAAGAGATAGATCAGCCATCATTGAATGGCAGAGTAGACTTGATGGGCTGAATGACCTAATTCTGCTCCTATCACTTATGACCTTATGAAACCCTGACTTAAATGGAAATGGTGTCTGACTTCTTCCATCACTGGGTTGGTGACCAGGGAACAATAGGGAAGTGGAGAGATTCGCAGCTTAGGGCAGGGTGCAAGAGGTGGGGAAATGGTGTAACAGGCGAGAAAAGAGTTGTGTGTAGGAAGGAACCACAGATGCTGGTTTACACCGACGATAGACACAAAATGCTGGAGTAACTCAGCAGGGCAGGCAGCATCTCTGGAGAGAAGGAATGGGTGATGTTTCGGGCCGAGAGCCATCTTCAGACTGTCAGGAGGGAGGGAAACTAGAGATATGGAAGTGTGTGAATTTAAGGTGTGAAAAGGAGAGATCCCAGAAGCCGATGATCAAGGAAATGTAGAATGGCTCATTGTTAGCTTAGCGGAAGGTGACAACGAATGCAAACAAACAGTAAAATTAATCAGGAGGAGATTCAAACTACTCGGAGAACGAAGGTGGGGGAGGGTCAGAGAGAAAAGGAAAGCAAGGGTTTCCTTGGAAAGCAAGTCAACAAAATAGAGAGAGTACAGAGGAGATTTACTAGAATGTTGCCTGGGTTCCAGCAACTAAGTTACAGAGAAAGGTTGAACAAGTTAGGTCTTTATTCTTTGGAGCGCAGAAGGTTAAGGGGGGACTTGATTGAGGTCTTTAAAATGATGAAAGGGATAGACAGAGTTGACGTGGATAAGCTTTTCCCATTGAGGGTAGGGAAGATTCAAACAAGAGGGCACGACATGAGAATTAAGGGACAGAAGTTTAGGGGTAACATGAGGGGGAACTTCTTTACTCAGAGAGTGGTGGCTGTGTGGAATGATCTTCCTGCAGAAGTGGTGGAGGCAGGATCGATTTTAACATTTAAAAGTAAAGTAGATAGGTATATGGACGTGAAGGGAATGGAGGGGTATGGTCTGAGTGCAGGTAGATGGGACTAGGGGAAAATAAATGGTCGGCACGGACTGGAAGGGCCGAGAAGGCCTGTTTCCGTGCTGTAATTGTTATATGGTTATATGGTTATATGGTTACTTATATGGTGACTGGAGTCAGAGAAATTAATATTCATGCTGAAGTTAGTCATAAAATGCTGGAGTAACTCAACAGGACAGGCAGCATCTATAGAGAGAAGGAATGGATGATGTTGAGACCCATCTTCAGATCTCTGGGTTGTTAGAGTAATTAGGGTGAGGAAAGGGTGCAACATGTGAGGGATGAGTACAACAGGCATGGGAAGGGTGCAAGAGCTGAGGAAAAGGTGCAGGGGTACAATGTGGAGCATTAATACCAGAACGGACCAGATAGGTTGAAAGATACACACAAAATGCCAGAGTAACTCAGCCTCCTGGGTTTCCAGTCCACTGAATGTGGGCAATGTGCTCCAGGTTTCAAGTTAAGATCCAATCAGGCGTAAACTGGAACATCCCAGATCTCAACCCTATGCTGTGACTCACCGTTATCTACTGAGAGGATTGGTTTAAACAGGTTATAGTCACGGTGCCTCACCTTGTTGTAGATCCCTTCATCCGTCTATGGATCAAGTTCCATCCAGCTCAATGTTTCCAATGATAGACACAAAATGTTGGAGTAACTCAGTGGGACAGGCAGCATCTCTGGAGAGAAGGAATGGGTGACGTTCCGGGTCGAGACCCTTCAATGTTTCCTATGCTCCCACTCGCTCAATGTGCACCCATACAAAACTAAACATTCTCATGGGCCTGTCCCACTTACGCGACATTTTCGGTGACTGCTAGTACCCGTCATAGGTCGTTGTAGGTTGGCGGCCTATAATGGCGACCAGAAAGACGCTACGAATCTTTGGTCGACTGAGGAGACTACTCACGACAATACAGGCGACAGCCTGGCGACATGTTGCAGGGTGAAGCCTGTATGGTCGTGAGTAGTCACCCAAAGAGTCATACCTTGTTCTGGTTGCCGCTGGATTTTCAACATGTTGAAAATTTTTGGCGACCTGCAACAACCTAAGCAGTCACATAGGTGGGACAGGCCCATTAGTCATTCCATGTCCCATGTTGGCTTTGGATCCAGAAAACTTGAATTTAAAAATTAAATATATATATATTTTAGTCTTGAGACCTGGCCTGAATTGCCCCCTTCCCTCTCTAACATCCTCTAATCCTGTAAGAGTCGGGTGGCAAAGTGGATTGATTGTAATCACGGATTGTCTTTCTGCTGACTGGTTAGCACACGACAAAAGCTTTTCACTGTACCTCAATACACATGACAATAAACTAAAGCCCCTGTCCCACTGTACGAGGTAATTCACGAGTTCTCCTGAGTTTTCCCTCGATTCGAACTCGGAGAATATCGAATTCGAACTCAGAGTAGCGGGTCCGTAGGATGTCTCGTAGCGGCTCGTAATGCTAACGGTAGGTACTCGGGACATCCGGTAAACTCGTGATGTTTTTCGTCCCTGTAAAAATGTCCACGGGTAAACAAATACTCGTGATGAAAAAAACTGTTGCTTTTTACTCGTAGTTGACCATTACGAGCCGCTATGAGACATCCACGAACTCCTATGGACCCGCTTCGGACTTTCTCCGAGTTCGAATCAGGGGAAAACTTGGGAGAACTCGTGAATTTCCTCGTACAGTGGGACAGGTGCTTCAGCAGAACTGAACCTCTAGTTGTGTAGCGGTGGAGCTGCTACCTCACAGCGCCAGAGTCCCGGGTTCGTTTCTGAGCAGGGGTGCTGTCTGTACGGGGTTTGTACGTTCTCCCTGTCACCTGCGTGGGCTTTCTCCGGAATCTCCGGTTTCCTCTGTCATAGATTCGCAGCAAGCAGACTTTGATTCTGTAACATGCTGACTTTGGCTGATGCTTAACAGGAGGCCGATGACATCCGGCCCTTGCAGCCCCCCCTCTCACCCAGGCAGGCTAATCATAACCATGTCGTGCATTGCAGGTCCACAGTGTCAAGACCTGTTATCCCAGGAATGAGTAGGTTAACCTCTGATGTGCATTTAACGGCACAGGGCTTATACTCGTTGGAGTTTAGAAGAATGAGGGGGGACCTCATTGAAACCTATAGAATAGTGAAAGGCTTGGGTAGAGTGGATGTGGTGGGGATGTTTCCACTAGTGAGGGAGTCTAGGACTAGTGGTCAAAGCCTCAGAATTAAAGGACGCTATTTTAGGAAGGAGATGAGGAGACATTTCTTTAGTCAGAGGGTGGTGAATCTGTGGGATTCTTTGCCACAGAAGGCTGTGGAGGCCAAGTCAGTGGATATTTTTGAGGCAGAGATAGATAGATTCTTGATTAATACGGGTGTCAGAGGTTACGGGGCGAATGCAGGGGAATGGGGTTAGGAGGGAGAGATAGATCAGCCATGATTGAATGGCAGAGTAGTTTTGGTGGGCCGAATGGCCGAATTCCACTCCTATCATTTATGACCTTATGACCTGCTTACTACTCCCTGCAGAATATTGCTGTAGGTTACGGGGGATGTGTGCACATTTTAAATTCCATGGATGACATTGACATCATTTCATTGCGAGAAAAGCAGCATGAAGAAAACCACAGTCTTTTTAAGCCAGAGTGCGAAGGTTTTGATTTGACTGTTGAAGATGGCACATCCCTCTGTCTCTTCTGCAAAGCATCATTCACTCACCTCAAAGTTAACAGATTGTAACTTCACCACGAAACAAATCTCAACAAGCCTTCATCTGGGCCTCCTCTTGGCTTAGAATGAAGGGAAAGCAAGGTAACTACATGAAAATCATGTCTGGACCACCAAAGGACGCTAATTTCCTCATTCATCCAGGAAGATAAAGGGGTAACCACAACACAAAACGAGGGGAGGTGGCACGGTGGCACAGCTGGTAGAACTGCTGTCTGACAGCACCAGGGAGACCTGGGTTTGATCCTGACCACGGGTAGAGTTTGCACGCTCTCCCTGCATCCCTCTGAGATTTCTCCGGGTGAACCATAGACACATAGAAAATATGATCATGGCTGATCAACCAAAAGATAGTGGAGTCAGGCGATATGGGGAGAAGGCAGGAACGGGGTACTGATTCTGGATGATCAGCCACGATCACATTGAATGGCGGTGCTGGCTCCAAGGGCCAAATGGTCTACTCCTGCACCTATTATCTATTGTCTATAATCAGTACCCCGTTCCTGCTTTTTCTCCATATCCCTTGATTCCGTTGGCCCTAAGAGCAATATCTAACTCTCTCTTGGAAAAATAATTCCCTTCTGTGGCAGAGAATTCCACAAATTCACAACTCTCTGTGTGAAAATGTTTTTCCTCAATGGCCTATCCCTTGTTCTGATCCCTGGTTCAGTAACCCCTGGTACAGAGACGTATTTCCTCCCACATCCCAAAGACGTGCACGTTTGTAGGTTAATTGGCTGCTGTAACGTGACCCCCAGTGTGTAGGGAGTGAATAGGAAAGTGGAATAACGCAAAACTAGCGTGAACAGTTGATCGATGGTTGGCATCGACTTGGTGGGCCGAAGGGCCTGTGTCCAGGCTGGATCTTTCAATCAATTCATTTCAATCAAACTCTTATCGTAACTCTAGTGCTGAACGTACAAGTTCAATGCAGAATTTGCAAAGAAGAACACTGCAAAACCAGCTGCAACTTTAATTCCAGGTAACACAAAATCGCTATCACCAACAAAGCACAGGGTAGAAGCTGTAATAACAGCTTTTGAGAACTTCAGCCTCAAGAGTGATTAGCCAAGATGCATCAAACGTGCCATAGTGAAGAGATGGACAGCATAAAAGGGGGCTTTTCAGTCCACCTTGTCCATGTACAGTATATGGCAGTCTTGCATGAAAGCAGATTATTAGAAATATAATAGTTCAAATTTCGGAACAGAATCCAGAATCTATATAAATCATGCAGTACCAAGAGAGTGTTAGATCATTCAAAACACCTGCCATTTACTACAAGGCTTTGAACAAACATGCTCAGCTGAATATATAAGTTCACCAGGCACCATTGCAAAGTAATGGGCCCAGCACCAAAACGTGAGGCATACCAAGAGTCACAGGCCTCCAGTCAGAGAAGCAACCTTCCACCATCACCCTCTGTTTTCTTTCAGGAAGCCTATTTCCCTCCATTCAGCTATCTCTCCCTGGATTCTGTGCGATCTAACCTTCCTGAGCAGCCTGCCATGTGGAACCTTGCTGAATGCTTTTCTGAAGTCGATATACACATCTACAGCTTTGCCCTCATCAACCTTTTTGGTGACATCTTCAAAATAACTCAATCAGATTTGTGAGACACGGCCTCCCACGTACAAACCATGTTGACTATCCCTAATCAGCCGTTGTCCATCTAGGTTAGTTGTCTCCATTTATTGCTGAACATTAGTCTGTTGGCCCACTTGATGAGAAGCCATTTATCTTGTCATTATAACATGGTTCTCTGTGGATTGTCACCTTGTCATGGTGGAGAAGCTTGTGTGGACCTGAGATCCTGAGAGTGATGCGGTCCAGAGCTATGCTTCTGGTAGGGGCACCCATCGTGGTAAGATCGAGGGGGAGGTCTCTGACAAAGAGCAATCCAACCAAGACCTCAACGGTGGACCTTAGTGGAGTGTCACAAAGGCTGGGATGGCAGATGAAGGCTGCAGCATAAAAGGGCCTCCGGTCGTTTTGGATTCCATGTCACTGGATCCTGACCCAGATCTGTCAAGGACCGTGGGGTGGGTGTCTGTGCACCAGTCTCCCCAAGTTAAACAAAGTCACGCACAGGCATCCTCCATATAGGGAATAACACCCTGGAGACATCCATGGTCAGCCATCTCCGAAGGGGGCCTAAGAAGAGATAACATGGTTGTACATGGAATCTTGCCGTGTAAGGTGGACAACCATGACCATTCTTCAACCATTCTTGAGTAGCTGCTGAGCCATTTGGGTGGTTCTGAGACTGTGAAAGTTATGCCTTTCTTTCATCCACTTCATGCACTTAACCTGACTGTTGTTCATAATAGCTTGCTATCTTCAGTCCACATGAAGGAATAGTGAAGGTGCATGTGACACAATATGGACCTGGGAAGCTCTCTGTTTATTTATAACGTATCAGTGATATTTACAGGATCATTACGCTAATTTTCCATGCAGTCAGTGAGTTTTATGCACAACAAACTGGGAATGACAAAATCATTAGCTTCAATAAACAAGTGGCTCAGCAACAAGCACCCAATGACCTGAGTTTTTCCACCTGCCCTGGGAAAGTATAAACATTCAAGTTTTACAAATACAAAGAGTGTAAAGATACAGTGCAGATAGTTTAGTTTAGTTTGGTTTAGTTTCGAGACATGGCACAGAAGCAGGCCCTTCGGCTACCGAGTCCGTGCTGACCAGCAATCCCAGTGCATAGAACTATCCTACACACTAGGAGCAATTTACAATTTTTACCGGAGCCAATTAGCCTACAAACCTGTACGTCTTTGGAATGTGGGCGGAAACCAGAGCATCTGGAGAAAACCCACGCGGTCTGAGGGAGAACGTACAAACTCCGTATAGACAGCACTCTTAGTGAGGATCGAACCCATGTTTCTGGCGCTGTAAAGGGCCTGTCCCACTTAGGAGACCTAAACAGCAACCTCTGGTGACCTTATCCGCCACCTAAAAATAAAATCAAGGTTGAGGTGACCTGCAACCTCCTACCACCTCCCACGCATATGTTGAAAACCTTCCTCGACTATGAAGAAATCCGGCTTCGACTAGACCTGCGACTAGAAAATTATTGATTTTTAAAATGGCAACCTATTTTTAGTCAAGGCCGGTTTTAAACATGATGAAAAAATAGCAGCAACCTAGATGAAGCCTCGGCCACGCGGAAACCACTTTCGACCATTAGGGAGAGTGACCAAAACCTCCTGTGACCTCATGGAAACCTTGGGTGGCGGGCAAGGTCACCAGAGGTTGCTGTTTAGTTCTCCTAAGTGGGACAGGGCCTTAAGGCAGCAACTCTACTGCAGCGCCACCGTGTCGCCTTGTTGTTATGGATGTTACAGAGAGGTACAGAAACACTCAACAGATCAGGCATTCTCTGAGAGAACAGACCTTTTTATCAGATGCAGGGAAATGAGGTCGTGATCTGGGAGTTTGGGATGCAGAAATGGTCACCATTCTATCTCCATTGTGGGGCCGATGACATCAGGAGGAGTGGCGCAGCGGTAGAGTAGACCTCAATGAGAACTGAACTTTCCGAGGAACACACTGGGGCATCACCACAGTTTACCGGCATGAATTATTGAAGCAGCACTGTCTGATTCAGGGAAGTGAGTGCTGCCAAATGAGCCACAAATGACACTGGACAGATTGGTTGGAACTTGGGTTATGTAGTTAGAAGAGCATGTGCAGCATTTTGCTGGAATTTAAGTAGGGGACAAGGCCGAGCTGAAGACCATTGTCCACTCTCCTGGAATCTTGCATTGAACTTCAGGGGACCTTCATTGTAGTGGTGTTGTTTCAAGAGAGAGTTACATTTAGCTCTTAGGGCTAAAGAAATCAAGGGATATAGGGAAAAAGCAGGAACAGGGTACTGATTTTAAATGATCAGCCATGATCATATTGAATGGCGGTGCTGGCTCGAAGGGCCAAATGACCTACTCCAGCACCTATTTTTCTATGTTTCTACATTACTGGAACAGGGGAAGTGGTGAGCTACAGGAGAATAAGTGTTAACTGGCCAGTCTACTATTTTTTAAAGTAGTGAGGACCACACTTGGACAAAAAAAACCACTGTGGTTTAGACATGTTCAAATCCCACCACGGCAGCTGTTGAAAACAAATTCATTTAAGTAAGCAAGTTCCAGAATTGATTAAAAAACACCGACAGCATTGTTAACCATTGAGCTACTAGAGTTATCCTAAAAATCCAACTACTTCAACTGAGTTCCTTCCGTGGATTTAAACAGCTGTCCTTATTTGGTTTTGATTGATTGAAAGATGCAGCATGAAAACAGGCCCTTCGGCCCATTGAGTTCACGCCGACCGTCAATGGGGTCGATTGACTAAATTGATTAATGGATTGAGAGGACATCCCAAGGAATAGAGATTGAGTAAAACTAAGTCTATTTTTAAGTTCCAAGACCAGCAATCATTTTTTCGAAGTCTGCAGAGGCTAGTTTAAACCGAAGATAGACACAAAAAGCTGGAGCAACTCAGCGGGACAGGCAGCATCTCTGGAGAGAAGGAATGGGTGACGTTTTGGGTCGAAGCCCTACTTCAGACTGGTTAGGGACAAGGGGAACGAGAGATATAGACGATGGTGTGGAGAGATAAAGAACAATGAATGAGAGATATGCAAAAAAAACGATGATAAAGTAAACAGCTGTTTGTAGGGTGAAAACGAGAAGCTTGTGCAACTTGGGTGGGAGAGGGATAGAGAGAGAGGGAATGCCGGGGCTACCTGAAGTGAGAGAAGTCAATATTCATACCTCTGGTGTACCTTCCCCTGCAACTGCAGAAGATGCAACACCTGGCGCTATCCTCCTCCCTCGACTCTGTCCAGGGACCCCAACAGTCCTTTCAGGTTAGGCAGAGGTTCACTTACACCTCCTCCGACCTCATCTATTGTATCCGTTGTTCAAGATGTGGACTCTTATACATCGGCAAGACCAAACGCAGACTGGGCGATCATTTCGCGGAACACCTTCGCTTGAACCAACCTGAACTCCTGGTTGCGGGACACTTTAATTCTCCTTCCCATTCCCACATAGGCCTTTCTGTCCCAGGTCTCCTCCATTGCCAGAGTGAGGCTAAATGCAAACTGGAGGAATAGCATATCATATTTTGCATGGGCAGCTTACAGCCCAGTGGTATGAATATTGATTTCTCTCACTTCAGGTAGTCCCGGCATTCCCTCTCTCCGTATCCCTCTCCTACCCAAATCATACTAGCTTCTCATTTCTGTATTTCTCATTTCTCTCATTTCTCTCATTTCTCTTCTGTAGCCTCCCTTTGATCTGGTATTTTGTTGTTTCAAATGCTTGATCAATGGTGTTTTATCATTAATGTTTTATTATTATTAATGTTTAGTGTTTTCTGAGTCATTCGTAACTGTCACTGTATGTTATGTTGTTACTTGTGGGCGGAGCACCAAGGCAAATTCCTTGTATGTGAATACATGGCCAATAAACTTACTTACTTACTTATTTTCACCTCACCAACAGCTAACAATGGCCTGTTTCCTTTATCATCGTTACTGTTTTTTGCATATCTTTCATTCAATGTTCTTTATTTCTCCACATCACCGTCTATATCTCTCGTTTCCCTGATCCCTAACCAGTCTGAAGAAGGGTCTTGACCAGAAACGTCACCCATTCCTTCTCTCCAGAGATGCTGCCTGTCCCGTTCAGTTACTCCAGCTTTTTGCGTCTATCTTCTGCACTAGTTCTATGTTCCACTTACACGTGCATTCCCTACACATCTACAAACGCACACGTCTTTGGGATGTGTGTGGAAACCCACGCGGTCACGGGGAAACGTGCACGATTTACACAGACAGTACCCATGGTCAGAATCGAACCTCTGTCTCTGGCACTGCGAGGCAGCAGCTCCACCAGCTATGCTATTCTGCCACCCTATGTTCTATGTAACTTGAGGCCCATTGTAATGTGTTTGACTCTTAACTGCCATCATTTCATGGACATTTGCGGATGGGCAATGGATGCCAGCCTTTGCAGCAATGGTCAAATCACGTAAATTAACTTAAAAAAATACCCTCTGACAGTTCTGGTGTTGCAGTGCCTCCATTGTCACTAGAGTGAAATTACAGCAGAAATTTCTAATCAGAGTCTATGTTGGATATGTGTATGCAAGATTTCACGATGGAACACCTTGATGAAAATTATTATTATTATTATCATTATTATTATTATTATTATATATATATTTAATTTATTTAATTAGTATTATTTATTAAATCTTTGAAAACATTATCGACGCAGTGGTGCTGTTTTCTGACGGGCAAAATGAAAAGCAATACCAGCAGTGGTATCACCTACATAGGAATCTGAAACAGCCACATGGGAAACACTAAAACTGAACATGTAAATAGAACATGCAGTTAAAAGGACAAGAGTGCGGAAGTCTTGGTCCAGTTGTGCAGGCAATGAAGAGACTATGCCATGTGCACCATGCATGGTTTAAGTCTTCATACGCAAGGAAGGGTACACTGGACTAAATAGGGATAGAAGAGATAGACTAAATTGATTATTGGAATGAGAGGCCTAAAACGGTTTAAAATGCCGTTTTTCCCTAGACCCTCATGAAGGTATTTTTAAACTACGCTAGATTATTTATTAACTAGAGTAGTTTAAAAATCATCTTCTAAAGCTCTGAACGCCGACAGCAGAACGGACCTAACGTAGGGGAGAAAATAAAGTGCACAGTTTATTTTTACATTAAAAGTTGGTTTTTAGGAAGGCTTTAATCACATTTTCATGTTGCGAAAAGGGGACAAAAAAAAATGTATGGACCGGCTGTATTTTTCATACCGACTTCACCGCAAACCGCAACGTTCCAATCCACTGCATTCCACTAAAACCCACTCGCTAGTTGATTTAAATGGCCATTAATTTACAGGCATTAAACACTAAATTCCTTCCATTTGGCCTATAAATTCATGAAAATGGGATTTAAAAATCATGTTATATTGTGGATTATTGTGTGAATGTTATTTGGACACTTAGGCAATTTAAAAAAGTTTATCTTTTCTTAAGAAATGGATAGATGTTTAGATCTAGTAATTGAATTTTGTAATTAGCTACAATTAGATAACTAACTAATTATATGCTTTAATTTCAGGTCATCCAAGTAAGATTGTTTCATATTTGTTTCAGAATGCATCAATCTATAATAACTGAAAATTTCATTGAGTTCTCTTAATTTTTAAGAAAGTTATGTGCTTTTGACTTCTAGATCACAGCTTTTGAGTTAAGTCAATGGAAAGGCAATGGGGAACAAGATGCTAATTTCCGAGTATGAAAATAGCAATAACTTTTTTAATACTGAAGATATGAAAGTGAATTAGGTGTCAAATTAAACTTCTTTTATGCTTTATCTGATGGGATAAATTGCAGACTTGATTTATAAAATCTCAAAATTTTGTAACATTGCTACATTAAGCAAGCCTCTATTCTGTTCACCAAATGCTTTTAACCATGTAGTCCTTTTCAGCCCATTTCGATGAGAACTAAGCCTCAGCTGAGAGATTAGGCAGAAAAATTGGCTCTATAACTTATGCCTTATCAACCAATATGAGAATCTCCCTTGGTTTTTCTTGCGCTGACCATAGGGACAATAATGGGCATGAGGTCTATGATATTGAGTCAATATCACACCAGCTCAATAACATCAACCATTCTAGTGTCGTTCAGTTAAATGTTATAGGTGTGCGGAATGCGTCCCAAAGAAAACCACGAATAACATTGTGTATAAAATCATGAGAGTTCAGGTCAATGCCCAAGTTACTTGCCCAGAGTAGAGGAATCGAGGGCCAGAGGACATAGGTTTAAGGTGAAGGGGAAAAGCTTTCATTGAAATCTGAGGGGTATCCTTACCACAAAGGCTGGTGGGTGTATGGAACATACTGCCAGAGGAGGTAGTTGAACGAGGCTGAGACTATCCCAATGTTTAAGAAACTGTTAGACAGTTACATGGATAGGACAGGTTTGGAGGGATATGGACTAAATGCAGGCAAGTGGGACTAGGGTAGCTAGGACATGTTGGCCAGTGTTGGCAAGTTGGGCCGAAGGGCCTGTTTCCATGCTGCATCACTCTATGACTCAATGAAAGCCAGGACCAGGAATATCCATTCGGATTACAGTGGGTAATAGTTTGATCTCTGTATCATAGAGCCATGGACTCAAGGTATAGTGATAGTGATAGGTTAGTGCTACGAGAGAGTTGTACTGTGAGAGGGATCGTCTTTTCTATGTTAAATTGAAGAATCAGCTCAGATGGACATATAAGATTTCTTAGCATTATTTTGACAAGTCAGTACTTCAAAATGGCGTCATTGCAGGCCCAATGGTGAGTCCCTTGAGTTGGATGAAGAATAACACCCACTATAATTGGAGGATAATTTGTCTATCCAACCCGTGGGTTATTATTAGGAAGCAGGCCACAACTAGTGGGGTGAGGTGGGATCAGTCACGTTAACCCAGCCATTTCCAGTCTAAGTCAATGTCTTTGAAGAGACATCCAAGTTTCTCGAAGGTGTAAAGGGGTGGCAGGGTGGCATTGCATGGACTGCCCCCTCACAACTTCAGTGAGTCGAGTTCAATCATAGAGGCAAGACGAGTGGAGCAGCGGTGGAGTTGCAGCCTTATAGCACCAGGGACCCAGGTTCGATCCTGACTATGGGTGCTGTCTGTACAGAGTTTGTACGTTCTCCCCGTGATCGCGTGGGTTTTCCACGGGTGCTCCGGTTTCCTCCCACACTCCAAAGATGTACACGTTTGTAGGTTAATTGGCTTCGGTAAAGATTGTAAATTATGCCCAATGTAGGATAATGCTAGTGTGAGGAGATCGCTGCTCGGCACGGACTCGGCGAGCCAAAGGGCCTGCTTCCGCGCTGTATCTCTCAACTAAACTAAACTAAACTAAACTGAACATAAACTAACCATGAAGTTGCGTGCTGTCTGCATGGGATTTGCACATTCTCCCTGTGGTTCCGTTGGACCTCGATACACCGTTTGATGCATAGAACATCATTCTTGCGCAAGCTCACTTCCTTGAGCCGGTACGACTACTCTACCAAAGGGTTAAAAGAACGAAGTTAACTAGGACATTGAAGAAATTAAAAGACATAAAATGCCAGATGTCTTTACCATGAGGGTATCTGCTCCTGAACAAGGGTCTGGCAAGTCCAGTGGAGTTTTCTGCTGGTGCTGTTGTGGCCAACAATGTTTTGATCTCTGGGGAGAAGCCTGTGGACAGATACACTGAAGAAATGACTAGAGAGACAGGGAAAAAAATATGTTTCTAATTTGCAGCTTGAGTGTTATCATGGATTCACTTTATCTTTAGATTAGTCACAGTGTTTCTCTTATGAATTTATTGCAAACATCTGTGGCAGATGTAATTCTTTGAAAAGATGTTTGAACCTTTCGTGTTGCTGTGTGGCAAACTGTGTTTATTTTATTTTTATCTAATTGAGCATTTGATCCTGGTTACTGTACAGAGACCATTAACACAGCACCTGCTTTTATATAATATGTTGACATTTGTGCATCCGTTTGCATGTTCACCTTTTATAATTTTGGATGTCCACGTTTGTGCTGGCAACTCCCAGAAGAAACTTGTCAGAAGAATACAACATCTTCTGATTATCATGGAGAAAACTGTTGATTTTCTCGATCGGTACGGGTATGGGGAGAAGGCAGAAGAATGGAGTTGAGAGGGAAAGATAACTCAGCCATGATTGGTATGGTAGAGTGGACTTGATGGGCAGAATGGCCTAATTCTGTTCCTGTAACGTATGAACTTGTGAACTTATGAATTTCATATATATATCTATTCAGGGACTCACAGACATTGCAGTTCCATTTTAATTTTACTACCCCTATTAAAAGATTATTTGCAAATAAATGATGGAAATGTATAATGCAAACCTGGTGTGCTCATTATTGGGCTGCAGTAACTTTGTTCAGTTCAAGACTTCAGTTCAAATCCCACCACAGCAGCTGGGGAAGATAAATTCACTTAATTAAGGAAGTTTTAGAATTGATTAAAAAAAAACACCCTCAGCTTCGGTGACCATTGAACTGTGAGAGTTGTCCTAAATATCCAACTGCTTCCACTGAGTCCCTTCTGTGGATTTGAACAACTATCTGCATTTGGATAGACTGTAGCCGCCAAGCAGACCCCTGCTCTTACCCCGAAGACCAGAGACTGGGAGGATGGAGCCGGAGATGACAGCAGTCGCAATGAGCGAGGAGCAAGGCCGGCAGGAGGGGAGAGGAGAGGGAGCCGGGGTCTGGTCTACTGTGCCCTTGTGGTCGGCTGTGGGAGGCGGCTCCTGGGAACAAAGGTGGACAGGTGAGGAGAGGTTCACAGGCCGATTCACACGCCCAAGTGAATGCGATGGCTGGAGGCCCTGCAGCAGCCTGGGGCTCGCCTGGAACCGGCACTGCTCATATCAACTAGAGTGCGGACTGGATTTTGAATGGTGCCAAAATGGTGCCTCGTGCATGTGGGATCAGTAGACTATTTCTGTACCATTTACTCATCATGGATGTGATTGGGTATGCCAACACTGGACTGTTTGTGAGAAAATAAGTTCACTGTGCCTCTCCACTTTGCACGTGACAATAAAGGCACCATTGAAACATTGAACCATTCTTTGGAGACACAAGGAACTGCATTTGCTGGAACCTTGAGCAAAGCACAAAGCGCTAGAAGAACTCAGCGAATCAGGCAGCATAGTAAGTAAGTAAGTACGTTTATTGGCCAAGTATTCACATACAAGGAATTTGCCTTGGTGCTCCGCCCACAAGTAACAACATGACATACAGTGACAGTTACGAATCACTCAGAAAACACTAAACATTAAACATTAATAATAATAAAACATTAATGATAAAACACCATTGATCGAGCATGTGAACCAACAAAATACCAGATCAAAGGGAGGCTACAGATTTTTGGCTGTTTAGTAGAGCAACTACTCGTGGATAAAAACTGTTTTTATGTCTGGCTGTGGCAGCTTTGACAATCCAGAGCATCTGTGAATATGAAGAAGGATCTCGTAATGAAACAGTATATGTCCATTCCCTCCACAGATGCTGGCTGGTCCACTGAGTTCCAACAGCACTTTGTGTTTTGCTAATAATTCAAGCAGGAAATTCTAGGGCAATTTAAAAGAGATGAAGATTTTAAAGGTCAAGGCCATTTCCTTATCGCAATATGTGGAAATTGAGAACTCTCCCAGTCTATTATAATAACACCAAGCCAAATAGTCAAGACGATAAGGAAAGGGAGAGCAAAAAAGAGAACATTTACATTCTAATTTGAGCTATTTATTTCTTCTAGATGTATTCAAATTAATTCAAATTTATAATTTTTCAGGTAATATGTAAGAACAAGTCTAATTATCATTACCATTCTTTATCAACTAGCAAAAGCAATAGCTCTTCAAAGTATTCAAAGAAGAATGCTCCTCATCCTAAATATGCTAAAACTGCAGGAAATACACATCATATGCTACGCGGCACCATATACAGGGTGGCACAGGTAGTAGAGCAGCTGCCTCACAGCGCCAGACACTCAGGTTCAATCCCGACCTCAGGTGCTGTCAGTGTTAAGTTTGCACGTTCTGGGCGAATGAGAGAAGCCTGGTTCTGGGAGCATGGGTGAGGCTCAACAGACTTCGTACAGGAGTTGGGCGTTTCAATGCCAGCATGTGCAGATGGAGACTCCGCCAGAGCCCAGCCTGTGAATGCGGAGCAGAACAACAGACAGCCAACCATGTCATCTTTGGGTGCCCGCTCTGCCACCCACCAAATGGAGCTCAGGGCCTGGCACACATTGACGCAGAGACAACAACCTGGCTGCACAACACCCGGCTTGAGATCTAACTATTCCTTTGGTTTATGTTTCATTCGCAAGATGAAGAAGACGTTCTCCCGGTGACCATGTGGATTCCCTCCTGGTACCTCGGCTTCCTCCCACATTCCAAAAACGTGTGGATTTATTGAATAAATGGCCTCTGTAAACTGCCCCTATTGTGGAGGAAGTGGATGCAAACATGGGTTGACAGAGAATTGGGGCAGGTGGGTGATGAATAGTTGGTAAGGACTCGGTGGCCTGAAGGGCCTGTTTCCATGCTGCATCGCAAAACTAAACTAAACTAAACTAAACCAAACTAAACTAAACTAATTTAAACTAAACTAAAACTAAACCTGGCTACATTTTAGCTGCAAGATAATCCATCCATCAGCCATTACATGACATTATGCTTTCCATATACCACTCCTGATATTACATATGCTTTTCATCAAGATGTTCCATCATGAAATCTTGCATCCACATCATTTCCAACACCAACTCTGAATAGAAATTTCTGCTGTAATTGTACTCTGATGACAATGGAGGCACTGCGACACCAGTGCTGGTCAGAGGGTATATTTTTAAAATATATTCGTGAGATTTGACCAATGCTGCCAAGTCTGACATCTATCCCCATCTGCAAATGTCCATGGAATTGAGGGCAGTTAAGAGTCAAACACATTACAATGAGTCTCGAGTTACAATGAATATAGGGTTGCAGAGTGGCGCAGCTGGTAGAGCCACTGCCTCACAGCGCCAGAAGCCCAGGTTTGATCCTGACCCCAGGTGGCCGTGTCTTGCGTTCGGCCGCGGGGGACCGGTTCCCACTGTATGCCGCGGCCCCGGGTGCTTCTGCCGTGCGCGGCCCCTTGCACCCCCTCGGGAATCACATCCAGGTTCCAACTTGGAAACAAGGCAGTATTTAAAGATGGGAAGACATTTTACTTTAAAATATCTTTCATAAATAAAGGATATAGCAACTGACTTTTGCAGTCAATTAAGTGCTATCATCATTGCGAAAATCTAGCAATCCGGGCAGTCAGCAATCTCCCAAAAACAGCAATGAAATAAATGGTCAGTCTATGCGGAAATATTAGCTGAGAAATAAATATTGTACAAAACATCGTAGATAATACATTCCCTTCTCTTCCAATAGCATGTGGCATATTTTACATCTATTTGCGAAGAAAGTGGCAACACGGTGGCGCAGCGGTAGAGTTGCTGCCTTACAGCACCCGAAACCCAGGTTCGATCCTGACTACGGGTACTGTCTGTACAGAGTTTGTATGTTCTCCCCATGACAATGTGGGTTTTCTCTGGGATCTCCGGTTTCCTCCCACATTCCAAAGATGCACAGGTTTTTAGGTCAATTGGTTTTGGTAAAAATTGTAAATTGTCCCCTGTGTGTAGGATAGAGCTAGTGTACGAGGTGATCGCTGGTCGGCGCGGACTGGGTGGGTCGAAGGGCCTGTTTCCGTGCTGTATCTCTAAACTAACCTAAGCTAAACCACAAAGTCTTCACTAAGGATCCAATATTCTGCCTTGACTTTTACATGACACGTTGAATTTATGTTACAGTTCGTGATGAAATAGTAAAAGTTAATAAGCGTTTTTTGACAGGTGAAGTACAGAGATGGAAGACTGTTTACAACATCCTGTGTTTCCAACATACCTTTAATGTCATAAAACATCCCAAGGTGATTTGCGTCAGCATCATTCATGCAAATCTGGCAGCAGTCCAAAAGGTTGGAGGCAAATTTGACGGAGCAGCTTAAAAGAGAAGGAGCTATGAACACTCAGGGGCTCTGGTTGGGAATGCCAGCGTTTAAGATCTTCTAAGCTCAAAACTCATCCACCCTCGATGAGTAGATTAAATCGGAGATGAGCGAAAATCCAGAGTTAGAAAATAATTAATAAATTTGTTTGATAAGGCACATTATTTACTTTCCATAAGGAGTCTATCAAATGTGATTCTCAGATGAAGCTGGAGTAGAGATCCTATGAAAATTGGGCCTATATACATAGGTTTTAGCATCATCTAATCCTATGTTTGTTAGAGATAATAGTTTAGTTTAGCTTAGTTTATAGATACAGCGCGGAAACAGGCCCTTCGGCCCACCGAGTCCGTGTCAACAAGCGATCCTCGCATACTAACATTTACCTACACACACTAGGGACAATTTACAATTTTACCGGTCAATTAACCTACAAACCTGTTAGTATTCGGACTGTGGGAGGAAACGGGAGTTCTTGGAGAAAACCCTCGCAGGTCACGGGGAGTACATACAATCTCTATATAAGTATGTTACAAAACTTATCTTTAGTGGTGCTGCAGTTCTGTCACTGGCTGTGTGCGTGACTTTGGCGCCTTTAAGAGGGGGGGCGGGGTTAAAATGCGGTTTTTCCGTTGCCATCCGGAATTATATTTTCTCGTAGTGCAAGGTTTTGCTAAAGATTCGTTCCGACTGCCGGTAAGTGAATTTTTTTTTTTTTAATCGCCCAACTATTTCAGCGCTACAGTAAAATAAAAATTAGCTCCTAATGCCGTGAACGGCGACAACGGGGACGGATTTTACGTAGGGGACAGGTGAGTGAAAGCTGTTTAGTTTTACATATAAACTTGCTTGTTTAGATGACCTTAATCAATATTTCATGTTGCGAAACGGTGACTTATTCCCCATATGAACCGGCAATGTTTTTCCTGCCGATATTGGGTTTAAATTCACCGCAACCGCAACGTTCCAATACATCGCATTCCATAAAATCCCACTCGCAAGCTGTTTAAAATGGCCATTAATTTACGGGCATTAAACATTAAATTCCTTCAATTTGGCCTATAAATTCATAACAATTAGATTTTAAAATCATGTTATATTGTGAATTCTTGTGTGAATGTTATTTGGACACTTAGGCTCTAAAAAAAAAGTTAATATTTTCTTAAGCAATGGATAGATGTTTAGATCTAGTAATTGAATTTTGTAATTAGCTACAATTGGATAACTAACTAATTATATGCTTTAATTTCAGGTCATCCAAGTAAGATTGCTTCATATTTGTTTCAGAATGCTTCAATCTATAATAACTGAACATTTCTTTCAGTTCTCTTAATTTTTAAGAAAGTTATGGGCTTTTGACTGTCCTCGATCACAACTTTTGTGTTAAGTCAATGGAAAAGCAATAGGGAACAAGATGCTAATTTCCGAATATGAAAATGGCCATAACTTTTTTAATACTGAAGATATGAAAGTGAATTAGGTGTCAAATTAAACTTCTTTTTATGCTTTATCTGATGGGATAAATTGCGGAATTGATTTTTAAAATCTCAAAATTTTGTAACATTGCTACACTATACAGGTAAACACCCGTAGCCAGGATTGAACCTGGGTCTCTACCGCTGCGCCACCTTGCCGCCCAGTTGATTAGAAATGAATTAATAATTTGATTTGTTGTTCAGGCATAGTATTTACTTTCCACAAGGCGTCTGTCAAGTGTGATTTTCAGATGAAGCTGGATTGGAGATGCCATGATGATTGGGCCTATTTACACAGGGTTTAGTGTAATCCAATGCCATATTTGTTAGATATAATACTTTGATCTACTATTAATAATATGCATTAAGCAACAAGAATCCTGTGCTTAGAAAGCAGCAGCAGAGTTGAAAGGAGTGCAGGAGTTTTGGGGAGACAGTCATAAAGCACACTAGTGGGAGGCAGAATTGAAAGCCTGACAAGTTTTTATTCCAAATAGGGGTTTATAATGCAGATAATGCCACACAAGATCATGACAGCAGGAAACAATGCATCTTAAACAAGAAACAGAGATTAGTCCGGTTTTAATGCAGCATAGATAGAAACATTACAACAATGCTCAATGGTAAGAAAGAAATTTATCGAGCAGCTATAAAGTAAGGGTGTTGACAAAGAAAGCTGAGTACATGTAAAAATAAAATTTCAGAGACTTTTGAAAGATAGGACATAGAAGGTCTCACAATAGATAAGCACAAACAGCTGGAGTAACTCGGTGGGGCAGGCAGCATCACTGGAGAGAAAGAATGGATGGCGTTTCGGGTCTTCACAATTGAGTAAATTAGAACAAAAATGTTAAATGCTCAGTGACAAAGTGTGTCTCTGGGGTGTTGATGGACATACAAAGCGTAAGAATGGGTTGTGAATGGGTTGGGATAAACAGATTGGGTATTTGATGGTTAGCACAGACTGGATGGGCTGAAGGGCCTGTTTTTGTACTGTGTCTATCTCTGGCCCTGTGGCTCTATATTTGGAAAGGTAATTGGAAAAATGCTGTGATGCATCCCAATAAAACACATGACACATCTGTAATGTTCGTAATGCTTACAATGTATCCTGTGAGTTATATACAACATTCTCAAAGTGCCTCAGGCTCTCCAGCCTTAGGGAGGCTTAGGAAGTTCAGCGCATCCTCAACAACGCTCACCAATGTCTATGGATGCGCTGCAGAAAGTATTTTATCGGGAAACATAACGGCATGGTTTGGGAACAGCTCCATCCAAGACCTCAAGCAATTGCAGATAATTGTGGACGCAGCCGAGACCACCACACACACCAACCTCCCTTCCATTGAATCCATCTACACTTCACGCTGCCTCAGCTAGGCCACCAGCATAATCAAGGACTAGTCTCACCCCAGGTCACTGCCTCTTCTCCCCTCTCCCATCACGCAAGAAGTACAGAGTTTGTAAATGCATACATCCTGAATCAGGGACAGTTTCTTCCCACCTGTTATCAGGCAACTGAACCATCCTATCATCAACTAAAGAGTGGTCCTGAATGGTCCTGACCTACAATCTAGCTTATTGGAGACCTTTAAACTTTCTTTAATCGTACTTTACTTGATTTTATCTTGCACTAAACATTATTCCCTTTATTTGGTATCTGTACACTGTGGACGGCTTGATTGTAATTATCTACAGTCTTCTTGCTAATTGGATAGTACCCAACAAAAATATTTTCACTGTACCTCAGTACACGTGACAATAAATTTAACTTAACTCAACAGCTTCACTTAACTATAGCCTTTGCATAGAGAGATAAACTGTCCAAATAATTTAGGAATATTGATGGTGCAACATTAGAATTAATTGCCGGTGCTAATCAGTGTCTCCATATATCAGAGGCTCCTAATATAATAAAGTCATTTTTATTGGATTCTGAGAGTGCAACACTTCTTTGAATAGGGTTTGCAGTTGTGTTGTTGGCATCTGCTGTTTTCGATATGCAATCGTTTAGTATGTGCTTCCTCCATATAATCTATCTATAGTGTGTATATTCTGCTCACTCTTTATGAGGTGTGAACAGTATTTTCCAGTCTTCATCCTTCGTTGCTGCAGTGCAGATCCGTGAAGCCTGTGTGATGTTTCACACCGTTAAACTGGATTTGTGCCTAGGGTTCATGCTGCATCTGAGTTGCTGCTACTGTGCTGGGCCATCAATGTGCATACTGTCGAAACTCACCTGCAATCAGTTTTAGGTTAGTTCAGAGATATAAGGCGGAAACAGGCCTTTCGATCCACCAAGTCCGCTCCGACCAGCGATCACCAGCACTGTCCTACATACTAGGGACAATTTACAATTTTTACCAAAGCCAAATTAACCTACAAACCTGTAGGTCTTTGGAGTGTGGGAGGAAACCGGAGCATCCGTAGAAAACACTTATTGTCGTGGGAAGAACATACAAACTCCATGCAGACAGCACCCACAGTCGGGATCGTACCTGAGTCTCTAGCGCTGTAAGGCAGCAACTCAACCGCTGCACCACTGTGCCGTCCTGTTGCAGTCGTCATTCTGGATTCTCATAAAGATTTGTTTCTGAAACCATCAGGTCCTGGGCTTGAGCTTTTCACTTCACCCCCCTCCCTCCCTCCCGCCCCCACCTCCCACAATGACCCCTCTAGAAATGGGCAGTTTTGTGAATTTCTATTTGCTGTAGATGTGCGTAGTACCAAAGCCATTAGAGCTGGGAAGAGAAATGTTTAATTTATTCATAAATGTGTCACGACAACTCCAGCTTTGGTCTGTCATGTTGTCTTCTCTCCTCCAGATATGAAAGCTTTGCATTTGAGCTCCACTCTAATCGCTTGAGTAACAATCTTGGCTACACACCAGAGAGTGTCTGGTAAAGAAGGCGTACGTATGGGCTGCTTGGTTTCATATGTTGGGGCACTAGGTATAAGAGTTAGGACGTTACTTGACTAAGTGGGACCCATTGTGTCCCAGCTTCACACGGGAGGGCTGGTCCCCCAACACAATATTCCACCTCTCCCCCAATTCCAATATTGGTGGCCAGTGGGGGAGGGGAGGGGGGGGAGCTTTCTGGAGTACTAGTATGGGTGTTGTGGGCTGAAGGGACTGGTTGACAAATGGCTAGTATGGAAATGGTGGGCCGAATGGATTATTGGGCTGGCGGCTCAGTCACTCAAGCCTGTTGTGCTGGCAGCTCATTCACTCACGGCTGGTGGGCTGGCAGTTGACTCACGACTATGCCTTGAAATTCCATTTCAAGCAGAGTGCAAGGCCACCAAATTCAAGTGCAGTTTCTTAATACTTCAAGCTGGGTGCAAGGCCACCAAATTCAAGTGCAGTTTCATACCATTTCAAGCAGGGTGCAAGGCCACTAAAGACAGCGAGTCATGACGTCTCCCTCCTCCATCTTGCAGAGACTGAGCCAAGCCCACACTTCTGGGTTTTATAGTCCCTCCCCCCCCTCCCACCAGAAGGGCGTGGCCTTTCATGGCATTTTTAAACACTAATAACTCTTTTATTTTTCATCAATGGGAAAAATCCTCGGCACCTGATGAGCGGAGGCGGACTCTGAGTAAAATGGCTAAATATCACAGCCGTATGTGGTAGCGTTTTTTCTAAAATCAATATAAAGTGCAAACAGGAAGTGGTCAAGATTAGACTTTTAATTATATAGAAGGCAAGGCAACTTTAATTAGGCAAGGCAACTTTAATTAGGCAAGGCAACTTTAATTAGGCAAGACAACTTTAATTAGGCAAGGCAACTTTAATTAGGCAAGGCAACTTTAATTAGCAAGGCAACTTTAATTAGGCAAGGCAACTTTAATTAGGCAACACAGCTCAGCATTTCCAAGCCAAAGGCAACACAGCTTTAGCATTTCCAAACTAAAGGCAACACAGCTTTATCATTTCCAAACCAAAGGCAACACAATTTTAGCATTTCCAAACTATATTTTCAAACCACATTAAGGGCACTGACAGGTCAGTAAAACCACTCACAGTTTAGTAGACATGTGTTCAGTGTTATTTACAGCTCAGACTGAGAGACATGACCCTCTCGCTCCCCCATCTTGCACAGACTGACTGAGGCACTCAATACGTCCGGGTTTTATAGTCCCTCTGGAAGGGGTGTGGCCCTCAGGAGAGAGAATCTCAACATTTTTAAAACACTAATAACTCTTTTATTTTTCATCGATGGGAAAAATCCTCTTGTCCTGCGCAGCAGAGGGGGACTCTGAGTAAGCTCGCCAAAAATCACAGCTGTAAGTGGCAGCATATTTTTCTAAAATCAATATACAGAACAACAGGAAGTGGTCAAGATCAGGCTTTTAGTAATATAGATAATGCAGCTCTATAGAACTTTGGTTAGGCCGCATTTGGAGTATTGTGTTTGGTCTGATGGGAAAGACCAAATATGGGAAAGATAATGAGGCTTTGGAAAGGGTGCAGAGGAGGTTTACTAGCATGATGCATGAATTAGACGGTATTAGCTACAAGGCGAGATTGGACAGACTTGGATTGTTTTCACTAGAATGCCAGACATTGAAGACATTTTACCAGGATGGAAATATCTTTGAGGTGCGAGGGGAAAAGTTTAAGGAAGATGTGTGGGGGAAATGTTTGTGGTGAGCACTGCCAGCTATCATGGAGGAGGCAGACATGATAGTGGAATTCAAGAGACTTTTTGGATATGCACATGGAAATGCAGGGAATGGAGGGATGTGGATTATGTGCAGGTAGATCAGTATTGGCATCATGATTGGCAAAAACATGTGCTGTACTGGTTCATGTTCTATGAGTAGTATCGGTACTATTAGCAGGTACTATCATGATGCTCAAGAAACATTTAGGCAGGTACACCAGCACCTCTGTTTTCACTTCCCTCCCCTCACTGATGCACCCCACAAGTCATCTGGGAACTTCTGCAGGGCAGGAGGCGGAGTATTATCTGACGTCCGAGGTGTAGATGGTAAACAGGAAGGGAGGGAAGACTGTGGGGCCCCTGAGTTGCTCACCATGCATCAGGAGTTAAAATCGGCATGAAACAAAGGTAATGCTAGGGTGGTTATAGGAGATTTCAACATGCAGGTAAACTGGGAAAATCAGGTTGGTACTGGACCCCAAGAATGGGAGTTTGTAGAGTGTTCCCAAGATGGATTCTTAGAGCAGCTTGTACTGCAGCCTACCAGGGAGAAGGCAATCCTGGATTTAGTATTGTGTAATGAACCAGATTTGATAAGGGAACTCAAGGTAAAGGAACCATGAGGAGGTAGTGACCATAATACGATAAGTTTTAATCTGCAATTTGAGAGGGAGATGGGAAAATCAGAAGTGTCAGTGTTGCAGTTGAACAAAGGGGACTATGGAGTCATGAGGGAGGAGCTGGCCAAAGTTGACTGGAAAAGAACCCTATCAGGGATGACGGTGGAACAGCAGGTATTTCTGGGAATAATCCAGAAGATGCAGGATCATTTCATTCCAAAGAGGAAAAAGGATTCTAAGGGGAGTAAGAGGCGACCGTGGCTGACAAGGGAAGTCAAGGACAGTATAACACAGCAAAGATGAGCGGGGAGTCTCAGGATTGGGGATCTTTTAAAGATCAACAGAGGTAACTAAAAAGGCAATATGGGGAGAAAAGATTAAGTACGAAGGTAAGCTAGCCAAGAATATAAAGGAGGATAGTAAAAGCTTCTTCAGGTATGTGAAGCTTAGCTTAGTATGCGCCAAGCTTAGTATGTGAAAATTAATTAAGACAAATGTGGGTCCCTTGAAGGCAGAAACAGGTGAATTTATTATGGAGTAGTCCATTCGGCTCAAAGGGCTTAAAGTTCTGTAGCCTGACATATTGTGGTCGTCCAGTCAGGTAGTTGGTGAACCAGGTCACCAATGGAGCATCCACCCACATCCTCGTCAGTTTGTTCTCTAGCAGTGCAGGCCACATCGTATTAAAAGCACTGGAGAAGTAAAAATACATGACTTTTTGCTGAAGATTGCAACATATGCAGCCTTTATTATTCTACTAGATCACTTTGACTGAAATCAACTTTCCACTTGCAGACTTTTATAAAATGAAATCCAAATAAAATCGTTAGCCTGTCACGGTGGGACTTGTTCGCCAGAATTATTGGTGCAGTCTAGCAACCAGAACACAACACCATCCCCCGACTTGATGGCATGATTTCAGTCAGATAATTCTAGTTCGCTGCAACATTTACGAGCTGGCCTTTCCCATTCACATGCTGAATGTATCCAAAACTCAGCATCATCCCGTAAACTGTTGTGATATTATCTGACTGAAATCATGCCATCATGTTGGGGGATGGGTGTGTGGTGTTGTGTTTGTTCGATTGGAGCAACAATTTTGTAGAACAAGCCCCACCGTGGCAGTCCAACAATCTGACTTGAATTTTATTTTTTAATGTCTGCAAGTGGAATGTTGATTGCAGTCAAAGTGATCTGGTGATCAAAATAAAACTCACTTTCATGAAAGAAACCTTGCCCTTGTTCGTTGACCCAAAGAAGAAGGGAGAAGAGCAGAACGATAATGTGCAGGGGAGATTTAACACTTTATGCTTCTCCTCTTAAATCAAGGCATGAAATGCTCATAGCACCCTCAACTAGAATACCAATGGCATATGGTATTAGCAAGGACCACATCCCAAATCCTTCCACCTAGACGCAGACAACATAGAAGCACATGGCCTACAATAGGGCAACATGGTGACGCAGCAGGTAGAGCTGGTGCATTACAGCGCCAGAGACCTGGGTTTCATTCTGACCCTGGGATGCTGTCTGTGTGGAGTTTTCACGTTCTCCCTGTAACCGCGTGGGTATCCTCGAGGTGCTCTGGTTTACGACCACATTCTAAAGATGTGAAGATTGTAGATCAATTGGTCTCTGTAAATTGCCCCTGGAGTATAAGGACTGGATGTGAATGTGGGCCGAAGGAGTAGTTTCCACGCTGTATTTCTAAGCTAAACGGAACCCTTCACTTCTACATCAACCATTATCTTCCATTTAGACAGATCCCCTTCTAATCCCCACTTTCCCATTGGTTGCATTGGGAAGTGCCTTGGGATGGGCAGATTGTTGCTACAGGGATGCACCAGGATCTAAAGCAACCTTACCTTTTGCTATCTATCAGATCGAGCAGGAGAGACCTCTATCCCGAGAGAGGGGTTTGGCAAATGGGATTAGTTTAGATGGGTACCTGATGGCCAGCATGGACGTGGTGGGCTGAAGGGCCTGTTTCCATGCTGTAGCGACCGCATCCCAAAACCTTTCACCTAGAGACATGCAGCAGAGAATCACTGAAGAAGAGTCTGAAGAAAGGGCCTCGTCCCGAAACGTCACCCACTCCTTCTATCCAGAGATGCTGTCTGTCCTGCCGAGTTACTCCAGCATTTAGTGTCTATCTTCGGTGCAAACTAACATCTGCAGTTCCTTCCTATACAGCAAATCACTGAATGTGTAGTACTCTAAAATGTGGAGCGAATGATGGATGGAAGTGGCTTCAGCTGTTCACAAGGAGAAGAAAAGCTGTGAGAATGGATGGGATTAGCTGGAGGCTTGCGTTAACACCTATTGCTGTGAAATAAAAGCTTCACTTTCAGACTGAAGAAAGGTCCCACCCTGAAACGTCAACTATCCACGTTGTTCAGAGATGCTGCCTGATCCCGTTGAGTGACTCTGGCACTTTGTGACCTTTTTTTGTAAATTGTAAATCTGAGGTTTTTTGTTTCAACACAAAAATTACACAAGGCAGTGAAAAGTAAAAGACGGAAAAAAACAAGACATTAATGCAAAACCTATTTGGAAAACAACAAGTCCATGGTAGTGCGAGAGGTGTATTGAAGTATTCCATGGTAGGATTATGATTAAGTTGGAGGGGGAAGGAAGATACAGATTGGAGTCAAAGCAGGCGTGAGAAAGCCATGCCTTAAAGGCAGTGCTTGCGGATAATGTCAGCTAAGGAATTGCTCCTCAAACCACACTGGCAAGTAGTCTATTGGCAAACATTGTTTACAGGGCCATACATGGACCTTGGCCACTTGCCCAGGCTAGGGTGTACATGCAATGCTATCTAACGTAAATGGTCATAGAGTCATACAGTATGGAAACAGTCTCTGGCCCACACCGACCACCATGTCACATCTACACTAGTCCCACCTGCCTGCGTTTGGCCCATATACCTCTAAACCTGTCCCATCCATGTACCTGCCTTAATCGTTCTTGAATGCTGCGATAATACCTACCCCAACTACCTCCTCTGGCAGCTCCTTCCATGCACCTACCAACCCTTGCATGAAAAAGTTACCCCTCAAATTTTTATTACATTATCCCCCCTCACCTTAAACCTATGTTCTCTGGTCCTCAATACCCCTACTCTGGGCAAGATACTCTGTGCATCTATCCAATGGATACCTCTCATGATTTTATGCACCTCTATAAGATCACCCTTTATCTTCCTGTGCTCCAAAGTATAGAGTCCCAGCCTGCTCAACCTCTTCCCATAGCGCTGGCCATCGAGTCCTGGCAACATCCTTGTCTGCACCATTTCCAGCTTGTCAACATTTTGCTTATAACATGGCCATTTTGTGCTTTGAAGCAAGAAAGAGTGTTCAGGCCTCATTGTCAGAGTGCATTTCAGAACAGTCAGCGTGCCCATGGTGCTTAGATTTTACCTACACCAATTACCTACAGTGATGAGTTAGTCAATCGGTTTGGAGATTTAAGAGGCATTCAGTTGCGTGATTATTCCTTTCCTCATTCCTTCAATGCAAGTGTCCTAGACCACTCAGTGTCTGCACTGTCCCTACTTCTACTGCGGAGGGCACAGACAGTCTACCAACCTGATTGTCTCCTGAGGACCTTTATCCCACAGCCTTCGTCCCTGCCTAGAAATTGGACCCCAGCTGCATATGACAAACTGAACCCATGAAACTGGCCGACGACACATTTGACCTCCGTGTTTGGGTGCCGGTTACCAAATGCCGAGGGTAAGAGTGGACCTGGGTGGGTCCCAATGGTACCACGCTCAGCTGAACGCAGTTTGCTGTGCCCCGATGTGCACAGCAAACTGCACATCGGGACACACTCCCCACGATCGCCTCACACACAGGGGAGGATAGGAGAGTTGCAGGGAGAGGCTAGAATGGACATGCTCATCAGTGAGGTCAATGCAGTGAGGGAGGTCTGAGTGTCAGGGAGCCCACGGACCGTGGCCTGCAGGGGTAAGTGGCCGAGATGGCCCCTGTTCGCAGGACTCGGCCGGATGTGGGGAGCCCACCGAGCCGGCCCCTGCTCATCCCCCGAAGATCAGAGACCAGGTGGATGGATCCGGTGACAACGACAGACACAGCAGGTGATGAGCAAGGCCAGTGAACGAGGGAACCGGGGTCTGGTCTACCGTGCTCCCAACAGGCTGTGGGAAGCATGCCCAGGGAACAAAGGTGGACAGGCGAGGAGAGGGATGTCAGTTCAGTGGACAATCCACATGTCCAAGGAAGGCAATGGCTGGAGGCCCTGCAGCAGCCTGGAGCTTGCCTAGAACGGGCACCACTCAAAACAACTAGAACGGGGACTGAAACTTCTACTTCCTGAGAAGATTACGGAGATTCGGCATGTCGAAGAGGATTCTCCCAAACCTCTACAGGTGCACAGTAGAGAGCTTTCTGACTGGTTGCATCGTGGCTTGGTTCGGCAACTTGAACATCCAGGAGTGTAAAAGACTACAAATAGTTGTGACTACTGTCCAGTCCATCACCAGCTTTGACCTCCCCACCGTCAAAGGGATCTATCGTAGGCACTGCCTCAAAAAGGCAGCCAACATCATCAGAGACCCACACCATCCCGACCACACACTCATCTCACCATTGCCATCAGGAAGAAGGTGCAGGAGCTGGAAAATTGTAATGTCCAGGTTCAGGAACAGCTTCTTCCCTACAGCTATTAAACACAACAACGAATAAGCTCTGAGCACTGAACTGCAAAAGACTATTATTGCACCATACTTGTTATTTATTGAACTTTTTATTTTTTTTCTCTTCCCCCGTTATGTACCATATTTACATATTCACATATTCTGTTGTGTTGCAGCAAGTAATAATTCCATTGTCCCATCTGGGACATATGACAATAAAACTCTCTTGACTCTTGACTCTTGAACTTTGAAAATGGTGCCAAAACAAGCCGCCTCTTGCATGCGGGCTCAGTGAACTATTTTCGTACAATTTGCTAATCGGGGATGGTGTTTAGGTATGGCAATACTCTACTGGGTTGTTTGTACAAAAATACTTTCACTGTGACAATAAAAACAGCATTGAACCACTATAAGAAGAACTTGTGAAGAGTCAGGGCACAAGCCCCAATCTTTGCAAAACATCACTAATCTCAGTCTGGTCACATGAGAAGGCACACTTATTAACACACTGTTTTCTATTTATTAAACGACTCTCAATAGTTTATTGCACCCAATTCTATGTCCTCAGACTATTCTCCAAACTCCTCTGTAGGAACTGAACAAAAGCCTCCTAAAATCCCAATTGCACCACATCCACTGATTTCCCCACATCCACTTTCCTAGAAACATCCTCAACGAGTTCCAATAGATCAGTCATAGAGTGATACAGTGTGTAAACAGGCCCTTCGGCCCAACTTGCCCACACTGGCCAACATGACCCAGCTACACTAGTCCCACCTACCTGTGTTTGGTCCATATCCCTCCAAACTTGTCCTATCCATGTATCTGTCCAAATGTTTTTTTAAATGTTGCGATCGTCCCAGCCTCAACTACCACCTCTGGCAGCTTGTTCCATACACCCACCATTGTATGTGTGAAAAAGCCACCCCTCAGATTCCTATTAAATAATTTTCCCTTCACCTTAAACCTGTGTTCACTGCTCTTTGATTCCCCCACACTGGGCAAGAGACTATGGGCATCTACCCGATCTATTCCTCTTATGATTTTATATACATTGTCATACATGATATCCATTTCATCAATCCATGTCAACTCTGCTCATTCATAGTGGTATTTTCTCAGTGTCTTGTTGTGAATGTGAATGATTGTGAATTATGAATTCACAGATTGTGAATTCACAGATTGTGAATACTTTGAATGTGCTGAATTCAAAGGTATTCTTGGCAATGGTCTCATGCTGTGCAAGGTTGACAGGCAAATAAACCTCTTACATTTCCATATCCCCTTTCATAACATTTATGGAAAATCCAAATGCAGAATGTATGTACATGCTTCTCTGGTTGTTGAGTGACAGTCTTTGCTCAGTTTAATGGATAATACTCCAACCTCAGTCCATGCCATTGGAGACCCTCGGGCTATCTTTGATCGGACATTACTGGCTTTATCTTGCACTAAACGTTATCCACGTTATTCCCTTCATCATGTATCTGCACACTGTGGATGTCTCGATTGTAATCATGTACAGTCATTCCACTGACTGGTTAGCACACAACAAAAGTTTTTGACTGTACCTCCGTACACGTGAAAATAAACTAAACTGAAAAAAATGCCTCTGTGACAATTGATATTGCCATCAAGCCATTTAAAATAAAGCTGTTAACTCCTCCATCGAAACAATGATTGATGACCAGTTTATTAACTGTTCAATAACACCACCGCTGGTAATCCTTTTTTATTGTTTGAATTGGCATACGTTTTCCAAAAGGAAATTGTGATGCTTTTTTATGCTTTATGGCTTGAGAGACACTAAATACCATATTTCTGTTATTTAAGATTCAAAATTTTACTGTGTAAAAACAAAATAGCTGGAAGACCTCAAACACTTTAAAGCATAAATGACTCTGAAAAGACACCTGACCACTTGTGAAAATTCCCCAGTAACATTAACCACACAGGTTACACACTGCTTCTCTCTGTGTATTAGCTGGTAATTGAAGTCTGTGGGGAATAGTTGTTATTTTCTCTTGCAAGGAGCAGCCCCTTCACTTTCAGACTGTTCCCAGAGCAATGTGTCAGTTTTATAACACCCCGACTGTCTGTCTATACACAAGACCCCTTCATAAATAACTTATTAGTGGCTGGACAAAGGCCCTGTAGTTGTCCTGGAGACATGGCTAATGGCCATTCATTTCCTGGTCGACCCGCCCCTCGCCCCTAACAATTTGTGCTCCTGATAGAAGAGGCCTCCCTCTGGGGCCACGTTTGCAAATGGCTAAGCCGCTTTGCGGTGAAGAATGTGGAATCTGTTAGCAGCAGGGGAACTCTGTCCAAGGGTGAGTATTTTTCTATCACTAGAGGACAAAGAGCTTAGAAACTCTTTTAGAGCAATCTGCTTCCCCTTCAGTTTTAGTGCCTAGAATCCCACTGGATCTGCCCCTCACCATCTACACTAATTATACAGAATCGTAAGAGCACCAACCTCTTCCCATTCATTATACTTAACATATATCCCCAATGGACTAAACCCCTTCATTTCACTCCTGCTGGACCAAAGTCCAAAGCACCAAATGCCTTCTTATTCACTCCTCTTACAAAGAATCCAAGTGGACAAAACCCTTCCTCATTCACCTCCGATGAGGAGAAATGAAGAGTTTATACTTTATACTTCAAGCCATTCACTCTCTGCTAAAGAATACTAAAGGGCCTGTCACACTAGCGCGCGATTAGACGCGATAAGCGCGACCTACCGTGGTCGCTTTAGTCGTCCGGCCTCGCGTGACCCTGTCCCACTGCGATCGCCGGAGTCTGGTGGAGTTCCGCGGACTCGTGTGTAGCTGGTGTCGACATCGCGCGTAGTGTCCAAAAACCGACACTGCTTAAAAATTACGCGCGGCAAAATCCTGTCGCGCGGAACGTGATGACGTTTTGACGTTGTGCGTCTTCAGCGTGGCGTTGCGTGATGACGTCACTGCCCGACGTCGTGCAACGCGCATGCTCATGCGCATCGTCACGTGATGAAAAATAACGTCCTTCCTTCGGACGTCGCGCGTATAATCGCGCGCTAGTGTGACAGGCCCTTCACTCGCACCGGGATCGCCTGACCCCCACGCGACCCCCGCGTCCGAATTTGTCGCGCTTATCGCGTCTAATCGCGCGCTAGTGTGACAGGCCCTTAAGGCCAACACCCTCTCCCTTGTGTAGGAATGAGCTGCAGATGCTGGTTTATACCATAGGTAGGCACAAAGTTCTGGAGTAACTCAGCGGGTCAGACAGCATCTCCGGAGAAATAGGATGGGTGACACTTCAGGTCAGAACGCATTTTCAGGCTGAAAATAGTTGTCGGGGATGTGGGGGGGGGGGGGGTACTGTAGGTAGGGAAGGACCAGAACAAATCTGGGCAGCTTACAACCCAGCAATATGAATTTTAATTTCTCTAATTTCAAGTAACCCCTGCATTCCCTCTCTCACTCCAACCCTGTCCCCCACCCTAATCGTCCTACTAGTTCCACTGTTCGCATCCATGTAGCTCTCTGGTTATCACCTCCTCCCCAGCCAACAATGGGCTATTATGGGCTCCACCTTTCCTTGGGCCATCTGCTGCCAGCCCTGATTTGCGCCGGCCATCCTACCTTCAGCACCCCCTCTCCCCCCCACCCCCACAAGCTCCATCTTCAATCTGAAGAAGGGTTCAGATCCAACCCGAAACGTCAACCATCCTTTTTCTGTGGAGGTGCTGCTTGACCCACTAAGTTGCTCCAGCACTTTGTGTCTACCTACTCCCTTGTTGTCATGCTCTAAGCAGGCAATTTGGCAACCTGAGGCCTTCTATATTGCTCCCATATTGTGCGGTCTTTTCAATTTATTGTTCACCGCTAACTACTCTTTCAGCTGAAAGGCATGTCTCCTTTAAATGGTTCAACTCTAGGGTACTGTAAGTAGATGGAGGTGTGCACATCATAAACCATCCGTCAAAGATAGACACAAAACGCTGGAGTACCTCCGCAGGTCAGGCAGCATCTCTGGACAAAATGAATAGGTGCGTTTTGGGTTAAAACCCTTCTTCAGATGATTCATCTTTCACTTGTAAGAAATCATCTTGGCAAATCCCCAAATCAAGGTTGTTGGAACAAAGGAGCAGATTAAGCAATGGATTCACTCCAGGTAAACCTTAGCAAACTGTGGCTCTGGGAACTCACTGACAGCTCTGGAGTTTCTCACACGCTGAGCTAATTTTCAAGGTCTGATCCAGGAAATATTATTGTTCCACATGTATGGGGAATTTGTGGGAAGTGCCACAATATTTCTTGCCTCATCGGGATTTCTCCATTAAATTGCTGGTGTGCCCGGCTTCAGCCAACAAACTTTGCTCTGATAACTATTTGGATGGGCCAGTTTAATCCCAGTTGAAGTTCAAATGGTTATACCAGAGCTTCAGATGATGAATGACTCACTCATCACTTCACACGACTATAATGGGAGCAAGAAGATTTTCGGAACTGGCTAGTGCTCCGATGTGAATCCGGGGAACGAGTCTACCTCCCGCGTTTGGGCATGACTGATGTCTATCTACAGGATACTCAACTGTAGAATGGGTTGTAAGAACCCTGCCCTTGCCCAGTCCAGAAATGAGAATGAAGAAAAGATTCATATTCATTCAGGTAATGTTTCCTCAAGGGTGGCACGGTGGCGCAGCAGTAGAGTTGCTGCCTTACAGCGCCAGAGTCCCAGGTTCGATCCTGACCATGGGTGCTGTCTGAACGGAGTTCATCTGTTCTCCCTGGTTTCCCAGGGTGCTCCGGTTTCCTCCCACACTCCAAAGACATACATTTTTGTAGGTTAATTGGCTCCGGTTTCAAAAACTTGTAAATTGTCCTGAGTGTGCAGGATAGTGGAAGTGTCCGGGGTAGTCGATGCTCGGCGCAGACTCGGTGGGCTAAAAAGGCCTGTTTCTGTGATGTATATCTAAAGTCTAAAGTCTATAGTACCACAGTGACAATTAAATCCTTTCAGAAATCAGAAGCAGAACAGATAATTTGAACATGACAAGATCCTACAAATATTAGTTCTACAAACAATTAATTAATTTATTTTATTTTGTGAACCAGAGTTAATGAATTTGTAAATATTCTCCGGGATTCATAATGGTCCCTTGCTATTCTTGAAAATAGTGTCATGCAATCTTGAGGTCCACCTGAGTGAGTGGAAGGGGTTTGGTTTCATTCCCAGTACTTCCAACAGTGCAGCACTCACTCACATTTTTTTCGCACAACGAGGGACTTTATTCAATTAATCACAAATACAATGGAAAAAAAATCAAGACTGCCAACAACAATTAAACAGTTATCAAATTACAATGTTGTCAACCTTATCTACAAGACACTCGACCCCCCCCCCCCCCCGCGGAGACCAGCGTTCACAGCATTATCTTTCCCTTACAATATGCTTTTATTCAGAACAAACAAAAATACAAAGTAGTAACACGGTCAAAGAATGCCTATATTGGCATTTTACAATGAAAGTTATCAAATTTAAATATTAATTTTTATCAATAATACATTCGACCTCCTGCGGTGACCAGCGTTCACGGAAGGCCTCCACAGTCCCCGTGGACACCGCGTGTTCCCTCTCCAGGGACACGTGGGCATGGACGTAGGTCCGGAACAGGGGCAGGCAGTCGACTCTGGCAGAACCTTCGACTGCCCGCTGCCTGGACCCATAAATGGCCATCTCGGCCAGGCCCAGGAGCAAACCGTCAGGGAGATCCCCGCCTCCTGACCGTCCCTCCCCGTTCCGTACCGGGTGACCAAAGATCAGGAGCAGTGTGGGGCAGAAGTGCAGCCAAAACTTGAGGAGCAGCCCCTTCAGATACTAGCACTCCCTCACTTGGAGTATCTGTCTGGATTGTGTGTGGAGACACTGAAATGTGCCACCAGATCCCGAAGAAGGAATATTACCATGGGTCAGATGCTGTAAACAATGACCGTGACAATGGGCAACACAGTGGCACAGCTGGTACTGCTTCTGATGCCTCACAGCACCAGTGATCTGGGTTCAATCCTGACCTCGGCCAATAACTGTGTGGAGTTTGCACGTTCTTCCTGTGACTGCGTGGAATTCATAGAAACATAGAAACATAGAAAATAGGTGCAGGAGTGGGCCATTCTGCCCTTCGAGCCAGCACCGCCATTCAATATGATCATGGCTGATCATCCAAAATTAATACCCCGTTCCTGCTTTTTCCCCATATCCCTTGATTCTGTTAGCCCTAAGAGCTATATCTAACTATCTCTTGAATACACCCAGTGAATTGGCCTCCACTGCCATCTGTGGCAGAGAATTCCACAGATTCATAACTTTCTGGGTGAATTCCTCCAGCTGTTCTGGTTTCCTCCCACATTCCATAGACGTGCGGGTTTGCAGGTTAATCAGCTTCTGTAAAATCGCTTCCAATGTGCAGAAAGTGGATGTTAAAGTGGGGTAGCGTGGAACTAGTGTGAAGGGATGGTCGGCGCGGACTCAGTGGGCCGAAGGGCTTGTTTCCATGCCCTATCTTTCAATTCAAATCATAGAAAAAGATTTGTTACTTCATCTTTCTACGCAAGGATACTGTCCTAATTATTAGCACCCCTCTTGCCCCCTGAGAATGTTCATTGATAACGCAAAGCCCTGGGACCCCCTTGGTTAACCTGTTCTCAATACTAGTCCGGGTGATACATGCGCACACAAACCCACAAGGAAGCAACAATTCATTGTTATTTTCTCCACTTCTATCTCCACTGCTGGGAGCAATTACCTCGCTGGACTCAGTGCGAGCATTGGAGGCAACTTTCCAAAACAGTGCTGCCAGCAGAGTGGACGAATAAAAATGAGGGCAATAATTCTGTCCGTGATTCTTTTGCTGAGTGGGATTTAATAAGTGCTTCCCTTGTTCAGCATCAAAGTGATTAACTGCATCTCGTCAAGCCGACTGCTGGCAGTAAATCTGGCTCGCATATGGAAATATCGCAGGTCAAAGGGGAGAGGTCATGGGTCACCGTGACCGCAAGTGGAGGAGTGAGGAGGAGGGGGGGGGGGAGGGGGGGGGAGGCTGGAGCGGGCAATTCGTGCTCTGTTTGTGCTTTCTGAAGGGTGACCGAACCAGTCTGCTTCATGACAGGCATGTCAATGTTTAACCAGCAGCAACAGCCAACAATGCCTTAGCAAATACTCCTCAGCTAGGCTTGGACAGTTTGCACGGCAGTCCTGTGCCTGCGTGACCCGCTTCCATCGCTGGAAACCGTGCCTAGTGACTCGGGCAGATGAGGCTGGGGCCACGTGGCAGCATCTGAGAAGGGTTACCCAATGGCCAAAGGTTATTACTGCGATGGAGCGGTGGCCTGAGGTTTTAATTGAGTACAGAGGTCACGGTTCACTAAGATGGATTGAGAGGCAGCCCACTGCACCCGGGAATTACAGTAGTTGAAGCATCTTAGAAAGTCGCAAGTCTAAGTTTAACTTTTTAGATTAATTTGGAGATACACGTGGAAGTAGGCCCTTCGGCCCACCAAGTCCGCGCCGACCAGCGAACCCCAAATACTAACACTACTTCACGCAAACTAGCTACAATTTACAGTTTTATCGAAGCCAATTAACCAACATACCTGTACACATTTTAAGCATGGAAGGAAACCGGAACACCCAGTGAAAACCCACGTGGTCACGGGGAGAACGTACAAACTCCGTACAGACAGAATCCATTGTCAGTATTATTGTTTCTGGGGCCGTGCAAATTTGGCCCTGCCGATGCCATTAACCTCCATCAACCCCATAACACCTCCTGCCACGAGATAATTAGAACTTTTGATCTTATATCCATCCCCCTTCCCTCCAGAACTACACCACAAACCTTTGTCCAATCGTTTAGGACTGCTTAGATTCCATCCCATTCAGCCTCTCCTATCACCTACGCTAGAGGAGCAGTCTCAATTATTCTGTCTGATAGTATTCCTTCTCACGTTCGCAACATTGATAGTGATGAAAAATGTTCTTCTTTTTGGATTCCAGACCATCCAACTTCAAATCTCTATCTTTCTTTCTCTCTCCTTTTCTCACTCTTTATTCTCATTTTTCTTTCTTGTTCCTTTTCATTCTCTCCATCTCTTTCTTTCCTTCTATCACTTTCATAAAAATGAGCCCTCGCTCACTTTCTCTCCTCCCTATTTTTTCTTTCTCTCTCGCCTCTCCTTCCCCCGTTTCTTTCTTTCTCATTGCCTTCCATCCCATTCTCTTTCTGTCTTGCTCTCTCCCCTTTCCTTCCATCGTAATCCTCCCAAGGACACAAATCGGACCTGTGGTTTCTTAGACGGAAACCACATAAGCAGACACGCAGGCACATGCACACACACACACGCTTACACATGCACACACACGCGTGCAAACACACAAGCATTCATACACACGCCCATACAAACGTGCATGCACACACATACAGACACATATTGTGTCACAGGTGTACTAAAATATTCAGGTTGTCATATTGTTCATTTAATTCAGCTGCGCTTGGATTATATCATCAAAACAGCTGTACTGTGTACAACATAAACTACTATTAAGTATTTTCAATTATTTGCTTCAACACTTCTCCCCAGTTATTTGTGGCTTAAACCATTGTCAGCAGGCCACATCACATTGAACTCATTATTAAGATCCTACAATCAAGCACAAGGACCTTTAACTCAGTATTCCATCCAATGATAGGATTTACAGTGAGCCCATCATCAGAGTTTTCCAACTTGCCTTTAGATCAGAAGGTAGCAACACACATTCCAGACTGTCAAGTGCATCAGTTGTCCCATACAGAACAACAAGTGAGATATTGAGCTGAACACAGGGAAACACAGTGGCAACTCTCGTGTGACCAAGGATGGAGTGGATGTGATTAATGAAGATTACCGAGCTGAAGGAGCAGCTCTGAGGAAGATCAGCGCTGAAACTCTGGAGCTGAGAGATTGAGCTACTGAAGATAAATCCTTGCTTTTACGCAGAGCCTGTAATGACCTCAAGATGTTCCAAAGCAATTTTCAGGTGGATGCAAATGATCAACTAGCACTAGGGTCATAGCGTCATACAGCATGGAAACAGGCCCATGCCACCCAAGATGCCCCATCCGCACTAGTCCCACCCGCCTGCGTTTCGCCCATCTCTCTCTAAACAAATGCCTTTTAAATGTTGTTAGAGTAGCAAAGATAAACACAAAATGTTGGAGTAACTCAGTGGGAAAGGCAGCTTCTCTGGAGAGAAGGAATGGGTGATATTTTGGGTCGAGACCTTACAAGTACCTACTACTTGAATGAACAGCTGGCAGCTGGCCTCTTGGCCAATTTTTTCCTCGTGTCCAACTATGCTGTTATTTATTGCAATTGTAAAAGCTCATTGTGCACAAATTTTGGCTGCCACGTTTCTTACATCATAACAGTAACTATGCTTCAAAAACACCTCAAGGTCATAAAAGGCACTGAATAACTGGAAGCATTTCTGTTGGGTTGTTGATGGCCAATCATCTCATCTCCACCAGTGAACTTGCTCAGAGCAGTTTCTTAAGCTCAGTCATCTCCATATATTTCACAAATCCCATTCTTGCTCATGATATGAGTTTTCACCATCGATCCCACAGTGTTCATTTCATTTTAATTTCCTCACAGAGTGAACCACCCCATGCCAGCTTCAATCCAGGCAAAGATAACGCCCAGTCTAGGGCGAACAAATAGCAGAAGACATTTGAACCATGTAAAAAGGCATGGCAAAAGGCAGCACGATGGCACGGCGCCAGAGACTCAGGTTCGATATTGACTACAGGTGCTTGTCTTTACAGAGTTTGTACGTTTTCCCCATAACCTGCATGGGTTTTCTCCGAGATCTATGGTTTCCTCCCACACTCCAAAGACGTACAGGTTTGTGGGTTAATTGGCTTGGTGTAAATGCATAAATGTAAAACTGCCCCTTGTGTATGTAGGGTAGAGTTAGTGTGCGGGGATCGCTGGTCGGTGTGGACTCGGTGGGACGAAGGGCCTGTTTCCACGCTGTATCTTTAAAATTAACAACCTAACAAAAAACAAATGGAGGAACGGGTTTGATCAAACGGGTTTGATCTGAGAACTAGCACAGACTCAATGGGCTGAATGGCATCCTGCTTTTCCAAAAGGGAATGTGAGAATTATTTATCATCTCCTACTGACCCAGAGCCATCACTTCACTCCTAACTCCAAGACAATATATTTTCAGCACAGATCCAAAGCTGACTTTAGTTTATTCTTGCCCAATGGGAGAGGGGAGAAGCGGGAGACACCGGGGTGAGACTCGTACTTGATTATGCTGGTGGCCTTGACGAGGCAGTGTGAAGTGTAGATGGAGTCAATGGAATGGGGGATGGTCCAGGCTGCGTCCACAACTCTCTGCAATTTCTAGCGGTCTTGGATGGAGCTGTTCCTAAACCATGCGAAGATTGTAGCATTTTCTAACTCACTCCAGGCCCTATTCACCCATCGTCTCTATACTCACTGACTGACACTGATTACCAGACCACTGATGCTCTTGTCATTATCACCTGATCGGTCTAAACCCATCTCAATTTGGCCTTTGTCTCACACTTCACTCCTCACCTCATCTCTGCCTTCCAAAATGACACCCTTCCACTCTTGTCCCAGTTCTGAGAAAGGGTCCGTGACCCAAATCATTGAGAGCTTTCTCTTTCCACAGATGCTGCCTGGCTGGCTGGGTTCTTCCGGTGTTTCTCATCTTGTTTCAGACTTCCTGCATCTGCACTTGTGTTTATTTTGCATTTTACCACCTCACACTACCTCCCCAACCAGACCCAACCCCACCTCCACGGCAACCCCAAGCCTCTCTGTGCCCTTTTATACTGATTGAATCTTGATCTCCAATTACCCTCTCCCTCCCGCCACACCCCCATCTCAGCAGCTCATTACCTTCCCTAAAGCTGCAACTTAAAACCTCTTTTTGTGCCCAAACATCTTGCTCACCTGTCCTAATATCTAATTCTCTGGCCTGTCATCAGTTTTTGTTTGATTGCATTCGTGTGAAAGGCATTGAAACACCTCTCTCTGCGAAAGGAAGTGTGCCTGGTGAGTCGATGCAAAATTGGGATAACGTAGAACTTGTGTGAAGATAGACGCAAAGTGCTAGAGTAACTCAGCGGGTCAGGCAGCATCTCTGGGGAAATTGGGTGACGTCACCCATCCTTTTTCTTCAGAGACGCTGCCTGACCCACTGAGTTACTCCAGCACTTTGTGTCTATCTTCAGTATAAACCAGTATCTGCACATAGAACTAGTGTGAATGCGTGACCGATGGTCACTGTGGACTCAGTGGGCCAAAGGGCTTGTTTCCATGCTTTATCTTTCAAACATGAACCAGGAGTAGGATTAGGCCACTTGGCCCCTCAAGCTTGTTCTGCCATTGCTGGCTCGAATGGCCGAATGGCCTGCTCCTGCACCTATTTTCAAATATGATCGAGGCTGATTTGACCATAACCTCAACTCTGCCTCTCAGCTCACTCCCACTAATCATTCACTCCCTTGTTCATGAAGGGTTTATCTACCTCTGCCTTAAACGTTCTCACCAGTGGCACAACTGGTAGAGCCACTGCCTCACAGCACCAGAGACCCGGGCTCGTCCCTGACCTCGGGTGCTCTCTGTGTGAAGTTTGCATGTTCTACCTCTGTCCATGTGGGTTTCCCCTGGCTGTTCCAGTATCATCCCACATCACAAGGCTGCTCAGTGCAGTTCAGTTCATTGTCACGTGTACCGAGGTACAGTGAAAACCTTTTGTTGCATGCTATCCAGTCAGCAGAAAGTCAATAAATGATTGCAATTGAGCCATTACAGTGTACAGCGTATAGATACATGATAAATGAATTGCCACATAAAGCCAGCAATGTCCGATCAAGGATAGTCTGAGGGTCACCAATGAGGAGGATAGTAGTTCAGCACTGCTCTCTGGTTGTGTTATGGGCCTGTCCCACTTAGGCGATTTTTCGCCTGAAAAACCGGCAACTGGAACGGCGACTGTCAGAGTGGAACACACACACACACACACACACACACACAAACATCGCTTCCTTCACTAGCCCATTATGCAGGTGGAGGACAGGGCAAGCGGGGGGAGCGCTGTCTAAAAATTTCACACGGTGCAAAGCCAAGGTGAAACTGACACACACCGCGATGACCAGGAAGGTTGGCGCTTTAAGAAGATGGCTAAAGCACAGTGTACGGTACGTCCTTTAAAAGAGGGGGGGAGAGGGGGGGGGGAGGTAGAAGGGGGAGAAGGGAGGAAGACAACTTTTAAGAAGCCAGAGATACACGGCTGTGAAGCTCGGCTTCATTTAACATTACTGGTCGGTTATCCTTGGTTCTGAAAACTACTGCTTACCTTTTTTTTCCCAATGAGCCAATGAAATTCTCCAGTCAGCACCGGCTACAACCTACGAGAACCTCCGAGAACCTTCGACCTCCTGGCAACCCACTAGGACTTCTTGGCAACCCACCTAGTCTTGGCCGCGACTAGTTCTCAAAATGTGGGAACTCCTCACGACCATGAAGGCGACTCCCCGGCAACCACCCGCGAACATGTGGCAACCATGTGGCGACTGCAGAGTCTCTTGCAGTTGCCTAAAAAGTCGCCTAAGTGGGACAGGCCCATTAGGATGATTCAGTTGCCTAATGTGCTGTGCAGGGTTAATTGGCCTCTGTAAATTGCCTTCTAGTGTGTCGGGAGGCAAAAGACAAGAGCCAAGACTATTTTATTGCCATATGTCCTGAAAAGGAGCAATGAAATTCTTACTTGCAACAGCAGCATAACAAGTGTTTAAACACAATAATCGATAATATATTACACAAACAAAAAATAATTCAATAGATAAAAATATAGTGGAAAAACAAAATAATGCCCCAAAGCTCCTAGTACAACCTAGCCAGTTTGTAGTTCAGACTTTAGTTGGAGTTCGTAGTGTTCAGTAGCCTGATGGTTGTTGGGAAGAAGCTGCTCCTGATCCAGGACATTACAGGTTTTAGATTCCTCAAGGGGCTGTCCCACTGTGGCGACCTATTCCGTGAGTTAAGAAGGGTGTCTTCGACCTTCAAGCTCGAGCTGGATCGACCGTCAGCGTTGAAACCACGAGCTGGGTTGACTGACCGCGCACACACGGTCGGTCAACCCAGCTCGCGGGGGGGAGGGGGGAGGAGGGGGGGGGAGATAAGGGGTGAGAAAGGGAGAGAGGGGAGAGAAGGGGGGAGAAGGAGTGAAGACACTTTTAAGAATTATAATCAAGTTTAGCGGGCATTTTACTTACCGGTCGGTTTTCCTTGGTCCTGAAAAACTCCAATGAGCCAATCAAAATGCCCGGTCAGTGAAGGAGATTGCCTACGGCTGCCCTCGACTGCCTGTAACTAAATAGTGACCCCAATTACTGCATTACAAGTTCAAAAGAACCATGCCGCCCAATTTTTACTCACAGAAACATTTTCAACATGCTGAAAAATCTTCCGCAACCTAGCTGAGGCCACGAGTATACGGGAACGTCCCTCGAGCATGAAGGAGAGTTCCAGTGACCTCATAGGACATCCTAGGACCACGTATACTGCGAGTTTGAGTCGAGTGCAAACTCGTCTAAACTCGCAGATTAGGTCGCCGCAGTGGGACAGCCCCGTAAAGCTTCTTCCTGATGGCAGGAGTGAAATGGGAGCATGGCCAGAGTGGGGTGAGTCGTTAACAATGCTGGCTGCCTTTTTGGAGGCAGCCACTCCTGTAGATCCCTACGATGGTAGGGAGGTCAGCACCCGTGATCGTCTGTGCAGTGTCCACCACTTTTGGTAATCTTCTTTGTTCCTGAGCGTTCAAGTTGCCGAACCAGGCTGTGATGCAATCAGTCAATACGTGCTCCACTGTACACATGTAGAGGTTTAAGAGAGTATTTGTCAAGATACCGAACCTCTTCAATAGGAATCTTCCAACGAAGTAGAGGCATTGGATGGGCTTTCTTAATGATTGCACCAGTGTGCTGGGTCCTGGATAGATCTTCAGAGATATGCATGCCCAGGAACTTGAAGTTGTTGCATCTCTCCACCACCGAACCATTGGTGATCGGTGGACAACGTGGATCTGCCTGTTTACATGCTGTAGGTTTAATAAAAACATTTTTTAAGTTGCTGGATAAATTCCAGTTGTTAAGACCACAGTTAAGGGCCTGTCCCACTTAATGATTTTTTCGGCAACTGTCGGCATCATTGACTGGTGTATCAGGTCACTAAAAAAGTTGCGGCGTGACGCGGCGTGATGACGTATTGACGCCTGGTGTTTCCTCAAACGTCGCAACATTTTTTTTGTCGCCGCTGGATTTTGAAATGTTCAAAACCCAGTGGTGACAGCCGGCGTCAGTCAATGTCGCCAAAAAAATCGTCAATTTGGACAGGCCCTTTAGCTACCCAGAATTTGTGTTGTCACAGTTCTGATTTTTGTCAATTTACTTTTTGTGTTTTGTTAATCTACTGGATACAGTCTTTCAGGGGACGAATAGATGGAGACATCCTGACTATTTTCCACATTTTGTTTGAATGATCTTAGCACCCACATTCATGAGAAGCCCAACCGATGGGTGCTGGCCAATCCAGTGAGGGTCCACTGTGTTATGCTTGGTGTTTCCCAGTGTTGGTTTTGCCCGATACATGTTTTCAGGTTTCTGGTTGTAAATTCGAGCTCCTGTGTCCGAAGTACAAAGGTTGTTTGGCAGCCAAAACATTCAATGCTTGAACCACCAGGAGTGACAAATTGGAGAATTTAGTGTTATCAGGTCATCTTTCCTCTCCAGTCTCATGAGGTGCTGAACCCAGGATTGCTTCTCATGGATATGGGTGTTAAGATCAAATGTGTGTGTGTGTGTGTGTGTGTGTGTGTGTGTGTGTGTGTGTGTGTGTGTGTGTGTGTGTGTGTGTGTGTGTGTGTGTGTGTGTGTGTGTGTGTGTGTGTGTGTGTGTGTGTCCATGTGTGCCTGTATGTCCAGTGTGTGTGTGTGTGTGTGTGTGTGTGTGTGTGTGCCTGTGGGTGTGTGTGTGCCTGTGTGTGTGTGTGTGTGTGTGTGTGTGTGTGTGTGTGTGTGTGTGTGTGTGTGTGTGTTTGCGTGTGTGTGTGTGCGTGTGTGCGTGTGTGTGTGTGTAGATGTGTGTGTGTCCGCGCGTGTGTGTGTGTGCCTGTGTGTGTTTGGCTGTGTGTAGATGTGTGTGTGTGTCCGTGTGTGAATGTCTGTGTGAGTGTCTTTGTGTGTGTGTGTGTGTGTGTGTGTGTGCATGCATGTTCTGTGTGTGTGAGTGGGTGTGGTGCATGTGGGTGGGTGTGGACATGTGCACATGTGTGTATGTGGTAGCATGTGTATGTGTGTGTCTCTCTTTGTCTTCACGCGTGTGCACATGTGGGCACCTGTCTCTGTCACTCTCCCTCCCTCCATAGCTTTTTATCTCTCAGGTTTAATCAGCGCCCCTTTGTCCTGCTGAGTAAGTCCCTCGGAAGCACAACATCTGCCCACAGTTACACAAAAACATTTCAGTTCGGCAACAATCCTTCCTTGTGGCACCAGAATAAAGGGTGAGTAAACACAAAGAGTTCAGTGGTAACAGAGTGTGCAGAGCAGTCCCAGCACACTCACAACTTGCTTGGCTCATTGCCACAGGCCATTCTATTTTGGAAATTAATGACGGATGAAAGACATAAACAAACTGGAGCACGCACATCTCTGGAAAAATGAGGTCCTGACCACCGCCTTGCTTTTTTAATTAAACCTGTGCCTAAGCTTCTCTTACCACAGTGCATTTAGCTTGTGAACTTCAATGCATGAGAAGCAAACTGATATGTGCTGTTGAATAGGCTACCAGGAATTAAAGGGGAGTGCTCAGGGAGAGTTTGCACATGATACCTCTCAATACAGCTCACCCCCTCCATGACACACTGGTCAACCTGAGGAGCACCTTCAGCAACAGGCTGGTTCCACCAAGAAGCGGCACAGAACGCCACAGCAGATCTTTTTTCCCTGTGACTATCAAACCGTACAACTCCTCCCCCTTCTGTCATGAGGTAGACTGAGACTGACTGAGACTCACCCCCCCACTCCCCAATCTTTGCACATCTCCAATCCTTTCCACTGGGCACGTTAATTTCACCTTTCATGTGTATTCATGACTGTTGGCAGATCAATTTCTCTCCTGGGATAAATAAAGTTCTATCGTATCGTATACTGCAGTGATTGTTGGGGTTGCTTTATGAGCGGGTAGAGGTCTTGCCTCGGAGGTCGTAGGTCATGGGTTCAAGCCTTTCTCCAGAGTCTTGAGCGCTTGGCACAGGCCGCCAGCATGCCGTGCTGTCCTGAGTGGAGAATTGCACAGTTAGAGATGCCGACATTTGGGGGGCAATCGGAAAAGAACTGGCCCCGTGTTACACATAAATATTTCAGGCTCTTGTCGGCCTCCAGCAATGCCTTGGGTCTCCAGCAAGTTCATTGCTTGTTATAGCGCGCCTTCTCCAGCGTGAGAGGGACCTCACCACAGATTAAGGAGGGACCCCAGGGGCAACTTTTTCACTCGGAGGGGAGTCCATACCTGGAACCGGCTGCCAGAGGAAGCTATAAAAGCGGATACAATGATGACTTTCAAAAGACATTCGTACAGGTATACGGATAGGAAGTGTTTGGAGGGATATGGGCCAAATGCAGGCAAGTGGGACCAGTTCAGATTGGAACTTGGGCTACATACATGCGTACAGCTCTATGACTATGCCATTCACCGAAGAGTTCTCATGAGTATATTATGTGAAAAGGAGTAACCAGGGAGCGTATCTGGTCCCTCAAAAACCGAAGTAGACATCTATGTGTGGGGCCACAGGAGATGGGTGAGATCCTCAATAAATATTTCTCCTGTGTATTAGCCAGGAGAAAGACATGATGTCCAAGGAACTGGGGAAAGTTAACAAGGATGTCTTGGGGATAGTGTATCCTATCTCTGCCTCTCATAATTTTGTATACTTCTACCAGCTCACCCCATCGACCTCCATCACTCCAGAGAAAACAAACCATGTGTATCCACAACTCCAGTAGCTAATACCCCATAATCCCGGCATCATTCTGCTGAACCTCCACTGCACCCTATCCAATGTCTCCGCACCTTTCCAGTAATGGGCCGAAAAGAACTGCATGCAAACCTCCAAATGTGGCCAAACCAAAGTCCTATAAAGCTGTATCATAGCTTCCTGACTCATACCTAATGCCCTGTCCAATGAAAGCAAACATACCATGTGAATTCTCAACCACTATCTACTTGTGATGCCACTTTCAGGGAGTTATGGACTTAGACCCCAAGTTCCCTCTGTAAGTCAATGCTATTAAGGGTCATGCCATTAATTGTATATTTTCCCCTCACATTCGACCTCCCATAGTGCAACACCTCACACTTGCTTGGATTAAACTACATCTGCCATTTCTCCACCCATTTCTGTAATTGATCTATATCCCGCTGTATACATTGACAGCCTTCCTCACAGTCCGCGATCCTGGCAATCTTCAGTAGTAGTTTTCAACAGTAGTTTCATTGTCACAGGTGCGAAGCACAAAGGCACAGTGACATTGTTTTCTTATAAACAGGCAGCACAGTGGCGTAGCGGTAGAGCTACTGCCTTACAGTGCCAGAGACCCAGGATCGATCCTGACTATGGGGGTGTCTGTATTTGTGTGTTCTCCCCATGACCTGCGTGGATTTTCTCCACGATATTCGGTTTCCTCCAACACTCCAAAGTTGTACAGGTTTGTAGGTTAATTGGATTGGTATAAATGTAAAAATTGTGCCGTGTGTGTGGAATAATGTAAGTGTGCGGGGGTCGGTGGGCCGTGGGGCCTGTTTCCGTGCTGTATCGCTAAAATAAACTAAACTGTCCAGTAGAGGGTTAACATACCTAAGCACATCCCCGATTATCAAATTGTACAACTATAGTCTACTGATCCCGCATGCAAGAGGCGCTATCTTTGGCATCATGCTCAAATCCAGTCCGTGCTCTAGTTTCTATAAGTGGTGCCCGATCCAGGCAAGCCCTAGGCTGCTGCGGGCCTCCAGCCATGCCTTCCCTTGGAGATGTGAATCGACCAGCAATCCGATGCCCCTCTCCTCACCCGTCCTCGTGTTGTCCCCAGGAGCGCCTTCCGCAGACAATCTTGAGGGTGCGCTAGTCCAGTGCCTCTCCTCTCCTACTGACCTTGCTCCTAGCCCGTCATGTCCATCAGCATCACCGGCTCCACCCTCCTGGTCTCTGGCCTTCTGGGGAGAAACAGCGGTTGGTCGGCTCGGCAGCTTCCCACTTCCAGGCTGTGGTCCGCTAGGTCTCACGAGCAGAGACCGGCTTGGTGGCTTCCCACCGCAGGCCATGGTCCCCCGGGTCTGGTGTTCGGCTGCAGGGGACCAGCTTGGTTGCTGCCTCCTGTTGGCCATGGTGCTCTGGGAGCTTCTTGGTGGGATCTGCAAATGTACTAACCAACCCATTTACTGTATGTTGACGTCCAAGTCATCTGTATCTATCACAAACAGCAGGTGTCCCAGCACAGACCCCTGTAGAACTCCACTGGCCACAGACCTTCATCCTGAATATTGTCCTTCCACCTCAACCCTCTATCAGTAAGCCAGTTCTGAATCTAGAGGAGATGCAGAGGACTGTCTTTAGTCAGAGGGTGGTGAAACTGTAGAATTCCGCTGTAGAAGGATAAGGGGGATGTCTTTTAGGACCGAGATGAGAAAAACATTTTTCACACAGAGAGTGGTGAATCTCTGGAATTCTCTGCCACAAAAGGTAGTTGAAGCCACTTCATTGGCTGTATTTAAGAGGGAGTTAGATGTGGCCCTTGTGGCTAAAGGGATCAGGGGGTATGGAGAGAAGGCAGGTACAGGATACCGAGTTGGATGATCAGCCATGATCATATTGAATGGCGGTGCAGGCTTGAAGGGCCAAATGGCCTACTCCTGCTCCTATTTTCTATGTTTCTATGTTTCTATGTTTCTAATTCATCGCCACAGATGGCAGTGGCGACGACGTCAATGGGTATTTTTAAGAAGGAGATTGATAGATTCTTGATTAATATAGGTGTCAGGGGTTATGGGGAGAAGGCAGGAGAATGGGGTTAGGATGGAGAGATAGATCAGCCATGGGCTGAATAGCTTAATTCTGCTCCAATCACTTGTGAACGTATGAAGGCTGTAAGTATCATCAAGGGTGCCTGTCATCCTTCCATTTTCTCTCTTCTACCTTCTGCGAGAAGATAAGGAGCTTGAAGCCCTCGCATGTCCAGACTTAAGAACAGATTCTTCCCTGACTCCTGGAACCAATCACTTCTTTCATATCCCAATCCCAGAGGCGCTGCCACGTTAGCTCCATCTCAGTTGGTCATTCCGTTATTTCACTTTAATATTCTTTTGCGCTACTAGCATTTTGCACTGCAATCTTACACTCAAAATAGTTGTAATAATTGTTGTATTTATCATTACTGTCAATGTAATGTTTACTCTGTGAGCTTCATAAAAACAAGGAATTTCATTTCACCCTGGTGGATAAGATGATAGACTGATGTAATCACACAGAGGGTGGCGGGTGTATGGAACAAGCTTGCCAGAGCAGGTAGTTGAGGCAGGAACTATCTCAACGTTTAAAAAACAGTTAGACAGGTACATGGATAGGACAGGTTTGAACGGATATGGACCAGGGCAGCAGCGGTAGAGTTGTTACCTTACAGTGCTTGCAGCGCCAGAGACCTGGGTTCGATCCCGACTACAGGTGTTGTTTGTGCAGAGTTTTACATTCTCCGCATGACCACGTGGGTTTTCTCCGAGATCTTCAGTTTCCTCCCTCATTCCAAAGACGTACAGGTATGTAGGGAAAGTGGCTTGGTATCAGTGTCAATTGTCCCCATTGTGTGTAGGATAGTGTTAATGTGCGGGGATCGCTGGGCGGTGCGGATTTGGTGGGCCGAAGGGCCAGTTTCTGTGCTGTATCTCTAAATGCAACTCAATGAAACTAAATGCGGGCAGGTGGGACTACAGCTGGGACATGTTGGCCTGTGTGGGCAAGTTGGGCAGAAGGGCCTGTTTCCTCACTGTATCACTCTATGACTCTGCGACTCTAATCCAATCCAATCCAATCCAATCCGATTTACTGCTGAACCAGCATCATAATATTCTCATTATCATGTTGCGAACTGTGTGTGATTACTGTTTGCAGATTAGCAACTATATTCATTCCTGGCAGATCCTCGCCTTGGTCCGAATATGATAAACACGTTGCAAGTACACTGAACATAAACACTGTGTTTTATCTGTCCTCCATTGCTTTGCATCCTGACAGCATGTGTCCTCTGACCTTTCTGACTCATGGTAACACGTGATACATTTAAATACAATGTCAGTTACCATGACAACCTTATCAAACAAAAAGGATATCCACATCACCATGTTTTAAACTGAACATTTCATATAGGATATGGTGTTTGTTACACTGATAAGCCATCGTTTTTGCATGTCAATACATCTCATAGTCCTCGTATCTCTTGGGTGGTCTTCTTTGATGCTTTGGTCACCACTGAGAAATGCTGAGAAGTGAACTGAGACTCTTTGTCTGAACATAATGTCACTGCTAACGTGAGCAGAGTGGTCAGAGTTCATTGACGGGATCTGTTGCGATGTAGACTTCCTTCAGGAAGCAACAGAACTTCCCAGCCTTGATGTGATGAACAGCCAGTTCACATGCACACGTGGTGACTCAAGTGTGCTTGGAGGTTCTTTCATTCCACGTTGCATCTGCGCGCTTTCTGAGTGTCCACACCGTATACTTTCACATCCTGTGTTAATGAATGGGGGAAAAAAGCAAGATCGGAAACCTCATGACTGTGAGTGACGAGTTGCATGAACAGCAAGGTTTACAGATTTACATTTAAATCTTCAAATCGATAGACTTATCACTAGGTTACAGGACTTTCTTTCAGACTATATTGTGGAGGTGTGCGAAAAAACACATCTCCAGGGGCTGTTTCCTCCCATCTGTTTTCAGGCAGCAGAACCATTCTATCACCAACTAGAGAGCGGACTTGAGCTACCATCTACCTCATTGGAGACCCTCAGACTATCTTTAATTGAACTTTACTGGACTATACCTTGCACTAAACATTATTCCCTTTATCATGTCTACACCTGTACACTGTGGATGGTTTGACTGAATAAGGGTCTCGACCCGAAACATCACCCATTCCTTCTACCCAGAGATGCTGCCTGTCTCGCTGAATTATTCCAGCATTTTGTGCCTGTCTTCAGTTTAAGCCAGCATCTGCAGCTCCTTCCTACAAACACATTGATTGTATTTGCATATATTTTGCGTATTTTGCTGACTGGATAGCAAGCAATAAAAAGCTTTTCATCGTACCTCAGTACACGTGACAATAAACTAAACTAAACTTTCTGTTGTCCCATTGTTTCACCTAAAACTATATTGGAAAACTCTATTTCCGCCATTCTCCTCACCCTACCAGCTCCTGCACCAAGCCCGTCCCCACCTCCATCAACAAACCACCAACAATCAACCTCTGGTCACTGGAGGTCGGCTTCATTTAGAACTGGGAATTTTATCGCCTTCTTATGCTTGCTCTACATTACAACAATGGCTCGCCCTTGGATTCTGTCTTTTTATGCAAAACATCCCGAAACACCGCACAGACAACATTAGACACCAGCAGTGTACATTTATATTGGGATAGAGAATCATGGTTTGATTAAAAAAGTGTAGGCCTTAATAACAGAGGGGCAGGCTTGGAAGAGTTCCGAGTACATGAACTGGGACAGGCAAAGTCATGGCCATGAATTTTAAGGTGTAGCATTCTGTGGAGGGTTTGAGTGTTTTATTTATTCTTGGGAAGTGTGATTTATCATCAAGTATTTAGCGATTTGAATATTCCAGTTCCATATAGAGCATCTCTTTCAAATTTAGATTTTTTTCAGAGATACAGTGTAGAATCAGGTCCTTCGGCCCAGCCAGTCCACGCTGACCTGCGATCCTCATAAACTAGTTCTATCCTACAGATTAAGGATAATTTACAGAAGCCAATTAACCTGCAAACATGCACGCCTTTGGATCACTTAAGGATCCTCATTCTGGATTTCCATTTCAAGGCAAATAATTTCCCCACATCCATCCTATAAAGTCCCTTAATTTCCTTAAACGCCAGAATTTAGTCCGGTGGTGCAGCGGTAGAGTTGCTACCTTACAGCGCCAGAGACCCGGGTTCGATCCTGACTATGGGTGCTGTCTGTACCGAGTTTGTACGTTCTCCCCGTGACCATGTGTGTTTTCTCCCGGTGCTCCGGTTTCTTCCCACATTCCAAAGACGTACAGGTTTGTAGGTTAATTGGCTTCAGTACAAATTGCAAATTATCCCAAGTGTGTGGGATAGTGCAAGTGTCCGGGGATCGCTGGTCGGCGATGACTCGATGGGAAGAAGGGCCTGTTTCCATGCTGTTTCTCTAAACTAATCTGATGATCCCTTAAGGGCCTGTCCCACTTTCACGACCTAATTCACGACCATTTTACTCGTGGACATTTTTCATCAGGCTAGAAAAACGCCGCAACCTACTTGATGCCACGAGTACCTACGACTAGCATCACGACCTACCTACGACCTACCTACAACCTCCTAAGACCTTGTGATGACCATGATGCGAGTATGAGTCAAGGGCAAACTCGGCAGAGGTCGTGAATTAGGTCATGAAAGTGGGACAGGCCCTTTAATTTTCTCTCCTGAAAGAAATAGTCTCTGCAAATGATACATTCTTCAGTTCTTAGCCGTGCTCCCTCACTAATTTCAATGTAGCCTCATCAAGAAGTAGTTCCTGTGTTGTATATAATACTCTATGACTAAGTTAGGACTTCATCTATCTTCAGCATAACCTCCACCTCTTTATATTACAGCCCCCTTGAGATAAAGCAAAGTTTTCCAGCATCTGGCAGTTTATCACTTGTGAGAATCATGCTCTTGAATGCAATGTCACCTGCTAACCTGTACGCAACCTAGAATGGCTTTGCCTTGAATCCTCCATGAAATCCCACCTATGTCATGGCCCCTACCTGCCTGCAGCTCAATGGAAACAAATCTCCTACCTCTAAATCAGGAACCTGTGAGCTCAGGAACTAACCCATACACACTAGGCTGACACCATAGTCAATGTGCTGCTACAAGCAAGAATTCCATTGCTCTGTTGGGACATATTTCAATAAGAACATTGTCACTTTCCCCTCAGCCAACTATGAACCATTCTACATTTTCTTCATCACCTTCTGCTTTGATCTGTCGTTTTCACACCTTGCCCTTCCACATCTCTAGTTTCCCAAAATGTGTAGGAAGGAACTGCAGATGTTGGTTTAAACCACAGCATCTCCTGATCTGAAACAACTTTTTATTTTAATGGGAACCTGAGGTCTGAAGAACGGTCTCTACCCAAAATGTCACCCGTTCCTTTTCTCCAGAGATGCTGCCTGTCCCGTTGAGTTACTCCAGCTTTTTGTGTCTATGTTTAGTTTCCCTCTCCCCTTACTCTCCGTCTGAAGGGTCTCGACCCAAAACGTCACCCATTCCTTTTCTCCAGAGATGCAGCCTGTCCCGCTGAGTTACTCCAACATTTTGTGTCCAGCTTCTATTATCAATAAAATACTCTTGACTCTTCATCATAAATATGAGGATAGAGTGGGGCTCAGTGTTCTGTCTGTGAGGTGGATATAATTGTTCTCACGGAAGGATGGACAAGGCAAATTTGTTCCTCGATTCTCACTCGGCCTCAGCCTCTCAAGCCCTCCCTTGGTTGAGGCCAAATGTTTCTACATTGGCCAATCCAGGAGATCCTGTCTGGATTTTCATTGCTCCGGGCGGGACTGTGATGCAACTGGATGAGCTGCAGCCCCCCATCTCCAGTGACACTGGTCCGATGCTGACTTTGGCTACTGTCTGAGTACCTTCTTGTGGCCCAGTCAGCTTCTCCAGATGCTCCATCTCCTACCCCCACCCCACACCCCCCCCTAAAAATGTGCGGGCTGGCAGATTAATTGGCCACTGTAAATTGCCCCTGTTGTGCAGGTGAGGGGTAGAATCTCGGGGTGAAATGTGGAGAGAACAAAATTTATCTTCAGCTACAGAGCTACTCGGGATTAACCGTGACGAGGACCAGTACCGTGGACCAGGAACCCTGACAAGACCAGAACTGTCCAGACCCTCTTTGCAAATCCACACTCATGGATAGCATAGGATTAGAAGGATATGGGCCAAAATGCAGACAGGTGGGACTAGTGTAGATGGGACATGTTGGTCAGTGCGGGCAAGTTGGGCTGAAGGCTTTTATTCTATGACTCTCTGCAAAGAGATGGACAACCATCTCCTTTCCATAGCATCCGCCCTGAGAGCAGCATAAATCGGCAGTAAGATTCCAACGGTGCAGGAAGGATCCGGTGCAGGAAGGCTCCATCTCACGGCCAGCCAAGCCTGGTCTTGGCACTTGTTGGTGAGTTCTGGCAAAGAGGCATTTGGCCAGACAAACTGGGCAGTCGGCTCAGAGAACCACGACACACAGTCCATTGAGTACTTGTCCTGCATTGCCTGCAGGATGTTCCATGCTGACCACTGTCAATGGACTTGTGATCAAAGGTGTTGGTCTGGAGGAACCTTTCCACAAAGGACAGATGGTGCAACAATGTCCAGCGGACTGGCACATTGCAAGGCATTGGACTCGGAGATCAGATGACTTCTGGCCCCACCACTGGGGTCTCCACTGAACCTAGCGAAGAAACACTGATGGTGAGGGGGCCGAGGCACTTCAAATTAGGCATCCCTGCTTTATACTAGGGAGGGTTGGAATTTAGACCATGGGGTCACCGAGGCTATGGTAAAAGACATTTTTAACTTAAATATTTTTAAATAATTTGTTTAGTCAATTAAAAAAAAATCTTATATAACTTTGTCACTCTATGAATTGATAACTTTAATGTAGTTTATATATATCCGTGGCTACCAGACAGTATAAAACAATGGTGCCTGAGGCATAGTGGCGCAGTTGTAGGGTTGATGCCTTACAGTGCCAGAGACCCAGGATTGATCCTGACTAGGTGTGCTGTTCTGTACGGAGTTCATACATTCTCCCTGTGACAGCGTGGGTTTTCTCTGGGTGCTCCGATTTCCTCCCACAGTCCGAAGACGTGCAGGTTTGTAGGTCAATTGTCTTTGGTAAAAATTGTAAATTATCTCTAGTGTGTAGGACAGTGCTGGTGTACGGGGATCGCTGGGTGGCATGGACTTGGTGGGCCGAAGGGCCTGTTTCCACGCTGTAGCTCTAAAACTAAAGCTAAGCTCATAAGCTGACAGCTATTCAGCCATGGTGGATGGTCAGTTGCCCTGTGGGCAGAGTCTCAGTAGTGTGTCACCTGACGCACTGCCTGACCTTGCCTCTGGGAGCCACCTGGCTGGCATGGCTAACTCAGACTCTCAGCTTGAATCCCCATGTCAGTGAGAGCAAGGTTGGGCATGGGAGATGGCCACCTTAGGCGCTACAGGTCTGGGCGGGTGGGTGGGTGATCCAAGATTAATCCCGAAAGATCATAGGTTATAGGAGCTGAATTGGGCCATTCAACCCATCAAGTTTAATCATGGCTGATCTATATCTCCCTCCTAACCCCATTCTCCTGCCTTCTCCCCAAAGCCCCTGACACCATAACGTCACAAGAGGAGGTGCTCCGGTCTTTGTTACATTGTGGGATAATGTTGGGGTTCAGTTGATCCCTGGAATAAGAGGGAGGTTTGCCTATGAGCAGAGATTACGTATACTTGGCCTGTACTTCTGTAAGAATGACCTGATCTGATTGAAACATAAGGGGATTTATAGAGTGGACGCTTGTAATGATCCGTTTCTTGGATCACAGTCAATAATAATAGAGCGGCCATTCAGAAGAGACTTTCAGAAGGCCTTCGACAAGGTCCCACATAAGAGATTAGTATACAAACTTAAAGCACACGGTATTGGGGGTTCAGTATTGATGTGGATAGAGAACTGGCTGGCAAACAGGAAGCAAAGGGTAGGAGTAAACGGGTCCTTTTCAGAATGGCAGGCAGTGACAAGTGGGCAGGCACGTGCCGTGAGTAATTACTCAGGGTAGGCACTCAGTCCACTTTAAAAGAAAATTAAACCGCGCATGCGCAGATTGTTCTCTCCGTTAAATAAATCAATAAATAAAAACAGTGACATTTCAATTTGCCCTTCCTAGGCTTCCTAGACCTAGACCAATTGGGGGAACAGTTCCTTTCACAGCGTGTGGAGAGTCTGTGCCAGGGGTAAAGTTGTGGGGAGAGCACAAGTGTTGAGAAGGAGGGCACACAAAATGCTGGAGAAACTCAGCGGGTGCAGCAGCATCTAAGGAGCGAAGGAGATAGGCGATGTTTCGGGTCGAGACCCTTGAAGAAGGGTGTCGCGGATACTGGCAGTAACTCACTCACTCACCGCTACCGCAGCTCTCCGTGTGCGAAACCACGCACTGTAGCTGGGGATAGAATCAGCTCGGGGAGCTACGAGCGGCCACCGGGTCCCGACAGCAGAACTGGCTGCCACTTCAGCGCCTTCTGCTGGCCCACTCACCTTTGGCAGTGCTCTCGGTGGGAACACCTGTCACCTGCCGGTTCCCGACTTCGCTCATGTCAGCGGCTTCCTGCAAATCCTTAAATTCCCACAGCCGAGTAACCTCAATCGCGCTGTCGGAATTTAAGGACATGAGTGAGGCCAGCGAGCGGCAGGAGAGAGGTTTTTAGACGGAGAGCTGCCAGAGGTGAGTGGGGACCGGCAGAAGGCGCTAAGGTGGCGGCTGGTTCCGCTGCCCGGCCCGGCGGCCGCTCAGCCACCCGAGCTACTTCTCTCTCTCCCCCCCCCCCCCCCCCGGCCTCAATGCGGTGTCATTGGACGCCTCCGTGCAAGGAGCGTCGCAAGTGGCATTATCCCAATCCCCTCCTTCATAACATTCGTGCCCTCCCCGCAACTTTACCCCGGGCCAGACTCCCCAAACGCTTGGAGAGGAGCTCTCCCCCCCACCCCCACATCCATGGAAATACGGTATTTAGAAACATCACCAAGAAATGTACTTACCACATCATTGGTACACGAGCTCCATTCTTCTCTCGCTGATTCCTAACATACACTTAAAATATTGACAAACCATATTTGAAAACCCCGCCAAGAAACTAGTACTGCGCAAGCGCAGTAGACCGATGCGCATGCGCAGTACAGCAAAGGCAGAATTTTTGCTGCCTTCAGCCCCGCTTGAAAGTGACGGCTTCAGGCAGCGCTGACGGCACGTGGGCTGCACAGACCTTCCTGTGTTACAAGTGCTGCGGATGAAAGGCACGGAGAATTATGCCTACCTAAGAGATCTGTCTCTTACATAGGCATAATTCTCCCATGCCTTTATTATTTATATTTAGTTATTACTATGTTATAATTTTAGTCAGGGTAGGCAGTGCCTACCTTGCCCACCCTGACGGCACGTGCCTGCTAGTGGGGCACCGCAAGGCTCAGTGCTGGGACCCCAGCTATTTACAATATATATTAATGATTTGGACGAGGGAATTGAATGCAACATCTCCAGGTTTGCGGATGACACGAAGCTGGGGGGCAGTTTTGGTGTGAGGAGGATGCTAGGAGGCTGCAAGGTGACTTGGGTATGCTGGGTGAGTGGGCAAATGCATGGCAGATGCAGTATAATGTGGATAAATGTGAGGTTATCCACTTTGTTTGCAAAAACAGGAGGGTAGACTATTATCTGAATGGTGGCCAATTAGGAAAAGGGGAGATGCAACAAGACCTGGGTGTCATGGTACACCAGTCATTAAAAGTAGGCATGCAGGTGCAGCAGGCAGTGAAGAAAGCGAAAGGATTTGAGTATAGGAGCAGGGAGGTTCTACTGCAGTTGTACAGGGTTTTGGTGAGACCACACCTGGAGTTTTGGTCTCCAAATCTGAGGAAAGACATTCTTGCCATAGAGGGGGTACAGAGAAGGTTCACCAGACTGATTCCTGGGATGTCAGGACTTTCATATAAGGAAAGACTGGTTAGACTCGGCTTGTACTCACTAGAATTTAGAAGATTGAGGGGGATCTTATAGAAACTTACAACATTCTTAAGGGGTTGGACAGGCTAGATGCAGGAAGATTGTTCCCGATGTTGGGGAGGTCCAGAACAAGGGGTTACAGTTTAAGGATAAGGAGGAATTCCTTTAGGACCGAGATGAGGACAACATTTTTCACACAGAGAGTGGTGAGTCTCTGGAATTCTCTGCCACAGAAGGTAGTTGAGGCCAGTTCATTGGCTATATTTAAGAGGAAGTTAAATGTGGCCCTTGTGGCTAAAGGAATCAGGGGGTATGGAGAGAAGGCAGGTACGGGATACTGAGTTGGATGATCAGCCATGATCATACTGAATGGCGGTGCAGGCTCGTAGGGCCGAATGGCCTACTCCTGCACCTATTTTCTATGTTTCTATGTTTCTATTCAGGACCGAGATAAAAAGGAAGTTCTTCACCCAGAGGATAGTTAACCTTGGTAATTCTCCAGACCAGGGCTGTGAAGACTCAGTCAATGAGTATATGCAAGGCAAGGGATTGGTAGAGTTGGGAATATTAAGGAACGGGGATATAGACAAGAGACTGCCACTGCAACTGCCCCCGACTCTCAGTCTGAAGAGCCTACAAACATCCGCCTTCCCATCCCCCATCTCCTTTCTCCCTCAAGCCAACCCCTTACTCCCCCCTCCCTCACTTCCCTCCTCGAACCCTGGCTGACCTTGCACTGGTTTTTCCACTCCCGCTCCCCCTACACCTATATTCCATCCTCCGGCTAAGCAATTTGTCATTTTTCTATTCTCCTGATTCACAATTCACGACTAATTATCCTTTTGGCTCACACCGTTAATTTTTTTCATTTCCGGCATTTGTCCAACAATCTGCCTTACAATCCTCCCCCCTCTCCTGTGGTCACCTAATACCGACCATACTTTGACCTTCCCCTCCTCTCTTCTAGCTTTCTCCCCCCCCCCCTCCAACTCAACCCACAATCAGTCTGAAGAAAGGTCCCAACCTGAACTATCACCTATCCATGTTCTCCAGAGATACTGCCTGACTTGAGTTTCTGGGTTTCTTGGTTTCCTGGTCCGCCAAAAATATTCCAAATGGTATTTAAACTGGAGCTACCTTAACTTTAGGGAGTCTGAAGAAGTGTTTCGGCCCGAAACGTTGCCTATCTCCTTCGCTCCATAGATGCTGCTGCACCCGTTGAGTTTCTCCAGCATTTTGTCTACCCTTAAATTTAGTTGCGCCTGGTTGGGTAACTATGGTCGATTGAAGACTATTCCAAGCTTTAATTGTGCGGGGGAAGAATGAATTGCTGTACACGACTGTCATGGTAGCTAGTATCTCAAATTGGATCTAATGCCCTCGTCTGCTCTTAATAGGTTTGGGTTTGGTGTAGGTTTGGTAATCTATGTCGAGTTGACCATTTAACATTTTGTAAAAACAGGTCAAACTGTGAACTTCACGTCTGTCTTGGAGAGGGTTCCACCCAAGTGAATTCAGAAGTTTGGTAACACTCGCTTCTCTCTCATAGGTATTAGTAACGAATCGAGCTGCCTGTCTTTGGACACGTTCGATGGAAGAAATTATTTTATTTGTGTATGGGTCCCATGCTGCAACTGCCTGCGTAGTCCAAAGATGGTCTAACGAGGGTGAAGTATAGCTTCTCCCTGACAGAAGTTGAACAATGATGAAAGTTGTGTCTCAGAAAATTTAGGACACCTGTTGCTTTCACCGTTGCAAGATGAGTCTGACCATTCCAACGCAGATCGTTCTGCAATTTGATGCCAAGATACTTGGTTTGTTTGGATTCTTCAAGGGTGGCACCAAACATATTGTAAGATGTTTCGCCTGGATTCCTCTTTCTGGTGACACGCATGGTTTCACATTTGGAAGGGTTGAACTGCATGCCCCATTGTTGTGGCCACTCAACCATTGTATCGAGATCCTTTTGGAGAGCATCTTCATCATCAGCTGACTTAATTAGACGGAACAGCAAACAATCATCAGCGAATAGTCTGGTCGTGCTTGCAACTTTTTCATGGATGTCATTTATGTAAAGCAAAAACAGATGTGGGCCAAGTACTGTGCCCCGAGGTGTACCATCAACACTGGATGCCAATCTGAACTTTTTCCATTCACACACACGCACTGAAGACGTTTTGTCAGAAAACTGGAAATCCATTGTTTTGTGTTGGAATAAACACCGTAGAAGTCAAGCTTCCGAAGCAGTCTTTGCTGTGGCATGACATCAGATACTTTAGAAAAGTCTAGCACTAGTAAATCTGTGATGACATTGCTATCAAGGCTCTTGGCCAGGTCATTTGTCATCGGGATAAGCTGAGACTGGCATGATCTATGCCTCCTAAATGCAATGTGCTGCTTTTAGTTTAATTTAGTTTAGTTTAGTTTAGTTTAGTTTAGTTTAGAGATACAGTGCGGAAACAGGCCCTTTGAGTCCGCACCGACTAGCGACCCCCATACTCGAGCACAATCATACACATTAGGGACAATTAACAATTTTTTTACCAAAATAATGAATTGAAAAATATAAAAGTGTATAAGCCTCCAGGTCCTGACAGGATATTCCCTAGGACATTGAGGGAAGTTAGTGTAGAAATAGCAGGGGCTATGACAGAAATATTTCAAATGTCATTAGAAACGGGAATAGTGCCGGAGGATTGGCGTACTGTGCATGTTATTCCATTGTTTAAAAAGGGTTCAAAGAATAAACCTAGCAATTATAGACCTGTTAGTTTGACGTCAGTGGTGGGCAAATTAATGGAAAGGATACTTAGAGATAATATATATAAGCATCTGGATAAACAGGGTCTGATCAAGAACAGTCAACATGGATTTGTGCCTGGAAGGTCATGTTTGACAAACCTTCTTGAATTTTTTGAAGAGGTTACTAGGGAAATTGATGAGGGTAAGGCAGTGGATGTTGTCTATATGGATTTCAGTAAGGCCTTTGACAAGGTTCCCCATGGAAGGTTGGTTAAGAAGGTTCAATCTTTGGGTGTTAATGGCGGAGTAGCAAGATGGATTCAACAGTGGCTGAATGGGAGATGCCAGAGAGTAATGGTGGATTGCTGTTTGTCAGGGTGGAAGCCGGTGACTAGTGGGGTGCCTCAGGGATCTGTGTTGGGTCCACTGTTGTTTGTCATGTACATCAATGATCTAGATGATGGGGTGGAAAATTGGATTAATAAGTATGCAGATGATACTAAGATAGGTGGTGCTGTGGATAATGAAGTAGATTTTCAAAGTCTCCAGTGAGATTTGGGACATTTGGAAGAGTGGGGTGAAAGATGGCAGATGGATTTTAACGCTGATAAGTGTGAGGTGCTACATCTTGGCAGGACAAATCAAAATAGGACGTACATGGTAAATGGTAGGGAATTGGGGAATGCTGTGGAACAGAGGGATCTAGGAATAACTGTGCATAGTTCCCTGAAGGTGGAATCGCATGTAGATAGGGTGGTAAAGAAAGCTTTTTGGTGTGCTGACCTTTATAAATCAGAGCATTGAATATAGGAGTAGGGAAGTAATGTTAAAATTGTACAAGGCACTGGTGAGACCAATTCTGGAGTATGGTGTACAATTTTGGTCACCTAATTATAGGAAGGATGTCAACAAAATAGGGAGAGTACAGAGGGGATTTACTAGAATGTTGCCTGGGTTCCAGCAACTAAGTTACAGAGAAAGGTTGAACAAGTTAGGTCTTTATTCTTTGGAACACAGAAGGTTAAGGGGGGACTTGATTGAGGTCTTTAAAATGATGAAAGGGATAGACAGAGTTGACGTGGATAAGCTTTTCCCATTGAGGGTAGGGAAGATTCAAACAAGAGGGCATGACATGAGAATTAAGGGACAGATGTTTAGGGGTAACATGAGGGGGATCTTCTTTACTCAGAGAGTGGTGGCTGTGTGGAATGATCTTCCAGCAGAAGTGGTGGAGGCAGGATCGAATTTAACATTTAAAAGTAAAGTGGATAGGTATATGGACAGGAAGGGAATGGAGGCGTATGGTCTGAGTGCAGGTAGATGGGACTAGGGGAAAATAAATGGTCGGCATGGATTGGAAGGGCCGAGAAGGCCTGTTTCCGTGCTGTAATTGTTATATTATATGGTTTATAAAATCAATTAACCTACAAACCAGTACGGAGTGTGGGAGGAAACTGGAGCTCCTGGAGAAAACCCACACGGTCACTTGGAGAACGTACCAACAGACAGCACCCATTGTCGGGATCGAACTAAGGCCTCTGTTGCTGTAAGGCAGCAACTCTACCGCTGCGCCACTGTGTCACCCTAAACTCCAGCATTTGGTGCCTTTCTTTGGTGAAGCAGCATCTGCAGTTTCTTGTTATTTCATTCCCCTGTTCCTATTTTAACCACCGATGTGAAATATAATATAATTGGAGTTGGTAGATTTGTGGTGGCACACCTTTCTCAGAATTTGCATTCTGTAATGGTTATCTAAATAGCATAAACACTTGAAGAGTAGGTTGGAGCACACGAGCACAGAAACAAGGCAGATAATTGCTGTTTGTCTTATTTAATGATGCATGTACATACCTATTTGCTGCTACAAGGATGGGAATCGTTCCACCCCAGTTAACCTGCTCCTCTTCCCTCCTCCGCACACTCATCTACCAACCTTGAGTCCTTCATTTCCCCTTTATCCACCACTCTTCCACCCCCCCCCCCCCACCCACAACACACTTCCCAATACCACCTCCAATGCCCGACCTATATCCCTCCCTCAGGCTTTTCTCCTTTTCCAACACCCTTTACACTCCATTTCCAGCCTTTGTCACTTACTCCACCCATTTGTCATCCAAACTCCTCATATACCTCTCTTGGCACATTTTTGCCCTGTCCCCACCTCTCTTTTCCAGCTCCCCCCATTACACAACAATACAATCAGTACCTAGTGGATTGAAAGTGACAACGCAGGTAGATAGGGTAGTCATAAAGGCTTTTGGTATATTGACCTTCATCAGTCAGCGTAGTGAGTATAGAGGTTGGGAGGTCATGTTACAGTTGCAAAAGGCATTGGTGAGGCCACATTTAGAGTATTGTGTTCAGTTTTGGTCACCATGATATAGGAAAGATGTTGTCAAGCCATAAACGGTGCAGAGGACTTACAAGGAAGGTGCCAGCACTCGAGGGCCTGAACTATGGGGTGAGGTTGAGCAGACTAGGACTTTATTCCTTGGAGCACAGAAAGATGAGTGGTGATCTTATTGAGGTGTACAAAATTATGAGGAATCGATCAGTAAATGCACAGTGTCCTCTGCCCAGAGTAGGGGAATTGAGAACCAGAGAACATAGGTTTAAGATGAGGGGGGAAAGATTTAATAGGAACCTGAGAACGCACTAAACTGTACAAAGTTACAACAACATGGGGGCTTTCACAGCCTCAGAATGCCCCAATACCCTTTATACACAAAGAAATACTCATTGAAGTTTAGTCATGCCTACAATGCTATAAGACCATGACACAAGATGGTGTCGGCAACAAGGGGCATCATATCAGATATAAGCACCAGGAGAGAGTAAGTAAGAGTTGGGGTAAGCCAGTTCAGTCTGTGAACCTGCTCCGCATTGGAGATCAACGCATCTTGGGCTACCCATAAATCTTTTAATTTCCTTCATATCCGGAAACATATTGATCCCAGCTCTCGACAATTCAAAATCCGAGGTCAATCAGAGAAGAGAATGTCAATGGTTCACTACCATATTAGTGAAGAAACCTCCACTCTTTCCAGTCCCAGAGAGAAATTGGAGCACCCAGAGAAAACCTATGTGATCACAGAGAGAAAGTACAAACTGTGTACAGACAAGCACCCGTAGTCAGGATTGTCTGGCGCTATAAGGCAGCAACTCTACCGCTGCACCACCGTGCCACCCACTGGTTCACTTTTTCAGGTGAGTGATCTTTCGACAGAAGAATCAGGAGAGGAGTACGCCAAAGTTTGTAAGTTATTTGGCTTATATAAATTGTAAACTGTACCCAATGTGTAGTATAGTGCGAGTGTATAGGATGATCGCTGGGCAGCATGGACTCAGTGGGCTGAAGGGCCTGTTTCCACGCTGTATTTCTAAACTAAATTAAACTGGCCCTTGGAGCCTGCTCCACAATTCAGCAGCACCCTAGCTGACAGCTACCTTAACACTATTTCATCATAATTAATAAAGCTCCTTTAAATTGCTTCACCAAGCAATCCTTCATGACCAAGTTTTTAATCACCTTTTTCTAATTTCTCCTGAAAGTAAAGACACAATTATGCCAGTGCTGGAAACACCAATTAGAGGCAAAATCAACATAGCATGTTTAACATGGTTATCGACCCTGCATCAGGTGTGAGTAAAGGGGTTTAGGTTTCGTTTAGTTTAGATTAGAGATACTGCGTTGAACAAGCCCTTCAGACCACCAAGTCTGCACCGATCAGCGATCCCTACACAGTAACACTACCCTACACGCACTAGGGCCAATCTTGCATTTATACATTTAAAATGTCTTTGGAGTGTGGGACGAAACTGAAGATCTCGGCGAAAACCTACGCCGGTCACGGGGAGAATGTGGAAACTCTGTTCTGACAGCACACGTAATCGGGATCGAACCTGGGACTCTGACGCTGTAAGGCAGTAGGTTCTACCGCTACGCCAATAGCTCGTTCAATAAGCGACCAAAGATGTAGTGATCAGATGGGAAAGCCAATATCAATGGATCGGCAATGACAGGCCGTATTGAACAGTAACGCAGTCTTGAGGGGCTCAATGCCGCATTCCTGTTTCCAGTTCTCATGTTCTATATAAATGCAATGTATTATTGTGCATTGGAACTGCTGACAGAGGGGTTTGATAGATGACAGATGAAGATGAGATATTAAAGGCTTTTCTATTGAGCTGCAGCGTCAACCAATGTGCAAGAACTGCCCATGGTTATTTTGGGCTTTTTGCTCCAGTGCACACTGTAGCACGGAGGTCCAATGTTTGATCAAGTTTACCCCCCCCCCACCCCCCCCACCTCTCCAGAAACCGCAGTGGAAAGTACACTGAAGATAGACACAAAGTGCTGGAGTAACTAAGCCAGTCAGGCAGCATCTCTGGAGAAAAAGGATGGGTGACGTTTCTGGTTGGGACCCTTCTTCAGACTGACAGTAGAGGGGATGGAATTGGAGGTACGAAAAGGCCAGAACAAAAGCACACTAGCAGGTTGCATCAAAGCTCTGCCCAAGACTGCAAGAAATCACAGGAGAAACATGCATGGGTTACTGATTGTGGATGATCAGCCATGATCACAATGAATGGCGGTGCAGGCTCAAAGGGCCAAATGGCCTCCTCCTCCACCTATTTTCTATGTTTCTATGTTTCAATAAGCTTGTGGATGTAGCCGTCTATCAGACAGACCGGCATTCTCCCCTTCACACCTCCACACCATTGATTTCACTTACATTTCATGCTGCCTTGGGAAAGCAACCAACATCATCAAGAATCTTTCTTCACACCGGTCATTCCCTCTTCTCCCCTCTCCTGTCAGCCAGAAGATACAAACATTTGAAAGCAGGTTCCACCAAAATCAGGAATGGAAGATAGACACAAAAAGCTTGAGTAACTCAGCGGGTCAGTCAGCATCTCTGGAGAAAGGGAATAGGTGACGTTTCAGGTTGAGACCCTTCTTGACCCGAAACTTCACCTCTTTCTCTAGAGATGCTGTACACCGCTGAGTTACTCCAGCTTTTTGTGTCTATCTTTGGTTTAAACCAGCATCTGCAGTTCCTTCCCTCACAGATTCAGGAATGTCATCCTTCTCATTGCTAGACCACTTCATGGTCCTTCCGTAAGCTTGATCTTCCATCCTCATTACCGACATTGGACTTTTGACTGTACCTGCTAGACAACAATGATGAGGCAATATATTTAGCACTTTGGTATGTTTCTCGTTTGACCAAATTATACTTGTGTCTGGCTTGAATGTATTCATGTATAGTGTGATTTGATTTATCGGGTGGCATGCAAACAAAAGCTTTTCAATATATATTAGTACACATGACAATATTAAATTAATACCAAATACCGTGAAGGGAAAAAGGTGTCCATGTGTGAATCGGTTAATATGAAGTAGCCACCAGCTACCTCATGGATTGACAGATGGCACAAGGGTCTGTTGCACACACACACACACACACACACACACACACACACACACACACACACACACACCTCAGCACACACACAGCCCACACACACCCACACCTCAGCACACACATGCATATGCACACACCCGCACACACACACATGCACAAACGTACATGCACATGCACATGCAAGCACACACACACACATACACACAAACGCACACGCTCGCACACCCACATGCACACACGCGCGCATACACACACATACACGCACACACATATGCACACAAACCCTTTCAGCAACTCCATCCATCTCCTTTCACTGCTTCAGGCCCCCCACTCTTAGTCACCACTCCCTCTGAAACGGGACCATGTCCCACTGGGGACTGCGTGACGCTTCCCCTTAGCTTGGGGAAGCTTCCGCGTGTTTCTACCAAGCAGAGACATGGGGACCACCAGAGGGAACAGGTTGGTTAGGTGAAAGCTAAAGACTATGTGGTGTTAAGTTTGTTTCACCTGTGAGTGCAGCTCTCACTCACTCGAGCACTGCGGAGTCAGCCTGGATATGTGGCCGACCTGCAGACTGGGTCTTGAAGCCACAACTTCTGATTCAGACAACTTGGTTATTCACTGTGACTTGTTCTGCAGTGACGGGGAGATGAGGTGATGGCATGTTTTGATAAAGCTGATCAGCTGCCTTGATAAGATGTCGCTCAGATACTTGGAGCTTCAAGGGGAAGAGAGCGTGAAAAGCAGCGCTGGCTCGGTGATTTGCAGAGGTTGCCACGGTTCACCTCACAGTGCGACCAATGCTGCCAGGAAGGATGTTGTAAGTCAGCGTCAGGGTGTAAGAGGTAATTATCTCGGCTCCTGGAGTCGAACAGAATCAGTCAGTAAAATATCATTACTTTGCCAGGCCCTTATGGGTGGCACAGTGGCGCAGTGGTCGATCTGCTGCCTCACAGCGCCGGAGACCCAAATTCAATCCAGACCTTGCGTGCTGTCTGCGTGAAATTTGCACGTTCTCGTGTGACCGCATGGGTTTCCTCTGGAGGCTCCAGTTTCTTCCCACATCCCAAAGGCATGCGGGTTTGCAGATTAATTGGCCTCTGTAAATTGCCCCAAGACTGCAGAGAAAATGAGTGTGAACGGGTGATCGATGGTCGGCCGGGACAGCTACACATTGTTCCCATGGAGGCACAAGGAACTGCAGATGCTGGTTTACAAAATAGACAGAAAGAGCTGGCATATCTCTGCGGGTCAGGCAGCATCTCTGGAGAACGTGCATAGGTGATGTTTCGGGTCGAGATCCCTCTTCAGCCTGAATCTAAAACGCTACCTATCCATGTTCCCCTGAGATGCTGCCTGACCCGCTGAGATACGCCAGCTCTTTCTGTCTTTATGTTGTTCCCATAATGGAACTGATCAAAATCTCTTGACTGCTGCAGCAGATCTGTTCCAGACCACAAGGCTCCTATACCACCATCTCCCTTTGTCCCGCTATTATAGACTGTAAATGACTCACTTATTTACCGCAGACAGTCAGTGAGACAAAGTTCCACTCTTTGCATTCTTTCATGCAGATGCTCCAATCCTCTCCTCTCTGTGTTCAGTAGTTTAGTTTAGAGACACAGCTCAGAAACGGGCCCTTCGGCCCACCAAGTCCACGCTAACCAGCGATCACCGCACATTAACACTAACATTCACACACTAGGGTCAATTTACAATTATACCAAGCCAATTAACCTACAAACGTGTATGTATATGGGGTGTGGGAGGAAACTCGAGCATCCGGAGAAACCCCACGCAGGTCACGGGGAGAATGTACAAACCCCTTGCGGGCAGCACCTGTAGTCAGGATCGAACCCGGGTCTCTGGTGTTGTAAGGCACCAGTTCCACCGCTGCGCCACCATGCCGTCCTTTTTTTAAGTTTGTTTACAGATAGTTGTAGGATCTCCTGTGTTTTTTGTTGACTTGCAGACAGTGGCCTATACTGCATGTGACTGAGGATATGCTATGAGTCGCTGCCTCAAAAAGCTGCCAGCATCATCAAGGACCCACACCATCCTGGCCACACACTCATCTCTCCGCTGCCATCAGGTAGAAGGTACATCCAGGTTCAGGAACAACTACTTCCCCACAGCCATCAGACTATTAAACACAACTTCAAACAAACTCTGAACTATAAACTCCCTGATCCCTGACCAGTCTGAAGAAGGGTCTCGACCCGAAACGTCGCCTATCTCCTTCGCTCCTTAGATGCTGCTGCACCCGCTGAGCTTCTCCAGCTTTTTGTGTAACCCTCTGAACTATAACAACCTATTGCACTTTATCTGTTTATTGATGTGTGTATATATATATATGGTCTCACACTAATCTGATCTGTATTTATGTCTACAATATCCTGTTGTGCTGCAGCAATGCAAGAATTTCATTGTCCTATCTGGGACACATCTGGGACAATAAACTCTCTTGAATCTTGAATCTTGAACGATGAATCTGTGCGCACAATGCTATTTGTCAGACATTGTGCCTGTGCATCTATTCTGAGCATGGAACAAAGGCCAGGTCTCTTGCCTGGAGCTAAGCACGAGGGTTGGCACCTACATATATAATTTCTTTTTAATTTGTTGCCGCGTCGACCTGACTAGCCCCGTGTCTTTCATGGACAGGAGTTAAGCCTCTTGCAGATGGAATTTCACCCTCTGGGGGTACTGGATAAAATATATATGTTTCTAAAACCTGCAACAAGCTACACTTCAACAGTGAAACAAACCCAACAAAATGCAGCTTTGGAGGAAACCTTGCCACTCAGTTGACTTCCTGTGCATCACAACTTAATTTATAATTTCAAACAATTAGACTATCAGCGATGATTGTAATGGAAAACAATGAAAAGCAGTACTGTACTTCCAAATGGATATTCGGAAGCTATGTTTAGTTTGGTTTAGATTAGGGACACAGCGTAGAAACAGGCTCTTCAGCCCACCGAGTCCGTGCCGACCAACCATACATTTGTTGGTCAGCACGGACCAACCATACATCACCCGTACATTTGTTCTATCCTACACGCTAGGGACAATTTACAGAAGCCAATTAATCTACAAACCCGCACTCTTTGGAATGTGGGAGGAAACCGGAGCACCTGGAGGAAAGCCACGTGGCCACAGGGAGAATGTGCAAACTCCACACGGACAGCACCCCTAGTCAGGATCGAACCCAGGTCTCAGGCGCTGTAATGCTGTAACTACTGCTGTGCCCACTGCATTCTGTTAACCTGCAATGCCGTAAGGTTTGATGTTCAATAGTCTTCAATTAAGTTTTATCGCATTAAAACATGCAATGTATATGCAAGTTGTTGCAGTGAGCAGGGGGACACAGTGACGTGGCTGCTGCCTCGCAGTGCCAGAAACCCAGGTTTAACCCTGACCTCGGGTGCTGTCTGTGTGGAGTTTGCATGTTTCCCATGACAATGTGGGTTTATGCCCACATCCTAAAGATGTGCGTGCTTGCTTGATGGCCAGTGTTGACTAGGTGGGCCTCTGCTCCCCCTGTTCTGGGCAAAAGACTTTGCATTTACTCAATCTATTCCTCTCATGATTAGGTTTTGCATCCTTTTGAAAGACACTACCTCTGACTGAATGGGTCTCCCACAGTACTCCATTGAAGGACAAGACCTCTAACTGTGTGGCTCTCCTGTGGTGGTACTGCATCAGAAGACATCTAAGACTGCGGCTATCCAACAGCACGGCATTGAAGTACAGCGCTGAATCTATTAGTCACCTACAGTCGAACATTGTCAGACAACACATCTAACTGTGTAGCTCTCCTGTGGTGCTATGTTAGGGCAGCACGGTGGCGCAGCAGTAGTGTTGCTGCCTTATAGCACTGTAACGCTAGAGACCCGGGTTCAATCCCGATTACGGCGTTTGTAAGTTCTCCCCGTGCTCACGTGGGTTTTCTCCGAGATCTTTGGTTTCCTCCCACACCCCAAAGTCGTACAAGTTTGCAGTTTAATAGGCTTGGTATAAATGTAAATTGTCCCTGGTGTGTGCAGAATGGTGTTATTGTGTGGGGCTCACTGGTCGGTGCGGACCCGGTGGGCCGAAGGGCCTGTTTCCATGCTGTATCTCTAAGCTAAACTAAACTAAACATCGAAGACCAAGACTGTGGCTCTCCTACATGATGACATCAAAGTTCATCACTGAATCTATTGGGTCTTCTACAGTACAACATTGAAAGGCAACACCTTGGACTATGTGACTATGGCTCTTCCACGGTACAACAATGAAAGATATCTGTGCCTGTACGGATCCCCTGCAGTACGTTGGGCCTCAGGCCAGATTGTGCGCTCAGACAGGGACACACACACACGGCTTCTCCCTCCGAGCCGAGAGAGAAAAAAAAAGATTTATTTTCCTTTCGCACCAGCAGCGTACTAACTGTACCAGATTTTCAACTTGACAATCTCGGTGCATAATAACAGTGAAACCACAAGAGATCGCTTGCTGGGGAGGGTGGCAACATGCCAGCTGGAGTCACACCACATACAGGTGCTAGTGACTCTGTGGCCACACTGGCGGTATCTGTCTGGGTGAGGGGTGAGGGGGGGTGGGGTGGGTGTTGGGAGGAGGTCAGGGTGGGTTGGGCAGGTGCAGTGGCTTAAATAGGCCTCGGCATGTCATGATGGCTTCATTCTCTGCAACCCCTGTTTTGTTCTGCTGCTGTCTTGTTACTTGCTAATGCTGACACCAATAACAAACACACCTCCAATGCCTCGCTAAATTCTTCCATAAACATGTTCCTTAGACACATACCAGATGAGTTTATAATGTGGGTGAAGGCAGGCGGTGGGGGGGAGGTGAGATGAACAACATCAATCAAAAATTTACTGAAATGAATAACAAACTTGTATTTATGCAATGTCTTTCACACAGTGATACATCCTGGGGCTCTTTACAGGAAACTTAGTGAACTACACTTTAACGCTGAGCTGGATGAGATTGTGACAGGAGAAGGAAACATGGTGAGAGAGGGGCTTTTCATGGAGATGTAGGTTAAAAAAAATACTTGCATGGGTATTTTCAGAGCATGTGCACAAGAAACATGAAGGGGCAGTTACAAATAGAGCTCTGATGAAAATCAGAGGTGGGCAAGTGACGACAAATGGAGGAATGCTGAGAATTAGTTTAGTTTAGAGATGGTTTAAAACAGGCCCATCGGCCCACCGCGTCCATGCCCCCGTACACTAGCACACAACACACAACACACAAGGGATAATTTGCAATCTTTACCGAAGCCAAGTAACCGACAAATCTGTATCTCTTAGGAGTGTGAGGAGGCACAGGACCCGGGGAAACCCACGCGGTCACAGGGAGAATGTACACACAAAGTCCGTACAGACAGCAGCTGTAGGCAGGATCGAACCCGGGTGTCTGGCGCTGTAAGACAGCAACTCCACTGCTGCGCCACTGTGCCATCCCAATGATGGAGAGTTCTCAGAGTTAGTGCAAGTTGAAAGGCATGAGGCCTCATAGGGGCGGACAACAAGGATGGGCATCTTGCTTTGATGATGTAGCCTGACTAGGAGCCAGTGTGTACAGTGTTGGGGACGGCACAGTGGCGCAGCTGGTAGATCTGCTACCTCACAGCACCAGAGACCCAAGTTTGATCCTGACCTTGCGTGCTGTCTGTGTGGAGTTTGCAGGTTCTCTCTGTGAACGCTTGAGTTTAGTTTGAAGATACAGTGTGGAAACAGGCCCTCAGCCTGTAGTTCTATCCTACACACACTAGGGACAATTTACAGAAGCCAATTAACCTACGAACTTGCTCGTCTTTGCAAATGTAGGAGGAAACTGGAGCACCTGCAGAGAACCCATGTTGTCACAAGGAGGACGTACAAACTCCGTACAGGCAGCACCCATAGTCTAGATTGAACCTGGGTCTTTGGGTGCTGTAAGGCAGCAACTCTACCACTGTGCCACTGTGTTGCCCCAGTTTCCTCTGGGTGCTCCTGTTTCCTTCCTCATCCCAAAGAAGTGTGGGTTTGCAGGGTAATTGGCTGTGGAAAATTGCCCCTAATGTGTAGGTAATGGTGCAAAAGTGGGGATACCATAGAACTAGCATGAAGGGGTGATCAATGGTCAGCATGGACTTGGTGGGCTGAAGGGCCTGGTTCCATGCTGGATCTCTACACTAAACTAAAAGACCACAAGCACACTGTGTGAGTAGGATCTGGCGCATGTTGAGGTCTTGACTGAAAACAATAGTCTTCATTTAATCACTGTCAAGGTTGTGAAGAAAGAGCTACATTTGGGAAGACAACTGCAATGGTTGTTTCTGCCCAATGTTTACCCAGGAATGAGTAGGTTAACCTATGATGAGCGTTTGTCATCACTGGGCTGTACTCGCTGGAGTTTAGGTGAATGAGTGGGGACCTCGTTGAAACATACAGAATAGTGAAAGGCTTGGATACAATGGATGTAGAGAGGATGTTTCCACTAGTGGGAGAGTCTAGGGTTAGAGGTCATAACCTCAGAATTAATGGACGTTCTTTTAGGAAGGAGATGAGGAGGAATTTATTTAGTCAGAAGGTGGTGAATCTGTGAAATCATTTGCCACATAAGGCTGTGGAGGCCATGTCAGTGGATATTTTTAAGGCCGAGATAGATAGATATTCTTGATTAGTACGAATGTCAGGTGTTATGGGGAGAAGGCAGGAGAATGGGGTTGGGAGGGAGAGATAGATCAGCCATTATTGAATGGCAGAGTAGACTTGATGGGCCAAATGGCCTAATTCTGCTCCTATCATTTATGAACATGAATTTCTGATCTATCCTCTTCACAGATTATGAAGATACTATAGATTTGTGAAGCCACCGTCAAGTTTTAGAAATAAAGACACTAGAGACCACATTTGCAGGAATGAGTCTGAAGAAGGGTCCTGACACACAACTGTCTACTACCCTCCACTGATGCTGCCTGACCTGCTGGGTTCCTCCATCAGACTGTTTTTGGCCAAGTTTTAGGCCTTCATGAGGATTGCCGCCTGCTCCTGGGGTTTCTGCAACGACGCCCCTTCTTCCAACTTCCTGCAGTGAGTCTTGTTTGATGTCCTCTCCGATGACTTCTCTTCAATTAATTCTGCTTAACGATCCCTGTGCAGCGACTCCCGCTCATAACCTTCCCTCGGGGAATCCTGATCAATGGCTACTGATCACTGTTCCCACATCAATAATGCCCTTTCATGTGGTTAACAGTGAAGGTACTTCCTTCAAACGAGGGATAAGCTGCAAGGGAATGTAAAATGAAAACCTCTCTCCCCCTCCTTCATACTGTTAGGCGCCAATACTACGTACGATTAGAGAAGTGTTGAAACTGTATTTTTTTGATCTTGTCTCTTTGTGACACCTGTAAACACTTCTCGTTCTTCACTCCCCACTGTTAATTGAATTAGGGGCCCAAGGGGAGATTCATTTGCTTTTTCATGTGCCGAAGGGGCTGTAAATAATCTTAAGCACCCTCACCAGGGACTGTCTCCACACTGATTAATGTTGTTTAGCTTCACGGAATAGATATTTGTTTTCATAAATCAGTTTTTAAAGCTTTTGGGGCGTGGAGGCTTGTGCCTGTGGGAGTTCTTCACCAGCCACTAAATTTAAACCAATTCCCATCGAGACAGGGAAGATGAGGAACCCGTTTCATGCACAGTGCAATGAGTGCGTGTTGCCTGAGAGGGTGCTAGAAGCAGGCTGAATGGCAGAAATGCTCAGAGAGGTTTAGAGAGATAAACTTGGGCAAATGGTACTAGCTTAGATGTGCATCTTAGACCAGGGATTCCCAACCTTTTTCATCCCGTTTACCCCAGGCAACTTTAATCGCACATAACAATGTTTTTTCACTTATTTATGAACAACTAATGATGAACAGATACCGGTATACCAGAATCAAGTACAGTCATTCAAGGGAAAAATAGGTACAAATCCAGAATCAACAAATTTACCCCTTGGGTAGGCAAAATTTACCCCCTGGGGGTGAATTTACCCCAGGTTGGGAACCCTTGCCTTAGACAGACACAAAAGCTGGAGTAACTCAGCGGGTCAGGCAGTATCTCCGGAGAAAAGGAACGTCAACTTTTCTTTTCCTCCAGAGATGCTGCCTGACCCGCTGAGTTAATCCAGCATTTTGTGTCGACCTTCAGTGTGAACCAGCATCCGCAGTTCCTTCCTCCACATAGTTGTGCCTCATAGTCGGCATGGATGAGTTGGGCCGAAGGGCCTGTTTCCACGGTCTATGACTCTTTGGCTCTTTGGCTCTGTGTTTGTGAAGGAGAAAACACAGGGCTACAGGTGAACGGCAGAGACTGGAACTCTCTCTGGGAATTTGGGCCGAAAGACCATCTCCAGCAAACATATAATCATGGACAGGGATTGAGTTTCGTGAGTCATGGATTTACATTCATCCAGACAGGTCAGTTCAGTTTAGTTTATTGTCACGTGTACCGAGGTACAATGAAAAGGTTTTGTTGGCAAGTCAGCAGAAAGACAACACATGATTACAATCGAGCCAATTACAGTGTATAGATGCATGATAAGGGAATAATGTTTAGTGCGAGGTCCGATCAGGGATATGACCAATGAGATAGCTGTTTAGGACAGCTGCCTGGCTGTGGTAGCATGGTTCAGTTGACTGATGACAGCTGGGAAGAAACTGTCCCTGAATCTGGAGGTGTGCGTGTTCACACTTTTTCACAAAGGGTGAATATGTCATCAGAATCTTGGCTTCTACCCTTTGGAGGGATGTAAAGCCTTGAGGACTCAGGACGTGCGTCACCCTCCACAGGATACCCAGCCTGGTTGATCCAGTTAAGGTTCTGCTCAATGGCAACCCCATGAGATGATGAAGGGAACTGGGTGATGTCGAAAGCAGGTGATTAGCAACCCTCCTGTTGGAAATAGTCATTGCTTCACATTTCTCTGCCACACATATTGTCACCAATTGCTACGGTGGCGCAGTTGGTGGAGCTGCAGCCTCACAGTGCCAGAGACCCGGGTTCGATCCTGACCTCGGGTACTGTCTGCGTGGAGTTTGCATGTTCTCCCTGTGACAGCGTGCATTTCCTCCGGGTCCTCCGGTTTCCTCCCACATCCCAAAGACATGCGTGCCTGTAGGTTACCTGGCCTTTGTAAATTGCCCCTACTGTGTAGGGAGTGGTTGAGAAGGTGGGGTGGCATAGATCTAGTGTGAACAGGTTGGCGTGGACTCTGTAGACCAAGGGCCTGTTTCTAGGCTGTATCTCTAAACTCTAAACCTCTCTGCCCTGAAAGATGCTGCAGTCGGAGACCATACCTCCCATCAATCGGGATGTCTGGCCAGCTCTTGCTGCATGTAGGCAGGAGCTAGTGCATTTTTTGAGGAGTTGTGAATGATATCGAACGCTGTTCACACCTTACCTTCGATGTGGCAATGCAAGGATGATCATTAGTGAAACAATTGAAGTTGGTTGAGCAGAAGAGACTGCCCTAACAGACTCCAAAGGCAAGATCTTGGGGCTGAGACAATGACCTCCAATGATTTCAACCACCTTTGATGAGGAGTGACTCCAACTGGAATTAAGTTTCTCTTTGACTGCCTTTGATTTCTATATTCCTGACTCCCCGCCAGGTTTGCTTTTCTCGTCAGACAAAGGGTGGCCCGGTGGTGCAGCAGTAGAGTTGCTGCCTCACGTCGCCAGAGACCCGGGTTCGATCCTGACCAGGGGTGCTGTCTGTACGGAGTTTGTATGTTATCCCCGTCACCTGCATGGGTTTTCTCTGGGTGCTCCAGTTTCCTCCGTCACTCCAAAGATGTACAGGTTTGTAGGTTAATTGGCTTCGGTAAAAAATGGTTAATTGTCCCTTATGTGTAGGATAGTGCGAGTGTATGGGGATGAGGGTTTGCATGTCAGCAGAACTCGGTAGGCCAGAGGGTCTGTTTCAACGCTGTATTCTAAACCGAAGCTAAACAACACACTAGTTATAGCTGGACACAAAATGCTGGAGTAACTCAGCGGGTCAGAGTGGACTTTCTGGAGAATCTCTGGAGAAGCAGTATTCAGTCTGACGAATGGTCCTGGCCCGAAACGTCACTCATCCCTTTTCTCCAGAGATGTTGCCTGACCCGCTGAGTTACTCCAGCACTTTGGTGTCGATCTTCGGTATAAACCAGCATCTGCAGTTCCTTCCTACACTAATTTTTTTTTTTGTTTGTTTTTTTTTGTTTATTTTTGTTAGAAGTAAGTACAATAGTGTGGTACTTGAGTACCTAAGACATACATACATATTTCCATTCTTGTACAACTTTGTATTTTTCATTTAATAATAAAAGAACAGTGGAAGAAAAACGAAATAACGAGTGTCGGAATAGATAGACAAGCGAGGAGAAACAGATAGTAAAAGAAATAAAGGACATAGAAGAGAAGCTGAAAAGATTGAAATAGAAGGAGAAAGTAAAGAAAATAGAGATTAGGAGAGATCTACCTATTTCGTAATTTTTGCCCATCCGTCACCTGGTTCTAAACCATTTAATTTCTGAGGTTATGTTATGTTGCACCATATGCTTGTAAAAAGTTGATAAAAGGAGACCAAGTCTTTGAGAATTGGTCTACTTTGCCTAGTAGGAGAAATCTAATTTCTTCAAGATGAAGCGTTTCAGACATATTTGAAATCCACATTTTGAATGTTGGCGTGGTTGCGTTTTTCCAAAATTTGAGTATAAGTTTTTTTGCTGTTATTAGACCGTAATTAAGAAAAGCTTCTTGGAATATAGTTAGTTTACTTCCCTCTTCCATTGATCCAAAGATAATCAGTTCTGTATTGGGGTTCAATTTTGTGTTAAATAGTTTTGTAAAAATTCCAAAAATTTCATTCCAAAATTTATACAGCTTTATACAAGAGACAATGGAATGTGCTATGGTGGCATTTTGAGTTAGACATTTGTCACAGATGGGAGAAACATTTGAGAATATTTTATTTTTTATCTTCCTACACTAATTACAGCTGGACTGGGCTCTGTCTAGAGTCTTGCATTGTTTCTGAGTATTATAAATGGGGCGTAATTGGGAATAATCTCTGGAAAGAACATTTACTCTGTCACTGTAAACAACTAGGCTGGCCTTTACTGCGCAGGAATTAGCAGGGGTTGTTCTAGTGAGCAATGAAGGATAGAAGCCTGGTACAGATGTTACTTAATCCCGTGATGACAGTCATTACCACAGTCTTTACCTCAGCCATCAGCAAAACCTAGTGTCGCAGTCATTTGCCTCAGGCTGCCCTAATTGCAGTAACAAACAAAGTTTTCATTGTGCTGTCTGACTGCATCAAGTTGATGTCCATGGAGAGGGGGGTGGGAATACCAACAAGTTGATTTTCTATCAAAACAACCTGTTCCATACCCAAGGTGGACAAAAGTGCTGGAGAGCGAAGGAAATAGGCAACGTTTCAGGCCGCAACCCTTCTTTGTTTCGGCCTGAAACGTTGCCCTTTTCCTTCGCCCCGTAGATGCTGCTGCACCTGCTGAGTTTCCCTAGCACTTTTGTCCACCTTCGGTTTTCCATCATCTGCAGTTCCTTCTTAAACTCTGTTCCATACCCATGTGTTCACGTCCATTTCCAGCTCTCCACCAGGCCCACTCACTTTTGGTAGAAGGCATGGACTTTGACTGAAGGAAATTCCAGGAGGTTTAAAGAAGAACTCCTGCTAACCTGCTGCTCTTGATTATCTGTGCGGCAGAAGTAATGGGAGCAGAATTAGGCCATTCGGCCCATCAAGTCTACTCCGCCATTCAATCTACCTCTCCCTCCTAACCCCATTCTCCCAATAACCTCTGACACCTCCCAGCCCACACCCAGAAGCTCCCTGCCCGCCGTGACCTGAAGGGGGGAAGCCACTGAGCTGGCCCCTGCTCGTTCCCCGAACACCAGAGACCAGGAGGATGGAGCTGGAGATGGCGACGGAAGTGACGGGCCATGAGATAGATCAGGAGGAGAGGGAACCCGGGTCTGGCTGAACCGTGCACTCAACGTTGGCTGCAAGAGGCACCCCCAGGGCACAAAGGTGAACGTGCAAGGAAGATCGCTGGTTGATCCACACAGCCAATGAAAGCGATAAGGGTAGATAGCTATTCAGGACAACTAGCTACCTCAGGAGGCCCGCAGCAGCCTGGGGCTTGCCTGGAATGGGCACCGCTCATAAGACCCAGAGCCCGGACTAAAGATGGTGCCACTTGCATGTGCGCTCAGTGCATTGTTCCTGTACACTTTGCTAATCGGGGATTGTACTTAAGCATGGAAATACAGTACTGAACCATATGTAAGTAAAATGTTTCTCTGTGCATGTGCATGTGACAATAAAAGCACTATTGAAGCCATTGAAGCCATTACCCATTGATTCTTTATGTCGCTCTGTCTTCTCGTGCCAACTAGTGAGTGCATTAGTGAGCCCTCCATGATATGCAACTGCATGGTTTTTAACCATCAGTTCAAGAGATCCTTTATGTCCCTCCCTCTCTTGCATGCTGTACAGGATGTGGTGCGGGTGTGGGATGTACAGAGAAGACCAGGCCAGGATTGGAGAGGATGGTCAGCTGAGTGGTGATCATCGGCAATTGGACCGGAAAACCATTCAGTGGAAAGCAACGCAACGGAGGAGCAGACGAACTGTGCAGGCGGGAACTCCAGATGCCGGTTCACACTGTAGATAGACACAAAATGGTGGAGTAGCTCAACGGGGCAGGCAGCATTCCTTCTCTCCTTCTGGAGAGAAGGAATGTAGGTGGCATTTCCCGTTTGAAGCAGGGTCTCAACCCAAAACGCCATAAGATCATAAGGAATAGGAGTTGAATTAGGCCATTCGGCCCATCAAGTCTACTCTGCCATTCTATCATGGCTGATCTCTCGCTCCCTCCAAACCCCATTCTTCTGCCTTCTCCCCATAACCCCTGACATGAAACGTCACCCATTTCTTCTCTCCAGAGATATTGTCTGTTCCGCTGTGTTACTTTGAACTAAGAACTCTGCATTTACAACAACTGGGACTTGAATATGGCACCAAATTGGCATCTCTGTATACTGTCTCAGCGTTCTACTGCTACATACGACCAATGGAGTGAATACAACTTTTGACAGCTGTTCAGGCGGCATATTAACAAAAATAACAACAATTTTATAACAAAAAGCAGGTTATCGGGCCTTTATCAGATTTCTGATGCTGAGCTTGTGCCAACTGTGTTTGGTGCTTTAGCACAGTGGATATGTTTAATCGTTTTTCCCAAGTTGTGAAACACTTTGGGAACAGATTGAGCCTGTTAAGTAATTATTATTAATGCAAGATCTTTCTACTTTCATTGGGGAATCTCACATGAGAAGAGCTGCAATAATGCTGTGGCAACATCATTCTCTATCCCATTCCCACTGGCGCAAATGTCTGCGTCACCGTGCAAGGAACATGGTAAAGATAACTGTTGATCCAAACATGGCCTCAACAAATCCTTCTGGCACTCTCTCCATCTCCCAGGATCCCATATCATTCAAATTTCCACCTGGCCAGTTCTCATTTACTCCATATCGACAACTGGCTGAGTTGGAGAATTCCAAAGATTCAAAACTCTCCAAGAAAAGAAGTTAGTCTTCGTCTCCTTCTGAAATGGATGTCCTCTTCTTCTGAAAACAGGCTTCCCGGCTGTAGATATCTCCCGCCGGGAGCACCAACCTCTCAACATCCATTCCATTTCAGAAGGAACTGCAGAGGCTGGTTTATGCCGAACAAAACACAAAATGCTGGAGTAACTCAGCGGGTCAGGCGGCATCTCTGGGGAAAAGGAATAGGCGCTGTTTTGGGTTAGAACTCTTCTTCAGACTGAAAGATAGAGGTGGGGGGATGGGGGTGTGGGGGGTGGAACTGGAGGCGTGAAAAGGCCAGAACAATTCAGGGTAGGCAAGCGATTACCCCAGGAAGGGTGGAGTCTATTATGGCCCATTGTTGGCTGGGGAAGATGTACTAGCGAGACGGATACAAGGATGCAAACAGTAGAACTAGTTGGACAACTAGGGTGGAGGAGGGGGGGGAGGGAATGTAGGAGTTAATTGAAATGAGAGAAATCAATATTCATGCCACTGAGTTGTAAGCTGCCCAAGCGAAATATGAGGCGCTGTTCTTCCAATTTGCATGAGGCCTCACACTGACAATGGAGGAGGCCCTTTCCGTGAATCCCCCTTCAGAATCTAACACGATTCAAAAAGATAACCTCTCCATTTTTCTAAACTGCAGTGAGTAAAAGCCCAATATGTTCGACTGCACATAAATCAACCTTGCGGGAATCAGCACAGTAATTATCTCTGCACTGCCTCCAATGCACATGTATTACCCTTGTAACACAGTGACCAAAATTAAAGAGATGCTATGTCATCAACGTCCTGTAAAAATGTATCATTATTGTAAACCAAATACGAACAGGTTCTTTTGAAAAAAGTGTGGTGGAGACCAAGCAATGATGAAACATAATCCTCTCAGTCATCATTTAGAAAACATAGAAACATAGAAAAATAGGTGCAGGTGTAGGCCATTCAGTCCTTCAAACCAGCACTGCCAATCAATATGATCATGGCGGATAATCTAAAATCAGTATCCCGTTCCTGCTTTTTCCCCATATCGCTTGATTCCTTTAGCCCTAAGAACAAAATCTAACTCTCTCTTGAGATCATCCAGTGAATTGGCCTCCACTGCCTTCTGTGGCAGAGAACTCCACAGATTCACAACTCTCCGGGTGAAAACATTTTTCCTCACCTCAGTCCTAAATGGCCAGCCCCTTATTTTTAAACTGTGACCCCCCGGTTCTGGATTCCCCCAACATTTTTCCTGCACCTAGCCTGTCCAATCCTTTAATAATTTTGCACATTTCCATAAGAGGCTCTCTCTTGTGATCTTTTTAGCAATAAGAATCAGTTAATTATTATTTCTTGATGTATCCATGCAGGGTGGGGAGAGCAGAATGAAGGAATGGGATGTAGCAATCGGTAAAGTGTTCTTTCATTAAAACAGGTTTTCTTGCATTCTGTTGACACAAACTCAAATTGCGGATTAAGCTCACTCATTAGATCATTAGCCTGACTTTGCTAGGTGCACTTGGGCGTGTGTTGGGTACAATTAAATAACAGCACAAACACAACACCGTAAACCAAAGAGCAAAAAATAGCATCTGTTAGCATTCTTCTAAATTAGCTTTACACAAGAGACTGTGTTCTCACAAGTTTGACAAATCCAACTCCATTCCCCATTAGCTGATCTTGCACTCTGGGAGTTAGCTACTCACCTGAGTGTCTGCTCATTTACAGAGGCTCCTGTCCTGGCATCTCTTTGAATTTAACATTCTTGTCATCAAGTTTATCCACACGTGACAGTGACCCTCCCAAACTCTAAAGTCCCACTTAGGCAACTGTTTTCGGCGACTACAGGTGACTAGGCTGTCGCCACATGGTCGAGTGATGACGCCTGTATGGTCGTGAGTTGTCTCCTCACGTCGCCTAAAGCGTCGTAACGTTTTTCTGGTCGCCGCTGGATTTCGAAATGTTCAAACCTTTCGGCAACTGTGGGCTTGACATAGCTTGTCTTCTCCTGTCGTAGGTGCTGTTGTAGGTTGTCGCCAGGATGATGCAGGTTGTCGTCAGGTGACGTTGGTTGTCGCTGGGTGCTGACTTCGGTGAATTCCATTGGCGACTACCTACGTCAACCGGCGACAGGTACCGGCGACTGAATTGTCTTCAGTTGTCGCCGACAGGGTTGTTGCTTGTCACAGCTTGTCGTGAGTGGACGTAGGTTGACTTTGGTTGTGGTAGGTTGTCGCCAGTGTGGTCGTAAGTTGTCGTAGGTGTGGTCGTAGGTGGACGTCATAATGGGTTGCCGGTTGTCGGTAGCTTGCCGTAGCTTGACGTCGACTAGGTGGTAGGTTGTTGTAGACATTGTCGTAGACATTGTCGTAGGGGGGTCCAGTCGCCGATTTTTCGGCAACCTGCTACGAAAGTGACAGTCGCCGGCAGTTGCCGAAAAAATCGCCTCAGTGGGACAGGCCCTTAAGCCTTTTCCAGCTCTGCTTTCCTCCAGAGTCTTGCTGCTCCATCTTTCCCGGCAGTCCAAACAGCTTTGAATTTCAGTGTTACATCACTAACGACAGTGTCTTCATCTGTCAACCATCCTAGAGCGGTCCTGAGCTGCCATCTACCTCTTCAGAGAGCCTCGGACTATCTTTAATCAGACTTTACTGGATTTTATCTTACACTAAATATTATTCCCCTTATCATGTGTGTGTACTCCATGGATAGCTCGATTGTAATCATGTATAGTCTTTCTGCTGACTGATTAGCACACAACAGCAACATTTTCACTGTCCCTGTGACAATAAACTAATCTAACTAAACTAAGCTTGCTAGCCTCGACCAAAACTCTGATACTTTTTCTTTCGCTTAAAACACTTCTGAAGGCCCATCATTTTATTGCAATTTGTGCTTCCTCTGATATCTCCTTGCATAGTCCTTTTGATTGGTAGCATTCCATTGAAAATCCCTTTAGCCGTTTGATAAATACAAGCTGCCGTATTGAGTCTTGGCCTTGGCCATCACAGGCCAAAACATAAATGGGGATACACTTTGAATATCGCAGCTGAGCAATATTTGATTCTGAATTGGCTTCCAACAGAGAGTATCCCTGCCCATTGTTGCAGAAACACAGTAGATATTGAGATCTTCCCACTGGTGGGAAAAACCTGAATGAGGGGACACAGTTACAAGATAAGGGGATGATCAATTTAAATTGAGGTACATAGGGGTTTCATCTCAGACAGGAGGTAGTGTCTAGATTTCTCTATCCCCAGAGCATTGTGTAGTATAAATCATTGGGGGTCTAAGTTAAGGGAATTTAGGGCATTGGGCAACTGACACAGAAAAGGAGCTGAAGCTTGAGGCAGGGCAGCCATGATCTTACTGAATTGTGGGGTAGGCTTGATGGGCTGAGTGGCCTAGGGCTGCTCCAATTGTTTAGTGTAGTTGTGCACAGGACTCTGTTTAATGCACTGCACTGAAATAGGACAATTGGCCCACAGGGTCCATGTCAATATTCCAGTGATCCACATGCCGCCACATCCTAAAATAATTCATTTCAACCTATCAACACATGCTTCCATTCACTTCTCCCTCGTCTACTTCCTAGCTTTACTTCAAATGCATCTGTAGAATATACTTTAACCATTCTCCATAGTTCTCATCACTCTCTAGGAAAGAAGGCTCTCCTGAATTCACTCTAAAACTCAACAGTTACGGTCTAGCAAATATGCCTCTAGTTTTGGTACATTCTCATGTTGGATCATTGAGCCACAGAGTAATACAACACAGAAACAGGCACTTTGTCCAACTTGTTCATGCCGATCAAGACGTCCATTTTCTCCCTCGTCACTCATTATTTATTTAATATACGGATAAAATCTCTTTTGTGTTCTACTTTCCCTTCTCTATCAAAGATATCTTGTGCCTCCTTTTTGTCCTTCTTGAGTATACTCCCGCCACCAGTATACTTCTCTGGGGATTCACTTGATCCCACCTGATAGTACCTGACCCATGCCTTCTCTAAGGTACACAAAAATGCTGGAGAAACTCAGCAGGTGCAGCAGCATCTATGGAGCGAAGGAAATAGGCAACGTTTCGGGCCAAATCCATTCTTCAGACTCCATTAAACACCATGCCTTCTCTATTTTGACCAGAGCCTAAATATCGCTTGGCATTTAGAGGTCACTTCTCCTTGAACTCTCGGCATCTCATTTTTAAAAAACCTCCCACTTGCTGGATGTCCCTCAGCCCGCACACAACCAACTACAGTTAACTTTTACAAGTTCCATGGAAATACCTTTTCTATATTAACTCTGTCAAACTCCACGTATTAAAAACATGCAACAAGTCACTCCTCATAGGAACATAGGAAGGTAGAAACTGGAGCAGATCATTCTGACACTCAGCAAGATGGTTTATCTGTAAATTATCCCTAGATACCTGCTTCTCTCTGACTCTACGGAAATATTCTAAGAGAATGTTGGTTCACTCTTTGCTAATTTTGGATTTGTGCTGTTGGGAAGAGGTGGTGGAGGCACTCAGACAGGCACAAATATACGAGGCATAGAGGGTCATGAGCCAAATGTAGGTAATTGGAATTAGTATTTTTCAGGTTTTTTAAATTAACAATGCAGCATGGAAACAGGCCCTTCGGCCCATCATGTCCATGGCAATCATCGTTCACCCATTCACATTTAGTTCTGTTTTATCCTATTTTCTCAGGGGCAATTTACAGAGGCCAATTAACTTATAAACCCGCACGTCTTTGGGATGTGGGGGGAAGCCGGAGCACCCACAGGGAAACACATATGGTCACAAGGAGAACATGCAAACTCCACACAGACAGAACCTGAGACCCCAAAATTGTGTCTTTGGTGCTGTGAGACAGCAGCTCTCCCAGCTGTGCCACTGTGCCACCCACAGTGTAGATAGGCAAAAGAATCGACATGGAGTTGGTGAGCTAAAGAGCCTATATCTCAGCGATGCAACTTAATGTTTTGCAACTTAATAATTAATTTAATGAAATTCAATCCCATTTACAGTCTCAGTTATTTTCTAGACCCTAAGGGAATATGTTTTCCACTTGTGTGAGCATAATGTTGTAGGCTCTATTGGCAATTGTCCTGCAGCTTTCATTATTGGTTGCTGTTACCAGAGTCTCAGAAGGCCTTATATCAATAGCAATCCAAAGAAAAATACTGGCCTGAGAGTACTTTCAACATTTTGTGTTTTTTTGAAAACCAAGTGAGCATATTCTGACCAGGAGCTTGTTGTTTCTATTGCTTTGAAAGGGCCATTCGTGGAAACCACAATGAATTATTTCATCTTTCCACAGATATAAGGACATTCTAATTGCTTGCTTCTCCACCCTTACTTTCGTGATATTGCCAGATACCCAGAATTGTCCAAGCGATTCCAGGGACTGAAGGCCTGGAACTGAACTGATTCCAGGAACTGAAGAAGGGGCGGCACAGTGGTGCAGCGGTAGAGCCATTGCCTCACAGCGCCAGAGACTCGGGATCGATCTTGACCTCGGGTGCCGTCTGTAATAAACTTTGCACATTCTGCCTGTGACCGTGTGGTTTCCTCTGGGTTCTTTGGTTTCCTCCCACGTCTCAAAGTCGTGCAGGTTTGTAGGTTAACTGGCCTCTGTAAATTGCCCCTAGAATGTCGGATGCGAAAGTGGAATAACATAAAACTAGTGTTAACGGGTGTTAGATGGTCAGTGTGGACTCGGTGGCCCACAGGGTCTGTTTCCACTCTGTGTCACTCAACCAAACTAAACTAAACTAAACTAAACTGTGGCGCAGCGGTAGAGTTGCTGCCTTACAGCGCCAGAGACCCGGGTTTGATCCGGACAACAAGGGTTGTCTGTACGGAGTTTGTACGTTCTCCCCGTGACCTGCGTAGGTTTTGTCCGGGATTTCCGGTTTCCTCCCACACTTCAAGGATGTACAGGTTTGTAGATTAATTGGCTTTGTAAATGGACAAAGGACAAGGACAAAGGACATTTATTGTCACATACACCAATTGGTGTAGTGAAATTTGACTTGCCATGCAGCACACAGATAAAGATAAGACCCAACACTAAAGAATTAACAATTAACATAAAAAATCCCCCCACAATGGTTCCCACTGTGGGGGAGGGCACAAAGTCCAGTCCCTTGACCCTAGTGTGTGTAAGATAGTGTTAGTGCGTGGGGATCTCTGGTCGGCCAAAGGGCCTATTTCCACGTTGAATCTCTAAACTAAACTCAACTAAACTAAATCTAGGAACAGCAAAGAGTAAACGTGACAAGCCAAGGAGAAATTACATTTTAAGGAAAGAGTGCTTTTCCTTTTAATTCATGAAACTTTTCCCATTTGCCAAAATTATCAGTGATGGGAAAAAACGTCTGTTTGGGTGGGGCAGGAGGGTGAAAGATGAAATCACCAGGCAAACACCCAAACCAGTGTTGGCAGCCAACCATAATTTGTTGACAACAGCCACAGATCAAACTGAGGTTGACTTTGATGAGGGATCAGAGGGTCAATGATCAAATATCACTTGGCAGACCTACATGTCTTTGTAGTCCAATTTGGTTTGAGACTCACAGCCTCTGGCTGCTCATCCCTTCCTCTGAAGAATACTTGCTTGTGTCTCGACCCAAAAAATCGCTCATTCCTTCTCTCCAGAGATGCTGCCTGGCCTGCTGAGTTACTCCAGCTTTTTGTGTCTATCGGCAATTTAAACCAGCATCTGCAGTTCCTTCCTACACACTTGCTTCTGTGTTGTGGTTGCCATTTTACTTTCGCGGAAGGCTTTCTTGTTCTTTGGCCGAGCCACTTGCTGACCTCAGCAACGTGACGCTCAGTCTTTATTCTCAGGAATATCTTGTAGCAACATCTCAGAGATAGAGTGGTCTTGATTTTAATCCCCGTTCCACTGGTGGAAATGGGTTAACATAGCAGAGTCACCCAAATTCAATCCCAACCTCTTGTATTTGCTGATCTCTGTGATTTTTTTCCTTGGTGGTCGCTCTGTCTCTGGGTGAGCCTATTGATATAGGCAGAGACAGGCATGACCACTGATGCCCTTGGCATTACAACTTGTTTTTTACTTCACCACCATGGGGATGCCTATTATTCACTAGAGAGAAATAGCAGGAAGCAAAGGCAAGACAAAGAAAATTTGATAGCTTTGTTTGTTTTATGCTCCCTGACAAGCAGGATGAGCAGGAACGTTGGGCTCATGCCACTTTCATTTAGTTTAGTTTAGCGATACAGCACGGAAACATGCACTTCGGCCCACTGAGTCCATGCTGACCAACGATCCCCATACACTAGCACTATCCTACACATTAGGGACAATTCACAATTATTTCCAAAGCCAATTAACCTACAAATCTGTGTGTCTTTCGTGCGTGAGAGGAATTAGCATCTCCCAGAGAAAACCCACATGGCCACGGAGAGAACATACAAACTCCGTACAGACACCACCTGCAGTCAGGATCGAACCTGGGTCTCCGCCACTGTAAGGCAGTAGCTCGACTGCGACACCACCATGCTGCCCCCATGAAGAGGTCTTCCACAAATTGCAAGATTCCATTTACCCCAGTATAACAGAAAAATATTCAGCAGGTCAGACTGTATCGGTGGAGCGAGAAACAGAGTTAACAGGTTAATTACCTTTCATTAGAAATGAGAAAAATTAGAAATCAACCAATTGGGGACATTTTGGGGGAAAGGGTGGTGAGAAGGTAAGGGGATGTCTGGAGGCTGGGAAGAAACTGAGTTAATGTAACAGGTTGGCAACCTTTCATCAGAACTCCTTGTTCTGACACAAACTGGAAAGTCTGCGTATCTGAAATGATTTAATTCAATGTTAAGTTCTGAGGGCTTCCTTGCTCTATCCTCACCGGACCATGAGGCTTCCTTCGCCTGCCTTGGCGACATTCCCAAGCATCACCAGCTGTTGCCTCCTGCCCTTATGTTCCTCTTTTCCCCTGAGAAGCAAAACTGGCTGTGAGTCAGATAAGAATTTGTCTGTATTTATCTGCAACAAACTCGTTGTTAAGGTGGCCAGGCATCGAAATACATATTACTCTGCAGCAACTCTACCATGGTACCGTGACGCAGCGGTAGAGCTGCTGAATTACAGCGCCAGAGACCCAGGTTCGATCCTGACTATGGGTGCTGGCAGTACAGAGTTTGTACGTTCTCCCTGTGGCCACGTGGGTCTTCCCCGGGTGCTCCAATTTCCTCCCACATTCCGAAGACGTGCAGGTTTGTAGGTTAATTGGCTTCTGTAAATGATCCCTAATGTGTAGGATAGAACTCATGTTTGGGTGAGTGCTGTCCGGACAACACAGACTCGATGGGCTGAAGGGCCTGTTTCCTTGCTCTATCTCTACACTAAACTAAATTAGCTGGTTTTATTATCCGCTTCAGACTCTCCCGAGCCTCCCTATCTTACCTTGTCCCACCATAACCTCAGTAACAACCAGTGCCTTTCAAAATAGTGGTTAAAGAGTAAAAGAAATGTCATGCAATGAAGTGGATTGTGCTATGTCAGGGCTCACTTATTCTAAATGCACTGAGATGAAGGCCCATATTTACCGTATCTAGATTGAGATCATATCCGTTTCTTGTTTCCTCGTGTTGTTTGTCTTTCACTTCTCCCCACCTGGCAACTCTCACCAACTCTGACATCGAGCGTGCACACAGTAACTGGAGCCTGCAGCCTGAATGGCCTCAGCTCAGGTGTGTACAGGTTGGGTACAGGTGTGCAAGGTCAGACTCAGGTGCAGAAGTGCTGTGGACTGGACTTCACGCCAATTCCGGTATGACCCGACAACTTTTTGTAAATAACTGTAAACTTCAGAGAATTATCAGGTGAGACATTAACTTCTAAAAGATGACCCTTTTTACACAAAGAGTGGTGGGTGTATGGAATGAGCTGCCGAAGGTGGTAGTTCAGCCAGGTGTTATCGCAGCGTTTAAGAAGCAGTTAGAACGGTACATGGATCGAAAAAGTTTAGAGGCATACGGGCCAAATATAGGTAGGTGGCACTAGGGCCTGCTCCACACTGTCTGATTCCATGCCCTATGAATCCCAGGAGAACACTCATATCAATCTGAATGGTGGCAGATTAGGTAAGGGGGAGATGCAACGAGACCTGGGTGTCATGGTACACCAGTCATTGAAAGTAGGCATGCAGGTGCAGCAGGCAGTGAAGAAAGCAAATGGTATGTTAGCATTCATAGCGAAAGGATTTGAGTATAGGAGCAGGGAGGTTCTACTGCAGTTGTACAGGGTTTTGGTGAGGCCACACCTGGAGTACTGCGTACAGTTTTGGTCTCCAAATCTGAGGAAAGACATCCTTGCCATAGAGGGGGTACAGAGAAGATTCACCAGACTGATTCCTGGGATGTCAGGACTTTCATATGAGGAAAGATTGGATAGACTCGGTTTGTACTCGATGGAATTTAGAAGATTGAGGGGGGATCTTATAGAAACCTACAAAATTCTTAAGGGGTTGGACAAGCTAGATGCTGGAAGATTGTTCCCGATGTTGGGGGAGTCCAGAACAAGGGGTCACAGTCTAAGGATAAGGGGGAATTCCTTTAGGACCGAAATGAGGAAAACATTCTTTACACAGAGAGTGGTGAGTCTCTGGAATTCTCTGCCACAGAAGGTAGTTGAGGCCAGTTCATTGGCTATATTTAAGAGGGCGTTAGATGTGGCACTTGTGGCTAAAGGGATCAGGGGGTATGGAGAGAAGGCAGGTACGGGATACTGAGTTGGATGATCAGCCATGATCACATTGAATGGCGGTGCAGGCTCGAAGGGCCGAATGGCCTACTCCTGCACCTATTTTCTATGTTTCTATGTTTCTATCAAGGCAGTTAGATTATTAAGTACATCTCTGCAATTTTCCTTAACCATTTCAAGTGGCATGAAGGCCCAAATTCCTCCAGCATTGTTTTCCTGTGTCCTTGTCAATTTATCTACATCTAATTTTTTTAATTCCTAATTTTGATATGTTTCACAAGAGGACCATTTCTAGGTTGCCTTTCAACATTCTGTCCACCAGTAAAAATCCAAATGGTTTAGCTCTCCCAGATTATTATAACCTTTCAGTTCTGCTATCTATGTGAATAACATTTGCTCTTTCTCTGGCAACTATGTCCTATTTTATAATATAAATCTTTACTCTGAACTCCTGCTCTTTTCCAGCCAGTGTTTGACGGGTTTAGTGCAAGTTTTTCTATTGGAGTCATAGAGGCAAAGAGTGATACCATGTGGAAACAGGCCCTTCGGCCCAACTTACCCACACTGACCAACATGTCCCATCTACACTAGTCCTACCTTCTACTAGCCTCTACTTCCTTAGAAGGTTTAGGAAGTTCAGCATGTCCCCAACAACTCTCACCAACTTCTACAGATGCGCCATAGAAAGCATTTTATCGGGATGTATCACAGCATGGTTAGGGAACAGCTCCATCCAAGACCACAAGGAATGGCAGTGATTTATGGACGCAGTTCAGACCACCACACAAACCACCCTCCCTTCCATTGACTCCATTCACACCGCACGCTGCCTGGGCAAGGCCATCAGCATAATCAAAGACAAGTCACACCCAGGCCACTCCCTCTTCTCCCCTCTCCTATCGGGCAAAAGGTATAGAAGTGTGAAAACACACACCTCTAGGTTCAGGGACAGTTTCTTCCCAGCTGTTAAGGGGCAACTGAACCATCCTACCACAACCAGAGAACAGTACTGAACTACTGTCTACCTCATTGGATCCTCGGACTATCTTTGATCGGACTTTACTGGACTTTATCTTGCACTAATCACCCGGGCCGTCTTCCAGTTCATTGGGGGGTCGAGGATGGACCAGGTGCGATGGGCCACAATGTACAAGTCAGCAGACAACGGGGGTAAAAGCGTGCCCAACGTCGCTCTCATCCTGATGACCACCTTCGTGTGTTGCTGCATCAGGTGGAGCGTAGAGCCAAGGCACGTGGGCACCAAGTGTCACTACCTGCTGAGGTTCTACCTGTCCCCGGTGGTGTGAAGGATGGGCCTGGCGCAGATGCCACGCAAGGTGCCAGTCAGCTGGACACTGCCGCCCCATCTGTCGTCTGTGGAAAGGTTCTTCCGGACCAACACCTTTGACCACATGTCCATTGGGCAGTGGTCAGCGCAGAATGTCCTGCAGGCACTGCAGGGAAAGGACTCGATGGACCCGGTGGCGTGGTTCCCTGAGCAGACTGCCCAGCTTGTCTGGCAAAATGCCTCATCGCCAGAACTCACCAACAAGTACCAAGACCTGGCTTGGCTGGCGGTGAGGGGAGCCCTCCCAGTCAGATCCTTCCTGCACCGTTGGAACCTCACTGCCAGCGCACGCTGCCCTCGGGACGGCTGCTATGGAGAGGAGACGGTTGTCCACCTCTTCACAGAGTGTGGATTTGCTCAAAGAGTCTGGAGAAAAATGCAAGGGTCCCTGGTACGCTTTATTCCAAACAGCTCCGTCACAGAGGACTCTGTGATTTACGGACTGTTCCCAGGGACACATTCAGAGACTGACATCAAGTGCTGCTGGAGGGTCATCAACTCGGTGAAAGACGCTCTTTGGTCTGCCCGAGCGTTGTTCACCACCCAGCAGAGTGAGATGTCCGTCGGGGAATGTTGCCGACTGGCCCACTGCAGACTGCAGGAGTACGTGCTGAGGGACGCACTGAAGCTCGGTGCAGCCAACGCCAAGGCTCGGTGGGGTAGGGCCACCGAGTCTAAGGTCTTTCCGCTGCTGAACATGGGGGGCACGGTATGGTGGAGACGCCCCTCAAAATAAGGGAAGGTATCCCACGCCGGGGGGCCACATGAGTGGCACGGGTGGGGGATTGATTTGCGAAATTTGAGAAATGTGTATAGACTGTATGGAACAATTTGTATAGCCTCCGAAAATGTCGGATGGATTTTTCGCACGGTTGATGTATATATCTATTACTTGAATAAAGTCTATTTTGAAATATTAAAAAAAACATTATTTACGATATTCCCTTTCTCACGTATCTGTACACTGTGGATGGCTTGATTGTAATCATGTATTGTCTTTCCGCTGACTGGTTAACAGGCGACAAAATCTTTTCACTGTACCTCAGCATACATGACAATAAACTAAACTCAGCTCACCTGCCTGTGTTTGGCCCATATCCCTCAAAACGTATCCTATCCAGAATGCTTTTCAATTCTATCTCTCGAGAGATGAGCTCTATTTTTCTGGCCTTCATTAACTTGTATACCTATTTTTAGCTGCCGATGGGCACCCCCTCCACTGTGCCTTTTGCATCATCCCTGTTTACTTTTCTTAAAAGGTTGCTCACAAAGGAAGAGTAGATTGTGTATGGTAAGCATAGCCTGCAGTTAGTCAGTTCTCCTGCTCTACCTCGAATTGTGATGCAAACTACCAATTACCCCTCAATTAAAAGTGACTAACACCACTGTACAAACACAGCTGAACTCAATCCGCATTCCCACCACCCATGAAAATATAATGAAGTCATGTTCTGAGCACCCATGTGCCAAGTGGTACTGCTAAACCCACTATGACTATATTAACTATACTCCCATCATGACCATTGTGCTGCCTATTCTTCTCTGGCCTTGCTCACATGAGGCCTAGATAGAGTGTAAGGGCAAAGGATTAGATTGTTCTTACATAGATCTAATAGGAAGTTCATGGAGCAAATTATCTTCTTGAAGGCTCTGGGCTTGTACTCACTGGACTTTAGAAGGATGGGGGGGGGGGTCCCACTGAAACCTGCAGATAATGAAAGGCCTAGATAGAGTGGATGTGGAAAGGTAGACACAAAAAGCTGGAGTAACTCAGCGGGCCAGACAGCATCTCTGGAGATAAGGAATAGGTAAGACGTTTCAGGCCGAGACCTTCAGACTGAGAGTCAGGGGAAAGGGAAATGAGAGATATATTTGGTGATGTAGAGAGATATAGAACAACTGAATGAAAGATATGCAAAAAAGTAACGATGATAAGGGAAACATGCGTGGCCCAGATAGCCCACCGATTTCACACCAACCAGTGATCACCGCACATTAACGCTATTCTACACACACGAGGGACAATTTACACTTATACCAAGTCAGTTAACCTTTGGAGTATGGGAGGAACCCGAAGCACCTGGAGAAAACTCACGTGGTCACAGGGAGAACGTACAAACTCAGCACAGAGAGCAGCCGTAGTCAGGATCAAACCCGGGTTTCTGGCGCTGTAAGGCAGCAACTCTACCACAGTGCCGTCAGTCTGAAGAAGGGTCCCGGCCCGAAACATCACCTATCCATGTTCTCCAGAGATGCTGCCTGGCCCACTGAGTTACTCCAACACTTCACAACCTTCTGTGCAAACCAGCATCTGCAGTTTTTTGTGTCTGCATTTTCAAAGGGGAAGGGCGCTCATGTGTTAAGAAGGACAACAACCTGGTTAAAGGGGAGCGGCAGACTCCTGCCTGGTACCTGCTGCTCACATACGCTTGGGTGACAACTGCTGCTCAGCTTATAAAAGCCAATGCATCAGCCCAGTCTGGCACTGTACGGCTGGTGTATGTTAACGCACTGCTGCACATGTGTTTACAAGTAAGTAAGGTTATTAGTGACACTTGTAATGACAGAACTTGTCAATGCACAGAGGGAGAGGTCGGTCAGAGTTTTGTTTCCAGCTGAGAAGCTAGGCTCTCGTGGTACACTGTCAAATTGTGAGCAGAGCAATCAGGAGCTGTGCTCAGGGACCTGGTGGAATTCTCACTTACTGCCAAAACCTTCCCACAAAGTATATGTTCTTGCTAATAGTGGCATCACAGAAACATAGAAAATAGGTGCAGGTGTAGGCCATTCGGCCCTTCGAGCCAGCACCGCCATTCAATATGATCATGGCTGATCATCCTGAATCAGTACCGTGTTCCTGCTTTCCACCCATATTCCTTGATTCCATTAGCTATCTAAGGGGCTGTCCCACTTGGGCAACCTAATTGGCGAGTTTAGAACAGTTTGAAAAAATGACATGTTGAAGACCTCCTTCGACTATGTTGAAGACCAGCTTCGACTAGCTACGACTAGCTACGACCAACTTTAGGAAAATTGAACACCGAATAGTGGAGAGTGAAGACGACCTCCTTCGATCTCCTTCGACCTCCCTTCGACTATGATGAAGACTATCTATGACTACCTTCGACTACCCTCAATTACCAAGACTAACATGCCGACCTACTACGACCTACTACGGCTAAACCAACGAGTAAAAAAAGTATCAATTTTTTTCCATGGCGACTTTATTTTACCCGTGGGCATTTTTTAACATATTGAAAAAAAACGCTGTGACCTAGCTGAGGCCATGAGTACGAGGAGACCACTCTCGAGCATCAAGGAGAGTTACGAAGACCTCCTACGACCTCGTGTCGACCATGCTGCGAGTATGAGTCGAGGGTAAACTCGCCAGAACTCGCAGATTAGGTCGCCCAAGTGTGACATGCCCTTAACTCTCTCTTGAAAACATCCAGTGAATTGGCCTCCATTGCCCTCTGTGGCAGAGAATTCCACAGATTCACAACTCTCTGGGTGAAAAAGTTTTTCCTCATCTCTGTTTTAAATGGCGTACCCCTTATTCTTAAACTGTGACCCCTAGTTCTGGACTCCCCCAACATGGGGAACATTTTTCCTGCATCTAGCCTGTCCAATCCCTTAATATGTTATATGTTATTGAAGCAAGGGAAGCTCGTGCAACCATCTCCCATTGCCTGCTGCCCGCCTGAAGATGCCAGCATCCCTGCCCATTGCCCATACTCAGTGGTAGCGTGCTGGCTCTCCTTGCATTCTTCTCCTCCGGCTTCACCTTCCCTACTGAGCTTTGAGTCAAAGCCCAAGTGACATTTTGACATCGTTCCATTATGCAGTGCTATTAAATTGGATCAAGTTGTTCCTCTCTCCTTGTCATTCTTTCCACCCGATATCCTTGCTCACCATCCACTAGAGCCATTAGAAAGCATTCCAAACCAATTAACCTACAAACCTGTACATCTTTGGAGGGTGGGGGGACACCGAAGATCTCGGAGAAACCAGACAGCATCCCTAGTCGGGATCGAACCCGGGTCTCTAGCGCTGCAAACGCTGTAAGGCAGCGATTCTACCGCTGTGCCAATGTGTCACCCAGCATACACAGGAATACCATGTAGGTGTATTGGATTCATTCGCGATCAACATAGAAAACAGAACGAGATGTATCCATCTCAGTTCATGATGTTTTCTTGAACAGATGAACCCTTTCTTTTGTGACAAGGTCCTATATTTACATTTGTGAGTGGTTTCAGGTGAAACCAGTGATCAACCTGCAATGTTTCTTGGACATCGATCATTGCTGCCGACCACTTTGCAATTTAGCAACATTTACAAATTGGTTTGGGGTGACAGGAGTGAGTGCCGGCGGTAAGTGCCAGGGGAAGCGGGCAGTTCATTGCATCAAGAGCTTTGTTTTGTCTGCGTGATTGCCGAGGCCTGGCATGCAGCAGCCGCTAGACAGGGTGCAGGTAGCTCCAGACAGATGTCTCTGCAGCTCCAGTGTGCACACTCACCACACTCACCACACACAGAGACCGATGGCTGCTGTTTACTGAATATGACAAAGCACCTTTGGAGACATGTAGAATGTGAGCCAATGGACACCTGCCTGGGTCTCTACCTGTAAGGCAGCAACTATACCGCTGTGCTACTGTGTCACTGTCGGTTGGCATTGACTCAATGGACCGAAGGGCCTATATCCACACTCCATCTCTCTGTGTCTGACTCCAAAAGAAGCCATGGCAATGTTTTTGTAGGATGGATATTCCTGGTGGCCAGTTCAGTATTTATCAACATGACCAAGAACAGGTGATCTGGGTTTACCTGGCCACACATTGCAACAGTGGCTGAACTTCACTGATTGCAGAGTGCCTTGGATAACTTTCCAACAGGATTGTGCAGGGAATGACTGTGAAGGCTAGTATCTGTGGTGGGAAACAAGGGATATAGAGTCCATGCAGGAGTGTGGCACTAAATTAAACGATCGGCCATGATCTTAATGAATAGCCATTTCTGCTCATGGTCACGGTGGCGCAGCGGTAGAGCTACTGCCTTACAGCGCCAGAGACCCGGGTTCGATCCTGACTACAGCCACATGTCCATACGGAGTTTGACAGACAAGCACCCATTGTGACCGCATGGGTTTTTCTCGAGATCTTCAGTTTCTTCCCACACTCCAAAGACGTACAGGTTTGTAGCTTAATTAACTTGGTGTAAATGTAAAATTGTCCCTAGTGTGTGTTAGTGTGTATAGGATAGCGTTAATGTACAGGGATCGCTGGTCGGTGTGGCCTCGGTGGGCCGAAGGGCCTGTTTTCACGATATATCTCTAAACTCTACTAAACTAAACTGAACTAAACAATGGACATTTTTTAGCACAGAGCCATAGCAAGGTGACATAATTCTTCTGCCAAAAGGTTGTACCAGCTCACAAATAACCTGTCCAACAGGCATTCCCTGCCTCGGTCACGGTGCAGCAGCGGTGGAGTTGCTGTCTTACAGCAAATGCAGCGCCGGAGACCCGGGTTCGATCCCGACTACGGGTGCTGGATGTACGGAGTTCGTACGTTCTCCCCGTGACCTGTGTGTGTTTTCTCCGAGTTCTTCAGTTTCCTCCCACTCTCCAAAGACGTACAGGTTTGTAGGTTAATTGGCTTGGTAAATGTAAAAATTGTCCTAGTGGGTGTGGGATAGTGTTAATGTGCGGGGATCGCTGGTCGGCACGGACCCGGTGTGCCGAAGGGCCTGTTTCCGTCGCTACATCTCTAAACTAAGCTAAACTAAACTCACCTATAGAAGAGTAATTGCTTGAAGAGGAGATGAGGATGAGATACAGTTATACTGGGCGTAACTGCTACAGTGAGTACAGGCTAGAAAGCTGCTGTGATATCTTCAGCATGAACTACCAGCCGAGATGTCAGAAACAAACTGATCCAACAAAAGGATTTTTGCCAGTTCTACCCATGGCAGGGGCGGCACAGTGGTGCATCGGTAGAGTTAGTGCCTTACAGCTCCAGAAATCCAGGTTCCATCCTGACTACAGGTGCTGTCTGTAAGGAATTTGTACATTCTCTCTGTGAACACGTGGATTTTCTCTGGGTGCTCCAGTTTCCCCCCACACTCCAAAAACATACAGGTTTGTAGGTTGATTGGCTTTGGTAAAGTTGTAAATTGTCCTGAGAGTGTGTAGGATAGTGTTAGTGTGCGGGGATTACTGGTCGTCGTGGACTTGGTTGGCCAAAGGGCCTGTTTCTGCACTGTATTTCTAAATGAAATGAAACTAAACTGAACTAAACTAAACTCAACTGAACTAAACTAATCTAAAGTAAAGACAACTAAACTACACTAAACTAAACTAAACTAAGCTAAACTAAACTACCCAAAGGCCAATGGCAGATTGTGGACGGGGATTTGTCAATTTGAAAGGATTTCCTTTGAAGATGCTCTCCCCTTCTCAACAGTTTCCCTTTGGAGAAGTAATTCTCTAATCACCAGTAGCCATCTGAAACTTATCAAAGTGGGAAACATTGGTAGGCCATTCCCCTGCAAAATGTAGGTACATTGAATGTAAACGGGAAAATATAGTTAATGGCAAGACCCATAGTAGCATTAATGGCCAGAGGGATCTTTTTCGGTCCGTCTGTAGCTCCCTGAAAATGACATCTCATGTAGATAGACTAGTAAAGGCAGCACAGGACACAGCGGTAGAGTTAGTGCCTCACGGCACCAGAGATCCCAGTTCAATCCTGACTACGGAGTTATGTCTGGGCGGAGTTTGCACGTTCTCCCTGTGACCGCGTGGGTTTTCTCTGAGTGTTCCAAAGACGTGCAGGTTTCTATGTTAATAGGCCTCTGTCAAAATTGCCCCCTGGTGTTTAGTGTGTGGGTGATCATTAGGTGGCGTGTACTGCGTGGGCCCAGGCGGAATCGTACCCAAGTGCTAACCAGGCCTGAACCTGCCTAGCTTCCTAGATCAGACAAGATCGAGTATTTTCAGGATAATATGGCCGCAGATGGATGAGGGTGAAGGCAGATATGACAGTGGCATGTTAGACAATTTTAGATAGGCACATGGATGTACATGGAATGGAGGGATATAGACCACTTGTAGGCAGATGAGATGAGGTTAACTTGGTTCAGCAAGCTCATCATATTCAGCAAGCACATTGTGGTTCAGAAGGCCCTGTTCCTGTGCTTTACAGTTTTATGTTTGATGTTGATCGAGGATAAATGCAAAGCATTCATGTGGTGTTCCCGTCTCTGCTACTTGAAGTAGGTGAGAGCCCCTCTCAAGCAACAGCACATGATGCAGTTGTCCCGTTGCATAGATCACGAGCAGGCAGGTGAGATTAGTTTAACTTGGCATTGTGTTCACATTGTGGGCAGTGGGGCCCGTTCCTGTACTGAACTGTTCCATGTCCCATGTTTCAAAAAGGCCTTGCAATCAATTTGTTTTTCAAAGCCATTTACTGCACAAACGCATTCGTGAATCACTGAAGTCTGATTGGATGAGATCGTGCAGCGGGAGCTCTGGTTGATTTGCGCTGACCCCAACCTTGATCTAACTCAAGGAGGTGCGCCCTTGACTGAGTGCAGACAGCGGTTAGATGTGAGCACTCCAGTCACTGACCTGCTTCAGTTCACGCTTGCCTTTGATCTAGCGCCACGTGACTGCTCACTGAGGCAGTGACGGAAGCGTGCGGTAAAACCAGGTGTCGCCGCAGTGGTACATCTCCCAAACCTCAAGGGAAGTCTTGTCGACAAGCTGCCAATAGGACGTTGACCCGTTTTTGTGTGACGTGCTTGCAAGAACAGAAAATAGTTAACCCTTTCTGTACGCAACTGAACTAGACACATTCACGCAGAGCAAGCACGGTGGCGCAGCAGTAGAGTTGCTGCCTTACAGCACCAGAGACCCGCGTTCGATCATGACTATGGGTGCTGTTTGTACAGAGTTTGTACGTTCTCACCATGACCTGCGTGGGTTTTTTCCGGGTGCTCCGGTTCCCTCCCACATTCCAAAGACATACACGTCTGTACATTAATTGGCTTGCTAAAATCATAAATTGTCCCTACTGTGTGTAGGATATCGCGGGGATCGCTGGGCAGCACGGACTCGGTGGGCTGAAGGGCCTGTTTCTGCATTGTCTCTCCAAACTAAACTAAACTAAACTAAATTAACTAAACTAAACTAAGCAAAAAGTGGAACCATACAACCACTTCTGCAGGATCACAGAAAAGGAAGTCAGAGGAGATTTCCCTCAAAGGAAGATTGTTTGGCCACCTACCTCATTCCAAGGGGGGCGAGTAATGGGACCCCATTTCTGTCCTAGCTCACGTTGAGGTTAAACCAAGAGTTATTAGTTTAGTTCAGTTTAGTTGAGAGATACAGCACAGAAACAGGCCATTTAGCTCACTGAGTCCGCGCCGACCAGCGATCCCCATGCACTAGCACTATCCTACACACGTGGGACAAATTACAATTTTTAACAAAGCCAATTAACCTACAAACCTGTACATCTTTGGAATGTGGGAGATAAGTTGAGCATCTGAGGAAAACCCACGCCGTCACGGGGAAAACGTACAAACTCCATACAGACAGCACCCATAATTAGGATAAACCAAGGGACTCTGGCACTGTAAGGCAACAACTCTACCGCTGCACCACCGTGTCACTCCCATTACAATAATGGAATTATAATGTTATAAGGTGCTCATATATGGACTTTATAATGATGATTCTTTTTAATATATCTATCTCAGTTATTTAGGTGTAACCATTGAAAATCTCAAAATACATCCTCTCCAGCTCTCTGTATACATTATAGTCCTCAACCTACACGCTGTAAAAATACAAAGTTGCTGGAAATCATTCATTCATTTTACAGATTTGCTGAATCTTTCAAGTGTGAATAATTTGTTTTCATCTGTAAGACTCATTATGGTGAATCTGTACCAGGCCTTTGGTTAATTCCTTCAGAACATAGAACAGTTCAGCACAGAAATAGGCCCTTTGGCCCATAGTGTTTGTGCCAAACATGATGCCATGTCAAACTGATCTCATCTGCCCGTACATGATCCATACTGCTCTGTTCCCCGCACTTCCATGTGCCTATTAAAAAGCCTCTTAAACACCACTATTGTATCTGCCTCCACCACCACCCCTGGCAGTATGTATCAGGCCCCCACCACTTTCTCTGCAAAAAAACTACCATTAAACTTCCCCCCTCTCACCCTAGAGCTAAGTGCTCTAATGTTGAACATTTCTACCCTGGGAATCAGGTTCTAACAGTCTACCCTATCTATGCCTCTCATAATTGTATATACCTCAATTACTGTAAGTCTCCCCTCAACCTGTCACGTTCCGGAGTGGTATTCCTTCCCGAGGGAGCTCTGAGATAAATGATGTGCATTTGTGTCCATCTGCATTCCTTGCACAATCTGAAGCTGGTTAGGGCTGACTGAAGTTGTGCCTCTCCCTCTCAAACGAGGAGCTCAATGCCTGCACTCTGGGGAGGAAGCATTACAAAGTACCAGGAAGAGTGCACAAGCCATGCTGCTCAAATAAAGCAGGTACTATCGCAATGCTGGGACGTGTTGGTCGGTGTGGGCATGTTGGACTGAAGGGCCTGTTTCCACACTGCATCACTCTATGACTATGAGCAGGCACCCTCGTTTTCAAGTGGAAACAAAGAACTGCAGATGCTGGTTTATACTAATGGTTGACACAAAATGCTGGAGTAACTCAGCGGGTCAGGCAGCATCACTGGAGACAAAGGGTAAGTGACATTTCGGGTTGGGATCCTTCTTCAGACTGAAAGTAGGGGGAAGAGCTGAAGATGCAGAAAGACCAGGACAAGTCAGGGCTGGCAATAAAACTTTTAAAAGTCTAAAGTCAAAACTAGTCCCATCTGCCCGCATTTGACCATTACCACTCTAAATTTTTGCTATCCGAGTGTATCTGTTTAAATGTCTTTTAAATGTTGATATAATTTCTGCCTCAACCACTTCCTCCACCAGCTTGTTCAGATACATACCATCCTCTGTGTGAGAATGTTGCTCCTCAGATTTCTAGTACAATTGTCCCCTCTCCCTGAGTAAACTGTGTGCATTCATCTTATCTGTGCCCTCATGATTTTTTACACTTCAATAAGATCACTCTTCGTCCTCGACACTCCAAGGAATAAAATGGAACCTGCCTGAGGACTGGATTTTATTCTCCATCCAGGGGGAAAGATAGAACAGCCATGACTGGATGGCAGAGTAGACTGGATGGGCCAAATGGCCAAATTCTGCTCTTGGAAGTTTATAACATGAACTTATACCTAGAACTTGTGGAGGAAGATCAAACTGTTAGATTATACTAGACTAAGTGGGACCCGTTGGGATCCAGCTTCACAAGGGAGGGCTGGTCCCCCAACGCAATATTCCACCTCTCCACCAATTCCAATATACACACACACCTACACACACACCCTCTCCACCTCAACCCACACACACACACACACACACACACACACACACAAGCACTCACTCACACACACACACACACACACACACACTCACACATACACTCACACACACACCCTCCACCTCAACCCACACGCACACACACACACTCACTCACACACACTCACTCGCACATACACTCACACACACTGACTCACACACTGACTCACACACTGACTCACACACTCGCTCACACACTCACTCACACACTCACTCACACACTCACTCACACACTCGCTCACACACTCGCTCACACACTCGCTCACACACTCGCTCACTCACTCTCACACACACACTCACTCACACTCACTCACACACACACACTCACACACACTCACACACATACGCTCATACGCACACACACACTCACACACATACACATACACATACACACACACAAACACACATACACTCACACACACACACACACAGACACACACTCACACACACTCACACATTCACTCACACACTCACACACACTCACACTCATTCATACACTCACTCACACACTCGCTCACATAATCACACACACACACACTAACTCACACACTCACTCACACACAGACTCACACATACTCCCACACATACACACATACACACACACATACACACATAGACTGACACATGCACATACACTCACACACGCACACACATACACTCACACACACATACACACTCACATACACACACACACTCACACTCACACACTCACACACATACACATACACTCACTCACACACTCACTCACACACATATATTCACACACACACATACACTCACAAACATACACACACACAGACTCACACACACATACACACACAGACTGACACATACACATACACTCACACAGTCGCATACACTCACACACACAGTCACATACACTCACACACACACATACACTCACACTCACACACACATACACAGACTGACACATACAAACATACACTCACACATACACTCACTCACACACTGACTCACACTCACACTCACACACACATTCACTCACACACTCACACACAAACACACACTCACTCACACACTCTCACACACACAATCACTCACATACTCACTCACACACAGACTCACAGACTCACACACTCACACATACTCTCGCACATACACTCACACATACACTCACACACACTCACACACACACATACGCTCACTCACACACACTCATACGCACACACACACATACACACATACAGATTCACACAGACACACACATACACACACTCACATACACTCACACACACAGCCACACACATACACACACTCACATACACTCACACACACATACACACACTCATACACACACACAGACACACACAGACACTCACACACACACACACACATAGTCACACACACACACCCACACACTCACAAGACAGTAAACGTTCTTGAATCTACTCACACGGCTGAGCGCGGCCTCTCCACTGTGGGGCTTCCGCAGTCAGCGGCACTTTCGCAATCAGCGCGACCTCTGCACTCACCGGAAATTATGCAATCAGCGCGACCTATTCACTAAGCGGAAGTCACAAAATGAGCGTGACTTTCGGACTAAACACAGTTGGACCTAATAAAGCGTTTATTCCTTCCAAACACAGTCAAGTCAAGTCAAGTTTATTCGTCACATACACATACGGGATGTGCAGTGAAATGAAAAGTGGCAATGCTCGCGGACTTTGTGCAAAAAACAAACAAACAACCAACAAACTACAAACAAAATCACATGTCCTATTTCATATTAAATATTGTGGGTGGTATTGTGGTACAGTAAGTTAGTAGAGTTAGTCCCTGGTGAGATAGGAGTTTACAGTCCGAATGGCCTCTGGGAAGAAACTCCTTCTCATCCTCTCCGTTCTCACAGCACGGTGGCAACGGAGGCGTTTGCCTGACCGTAAGAGCTGGAACAGTCCGTTGCAGTCGGACCTACACAATCAGACCAAACAGTCAGACCTAATAAAGCATTGCACTTTCAAGCACAGGCAGGGCAGCAGGCCAAACAACTCATGGCATCGTCATTTAGGGCTAACAAATCATTTATTGCAAGTACATTGCAGACTCACAGTTCAGTTGATGCACAGCTTAGAATGACAGTCGTGGCCTCTCCCTCGTGATCTTACAGAGTGACTGCATGTCCAGGCATCCGGGGTTTTATAGTCCTGCCCCCCCCCCCCACCCCCCAGAAGGGGCGTTACCTTCATTGCGGTGATTGACATGCGAGAGGACCAATCAGCTGATCGCAAGGTTTTTTAAACACTCAAACTTTTTAATGTTTCATCAATGGGAAAAATCCTCAGGGCTGGCTCAGCGGAGGAGGAATGTGAGTAAGATGGCCAAAAATCACAGCGATACAGGGTAGCGTTTTTTCTAAAATCAATATGCAGCGCAGACAAGAAGTGGTCAAGATGAGACTTTTAATTATATAGATACTGAGAGCTGGGGAGGGCAAGTAAAGGGGTCTGGGTGGTACACAGAGAGAGCATTGGGAAGTATATTAAAAGGCCTGAGGCCGCATTTCAGAGAGTGGGGGAGAGAGGCCTCGAGGGGTTCAAGAGTTGGTGCTTGAAGACAGCTGGAGTGGAGTCACACATCATGTGGTTTGGTGGTTATAATATATACAGAGAACACGGAACCCATACGTCTCGTGGCTTGGTGGTTATAGTATATAGAGAGAGCTCATCAGACATCAAGAGCTCTATGGTATATAGAGAGAGTAAAGGGCTCTGCCCGAGCCGGCTGCCTGCCCCTTTTCCAGGGTTACGTCCGTGCCCGGGTGGTTTTAGAAAGGGACTATGCGCTGTCCGTGAGCGCCCGGGGGGATTTGTGGGACCGCTGGGCACCGCGGGGGGGTGGAATGTATCCTTGACAGGGATTGGGAAATAGTTATTTAATATTCAGTATTTAAGAATATTTGCTTTACTTTGTATTATGGTGATGGGTTTGTTTGTATTGTTTTGTATTGTACATATCATTTTTGTAAATAGTTGATTACAAATATTTTTGGTTTAAAAAATGGTATGTAGAGGGCTTAAGGAGAGAGAAACTGAGCATTCAGGGGTTATATTCTTTAAAGGGTGTTCATGATACTGATAAAGAGGCACACGCGTGGTATTATTTTTCAGAGACAGAACCTAAGTGCTGGCGTAACTCAGTGGGTCAGGCAGCATCTTTGGAGGAAGAGAATGGGTGATGTTTCAGGACCTGAAATCCACCCTTTTTCTGCAGAGATGCTGCCTGACCCGCTGAGTTACGCCAGCACTCTGTGTGTGTCTTTGGTATGAACCAGCATCTGCAGTTCTTTGTTACTGCCTTTCTTCCTTATTTTTCAGCTAGTTGTGGACGGGAAAGATCCAGATTTAGAGAGAACTGGGGGGAGGGGGGGTGTTAACACTGAGAAAGAGTTGTGAGCAGCACCAGGAGCTTCTATAATGAGTTACTGAATATTGCAGATGTTGGAGAAGTTGCTAAAGAGACTTCACCCTTCTCACCTCATCGACCCCCCCCCCCCCCCCCCCAATTCCCAGACTCAGCCGGAGATTCTGCTTCTTCCTGGAGCCTCCCCGAGACAGAGTTTTACCACAATCCACTTGTTGAGCTGGGATGATTCACACCAGCACTGTGTACGCCACCAGTGGTATATAGGAGGGAACTGCAGATGCTGGTTTACACCGGAGATAGACACAAAATACTGGAGTAACTCAGCGGGACAGGCAGCATCTCTGGATAGAAAGAGTGGGTGACATTTCAGGTCGAGACCTTCTTCAGAAGGAGGGAGGTTTTTTCACCCATTCCTTCTGTCCAGAGATGCTGCCTGTCCTTGTGGGCTGTTTGTTGATCTACAGTCGTGAGCTTCGCCAGTGCAGCAAGGCATGGGTATCTGGGCAAATCATGATGCCATCATTTGTGGTGAGGCATCTCCTCCACTGCAGGACAGCAGTGGGGTGGCCCAGCGTTAGAGTTTCTGCCTTACAGCACCAGAGACTTGGGTTCGATTCTGACTATGGGTACTGCCTGTACAGAGTTTGTATGTTCTTCCTGTGAATGCGTGGGTTTTCTCCGAGTGCACTTGTTTCTGGATGGAGGCGATGGCTGCAATGTGTGTTTATGGTCAGCTGCAGCTGGGACTTTGGAAATGCTGCCAAACCTAGCAATTCGTGCATATGAGGCTTAATTCCTGACCTTGGGTGCTCTGTGTGGGAGTTAGCATTTCTTCCTGGTGATTGCATGGGTTTCCTCCGGATGCTCTAGTTTGCTCCTACATCCTATAGTCGGTTGATAAGTTGATGTGCCATTGTAAATTGCCCATTGTGATTAGGTGGTTGATAGTCGATGTGGACCCGATGGGCTGAAGGGCTCTATCCCTCCATGAGTTACATTTAGCTCATAGGGCTAAAGGAATCAAGGGATATGGGGAAAAAGCAGAAACGGGGAACTGATTTTAAATGATCAGCCATGATCATATTAAATGGTGGTGCTGGCTCGAAAGGCCGACTGGCTTATTCCTGCACCTATTTTTCTATGTTTCTATGTTTCAGTGTTTCTATGACTCTCTGATTTTAAGTTGAGGTGTTGGTTCTGCTGTACAAGACTCGATGAACAGCTGGCACAGTGCACCAGTACTGGGGGATTTCCACCTCACGCTGCCTCGGCAAGGCCACCAGTATAGTCAAGGACGAATCACACCCTCATCTCCCCTCTCGCATCCGACAGTATCGAAAGTCAGGATCAAACCCGGGTATCACCATCTGTTTAAAATAGTGGGCTGAGAACTGCTGGATGTTGCATGTCTCTTACCCTTTCTTGGAAACATATTGAACACATAATCATTCTTTTCCACAGCCATCCTATTAGCCACTGGCATTGCGTTGCTCGCCCTTCTTTGAGTTTGCAGTTGAACCTCAATGAAAATGTTCTTAGTAAAATGCACATTGTGTAACATCAAAATTTGGGTCAGAGAGTTGCTCCATGCACATACTGTGTGAATATAGTTTTCATTAAAAAATGATTTTTTTAATCATTCCTACTCCCCCACCCCCTTCGGGCAGCTTGTCCTGTCTTGTGTGCTCTTTGCTCAATTGTCAAGCCATGCTACTTTCTATGCCATGCTACATCTTTATATCAATACACCAATTAGTTTGAGGCTAGCGAAATATCCTTCAGCATCTTATGGGCCTGTCCCATGTAGGCGATCTTTCAAGCAACTGCCAGTGACTGTCAAGTTGCCAGCAATCGCCTGAAAATCCGGCAACTGGAACGGCGACTGTCAGAGTGGAACACACACACACACACACACATCACTTCCTTCACCAGTCCATTGCAGGGGACAGGGCAAGAGGGGGGAGCATGTCTGAGTGAAATTCACATGGTGTAAAGCCACACACCGCGATGAACAGGAAGGTAGGCGCTGTAATTAAGAAGCTAAAAAGCATAGTGTACGGCTAGTTCTTTAAAAGACGTGGGCAGAGGGGGGAGAAGGATGAGAGAGGGGGGAGAAAGGGGGAGAAGGAGTGGAGAAAATTTTAAGAAGCCGGAGATACACGGCTGTGAAGCTCACCGGACATTTAACATTACTGGTCGGTTATCCTTGGTTCTGAAAACTACTGCTTACGTTTTTATTCCCAATGAGCCAATGACATTCACCGGTCAGCACCGGCTACAACTTACGAGAATCGCCGAAAACCTTCGACCTCCTGGCAACCCACTAGGACCTCCTGGTGACCCACCTACGGCACGAGAATTCCCGCTACACTCCTTGGCGGCTTCATTCTAGTGCCCCTAATTTTTCAACATGTTCAAAACTTCACGGCGACCATAATGAGACCGCGACTAGTTCCCAGAATGCGGGAACTCCTCACGACCATGAAGGCGACTCCCCGGCAACCACACGCGAACATGTGGCGACCATGTGGCGACTGCATAGTCTCCTGCAGTCACCTAAAAAGTAACCTAAGTGGGACAGGCCCATAAGATTCTCCTTTATCCCAGAATAGGAGCAACACACATGGGGTGCACGGAGGCCCAGCTGGTAGAGCCACTGCCTCAGAGCCCGAGAGATCCAGGTTTGATTATGACCTCGGTTGCTGTCTTTAGTTTAGTTTAAAGATACAGCGTGGAAAAGGCCCTTTGGCCCACCGTGTCCGAGCCGACCAGTGATCTCCGCACACTAACACTATCCTGCACACACTGAGGAAGTTTTACAATTATACTAAGCCAATTAGCTTACGAACCTGCAGATCTTTGGAGCGTGGGTGGAAACTGGAGGTACCGGAGAAAACCCACACATAGGAGAACAGATAAACTCCGTACAGACAAGCACCATAGTTAGTGTGGAGCCCGGGTCTCTGGCGCTGTAAGGTGGCGCCTCTACCACTGCGCCGCCTGTACCTGTCCGTGTAGAGTTTGCATGTTCTCCGTGTGATTGTCTAAGTTTCCTCCAGGTGCTCTGCTTGCCTCTCACATCCCAACAATGTGCGGGTTTGTAGGCTAATTGCCCTCTACTGTGCAGGGAGTGGGTGAGGAATTGGCATAACATGGAATTACTGGAAGTGGGTGACCGATGGTCGGTGCAAACTCAATGGGCCGAAGGGCCTGTTTCCAGGCTGTATCAATCAATCAAAACCCCCCCAAACTGGAAGACCATTGAAAGGCACAAAATGCTCGAGTAACTCAGTGTGTCAGGCAGCATGGCTGAAGGACTTGGATCGGAGACGTTTTGAGCAGGAACCCTACTTCAGACCTAGGGTTCCTGACCCGAACATGAACATAGGACCAGCTATGAAAAGTATCACATCTTTCTATCACCATTCAAAATAAATCAACCATTAATTAACAAATAAGTAATCGGTGATTTCTTTCAATGAATGATTCCTCTTCAGTTTAACACATCTTGATTGCATGTGAGGTTAAGGGAAGATGTTAAATGAGCTTCAAAGTGACTTCAAATCAGCATTATCTCCTTGAGATATCTAATAAAATCCACTAATAAACCTACTGCTCTATGGCCTTTTTTGATTATTTTATTTAATCTGTAAGTTTGTTTTCATTGAATTGCATGCTCACTCACTCAAATCTGCCATTATTACTACTTTGCACTTTCCTAGTCTCTGACCTGAAAATAATACAAATATTGCAGGTGAGAACTGTAAATACATGTATTGGGATCAATAGGGAGCATAGAGAAAAGCTGCTGGTGATCTGTGAACAGTAAATCATCAGTCCCAAGCAGTATGATGTGTGTGTGGGGGGGGGGGCTGACGGCTGACGTGAGAGACGGTGGGAGGACAAAGGGGGACCCGGTGTGGGGGAGGGTTGGGGGGGAACTCCAGTTTAAGAATCCTCAGCCCAGGGGATAAGCCTGCGTTTGTTTGTTTGTTTGTTTGTTCGTACGTTCGTTCCGGTTAAGGCGCTGTGCACACGGCAGGCAGCCAACACTCGCTTGCCTTTTACTTTTTTTTTTCTCTTTTTAATTTAATTTTAATTTCAATTTTTCGTGTACCTTGTCGCGTGTTGTGACTGTCGGCTGACCAATTTCCCTCCAGGGATGAATAAAGTTCTATCGTATCGCATCGTATACAATGTTGCCCCATCAACACACTGTGGTAGGCCCTCAAAATGTATACGGGTTCATCCACCTGAGGTGTATTCACTGCAGGCCTTTAACATGGGGCTGCTGAAACTCATCCAAGGTGACTCTGTCCTGCTCTGGGTTAATAGAGAATCCTAGACGCCTTTAATTAGTGCTGGATGTTTAGACTGACTCAGTCACCAATGACTGATTTGATCAGAGTCCAGAGACTGCAGATTCCTATCAATCTAATGAGCTCCATTATTGTTGCCTGTTACCAGTCTGCCGGCCAAATGGGACTGTTTCCAATACTCAAGCTTCCCTGGGATTATTAGTGAGGCCCCTTCTCACTCGCTCTTGCTGATACAGGCAGGATTAAGTCACAGTTTGCCAGTTCTCTGTCCAAAGACAATCATAAATAATAAACTGTTTAACTGCCATGCAGAGTGATAAAGAAGAATGACTTCGATTTTTTCCTATTATAGATGTACTGGCTCTCAGCCTCTCAGCTAAATCCCAAAGCCCACGACCGGCCATTCCATAGATAGACACATGCTGGTGTACACTGAAGATAGACACAAAATGCTGGAGCATCTCAGCAAGACAGGCAGCATCTCTGGAAAGAAGGAATGGGTGACGTTTCGGGTCGAGACCCTTCTTCAAACGCTGGCTGCTCTGCTCCGCCGCCCAACTCCATGCCTCATGGCGCATCTTCACGCACGTTCTTGGGTAAACGGAGGGAATTTGATGCACAATAGGCAGACATATGAGGTTTAATGTGGAAAAATGTGAGGTGATGCATTTTGGATGGAAGAATGAGGAGAGGAAATTTGGAATAAAGGATAGCAGAAACAAGGAACTGCAGATGCTAGTTTAGGGGGAAAAAAGACACAAAGTGCTGGAGGAATTCACCGGGTCAGGCAGCATCTCGGGAGAACATGGATATGTGATATTTTGGGTCAGGTCCCTTCTTCAGTCTCAAGGGATATAGTGCTGAAAGTTTATGCACTTGAACTAGCCGTACCTTGAGGCAATTACAACCCAGCGGTATGAATGGTGATTTTTATAATTTCAGGAAACCCCTGTCTCCCCCCATCCCTCCTCCCCCTCGTCCTACCAGTTCCACTGTTCGCATCCATATGTCCCTTCGTTATCACCTCTTCCACAGCCAACGATAGTCCTATGTAGGCTCCACCTGTCCTTGGTCATCGGTGCCATCCCTGACCTGCTCTGAATCTTGTCATGCCTCCAGTTTCCTTCTCCCCTGACTCTCGACCCGATACGTTACCTGGTCCTTTTTCTACAGAGATGCTGCCCGACCCTTTGAGTTACTCCAGCATTTTGTGTCTATCTTAGCCGTAACCTGAACCCAGATAACCAAGTGTAGCATCTTGGCATCAACCTGAGCATTTGGAGATTTGGCCCCAGGTATATCCTGGTCAGAAAAAGGACAAACACAACCCAGTTAATTACAGAAACAAAGAACTGCAGATACCAAAGATAGACACAAAGAGCTGGACTATCTCAATGGGTCAGGCAGCATCTCTGGAGATAAAGAATAGGTGACGTTTCGGGTCGGGAACTGTTCTTCAGACTGAAAGTAAGGGGAGGGGTGGGATTGAGGGAAGTGGCTATCCAGTTAATTACAGCTCAGTCTCTTCTCAATTATCAACTAAATGGTGAAAAAGCTTGATGCAGGGTTATCCACGGGCACTTACTCATCAAAGTGCTGCTCACCAGTCTTCAGTTAGAATTCCTCCAAACCTTTCATCCAAACACAGACAAATGAAGAAAGGTTGACCCTAAACATCACCCCTTCCTTCTCTCCAGAGATGCTGCCTTTCCCACTGAGTTACTCCAGCATTTTGTGTCTATGTTTGGTGTATTTGTAAACCCGTATTTGCAGTTCCTTCCCTCTGTCGTGAAGCCAGGTGTTTGGCTCTTGGTAATATGGATATTCAGGGATTGGAAGGATGTTGCCAAGCCCAGAGGGTCTGAGCTGTAGAGAGAGGTTGAGTAGGCTGGGTCTCTATTCCTTGGAGCACAGGAGGATGAGGGTGATCTTATAGAGGTGTACAAAATCAAGAGAGGAATAAATCCGGTAGATGCACAGAATCGCTTGCCCAGAGTGGGGGAATCGAGGACAAGAGGACAAAGGCCCACGGTGAAGGGGAAAAATTGAATAGGAATCTGAGGGATAACTTTTTCACACAAGGGGCAGAGGGTGTATGGAACAAGCTGCCAGGGGTGGTAATTGAGGCAGGGACTATCCCAACGTTTAAGAAACAGTTAGACAGGTACATGTATAGGACAGGTTTGGAGGGATATGGACCAAATGCAGGCAGGTGGGACCAGTGTAGCTGGCACATGTTGGCCAGTGTGGGCAAAATGGGCCGAAGGGCCTGTTTCCATACTGTATCGCTCTATGACTCTCTGGCATGGATCACATGCAGGCGGAGGAGATATGTTTATCTTGGCATCACGTTCGGCGCAGACATTCTGGGCTTAAGGGTGTGTTCCTGCCCTGTTCTTTGTTGATATTTTCAATATTATTATTGTCGGTTTATTATTGTCACGTCTACCAAGGTACAATGAGACCTTTGCATGGATTGCCATCCAGGCAGATCATACCATAGATAAGTGCACCAGGGTGTGCAAAACAGAACATAACCAGATGGCAGAATATAGTGTTATAATTACATAGAAAGCACAGATTAAAAAAGTGCAAAGGCAGCAATGAGGTAGATTGGGAGATTGGGAACTCATCCCGAGCAGATAAGAGGACCATTCGAGATTCTGATCATGCATCTGGTGGTACATGCCTTCAAGCTTTTGTATCATCTGCCTGACCTGACTTGATTGTGTTGGGTGCCTTCTTGAAATGAAATATACCTGAAATTGGTGAGGGGATGGGGAAGCTGTCTTGCGTGATGGATTGGGCTGCGTTCAGAACCCTGCAATTTCTTGCAGTCTTGGGCAGAGCATTTGCCATATCAAGCTGTGATGCATCCCTTTGTACCTTTTCCCTGTCACCACACGGGTTTTCTCCAGGTGCTATGGTATCCTCCCACACTCCAAAGACGTGGGTTAATTGGCTTCAGTAATATCACAAATTGTCCCTAGTGTGTGTAGGACAGTGTTAGTGTCTGGGAATCACTGGTCAGCGCGGACTCGGTGGGCCGAGGGGCCTGTTTCCACACTGTATCTCCAAATTCTAAAGTTGGAGCCTACAACTTAGCACCAAGACCTTTGTCCAATTTGCCATATATGAACTTTTCCCCACTCTTCCTGATCTCCCTTTGTCAATATACCATTCTATTCCCTTCTCCCTTTAGTACTCACCTAAGTACCTTCAAGCTATCCACCTTGGTTAAAAAATGCTGCACATTTATTCTGATCCCTGTACATAGAGGCTTCTGTGGGATTCCCTAATGGTTTGCTGTCTTACAGTCATAATTCTGAGTTTAGGAACCTCCAGCAGTTGAGACATCTTCTCTTTACCCAACCCGTCAAAGCCTATCCTTGTGTTAATCTCATTCACTGGATTTCTCTTTTCTAGAGAATGGAGCCCCAGCACACTCAATTTTCCCTTTTTTGCACATGCACATTTTCCAGCCTTTCAATGTTATTGTTATATTAAAGAGAGCAGAGACACGGCTGCACAGTTTTAATCAAGCTCCCAATAAGGCACAAAGTGCTGCATTAACTCAATGGGGACATGCAGCAACTCTGGAGAACACAGATAGAAGACGTTTCGAGTTGGGACTCTTCTTCAGTGGGGGGCGGGGAGGGGGGAGGAAGAAAGCTGGAGGGGAGGAGGCAAGACAAGGCCTGGCGTGTAATAGAGTTACAGGTGGAATGGTAGGCAGATGGGCGGACAAAGGCCAGAGATGAAGACACGGAAGGTGTGAGACAAAAGGATTGAGGGGTCGCAAATTGTGACGACATAGGTAGGGAAGTGGGTGCAAAGGAAGAAAGAGGGGGAGAGGAGAAATAGGTGTGTCCATGTGAGGCGCTGGGGAGAAAGGGAAGGTGGAAGAATGGGGAACAAGAAGGTTACCTAAAATTGGAGAAATCAGTCTGCATACCGTTAGGTTGTAAGGTAACCTAAAAGAATCATGCTCCCGTGCTACCCAGTTTAGAGGATAATCTGAGTACTTACATTTTAATTAGTTTGGCTGATCTAAATCTTTGTTGAAAGGTTTATAAGAGCATTCATTATAAATGAGAAATAGAACATTATTTTTTTAGTTTAAGTTTAGTTTAGTTTAGTTTAGTTTAATTTATTATTGGCATCTGTAGCGAGGTACATTGGAAAGCTTTTTTGTTGTCTGCTATCCATTCAGCGACACGACTTTACACGATTGCAATCAAGCTGTCCATAGTGTACAGATACAGGATAAGGGAGTGATGTTTAGCGCATTATGAGATTGATCATTCAGGGAGTGGACAGCTGGATGCATTTCCTTTAATGGGGAATGAAGGGAATCAGGGATTAAGTTGGAATTGGATAATCAAGATAGGTCTCAGCCTGAAGAAGGGTCTCAACTCAAAACATCACCTATTCCTTCTCTCCAGAGATGCTGTCTGACCCGCTGAGTTACTCCAGCTTTTTGTGTCTATCTTCGGTTTAAACCAGCATCTGCAGTTCCTTCCTACACGATTGTCAAGGCAGTGTGGTTTCAAGCTGCAAGAGATTGCAGAGATAGGGGGATCGAGTGCTTGGAGGGTTTTGAACGTGAGGATGGGAATCTGCCGGATTGGGAGTCATACAATGGGCGATAGACCAGACAGCCGAGTCTGAGTGAAATGCCAACAATGAGCCGTTTCCAGACGAGGTACTTTGGTTCTCTAACCTTTAACCCTGGGAATTGAAAACCAATATACACAACATGCTATCAAGACCAGGACCGACTGATGCCTTTTTGCTCTCAAAGACGGATGAGGCACAATGTGTGTATTTTGGAAAAGTAAAGGCCTCTCAGGAGGTTCACAGGAGGTCAAACTAATGGAGAGAAAACAAATGGCAGACAAGGTCATTGAGCAATTATTGGCGCTGCGGGCTATAAACTACAAGTGGTTGCTTTATTACAGCTAGGCTGCTACCTGACTTCTGCATTAAACTAACTCTTCAGTCTCTCTCCCCCCTCTCTCTCCCTTCTCTCTCCCCCTGCTCTCTCTCCCCCCCCTCTCTCCCCCCATCGCCCCCTCCCTCTCTCTATTTATTTCTGAGCCTCCCCCCCCTCTCTCTCCTTCTCTCTGGGCCTCTCTTCCTCTCTCTTTCTCTCTTTGTGCCTCTCTCCCTCTCTCTCTCTTCTCACCTGTCTGTGCCTCTCTCCTACATACAGGCACACGCACAAACACACACTCTCTCTCTCTCACACACACACATCCACGTGTTATTTTCTGGACAAAGTGATAACTGGCAGGGAGCGATTAATTCCCATATTAGAGGCATTCCCCAGGTTATGGCAGGGTTCCATTCCTGAGAATGGTTTGTAACTTGAACTGTTTTTAGTTTGGAAATGAACAAAAACAGTGTGTGTGAGAGGATTACAGAAGCAGCCCTGATGGAGAGCGAGAGGAAGAGCAAGCCTCCAGCCAGCCCCACTGACCCAGTGAGTGAGCGAGTGAGTTGCTACCTCACAGCGCCAGAGACCCGGGTTCGATCCTGACTATGGGTGCAGTCTGTACGGAGTTTGTACGTTCTCTCTGTGACCACACGGCTTTTACCCGGTGCTGCGGTTTCCTCCCACACTCCAAAGACATCCATGTTCGTAGGTTAATTGGCTTTGGTTATGATTGTAAATAGTCCCTAGTGTGTAGGATAATGCTGGTGTACGGATGATCACTGGTCGGAGCGGACGCTGTGGGCCGATGGGCCAGTTTCCGCACTGTGTCTCTACGCTAAACTAAACCAAACTAAACTAAACTATGCAACTGGTGGACGCACCCCCATCCATCCCGCCAGTCTCTCAAATGCACGATTATAAGTTTGAGGTGTTGATAATGCAGGCGTTCGTAACTAGAGGAGAACCTATAGCTCTCTTGCCCAGGAGAAGGTTAAAGGATGGTGGGACTGTGCCTGTCTTTTCAAAACAACTGAATAATTCGCTGGATCCCTCCAGGGAACAGTTAACAATTTATGTTGGACTGGTGAGGACTGACTGAGCAATTAATGATTCACAACCAATGGAGTGTGAGTCACTGCTGTAATGTAAAATATATGGCAGCCAACTTGTGCTCCGCCAGCTCCCATTGTATGTCCATTCTTAGTTATTAGACGTACAGCATGGATGCAGGCCTTGGCCCACCGGGTCCGCGCCCACCTACACACCAGGCACAATTTACAGGACCCAATTAACCTACAAACCTGCATGTCTTTTAAATGTGAGAGGAAGCCATAGCATCCAGAGAAAACCCACGTCGTCACAGGAAGAACGTACAAACTTCGTACAGACAACCTTTTCCCTTTTAGTTCTGATTTCCGATGCCTTCAGTTTGTTGATTGTTGAAACCAGTGTTTACAGACTCACAGTTAACCTTTTCCGCTGGCTTGACCATTTCAGAGGGCACATGAAGAATCGACCACTTGACTGCTGATATATAGTCACACACACACGCTCACACACACACTCACACACACACACGCGCACACACACACGCACACACACGCACACGCGCGCACACACACGCATACACACACGCATACACACACACACGCACACACACACACACACACACACACGTGCACACAGACACACACATGCACACACACATGTGCACACACACGCGCACACACACACACACGTGCATACACACACACATGCACGCGCACACACACACACTCACGCACGCACACACAAGCACGCACACACCAGATGGGGGTGAGGACGAGCAGGTTCCTCCCTGTTACCATGATGGAACTTGGTTTGATCATCTTTCTGGTAACATGTAGCTGTTTATCGGCAACACGGTGGCGCTGCGGAAGAGTTGCTGCCTTACAGCGCCAGAGACCCGGGCTCAATCATGACTACGGGTGCTGTCTGTATGGAGTTTGTACGTTCTCCCCGTGACCGTGTAGGGTTTCTGGGTGCTCCAGTTTCCTCCCACACTCCAAAGACATACAGGATTGCAGGTTAATCGGCCTGGTAAATTGTAAATTGCTTGCCCGTCTCTATCGTGTGTGTTCTATGCCATTGCAACTTTTTTTTACATCAATTGGTTTGAGACATCTACAGTCCTCAATGTCCTTCAGCATCTAAGATTCTCTACTAACCCAGAGTAGGAGCAACACAGTTTGGGTGGTGGAGTGGCGCAGCTGGTGGGGCCGCTGCCTCACAGTGCTGGAGATAGTAGGTTCATTGGCTTTGGTCAAAATTGAATGTTGTCCCCCCCCAGTATACAGGATAGGGCTATTGTATGGGGATGGCTGGACGGCAAGGACTCAATGGGCCGAAGGGCCTGTTCCCACGCTCTATCTCTAAAGTAAACTAAACTACACTAAACCAAATGGTTGGCGTGACGGAGGCTTTATTTTGCCAGTCTGTCAAGTGAGACTTAGTAAACAGGTGGATGGTTTGCCAGGGAGGTATTGTTACTGAAACTCCCCAGACGAATTGAGGGGCAGGAAAGCCGTGCTGGTCATCACATTGCCGGAACTGTGTGTGCTTAGGATTTGTACAACGGAAGGTGAAGAATGAACTACCTCCACTGCCAATTCCAAAATTACAAATGCTTTTATTAATGTGTCTGTTGATTCATCCTACTCTGCTTTGTGGCTCCCAATGTCCTTTGGTACCCAGACATAGGACTTCCTGTTGTTTTCCCAGATTTACTCACATCCTGCCGTTGTGTTATATTCAAAGTCAAGCCTCTCAGGATCCATGGCCAGAGGATGCAGTTCAGGAAGGTGTTGAATGGGTTTTATTTCACCGCTCAAGCTCTGAACCAAAAGGAGCCCCATCTTGAAAAGCACGCCTGTGTTTTGATTACTGGGAGGGCGGGATACCACATCAAAGAGTTTCTGTAGCTGGGGTTTATGGCTTCAAAATGAGTAGGTGGGGATCTGCACTCTCAGCAGGTTGTCTTTGTGAAGTTAGTTTGGACAAAGTCATGCTAATTCGGAGTGGTGCAGGAGGAAACTGCAGATGCAGATTTAAACCGAAGATCGACACAAAATGCTGGGGTAACTCAGCTGGACAGACAGCATTTCTGGGTAGAAGGAATGGGTGACATTTCGGGTCGAGACCCCTTCTTCTTTATACTCCAGCGGTATGAATATCGACTTCTCTAAGTAACCTTTGCCTTCTCTCTCCCTCTCCATCCCTCCCCCTTCCATGTTCTCCGACTAGTCTGCTTGTCCTTGTTTACATTTTATCTCTGTTTACTTTGTTGTTACCTTCTCCTAGCTAACAGTGATCTATTCTTCATTTTCCTTCATCTCCATCCCCTTTGTTTTGTTTATATACCTTACATTTCCTTATCTCCGTATCTCCCTCATGTCTGATTCAGTCTGAAGAAGCGTCTCGAACCGAAACGTCTCCCATTCCTTCTCTCCAGAGGTGATGCCTGTCCCGCTGAGTTACTTCAGCATTTTGTGTCTATCTTCTAATGCAGAGTGGGGCAGGTAAAAGTAAGTGTAGTGATCCAATGATACTTTATTGTGAAATGCTTTGTTTTGCATACAACCTGGTAAAATCATACAGCAGACCTCACCTGGGCAGTACATAAATGTCGGAAGCAACTGCAGATGCTGGTTTAAACTGAAGATAGACACAAAAAGCTGGAGTAAAGCTGGGTCAGACCGCATCTCTGGAGAAATGGAATAGGTTACGTTTTGGGTCGAGACCTTTCTTTAGATGTGTTTGGTGCTGACAAAGTTACAAAGCTTCACTGAACGGTCCTATCTACTACCGAAGATAGACACAAAAAGCTGGAGTAACTCAGCGGGACAGGCAGCATCTCTGGAGAGAAGGTATGGCTGAGGTACACAAAAAGATGGAGTAACTCAGCGGGGCAGGCAGCATCTCTGGAGAGTCTGAAGAAGGGTCTCGACCTTAAATGTCACCCATTCCTTCTCTCCAGAGATGCTGCCTGTCCTGCTGAGTTACTCCAGCATTTTGTGTCTATCTCCTCACTCTCGACGCGAGCGGGTCCTGTCGACGCCGGTGTCTCGGGGCTGAGTTTGGAATCTGTGATGGGCAAGCCAGGCCTGCTGGAAGGCTTGGCCCCACTCGCCAGGATATGAGGATTAATAGAGTGGAGAGATTTTAAAATGCACATTCTCATTTTCAATGTAGAAACAAAGAACTGCTGGTTAGTACACAAAAGGACACAAAGTGCTGGATAACTCAGCAAGTCAGGCAGCATCGCTGGAGTTTTTGCAGTGTGAAGAAGGGTCTCGACCCGAAACATAGGGTTGCCAACTGTCCCGTATTAGCCAAGACATCCTGTATATTGGGATAAATTGGTTTGTCGCATACAGGACCGCCCTTGTCCCATATTTGACTGCTGTTACTCGGGTCGAGGGGACTGTCGGGTCGGAGCGCCGCGTCAGGCCTCACCTCACCCGTCCCGACATAGTGCAGCCCATGGAGTGCAGCAGCAGTGACTCGCCCGTGGCCCCGTCGGTCGACAGCTCGGCCAGCTGTCCGAACTTCGGACCTTCGCTTACTGCTGACACCACCACCCCTCCTTCTGATGGCCGATCATCGGTTCATGAGTTGGATGGGGTGCTGGACCTCAGTCCAGCACCTGGGCCAATTCATCATTCACCCAGCCACGGCAGAGCTGGTCCACGAATTGCCGTTGGGAATTTGTCCCTTATTTTGACCTTTTGTCCCTTATTTGGGAGTGAGGAAGTTGGCAACCCTATTGAAACGCCTCCTATCCAAGTTCTCCAGAGATGCTGCATGAACTGCTGATTTACTCCAGCACTTTGTGTTCTTCTCGATTTCAAATCCCTTTGTAACCTCCAGCAGCTCCAACCCTCTGAGATGTCCATAGTCTCAATGTCTGGCATTCTCAGCAAGTCTGCCTAGAACTGTCTTTGCCTTTCTAGCTCCGAAGTTATGGAATTTCCTTGCTAATCTTCCTTGCCCTTCCATCACACTTCCTTCCTTTAAGTTGCATCTAAAAAGCGCCTCGGTCTAATAGAATAGTAAGATTAAACAAAACTTACTAACAAAACATCCTTATTTTATGAGGAGTTACGATGAGGGATTTCATGAATCGCATGCCGACATTCTTCAAAGCAGCAGTGTGAAATCACAGATAGTAGAGTTGACTGAAGATAGTAAGATAAGGGAACTAACATATCAGTTAACCTTATAATAGATGGTTGGGAGCGGAGGGCACAAAATCCCTCATCGTAACTCCTCATAAAATAAGGATCAAACTTCGAACTGGTAAGTTCTCGTTTAATCTTACTATTTTACTTCGTGAAGATTTCAAAGCTCTGTGATTTCATGCCCTGGAAACGAGTCCATGCTCACATACTGCCATAATAACCAATGGAGGAAGTATGTTGACATATTTCAAACTTGTACAGAGGGGGAATTATAATACAGAACTTAAAATAGTGCCTGTAGATATCCCAGGCATGGCCACAGGTGTGTTATAACCGCTGGAAGTTGTTTCATTAGACCAACCCGCCGTTAAAAGGGAGTGGCCCATGGGACTTCCATCATCCTCGCTACACGATGTAGCTGCAGTCCTGGTGGAATGAGACTTAAAATATCAGTGTCTACCCCTGCTGTACGTAACACCACCCTGAGCCATCTTGATATGGTCTGCACGGTACTCTGTGATGAGAATGTTTGAACTTATCAATAGAGCCATTTCCGCTCCCCTGAGACTATTGGTGACCTCCAGTTAATGTAGGAGGTGGTTCACTATGCATAGGCATTTATCTATGGGATAAGCCAGGAACTCCAATTTGAGGCCAGATGACCCAGGCCTGTTTTGTTTAGGTAACTCATAAATGTAAAAGGTTACTTTATTTTGGGATGTTACCATGGTGTCCAGTCTAGTTTGTGCAGAGACTGGACTCGCTGCGCCGTTACAAGTGTCATCAGCATCACTATTTTATACGTGTTAGTGAGAGGGACGTGGCTGGTGCCCAATCTCTGAATAGGTCAGGACAATGCCAATATCCCAGGTCCGGGTATATTGAGGCCTGGTGAAATTTGTGTTAAAATCCCCTCATGCGTTTTGACACCAGAGGGTGAGATACTCCTCCATGGTGTTCTAGCTCCTGTACCAGGTATGAGGATAGGACACTGCGCAATTGATGGCATTATAACTCAAGCCTTCATCGAAGTGTAGACTTACCAAGAACTCTAGCACAACCACGATGGTGGCTGTGTAGTAAGTTGTGTCTGAACTGGTATAAAATACCTCCCATTTTTTATATGGGTGAGGTACTGTTGCCTGGTGGACTCTCTGCATGATGCCGCAATGATATTCATGGTTCGGTCCGACAGCCCAATTCCAGGAGAAGTCTTTCCCAAATTTTGCACCCAATGGTTTCATTCGGTCATGGCACGGATGACTCTCCCTTGTCATGGGCGTACCAGCAAACTTGGGTGTTTGTAGACGAAATCCATTGCTCTTACCATGTCGAGTCCCACAGGGTACCATGGCTGAGTAGGCCAATCGGCTACTCCCAAAATACCTGATGCGGAGTCTTGTTGAATTTTCTGCAAGACCCGACTAATGAGGCAGAAAAGGGGGAAAAATGCATAGAAAAAACAATCCCCCCCCCCCCCCCCCCCCCATGTAGCGAGATGCGTCCATCGCTACTGCCCCAGGGTCTGATTCTCATGCAACATACATTGGTATCTGGTGATTAAGTCTTGATGCAAAACAATCGATATCTGGCGTTCCATACTGAGCTATAATGTCAGTAAATGACTGGTGGTCCAACATCCATTCAGTGTTATCATTAAATTTGCGTGACCTGGAGATGATATCCAAATGTTTCTTTCTATGCACCAGTGCCAGATTGTATTGATCAATTCATCACAAGATATCGACTTAATTCCACCCATATGATTAATGTATGTCACCACGGTAGTATTATCAATTTGTAGGCGAACATGCAGATGATGCATGTCTGAATGGTAAGCCCGAAGTCCGTGAATGCACCCAACACCTTATGATGATTGATACCCTGAAGTAAGGTTAACATGTGTATTCCATCTACCACCGCAACTGGAGGTGGTATTGTTTGCTCCCCAGCCGTGAGTGCTGGCGTCGTTTTGTAACACTGTAGTTTTGGCCCTTTGTAGATTTTGGTAATGTAAGGGTCCAAATTGTGGTTGGGAAAAAGGCAACCACGAGCTTTCCAGTTACCCTGGCTATTTGCCGAATAGATGGTTTACTGATGCAAACAAGGCTGTTATATGCCTCTGTCAAGTCTGTTGCCTTGTCCTTTGGCAAGGTGACAGACATATGAACAGAGTCAATCATGAATCCCAAATCCATAGTCACCAGAAGGCATTTAACTTGGATTTGTCTGGATGGATAATAAACCCAGATTTTTGAAATAGGAGCTTGTTGGCTGAGACAGCCAATTTAGCCAATTCCAAGGTTATCCCCACAATAAGATGTCATCCAGATATGCCATGATAATATGTTTATTGTTTCCGAAAAAACGCCAAGCTGGTTTCAATATTTTTGGAAACAGTCTGGGCTGATGTTAATCCATTAGGCAGTGCTTTATACTGCCAGAGCTCCCATCCAGATAAATTTCTGCGGTGATCTTTGTCTATTGATTCTGAGTAGTATGCATCTTTTATGTCGATGCAGCCATGAAGCACTCTTTGGAAACTAGTTGTTTTAGCAGTAACAACATTTTTGTTCCATTTTGAAGTGGGTGTACTGCACAAAGTATTCAGTTGTGTCAAATCAAATGATGCAGCATCCGCCATATTTTTTGTTTTAGGTGAAGATGTTTGATACAAACTCAAGAGACTCATGTTTGGTTTCCTCTATTGCTCCTTTTGTATATAGATATAACAGTTCTGCATGACCTTCCACTTTCTCTTTTTTGTGAAAGCACAAGCTTTTGGCTGGGTGCATGTTGAACCGGAAAGGAGGAGTTTGTCAACAGATTCAGTTTTGTATCACTGAATGCTGTGCAGCATGAAAGATCTGAAGTTATTCATTGAACAAGTGTAACCTTCCCCCAACCTGTGAAGAAGTTACACATACTATGTTCTGAAGGCAACAAAACCCACCTACCTCCATGGTTACCGGTGGTGCTGTGTTGGTTTTCTCCTTCCTTGGCCCCTGGGAGGTGGAGGCGTTGTGGTGTGGGGTTGGCGCATCTTCCAGGAAGGCCGTTCTGGGACATGGCCTGAAAAAGACCTTTGTGTAGGTTGTGTGGCCTTCGAGCTTTCACCAGCTTTCTTTCGGTGTGATAACGCAGCCTGCTGGTGGATGCGTAGGGGTGCTGCTGCCAAATATGTGAGGACCTGGTAGCAGCCGGCACTTTAATCATGCCGACGGCTATTGTCTCTTTGTCGAGGTCTTTTACCTGTTTGGGCAGGTTGTCCCCGAATCAGAGTAGGCGGCTGTGCACTGCTGGTTCTATACAACCCCGTGAACTTGGGGTTTAGTGTAGGCCAGATGGCATTCTTCCTGAGGTAGTTGATCTCAATTGACCATACAGGAGAGTATCAGAGCTTCTTGTTGCTCCTCTGACATATCTTCCGTCTACTGACCTGGTAAACCTGGTAATGCCCGAGGCCAGTAGTTTGAGGATTTGCCGCAGGCACATTGACGGAAATACCGATTCCTGGAGCTAGATAAGGTGTTATTTAAACTGGCTGCCTGTTGACAATGGTAGTCCCTTTTGTGAGGGCATCGCAACTTGGATGCCATCCCGAGTAGCTCCTCTTCTTGCACCCCTAGCATGTTGTGTTCTTCTGCCAACACACCATCTTCAGAGTCAGCCCAGACCTGACTCCTTATGCTCCCCTGCGAAGAGGGTGAGCATTTGGCAGCCCTGAAAAGGGTACTGCCGTGGGTCTGCTAGGAGACCAACGGTGACCAGACTCCTGCTGGAGTGTGTCACGTTGGAGCTAGTGCTCCCCATCCGCTCCATGCGGGATTATAGACTGCCGTCGCTACCTGCGAACGGCGAATCTCTAAGCCCGGACGCTGCCGAGTCAACGGGCTTGCCCGACTTCCGGGTCGTTGTGCCGCCAGTCCGACGTTCCTTGAGGCTGTCGCGGTGTTCGGGCTGCGGCGTTGAGTGGGAGCTCCTGCTCTGCCTTCGCTACCCGCGAACGGCGAGTCTCGGAGCCTGGACCCTGCCGGGTCAACGGGCTTGCCAGACTTCCCGGTAGTGTTGCCTCCAGTCCGCGGCGTTCCTGCGGGCTGCGGCGTTGAGTCGGGGCTGCTGCTCTGCCTTCGCTACCTGCGAACGGCGAGTCTCGGAGCCTGGACCCTGCCGGGCCAACGGGCTTGCCCGACTTCTGGGTCTATAGAAGTTCTGCCGCCGCTGACTGCCCGCGTTCCCGCGGTCCGCAGTCAGTCTTTCGAGGCGGCCCCTTGGTGGGGTACTCTGTCCCACAGAGTCTCTGAAAGAAAAACCCAACCTCAGGTTAGTTGTTCCTTACCTGCAGGTCCGTTCTGGTGGAGAAGCGACCCTCCTCCCTGCCTGTCGCTTTGCATGCGTTCGACAATATGTCGCGCATGCGTGCTGGCGGGTCTTCACAAAGTCACTCACGTGACTCCGAAGTAAAGTTAAGGTTTGAATAGCACTCTGTTTTATAATTGCTCCTGTAATGTGCTTGGTTAGGATTAACTATGGCATAGGTGCTATGAAAATTATGATTGCTCATAAGATGATATGTGATAGTAGAATTAGGCCATTCGGCCCATCAAGTCTACTCTGCCATTCAATCATGGCTGATCTATCTCTCTCTCCTAACCCCATTCTACTGCCTTCTTTCCATAACCTTCTTTCCATAACCTCTGTACTAATCAAGAATCTGTCTATCTCTGCCTTAAATATATCCACATGCTTTGCCTCCACAGCCTTCTGTGGCAAAGAATTCCACAGATTCACCATCTTCTGACTAAAGAAATTCCTCTTCATCTCCTTTCTAAAAGAACATCCTTTAATTCTGAGGCTGTGACCTCCCATTAGTGGAAAATCCTTATGTTACCGTAAGAGTACAGACGATTTGTCTAATTTCATTAAAATAGGAACATCATAGTTTTTTTTTGTTTCCTTAAAATGTCCATAAGAGCTCAACAGCGATTGTTGTTACACAAGAACATAAGAAACAGAAGCAGGAGCAGACCATTTCACTAAACATAGGCACAAAAATGGTGGAGTAACTCAATGGGTCAGACAGCATCACTGGAGAAAAGGAAGAGGTGACGTTTCGGGTTGAGGCCCTTCTTCAGACGGCTCTGCTTCCACTGCTTCCACTGCCATTCAATTAGGTGGTAGAGAGAGAGAGAGAGAGTGTTAAATTTTGGCCAACTTGCCCTTGGTGACCAACAAATCCCATCTACACTAGTTCCCTTCCCTGTGTGTGGCCCATATCCTTCAAAAACTATCCTATCCATGTACCTCTCCAAATATCTCTTAAATATTTGAGTTTGAGTTTAGTTTATTGTCACGTGCACTGAGGTACAGTGAAAATCTTTTGCTACCTGCTAACCTGTCAGCAGAAAGACAATACCTCAAAGTCAAGCCAAAGTCAAAGTCAAACAAACTCTATTGTCATTTAGAAATACATCGATATATGCAATTCCAAACGAAATTCCGTTGCATTTGGCTCCCTGTGCAACACGATAATCAACAGATGGATAAACATGGATAAAATGGATAAAAAGGATAAAAGGATCAATAGACAATGGTGGCAGCCCATTACATGGCATTCAGGAGTCTGATGGCTCGTGGGAAGAAGCTGTTGCAGAATCTTGATGTTCTGCTCCTTATGCTACGATATCTTTTGCCCGAGGGCAGCAGAGTGAACAGTCCGTGATGGACATGTGTGGGGTCTTTTATAATACTGCTGGCCTTAGACACGCAACGTTTGGTCGCAATATTCCCGATTGAGGGGAGAGAGGTCCCGATGATTTTTTCCGCTGTCCTCACCACTCTCTGCACGGACTTCCAGTCAGACCTAATTACAATCAAGCCATCCGCAATGTCCAGGTAGATGATAACGTGAATAACGTTTAGTGCAAGATAAAGCTAGTAAAGTCCAATCAAAGATATTCTAAGAGTCTCTCATCAGGTAGATCGTAGTTCAGGACTGCTTTCTGCTTATGGTGGGATGGTTCAGTTGCCTGATAGCAGCTGGGAGGAAATTCTCCCTGAACGTGGATGTGTACGTTTTCGCACTTCTATATCTTTTGCCCAGTGGGAGAGGGGAGAAGAGGGAGTGTCCAGGGTGCGACTCATCCTTGATTATGCTGGTGACAGTGCCGAGGTGCATGAAGTATAAATTAAGTCAATGGAAGGGAGATTGGTTTGTGTGAAGGTCCGGGCTACGTTCGCAATTCTCTGCAATTTCTTACAGTCTTGGATATAGGTGTTCCCAAACCATGCTGTGATGCATCCCGATAAAATGCTTTCTACGGACCATCTGTAGAAGTTGGTGAGAGTTGTTGGGGACATGACGAACTTCCTAAACCGTCTAAGGAAGTGGTAGCCTTGTTGTGATAGTACCTGTCGCAACTACATCCTCCAGTAGTTTGTTCCATGTACCCACCACCCTTTGTGTAAAAAAAGTTGCCCATCAAATTTCTATTAAATGGCCTAATTCTGTTCCAATAACTTATGAACATGCATTCTAATCCTCTGCCACATGTATGACACCAGGAAAAATCAAAACATTTTGCTGAAGGGTCTTCTGCAAATCCTGTGTGCTGCCAACTGACATCTACATAACTATAGATGGAGTCAATCCAATTTTGCATTTAATGTCTTTAGCCAGCTGTGACTCTGGGAGGTCCAAATGGAAATTTTATTTCTCTGTGGCAATGATGGTATGTGATGACAAATACAACTCAATGCCTGCATGTAATAAAAAACAATGGAGAAAATAACTTGCATTCGTATAGCAACTTTTGTGACACAAAGATGTATTGAAGCACTTTACAACCAACGCAGTATTTTTCGAGGTATGTTCCCTGTTATGATGTAGGGAAAAAAATCCCACCTCGGTTATTTGTAAAACAAGTTCAAGCTGAGGGATGAATATTGAACAGGGCATGACAGAGAATCCTTCAACATAATTCCCTGGGACTTGAAAGGGCGGACAATGCTCAGTTTAATTCTTCATCTGAAAGACTGCATGGGATTTACTGAACCACCCCCGAGGTGTTGTTAAAACATGGGGTCATATCTGGTAGGGGGCACAAGAGATTGCAGATGCTGGAATCTACACCATTAAAATGGAGAACTGCTGGTGGAGTTCAGCGGGTCAGGCCTAACAGACAGAGATAGACAGATTCTTGATTAGTACGGGTGTCAGAGGTTATGGGGAGTAGGCAGGAGAATGGGGTTAGGAGGGAGAAATAGATCAGCCATGATAGAATGGAGGAGTAGACTTGATGGGCCGAATGGCCTAATTCTACTCCTATCACTTACGGCCTTATGACAGAGGTCCAATGCCCTATGCCACATTGAAACAAGAGTAGGGCATAGTTATTGGCTGGGAGGATAGACAGATTAGATGCATTGAACTGCGGATTCAAGAAGGGAAAAGAACCCCTCGGAATCAGTCTGAAGAAGGGTCTCGACCAGGGCCGTCTTAACGCATGGGCACGCTGGGCAGTTGCCCGGGGCCTCACGGGCATAGGGGTCCCATGCTAATCTATGTATTGTAGAATGTTATTGTAGAACATGAAAACGGAGAGGAACATCGCAAGTGCATGACGGCATATTTGATTTGGCATAACAAAACTGGAAGTGTAGGGGCCCCAGTGCACTGCTTTGCCCGGGGGCCTATAATGCTGTTAAGACGGCCGTGGTCTCGACCCGTAACATTGCCTACCTATGTTCTCCTGAGATGCTGCCTGACTTTCTGAGCTACTCCAGTACTCTGTCTTTTTCAGGATAGACAGAGTGTGGGCAGACCAATTTCCCTCTGGGGATGAATAAAGTTTTATCATATCGTATCGTATCGTGTTAGAAGTGGCTACTATAGTTATAAAAGTGTGCCCATGCAGACTGGGCTGACAGTAGGCATATGAGTGGAATTGTACATCCGTATTGAATTAATCTCATTCTGGTAGATTTAAAAAGTAAAAATATCAACAACTTAAAGAGAAAGTTGAAACCCGAGCTTGCATTAATGTAAGGAGTATGTCAAATAAGACTTGTAAAGAGAATGTATTACAAGAGTTGACAGATTGGTCATCTTAGGGTTGAATGGCTACAATCAATGGGAAAGCTATTTGAAAAGACATATATTGTTCAGAAAAGGAAGCAGTGTACCAATACAGTACGCAACCTTCAATACCGAAGCACAGGTGAGAAAGGACGTACAAAAGAAGAGGGCAGACACAAAATCTCTTTGGGCAGAATTAATAGATGCTAACAGATGTAATCTCTTGTAAGGGATGTGCTGCAGACAGTCCAGAGTGAAAGAAATGATCTGGAACTATGGAAAGAGATAAGGTTGGCGACTGGTGGGAGACCAACCACATACAAATGGAGATTTCAGTTTAGACTGGGACAATAACACATCTATAGGTAAAACAGAAGGGATTACTTGAGTTTATGGAAGACTGTCCCATGAATCAATTTGTAAACAAGCCAGGGGGTGAAAACATCCTGGATTTGATTAATAGGGAAGATCAAATCTCTAGTGTAAGTACGGGCGAGGCTCGAGTCACCAGAGTTGTAATGTGATCACAATCCACCTAAGGACAACTCAAGCCAACTTGGAGTGAAGAGGAATTGGAGAGTTCACTCAAGGTGATTGTGAATGTAATGGATCAATGTGCTCCTGGGGAATATATCAATGCATGCAGAACAATGGATCAATGTGTCCCGATTCCAGTAAAGGTATTGTGGTTAAAGGCACACATGCCTGGTTGAAGGGAACTTCCAAGTACAAGAGTTCAGAGTCAAGAGTCAAAAGGTTTTATTGTCATATGTCCCAGGGAAAACAATTAAATTCTTATGCAGCAGCACAACAGAATATCTAAGCATAGTACTCTACAAACAATACAATAAAAAATTCACAGGTTCACTGTATATATAAATATATGTGTATATATGTAGGTAGACACAAAATGCTGGAGTTACTCAGCAGGTCAGTCAGCATCTCTGGAGAGAAGGAATAGGTGACATTTTGGGTCGAGATCCTTCTTCAGACCGATGTCAGGGGAGGGGACGGGACAGAGATAGAATGTGTGTGTATATATATAGAAGTATTTGTGCGCACACACACACACACACACACACACACACACACACACACACACACACACACACACACACACACACACACACACACACACACACACACACACACACACACACACACATATATACTAGACTAAGTCGTACCGGTTGGGTCCCAGCATCACACGGGAGGGCTGGTCCCCCAATGCAATAGTCCACCTCCACCAATTCCCTGGAGGGGGGGCTTTCTGGAGCACTAGTATGGGTGTTGTGGGCCAAAGGGACTGGTTTCCAGAGGGCTAGTATGGACATTGTGGGCTGAATGGATTCTTGGGCTGGCGGCTCAGTCACTCAAGCCTGTTGTGCTGGCAGCTCACTCACTCACAGCTGGTGGGCTCGCAGTTGACTCACGGCTATTCCTTAAAATTCCATTTCAAGCAGGGTACAAGGGCACCAAATTCAAGTGCAGTTTCATACCATTTCAAGCATAGTGCAAGACCACTAAAGACAGCGAGTCGTGACCTCTCCCTCCCCCATCTTGCAGAGACTGAGCCACGCCCACACTTCTGGGTTTTATAGTCCCTGCCCCCTCCCACCAGAAGGGACACGACCTTCACGGCGTGATTGACAGGAGAGAGAATCTAAACATTTTAAAACACTAATAACTCTTTTATTTTTCATCGATGGGTAAAATCCTCAGCACCTGATGAGCGGAGGGGGACTCTGAGTAAGCTGGCCAAAATTCACAGCCGTACATGGTAGCGTTGTTACTAAAATCAATATAAAGCACAAACAGGAAGTGGTCAAGATTAGACTTTTAATTATGAAGGCAAGGCAGCTCTAATTAGGCAAGGCAGCTCTAATTAGGCAAGCCAGCTCTAATTAGGAAGGCAGCTCTAATTTGGCAAGCCAGCTCTAATTAGGCAAGGCAGCTCGCTTTAGCACTTTTAAAACCAAAGGCAAGGCAGCTTGCTTTAGCACTTTCAAAACCAAAGGCAACACAGCTTGCTTTAGCACTTTCAAAACCAAAGGCAACACAGCTTTAGCAATTTCAACCGAAAACACACTTTTGCATTTTCAAACTACATTTTCAAACCACATTAACGGCTCTGACAGCTCTGTAAAACCACTCACAGTTTAGTAGACATATGTTCAGTGTTATTTACAGCTCAGTCTAAGAATTGCGACCTCTCACTCCCCCATCTTGCAGAGAACTGAGGCACCTCCACACTTCCTGGTTTTATAGTCCCTCTGGAAGGGGCATGGCCTTCAGGAGAGAGAATCTCAACATTTTTTAAACACTAATATCTCTTATTTTTCATCGATGGGAAAAATCCTCTTGCCCAGCGTAGCAGAGGGGAGTAAGATAGCCAAAAATCACAGCCGTAAGTGGCAGCTTTTTTTCTAAAATCAATATACAGAACACCAGGAAGTGGCTAAGATCAGACTTTTAGTAATATATACTGTATATATATGTGTGTGTGTGTGTGTGTGTGTGTGCATATATAGACACACATAAAAACAAACAATAATAGTGCAAATAGACAAAACAAATGCCCACAAATCGATGTAGTTTTCTATGAACTACTATGTAGTTCAGAGCTCATTTGGAGGTTGTAGTGTTTAATAGCCTGATTGCTCTAGGGATATCCAGTCAAAATATCCAACTGTAAAAATGGTTAAAATATAAACTACATGAAGCAAGATTCTTCAAGAAGAAATTGAAAATATTAATAAATCAAATAAATAAGTACAAAAAATGCCCCTATATGTTTTATATGCTTGTAAAAATGTTGTCCAGCTGTAAAATAATTTGAGAGTACAATCATTTAAAATGTACATTGTTTTAAAGGTACAAAAGCATCATGGATGTAGGGTCTGATAGTGCTCAGTCTCAAGGACAGTCTCAGATCATGGCATAGAATGAGGCCATTCGGCCCATTGAGTCTGCTACGCCATTCGATCTTGGCTGATGTATTTTTCGCCTCTCATCCCCATTTGCCTGCCTTCTCCCCATCAACCTTTGATGCCATTACTAATCAAAAATCTATCAATCTCCGTTTTAAAAATGCCCATTGACTTGGCCTCCACAACTATCTGTGGCAATGAATTCCACAGATTAACCATCCTCTGGCTGAAGAAATCCTACCTCATCTCCATTTTAAAATATTAAACTGTATTTTATGAAGCAGTTGAGACAAGTGAACCAAAGAGATATTGATCCTTGGCTTTTTACCTCCAACATCCCAGGTAAAGGTGCTCAACAATCGCAAGTTCTTCCTTTCTCTTGAACAAATGGAGCTTGGTTTTCTATTTCATCCAAAGGACAGCACCTCTACTGGACTCCATTTACACTACATTGATTGTCAGCTAAGCATGGGAGCATGCCCCACACACAACCCTTTGGAAAACCAAATCAAGCAGATTGCAATTATCTTTCTCCCCCTCTTTTCTTAGACAGAGGGCCTCTAATGAGGTGGTTGGTAGATCAGGGCAGCCCTCTAGTTGGTTTTAGGCTGGTACTATACTCTAGCTGGTGATAGGCAACTGAACCATCCTATTACCAACTGGAGAGTGGTACGAATCTACCATCTACTTCATGGGGGATTCCCGGACTATCTTTAATTAGACTTTGCTGGACTTTACCTTGCACTAAACTTTCTTTCCTTTATCCTGTATCTGTCCACTGCGGACAGCCTGATCATGATCACGTATAGATGTTCTGCTGACTGGACAGCATGCAGCAAAAATGCTTTACAGTGTACCTCAGTACAAGCAACAATAATGAACTGAACTGAACTAAACTCAAAATTGACATGGAAAGAGTGGGAGAAAAATGATTGTGGGCAAAATAGGTGGAACAAAAGGATGAGGAAAAACGGGGCCCATTAGTAGGCCGTGCAAGCGCAAGAAGACGAAGGATGATCAAAGGTGCCAGGTCGAGGTGGAGACCTGGCACAAGGGAGTGTTCACACCAGGAGGATGAACCCTGTGATAATCTCAAATTAACTTGAGATCTGAAAATGTTTAAGAAGGAACTACAGATGGTGGAAAATCGTAGGTAGGCAAAAATGCTGGTTAAACTCAGAGGGTGAGGCAGCATCTATGGAGCGAAGGAAAGGCAACGTTTCAGGTCGAGACCCTTCTTCAGACTGATGTGAGGGTGTGGGGGGGGGGGGGGGGCGGGAAGAAGAAAGGAAGAGGCTGAGACAGTGGGCTGAGGGAGAGCTGGGTAGGGGAGGAGAAAGTAGGAGGACTACCTGAAATTAGAGAAGTCAATGTTCATATCGCTGGGGTGCAAACTGCCCAAGCAAAATATGAGGTGCTGCTCCTCCAATTTATGGTGGTCCTCACTCTGGCCATGGAGGAGGCCCAGGAGTGATTCAGAATGGGAGGGGGAGTTGAAGTGGTGAGCCACGGGATATCAGGTTGGTTATTGCGAACCAAGCAGAGGTGTTGGGCGAAGTGATCACCAAACCTATGCTTGGTCTCACCGGTAGAGCAGCTGAGATCTAGAGCAGTGGATGCAATAGATGAGGTTGGAGGAGGTGCAGGTGAACCTCTGCCGCACCTGGAAAGACTGCTTGGGTTCTTGAATGGAGTCAAGGGGGGAGGTAAAGCGACATGTGTAGCGTATCCTGCGGTTGCAAGGGAAAGTGCCCAGAGAGTGGGTGGTTCGGGTGGGAAGGGACAAATTGACCAGAGTTGACCAATTGATCAGAAAATGCAACCCAACTCATTCTGGATAATATTGGTTAAATTTAACTCCGGCAGATACTTAATCGCATTTGAGCTGTTGGCAAGCTCTCATGGATAGGGAGGGAACAGGGGAAGAATGGTTTACATCTCCTCATTGCCGTCTTCTAATTTCTGCCGATCCTGATGTATTGTGCAGATTATGATACAGAATGAGCGATTCTTACTGCTTTTGATTTTATGCCCAGGAATGTGTACACATCCATTTAAACTATTATGGAAAACTTGGGACCGTGGTTACATGGAGCTGGCAATGGGAGAACATTTAAAATTATGGTTAGAGGGGGAGAGTTAATGACTTCTGACACAGGGCAGTGTTCTGGAAGACGTCCTAGAGTATTTAAGGTGTGATTGATTGACGAAGAGCCCAGGCCACAGACTCCACATTGCCAAGTGAGGCGTGCATTCTGCATCTGATGGGTGGGAGTGATGCCTATTTTCCCACCCAAGTAAGCCTCAGGCTGACTAACTAAATATGAGCCAGACGTGCACTCTGGAAGATAGTAACACATGGGAGGAATTTTAACCCCAAAAGCAGGCAGGCTTTGGTAGCTGAGTGGATACATTCAAACAGATTTGAACAGGGCTGACACGGTGGCGCAGCGGTTGGGTTGCTGCCCTACAGCGTCCGTTTCCCGAGTTCGTTCCTGACCACGGTTGCTGTCTGCAGGGAGTTTTTCCATTCTCCCTGTGAGGCGAGGGTTTTCTCTGGGTGCTCCAGTTTCTTCCCACATTCCAAAGACGCGCAGGTTTGTAGGTTAATTGGCTTCAGTAGATTTGTACATTGTCCCTTGTGTGTAGGATAGTGCTAGTGTGCAGGGTGATTGCGCAGACTTGTTGGGCCGAAGGGCCTGTTTTCATGCTGTAACTAAACTAAAGTCCAAAGATCAAGTACCATGTAGTGCCCTTCCAAAGGGCCCTCCTTTGGCTTCAGTGGAGGCACACTTGGCTCAGTGCGAAGGCAAATCAAGCAGGAGTAATGGAGATTCATTAGTTTGGGTGACAAATGAGAGATACTGAGTCAGCTAAAGGAATTCCAGGATGGCTGACTGCTCTGCAAAGTCAAAGTCAATTTTATTCATCACATGCACCCGAAGGTGCAGTGAAATGAATTTGCCAGCAACGATACACTTAAAAAGAACACACAATACACAATATAATTTAGCACAAATATCCTCCACAGCATTCCTCACTGTGGTGTAAGGCAACAAAGTTCAGCCAGTCCTCCTCCTTTGTTCACCCGTGGTCAGCGCCATAAACCCTCCGTAGTTGCCGCTAAGGACATCCCGATGTACAGGCCCTCTCGTCGGGATGATCCAAACTCTGACGTCGGGACGGTCAAACACACTCATGCTGGGAGGTCACGAATCGCCACTTTCCTACCGGAGACAGCGGCTTCAGGATGTTATAGGCCGCAGGCCGGCGGTCGGAGATCTTCTCTGGCGGTCCCCGGCAAAGGATCCCAGGCTCCGGATGGTAAGTCCATGCCCCGCCCACGGATAAAGCTCCACAGACCACAGCCCCATGATGCCGAAGTCACCAGGCCAGCGATTGGAGCACTCCTCTCTGGCGACCCCCGGCAAGGGTTCGCCCGGTCCGCACTGCGCCTGTTGCTGCTGCTCTGGGCCCGACTCCGGGAAAGCCACTCCAATCCAATCTGCGAGGGAGGTGACATGGAAATAGTTGCCTCTCCGTCGAGGAGGCTACCGAAAGTGGTTCCCCCCCTTTTCTCTCCCACCATCCCTCACACAAGACACACCAAGAGACACCTAATCTAACATTAGACACATTAAAAAAAACTTTAAAAGTCGAAATAACAAACGCGCTGCTGGCAGGGCAGCTGACTTGCAGTGCCCCCACCAACCCCACCTAATTTAGATTGCAGGAGATCCAGGGAGTGCAAGCTAACTGGATGCAGAATTGCCTTCAGGGGAGGAAGCACATGGCACATGGTGAAGATTGTTTTTCAGGCTGGAGGCCAATCACTAATTGTGTATCTCAGGGATCGGTAATGTATATGACATGATTAGTAAATTTGCAGATAACAGTCAAATAGGTGTATCATAGACAGTGAAGATGGTTATCAGGAGTTTCAGTGGGATCTTGATCAACATGGGCCAGTGGGCTGAGGAATTGCAAACGGTGTTTAATTCAGATAAGTGAGATGTGTTGCATATTGGGAAAGCATATCAGAGCAGGACCTCCAGAGTGAATAGTAGGGCCCTGAGGAGAGCTAATGAACAGCGGTATCTAGGAGTACAGGTATATAGTGACCTGAAAGTGGCATTAGTAGATGGGGTGGTGAAGAGGGCTTTAGGCACATTGGCCTTCCCAGTCAGGGAATTGAGTGCAGAAGCTGGGAATTGACACATATGGATCACATGCAGGCAGAGGAGACGAGTTTAACTTGGTATCATGTTCAGCATTGGCATGTCGGGCCACAGATCCTGCTCCTCTCCTGTACTGTTCTATATTCTATGGGACATTGTTTTACAGTTGTACAAGGCATTGATGAGGATGCCTTTCAGAGTTTTGGTCACCCATCTCTGGAAAATATGTCATTAAAGTTGAAAGAATGCAGTGAAGATTTATAAGGATGCCACCGAGGCATAAGTGCCTGAGCTACAGGAAAACGTTGAATAGGCTAGAACTTTATTCCTTGGAGTTGGAGGCTGAGAGGTGATCTTATATAGATGTATAAAATCATGAGGGGAATAAATAGGGTGAATGCGCAGAGTTTCTTTTCCCAGGGTGGGGTGTTGTGACTCGTGAACTGTCACTTGGAGATGGAAGCTGGTTGATATAATAGTCTTTATTCGTCATGAGAAACAATCATTCTCTTGAAGACCCTCTCAGTAGAATCTCCAAACTTAAAGTACATCGAGTTTGTATATATTATAAACACAAAGACAACAATATCCAATTAACTACATTTTCAATGGCGATTAACCCACTAAACTCTAACATTTTGATCACGGACAAATCATTTTGCAGAATTACATATTTACAATGCGAACATATTGTAGCGGCTGAGAATTCTAAATATTCAAAACACCTTTGCTGGTTCAAAGTAATTTTATGGTTCATTGAATTGAATTGAATTGAATTACCTTTATTGTCATTCGGACCTTTCGGTCTGAACGAAATTTCGTGCCTGTAGTCATACATATATTAAAAGTAACAAAACCACATAATAAACACAAATTTAACATCCACCACAGTGAGTTCACCAAACACCTCCTCACTGTGGTGGAAGGCAAAAGTCTTAGAGTCTCTGTCTTCTTCCCTCCATGTTCTCCCTCTGCGCTGAGGAGATCCAGGCCTCCGATGTTGCCGTCCACCAGGCCCGCAGCCGAGCCTCCGAAACCAGGCCGCCACCACCGCCGTCGCCGGAATTCCGGAACACCGCCACAGGGCCCGCTGCTGGAACGCTGGAGCACCGCAGCTCCAAAGCCAGGACGCCGCTGGAGCACCACAGCCCCAAAGCCAGGTCGTCGCTGGAGCACCGCAGCCCCATTTGCTGAGGACAGAACCCTGAAATTAGCGTTGTGAGGACTGACCCTTGTGTACATGAATACTCCACTATTGATAGGTAGACAAATATGCCTATCACCATGGGCGGCACGGTGGTGCAGCGGTAGAGTTGCTGCCTTACAGCGCCAGACACCCGCGTTCGTTCCTGACTACTGGTGTTTGTCTGAATGGAGTTTGTCCATTGTCCCCATGACCTGCGTGGGTTTTCTCAGAGAACTTCGGGTTCCTCCCAAACTCCTTAAGACGCACAGGTTTGTAGGTTAATCGCATAGGCATAAAATGTAAAAATTGTTCCTAGTGCAGGATAGTGTTAATGTGCAGGACTCGTTTTATTGGTGCGGACTCGGTGGGCTGAAGGGCCTGTTTTCCCCACTGTTTCTCTAAACTAAACTAAACCAAATTTGATGTGCTAAGTGACAAATGTCTGGTCTTAAAGCTTTCTGTTTCTATCGCAATGGTGTGAAACAACTTAAGATGAAGATTCCTCATCAATCTGAAGAAGGATCCCAAAATGAAACTTGTCTCCAGAGAAGCTGCCTGACCTGCTAAGTTACTCCAGCACTTAGTGTGTTTTTTTTTGTGAACCAGCATCTGCATTTCCTTGTATCTGGATTCCTGGTTTGATGAAGGCCAATTAACAAACCCCATTGTCTTACAGTCAGCTGATGCATAGCAGAACATGTCATGGCCATGTGAGTTGCCAGCCTGTCTATTTACAATGCTGTCCTTTTAATGTCAAACAGATCACTGCCTTCACTGTGCATTAGAACAGATATTCTGAAGGCTGATACGTGTTTTGAATTAACGGCTGCAATTGATACATAATTTTGTAGCCCCTGAATAACCCCTAACATTATGGAATCATGAACTAGAGGGAATAGGTTGAAGGAAAGAGGGGAAAGATTTAGTAGGATCGTAGAACATAGAACAGTGCAGCACAGGAACAGACTCTTCAGCCCACAATGTCTGTGTTGAACATGATGCCAAGTTAAACTAATTTCCTCTGCTCGCCCATGATCTATAGCCCATCCATTCACTGCATAACCTTGTGCCTATCTAAAAGTCTCTTAAATGCCCCATATCATATATGCCTCCATACCAATCCAGCAATGTATTCCACTTTTTGGGTAAAAACATGCTCTGCACATCTCCTTTAAACTTTTCCCCTCTCACCTTAAAGCAATTCTCTCTCTCTCTCTCTCGGATGACATTTCTATGAGTGTCTACTTTAACTGTAACTCTCAGAATGTTATATATTTCCCCTAAATCGCCAACATTCCAGAGAAAACAATCCAAGTATGTCAGCCTCTGCATAAAGTTAATCGCCTCCCTCCCAGGCAATATTCCAGTAATCCTCTTCTGTACCCTCTCCAATGCCTCCACGTCCTTCTTGCAACAGGGAGCCAGAACTGCACACAATACTCCAAACGCAGCATAAGAAAAGTTCCGTGAAGCTGTAAACTGACTTCCTGAGGGCAACTTCTTCATACAGTGAGCAGTGGGTACATCGAACAAACTTCCAGAGGAAATAATTGAGGGAGTTACAATAACAACATTTAAAACACATTTGTATAGGCACGTGGATAGGAAATGTTTCATGGGATGTGGGCCAAATGCAGGCAATGGGACGAGCTTAGATGGGTATCTTGCTCGGCATGGCCAAGTTGGGCTGAAGGGTCTGTTTCCGTGCTACTGATAGGTCTATCCATATATCTGTCCAAATGTCTTTTCAAAGTCATAATTGTATCCATACCTACAATTTCCTTTGGCAGCTCATTCCATGTATACACTACCCTCTGAGTGAACATGTTTCCCCTGAGGTCTTTCTTAAATCACTCCCATCTCTCATTTTAATGTGTCAAAGAGTTAACTATTGAGGAGCATCTTCAAATAAGGAAGGACAGATGGAAAGGTTTAGGGAAGTATTTGCAAAGCGGAGGACAAGGGAAAATGAAAATGACAGCCGTATCTCAATATTGAGTGAAACAGATTTCAGAATGTAGAAATCTCAGCAGTTTTAAGAATGAAAGAGGGGATAGGGATAGAGAAAGATTTCCAAAGGGATTTGCCATTTATATTTACGTTGGTTATCATTTATTATTGTCACATGTGCTGAGGTATGGTGAAACATTTTGTTTTGCTGGTCTATCTAGTCAAATGAGACGATACATGAGTACACTCAAGCCACAAGTACAACAGGTAGAGCAAAGAGAAAAATATCTAGAGTGTAGAAAAAATCAGTGTTAGTTTCTGAGAAACAACAGAAAAAATAAAAAGTGCAATAACCATATAACAATTACAGCACGGAAACAGGCCATCTCGGCCCTTCAAGTCCGTGCCGAACAACTTTTTTCCCTTAGTCCCACCTGCCTGCACTCATACCATAACCCTCCATACCCTTCTCATCCATATGCCTATCCAATTTATTTTTAAATGATACCAACGAACCTGCCGCCACCACTTCCACGGGAAGTTCATTCCACACCGCTACCACTCTCTGAGTAGAGAACTTCCCCCTCATGTTACCCCTAAACCTCTGTCCCTTAATTCTAAAGTCATGTCCTCTTGTTTGAATCTTCCCTATTATCATAGGGAAAAGCTTGTCCACATCAACTCTGTCTATCCCTCTCATCATTTTAAAGACCTCTATCAAGTCCGCCCTTAACCTTCTGCGCTCCAGAGAATAAAGACCTAACTTATTCAACCTATCTCTGTAACTTAGCTGTTGAAACCCAGGCAACATTCTAGTAAATCTCCTCTGTACCCTCTCTATTTTGTTGACATCCTTCCTATAATTGGGCGACCAAAATTGTACACCATACTCCAGATTTGGTCTCACCAATGCCTTGTACAATTTTAACATTACATCCCAGCTTCTATACTCAATGCTCTGATTTATAAAGGCTAGCATACCAAAAGCTTTCTTTACCACCCTATCTATATGAGATTCCACCTTCAAGGAACTATGCACGGTTATTCCCAGATCCCTCTGTTCAACTGTATTCTTCAATTCCCTACCGTTTACCATGTATGTCCTATTTTGATTTGTCCTGTCAAGGTGTAGCACCTCACATTTATCAGCATTAAACTCCACAATGGCTGCAATGAGGTAGGTTGGAAGATCGAGATTACAACATTAGCTCATGAAAAATCCATTTAGTAGTCTAGTAATAGCAGGAAAAAAGTTGTTTCTAAATTTGGCCATACATCTTGCACTGAATGTTGTACCCTTTATCCTTTATCTTTGCACTGTGGACGGCTTGATTGCATTCGTGTATAGGCCTCCCTCTGATTGAATAGTACGCAAACAAATGCTTTTCACTGTACCTCAGTACATGTGACAATAATGAACTAAACTAAACTAAATGAGAGTCAAGCTTTTATCTATTCACCCTGATGGGAGACGGGAAAAGGGAATGACCGGGGTGTAAGTAGTCCTTGATTATACTGACCGCTTTTCCCAGGCAGCATGAGGTGTAGATGGAGTTGATGGGCAGGAAGGCTGTTTTGAATGATCAACACTGCAATTTTTGGCAGTATTGGCAAGAACAGTTGCCAAACTAAGTTTTGATCCTTCCTGGTAGGATGTTTTCTACAGCGTGTCTATAGAAATAGGTAAAAATCATTGGAAACATGCCGCACTTCCTTAATCTTCTGAGGAAGTAGAGGCGATGATGTGCTTTCTTGGCCACAGCACCAATGTGGTAGGAGTAGGTCAAATTACTGATGGTATTTACAACTCAGAACTTGATGCTTTTGACTGTCTCCACTTCAACATCGTTGATGATATCTGGCGCATGTACACCACTCCGTTCCTGATGACAAACTCCTTTGTCTTTCTGACACTGAGGGAGAGGTTGTTGTCTTGACACCACATTACCAAGCTCTCCATCTCCTTCTGGTAATCCACCTCACCATCGTTTGCAATCCTACCCAGAGATGTGTCTGAAGAAGGGTCTCGACCCAAAACGTCACCCATTTCTTCTCTCCAGAGATGCTGCCTGACCCGCTGAGTTACTCCTGCATTTTGTGTCTACCTTCGATTTAAATCAGCATCTGCAGTTCTTTCCTACACTGCAGTGATGTCATCCACAAACATGTAAATGGAGTTGGAACAGAATTTGGCCACACAGTCGTGAACTTATTAGGAGTATAATAAAGGGCTTAGAACACTTCCGTGCAGGGCATCACTGTTGAGAATTATTTTGGAGGGCGTTTTGTCATCTATTCTTACTGATTGTGGTCTAAGGGTCAGGAAGTGAGCAATCCAGATGTAGTGAGAGTTACTGATACCGAAGACCAGGAGTATGATTGGGATTATGGTATTGAAGGCTGAGCTGTAGACAATTAACTTGAGTCTGATGTAGGCATCTTTTGTTATCCAGATGTTCCAGTAATGAATGAGGGACCAGGGAGATAACATCTGCTATGTACCTGCTGCAGTGGTTGGCTCATTGTAGTGGACCAAGGCTGTCTAGGAGGCTGGAATTAATGTGCACAAACACAAGCTTCTCAAAGCACATCATAGAATATTGAACATAGAACAGTACAGCATAGGAACGGGTTCTTCAGCCCACTGTGTTTGTGCCAAACATGATGCCAAGTTCAACTGATTTCATCTCTCTGTACTACCATGTGCCTCTTTGAAAGCCTCTTAAATGCCACTGTCATGTCCACCTCCACCACCACCCTGGCAATGTATTCCATGCTCCCACTACTCTGCCTCACCCATCTCCATTAAGCTTTCGCCCTCTCGCCTTATACTGCAGCTATGCCCACTAGCGTTGGGCGCTTCCACCCTGGGGAAAAGGTTCTCATGATTTCAGGATCTGAAAACAAAAGTGAGAACTTTACAATCGTTATGTTACTTAGCACGAAGCAGTAAATCTCCACAGCACAGAGGTGATTGTTGAGCTACACAGGGAAGTTAGGACTTGGGCCATAGAGTTTGGATGATCTCAGGTGTACAGAGGATGTGGAGTGAATTTTGAAACAAGTGTCAGTATTTAGACAATAGACAATAGACAATAGGTGCAGGAGTAGGCCATTCGGCCCTTCAAGCCAGCACCGCCATTCAATGTGATCATGGCTGATCATTCACAATCAGTACCCCGTTCCTGCCTTCTCCCCATATCCCCTGACACCGCTATCTTTAAGAGCTCTATCTAACTATTTATCGGTGGGAAGGAACTGTACGTGCCGATTTTCACCAAAGATAGATAGAAAATGCTGGAGTAACTCAGCAGGTCAGGCAACATCTCTGGAGAAAAGGAATAGGTGACATTTTGGGTCAGAACCCTTCTTCAGATTGAAAGATAGAGGTGGGGCGAGGGGACATGGGGGTGGAAACTAGAGGTGAGAAAAGGCCCATATTTATAATATCTTAATGATCTGATCTTAAGTCCATTGACAAGTTACGGACCTATCTAATTACTGTACTATCAATAGAGAAGTGACCAAAGTCAGTTTGGGTATATCCCTTTGTTAACAGAGATGTGAGAATTGTCATTATATGTGTACCACTGTGCGAATAGGGAGATGAGCATTTTTAATGTGAGATATAAAGCATTTCTATATCTCTGTGAAAATAGCTTTTTAAATTTCAACATTAGTCTTCCTGGATTTAATGCACTGATAATTGCATGTACAGATGTTAAAAGCAAAAGCGTGCAATGCCAAACATGGCCATTGATGCCTCTAACTGGCCAACTCAATTAGACTTTGCTGAATGAGAATGTTTGCTTACCTGTCAAGGGGCCCAGCATCACCGTGTTTGTTTAGGCATGAGGCGAGAGCCAGTGATGGAAGGTACCCAGTGCACAGAGAGAGAGGCCAGGATAAACACCCTGCCTGACTCCCATTTCCAGAGATAATGGATCATGTTGCAGCTCAACACAATCTCTGAGTTACGGGGATGAATTCAACCCAGCCACTTAGACTTTCGCTTACTTCTGGGATCTCCTGGGGATGTCGGGGAGTGCTTTGCACAATTTGAAGCAAAGTGCCTCTTATGTAAGCAGGTTCGGCAGCCAATTGCAGACGGCAAGTGTTCCATGTAAGTAAGCAAGATGAGTGAAGGCTCGTTTTGATTTTGTTGGTGTTGGCTGGGGGATGAATGTTGGTCGGGACCCTGGGGACCTCTCGCCTCCCCGCAGTGCCACAAGATTATTATTGCTCACTTGAATATCTGGATCTAACATCTCACCGAAGGGTTAGGTTGACGCATCAGTGGTTCCCCTTTCATAGTGTGCCAGCTCTTCAGAGAAATCTTGCCAAAATAAGCTAATTCAGCGAGACTTCTGCAAAAATTCACCAATGTATAGGATAGGGCTATACTTAATCTATGTTGTGCTTCTTGGGCTTGTTGGACTGTGCGATTTACCCTTCACCTCTGGCTCTGATGGTCTCCCATTTACTCCTGCCACAGTCTACTCCCTCGGTATTGATGTTCATACCAACACGAGCCAACAATGGAGAGAACGATTCTTTGGTTGGGGTCGCTAGAGTAATTGAGTCACTTTGGAACCGAAGAACTCAAAAGAAGGCTCCAGACCTCCAGTCATCTATCCATTTTCTTCAGCGATGCTGCCTGCTCCGCTGAGTTACTCCTGCATTTTATGTCTATCTTTGGAATAAGTTTGCTCCTGCAGTTCCTTTTTATTACAGTGGATTGGATGGTCCAGCAGATTAGAGCCATAAAGGCAAAATGACATTTAGGAGGGAAACAGGCCCTTTGGTCTACCAAGTCCATGCCAACCATTGACCATTAATTTGCACTAATCATTTTTGTTTACTTTCCCCACATTCCCATTAATTCTCCCCAGATTCTACCACCCACCAGCGGTAAGGGCAAATTTCAGTGCCAATAAACCTACTGACCAGATTTGGAAGGTAACTGGAGCACCTAGAGGAAACCCACAAGGTCACAAGAAAATAGTGTCAGACGTCCAAGATTGAACCGGGGTCATTGGAGCATGAACGTGATGTTTGAGGCAAAATCTGAAGAGATAGTAAGATGCTGGCTTTAATCAGAATTAAGGAACCAAGGGTGGTAATCAGTTGAGCCGACTGATATGTGCAGAAAGGTTAGGTCAAACAAAGGACCATTAACTGAAGAGAGCATTTTATTTTATCGGGGTGCATCACGGCATGGTTTGGGAACAGCTCTATCCAAGACCGCAAGAAATTAGAGAGATTTGTGGACGTAGCCCAGACCATCACACAAATCAACCTCCCTTCCATTTACACCATTTGCACTTCACACTGCCTCGGCAAGGCCAGCAGCATAATCAAGCACATGTCTCACCCTGGTCACTCCCTCGTCACCCCTGTCCCATCGGGCAAGAAGTACAGAAGAGAGGTATAGAAGTGTGAAATTGCACACATCCAGATACAGTGACAATTTCTTCCCAGCTGTTATCAGGCCACGGAACCATTCTATCAACAACTAGAGAGTGGTCCTGAACTACTATCTACCTCACTGGAGACCCTCGGACTCTCTTTAATAGGACTTTATCTTGCACTAAACGTTATTTCCATTATCATGTGTCTGTACACTATGGATGGCTCAACTGTAATCATGTATAGTCTTTCAGCTGACTGATTAGCACACAACAAAAGCTTTTCACTGCACAATAAACTGAACTGAACGAAACTAAACATAGATAGACACAATGAGCTGGAGTAACTCAGTGGGACAGACAGCATCTCTGGAAAGAAGGAATAGGTGACGTTTCGGGTCGAGACCCTTCTTCAGACTCTTAAACTAAACATAGGTCAAGTTGTTCAAAGTACACATGAAAGCTGCGTTGGGACACAAGTGAAATTGATGATATGATGATTTTCATGTGATTAATGTGGTTTTGAATTTTAAATCTCTAGCAGGGGTTTCACTGTGCATGGGGAACTCAAGAACTAGCATCCAGTGACACTTACGTCCATCGTAATGAAGTGTGAGAAGTTGAGTATGACGCAATGCAACTCCTGCCATAGAAATGACCTACACCCGCTGCAATATGCCTATCGCTACAACACATCAACTGCAGATACTACCTCATTGACTCCCCGACTGCAAATCGGGGTCCTTGCACTTAACACTCCAATAGCGCAACGATGTGTACAGCAGTGGCGAGCCACAGTATAGCATAAGGACACGAAAGAAGAAGAATTGACTCCCCGCTCTGCTCTGGTCCACCTAGATAACTGAAACCCTTTCAGCAGGCAACTGTTCATCAACAGCATGGTGGTGCAGCGGTAGAGTTGCTGCCTCACAGCGCCAGAGACCCAGAGATCCTAACTACTTACTGGTGCTGTCTGTACAGAGTTTGTGTGTTCTTCCCGTCACCATATGGGTTGTTTCCGGCTGCTTCTGTTTCCTCCCACATTCCAAAGACGCGCACTTCCATAGGTTAATTGGCCTCTGCAAATTATGCCGAGTGTGTAGGTAGAACTAGTGTACGTGTGATCTCTGGTCAGCGTGGCCCATATTCAGGATTGAACCTGGGTCTGTGGCATTGTAAGGCAGCGACTCTACTGCTACATGGCTGTGCTGCTCATGTCAGTAAGTTGGAAAGGGTGAAGAATGGATTCACCAGGATGTTACTTGAGCTTGTGGGCTTGCGTTATAGGGAGATGTTGCAGAGGCTGGGACATTTGGCTTAGAAGCGTCTAAGGCAGATGGGTGACCTTATTGAGGAGTACAGGATCATGAGGGGCATGGATAAATTCAACACTCACAGTCTTTATTACACACAAGAGGATTCTATATCTTGAGGGCAGTGGCTTAGGGTAAGAGGAGAGATATTTACGAGGGACCTCAGCAGTAACTTATTCTCTCAGAGGGTATCCGTATGTAAAATTATATTCCAGGGGAAACTACAAAAACTGCAAAATATGGAGAGGATGTTTCCACTAGTGGGAGAGTCTAGAACCAAAGGCCATCCACTAAATGTACGTACCTTTAGAAAGGAGATGAGGAGGAATATCTTTAGTCAGAGAGTGGTAAATCTGTAGAATTCATTGCCACAGATGGCTGTGAAGGCCGAGATTGGATACTTTTAAGCAGAGATTGACAGATTCTTGATTAGTACGTGTGTCAGGGGGTAAATGGAGAAGGGAGAAGAATGAAGGGAAAAGTTGATCAGTCATGATTTAATAACAAAGTAGATGGGACAAATGGCCTAATTCTGCTCTTATAACTTGTGAACTAATGAATACAAATACAAGATATATATATATATATATATATATATATGACTTTTAAAAGAAAGTGGGAATGGGACAAATGGCGTCAAATGAGACAAGCCCAGTCTCCCAACCTAGTCGGCATGGATAACGTGGGCTCTGGGGCTTATTTCCGTGCCGTACAGCTCTAAGGCGTTATGACTCTATCATTAAGTCAGAACTTTATAAGTTCAAGAGAGAGTTAGATATAGCTCTTCGGGCTAACGGAATCGGGGATATGGGAAGAAAGCAGGAACGGGGTACTCATTTTGGATGATCAGCCATGATCATATTGAATGGTGATGTTGGCTCGAAGGGTCGAATGGCCTACTCCTGCACCTATTTTCTCTGCTTCTATGTTTCTAAGTTTTACAGAGCTACGCTGCACTCAGTGACAGAAAGGCCAACAGCCGTGCTTGTTTATGCACAGCCCATGTGTACGAGTCTGCCAGAGATATCCCATGAGATGATCAACTTCTAAGTGAGTGTGACAAAGCCAAGAAGAACAGCCTGGAAACTAATGTGGAGAATCACATGAAATTCAGCTCGGTGCCATTATAGTCTGGGGATGGAATTCTTGTGAAACGCGATAACCATATGGGCAATAAAGCAACTCTGTTTGACATTGCACGCATTTGGAGTGACTGCCGCGCCAGGTTCAATGGTTACACAATTGCCAAGTTCACGAAACATCGCTCGAAATCTATCATCCTTCAAAGCATCAATATTCCACCCGCCATTTATGAATCGGAAGAGGATCTTCAGAAAGTCAACAAAGAAACAGAGCAAGGTGTGTTGACCCTCACGTCCAGAAAGCTGGAGCCATGATCCATTGACGCTAACAGCAACTTCCTTCATTTTGAAGAGACGTTGCAGAGATGTGATATCCGGTCCAACGTGATCACAGTGGTTCTTTTGATTTCATATTTCGTTACATCATAGAAGGACATCATTTTGGCCCACTGAGCAAATGCCACCTCCCATTCCCCCATTGATTTTTTTTCCTGCAACATATTGTCTCCATATTCCCATCATCTCCCTCACAGATTCTGCTACTCACTGGAACCAATTTGCCAATGCCAATTTAACCGACCGATCCACTCGTTTTTGGGATGTGAGAGAATACTGGAGGACTCGGGAGAATCTACGTTCACAAGAGGTCATGATGAAACCTGCCTTATGCTGATGTTTAGAGATACATCATGTAAACAGATGCTTCAGCCCAGCGAGTCCCAGCCAACCATCGATCACCTGCACACTAGTTCTCTGTTATCCCAGTTCTTCACCCTACAGTCTAGCAGGCAATTTACAAACCTACAAACCTGTAGCATAATTCTGAAAAAGGGTTTCAACCCAAAATATCACCTATTATAGAGTGATAAAGTGAGGAAACAGGCCCTTCACCACAACTTGCCCACACCAGCCAACATGTCCTAGCTACACTAGTCCCACCTGCCCACATTTAGTCCATATCCCTCCAAACCTATCATACCCATGTACCAGTCTAACTGTTTCTCAAATGTTTGGATTGTCCCAGCCTCAACTATCTCCTCTGGCAGCTTGTTCCATACATTTACCAACCTTTGTGTGAAAAAGCTACCTCTCAGATTCCTATTAAAGTTCCCCGTCACTTTAAACCTATGTCCTCTGGTCCTCGATTCCCCTACTATGGCAAGAGTGCATCCACCCGATCTATTCCTCTCATGATCTTATACACTTCTATATGATCACTCCTTATCCTCCTGTGCTCCAAGGAATGAAGTCCAGGGCTACTCAACCTCTCCCTATAGCTCAGATCCTCTAGTCCTGGCAACAATACACCAAAGGTGGCCTCACTAACATCTTATACAACTGTAACATGACCTCCCAACTTCTACTCAATACTCTGGCTGATGAAGACCAATGCGCCAAAAGCCTTTTGACCATCCCATCAACCCGCAACTCCACCTTCAAGGAGTCTCCAGAGATTAATTTTCTCCAGAGATACTGTCGGACCCGTTGAGTTACTCCAGCTTTTTGTGTCAATCAATGGAAGAGAGGTAAGTTTGTGTAATGGTTGGGGCTGCATCCACAATTCTCAGCAATTTCTTGTGGTCTTGGATGGAACTGTTCCCAAACCATTCTGTGATGCATCTTGATAAAATGCTTTCTACGACACATCTGTAGGTGTTGGTGAGAGTTGTTGGGGGAAATGCGAAACTTCCTAAGCCTTCTACGGAAGCAGAGGCATTTCTTGCCCATTGCTTCAATTTAGTGATCCGGGACAAGTTGTTGGCAATATTTACTCCAAGGAATTTGAAGCTTTCAACCATCTCATCTTTGGCACAGTCAATGCAAACTGGGGCATGTGTGCCACTTTGCTTCCTAAAGTCTATCACTATCTCCTTTGACTTGGTGACATTGAGAGGAAGGTTGTTCAACATCAGGTCACAAGGTTTTCAATCTGCTGCCTGTACTCTGTCTCATCATTATTTGATATCTGGCCCACAACGGCGGTGTCGTCTGTGAATTTGTAAGTTGAATTGGATTTGTACATGGCTGCACAGTCGTGGGTGTACAAGGAGTAAAGAAGGGGGCTGGGAACACATCCGGAGCACCAGTGTTGGGGATTATCGAAGAGGATGATTTGTCCACGATCTTCACTGATTGGGGTCTGTTGATCAGGTGGTCGAGGATCCAGTTGCAGAAATGAGTGTGACTTTAAGTCCCACAAACGTAATGCCTAAAGTCCAGGATAGGTCCAATTGCTTTACAATTCAACTAATGGTGCTCCACTGCCTCCCATCTCTACCTCACCCATGAACCAGACAACCAACCCCAATCAGGCAAAAACTCATTGCACAGTTGTCTGATGGGATTGTCACTAAATGTGTGAAAAATCGCACACATGCCCTTAAAATGAGCAAGTTATGAAAGTGAAACAACAACATTAATATAAATGTATAGGAAGGAACTGCAGATGCTGGTTTACAACAAAGATTCCATATTTTGAGGAAGGACATCCTTGCTATTGAGGCAGTGTAGCGTAGGTTCACGAGGTTAATACCCGGGATGGCGGGACTGTCATATGATTGGAAAGTCTGGGCTTGTATTCACTGGAATTTAGAAGGATGAGTGGGTATTTTAGAAACATATAAAATTATAAAAGGACTGGACAAGTTAGATGCAGCAAAAATGTTCCCAATGTTGGAAATCAGGACTAAGAATAAAGGTGAGGCCATTTAAAACTAAGATGACAAAAAACGTTTTCACCCAGAGAGTTGTGAATTTGTGGAATTCTCTGCCACAGAAGGCAGTATAGGCCAATTCACTGGATTAATTTAAAAGAGAATTAGATAGAGGTCTTGGGGCTAGCAGAATCAATGGGGAGAAGGCAGGCACAGGTTACTGATTGTGGATTATCAGCAATGATCACAATGAATGACGGTGCTGGCTCGAAGGGCCAAATGGCCTCCTCCTGCACCTATTTCCTTTGCATATCTTTCATTTCTTATTCTATATCTCTCTATATGCTGTCTCTGTCTCTTGTTTCTTGTTTCCCTTTCAGTCTGAAGAAGGGTCTCGACCCGAAACGTCACCCATTCCTTCTCTCCAGAGATGCTGCCTGTCCTGCTGAGTTACTCCAGCGTTTTGTGTCTTTCTTCAACATTAATGTTAAGTTACTGAACAAGTAACTGGGAGTCCTCTATTAATAATCTGGACAAACACATTCAAATCATACCTCAGCAGCTGTAGAAGCTAGCGACTGATAAATTAGGACTGTGAAATTGAAAGCGTATTGCAGTAATTGTCACCTGGAAATAGCAGGGTTATCATTGATATCCAGCAGGCCCATTGATGTCCTTCAAGAAATGTGTTATCCTCTGTCGATACAGCCAAAACATGATACTCAGCAATGTTGTTGACCATTTTGAAGCAATCAATTTAAGGGAAATTAGAAATGGGAAACAAATAGGCAATAAGCATAAGCTTTAAGAGCATTGCCCACATCTTATGAAGAAAGTTCCTTCTTCGCTATATAAAAGGAAACTTCATCACCCGGCATTTTGACAAATACCCTTATGCTTGCGCTGAGTGAAAATTACTAGCCTGGACATCCAATCAAACAATTCTCCATTTTCAACACCATGTGGTTGAAAATAAACTTTGCGCAGAGTGAAATGCATCCATGTGCCCAAATGATTTAATCCCGGAAAGAAAACTCAGTATGTGAATCACACTTGACCATCTGACATACTTTTAGCAAGAGACGTGCACCAAACATCATTCCCCATGGAACAGCCATTGTTGGTCACTTGCGATCATCATGTTTTAGCATCTGGCCTACACCCAACCTGATAAGTCCTGTTATTTACTACAGACCCACTCTCACTCGCGTCAAATAGCAATGTTACAAAATTTTGAGATTTTAAAAATCAAGTCTGCAATTTATCCCATCAGATAAAGCATAACAAGAAGTTTAATTTGACACCTAATTTACTTTCATATCTTCAGTATTAAGAAAGTTATGGCCATTTTCATGCTCGGAAATGAGTATCTTGCTTCCCATTGCCTTTCAATTGACTTAACTCAAAAGCTGTGATCTGGAAAAATTAAAAGCCCATAACTTTATTAAAAATTAAGAGAACTCAATGAAATTTTCAGTCATTATAGATTGAAGCATTCTGAAACAAATATTAAACAATCTTACTTTGATTACCTGAAATTAAAGTATATAATTAGTTAGTTATCTAATTGTAGCTAATTACAAAATTCAATGAGTAGATCTAAACATCTATCAATTTCTTAAGAAAAGATAAACTTTTTTTTAATTGCCTAAGTGTCCAAATAACATTCACACAATAATCCACAATATAACATAATTTTTAAATCTCATTTTCATGAATTTCTGGGCCAAATGGAAGGAATTTAGTGTTTAATGCCTGTAAATAAATGGCCATTTAAATCAACTAGCGAGTGGGTTTTAGCGGAATGCGGTGGATTGGAACGTTGCGGTTAGCGGTGAAGTCGGGGGGGGGAAATACTGGGGGTTCATACATTTTTTGGGGAACCCATTTCGCAACATTAAAATAGTATTTATGCCTCCCAAAAAACCAACTTTTAATAAAAAAATAAAGTATTTACCTTTTTTTCTCCCCTACGGAAAATGCTTCCGGTGGTCTGCGGTCACGGCTTTTGAAGGTGATTTTTAAATTACTCTAGTTAACAAATAACTTAGAGTAATTTAAAAATACCTTAATGGATGAAATGTCGGAGCGATTTTTCTTCCGCAATTAAATCGCCCGACATTCATCGATTATCCTGGTCTGGTGAAAATCGGCACTTTAAGCCCGCCCCCCTCTGACAGGCGCTAAAGTCGCGCACACGGGGAACGGCAGAAGTGCAGCGCCGCTAAAGGTAAGTTTTGTAACATACCTACGTCAAAACCCCCACAGACAAACCAATGTTCATTACTATCAATAGTTGACCAAGGACACTGACTCTCTCATTTCTGTGGTGACCACCCACCCAGACTTTGATAGTGGACATGATCTCCCTTTCTTTACCTAAATAACAACACACTCCATGATCCCAATCATGGTCTCTGTCATGAATTCTGCACCCCTACCAGATCACTGACCTGGTGACTTCCTGCATGGAAGATATTCCCCTGCATTACCAATCCATTCGTGATCAAGTTGGAATCCTCCCTCCTCCAATATCTGTACCTGTTTGGCCATTCCCGGTCCCATAGGCCTTGATCCCAATTGATAGCCTGGCTGTAATGCTATTAATGTGGTGCAATGTTCATCTATCTTCCTTTAAAGAATGCACCTTGTGTACATTTCCTTTAAGACTGAGTATAGTTCTGAGTGTGCCCTGTCTGGAGTGTGGTAGTAAGGGAATCAGCCCTAGCTGATGCTAGCTCATGCACTAGCGAAAAATCTTCAAAGGTTTACAACAAACACACCAGATTCACCGATAATTGTTATCATGCGTCTATACAACAGCAATCGAACATTCCAAACCTTGTCATTAGGAATCGGGTCTGAGGTTTGTCACATGGGAGAGAGAAGATGCTCTTTCCAAACTCTGCCGACCCCAGCCTCACCTCACTGAGTCAGCAGGAGACAGATGGCAACCAGATGTGCTCTTCAAGTATGTTGAACATGTGGCTCACGTGCTCATGTGATTCTGGAGGTGCCCTCATATGTGCACAGTGTTCTGCATCATTGGATATGTTACACGCCGGGGGAACGCAGCTGGATGTGTGATCTGAAGATGTGCAGGTTGGTAGGTTAATTGGCCATTGTTAATTGTCCATAGTTTGTAGCTTGAGTAGTAGAATCTTGTGGGAGTCGATGGGAACGTGGGGCGAATAAAATATGCAAGGGGATTCTTAGAATAACCGGGTGCTTGATTGTCGATGAGGTCGCAAAGGGCCAAAGGGACTATTGCCATGCTATGTGACTATCTATAAACTTCAATCAGACATGCCTAAAGTACTGGTGCTGGTGAACTTGCAACCTTACGGGCCTGTCCCACTTGCATGTGATTGCATGCGTTTGGCGCGACCAAACGGAAGCGGAGTTCAGGTGAAGTTTGTGCTAAGTAGGCCCTAAGTTCGCGCATTATGTCATTTGCTTCATACCTACCAATCAGCTGGGCAGGAGGCGGGCCGCAGGATTTTCGGTCAGAAAGGCATGCTGTGTATATTTGACTGACTTGTATTTTGTACCAGTATTGGAAACCATCACTCTTCCCCAGAAATTGGACCCTTACATAACTGGCCACATATGTTATCACTAATAGTTTAAAATAGATTTTCCACTCTGTTAGGATTACACTATTTACAAATGTTAAAGGAGAAAAAGAGCTGAAAATGGATTGGACATATTTCAGCTTTCTGGTTATAGTTATGTGCTGATAAAGATTTATTGACTAATACACTTTATTAAACATTGGAAGTTAATACATTCCCTGTTAAAAGATCTGGATTTAGATTCTTGTATCATTAGCCGCTGGTACAATCCAAGGTTTTCGAGGCTGTTACAGAGTAATGTATTATACACTTATTTGGCATCACACGGCGTCAAGCGGGGACGTCAACACGCAACGCCACACTGGGCGGTGATGTCATCGGGGAACGCCACGCGCTAGGCGTAAATTGTCAAAACTCTGCGTACAACGTCAAGATGCTGTGTACGCTGACAGGCCGTTGGCGTGCAAAATTTTCAGACAGTGCAGGATTTTCGGAGCCCCGCGCGATGTCGGGACCAGCCCCGCACAACACCATACACCTTCGCGCTTCTAAGTGGGACCGGCCCCGCGCGGCCATATGGTGCCCGTACGCCTCAATCGCATACAAGTGGGACAGGCCCTTTAGGCTTAGTCTATAATGGTAGTAGGTACATTGTATATGGAGCACCAATACTGGTGCAGAACAATTTTTAGGCCGGGACGCTTTACTAAATGTTTTCTACCGTTCTGTGTTGCTCGGAGGGGGACGGTTTGCTCAAGTTCCCGAGGGACTGGATGGGAATAAGGATGGACAAACATTCCAGCTTGCTAATGCAGAGGCCCTGTATGTCATGTTAGGTGAGGGAGAGAGATGCTTACGTCACCACTCTGAGTGGGCTGTGGGTGTTGAAGCATGTTAGTACCCCACGACAGAGTCCTCCCATGGCACTGTGCAAGTGCAGGTTTGTTACCTGGGAAATCAGGCAACTTGCCGGACCCTGAAAATATAGATGATACAATAAGTGCTTGGACACAGGCTTCCAAGTCTCGTCTTGCCATTGGTCACCGAAGTGACTTCATCATTAGCTTGGTGAACATTGGCTGCAATCAATGTAACTGCCATTGTTTTTAAAGTAGACACAAAATGCTGGAGTAACTCAGCGGGTCGGGCAGCATTCCTGGAGAAAAGGATTGGGTGATGTTTCGGGTACTGATCCTTCTTTAGACTTTCAAACATTTGCACCACAGCTTAAAGCCTGGAAGATGTTTAGCTAAAATCAGAAAAGCTGGATCTCTTAGCTCACTAATAGGTTTGGAGCACTTTTTACTCCTCCCTATCTGAAACTTTTTTTTAAAATAGGAACCTGTCTGAAGATGGGTTCCAACCCGAAACGTCACCCATTCCTTCTCTGCAGAGATGCTGCCTGTCCCGCTGAGTTACTCTACCATTTTGTGTCTTGCCTTCGATTTAACCAGCAGTTCTTTCCTACACATCTTGGTTAGTAAGATAGGTTTCAAAGAATGGTTTAAAGAATGATTTTATTGAAAGATAGGGAAGTAGAGAGGCATTGGCAAGATTACTCCAGAGCTTTGGGACTAGACAGCTGTAGTGAAAATTGGGGATGAACAAGGGTTGGGCTGAAGAAGGTTGGAAAGCCAGTGAGTGTAATGATACAAACCTGATGTTAATTGTGCCGAGCAAATTTCAAGCCTAGTTAGAGCTTCAGCAGCAATTGAGAACAGGCATGTTGGGTGGACAATGTTACAGAGGTGGAAATAGGCTGTCCTGATGATGATGGGGATATTGGGTTGGATTGTCCAGCTCATGTTCAAAGAGGGCACCAAGCTTCTGGGCAATCTGGTTCAGCCCAATACTATGGCAATGAGGACAGATAGAACCAGTGTCCAGGAACTAACAGACAACTGGTTTGATAATTCATTTATATTTTATTATCACATGTGACATGTCACAGTGAAATTATTTGTCTTGCATACCATACACTAGCGATGTTACAAAACCCACCGTCAGTAGAGTTGCAGTTCTGCCACTGGCCGTGTGCACGACTTTGGCGCCTTTGAGGGAGGGGGCGGGATTAAAACCCAGTTTTCCACCGCCTGTCTGAGGCGGATTTCCTCGGGCTGCTAGCTGCTGAAGAATAATCAATCCGACTTATGTTCCCGATTTATTTTATTATTTTTTTTAATCGTGAGACAATTTAATAATTTGATTAAAATAAAAGGCGACTTCTAACGCCTTCAACGCCTACAACGTGACAGATCGCAAGAACGGGAAAAAATAAAGGGCAAGTCATTTCATTTACATATAAACTTGCTTCTTGCGATGGCTTTAATCTAATTTTACTTTGCGAAAATGTGATTTGGGCCCCATACCCCATACGGCAGTATTTTTCCTGCCAATATGGGGTTCACCACAAATGCAACGTTCCAATCGATCGCGCTCCAGAAACACCCACTCACAAGATGATTTAAATGCTCTTTTTTTTGGACAATCATGTCATAAGAGCATCTAAATCGTCTATATTTTGTGTTATTGTCTACCCATAATCAATATTTTTATACTAAATATCAGTTTTAGTCCCATGTATTGTGCAAAAAAATTAACATTTTGATTATATTGAGTGGATGTTTCTAGATTAATTTATGGGAATTAAACGTCAAATTCCTTCCATCTGGCGTATAAATTCATGACAGTGAGATTTAAAAATCATGTTATATTGTGAATTCCTGTGTGAATGGGATTAGTTTGTTATTTGGATACTTAGGCTATATAAAAAATATATCCTTTTCTTAAGAAATGGAATCTAGAGGACATTCTTAATGGGGAAGTAGTGGGCAGAAAGGCATGTCATGCGTGGTTTGAAGAGCAAAAACGTATAGTTTACAATACCAACATTGAAAAGTTGAAGAAAAACAAGGTGTACAGAGTTGCTTATTGGTTACAATCTGTGGAGCATGATGATGCTACTGATGATGCTACTGACACAGAGGCCGAGGAGCCGTTGGTGAGGGAGGAGCGACGTCCGAGCGGTAAGCTTAAAACCCGAGAGTGGGGCTTTGTTTTTACAGAGGCCCAGGAGCCGTTGGTGAGGGAGGAGCGACTGAAATCCGTAACATCCTAAATCCGTAACGTTCTATTCAATTAACTGGGCTTGAGGAAGCCGCTGATTGGTGGACTTGAGTAAGCAGCTGATTGGCAGTCAGATTCCAGCAGTTTGTAGTGTACTGTACTTTATTTTTGTATTGTATATTGTATTTTGTGTTGTATCTAGGGTAAGGGAAGTATGAGTGCCAGGGCAGTTTACTGGTCTGGATGTCAGATGTGGGAGGTCATGGAGTCGGGTAGCCCTCCAGACGTCCACATCTGCGCCAGGTGTGTCGAGATGGGGCTCCTAAAGGAGTGTGTTAGGAACCTGGAGCAGCAGCTCGATGACCTCCGTTTGGTCAGGGAGAGTGAGGAGGTCATAGAGAGGAGTTACAAGGAGGTAGTCTCTCCAAAACCACAGGAGGCAGGCACGTGGGTCACGGTTAGGAGAGGCAAGGGGCAGAGGCGGGGACTAGAGAGTACACCAGTGGCTGTACACCTTGGAAATAAGTACTCCTGTTTGAGTGCTGTTCGGGGGGGACAGCCTACCTGGGGGTAGCAACAGTGACCTGGCCTGAGGTACAGACACAGGCCCTGTTGCTCAGAAGGGTAAGGAAAAGAAGAGGAGAGCATTAGTAATAGGGGACGCTATAGTTAGGGGGTCAGATTGGCGATTCTGTGGACGCAGTCCGGAGACCCGGATGGTAGTTTGCCTCCCTGGTGCCAGGGTCCGGGATGTGTCTGAACGAGTCCAAGATATCCTGAAAAGGGAGGGAGAGGAGCCTGAGGTCGTGGTACATATTGGTACCAATGACATAGGTAAAAAAAAGAGAAGAGATCCTGAAAGGAGAATTTAGGGAGTTAGGAAGAGAGTTAAGGAAAAGAACCTCAAACATAACAATCTCAGGATTACTTCCTGTGCCACGCGACAGTGAGAGTAGGAATGGAGCAAAGTGGAGGATAAATGCCTGGCTGAAGGACTGGTGCAGAGGGCAGGGATTTAAGTTTCTGGATCAATGGAACCTTTTTTGGGGAAGGAGTGACCTGTATAAAAAGGACGGGTTGCACTTGAACCCGAGGGGGACCAGTATCCTGGCAGGGAAATTTGCAAAGGCTACCGGGGGGACTTTAAACTAGAACAGTTGGGGGGAGGGACTCAAATAGAGAAAGCCAGTAGACAGGGTCACAGGCAGAAGGCAGAGAAGGGAAGCACTCAGACCCAACATGTAGGGGGGAAAGAAGAAAAAAATAATAAACAGAGAATAAGAGGTGGTGGGTTTCCAGGGCAAAAATCAAAAGGGGACGCTTGTCAACATAATTGTATAAAGGGTAAGAGTGTTGTAAAAACAAGCCTGAAGGCTTTGTGTCTCAATGCAAGGAGCATTCGTAATAAGGTGGACGAGTTGAATGTGTAGATAGTTATTAATGACTATGCTATAGTTGGGATCACGGAACATAGCTCCAGGGCGACCAAGGCTGGGAGCTGAACATCCAGAGATATTCAATATTCAGGAGGGATAGACAGAAAGGAAAGGGAGATGGGGTAGCGTTGCTGGTGAGAGAGGAGATTAATGCAATATAAAGGAAGGACATTAGGTTGGAGGATGTGGAATCGATATGGGTAGAGCTGCGAAACTCTAAGGGGCAGAAAACGCGAGTGGACGTTGTGTACAGGCCACCTAACAGTAGTAGTGGAGTTGGGGATGGCATCAAACAGGAAATTAGAAATGCGTGCAACAAGGGTAAAACAGTTATAATGGGTGACTTCAATCTACATATAGATTGGGTGAATCAATTGGGCAGGGGTGCAGAGGAAGAGGATTTCTTGGAATGTATGCGGGATAGTTTTCTAAACCAACATGTAGAGGAACCAACGAGAGAGCAGGCTATTCTAGACTGGGTATTGAGTAATGAGGAAGGGTTAGTTAGCAGTCTTGTTGTGCGGGGGCCTTTGGGCAAGAGTGACCATAATATGGTTCAGTTCTTCATTAGGATGGAGAGTGACATAATTAAGTCAGAAACAAAGTTTCTGAACATAAACAAAGGTAACTTTGAAGGTATGAGAAGTGAATTGGCCAAGATAGACTGGCAAGTGATTCTTAAAGGGTTGACAGTGGATGTGCAATGGAAGGTATTTAAAGACTGCATGGATGAACTACAACAATTGTTCATCCCAGTTTGGCAAAAGAATAAACCAGGGCAAGTAGTGCATCCATGGATAACCAGGGAAATCAGGGATAGTATAAAAACAAAAGAGGAAGCATACAAATTAGTCAGAAAAAACAACCTACCAGAGGACGGGGAGAAAATTCATAGTTCAGCAGAGGAGGACAAAGGGCTTAATTAGGAAAGGGAAAGTAGATTATGAAAGAAAACTGGCAGGGAGCATAACAAATGACTGCAAATGTTTTTATAGATTATGTGAAGAGAAAGAGATTAGTTAAAACAAATGTAGGTTCATTGCAGTCAGAAACAGGTGAATTGATCATGGGGAACAAGGACATGGCAGACCAATTGAATAACTACTTTGGTTCTGTCTTCACTAAGGAAGATATAAATAATCTGCCGGAAATAGCAGTGGAACGGGGGTCAAATAAGATGGAGGAACTGAGTGAAATCCAGGTTAGCCGGGAGGTGGTGTTGGGTAAATTGAACGGATTGAAGGCCGATAAATCCCCAGGGCCAGATAGTCTGCATCCCAGAGTACTCAAGGAAGTAGCCACAGAAATAGTGGATGCATTAGTAATAATTTTTCAAAACTCCTTAGATTCTGGAGGAGTTCCTGAGGATTGGAGGGTAGCTAATGTAACCCCACTTTTAAAAAAAGGAGGGAGAGAGAAAATGGGGAATTACAGACCAGTTAGTCTAACATCGGTAGTGGGGAAACTGCTAGAGTCAGTTATTAAAGATGGGATAGCAGTACATTTGGAAAGTGGTGAAATCATTAGACAAAGTCAGCATGGCTTTGCAAAAGGTAAATCATGTCTGCCAAATCTTATAGAATTTTTTGAGGATGTAACTAGCAGAGTTGATAAGGGAGAACCAGTGGATGTGTTATATCTAGACTTTCAGAAGGCTTTCGACAAGGTCCCACATAAGAGATTAGTGTACTAACTTAAAGCACACGGTATTGGGGGTTCAGTATTGATGTGGATAGAGAACTGGCTGGCAGACAGGAAGCAAAGTGTAGGAGTAAACGGGTCCTTTTCAGAATGGCAGGCAGTGACTAGTGGGGTACCGCAAGGCTCAGTGCTGGGACCCCAGCTATTTACAATATATATTCATGATTTGGATGAGGGAATTGAATGCAACATCTCCAAGTTTGCGGATGACACTAAGCTGGGGGGTAGTGTTAGGTGTGAGGAGGATGCTAGGAGGCTGCAAGGTGACTTGGATAGGCTGGGTGAGTGGGCAAATGCATGGCAGATGCAGTATAATGTGGATAAATGTGAGGTTATCCACATTGGTGGCAAAACCAGGAGGGTAAACTATTATCTTAATGGTGGCAAATTAGGAAAAGGGGAGATGCAACGAGACCTGGGTGTCATGGTACACCAGTCATTGAAAGTAGGCATGCAGGTGTAGCAGGCAGTGAAGAAAACGAATGGTATGTTAGCATTCATAGCGAAAGGATTTGAGTACAGGAGCAGGGAGGTTCTACTGCAGTTGTACAGGGTTTTGGTGAGACCACACCTGGAGTATTGCGTCTCCAGTTTTGGTCTCCAAATCTGAGAAAATACATTCTTGCCATAGTGGGGGTACAGAGAAGGTTCATCAGACTGATTCCTAGGATGTCAGGACTTTCATATGAGAAAAGACTGGATAGACTTGGCTTGTACTCGCTAGAATTTAGAAGACTGAGGGGGGATCTTATAGAAACTTACAAAATTCTTAAGGGGTTGGATAGGCTAGATGCAGGAAGATTGTTCCCGATGTTGGGGAGGTCCAGAACAAGGGGTCACAGTCTAAGGATAAGGGGAAATTCCTTTAGGACCGAGATGAGGAAAACATTTTTCACACAGAGAGTGGTGAGTCTCTGGAATTATCTGCCACAGAAGGTAGTTGAGGCCAGTTCATTGGCTATATTTAAGGGGGAGTTAGATGTGGCCCTTGGGGCTAAAGTGATCAGGGGGTATGGAGAGAAAGCAGGTACAGGATACTGAGTTGGATGATCAGCCATGATCATATTGAATGGCGGTGCAAACTCGAAGGGCCGAATGGCCTACTCCTGCACCTATTTTCTATGTTTCTATGATATGCCAATGTACCAGCTAGCAACTGATCTTCTCCATAAAGACATGGTCTATTGCTAGAAATTGTAATTTATTTACCTATCTGTTACGGACTTACAGCATATAATACAATAATATTAAAGTTTTGATCTTGAGAATATCACATTTTTGAATTTTTAAGGCAGTCTGGGTGTTTATTACTATTTCCGTCACAACGGTCAATTTTGTAATTGACTACAATTAGGTAATTAACTAATTATATGCTTTAATTTCAGGTCATCCAAGTAAGGTGTTTTATATTTGTTTCAGAATGCTTCAATCTATAATAACTGAAAATTTAATTCAGTTCTCTTAATTTTTAAGAATGTTATGGGCTTTTGACTGTCCTTGATCACAGCTTTTGTGTTAAGTCAATGCAAAAGCAATAGGGAACAAGATGCTAATTTACGAGTGTTAAAATGGCCATAACGTTTTTAATACTGAAGATATGAAAGTGATTTAGGTGTCAAATTAAACTTCTTTTTGTGCTATATCTGATGGGATAAATTGAAGACTTGATTTTTTAAATCTCAAAATTTTGTAACATTGCTACGTACACAAAGTGTGCAAAGAGTCGCCATGTATAGGATGCCAACAAAGTTCCAAAGTAGTCCCCAATGGCCCGTCTTTGTTCACGGCGGTCCTCCATGCCGGGTCCCTTTGTTCTCGTTGGCATGTGCTTGACCGACCTCCAGCACCCACCGCCGGCCCACCCAACCTCGGGCACTTCTTCTTTCGTGTCCATCTTCCATGTTTCAAATGTTGACGTCGCTGTCATCATCGGTCCTGAAAAGGACGCAAGCTTCCGGCAACACTCAGTGGAAGCCATCACTTGTTACAATAGATGATGCTGGGAGCAGAATTAGCTCGGGATACTTCCAGTTTCCAGTCCCGCAACGTGGCACTTCTGCTATGGGTACTCATGCGGCCAGTCCGGCTTCCAGCAGGGGCATGGGGCGGCACGGTTGCGCAGCGGTAGAGTTGCTGCCTTACAGTGAATGCAGTGCCAGCAACCCGGGTTCGATCCCGACTACGGGTGCTGTCTGTACGGAGTTTGTACGTTCTCCCCATGACCTGCGTGGGTTTTCTCCGAGATCTTCAGTTTCCTCCCACACTCCAAAGGCGTACAGATATGTAGGTTAATTAGCTTGGTAAATGTAAACATCAGTCAAAAGTCAAACAAACTTTATTGTCATTTAGAAATACATTGATATATGCAGTTCCAAACGAAATTACGTTGCATTTGGCTCCCTGTGCAACACAATAAATATAAATTAACCGAAGGATAGGTATGTATGAAAAGGGTAAATAGACAATAGTGGCAGCCCATTTACATGGCATTCAGGAGTCTGATGGCTCGAGGGAAGAAGCTGTTGCGGAACCTTGATGTTCTGCTCCTTATGCTGCGGTATCTTTTTCCCCGAGGGCAGCAGAGTGAACAGTCCGTGATGGAGATGTGAGGGGTCCTTTATGATACTGCTGGCCTTAGACACACAGCGTTTGGTCGCAATATCCCCGATTGAGGGGAGATAGGTCCCGATGATTTTTTCCGCTGTCCTCACCACTCTCTGCACAGACTTCCAGTCGGAGGCTCTACAGTCCCCAAACCAGACAGAGATACAGCTGGTCAAAATACTCTCTATGCTGCCCCTGTAGAAAGTAGTGAGGATGGGATGGGGGAGATGAGCTCTTCTCATCCGGCACAGAAAGTGCAACCGCTGCTGCGCTCTCTTAACAGTTGATGAGATGTTAGTCGACCAGGTCAGACTGTTAGTGATCTGCACATTGTCCCTAGTGTTAATAATAGAGTTAATAATAGTGTTAATAATAGTTTTAATATGCGGGGATTGCTGGTGGGCTGAAGGGCCTGTTTCCATGTTGTATCTCTAAACTAAACTAAACTAAACCTACCACCGACCCAGTCCGACCTCTGGCACTCACCGCGGGCCCTTCCTACCTCCGGTTAAGACAAAACGCAACTGGTGTAATGATGGAGCAAGAGATCTGAGAGCAGTGTCCTGTGTGTCACTGGGGAGGCAGATTGTCACTTAGGTTAGAAGGGACGTGACTTCCTTCATTACACTGGTGGCCTCATAAATGAACAACCAGCATAACGCCGGAATGATGTATGATGCGCAGCTGCCTAGTGCCTGTAAACCTGCTCCTGAATCTCAGATACCAGCTCGCTACTGACCCCAGGTTAACCATTAACCCACACTTAACCATCTGAAACCTACCATTAGAGTCATGCGTCCTAGCTGTCATCTCAGCAGACATCAATCAATTTAAAGACCAACTAAAAGCATGAATTATATTTCAGGCTGCAAGTCACATGCTGGTGTTCATTATTCCATAAGTTAATCGTTAGAATCCCTCAATTAAGTTCCAGCAAGGAGCTCACTTCTAGTTTTCCATGTGTTTTGAATATATGAATATATGAAATATATGGGCGTCACGGTTGCACAGCAGTAGAGTTGCTGCCCTACAGCGCTTGCAGCGCCAGAGACCCTGGTTCGATCCTGACAATGGGTGCTGTCTGTACGGAGTTCGTACATTCTCCCCATGACCGTGTGGGTTTTGTCCGAGATCTTCGGTTTCCTCCCATACTCCAAAGACGTACAGGTTTGCAGGTTAATTGGCTTTGGTTTGAATACTTTGCATAAGTGTAAATTGTCCCTAGGCTTGTGTGTAGGCTTGCGTTCATGTACGGAGATCGCTGGCCAGTGCGGACTCGGTGGGCCAAAGGGCCTGCTTCAGTGCTGAACTAAACTGAACTGCTCTAAACTACAAAAACGACACAGAAATTATTTTAACCCCTTGATTAAATTTCAGCCCAGAACTCACTCCCAGGTATCCAGTAGTCGAGAGAAATAACATCTGATCCGTTTGATTAATGAAGTCTGAAAACTGCTCCTAGGTTTTCAATGTTTATATATAAATCTTCTGAAATGAACTCTCACCACATCCATTAGATTTTAATCCAGAATTTTCCATTCTTTTCATTAACCATCAGAACCCCTTGATTAGATTCGTGATCTTTGCACATCCCAAAGATCCGTTAGCTTTAGTTAAATAAAATGAACTGCAATTAAATTGCAGACCATACTATTAGTCTATAAACTAATCAAATTATCAAGTATCCACTAGCCCAGAGTAAAAACCATGTTCAATTACATTCAGGCCCTGTTGTAGGTGTCCTTTATTCAAAACCATATGAAACTGTTAACTGAACTCAAGCCTGCATCCCATTTCTGTCTATACAAATCATTTGAACCCCTTGATTAGATTTCTGTCCATAACTCACTCCACAGTGTCAATTATTCTACAATGTAACCCAACAGTGACCTAAGATTTGATCCCAACCTATAATCTCACCCGAAAATATTCTACATGCAAAAGCATTTGAAACTTGACTAGATTGCCATCTGCAATTCATTTCTATATAGTCATTAATTCTAAATATTAGCAAGACAGATCCATCAATTAGATTCCAGCCTTGGAATTGACTTCCAGGAATCCATGTTACTATGCTTATGCTTTCTAAACTCACTTAGATTTCAGCCTCTGATGCACTCCTATGACTCTATTAGTCTGTGTAAAAGCCATCCAAACTTCCAGGCATCCGCAAATAAAGCTTACAGAGTTCCAGTGTAAAATTTCAAAACTCAGATGCATAATGCTGTTATTTTCAGTGCTAACATAATTTAAAATTGATTATTTTCTGGAACGTTTCTAGGTTATTTTGCATTATTCAAAAAAACCAGTCAAACATTTCCGGTATGAGTCATTGATGACCCTCGGACTATCCTTGATCAGACTTAGCTGGCTTTACCTTGCACTGAACCGTTATTCCCTTATCATGTATCTGTGCACTGTGAAATGCTCGGTTGTAATCATGTATTGTTTTTCCGCTAATCGGATAGCACACAACAAAAGCTTTTCACTGTACCTCGGTACAAGTGACAATAAACTAAAGTGATCCTTGTATCCCTGATGTGAATTTTGCGAATGTATGAGAACAGGTCATTCCCATCCAATACTCTTTTTGGAACATACCAAGGTAAGTAGACAATACACAATAGGTGCAGGAGTAGGTCATTCGGTCCTTCGAGCCAGCACCGCCATTCAGTGCGATCATGGCTGATCATCCCCAATTAGTACCCCGTTGCTGCCTTTTCCCCATATCCCCTGACTCCGCTATCTTTAAGAGCCCTATCCAGCTCTCTCTTGAAAACATCCAGAGAACCAGCCTCCACCACCCTCTGAGGCAGAGAATTCCACAGACTCACAACTCTCTGTGAGAAAAAGTGTTTCCTCATCTCCGTTCTAAATGGCTTACCCCTTATTCTTAAACTGTGGCCGCTGGTTCTGGACTCACCAACATCGGGAACATGTTTTCTGCCTCCAGCATGTCCAAACCCTTAACAATCTTATATGTTTCAATAAGATCCCCTCTCATCCTACTAAACTCCAGAGTGTACAAGCCCAGCTGCTTAATTCTCTCAGCATATGACAGTCCCGCCATCCCGGGAATTAACCTTGTAAACTGCACTCTCTCAATAGCAAGAATGTCCTTCCTCAAATTAGGGGACCAAAACAGCACACAATACTCCAGGTGTGGTCTCACTAGGGTTCTGTACAACTGCAGAAGGACCTCTTTGCTCCTATACTCGACGACTCTTGTTATAAAGGCCAACATGCCATTCGCTTTCTTCACTGCCTGCTGTACCTGCATGCTTACTTTCATAGATTGATGAACAAGGACCCCCAGATCCCATTGTACTTCCCCTTTTCTAAACTTGACACCATTTAGATAGTAATCTGCCTTCCTGTTTTTGCTACCAAAGTGGATAACCTCACATTTCTCCACATTAAACGTCATCTGCCATGCATCCGCCCACTCCCCCAACCTGTCAAACTCACCCTGCATTCTCATGAATATACTGGTCTGGAGACAAAGGATGGGTGACGTTTTGGGTCAGGATCATTCTTCAGATGCAATGCTCATGCATCCTGTGAGAACATTGCCTGATCAGCACAGAGCTAGACTTAATGCTTAAGGACCCACCTGCTCCATCACATATCTTTCCCAACAATCTGGCCACCAATTAGTTCCCTGATGACTGGATCAGTGTGCCCCAATTTTCTAACCAGGCGGCACTGTGGTAGAGTTGCTGCTTTACAGCACCAGAGACCTGGTTTCGATCATGTCTGGCTGTACAGACTCTGTACAGTATCCCCATGACCATGTGAGTTTTCTTCATGTGCTCCAATTTCCTCCCAAACTCCAAAGACATACAGGTTTTGTAAGTTAATTGACATTGGTATAAATTCTCCTCCGTGTGAAGTGTGTGATAGTGTAACGAGGATCGCTGATTGGCGCGGACTCGGTGGGTCAAAGGGCTCGTTCCCGCGCTGTATCTCTAAACTAAACTAAAAGATGATCCTACTTCAAGCTGGCACCCCTATTTCCTCCACTTCCTAAATCTGATCTGCACCAACGCCCGCCACCCCCACCATAAGCATTGCAATAATTCCCGGATTACTTCCCGAATTCAAATGTAGATCATTCATGTAACATACGTAATATTCATAGTTAACAAAGCATTGTCAATGAACATAGAACAGTACAGTACAGGTTCAGGCCCTTTGACCCACTGTGATTGGGTTGTACATGGTGCCAAGTTAAACTGATCTCGTCTGCCAGTACAATATGATCCATATCCCTCAATTCCCTGCACTTCCATGTGCCTGTCAAAAAGCATCTTAAACACCACTATCATATCTGCCTCCACCACCACTTCTGGCAAAGGGTTCCAGGCCCCCACCACTCTCTGTGCAAAACAAATGTACTCCGTACATTGTACTCCCTCTAATGTTGCACATTTCCACCCTGTGAAAAAAATTCTGTCTACCCTACCTATGCCTTTGATAATTTTATATACTTCTATCAAGTCTGCCCTCAACCATTGATGATCTAAAGAACATCGGACCCTTATCGATGGAAGATTGTACTAGTCTTAGGATTGCATTACGTGACGAACTGCTCTCTATACTGATGCAACATTTTTTAAGGTGGAAAATGTCTGAGTCCAGCTTTACTTTAGACTTTAGAGATACAGTGCGGAAACAGACCCTTCGGCCCACCGAGTCCACGTCGACCAGCAATCGCCCTGTATACTAGCACTATCGTACACACTGCGGACAATTTACAATTTTTAACTAAGCCAATTAACCTGTAATTCTTGGTAGTGTGGGAGGAAACCGGAGCATCCGGGGAAAACCCACATGATCATGGGGAGTACGTACAAACTCCCTACAGACAGCACCCATAGTCAGGATCGAACCTGGGTTTCTGACGCTGTAAGGCAGCAACTCTACCGCTGCACCACCGTGCCGAGTTCTTGTGAACCCTGCTACTGCACCATCCAAGACACATATAAGTTACCCACTTTTCACTGTATAAGAAATTTGAATTGCTCCATTAAATTTTAGTTTGGAACTCACTCACAGGTATTCATTACTCTGCATATGAATCATCCGAAACCCTGGGTTAGATCCCAGCCTTTAATACACTCCTAGCTATCTATTACATATCCTATTAAAAGGTAGGGCAGTTTAAAGAGACAACTGACAACAACATGACTGTTCCAAAGGAACCAGCTGCTCTCTATCTCGATTTGGCAAGATCTCTTCTCAAAACTACTGGTGATTCATTGCTTTCACCTGTTGCATTGGACACTGTCCAACCGTATCACGCTGAAGAGGCTCATAATGATTTAAAGTAATCTTTGGTTAATAAAATTGCTGAATATACAGAAAGCTCTGTCTGGGTACAGGGAGGGCTGGAAGTGAATGATGGACTGCTTTTCATTTGGAAAGAAATCTTTTTTTTTTTCCGCTCGCTATTAATTCATCAGCTGTGAAACTGAAGAAAGGGCCTTGGCTTCCCTATGGTTATTCAAAACCAGTTTCCCTTAGGATGCTTCTCTCATCAAATTCAAGTAAAATAGCTTAGTACTCCCGTTGCAACAATGTACCATCCAATTTAGACTTGGAGGAATTGGTCCATCGTCTGCATCTCCCCTACAGGTATGAATGGCACAAGTTGTCCCGACAAGGAAGGGGAAAATAAATCGACCGACTGACTATCTGGTGCATTCCGTCAGAAGTGTCACCAAGAGTAACAATTCCCATTAAGGGCTTACGTAAATACATTGAGGAAATGTGTTTTGGATCAGACTGTTAGAATGAGCTACTGTTGACCATGTGAGTGGATACTAGATGTCAATGATAGACTCCAGCAGGGGTACTCAATAATGACTGGGTCTGCTACTGCAGGAAGAATCTAGTGGGCTTGGAGGCATTCACCAGAATGTACCTGGATATTAAATGGTTAGATTATCAGGGTAGGTCTGCAGATCTTTAATGAACACTAGACTGTGGGACCCGTTGGGTCCCAGCATCACACGGGAGGGCTGGTCCCTCAAAGCAATATTCCACCTCTCCACCAATTCCAATATTGGTGGCCAGTGGGGAGGGGGGGATTTCTGGAGTGTTAGTATGGGTGTTGTGGGCTGAAGGGAATGGTTTCCAGAGGGCTAGTATGGACATTGTGGGCCAAATGGATGTTTGGGCTGGCAGCTCAGTCACTCAAGCCTGGTGTACTGGCAGCTCACTCACACGCGGCTGGTGGGCTGGCAGTTGACTGACGGCTATTCCTTGAAATTCCATTTCAAGCAGAGCGCAGGCCACCAAATTCAAATTAGGTTTCCTGCCATTTCAAGCAGGGTGCAAGGCCACCAAATTCAAATGCAGTTTCCTACCATTTCAAGCAGGGAGCAAGGCCACCAAATTCAAATGCAGTTTCCTACCATTTCAAGCAGGGTGCAAGGCCACCAAATTCAAAAGCAGTTTCATACCATTTCAAGCAGGGTGCAAGGCCACTAAATTCAAAAGCAGTTTCCTACCTTTTCAAGCAGGGTGCAAGGCCACCAAATTCAAATGCAGTTTCCTACCATTTCAAGCAGGGTGCAAGGTCACCAAGTTGACCTCTCCCTCCCCCATCTTGCAGACACTGAGCCACGCCCACACTTCCGGGTTTTATAGTCCCTCCCCCCTTCCACCGGAAGAGGCGTGGCCTTCATGGCGGCGATTGACAGGAGAGAGAATCTCAACATTTTTTAAACACTAATAACTCTTTTATTTTTCATTGATGGGAAACATCCTCTTGTCCTGCGCAGCGGAGGGGGACTCTGAGTAAGATGGCCAAACATCACAGCCACAAGTAGTGGTGTTTTTTCTAAAATCAATATGCAGTGCGAACAGGAAGTGGTCAAGATGAGACTTTTAATTATATAGATTACCTCATCTGAGCTCAAATTTCATTTCAGACCATTCCCCTCATTTTCTTCAGACAGCCATTGACACTCTTGAGTCTGCCACTACCATGGTCACCTAACTCTCTAACTCCTGTCTCGTTGCTAACCTTGTCTTGCATTGCTCCATCTTGCCTTTGTCATATTACCCGTTCTACCATGTACACTCTCACAGTTCTCCTTCCCTTCCCACAATCCTCGTCTGTGTTTGGACAAAGCCTGTTACCTCTGGAAATGTTTGTCCAATTCTGATCAAAGTCATCGTTCTGCAATGTTAGCTTTGTTTGTTCCTGTCCCAGTAGATGCTGCCTGACCTCCGGTGTGTTTCCATCACTTTGCGAGTTTATTACAGAACGAAGGCTTGCGTTGCCTTAGGTGGAGAAGATTCTTCTTATCGAGTCCACACACAAGATTCAGAGCTGAACACACTTCTCGGCATCTGCAACCAATTGTGTCTGTCTTGTTGCCTCTTGTGCTACTTGTGCGTGGTAGTGGAAAGATTGGTGGAAACAGAGCCGCGACATGAACGCTCTTTCCTTGACCCCGGTGGAGAAGATAAATATTATTTTAAATTGGATCCAGGTCCAGTCATACAGTTTGTTACATAGATATATCCACTGGCCTCACACTCTCTCCAGAACACCCACCTGCAAACCCTCTCCCAACCTTGTGCACCCATCCATATAGAGTCCCTACTGCCTGGACTTACTCATCTCCTTTGAAGTACCCACCCATTAGTGCCATGTTACCCAGGCTCACCCACTCTCCCCTGAATGTCCACCTGTAGGCCCTCGCATGCCATGGGACCTTCCTATCTGGACTCACCCACCCATAGGAGCCTTGCCACCTGGGCTCACCTACCCTCCTCTGAATGCCCACCTGTAAGCCCTCTCATTGCATGGGCATTGCATTGCAATTGCATCTGAAGAAGGGTCCTGACCCAAAACATCACCCATTCTTTGTCTCCAGAGATGCTGCCTGATCCACTGAGTTACTCCAGTACTTTGTATCCATCTTTGGTATAAATCAGCATCTGCAGGTCCTTGTATCGACATGGGCCCCACACTACTGAACTCACCCATCCGCTCCTGAATGCTCACCTGCAGGCACTCTCAGAGCATGGGCACCTTCTTTTGAGCACTCATCCCCATAGAGACCCTTCTACTGCATTCGTTGCTTCAGATGCCAGCTGATCTATGTCGGTGAGACCAAGCGGAGGCTTGGCGATCGTTTCGCCGAACACCTCCGCTCGGTCCGCAATAACCAACCCGACCTCCCGGTGGCTCAGCACTTCAACTCCCCCTCCCATTGCGTATCCGACCTCTCGGTCCTGGGCCTCCTCCACGGCCAGAGTGAGCAACACCACAAGTTGGAGGAACAGCACCTCATATTCCGCTTGGGGAGTCTGCATCCTCTGGGCTTAAACATTGAATTTTCTCAATTCTGTTAACACTTGCTGCCTCCTCCCCTTCCCACCTCTCCCTCAGCCCTCGGGCCCTGGCATTCCCTCTCTCTCTATCTCTCCCCCACCCAAGTCACACTAGCTTCTCATTTTCACACTACAAACAGCTTACAATGGCCTGTCTCCTTTATCATGGATACTTTTTTGCATATCTTTCATTCATTGTTTTTTATCTCTCCACATCACTGTCTGTATCTCTCGTTTCCCTGATCCCTAACCAGTCTGAAGAAGGGTCTCGACCCAAAACTTCCCCTATCTCCTTCGCTCCTTAGATGCTGATGCACCCGCTGAGTTTCTCCAGCCTTTTGTGTACCCCCCATAGAGACCCTGCTATTTTGGCTCATCCACCCACAGGAGTCCTCCTAACATTCCCTTCCTGCCAACATTCCTGAAGCACCAGGCTGTCAAAATGATAGAGCCCCTTTGCCACTTGAAGGAATACTCAAAAATCCAAAATGATTCTAATTTGGATGTGATTGAGTTGGAGGGGTTGGTGAGATTGGGGTGAGATTGAATTGGAGGGGGGTCATTTTGGCATCGTCAGAGAGCTGATTGAATGGGCAGGAAGTGTGCGTGATCGGGAGTGTGTTCGACCGTAGAGTTTGGAAAGCAGGGATAAGATTGGGTTGGGGGTCTTGAGGGGCTGGGATGTGAATAAGCTGGGAGGTTAGGAGGGAATGTGATGGAGGTGGCGGGTCGGGAGGGTTGGAGGGAACGAAGATCGTTTAATCTGCCAAAGTGAGAAAATAACATGGGAGTTAAACTAACATGGGACGGAAGAGGATTCCATCAGAAAAATATTGATTGGACAAGTTCTTGGAAGTTTTACCACATGATCTGCTGCCTCCATTAGCCCCCTGTAATTGGCCATGTTCCTCCCACCAACTAGGATGATTCATGGCCATTCAAAAAACAGTCTTTTATTTCCACGTCCCTTGCTCTTTTAACCAATGAACAGAAATGATTGAAGAGAATTAAAATAAGCAATCTTTTTAACAACTTTAAAATTGTTTTCTCCTTATGTTGTTCTGGGAGTTTGCCTTTAATTCCTGGAGATATGTTCACAGCCTGAAAGGTTAGAAGGCCCTGGGTAGAGTGGGTTTGAGTTCATAATGTGCACTGATACAGTTTCCAGACGTTTAGATTTTTATTATCCTTAAAGTAACTTTAAAACAGAGGAAAAGAGTACGATTACTGAACTGCAGACAATGGGAGGACTTTTTGCTCTTTGTTCCATTAACCCCGAGGCCTAGTCACAGAGGGGAAGCCTTTCCCACCATTGTTTGAGTGAGAAAAACAGGAAACAATCACTGGCTGCTGAACACTGTAGGCTACACAATAGACAATCACAACAACACCTTCACACACTGACCAGACAGGTACCGGTGTGGATAGATTCCAGAAGTCCATCCTAGAAAGGCTTGTTTACATAGGGAAGACTTCACAGGAAGCTCCATTGCTCGAAGTGTTCCTCAAGATCCTGGAAAGCAAGATCAAAGCAATGGAAGCCAGACTTAATGGAGAGTAATAGCCCAAACAAATCTAAACATTTTTTAATAAGCATTAGGATCACCTACTTTACGGTATGGTACAGCAGTTGCACCGTAGCAGATAGGAAGGCACTACAACGGGTGGTGAAAACCGCCCAGTACATCGTCAGTGCCCCACTCCCTGCCATGGATACCCTCCACCGAAAACGGTGTCTGAGATGGGCCGGGAAGATCATCAAAGACCCCTCGCACCCTAACCATGGACTGTTTGCCCTCCTGCCATCAGGGAGGCGCTACAGGAGCCTCAGGTCCCGCACTAGTAGGATGAGGAACAGCGTCTACAACAACACCATCACACTGCTGAACTCGGAGTCCCGCCGATAGATTTCTCCAGTCTCTCCGTCCACATTGTCTGCATTCTGTATTTATTTCTATATTGCTATTACTACGAACTGACGCTAAACTGCATTTCGTTGTACCCATACTTGTATCTGTGCAATGACATTAAAGTTGAATTGAATCAGTTAATAGAAACTACATGCAACTAAGCTGACATAGCATTTCAAATTCAATAACTTGTCATGTATGACAGAGCACAGTGGAGTAGAGTTACTGCTTCACAGCACCAGAGACCCGAGTTCGATCCTAACTATGGGTGCTCTCTGTGTGGAGTTTGTACGTTCTCCCTGTGACCACATGGGTTTTCTCCAGATGCTCCAGTTTCTTCCCACACTCCAAAGATGTGCAGGTTTGTTGGTTAATTGGTTCCGGTAAAGTTGTAAATTGTCGTTAGTATATGGGATGATCGCTGGGGGCGCGGACTCGGTGGGCCAACGGTTTGTTTCCACGCTCTATCTCTAAAAACTAAAGTAAAGTCTAAAATAAATGAGGATCAGTCAATAGAAACTGCCTACAACTAAGCTGCCATGACTACAGTTGCTGTCTGCGTGGAGTATGTATCTTCTCCTGTGACTAGATGGGTTTTCTCCAGGAGCTCCAGTTTCCTCCCACATTCCAAAGATACGCGGGTTTGTAGGTTAATTGTCTTCTGTAAATTGTCCCTAGTGTGTAGAATGTGAAAGTGGGATTATAGAACTAGTGTGTGGGTGATCGACAGTTGGAGTAGACTTGGTGGGCCGAAGGGCCCGTTTCCATGCTGTAACTCTAAACTAAACTAAACATGTCAGCAATAGTGCAGCAGTAGAGTTGCTGCCTTACTGCACCAGAGACATGGGTTCGATCCTGACAACAGCTGCTTGTCTGTACGGAGTTTGTACGTTCTCCCCATGACCTGCGTGGGTTTGCTCCGGGATCTCCGGTTTCCTCCCACGCTCCAAAGACATACAGATTTGTAGGTTAATTTGCTTGGTATAATTATAAATCGTCCCTAGTGTGTGTAGGATAGTGTTAATGTGGGGAGGTCGCTGGTTAGCAGGGACTAGGTGGGCCGAAGGGCCGGTTTCCGCACTGTATCTCAAACTAGACAGTGTTAACAGGGAGTTTATGCAGAGAGTTGCTGTAGACTGCAGCATACTGTTTAGTTGGTGGAAGCTGTGTTAATTAAAAAAGAAATTGGATAAATACTTGAAAAGCTTGGACCTCAATGGGGGAAAGTGGGACCAAATTGGTCAAAGCAGATAGAACAGGATTCTACTGTAATTTACTCCTCAGGAAGGTGAGCAGATCCCTGTTGGAGCTGATCATCACCTGGGACTTTTTAAATGCAATTCTTACTTGCCACTAGGACCTAATAAGTAAGTCCACATCTGATATGATGTGTGAGTCATTTTAAGGTCAGAGTATGTTCTTATAAGGAGGAGGGATACGGATGGTAAGATAAGGGGAACCTTGGATAACCAGGGCACAAGATGGAGACAAGGTGACACTTTGTGTACTGCCTCGGTGAAGTCTGCTATTCGTACACTATTCTTACTATTCTGCTATTCTAACACAACAATCATTGCACTTTTGCATTCATTTATGATTGTGCTTACATGATTGTATTGAACTGTATGCAAAAAATAGAATGTCACTGTATCCAGGTAGATGTGACAATAAAGTAGCATTGAACCACTGAACCATAAAGGGTTGTCAATTTGGTCAAAAATAAAAAGGAAGTATATGTAAGGTTTAAAAAGATGAAATCAGACAGAGGCTTTGAAGAATATAAAGCAAGCAGGAATGAATCAAGTGGGCGATTAGAAGGGCCTTAAAAGGTCATGAAATCTCTTTGGTGAGTCGGAATAATAAAACTTTTTTGTGCATACATTAAAAACAAGAGGATAACCAGAGAGAAGGTAGGACCACTCAAGGATAAACATGGGAATTTATGCTTGGAGTTAGAGGATACTAGACTAAGTGGAACCCGTTGGGTCCCAGCATCACACGGGAGGGCTGGTCCCCCAATGCAATATTCCACCTCTCCACCAATTCCAATATTCCAATATTGATGGCCAAGGGGCTTTCTGGAACGCTAGTATAGGTGTTGTGGGCCGAAGGGACTGGTTCCCAGAGGGCTAGTGTGGACAATGTGGCCAAATGGATTCTTGGGCTGGCAGCTCAGTCACTCAGGCCTGGTGGGCCGGCAACTCAGTCACTCAGGCCTGTTGGGCTGGCAGCTCAGTCACTCAGGCCTGGTGGGCTGGCACCTCAGTCACTCGGGCCTGGTGGGCTGGCAGCTCAGAAACTGCCAAAATTCTGCCCAAAACAGGTGAGAGACACTGTGAGAGAGAAGGGGGAGAGGGTGGAAAATCAATTTTAGACATTTTTCATCTTTTTCTGCAGATCACAGCAATGAAGGAGGAAAGTCCATTCTGGCCTGGATCTCACAAGGAGCCAATGAAGGGAGGGACAAAAATACCGGGGTGAGGTTTAATACTTGCAGGGCGAACACTTACTGATGGGCCAAAGGGACTCCTCCTGGGCTAGTACAGGCCTGATGGGCTGAAGGGGCTCTTTAAAAAAAAATCTGAGTGAAATCTCAGTGAAAGGCACTTTTTTCTGGACTTTTCCTGACCTGGCATGGGCCTTTTGGGCCAAAATATAGGTATTTTGTGCAAAAGGAACTGGTCTTTTGGCTAATAGGGGCCTAGTGGGCGAAAATTAGTGGTTTCAGGCAGGTCAAACAACTCATTTCATTTCCATTTCAATTTCAAGCACAGGGCAGGCCAAACAACTCATTTCATTTTCATTTAATTTCCATTTCCATTTCCATTGCAGTTTCAAGCACAGGGCAGGCCAAACAGCTCATTGCATTTTCATTTCATTTTATTTCCATTTCCATTGCAGTTTCAAGCACAGGGCAGGTCAAACAGCTCATTACATTTTCATTTAATTCCTATTTCCATTGCTGTTTCAAGCAAAGGGCAGGCGAAACACCTCATTGCATTTTCATTTCATTTCCATTTCCATTGCAGTTTCAAGCACAGGGCAGACCAAACAGCACATTGCATTTCATTTCCATTTAAATTTCAAGCAGAGGGCAGGCCAAACAACTCATTTCATTTCCATTTCCATTTCAATTTCGAGCACAGGACAGGCCAAACAATTCATTTCATTTTCATTTCCATTTCCATTGCAGTTTCAAGCACAGGGCAGGCCAAACAGCTCATTGCATTTTCATTTCATTTCCTTTTCCATTGATGTTTCAAGCATAGGGCAGGCCAAACAATTAATTTCATTTTCAATTCATTTCCATTGCAGTTTCAAGCACAGGGCAGGCCAAACAACTCATTGCATTTTCATTTCCATTTCCATTGCAGTTTCAAGCACAGGGTAGGTCAAACAGCTCATTACATTTTCATTTAATTTCTATTTCCATTGCTGTTTCAAGCAAAGGGCAGGCTTATGAAACATTCATAACTTTTATATTTTTCATCAATTGGAAAAATCCTCTGGGCTGCCTCAGCGGAGGACTGTAAGATGGCCAAAGATCATAGCAATACAGGGTAGCGTTTTTTCTAAAATCAATATACAGCGCAGACAGGAAGTGGTCAAGATCAGACTTTTAGTTATATAGATGTCATAGAGTCACAGTGTGATACAGCATGGAAACAGGCCCTTCGGCCCAACTTGCCACACCGGCCAACATACCCCAGATACAATTATCCCACCTGCCCACATTTGGTCCATATCCCTCCATTCCTGTCCTATCCATGTACTTGTCCAACTGTTTTTTTTAAATGTTGGGATAGTCCCAGCCTCAACTAGATCCTCCTGGCAGGTTGTTCCATACACCCATCACCCTCTGTGTGGAAAAGGTTTCCCCTCGGGTTCCTATTAAATCTTTTCCCCTTCACCTTAAACCTATGTTCTCTGATCCTCGATTCACCTACTCTGGCCAAGAGACTCTGTGCATCTACCCAATCTATTCCTCTCGTGATTTTATATACGTCTATAAGATCAACCCTCATCCTACTGCGCTCCAAGATATAGAAACATCTCCCTATAGCTCAGACACTCTAATCCTGGCAACATTCTTGTAAATCTTCTCTGTACCCTTGTATAAGAAGGAACTGCAGATGCTGGTTTAAACCAAAGATAAACAGTGGGTAGGCAGCATCTCTGGAGAGAAGGAATAGGTGACGTTTTGGGTCGAGACCCTTCTTCAGACTGGTCAGTGGGTGACGCTTTCGGTCGAGACCCAAAACATCAACCATTCCTTTTCTCCAGAGATATTGCCTGTCCCACTGAGTTACTCCAGATTGTTGTGTCTTATTTTCCCTATACCCTTTCCAGCTTGACAACATCTTTCGTATAACATGGTGCCCAGAACTGAACACAATACTCTAAATGCGACCTCACCAACGTCTTATTCAACTGTAACAAGACCTCCCAACTTCTATACTCAATACTCTGACTGATGAAGGCCAATGAGCCAATAGCCTTTTTGACCACCTTATCTACCTGCACCTGTATCCCTAGATCCCGCTGCTCTACAACACTGCTCAGAGGCCTACCATTTACTCAGAGGCCTCCCATTTCTCTGTATTAAATTCCATCAACCATTCGTCAGCCCACCTGACCAATTGATCAAGATCCTGCGGCAATTTTTTACAACCATCTTCACTATTTGCAAAACCACCCCCTTTTGTATCATCTGCAAACTTGCTAATCACGCCATGTATGTTCTCATCCAAATAATTGATGTAGATGACAAACAATAATGGGCCAGCACCGACACCACTAATCACAGGGCTGCAGTCCGAGAAGCAACATTCCACCAAAACCCTCTGCTTTCCTTCCATGAAGCCAATTTTCTAACCATTCAGCTGTCACTCCTTGGATCCCATGTGATCTAACCTTCCAGAGCAGCCTACTATGTGGAACCTTGTCAAATGCTGTACTGAAATCCATATACACATCTGCAGCTCTGCCCTCATTGACCTTTTTGGTTGTGTCTTCAAAATACTCAATCAGATTTATGAGACACGACCTCCCACGTACAAAACCATGATGACTATCCCTAATCAGCCCTAATCCATCTAAATGCCAGTATATCCTATCCCTCAGAATACTTTCTAGTAACTTTCCGACTACAGATGTTAAGCTCACTCGCCTATAGTTCCCAGCATTTTCCTTGCAGCCCTTCTTGAATAGAGGCACAATATTTGCCACCCTCCAGTATTTAAATGTCATGAAATGGAACATTGAAATTCTCACAGCAGCACAACAGATATAAACATAGTTGTATTTAATGTGCTTGTAATGTAAAGTAAAACTGCAGGAAACAAGTATTTAAATGTTCTGATCCCAGTGTATATTACCATTAAACACTCTTGACTGTAAGAAATCCCTGGGCTTTCCTTTGGAGATTAGCTGAAGAGTTCAAGAAGATTACTCTTGTGTCCGAGCGAACGATACTCAACTTTCAGCCCATATCAACACCAATAAGAAATGATGGAGGCGCTTACAACAATGCTGTCTGTGTCATATCACTAGGCACAAACAGGTTCCCATTTGTTTGCATTGCAACAATGACTACATTTGAGTAAGAACTTGGTTAACTGGTCAATGTGTGAGGGAGATCTGAGATTGTGCTAAAAGTCTATCCTTTTAATCAATATCTCTTCTCCCCTCCCCTCCCTTATTTAGATTTCAAAGTATATTCGGATTGCCTTACTTGTACATCTAATAGGAATGAGATCCCTTCTGGTTATTAAGAAGGATGTTTTTCTTTTTCTTTTTACACCCTAGCGGCATAAACATTGACTTCTCCAATTTCCTCCTCTCCCTTTCTCCATTCTTCTCCCCCCCCCCCCCACCCCACATCAGTCTGAAGAAGGGTTTCAGCCCTAAATGTTGCCTATTTCCTTCCTCTCCATAGATGCTGCTGCACCCACTGAGTTTCTCCAGCACTTTTGTCTCCCTTCTGGTTATGCGAGGCCTTTATCTGCAGCTCCTGAGCCCAAGGGGTGAAAGCTCTCCCTCAGTGTTGGAAGGAAACGTGGAAATAAGGTTACCACTGCTTGTGGCAGTAGCTTCTGGAGCTATCATTTCGGAAGGCACGCTTCTTTGAATGGTTGAGAGCACGAGTCTCCATCTCAGTGACCAGCTTGCAGCCGCCTGGATCACAAATGTCATCCAGAGCACTGAGTGCAGCAACTGGCAACAAACAACGATCAGATCTAGCGCCCTTAGATCTTTGAACCATTCAGAGCACCGGGCACTCCCTACTAAAGGCTGTGGCCTCCCCTGAAATACTTCAATGTTCCATGAAGCGACGAGTTATCCCACAATCGTCCCAGGAATTCCATCTGAATTTTCAGTATAACGCGTGACCCATCAATTGGAGTGGCACAGTTACGAGAGCTGTTGCCTCACAGCTCCAGTAACACAGGTTCAATCTTGACCACTGTATGTGCAGTTTGCCCTGCTACTGCATGGATTATCTGCAGGCGGTGCGGTTTCCACCCACCTTCCTATAATGTGTGGGTTTCTATATGAAATGACCTCAGTAAATCACCCCTAGTGTGTAAATGAGTGGCGGGATCTGGGAGATGAGAATGTCCAGAGAATAAAATGGGTTAGGATAGGATTGCTGAAGATAGGGTCGGGACCCGAAACGTCACCAATCCTTTTTCTCCAGAGAAGCTGCCCGACCCACTGAGTTACTCCAGCACTTTGTGTTTATCTTCAGTATAAACCAGCATCTGCAGTTCCTTTCTACATTGCTTCCATGCTGTACGTCTCTGTGATTTTGACTCTATCCTTAGGCTGATAATGACATAAAAATCAAAAACTCTGCAACAGAAGCCATACATCAAGTTCTGGTGTGTCATTTTTTACTTGATCTCCAAATTTAAACAAAGACTTGCATTTCTGTAGTGCCTTTCATGACGTCAAGATACCTGTTGTGCTTTATAGTCGGTGAAGTCCTTTGCAATGGAATTACAGTGCTACCACTGAAAATACAGCAGCTGGTTTGAACCATAACAGCAAAGCTAGGCAATGTTTCTTCAGTAATGTTGACTCAGGGATAAATCTAACTGACACAACAAGGTATAACTTTGTCTCAGGATTAAAATCAGATGGGGTGTAAAACAGCCGGTTGATTTGCAATAGAATATTTGCTGCCCAAGGTTAATTTGATAGCCGAAAGACTTCAGGCACTTGCATTTAACACAATACACCTGACAAGCAAACCGTTTGTCAATAAAGACAACATCACCATCTAGTGTCAAAATCTCAAACTGCAATTGCAGCTCAACTCTGGTAAAATAAATGTCTGAAGGAGGAACTCGACCCGAAACCTCACCCATTCCTTTCTCCAGAGATGCTGCCTGTCCCGCTGAGTTACTCCAACTTTTTGTGTGGGTGTTGTGGGCCGAAGGGACTTGTTTCCAGAGGGCTAGTGTGGACATTGTGGGCTGAATGAATTCTTGGGCTGGCAGCTCAGTCACTCAGGCCTGGTGGGCTGGCAGCTCAGTCACTCAGGCCTGGTGGGTTGGCAGCTCAGTCACTCAGGCCTGGTGGGCTGGCAGCTCAGAAACTGCTAGAAATTCTGCCCAAAACAGATGAGAGACTCTGTGAGAGAGAATTGTGGTGAATCAATTTTAGACATTTTTAATATTTTTCTGCAGATCACAGCAATGAAGGCGGAAAGTCTATCCTGGCCTGGATTTCACAGGGAGCTAATGAAGGGAGGGAGAAAAATACTTGCAGGGGGAATACTTACTGATGGGCCGAATGGACTCCTCCTGGGCTAGTACAGGCCTGATGGGCCGTACGGGCTATATAAAAAAAACCTCAGTGAAGTCTCAGTGAAAGGCACTTTTTTCTGGACTTTACCTAGACTGGCATGGGTCTTTTGGGCCAAAATGCTTCTCCTGGGCTAATATGGGCATTTGGGGCAAAAGAGGCTGGTTTTTCGGCTAATAGGGGCCTTGTGGGCCTAAATGAGTGGTTTCAGGCAGGCCAAACAATTAATTTCATTTCATTTCCATTTCAATTTCAAGCACAGAGCAGGCCAAACAAATCATTTCATTTCCATTTCAATTTCAAGCACAGGGCAGGCCAAACAACTAATTTCATTTCCATTTCAATTTCAAGCACAGGACAGGCCAAAGAGCTCATTGGATCTTCATTTCATTTCATTTCCATTTCCATTGCAGTTTCAAGCACAGGGCAGGCCAAACAACTCATTTCATTTTCATTAAGGGCTAACAAATCATTTATTGCAAGTACATTGCAGACTCACAGTTCAGATGATTCACAGCTTAGAATCACAGTTGTGGTTTCTCCCTCGCGAATTTCCAGAGTGACGCTCACGTCCTGGCATCTGGGGTTTTATAGTCCTGCACCCACCCCGGAAGGGGTGTTACCTTCATCATGGTGATTGACAGGCAAGAGGACCAATCAGCTGATCTCAAGCTTTTTAAAACTCAAGCAATCATAACTGTTTTATTTTTCATCGATCAGAAAAATCCTCTGGGCTGCCACAGCGGAGGAGGACCATGAGTAAGATGGCGAAAAATCATAGCAATATAGGGTAGCGTTTTTTCTAAAATCAATATACAGCGCAGACAGAAAGTGGTCAAGATGAGACTTTTAGTTATATATAGATACAGTGGCTTGCAAAAGTTTTCATACCCCTTGAACTTTTCCACATTTTGTCATGTTACAATCACAAACGTAAATGTATTTTATTGGGATTTTATGTGATAGACCAACACAAAGTGGTGCATAATTGTGAAGTGGAAGGAAAATGATACATGGTTTCCAAATTTTATTACAAATAAAAAACTGAAAAGTGTGGCATGCAAAAGTATTCTGCCCCCGAGTCAATACTTTGTAGAACCACCTTTTGCTGCAATTACAGCTGCAAGGGGTTTTGGGGTATGTCACTACCAGCTTTGCACATCTAGAGACTGAAATTTTTGCCCATTCTTCTTTGCAAAATAGCTCAAGCTCAGTCAGATTGGGTGGAGAGCGTCTGTGAACAGCGATTTTCAAGTCTTGACAGAGATTCTCAATTGGATTTAGGTCTGGACTTTGACTGGGCCATTCTAACACATTAATATGCTTTGATTTAAACCATTCCATTATAGCTCTGGCTGTATGTTTAGGGTTGTTGTCCTGTTGGAAGGTAAACCTCCACCCCAGTCTCAAGTCTTTTGCAGATTCTAACAGGTTTTCTTCCAAGATTGCCCTGTATTTGGCTCCATCCATCTTCCCATCAACTCTTACCAGCTTCCCTGTCCCTGCTGAAGAAAAGCATCCCCACAACATGAGAATTGTGGCGAATCAATTTTAGACACCACCATGTTTCACAGTGGGGATGGTGTGTTCAGGGTGATGTGCAGTGTTAGTTTTCCGTCACACAAAGCGTTTTGAATTTAGGCCAAAAACTTCAATTTTGGTCTCATCAGACCAGAGCACCTTCCTCCACATGTTTGCTGTGTCCCCCACATGGCTTGTGGCAAACTGCAAATGGGACTTCTTATGGCTTTGTTTCAACAATGGCTTTCTTCTTGCCACTCTTCCATAAAGGCCCGATTTGTGGAGTGCACGACTAATAGTTGTCCTGTGGACAGATTCACACACCTGAGCTGTGGATCTCTGCAGCTCCTCCAGAGTTACCATGGGCCTCTTGGCTGCTTCTCTGATCAATGCTCTCCTTGCCCGGCCTGTCAGTTTAGGTGGACGGTCATGTCTTGGTAGGTTTGCAGTTGTGCCATTCTCTTTCCATTTTCGGATGATGGATTGAACAGTGCTCCGTGAGATGTTCAAAGCTTGGGATATTTTTTAATAACCTAACCCTGCTTTAAACTTCTCCATAACTTGATCCCTGACCTGTCTGGTGTGTACCTTGGGCTTCATGATGCTGTTTGTTCACAAATGTTTTCTAGCAAACCTCTGAGGCCTTCACAGAACAACTGTATTTATACTGAGATTAGATTACACACAAGTGGACTCTATTTACTAATTAGAGTTCTGAATGCAATTGGTTGCACTGGATTTTATTTAGGGGTATCAGAGTAAAGGGGGCTGAATAATTTTGCACGCCACACTTTTCAATTTTTTATTTGTAAAAAACATTGAAAACCATGTATCATTTTCCTTCCACTTCACAATTATGCACCACTTTGTGTTGGTATATCACATAAAATCCCAATAAAATACATTTACGTTTGTGGTTGTAACGTGACAAAATGTGGAAAAGCTCAAGGGGTATGAAAACCTTTGCAAGGATAGATAGATAGATAGATAGATAGATAGATAGATAGATAGATAGATAGATAGATAGATAGATAGATAGATAGATAGATAGATAGATAGATAGATAGATAGATAGATAGATAGATAGATAGATAGATAGATAGATAGATAGATCAGAAACAGGCCCTTTGGCCCAACATGCCAACCACATTGCCCTGTCTCAGCAAATTCTATTTGGCCCAAATCCTTCTAAACCTTTTCATATCCCTGTTTCTGTCCCAATGTTTTTCAAGTGTTGCTATTGTGCTTTTCTCAACTATTTCCTCTCCTACTTCTTATCCTAAATCTTTGTCCTCTAGTTTTATGCACCTCTGATGAGGGAAACAGTTTCCTGCAGACTACCCTATCCATAATCATCATAATTTTATATACCTCAATATTGTTGCCTTTTAACGCAAAATAAAAACTGCTGAGGGAACTCAGCAGTGGATGGAAACTAACAAATCAGTCTATCCATTGCCCTCCACAGTTGCTGCCTGACCCACTGACTTCCTCCAGCAGTTTGTTTTTTGCTCAGGATTCCAGCACCTGCATTCTTTTGTGCTAGGTCTTTTAACATCCTCCTCTCTTGGAAATCTTTTTCCATATGGTGGACAATTGAGGGATTTCAAGCAAAGGCAGAAATCACAGTACATAAGAGGGCCATTCAGTCCATTATTCTTCAACTGGAGATAAACTCTAAAATATTTAATTTGTCATACTTTCCATATCCCCTTTTAAACAGTGCATTGTATGACCTGCTATTTCTCTTCCAAACGTGAATAGGTCATTAACATGTAATGTTCACCATTTCTCTCTTTTGTGCCTTGCTTTTTCATCTCTGGCCTTTGTCCAACCATCTACCATTCTAAACAACAGATAGAAAGTGTGACAGGGTCACAAACACTTGCCTGGCTTTGTCCTATTCATCCTCTCTTCCAGCTTTCCCCTCCTCTCCTCCTATCAGTCTGAAGAGGAGTTTCAACCTGAGACGTCATCTATCCATATTCTCCAGATATGCTGCCTGACCCACTGAGTTACTCCAACACTGTGTGTCTTCTTTTTTGGTCAACCCTTTTTGTTTTGTGGGAAGCGTGACTTAATTTCATCTTTTAAAAGACATATGTTGCTGGACACAAAAACACAACAAGCTGGACACAAGACACAAAAATGCTGGAGTAACTCAGCACGACAGGCAGCATCTCTGGAGAGACGGAACGGGTGACGTTTCGGGGCGAGACCCTTCCCCAGACTAAGGAACTCTAGTCTAGGAGACACTAGTGTAGGGAAGTGTCTCGACCGGAAATGTCACCCTTTCCTTCTCTCCAGGGATGCTGTCTGCCCCGCTGAGTTACTCCAGCACTGTGTCTATCGTTGGTTTAAACCAGCATCTGCACTTCCTTCCTACATACATATTTGTGTATATATATATATATATATGTACAGTCACACACACATATCATGTGTGTGTGACATATTATGTGTGTGTGTGTGTGTGTGTGTGTGTTTTGCTGGATATATATATAATGTTATATAATATATATAAATACAAATGTTACATTTTTGTTGCTTATTATAGGTTTTACAGAGTAATATGTTCACATATGATACTCTGTTGTGTTGCTGCAAGTAAGAATGTCATTATCCTACACAACACTGCTGACTGGGACTCCAGGCGGGCGGGCGCCCTCACCAAACAATTGTCGACCACAACCAATAAAAACACGACCGCCTGAAGAAGGGTCTCGACCCGAAAAGTCACCCATTCCTTCTCTCCAGAGATGCTGCCTGTCCCCCCGCTGAGTTACTGCAGCATTTTGTGTCCGTCTTCGGTGGAAACCGGCCTGTGCGGTTCCTTCTTGCAGTGAAATAGGAAGCGAGGCGGAGCGCGGTCGGGCGTGTTTCATATCGGGCGGGGCTGCGTGGCCCAGAGGCGGCGGCGGCCGGCGCTGGACATGGTGTTGTTGGAGAGCGACTCGGTGAGGGGCCGAACGGCCGCACAGCTACTACCCCTCCCCCCTTCCGGGGCCGGGACCCCCACACGCAGTAACCCCGCGGGCCGGGCAGGGCAGGGCAGCGGCTGTGGGGGCCGCGGTTACAGGCGGGCGGGGAGGGGGGAGGAGGAAGGGTTCAGAGTGAGTCTGGTCTGGTGCATCGAGCAACGGGACTAGGAGGGGTTGCAGTGGGGTCGGGGGGTATCTGAGCTTGCACTGGGCCCTGGATAACTGGGTGAGGTTGCACTGGGCCCTGGATAACTGGGTGACGTTGCACTGGGCCCTGGATAACCGGGTGAGGTTGCACTGGGCCCTGGATAACCGGGTGAGGTTGCACTGGGCCCTGGATAACTGGGTGAGGTTGCACTGGGCCCTGGATAACCGGGTGAGGTTGCACTGGGCCCTGGATAACCGGGTGAGGTTGCACTGGGCCCTGGATAACCGGGTGAGGTTGCACTGGGCCCTGGATAACTGGGTGAGGTTGCACTGGGCCCTGGATAACCGGGTGAGGTTGCACCGGGCCCTGGATAACTGGGTGAGGTTGCACTGGGCCCTGGATAACCGGGTGAGGTTGCACTGGGCCCTGGATAACCGGGTGAGGTTGCACTGGGCCCTGGATAACTGGGTGAGGTTGCACCGGGCCCTGGATAACCGGGTGAGGTTGCACCGGGCCCTGGATAACTGGGTGAGGTTGCACTGGGCCCTGGATAACTGGGTGAGGTTGCACTGGGCCCTGGATAACTGGGTGAGGTTGCACTGGGCCCTGGATAACTGAGTGAGGTTGCACTGGGCCCTGGATAACTGGGTGAGGTTGCACTGGGCCCTGGATAACTGGGTGAGGTTGCACTGGGCCCTGGATAACTGGGTGAGGTTGCACTGGGCCCTGGATAACTGGGTGAGGTTGCACTGGGCCCTGGATAACCGGGTGAGGTTGCACTGGGCCCTGGATAACCGGGTGAGGTTGCACTGGGCCCTGGATAACCGGGTGAGGTTGCACTGGGCCCTGGATAACCGGGTGAGGTTGCACTGGGCCCTGGATAACTGGGTGAGGTTGCACTGGGCCCTGGATAACTGGGTGAGGTTGCGCCGGGCCCTGGATAACCGGGTGAGGTTGCGCCGGGCCCTGGATAACCGGGTGAGGTTGCGCCGGGCCCTGGATAACCGGGTGAGGTTGCGCCGGGCCCTGGATAACCGGGTGAGGTTGCACTGGGCCCTGGATAACCGGGTGAGGTTGCGCTGGGCCCTGGATAACTGAGTGAGGTTGCGCTGGGCCCTGGATAACTGGGTGAGGTTGCGCTGGGCCCTGGATAACTGGGTGAGGATGCGCTGGGCCCTGGATAACTGGGTGAGGATGCGCTGGGCCCTGGATAACCGGGTGAGGTTACGCTGGGCCCTGGATAACCGGGTGAGGTTGCACTGGGCCCTGGATAACTGGGTGAGGTTGCACTGGGCCCTGGATAACTGGGTGAGGTTGCACTGGGCCCTGGATAACTGGGTGAGGTTGCACTGGGCCCTGGATAACTGGGTGAGGTTGCACTGGGCCCTGGATAACTGAGTGAGGTTGCACTGGGCCCTGGATAACTGAGTGAGGTTGCACTGGGCCCTGGATAACTGGGTGAGGTTGCACTGGGCCCTGGATAACTGGGTGAGGTTGCACTGGGCCCTGGATAACTGAGTGAGGTTGCACTGGGCCCTGGATAACTGGGTGAGGTTGCACTGGGCCCTGGATAACCGGGTGAGGTTGCACTGGGCCCTGGATAACTGAGTGAGGTTACACTGGGCCCTGGATAACTGGGTGAGGTTGCACTGGGCCCTGGATAACTGGGTGAGGTTGCACTGGGCCCTGGATAACTGGGTGAGGTTGCACTGGGCCCTGGATAACTGGGTGAGGTTGCACTGAGCCCTGGATAACTGGGTGAGGATGCACTGGGCCCTGGATAACTGGGTGAGGTTGCACTGAGCCCTGGATAACTGGGTGAGGTTGCACTGGGCCCTGGATAACTGGGTGAGGTTGCACTGGGGCGCTGGATAACTGGGTGAGGTTGCACTGGGCCCTGGATAACTGGGTGAGGTTACACTGGGCCCTGGATAACTGAGTGAGGTTGCACTGGACCCTGGATAACTGGGTGAGGATGCACTGGGCCCTGGATAACTGGGTGAGGTTACACTGGGCCCTGGAAACTGGGTGAGGTTACACTGAGCCCTGGATAACTGAGTGAGGTTGCACTGAGCCCTGGATAACTGAGTGAGGTTGCACTGGGCCCTGGATAACTGGGTGAGGTTGCACTGGGCCCTGGATAACTGAGTGAGGTTGCACTGGGCCCTGGATAACTGGGTGAGGTTACACTGGGCCCTGGATAACTGGGTGAGGTTGCACTGAGCCCTGGATAACTGAGTGAGGTTGCACTGGGCCCTGGATAACTGGGTGAGGTTACACTGGGCCCTGGATAACTGGGTGAGGTTGCACTGAGCCCTGGATACTGAGTGAGGTTGCACTGGGCCCTGGATAACTGGGTGAGGTTGCGCTGGCCCCTGGATAACTGGGTGATGTTGCACTGGGCCCTGGATAACTGGGTTAGGTTACGCTGGGGCGCTGGATAACTGGGTTGGGTTGCACTGGGGCGCTGGATAACAGGGTGAGGTTGCGCTGGATAACTGGGTGAGGTTGCACTGGATAACGGTGAGATTGCACTGGGCCGCTGGATAACTGGGTGAGGTTGCACTGGGGCACTGGATAACAGGGTGAGGTTGCACTGGGCCGCTGGATAACTGGGTGAGGTTGCACTGGGGCTGTGGATAACTGGCCCTTGGTGATATTACACTGGGGCTGTTAGCAACTAGGCCTTGGTGGGGTTACAGAGGGGGGACATGGGGAACTGTGCCCAGTGTGAGGCTGTGAGAGAGGTTAGACGCGGGTCTTGGGAACTCGGCCTGGGGTGATGTGATATAGGGAACTGGGCCTTAGTGAGTGAAGGGTCTCGACCCGAAACGTCACCCATTTCTTCTCTCCAGAGATGCTGCCTGTCCCGCTGAGTTACTCCAGCATTTTGTGTCTATCTTGGGCCTTGGTGAGGTTACACAGGGGCTGTGGGGATCTGGGTCAGTAAGGTTACGCAAGGGCCCTGGATAACTGAACTCTGGGTGCATTACAGAGGGCTGTGGGGAATTGGGTTACACAGAGGGCCTGAATAACAGGGCCCGGGGTGAGGTTACACTGGGCAGGTGGTACCTGGCCCCAGGGAAGATTACATTTGGGCCTGATGTAACTGGGCCCAGAAGAGGTTATGCTATGCCGGGTGGGAACTGGTCCCAAGGGGAGGTCATACAGAGGTGGGGGTAATTGTTCTTTCCATAAGTGTTACAGCTGCTTTGGAAGGTGGGTAACTGTACATGAATGTACTTTTACACAGGGGAATCTGGGGGTAATTCTAGCTTGGAGGCAGCAGCTGACCAGGCCAAGAATTGGCACACTTGGGTAAGGATCATTGGACTCTGGGAATAGCTTGTCCTGGGGAGGATTGGGCTGGCCATAGTAAGGGAGAGGTAGGATAATGATGAGCTAAGCCAGAATTATACTGTGGCCGAGGTGAAAATTGGACCAGTGCAGGAGTATACTGGGATGAGGGTTAACGGTGAGCCGCTGCAAGGTATGCTCAGGTTGATTAATAGAGAACACATGCAACGTTACGCTGGGTCAGAGGTTAACACTGGTGTGGGGTTTCACTGGGATAGATTAGCAGCAGACTGGCATGGGCTGATAATGAGATTCGGGAGAGGTGGGGGTGCTAACAGTGTACATCGTAGGATTACTCTGGTCAATGAAAATTTCTAAGGCAGAGATTGATTCTTGATTAGTAAAGGTGTTATGAGAAGAAGGGAGGAGAATGGGATTGAGAGGGGAAGATTGATCGGCATGATTGAATGACTGAGTAGACGATGGGCCGAATGGCCTAATTCTGCTCCTAGACCTGATTAACTTATGACAGGAAGAACAATTGAAGGGCTTGGGGGTTTTCCACAGAGCATTGTGACTGGAATGCTTGAGTTGGTAGTGCAATGGAAGAATAAATTATATATTTATATTTTATTTTGATGCAGGAGGCTATTAGGCTATTGACTTTGTGCAGGCTGACGGAGAAGCCTTGTTCAATTGCCCACTTATTGCCCTGTATCCTACACACTCCTAGCCATAATTTCTCTCGTGATTTCCAACCGCCCATATACACTTGCGGTAGCTGTTTTTGAGATGTGGGAGGAAACTGGTGTACCCAGCAAGACCCACACCCACACAGGGAAAGCATGCATATTCAACATGCCTCAGAATTAAAAGAACATACGTTTAGAAAGGAGATAGGAGGATTTTCATCAGTATACTGCGTTGTGATTCTGTGACTTTTTTGCCACAGACTGTTATGAAGGCCGAGTCATAGGGTGTATTTAAAGTGGAGATTGGCAGGTTCTTGATTAGTAAGGATGTCAAAACTTACGGGGACAAGGCAGAAGAATGGAGTTGAGAAAGATGGAGAAATCAGCCAAGATTGAATGGTGGAGTAGACTTGATGGGCTGAATAGCCAAATTCTGCTCCTATGGCTTATGAACGCAGACAGCGCCAAAGGGTCAGAATCAATCACAGTTACTGGATCTGTGATAAGGCGACGGCATCTGGTGTTCCACCATTTCACCCAAAAATGCGATGCAGTGGTTTCTCTGTGGAACTTGCACATTTCCATACAAATGTTCGCAGTATAATCTGCTTCTGCTGTGCGTTGATTTATATTTGTTCCCACTGCAGTTTCTGACGGAGCTAACCCGGCTTTTCCAGAAATGTCGATCCTCAGGAAGCATTTATCTCACCATGAAGAAATGTGAGTACCATTGCATGTGTGTCCTGCTTTACTTTAGATCAGTAGGAGTTGGCCTTTTGATCCACTGAGATGCTTGCGCTTAGCTTTCAATGTACTAATACATGGCCTTAAATGGACTATTACGTAAGCTTTGTGAATAGCTGAAGATATTCACAAAAAGCTGGAGTAACAGTAGGTCAGTCAGCAAGCATCTCTGGAGAAAAGGAATAGGTGATGTTTCGGGTCGAGGCCCTTCTTCAGACTGGGAGTCAGGGGAAATAGAAATGAGAGACATAGATGGTGATATAGAGATATAGAACAAATGACTGAAAGATATGTGTCTTTTTACAATATCGCACACAAAAATGTGACAAATGGGGTTAAATTTCAAATTCCTTCAAAAATGTTGACAAGCACTTTATTGGGTTCATGACTAAGGTAGTATCAACAACAAATATACGAAAAGATAGCAAATTGATGGCAAGTTTCTGAAAATGGCATCAGAACACACAAATATATTTTGTGTAACGGTTGTTGCGTGGTGTCCATCAGTGACCTGGTTGGCACAGTAAGTACACGTATTTCTTATTCCTTTCCATGTTTATGAATACCACATGGATCAAAAAAATTGCAAACACTGTTTCCACTTAATTCACCTGATGATTTACTGCATTCATCTGAGTGGACACCGCAACGCGCGTTATACAAACGTTCGTTGCGGTGGATCCTAAAAGGTTTGGTGTCCCAGAAAACGAACGGTACATTATGAGCGAGAACCAAGCATTTTCACCAATGCGATCTAAACGGTACATTACCTTATGTATTTGAGCTATTGATGGCCGTTGATTCGTCAGATCGTTTGATATTTTTAGTAAGTAAAATGTCTTCGTAATGGTCATTGTGGAGTTTGGAGAAGTTGACACGAAGGAATGAAGTTAGCGACTTGGTCTGTACGACAGGTAAACAAGAGACAGTGTGTTGCCAAATTGAAGATTGGCTCAGTTTCTTAGTTTTGATGACCAATTTATGTCCATAAAATGTTTTTTAATTGATTTAAAAAGTCGGAGAATATATCGTAAAAGGTCGTTGCTTTTTTGACATCATGATGTTTTCGATATATTAAATTGGAAAATAAGAAAAAATAATTGACTCGCCCAAAAATCGCTACTACCAAAGGATACCTCGTTGGGTGTTTGAAAAGCAGTAGAGGTTTGGAGCCTCCGTGGTTTAACTTACAGAGGTATCGACCCCGATAACAGTCGTTGTGACAATGGACACCAAGCACAACGACCGTTACGGGATCTTTACTTTACTGTATTACCTTTATGTTACTGTGTTTTGCTCCTGGTATTGATGAAGATATTTCTCTAGATCATTATCAAAACGTATATGTATGAGGGGCCATATGAAGTTTATTTATGAATTTAATATTCATGACTAAATGTCGCAGAATTTTTAATGTCACACTTTTGGTGTCCACAATGGTGTGAAAACGATGAAAATTTGTCTGTTATGAAAAAAGTTTTTGACTTTCGGACTTGAAGTTAATAAGTTACATCGGCAATTTATAAGGTTTCACATTATGGGTAGATTTTGTTAAGAACAATGTATTGGTGTAACAAAGTGAATACTAATCTTTTTCGTCAAAAACTCTCCAATATTGTAAAAAGACACATATGAAAAAAAAGTAACCATGATAAAGGAAACATGCCATTGTTAGCTGTGGGCTAGATGAAAACGAGTTGCAGACAATGAGACTCAACAAGATGACTTTGAAGCTAGGGTAGGGAAGGGATGGATAGAGAGGGATGGAAGAGTTACTTGAAGTTCGAGAAATTAATATTCATATCTCTGGGCTGTAAGCTGCCCAGCAAGATATGAGGTGCTGTTCCTCCAATTTGTGTTTGGCCTCACTCAGACAATGGGGGAGGCACAGGACAGGAAGGTCAGTGTGGAAATGGGAAGGGCCTGTCCCACTAAAGCCATTATTTTCGGCGACTAGGCTGTAGCCACATAGTCGAGGGGTGACGCCTGTATGGTTGTGAGTTGTCTCCTCAAATCCTCTAAAGAGTCGTAACTTTTTTCTTGTCGCCGCTGGTTTTTGAAATGTTCAAAACCTTTCGGCGACTGTGGGCTTGACATAGCTTGTCTTCAGCTGTCGTAGGTTGTCGCCGGGTGATGACTTCGGTGAATTCGATTGGCGATTACCTACATCAACCTACGTCGACCTGCGACAGATACCGGCGACTGAATTGTCTTCAGTTGTCGCCAACAGGGTCGTACCTTTTTGCGGGTGGACGTAGGTTGACTTCGGTTGTCGTATGTGTGGTCGTAGGTGGACATCCTGATGGGCCGCTGGTTGTCGGTAGCTTGCCATAGCTTGACATCGACTAGGTGGTAGGTTGTCGTAGACATTGTCGTGGGGGGGTCCAGACACCGTTTTTTCGCCGACCTGCTACGACTGTCGCCGGCAGTTGCCGAAAAAATGTGTTTGGCAACTGGGAGGTAGGTCTAACTGGTCTTGGCAAACTTGAAATGAGAGCACGTATATTTTTTATTCCAATTAACTGTTTCTATACCACCCCGTTGTCACCCTACGGGTTGGGATTGCCCTTCATTAGGTCCATTCCTACCTATCAGACTCCAATTGTAACCGGAGAATCACCAGTTATTAGCTCATTGTCTGCAGTTCCTCCAGAGTTTCCCCGGGATCTATCCTTGACTACCGCTATTTATCATCTGTAGTTCACTTGTCAGCCATGTGGTTTAGTAACACAGTACGTTTCCCTGTTGGCTGGGAGTTAAATTAAGCAACAGCATCTTGAGGATTATGATCTTTGGTTCAGCGAACTGTAAACATTGTGGCTGAGGTGGAGAGCATTTAATCTTTTGACTGCATACCATCTGGAAAAATGAACAGATGATTTGAGTTTAAAACCTTTGCCAGCCCTGGTTCCTTGGATTTATAGTAACACTTCTGGTTTATACGTGGTGATGCTTTTTGGATTCATCCACTCACCACGAGCAAGTATTTTTTCCTGAGCTGTGATGAGAACTGCTTGCTGGGCGTTGGGATTGTGAACAAAATGCTACCAGTCCTACCACAAACTTTGTTCCCAGCCATCAACTTCATCCCTCTTCCTGACAACATCTGAAACTGAACTGACTCTTTAGTTTTGGTCACCCTGTATTAGAAGGATGATGTTACGCTGGAAAGAGTGCAGAGAAGAATTACGAGGATGTTGCCAGGACTTGAGGGCCTAAGCTATAGGGAGAGGTTGGGCCGACAGGGACTTGCCGCGTTGGAAGCTGAGGGGTGATCTTATGGAGGTGCACAAAATCATGAGGGGAGTAGATAGGGTGAATGCAGTCTTTTACCCAGAGTAAGGAAATCAAGAATCCGAAGATATAGATTTAAGATGAGGGGAAAGATTTAATAGTAACCTGAGGGGCAGCTTTGTCCACATACCGGGTGATGGAACGAGTTCCCTGAGGAGGTGGTTGAATCGGGTACTATTTCAACTTTTAAAAGACATTAGAGCAGGTATATGGATGAGAAAGGTTTAGATATGGGCCAATTGCGGACTAGTGTAGATGGGCATCTTGAGTTGAAGGGCTTGTTTCTGTGTTGTGTGCCTCTGCAATCTCAAAGAATAAGCTGGCCCTGATATTTTTTGTTTCATACCGCTTCTCCACACTGAGTACCGATCTCAACCTTCTGTTGTTGCCTCAGCTTAACTTTTGCTGCCTCTGTGTTGATCTGCTGGAACTCGCCTCTGGTCTCCCTTGTTCTGCTCTCTATAAACTTGAGATACAGGTATTTAGGAATAACATGGTGTGATAGTTTTAGATGGAGGCTAGTGGGGTGAAAGGTAAGGACCAGGGGAACTGCTTGTTCCATCTGGGGGGGCTGGGGGCAGGTGATTGACAGCAAAACATCGGGTCACAGTAGACACGGGTGAGGGATTCATCTTTGACAGCAGGAGGAAACCTCGTTTTCTAAAGAAAGAGGACAAAAAATGAAAAGCTTCCTCCATGCAGCAGAAATGGAGAAATTGAGAGTAGCGGAAAGTATCTTTGCAAGAGGCAGGATGAATGGACATGTCCAGATAACTGGCAGTTGATGGGTTTGTAGTAGACGTCAGTCGATAGTGTATCACCTGTGCTGAAGACAAGAGATCAAGAAAAGGGAGAGGGGTGTCAGAGACAGTTGAAGTGAATTGGCAGTCCCGATGCAGTCATTGACATAATGGAGAAAGAGTTGAGGTGTTGCTTGGAGTTGAGTGTTTGCTTGGAATAAGGACTTCAACATAACCAACAAAAAGGCAGGCATTGCTGAGGCCCATGGCTACACCTTTAACTTGAAGAAGGTGGAAGGGGTCAAAAGAGAAGTTGTTGAGGGCGAGGACAAGTTCTGCCAGGCGGAGTGCTAGTTGAGGGGGAACTGAACTGTGGTCCTGCAACTCTTGTTTCCTCCAGCGCAATATCCTTCTGGCTACAATTCAGAGGTTAGTCAAAGATTCACTTGCGAAGCAACTGTAATTTGCTGAAATGATTTGACACTGCACCATAAAAACAAGCAGTTGGGGCAGGTGAGAAAAGGAGGCATGTTATAAGCAGTGTGTTAAGGAAAGTGAGTTGAAGGACAGAGAGAAGGGAATTACAGAGCTTAGGACCAAGATAGTTGAAGTTACGGTTCCACTGGTCGGGCAAATGAAATCATAATGCCATGATTGTCATCGAAGAACATCAGAGGCAAATGACTGAACTTTGGTGCCTTCCCTCACAGTGGGAAACTTTGATTCTGCTGTGTGGGGATGTTTTATGTTGGAGTCTATCGTGTGTTGTGTTCTTTTTTTATTTGTATGGCTGTATGGTGACCACACATTTCACTGTACCAATTGGTACATGTGACAAATAAATGTATCTTGTATCATTGGATGGTATCCAAAATCTGACACTGTGGATCTGGAGGAGGATAGAGAGAGCCTAGAACCATCAGGTAAGTAAATTGGAGAGAGATGACAAAGTTAACATTTCCATTTCCGTAGATGATGGCCGGACAAAGCCAGTTCCGCGGAAAGGGAACCCTGACAATTTTGAACCTGCTGATAACAAGTGTCTTCTGCGAGCAACTGATGGGAAAAAGAAGATCAGCACTGTGGTAAGTGGCTGAATGGAGGTGGACAACTGCCCTGAACAGACCAATAAATGCAGGAGGTGATTTGACCCGCAAACGTGTTCCTCATTTTTAGCCAGATCTTGGCTGCGTTCACCTGCCTTTGTTAGTTAAGTTTAGAGATACAGTACGGAAGCAGGCCCTTCGGCCCTCCGGGTCCGTGCCGACCAGCGATCCCCACACATTAATGCTATCCTACACCCACTAGTGACAATTTTCACATTTACAGAGCCAATTAACCTACAAACCTGTACGTCTTTGCAATGTGGGAGGAAACCGAAGATCTTGGAGAAAACCCACACGGGTCACGGGGAGAACGTACAGACAGCACCCATAGTCAGGATCGAACTCGGGTCTCAGGCATTCGCTGCAAGGCAGCAACTCTACCACTGCGCCACCGTGACTGCCATCGTATTCTACATTACCAAATACCTGAGATAATCAATCTCGCAAGCTTAGTTTTAATATTCTACTGATACATGGCATCCACAGGTTTTGGAGAGCTGTGTATTCTCACAGTGACCCTGTTGTGAGCAGTGTAGTGGTCTACATGATCATGCAGGATGGCCTCATCCAGAATGTGTATACAATTTAGAATTTGGTGTGGATGGGAATGCAGCACAAGGGGGAAGGAATTGCCTCCATTTCTAGTATTTTTTGTGAACTTGAAACAGTAGGAATTACTGTTTTGCCAAGTGTTTTAGTAGTTGATACAAATTAATATCTTTTTTAAACCATTGTAACTTGCTGAAAAGTAAAATCTAAATAAGATTGAGAAACTTCGGGCTGAAGGATCTCAAACCAAAACATGGTCTGTCAGTTCCTTTCACAGGTGCTGCCAAACCTGCTGAGTTCTGCCAGCAGTTTGCATTTTGCTCAAGATCTAAATAACAGATTAAATTATAGTAGTGCACACTAACTGACTGGACAGCAGAATGTTGTTGTTTCTGGCAAGTAAAATTGACCACATCTGCTGCTGATATCTTTGTCTTGATCTGTCTGGCTCCAAGTCCATGAGTTGGAGACGCCCTGACCTGTAGAAGATGGGAAGGAGTATCTGAACAGTTTGATCTAGGCCTCAGTTGCACTTGTGAGAGAGGAGCAGGATCAGGGTTGGTGTCCAATAGCAAATGAGTTTCTTCAGAGACTGGTCCTGGGTCATGAGTGCAATCCACTTGGTATTGCAAGGATGAGGACTGACGAAAAGACATCCATAAAGCTGGCTGTGGCACCTGGAGAAAGGAAGACAAAGTGGAGGAGCTGTGGAAGGGTATTGAGGGAAATGTCAAGGATTCGACAATTAAGTCATATCGACTACATTGGAAATGGGAGCAGGAGTCATTTTATCTTTCAGTCCCACCAAATTGCCACCTTTTATTTTGCTTGAAAGGATATTGGTAAAGGGAGGGTCTATTGTGCAAGGTTGATAGAGGGAAATCCATAGGATACAGTCAATGTGGTCCAATGCTTCTTTCCCACTCTGGAAAGAACATGCAAATGGCCCTATTTGGTGAATTGTGGGTGCTGGGAATTAAATTAAGCAATGGGAGCTTGAGGGTCACAATCTTTGAATCAGTGAATTGTAAACACTTGTGGCAGGGAAGGCGAGCATTTCAACCTATTTACTTTAGACACAAGCGCGGAAATGAGCCTTTCGCCAAACAAGTCCGCACCAACCAGAAATTCCAGTGCACTAGTACTATCCTACACACTAGGAACCATTTACAACTGTTACAGAGGCCAATCAACCTACAAACCTGTACGTCTTTGCAGTGTGCGAGGAAACTGGAGCACCCAGGGAAAACCCATGTGGTCACAGGGAGAACAACCAAACTCCTTATAGATAGCACCCAAAGCCAGGATCAAACCCAGGCTCTGGCGCTGTAAGGCAGTAACTCTACCATTGTGTTGCTGTGCTTCCCAATCGGCTGCATACATTCTGGAAAGAAAGGAAATTATTTGAGGATATAAACCTATTCTAGCTATGGGCCGTAGGAATTGTAGAAATGCTCATTATATGATGATTTCTGTACAGCTATCCCATCCACCCACCCCAAGCAAATAGTTATTTTATGAGCGGTGATGCCTGGAACTGCTTGCTTAGGGATGAGATTGCAAACAAAATGGACTCTAAGCTTCATCGTGCAATGAATTTATTGGATTTAAGGAATAGTTTAATTGATAATTTCAACATAAACTGTTGATTTCCTTTTGGCTGATGACAGTAAGGTGGCTCGGCGGTAATGTTGCTACCTTACAGGGCTAGAGTCCTGGGTTTGATCCTGACTGCGGGTGCTGTCTGTGCAGGATTTATCCGTTTTCCCTGTGACCACGTGGGTTTTCTCTGGGTGCTCCAGTCTCTGGCCACACTCCAAAGACGAGCAGGTTTGTACGTTAATTGGCTTCTATAAATTGCCCCTAGTGTGTAGAATGTGAAACTCTGATAACATTGAACTGGTGTCCAGGTGATTGTTGGTGGGCCATAGGGCCTGTTTCCCAGCTGCATCTCTAAACTAAACTAATCCTGTGAAAGAGGGCTTTAGGGGTGGTAGATATTTGCAACCCTTCCATAAATGGAACCTGAAGTTGGGTTATTTGTCGATTTTTAAACCGGACAGGTGATGGGTCAAAAATCTCACTAAATACCAGAAGACTTTCTGGACTTGATGATCTACCTTCTGCTCCTATCATGGTGACTGAATAAATTGGCATTAAAGAGATATTTTGTACAATTAAATTATGTCCTTTCATTTTCAGATAAGCTCCAAGGAAGTAAACAAGTTTCAGATGGTAAGTTTGTAAGAACACTGTAATGCATAATAGCTACAATTATTTTATCCCCTATTCTGCATTGAGCATAGTCAAGATTTATTGCTGTAAATCCTAACTCTGCCCAATGCAGAATCTCTCTGCAACGATGATGGTGCTTTAATGGTTGATATCCTAGCTGTGGAAAGTTGCGCATCCTTTTTGCCAGCACGAATCTTAAAAGAGGACACGTGCAATGTTGCCCAGGAGAGTGGATGTTGGGAAAATGAGACGAGATTAATTCATGGGACAATTTAGAATGATGCTGTTGGGCCATAGTAACTGCTGAAATTCAGTGGTAGGGATAGAGTTAGTGAAGATGATCGTAACCAGTGTACTATGTTGGTTTAGTTTAGAGATACAGTGTGGAAACAGGCCCTTCGGCCCACCCAGTGCACGCCGCCCAGCGATCACCCTCTACGCTAGCAACATCCTACACACTAGGGACAATTTATAAATTACAGAAGCCAAATTCACCTACAAACCTATACGTCTTTGGAGTGTGGGAGGAAACCAGAGCACCCAGGGAAAACTCACGCGGTGACGGGGAGACCGTACAAACTCCTTACAGACAGCACCCATAGTCAGGATCGAACTCGGGTCTCTGGCTCTGTAAACCAGCAACTCTACCACTGCGCCACTGTGCCACGGCCCTTTGATTGACCCGGTTAATTACTTTCCTCAATGTTCAGCTATCAGCTGTCCAGCAATCGTTTGGTAACATTCTGAAAGATACTGCGTCGTGGATCTCTTATGCCTTGTTTGGTCACAGCCAGTCTATACTTGAAGGGTCTCGACCCGAAACGTCACCCATTCCCTCACTCCAGCGATGCTGCCTGTCCCGCTGAGTTACTCCAGCATTTTATGTCCATCTTCAGTCTATACTTCAATTCCATGACATTGCCTTTACTGTGCACCCATTAACATGCATAGCCATAGTGTTCAAGAAAGAACATCTGATGCTGGAAAAATCGAAGGTAGACAAAAATGCTGGAGAAACTCAGCAGGTGAGGCAGCATCTATGGAGTGAAGGAATAGGTGATGTTTCGGGTCGATATGATAGATATAGTTATCAGTTTTAAAAGCTCATTGTCCCCCAACTATCCAGTGTCTTAGAAAAAGAGACATCTTATGCTCTTTATGGAAGGTGTCTCCTGACATGCTGTTGATTTAACTTTGTGCCTTTTTACTCTGGATTCATGCATCAGAGAAAATGATTTCCCCCAAATATTGTTATAATACTTCAGCAATCAAAATGCAGGTTTATGCAGCTGATTCCCATTATGAACTGTTCAAGCTCATATGTATAATTTAGTTGAATTCATAAATAGCTTTTGTCAGGACAATACATCATTCCTTGTTGCAGTGCCCTAAACTAAACCACAATCAATTTCTGCATTAAAATTATTGCAGACTGGGCAGTCCCCAGGCTTATTTCCTCCAGCCTGAATAGATTGACCTTCTGTCAAGGGTAGAAATATTTTCCTGCCTCAGGATACAGTAGGCTAAAGTACTTGCTTCTGAACTGTTGGGAAGTGTGTGGGTGAATAGTTAGCGTCGGAGCAATGGTTGGTGTTGCTGTTGGCTTGCCTGTGAAATGGTGTGCAGTACCATTGCACATCGCCAGATGGCACTAACTGGCGGAGACGGGCACTGTTCACTCAAAACTAGTTTCTTTGGCCTTGTAATTTTACTGGAAACATTTTGCACCCTTGTTCATACATTCGATGAACCCTTGTTCTACCAGACTTCACGAGGAGAGATAGTGTTCAATATTACTGATTATCTGCCAAAAGGTGGTTAATGTACAGCACTATTGGAAAAATAGCCAATAAACACGCACCACACAATAAACAGTAAAGGACGTCAAATACACAAGACCATGGGACGACACAGTGGTACTGTGGTAGAGTTGCTACCTTTCTTGCTACGTCAGAGACCCAAGTTCGATCCTGGCCTCGGGTGTTCCTTGTGGCTGCATGAGTTTCCTCCGGGTGCTCCCTTGCACTGGTTCTATCCTACACACGGTGAGTTGTCTCTGGTATGCGGGATGGAGCTGGTGTTCGCGTTCGCGAGAGGATGCCTGTAGTCGGGGTCAGGCCTGGGTCTCTGGCACTGTGGGGCGGCGTTTCACGGTGGCCATATGAGCTGCAGGCCTGCGTGTCTTTGCGGGGTTTGGGGAAAATGTCTCAATGTCTTTACAATGCGGGAGGAGAGATCGAACCATGGCAGTAGTTCTATCCTACACACTGAATTGTCCCGAGTTTGGAGATAGAACTAGTGTATGGGTGATTGCTGGTCAGCACAGACTTGCCGTTTCCACCCTGTGTCTCCAAACTAAGATAAAAAGGTTCAAAAACAGCATTTACTACATCCATCCATTCCTCATTCTGTGAAACAACAAACTGTCCACAACAGATTCAGTCTGTTAAAACGAGGGTTTACTGTAATCCAAACTCAAAAGTTGTTGCCTTCCAGTCTTCAGTCAGTTTTAGTGTGAGAATATAAGACGGCACAATTTATATTTAAATAGTTAGTACCTTTAACATATTAAAATGATTATTGGTAACAGAGTTTTGGTACATCTCAACAGGTAGTCATTAGGAGCTTAGTGAGCATCTTAAGGGAAAGATAGGGAAGTGCAGCAAGAGAATGCTTGCGGTTGAGCAGAGGTGTCAGTGGTGGAAAAGAGGAAGTTGCAAGTGGATAAGGCAGACCACAGTTTGGAGGAACTCAAACACATCAGACAGTCCAGAGACTGGAAATGTTAGGAATGGAGGGGGTGGTAAAAATCAGAGTTGCTAAGAGCCTGTGTGGGAAATGGAGCACAAAGTGATGAATGATTGGAGCTGCGTTGAAACTTAGGATAGAGGCAACAAAGAGTTGGATTGAAATTAAGGTGAAGATGACAGTGGGTGGAAGCCCAGGGAAACTTGGGAATGCCAGAGTCTAGAGCAGGGTAAGGTGTCACTATTCTACGCATCAATGGAAAACTACCTACTGTACAATTTAGATGACAAGGAAGTGGTAGAGGCGGTTAAAACATTTAAGACACTTGGGTGAATATGGGGCAGGTGCAGGCAAGTCGGCCTATGACATTTCGGCAGCTTGGAGTTGGGCCAAAGGGCCTGTTTCTGTGCTGCATAGCTCTATGATTATGTTAAAATTCGGGTTAGGATCTGTTTGGTGGGCGATGCTGAGAATCCATGAATTACATTCTTATTGATATTATGATCAATTTTAGGGCGTAGGAGTTTGAAGTGTAATTGGTGTGCCTGAGTAAACAGTTGGGAAAGTTGACGAGACAGCTTAGTGCAGCACTCTGTCCTGTGGCTAAACTTGATTTCGATGTGCAATACTTAATCTCTTCTAGTACTGGGCAAACCATTACCTGAATAATTGGGTGAAGTTTGGTTTTACCTAGATCAGTGCCACCTGTGACTCACTGGGTGCCATTCAGCTTAAGTCAGTACAAATATCCCCCTGCAATCAGTCTGAAGAAAGATCCTGACCCAAAACATCACCCCTCCTCTCTTCCAGTTCCCCTCCCTCAGTCTGAAGAAGGGTCCCTACTCAAAATGTCACCCCTGGTCTCTTCCAGCTTTCTTACCCCCCACCCCCCACTCCCAAGAAAGGTCCCGACCCAAAACATCGCCTCTCCTTTCTTACAGCCTTTGCAAGACCCGCTGACTTACTCCAGGACTTTGTAAAACCAGCGTCTGCAATTCCAAGATTTCATGGATTCAAACCTTGCTCTTAAGAGTTGAACCCATAATTTAGCACTCTGGAGCAATGTGGCACAGTGAGATGTGCTGCCTTTTGCACCATATATTGGATCTAGTCATTATTGCCATCTTATTTTGGGGATCTAGCAGAGTATAAATTGGTGCTGGTGTTTACTGCACTACAATGTGACCATACATCTAAAATACTTCACTGGACGTGAGGTGCTTTGGGAAGTCCCGAGGTTGTGAAAGCCATTGCATGTCCTCTCCAGATCACAACGGGGATCTGTTCCCGGAAATTATTAGTAAACCAAACAGTTCGTAAGTTGGAAATGCGGCTGGCCGGCAATGCATTTTAATAAAAACATAGGCTGACCTAGCCCAATGAAATTAGGATTAACTCGACCGTTCAGATATTGCCCCGAACTGGGTCCCCACAAAGCAGAAGGTACTTGCAGCAACAAGCAAATCCACCCCGCTGGCCTCCTTGACACACGTTCGTATTGTACGGGTTGTACGCATGTTAGATGTTTGTAACCTGGGGAGGACCTATAACATAGAGAGCAGATTTTTCTTTCCCTGTTATTGAAGTTGTTTTAAAGTAACATGGGTATGGTTCAATTACTAGGAGACTTTTGAACCCAAATCTCACAGATCAGCTCTGTCAGTGGCGACAGGCCTGATACTTTGATTTATCTTCCTTCCCACTCCCACTGGTGTTCTATAAGAATTAAGATTAGGAGCCAGTTGTATTCAGTCAGTGTTATTCAGTTTGGCATGCTCTAATTTGTTTCTTTCATTGATCTGGATTTTTCAGGCGTATTCAAATCTGCTGAGGGCACATATAGATGGCTTGAAGAAGAAAGACAAGAAGAGCAAGAGTAAGAAGACAAAGGCCACGCAATGATGTCAAGGCATGGGGGGGGGGGGGGGAAAGTCCCTGGCGTGGGGGTGGGGATGGGTGGGTTGACTTTTCCTGTGCCTGACTACTTCCTACACATCCCATGCAGATGTAGAGGAATCAACGTTGGGTGAGGAAAGGGTTCCAGTAGGGCATTGATTAGAAATGGACAATACCCACAGTATGGATAACTCTTCTTCCATTTGTGACACCTTTTTGCATTAATCCATGCATGAGCATGCTTATAACCATGTCTCATCAATAGGTGGTGGGGATGGAGTATGGGGGGGGGGGGGAGGAATTTGCTGAATACATGTTAGAAAAAGGTCATTATCCAACACTGCAACCATAATCCTATCCCCACTTCACTTTATCTGCAGTTAACCATGCTGTGCAGCAATATTCAGTTCAGTTTATTGTCACGTGTACTGAGGTACCGTGCAAAGCCTATTGTGAAGCATAACGCAGGACATGGCCAGAGTGAATTTTAATCTCTGCATTTGATCGTTATTTGTATTTTGCCTCATTCAACTGAATTGTTATGAAGTGATCACTGCCAGCAAAGATAATTTCTGTGCATTCTCCATCTTTAAAGGTGCCTGTGGTATCCAATGAATGTCAGTTTGAAATTATTTGAGTTAACTTCATTTGATGTAGCTGCACCCTCTTCCTCCCTGCTCCCCATCCCAATTTACCACACTAATTGAATGTACTGATCACCAGAGGCCAGATCTTTAAGGTCATGTGTGGATACTGCCCTTGAGGCCATTGCAGGAGCTTTCCTTCCTGCTCTAGCAGAAACCAACCAGAAGGAACAAAATCTTCAGGTGAACGTGATGGGGAGAATCACATTTTGATTTCCTTATTGGAGCCTTGACCTCCTAGCATGGTTTGGTCTTTCTGGTTGACTTTCTGGGGGTAGGTTTTATTTTAGGTTAAAGAAATATGCACAGTATGACTTGATCAACCTTCATGCTGGAATACATCTTGGGTTTAGTTTGTTGAGTATTGATAATTGTAGATCTGCATCAATTACATTAAAACTTTGTTTTATTGCACCAGAATATGTTGTTTTTTGTGGAGTCTATGCTGGTAAGCGCTTTGGGTCAGTTTTTCAACGAGTAATCGAGTAACTATTGAGTGTGGGGTCAGTTCACTGCAGGGACCTGTGCACCTATCTGGCCTGGAATTGTCAAAGCACTGCAGCTGTGCATCACTTCTGGGGCTGCTTTCATCTGGATGGGACCATAAAACAAGGCCCAGCTATCCAGGATGGATACAGTATGTTTTTAAGATGAAAGACATTTTCATTTTATTCACTGATTATCCAAAATCATTTACACAACTACTAGCTTTTTTTAGTGAGATGTTGCTATGTTTCCTATCTTATAGCAGTGAGTTTAGTTCAAAAATATTTTAATAAGAACTGTGTTTAATTAGGCACTCAGGAGCTTAAATTAGTTGGAGCAGAGTTTATACAGTAAACAGTGACAGGACATAATGAAGCAGTAACCACAAGCTGGTTCTTTCACAAGCCACTGAAAATGTGGCGGTTTGACGTATTCATTCTCTGTACAAGTGTTGAGTGATCTGTTTCCGCCAGTCTGTCGAGTAGAGCTGGTTATGTCGCTATAGGTACATGAGTCGATAGCATGAATTGGGGCAAGTTAACTAGAACTGTTTCACATCTCCATCAATACATACCTCTCCTGCTGGCATTAACTGAGATTTTAGTTTATTTGGGTCCTAGTTGCCCACATCTCGTTAGTTCAGTTGCCAATTACAAATAATCTGTTTTTTGTCTGCAGAATTTCACACTTGAGCCTTGTCCATCCAAATATGCCCTTCTAATCTATGACGGTGCAATACCATTCCTCTAATGTAGTGGTTTTGTATGATCAAATCATTGTAATTAACTGAATCAGTGGCCACGCAACTTATTCTACATCAGAAGGCAATGGAGCACTACAGGTTTAGACAGGTTAATATTCCCTGGCAAAACTCAATCCAGGTGAATTAAAACCCTACTGGTGTACAATATTAACATTGCATGTTAATGCAATTAAAAAAAAAAAACTCCTTTGGAAAAAAATTACTATTTGTACAGCTTGTCATGAAATGTGCTATATCATTAGTTCTTTAATATAAGCACTTGGCTAATTCTCAATGTGACTTCCTTTACATGCATATTGGCATTGAATTATATTTGTAGACAATTTTGTAGAGATACAGCACGGAAACAGGCCCTTTAGCCCACTGAGTCCACGCCGACCAGCAATCGCCCGTACACAGACATTATCCTACACACTAGGGACAATTTACAATTTTACCAAAGCCAATTGACCTACAAACCTACACATCTTTGGATAGTGGAAGGAAACCCGCGTGGTCACAGGACGAATGTACAAACTCTGTACAGACAGCAACTATAGTCAGGATCGAACCTGGGTCTGGCAATGTAAGAAAGCAACTCTACTGGTGCGCCATCGTGCCACTAAGAGCCTTAAAGTTACAAGATTGTAGATTTAAAAAAAAAAATTTTTTTGATCTTTAATAACACAGCATAAAAACAGACAATATCTATGCCAAACATGTGGTTAAATTAATTTATTCTGCTTGAACATAATCCATATACCTATCCAAACCCTCTTAAATGACACTATCAGATTTGCCTCTACCACCACCTCTGGTAGCACATTTTATGCACCCATCTATCTAAAAAATAAATGCCCCACACATCTCCTTTAAACGTTGCCACTCTCAACTTAAGGCTAGTCTTTGACATTTCAACCCTGGGGAAAAAGGTTCTGATTGCCTACCCTATCTATGCCTCTCATCATTTTATATAATGTTCGGTCTCCCCTCCACCTCTGTTCCAGCAAAAAACAAGCCAAGTTTGTTCAACCTTTCAAAGTGCTATCACCACAATAACCAATTTTTAAAAAAATATTCAAGAGTTTTGTTTTTACCTCCACTGCTAAGCTTTGATGTGCAGTGCAGTCGAGGAACGTTCTAAACAAAGTGATTCATATCCATGTGCAACGGCACCTTGTGGGATGGAAGGTATAGTCCCTTTAACATTTAACATTACAAAACATACCAAGGTAATTTAGAAGTGTGATTATGGATTAATTGGGCTAAGGGGCTTATTTCTGTGTTCATAAGGTCATAAGTAATAGGAGCAAAATTAAGCCATTCGCCTATCAAGTCTACTCCGCCATTCAATCTTGGCTGATCTATCTCTCCCTCCTAATGCCATTCTCTTGCCTTCTCCCCATAACCCCCGACACCTGTACTAATCAAGAATCTATCTCTGCCTTAAAACATATATCCATTGACTTGGCCTCCACAGCAAAGAATTCCACAGATTGACCACCCTCTGACTAAAGAAATTTCTTCTCACCTCCTTCATAAAGAAATGACCTCTAGTCCAAGACTCTCCCACTGGTGGAAACATCCTCTCCACATCCACTCTATGACTGAGTCACACAATACATAGGCCAGGTGATCAATGTCAGGGCTACAAGGAATATGGCTTAAGGAGGTCTCAGTGTAGGAGGTTGGGGAAGGATTTTTCCAGCAGTGATGTTTAATGTCAGTGTGGTTATGAGGCCAAAAGTAGAGGCGTACTGATAGGTTCATGAGACTGGGAAAAAAAGTGACAGTAAAACCAGGTTGGTGGATGGGGATTTTAAAATCAAGGCATTATTATGCCAGAAATCAATACATACAAGAGTGATGGTGAATGGGATCCAACGCAAGTTGAGATTCATGCAGCAGAATGGCACATTTGCTGAAGTTTGGCGATGTTGGAAGATGGGAGTCAAGCTTGATCACTGACTCCTGACTTTCACTATCACAAGACTGGTACCTGCCACCACTTGGTCTGCGCTTTTACTTACTGAAATATGAACCGCATCTTGTTTGAGCCATCGAGACAGTGCACAAAACAAAATCATGTCAAATAATCTAACTTTCAAGTGTTTAATAAATGGCTAGGGAGCAGGTGGGAAACTTAGAGTAAAGTTTCCACATTGTATTTGCCATGGACTAAATCAACGTGGTGAGCCCTGTCAGGCGAATGACAACCGAGACAACAGCAGTGCCGCGGTCCCGGAGCAAGCTCCCTTTTTCGGGCAGGCACGAACGGATGTCAAATCGGATGGCATCACCCTGCTACGGACTTCTGCTGACTCAAACACAAGAAGATTGTTGTTCTGCTTATTCTTCTACCCTGCTGACCTCATCTTGTGTGATTTGCTCCCTGTAACCCAGTTCCAGTATACATCTGAAAATATATGCCAATGCTGGTTATGCTCCTGAAGATTTACCATGTAATGATATCAACTTTAAGATGCATCCCATCAAATGGATGGTAGATAAAATTCATAATTTCGACTGAAGGAAATGCAAGTCAACCAACCCTTTAAAAAGAATCTTCAATTTTTTGCCCTGATAAATATATTTGATAAATATATATTTTAAAATTATATTTAGAAACATATATAACATGCATTTCAATTATATTAGGGTTTGCTTGTAGCCGCACACTTGCAATTCCGGAGAATTCCTATACATTGCATTTGTGAAACATGCTGTGGTCATCCGGTGTCAGGAACTCCGTGCTGCAGTTGCTTTTGTATTTCCATTCAATTCTGGCAACCTGCGACAGGCAGACTTTAGACATACAGCGCAGAAACAGGCCCATCGAGTCTGCACCAACCAGCGATCACCCTGTACATTAGCACTAACTTACACACTAAGGACAATTTACAGAAGCCAATTTACCTACAATCCTGTCCATCTTTGGAGCGTGGGAGGAAACCAGAGCACCCGGAGGAAAACCCACGCAGTCACAGGAAGAGTGTACTGACTGTACACACAGCACCCGTAGTCAGGATTGAACCGGGGTCTCTGCCGCTGTAAGGCAGCAACTCTACCGCTGCGCCACAGTGCCCCCCCCCAAGCATCTGCCACCAACCAGGCTCCCAAATCAAGGGACACAGGAGAGATTCAAAATACTCCCTCCTGACATATACAAAATTATTTCAATAATGAATAACTAAACAATTGGGTGATAGCACAACTGAATTGAAAAGGAAAGCCAATCACACTGTCGAAGCCAGGCACACTGTTCCCATTTCTTACCCCCACACCACCACCACCACTGCTACTGCCCACCCCAGGGTCCCATCTCCCTCAACCAAGGCGGCTTTGTAAAAAATATGAATGATCTACTGAATTGTGACGGTCCAAGTACCCCATGCCTTTCTGTGCCATACTTACTTTACTCTTGGGTGAGCAGGATATTGTAACACGGAGGAACAAAACACACACGGCAATCATACCCTCACCTGAAATCTGCACGCTCACCTTTCATCACCTGCCCTTACCTGCTGGTGGATCGTTGTTCTCTATATCAGCCCAAGGATAATTCCTGTATGGATATGGGTACCTGCCGCAGCCTGGCTTACTCAGCACACCCTTTGATTTCATATAGACACAAGGGCTGGCAGATCCTGGTTTACAAAAAGAGACGCAAAGTGCTTGCGCCAACACCGTGTTCCTTTGATTTCATGTTGTTCTCAGTTTCCCAATGTCTGTATGGAGATGCAGCAGGAGCCAATTTTTGTTTCATCAATGGATGGACGTTAATCATATAGAGGTGCATTCCTGGGGTGGGAGATTGCAACCTTCACGTGTCTGCCCTGTTTCGACAAATGCAATCAACCCGGCGTGCACAATCAAATAGAACAAGTTGTCCGACAACTTTAGGCTGTTCACACCATACGCAAGAAAAAGAAGGTGCATTCCTCTTGCGAGGAATAGATTGGGTAGAGGCACAATCTCTTGCCCAGAAGAGGGGAATCGAGAACCAGAGGACAGAGGTTTAAGGTGAAGGGGAAAAGTTATAATCGGAATCTGAGGAAGTAACCTTTTCACACAAAGGATGGTGGGTGTATTGAACGAGGAAGCAGTTGAGGCAGGGACTATCACAACGATTGCCAGGACTATTACAGAACCAATTAGACAGGTTCATGGCTAGGACAGGTTTGGAGGGATATGGGCCTAAATACAGGCAGGTGGGACTAGTGTAGATGGGACATGTTTGTGGGTGTGGGCAAGTTGGGCCAAGGGCCTGTTCCCACGCTGTATGACTCTATAACTCTAATAAACTCTCCAACCACGAAGTACTAGATTTCCCACTATAAAACAAACTCCAAGGACATGTTCTTCAAAACCAGACACCAGCTCCTTCAAACACAATGAAAGCCATACAATTAATATGAAGTTTTTTTTTACCTCTTTTAAACACAATTTATATAATAGCCATTGAAAGTGTAGTTACAGAGTTATAGGGCATCTGTTGGACAACAAATTAATTCTGCAAACATTATGACCATTAAGGAAAAGTGTCAGGTAGTGTGAGGTACTTAATTTTTTTTTTTCAGTAAGTGGCAAGGTGCCCTGTGACACCAACTCTCGACACACCATATCCCTGTCTTTCCAGGGAGTCACTGCACAGAGGGAATCATTCATTGATTCCACGAGACAATGATCATTGGGAAGGCAGCGGGACCGAAACTGGTTCATAGGTTCCTGGAGCAGAATTAGGCCACTCGGCCCATCAAGTCCACTCTGCCATCCAATCATGGCTGATTTATCCCTCTCTCCATAACCACCCGGACACCCGTACTAATCAGTATCTTTCTAAAGATCCCATGGCAGTATTTTAAAGAGCAGGGGAAGTCATCCCATTGTCTGCCAATAGGTAGTCTTTAAACATCATTAGTAAAAACAGATAATCTGGTCATTGTCACGTCACTGTTTGTGGGAGTTTTGCCGCATGTCGATCGTTGTAACATAATCCAGACAGCAACCAGTGGCCACATTCTCAAAACGTTCTTAATTGACTGTGAACCTTCGTAGGCCCTAATGTCATGAAACGGACTATAAAATGTGTGGTGGTTTGCCCCTTCCCAAATGCCACACATCTCGAACATGGGAGAATGGTGTACTTTGGTTGTGGTCTATACACATGGTAAAATGCCGAATGCTGGCCATTTGGCAACAACAGGGAGGGACTTTGTCTACATTGAGAACCTACATTCATTCTCCAGTCTGGGCACTGATTAGTTACTGGGGCAGGAACTCCCAAACTTTGGGTAATTGAAATCAATTCTCTCATCTATAGAGACACCCGAGGTCAACTAAATAAATACATAATAAGGCAATAAATTTGAATATTTCATACCGAACTGTGCATTAACCAGTGATGGTAAACAAAGAGTCATTAATCAATGAGTTCCCAAGGGGCTGAAATCAATTGCATAGAAATGTAAGCCTATTAGAACTAAGCATGCTGTAGAAGTCATGGCAGTGGATGCCACACCGAAACTCGTTCCATTGAAGTCAACAGGAACAATTTGGGTACAACAACAGAGATGGCTGGACTAACTCTTTTGTGCCGCATGTTTGGTCCTAACAACAGGTAATTGATTTCTCAGCATATAAACAACACAAACTTGGATTTACACATAATCTTTAACACAGTTAAACATCACAAGGTTCTTCACAGAGGATTAGCAAACCAGATTTCACACCATCATTTAGTGATACTACAGTTTGTTCAACAAGATAGGGTTCTGAGACAAGATTTAAAAGGTGAACAGCCAGCTGGAGATGCTTAGGGAATGAATTACTGAACGCGGGGATTGGCAAAAACTTTCTCCCAGCTTTAAAATAGTTCTGTATAAGTGCTGGACCAGTCCTCAACTTCTCAATTGCATCAAGGCCGACTGATGGTATTAGATAGGCACTTCAATATTTAATTGGAGTAGGTTATTTGCGGGCAAAGGGACGTACAGAGAGAGGGTAGACACAAAATGTTGGAGTAACTCAGCAGGACAGGCAGCATCACTGGAGAGGAATGGGTGATGTTTTGGGTCGAGACCCTACTTCAGACTGATGTCAGGGGCGTGGGCGAGACAGAGGTAGGAGGTAGTCGGTGGTAGTCAGACAAGAAGACTGGTGGGAGAACTGGGAAAGGGGAGGGGATGGAGATGGAAAGCAAGGGCTATTTGAAGTTAGAGAAGTCAATGTTCATACCGCTGCGGTGTAAGCTACCCAAGCGAAATATGAGGCCCAGGACAGAAAGGTCAGATTGGGAATGGGAGGGGGAGTTAAAGTGTTGAGCAACCAGGAGATCAGGGAGGTTAAGGCGGACTGAGCGGAGGTGTTCAGCGAAATGATCGCCGAGCCTACGCCGATATACAGGAGAGCCTGCGTTTGGTCTCGCCTATGTGGAGAAGTTGACACCTGGAACAACAGATACAGTAGATGCGGTTGGAGGAGGTGCAAGTGAACCGCTGCCTCACCTGGAAAGTGTTTAGGTCCTTGGATGTAGTCGAGGGGGGAGGTAAAGAGATAGAACTTCTCTACATCGGCAAGACCAAGCGTAGGCTCGGCGATCGGTTCACTGAACACCTCCGCTCAGTCCGTCTTAAATTACCTGATCTCCCGGTTGCACCCCACGAACTCCCCCTCCCATTCCCATTCTGACCTTTATATCCTTGGCCTCCTCCATTGTAAGAATGAGGCCCAGCGTAAATTTGCGGAACAGCACCTCATATTTTGCTTGGGTAGTTTACAGCCCAGCGATATGAACATTGACTTCTCTAACTTCAGCTAGCCCTTGCTTTCCCTCTATCCCCTCCCCCTTCCCAGTTCTCCCATTAGTCCCAATGTCTCTGATTACATTCTATCTCTGTCCCGCCCACTCCCCTGACATCAGTCTGAAGAAGGGTCTCGACCGGAAATGTCACCCATTCCTTCTCTCCAGAGATGCTGCCTGTCCCACTGAGTTACTCCAGCATTTTGTGTCCACCTTCGATTTAAACCAGCATCTGCAGTTCTTTCTTTATTGTGTTCAGTTCTGGTCATCCTGCTACAGGAAAGATGCCATTAAATGGGAATGAATGAAAAGAAGATTTATGAGATGTTGCCAGGACTTGAGGGCTTGAGCTATAGGGAGAGGTTTGGCAGGCTTGGCCTTTATTCCTTGGAGCGCAGGAGGTTGAGGAGTAATCTTATAGAGGTGTATAAAATCTAGAGGGAAATAGTTAGGGTAAATGCACCGAGTCCTTTCCTCATGGTAGGGGAATCAAGAACTACATGGCATAGGTTTAAGGAGTAGGATTTAAAGGGAACCTGAGGGGCAACTTTTTCACATAGAAAGTGTGGCTGGGAGTGGGGGTGTATGGAACAAGCTGCCAGAGGAGGTAGTTGAGGCAGGTACACTAATAGCATTTAAAAGACATTTGGAAAGGTACATGGATAGGAAAGGTTGAGAAGGATATGGGCCAAAGATGAATGAAGTGGACTAGCTTAGATGGGTCATCTTGGTCGGCACGGAGGAGTTGGGTCAAGGCCCCGTTTCTGTTGAGTCTAGGGCACCTGACGGCACAGCCATAACTATTAAAACCAGTGATGATCAAGAAGAGGGCAAAAGGCGTAGAGATCACAGATGAATGGCTAGAGATTACAAAGATGGGCAAGGACAGGCCATTGAGGGAGTGGAAAATATGATTCACACAAATAATAAGAAACCCCTTCTCAGAAGGGAAGATACAGTGGAGCACTGTGGACCTGTGACTGAACAGTTAAATAGACTGTTAAATAACCCCCTCAGATGGTCCTGGTCATTGCTGGGTTGCAGTGGTCACAGTAGTTTAAGGAGAATATTTTACTTTTAAATTAACATGAGGGTGTGCAAAATGAAAATCTGTTTCTCCATGATTTTATTAAGGAATGATAATTAACCTGGCAAAGCATCGCAATATCTTTTACTATTTTCTGACGCCAGGTGCAAGTCTTGGCCACGGGTCCAAAAGGAAATTCTGCATCTTAAATAATATTTTACACCCATTTGTTCACGTACAGTGGTTTGATTCGTAAGAGGCAGGTTAAGCTTCAGATGGACGAAGTTAGGCTTTGGAATTTCTCTCTCAGGTTCTTCACCAGGCCTTGCTGGGCCAAATCTGTTCTGCTGCCAACGTGGCGCATCTCAAACCTCGGTCCTGGCTGCTGAACGGTGGAGCAGGTCACCTTCTCCGCTCCCCTGCAACTGCGTTGTTTGGCCTTTGGGTTAGAAGTCCCCGGGCTCCTGCCCTTGTCTTGGTCCTCTTGCCTGGACTTGTACTCTTCCGATTCTTGGTACGCCCTGCACCTTTCCACGACTGCGCGGATTGAGATTTTCTCGCGAGATGTGGGGGACCTGATCTGGACGTAGCCCTCATCATCACTGCCGCTGTAATCGGCAACCTCCTTGTTCCTATGACTACTACGATCGTCACCGTGGCCGGGGGAGTTCTCCATGATTATGACCTTGTGATCGTCTTGCAGCGTTAACTCCGAGGAAGCATAGGGAGTGGTGTCAGTACCTGTAGGAGAGTGGCAGTGCTTGCGGTCTGAACTGGGACTTGGTTCCTTGAGCCTACAATCCAAGGGAGTAGTCCTCGAACACATTGTGTGATTGCTGGAGGAGCTCTCGGGTGCTGCTTGGTGGAAATACTGGATGGCAGAATCAGAATGCAACATTTTCCTGGCGCCAGTACCTGAAGCTGGCCTTTTGCCTGCAGTGCTGGTAGAGTAGGAACCAGGTTTAGATTTGCCCTTTTGCTCCAGAAAACTGGAATGGGACATTCTGCCTTCCATCATCCCGTTTGGCATGGACACACTCTTGGCAAATCGGCTCAGCTTTGCACAGCTACTCTCGGCTGGCTTGAAGAGGTTTGTTCGGGCGATCCTCAGCGTAGAATCCTTGGCGGCCGGATCACGCGGAGGCGTGTACTTAGAACGGAGCTCGCGAACGTCAGGCCACGGAAAGGTTTCCACTTCCGTAGGGCTGAGTGGCCTCCTAGATAGAAGCCGTACAGAGGGTGTCGTTAGACTGATAACAGAACGTCTCGGTGAAGTGATTCTGGAGGAAGGTGAAAGGCATGTCTGCAATTCCTTAGTTGGTGAGAAAACTTCGGGTTCCTCCATCAACACAGCCAAAGGGACCTGTTCATGAATAATGACTTGTTCATAGAGAGACAAATGTGGCAATTCCTTTGGCTTATCTGCTGGAGGTTAAACAGAAACAAATAATTAAAAACCTTCTTTTGACATCTGCAAAACTGGCATATTTCACATGTTATATTAAATTTAAGCTAGCTTTAAGATAGTCTGAAGTACAGTAGCCGAGAACAGCCTACCAGCGATCCCTGCACACGAACACTATCCTACACACTCTGGGGACAATTTACAATTTTACCAAGCCAATTAGCCGACAAACCAGTAAGTCTTTGGAGTGCGAGAGGAAACTGGAGGTCCCGGAGAAAACCCACGCAGGTCATGGGAAGAACCTACAAACTCCACACAGACAGCACCCGTAGTCAGGATCGAACCCGGGTCACTGGCGCTGTACCACTGTGCCACCCGGTGCTGCCCCTAAATCTTTGAGATGTTCAAGTCCTCAGAGGGAGCAAAGGATGTTTATCTGAACGCCATTAGAAATGATTGCTATTTCTTAAAAGGCTCTTCATGAGAAGATTATTATTTAAACCCCCATCATCATTCAATAATATTGGATCCCAAATTAGCCGTTTCCTTGTTGATTCTTCTGCATCTGGCTCTTAAAAAAACATTTTATATATAATCCATCAATTTGCCGTCCACGTCATCAATCTAAGTCCCCATGATTTCTGTGTCACCTTGTAATGTGAGCCTGCAATTTTCTAATGAATGCTATCTCTGCCAAACATTACCCCTACCATAGTGATAACTCCCACCCACTGTTTTCTGCCCCTTGCAGTTTTCGTAGTTCCACCCAAACCGGTTCTACACCCTTATTTTTGTTCTTAATGAGAGCATTGAACTTATTTATTCCAGGAGGGAAATTGATCTGCCAACAGTCATAAAAACACAAAATACATAAAACATGAAATAATGTCGATTTTTTTTCTCAGCACTCCCTTAATCCAGTTCTTTAGGGTCAGGGTGACCACCACACCCCTCCTCTGCTTCTCCATTTTGCTTATCTTGTCAAAAAGATAAGAATGATGGAATATCTAATCTAGGTCACTTTGCATCCATGTTTCTGTTTGCGCTCATTTAATTCTCTGTGCTACTAATTCACCTGTTTTGTTACAAATGATATGAATGTGCAGATAAAGAGCCCTCGGTTTGGCTGTTCACCATATTTCACTGTTCTGATTCTAATCAAAAATGTACTCTAATGTCTGTGTCCTCTGACCCTTCATGATAAAGTCTGGTTATCGTTACCCATTTTTGGTACCTCAGACTATCATTTTATCCTTTCACTTTAACTTCATAAATGCCACCACATCATAACCCTCCTGACCAGTTTAGTTTATAGCCTTAATTACACCTACATTCACTGGGACACCAGTTCCAGCTTAATTCAAATGATGTCCTTTGCATAAAACAGCTCTCTCTCTTCCACCAATAGTGGTACTGTTAGAAATGCCCCCAGGAATTGAAACCCTTTCCTTGAATCACTTTCCTCCTCCCAACACCATAAACCCCCATCCCTTTCCTAACCTTTCAAACATTTTCCTTACGGGGCAACATGGTGAACCAGCGGCAAAGTTGCTGCCTTACAAGGCCAGAGACCCGGGTTTGATCCTGACTACAAGTGCTGTCTGTACGGAGTTTGTACGTTCTCCCTGTGACCGCATGGGTTTTCCCCGGGTGCTCCAGCTTCCTCCCACACTTGTACACACAGACGCACAGGTTGGTTGATTAATTGGCTTTGGTACAGATTATAAATTGTCCATAGTGTAGGATAGGGTTAGTGTATGGGAATCGCTGGTCGGCGTGGAATCGGTGGGCCGAAGGGCCTGCTTCCGTGCTGTACCTCTAAACTAGACTTATCTTGAAGACCTCAATCAGATCTCTAGATTGGAGAAAGAAACCTCAGACTGTTCAATTTCCCCTAAATTCTGTGATTACTCTAGTAAACATCAAAAACATTAAAAAAAATACATTTAAACAGGTACATGGATACTACAGGTTTAGAGGGATATGGGTCAAATCAGGCAGGTGGGACTAGCGTAGATGGGACATGTTGGCCGGTGTGAGCAAGTTGGGTTGAAGGGCCTGTATATCACTTTATTACTCCATGACAGATACATTGATACATTTGGTTGGGAGGGATAGGGGCCAAACGCAGGCAGATGGGACTGGTCTAGACTGGACGAGATATGGCATTTGGTCTGCATGGGCAAGTTAGGACGAAGGATCTTTCCACACTGAATTACTCCATGACTCTAATGCCCCTGTCCCACTTAGGAAACCTGAACGTAAACCTCTGGAGACTTTGCGTCCCACCCAAGGTTTCCGTGTGGTTCCCGGAGGTTTTTGTCAGACTCCCTAATGATCGAAAGTGGTTTCCACTTCTTCTACAGAATATATAGGAACCGCACGGAAACCTTGGTGGGGCGCAAAGTCTCCAGAGGTTTCCCAAGTTGGACAGGGCCATTAGTGAACATAAGCTGCTCATAACTGCACGTTAAGGGAGACTATTTGGCTGGTTGGGAGTGTGGAGTGTTGGTACTGTGATAAGTATCACCTAGTTACATGGCCCAAGGAGACTGATGGACCAACTTTCATCTCAGTATCAAATATTGTTTCCCGTCAACCACACTGAGATGTGTTCGATCTTAAAAAGCAACGTAAATTTAAATATATGAATGAATGGATCAAACAATTCAGTTGGAAATCAGAAACAAATACAGAAAATGCAGAAAAACTCAGCAGGTCAGGCAGCATCTGTGGAAAGAGATCCGCGCCCTTCATCAGAACTGACGAGAGCAATGGAAACTAGCTGTCAGTAGGGAAGGAGGTGGGGAAGGTTGAAGAGAAGGCTTGTAAAAAGTTAACAAAATAGCCAAATGAGGGCAATAACAAGCACATTAAGCTTCTTGGTCTGATTAATGAGTTGTTAATGGTCAGGTGATGTGACCCGTCTAACAGATCAGACAAAAAAAACCTAGACAGTCATAAATACACAGAAAACGGAAAAACGCTGTAAAAACAATGCTGTTATTATTATTATTATTACAACCCGGCCCGCTTGTTTCCAGAGCCTTTCTGAATGATCTGTTTTGCAGGAGCAACAGAGGTCACGGCCTTGGGAGGAGGAGGGAGGGGGGGGGGGTTGAGATAGGGGCGGCGAGGGGAACAGATCTGCCAGCTCCGGCCGGGTGGGAGTTCCAGAGCCCTGGGCACAGGGGGCATATTCTACCCGCCAGTTGGCACGGACGACCCGGTGAGGTCGAGATCGGCTGCCTCAACTGGCTAAGGCACCACATTTTCTGGGGGGGGGGGGGGGGGGGCTTCCCAGGTGGGACTTGGCTGAGTTAAAGTGGAAGCTGGGAAAAACGTTGGTGGACCTAGATTGGTATTATTATTATTATTATTATTATTATTAGGTACAAAAATTGTTAAATGTTTGTAAAATGGACATATATGAAGAGTCCACAAAATACCAAGAATGGGGTAAATAAATAAATCAATAAACATGCACCTACCAGCAGCAACCTTTTCCTTCTCCTCTTCCTGAACCGTTATCAGTTTTGGGGCTTCACCGCCTCGTTCCTCTTCCCTCACTAGCGCGTCCTCCAACAGCTTCCCTCTCTTTCTGACTACTGGCTTGCTGTTCTTAATCCTCTGACTGTATATTCTGGCCAGCTGGAAGACCTTGGTCTTCATCTTCTCCGTCACCTCCCTCAGCAGTTCCTCGCTCTGCGCCTGGACCACCTTTGGACCAGTGACCGGAGCGGGATGATCACACGTCTTCCGCGTCAGATGGGAACTGCAGTCCGGCAGTGGTGTGGGCTTGTCCTCTGGTTCAGACTGTTTGCGTTGTTGCTCATGCAATGGTGTTTGCGCCGGTGGAACAGTTGCTTTGGTTTGGGTGCAGATGTCACTTACTGACACATCATTTAGTCCTTCCTCCAAACCACTTTCTCCAGTGGACCTTGATTTAGAAGAAACGGGAGATACTTCTGCGATGGCACTTATATCAGAGTCTTCCAGAATAACCAATGGTTCATTGAATTCTTGGCCAAAACTGGTTCTACCTTTGCTGGGATGTTTCATTTGGGATTGCACGGGGCTCTTGCATTCCCTTTTCTTTGGTGTCTCAGAGCTGTGCTCAAAGAAGTTAAATCCTCGTGACGTCTCGTGTTTCTGTCCTGTCCCTTTTGGAGACTTTGAGGCAGCGTTCGCCATGCTTTCCATCTCTTGCCAGATCTTAATCATGTCCACAGATGATCGGAATTCGTTCTCGGTAATTGGGTCTTGTTGACCGGGACTGGTCTCCCTCGAAGAGTCCAAAGGTGGCTTTTCCCCCAAAGTGTCCTTCGCCTCCGGCTGTTGAGTTTCTAAAACCTGGCACGACACTGGAGACAAGCGGGCATCTCCACTGGCACTCGGATTCGGAAGGTCACATGAAGCCAAAGCGGGTGGGCCGTTCCCGTGGGCAACGGCGGCAGTGGAAGACGCCAGTCGTCTCCTCAATGTGGCCTCTCGCAAATTCTCCTCCTTGTTCTGGCAATTTAACTTTGAGACAGAATTCCTGACCAGACCTGCTGGGATGTAAGTCAGGCTTTCTCGCCTTTTGATGCTAAAGTTGGCGTCTTCGTGCTCTGCGTTGTCGTAGTAACTTTTAATCTTTTCGATGAGAAGCCGGTCCTGCTTGGAGAGGGTGGAGTCTCTCCGCTTCGGAAGGTTGCGATCCATGTCCAATTCCATGTCTTCCAGGCTGTTGAAGTGCGCCTCATCAGAGGGGCCCTCTTTCTCTTGGAGATTGCTGCCGCGGGCAACGTCGCTCGATTGCCAATCGTCCTGTGTGCCCCTGGGTCGAGGCGATTTGTCGCTGCTTTCGAGACTACTCTGCCTGCTGGTCACCTTTGGCGCGGTGCAGCTGTACGGGCCGCCGCCATCGTCCGTCACTAAGCCGTTGCACCTGGGCTGGCCGTTCATGAGGTGCCCCACTATGAGGCTGGCCTGGCCCAGCACTGACGGGGGGAGAATGCTCCGGGAATCCCTCTCCTGCTCCTCCTCCTCCGATGAGTCCTCGCTGCTGAAGTGCTTTGGCTCCTCGCCTGCCTCGTTGAACGAGCATTCCATGGCAGATTCCATACTCCCCCTCCCGGACACAGTCAGATCGATGTTAATCGCCTCGGGGGCTTCATCAGCTCGCTTGGGTCCCTCCGGGCTGCGAGTCCTCTCAGTATCTGATTGCATTTCCTCAAGGGCAGACTGGCAGGCCTCAGTCACCATCTGGTGAATGGATATTGGTTCCACAACGGAGGTGACCTGATGGTTACAACAACATTCTTTGAACAACAAAAATAACGTTTCCTCTTCACCTCAGTTTCTCTTGCACAAGGTCATAGGTTCATAAGTTATAGAAACAGAATTAGGCCATTCACCCCATCAAGTCTACTCTGCAATTCAGTCACGGCTGATCTATCTTTCCCTCTCAACTCCTGCCTTCCCTCCTGCCTTCTCCCCATTACCCCTGACACTCATATTAATCAAGAATCTATCAATCTCTGCTTTCAAAATATCCATCAACGGCCTCCCCAGCCTTCTGTGGCCATGAATTGCACAGATTCACCACCCTGTTAACCTATTGTACATGTACATTCACTCCTCTTCAGTTGCAGCTCTATACTCAGACGGTGTGGCTTGCAAAAGTCACAACAGATCCTCAAATGTAAAAGATAAAGATGATATTTAGTCATTACTGAGCGAGTCAGGCAGCTTCCCTGGTGTTTATGGATACGTGACATTTAAGGTGTCATAGATAGGTTACACTTAAGAAACATTTGGACGGGATAGGTTTAGAGGATTATGGGTCAATGGAGGCAGGTGGGACTGCTGTAGATGGGGCATGTTGATCTGTGTGGGCAAGTTGGGCCGAACGGCCTGTTTCCAAGTTGTATGACTCTAGGCCTGCTCCTCCTCTCCACTCTCCTTCTGTGGCATTTACATGGAAATGGCATAGGAAGGAACTACAAATGCTGGTTTACATTGAAGATATACACAAAATGTTGGAGTAACTCAGCGGGTCACGCAGCATCTCTGGAGAAAATGAATTGGTGAAGTTTCGGGTCAAGCCCTTTTTCAGGTCAGGGAAAAAGGGGTAATGAGAGATATGAAAAGGCACATAGAAAAAATGAATGAAAGATAAGCAAAAGGACAAATCAAAGCCAGCAACGATGATCAAGGAAGGGTGGATCCCACAAAGGTCCATTGTTGGTTGTGGAGAAGGTGATAACGAGCGATGCAAACAGTGAAACTCAGCAGAATGACAGTGAAACTAGTACAACGACTAGGGTGCGGGAGGGATGGAGAGAGAGGGGATGATGCAAGGGTTACTTGAAGTTAGAGAAATCATTGTTGATACCAATAGGTTGTAAGCTGCCCAAGCTAAATATGAGGTGCAGTTTCTCCAATTAATGGTTGCGAGTTTTGGCAGCATGTTGGCTTATAAAAACATAGAAATTAGGTGCAGGAGTAGGCCATTCAGCCCTTCGAACCTGCACCGCCATTCAATATGATCATGGCTGATCATCCAACTCAGTATCCCGTACCTGCCTTCTCTCCATACCCTCTGATCCCCTTAGCCACAAGGGCCACATCTAACTCCCTCTTAAATATAGCCAATGAACTGGCCTCAACTACCCTCTGTGGCAGAGAGTTCCAGAGACTCACCACTCTCTGTGTGAAAAAAGTCCTTCTCATCTCGGTCTTAAAGGATTTCCCCCTTATCCTTAAGCTGTGACCCCTTGTCCTGGACCTCCCCAACATCGGGAACAATCTTCCTGCATCTAGCCTGTCCAACCCCTTAAGTATTTTGTAAGTTTCTATAAGATCCCCTCTCAATCTCCTAAATTCTAGAGAGTATAAACCGAGTCTATCCAGTCTTTCTTCATAAGACAGTCCTGACATCCCAGGAATCAGTCTTATGAGGCAAGGCTTTGTTGTGCAGTGGGCTTGTGGTGGGTAGGGTTTGTATTTCAGCCCTACTGGCATTGATTCCTTCCAATGAATCAAATAAATTCCTATGGTGTGGATCACAGAGGGCAATGTGTGAATTTATTTCAATAGACTTTAAAAGATCCCTTAAAGTCTGACGACAAGGAAACACTCCCCAATTCCCTGGCCAACGTTTGCCCCGTAGTCAACATTTCTAATTTATGCAGCCATGGTCACAACGTTCTCTGCAAAAAATAATGTCTGGAAATTGTACAGTTCAACATTTTTTAATGTGTCAGTTGGGGCCTTTATACAGTTCAAATGCAAAAGCTGACGGCAGGCACAAAAGCCAATTATTCCAAAATTATGGAAGGTTGCCAAAATGTCAATGTGAATAATATTTTATGTATAACTAATGCACGAGGAACATGTGCAAGGTGGTGCAGCAGTACAGTTGCTGCCGTACAGTTGCAGAGACCTGGGCTCGATCCTGACTAGGGGTGCTGTCTGTACAGAGTTTGTACGTTCTTCCCATGACCGCGTGGGTTTTTCCCGGGTGCTCCCGGTTTCCTTCCACACTCCAAAGACGCACAGCTTTGAAGGTTAATTGGCTTCGGTACGAATTGTAAATTGTTCCTCGAGTGTAGAATGCTGCTAGTGTACGGAGGGATCGCTGGTCAGCGCGCACTCAGAGGGCCTGTTTCCGTGCTCTTTCTCTAAACTAGGGCGGCACAGTGGTGCAGCACTAGAGTTGCTGCCTTCAGCACCAGAGACCCAGGTTCGATCCTGACTACAGGTGCTGTCTGTATGGAGTTTGTACATTCTCCCCGTGACTGCGTGGGTATTCCCTGGGCACTACTCTTTCCTTCCACACGCCAAAGACGTACAGGTTTGTAGATTAATTGGCTTCGGTAAAAATTGTAAATTGGCGCTAGTGTGCAGGATAGCTCAGGATCGCGGGTCGGCATGGACTCGGTGGGCCGAAAGGCCTGTTTCTGCGCTGTATCTCTCAACTAAACTGAACTACGTGGGTCCAATTCCTGGGCAAAACTACGTTTTTTAATTCGATAAAGTGACCTCACTTCGAAGCATTTCAATTGGAATGTTGAAAGGAAGAAAAACAAGTGATGCAAACTCAAGACTTTCTTCCTCCTTATACATACCTCGTCAGACAGCACAGTATCGGCTTCCACGCCACGGCGCTTCTCAGCATTTGCGGATGGCTGGCTGTTCTGCCGTTTGAATCCTTTGGCTTCCGGCAGCTCAACAGGATTCTCATTCTGCTGATAGACATCAGAGAAAAAAAAAATGCTGAGCAAGAGGTTGTGCTTGGCGGGGACTGGCCCAAATCAGGAAGGATGCAGTTCATTCCACTCACCCCTTCCCCCACGACAGAATCACAAGCACCCATGCAAAAGTCTCTCAACCCAGAGTCCCTTCCCACTAGGTCCCGGTGAGCCAGCCCAACAATTGGATTGCTCTGTTAAACGCAGATTGGAGATTCACCGCAACGAGTTAGCAGCTTCAAACATGCAAATTGAATTAATTCTTGAAATCTTGAACAAGATTGCAGCAACATTAGAAGTAATGTGACTGGTGTACAAGTTTCTGGGTGCAGAGGATTTGTAGATAGCGCTGGCTTCATGCTATTTCCTACACTGATTAGTTCCCCTTCGGGTTCTCGTAAAAGTCTCTGGTAAAAGAGCCAGTCACACAACACAGAAAGATGCCCTTCGGCCCACCTCATCCATGTCAACCAAGCTGCCCGTCAACGCAAGTCCAATTTGCCCGTATTTGATCCATATCCTTCCAAACTCTTCCTATTCCATACACCTGTCCAATGTCTTTTAAATGTTGATATTGTATCTGTCTCAACCCCATTCCATACATGCATCACCATCACCAGCTCATTCCATGAATGATTCACCCTGTGTGAAAACGTTTGTCCTCTGGTTCCTATTAATTCTTACGCCAATCCTCTCTAGTTTATTGACTCCCAACCCTGGAAAAAAAGGGATTCACCCTAAATATGCTCCTCAGGGTTTGATACACCATTATAAGATCATGCCTCAGAACCCTATGCTCCAGGGAATAAAGTGCTAGTCTGCCGAACCTCCCTCTGTAACTCAGGTCCACAAGTCCAGACAACCTAATTTTTTTTTCTCTCTCTCATTGAATTCTTTAACTGATTATTCATTTTGTTTGTCAACAATCACCCAAAAGGTTAATCAGAAAGTGAGTCGGTAACAGAGGGAATAAGGGCAATGGAATGGGGATTTGGGTGAGAATGAGACATTTAACAGGTGGAGCGGCACGGTGACGCAGCGATAGGGTTGCTGCCTTACAGCGCCAGAGACCCGGGTTCAATCCCGACTACGGGTGCTATCTGTATGGAGTTTGTACGTTCTTCCCGTGACTGCATGGGTTTTCTCCAGGATCTCCAGTTTCCTCCAACAGCTGGAGTAATTCAGTGGGACAGGCAGCATTTCTGGAGAGAAGGAATGGGTGACGTTGCGGGTCGGGACCCTTCTTCAGACTGGTTAGGGATAAGGGAAACGAGAGATATAGACGATGATGTAGGGATAAAGAACAATGAATAGTCGGAGAGCAGGAGGCATCACAGAGGGGGGGCAGCGAGAAAGGATGTTGCAGTACTCTCGTAGGAGAGAGGAGGAGAACTTGTTCAGAGTAGACATACCTTGAGGAGATTTCGCAGTGGAGCAGATACAATGTGTAGGAAGGAACTGCAGATACTGGTTTAAACCTATTTTCGGTATAAACCAGCATCTGCAGTTCCTTTCTACAGGTTTGCAGGCTAATTGACTTGGTAAAATTGTAAATTGTCCCCAGTATGCAAGATAGTGTAGGTGTGCGGGGAATGCTGGTCGGCACGGGAAGGGCCTGTTTCTGCTGTTTTAGTTTAAACTAAACCAAACTAAAAGGTGGGGTGAGCTGGAGGTGAATAAAGAAGAATACATAAAACATAAACTTAGAAGAAGAACAAACTAAGCAATGCAAATAGTTAACGCAGTACAGTAAGGTTTGAAATCCAACACAAGGGGAAAGGAGCGACAAAAGCCAGAACGTCATGGCTCGCAAGCAGTCAGCCACCTGGTGTACAGTAGGTTGAGGGAATGGCACAAACAATGCAACATGAATTTATTTAAAAATATATTTGCAAAAGCACAGCAAGAGTACACACTAAGTGTAAGATAGCTAAAAGCTCATAGAATGAGGAAAACAAACAAGGCTGAAAGATGATAGACACAAAATGCTGGAGTAACTTAGTGGGTCAGGCTGCATCACTGGAGAAAAGAAATAGGTGGCGTTCGGGTCGGAACACTTCTTCAGACTTTATTCCTATATTCCATTTCTCTAGGGTGCTGCCTGCCCTGCTGAGTAACTCTGAGCAGCAACTCATATTCCGCTTGGGCAGTTTGCACCCTAGCGGCATAAACATTGACTTCTCCAATTTCCGGTAGCCCTTGCTGTCTCCTCCCCTTCTCAGCTCTCCCTCAGCCCTCGGGCTCCTCCTCTTCCATTCTCCTTTCTTCTCCCTGCACCCCCCCCCCCCCCATCAGTCTGAACAAGGGTTTTGGCCCAAAACGTTGCCTATTTCCTTCGCTCCATAGATGCTGCTGCACCCGCTGAGTTTCTCCAGCACTTTAGTCTACCCTGCATTTTGTGTCCATCTTCGGTATAAACCAGCATCTGCAGTTCCTTCCTGCACAAGATTAGAAGGTGGTTCGCGATGAGAAAATAAATAGCAGCAGGCAATTAGATTGGTTCTCCAAAGCGATTGGGGACAGAGATTGAAATACCTCAGAGCTCTGTTCACCATGCAAGCTGTGGGTCTGGACAAAATCTAGCAGCAGATGGAACTCAAGATTCATAAATGGGAGATCATAAATATGGTTTTTAATAAAGCAGTGGTGGATATGTTGTATGTAAGAAGCAGCACCACGCTGTTGAGGGCTTTGGGCTGTTAGGCCACTAAAGGTATTATCTAGGGTTGCTAAGGCTGATAAAGTAAATGGAAATCGTTTTTTAAAAAAAAAAGCATTTTCAATCCCCAGTAGTGTAGTGGAGTGCATTCTGTTCCACTCTGGGGAGGATATCAAGCCGATATTCTCCCCCAAAGGGTACAATGCAGATTGACTGGGATAGTGCCTGACATGGTGAAATACAAATCTAATAAAGAGGTGAAGAAATTGTTATGTATACAATGGGCAGCACAGTGGAGCAGTGGTAGAGTTGCTGCCTCACAGCGCCAGAGACCCAAGTTTGATCCTGACTATAGGTGCTGTCTGCATGGAGTTTGCACGTTCTCCCTGTGACTGTGTGGGTTTTCTCCGGGTGCTCCAGGTTCCTCCCACACTCTAAAGACGTGCAGGTTTCTAGGTAAATTGGCTTTTGTAAATTGTCCCTAGAGTGTAGGATCGAACTAGTGTACATGGCGATTGTTGGTCGACGTGACCCATAGGGCCAGTTTCCGCACTGTATCTCTACATTAAACTAAATCAATCAAAAGAAAAAAATACAGATGTTGGAAACCGGAAATAAAAAAAGAAATGCTGGAAACACTCAGCAGGTAGGGCAGCATCTGCGGAGAGAGAAACAGAATTTCAGGTCAATGGCCTGATTTTTCTGATGAGAGGTAATTAACCCAAATTATGAACTGTGTTTCTCCCTGCACAGGTGTTGCTTGCTTTGCTGATCATCTCCAGTGCCGTTTCCGTTTTTTAATATGATATAATCTGTGGATTCTTTTCCAGTCAGATAATACAGAAGAAAGGATATGGCAGTGTTTAAGGTTAATGAAATAATGGGGTTGTAACAATGGATCAACGGATACAATAGTAAACATGAGCGATTTCGGAGGAGTAGAGAAGGTGCAGAATTCCACCTGCAGATATCAACTTCAGGACTGGTGTTTGTAGCAGAAATTATGATTCAAGATTTGGTTGGATAAGGTCATAAGTGATAGGAGCAGAATTAGGCCATTCGGCCCATCAAGTCTACTCTGCCATTCAATCAAGTCTACTCTGCCCGTACTAATCAAAAATCTATCTATCTCTGCCTTAAAAATATCCATTGACTTGGCCTCCACAGCCTTTTGTGGATAGGTTGACAAAATAAATCTAAGACATTTAGGGTAAAGGTTTGCATGGACTGATTGGACCAAAGAGCCTGTTTCTGTATTGAAATTCATATTTCTATGTAGATTCTATCACGAGGCATATTTGGTGGTGTAGTCAATCAGACACTCACCGTTCACCTCCAGAACTTGGCTTCACTTCCAGCACATACACACACGGGAGATAAATGGCAGAAATCCTCCTCAAATATAGTTCTAGCAATCTCCATCCTACTTTCTTTGGGCACTGCACAAGACCGCCCTCAACTTTGACACCAAATCGGGGAAACGCGAGCCTGAATCTGGTGTCCAAACTGGGAGCGTGAAAGCTGGAGAGGTGCAGGGAAGAATCTGAGGTTTGGCAGTGTGATGGGAATAGCACTCATTGGCAGCATACGAGGATGGAGTTGGACTCTTTATTGAACTGGGCTACACCTGGCCAAGACATGGTTATTTGGAGTCCACAAGGATAACATAAATGAGAAACAATTATTTCCAACTTTATGTTTTAACGTCTGTGTCAATCCAATTGGTATTCAGTATTGACACTGATTCAACAGTATTCCCATTCCAGACAGTTGTAACAATAATCAAGCATAAAGCTCCTGCAGGGCATTGAGAGAGAAAACCCTCTTTAAAATGCCTCCACTGAAAACTCCCAGGCCAATCCTGGCACAGGCCAAGCATAGGATAAAACTCCCTCAACGCCGTCCCATTAAACTGAATATCGACACAAATTGATGCCGTTACTCCAGCATTTTGTGTCTATTTTTGGTTTATACCAGCATCTGCAGTTCCTTCCTACACACTGTCCCATTAAACTCTGGTGGATGAGAAATAGCTTAAATCCTGGACAAATGTTAATTTAGACCATTCGATCAAAAACTCCCCAGTCAGATAAACATTATGTTCAGTGGAAAAATTAGCTCTGAAATGGTGGCACAGTGGTGCAGGTGGTAGAGCTGCTGTCTCGCAGGCTGGAGACCTGGGTTCGATCCTGACCCCGGGTGCTGTCTGTGTGAAATGTGCATGTTCTCCCTGTGACCGTGTGGGTTTCCTCTGGGTGCTCCCGTTTCCTCCCACATCTCAATAACGTGCGGGTGTTTAGGTTAATGGCCTTTGTAAATTGGCCCGTGTGTGTAGGGAGCAGATGCAAAAGTGGGAAAACACAGACTATTGTGAGCAGGTGATCGATGGTTAGCGTGGATTGGTGGGCCGAAGGACCTAATGCCATGCTGTATCTCTAAATTAAATCGTCCCAACAATAGGTCTTACCCCATTATATAATAGTGTGATAATTTCCCTCCTCCATAGTAATCACCCTCAGTGCCTCAGGGCTCAGTAGTGGCCCCTTAGGTGAAGTGATGCATTCATTTGGTACATGTTTCCAACTATAGTCCAACTTACACCAGAGAGGCAAGTCCACATATAATTGGCTCATGGTTGTCCAAATTAACTTACTTAGAAACCTCATGAGTGTCAAATAGCCAACTATCAAAGTTTGTCTAACTTGAACCTCTGCTAAAGAATCTTCCAATGCATTCAGCCATTTAGCCCTCCTTCAAACACTGAATTATACCCAGGTGTTGGAGGCCTCCTTCATCCTGTGGATTGTGGTCGATCTGAATGGAGCTCCATCCTTAATCACCCATCCCAAGGGAGCAGAGAATCTCTGACGATACTTTCCCAGTCGACTGCACCAGCTTCTATCACCAGTACTTGAGTTAATAGTCTATTGACTTGGTATTAAGGTTGCATATCGATCTAGGTAAATAAACAGTGACGTGCAAATCTGCCGAATTATCCAATGCATTCCTCGTCATCGCAATCAGAGCCCCAGAACATGCTGGGATAGCAGCAGCAGCAAACACAAAGAGCAAGGGTTAAGAAGTTAGTGGTGTAGTCACTTGGAGCCGGTTCAAGACAGCGGAGCAGGCAGCCACGGCATTTCCCCCAGGCAGACGGAAGACAGGGAGAGGAAGAAAGACAGAAATAGAAGCGCTCACCGTGGAGAACTTAGCAGAAAGCAAAGCCCTGGCTCTATAGTGCCAGCAGGAGATGGCAGCCAGCAGAGAACTGGCAAAATCGGCTACCTGGTCGCCCTCTATCATCAACTCCTCCTCCGGCTCCACGGCTCCCAAGGCAAGCTCAGTACCTCTGGCTACTTCCTCGGAGTCACTTGCAGTGAGGAGGTTCAGCGAGTCTTTGCTGTCAGCCAGCTCGTCCTCATTGTCGTGCCTCTCGCATTCAGGCTCGCTCATGCTGGAGCTCAGTGAACTGACAGCTGGTAGGGGGTTGGTAGAGTTCTTGTTGCCCTGGAGCTCTCCTTCGCTGCCTGCGTGCTGTTTGAAGGGGTCAAACCATTTAGTCATCATGAAATACACAGACAGAATCGCTATCGTGGAGATGTGCTGGCCCCTTCCAACAATGGTCATCATCGTAGATAATCAGTGGTAACCCGATACATTCTTTCACGACTGCTGGTTATAATTCAGTAGAGTAATATCATCAGGAGACCCACCCAGTATTCCTGTCTGATCAGGTACATTGTGGTCTCCCTAAATCGGAAGCAGGCCAATTCTGATACAGTGTAATGCGGGCCAAACGTCTAAAGCTTGCAGCTGCTTGAACGGCTTGACACAGGGTTATTCAACTTTCCATCGGTACAACACCATGAACCACAAACAAATTAATTGGCATTCTCTGACCCCATGAGCCATCATGTAAAGGGCCTGTCCCAAATAGGCAATTTTTTCGGCAACTGTCATAGTCGTAGCAGGTTGCCGAATAACCAGCGACTGGACCCCCCAACGACAATGTCTACGACAACAACCTACCTCTTGGTCGACGTCAAGCTACGGCAAGCTACCGACAATCGGCGACGCATTAGGACGTCCATCTACGACCAAACCTACGTCCACCCGCGACCTGTCGCCGGTTGATTTAGGTTGACGTAGGTAGTCGCCAATGGAACCGGCGACAACCTACGTTATTCTGGCAGCAACCTACGTCATGCTGGCGATTGCACCTACGTCAGGCTACGGTCATTGGCGTCAAGCCCACGGGTGCCGACTGTCGCCAAAAAGTTTTGAACATTTCAAAATCCAGCGGCGGCCTGGAAAAAGGTACGACCCTTTGGGCGACTGAAGAGACCATACAGGCAACACCCCGGCGACCATTTGGCACCTGCCTAGTCGCCTGCAGTCACCGAAGTGGGACAGGCCCATAACTCTTCCCGAGACAGAAGATTGTGGCTTCAAGTCCCACTTAAGAGGACATGGTCTAAGCTGTTTCTCCTATGTGGCACTGACAGAATCCTCTAACGTAAGACAAGCTATCGTTCAGATCAGACAAACCAAGGCCCTATCTCAGGAGGAAATAAAAGGTCCTATTTTGACGATGAGCATTCTCACCAGCGTGCGAGACAATATTTATTCTTCATTTAGGTCAATAAAAGAGATTATTCAGTGGTAATCACGTTTCCTACATTAACACTTCATCAGAAGGATGGCATAGCAGTAGAGCTATTGCCTTACAGCGCCAGGGGCCTTGGTTCGATCCTGACTACGGATACTGTCTATATGGAGTTAGTACATTCTCTCCGTTACTTTCATGGGTTTTCTCCGAGATTTTCAGTTTCGTCCCACACTCCAAATACGTACAGGTTTGTAGGTTAATTGGCTTGGTATGAATGTAAAATTGTCCCTAGTGTGTGTAGGATAGCATTAATGTGCGGGGATCGCTGGTCAGTGCCGACTCGGTGGGCTGAAGAGCCTGTTTCCACGCTGTATCTCTAAACTAAATTAAACTAAACAGACCTTCAAGGACCATAACGTATTTCAGGTGAGGTAGTGAATGGTTTTGAAGAAGTTAAAATCATTTTATTTGTTAACGTTTAATCACATTTAAGGATGTGGGCATCGCTGACGACTAGTGTTTATTGCCCATCCCTCAAGGCTATGAGAGAATGATTCCTGACCACCATCTCAAGCACACTAGGGATGAGCAAAAACATGCCTTCTAAATCCTGTCTGCCCTCATTAATATCCCAATCCCAAATCAAAATGGTAGAAAATAACTGACTGCACAAGCCCTTAAGTGGCATATAACTATTTATCAAGAACTGAAGATGAATGCAGCTGCTAGGGCAATAGCCTGTGAGGGTGACGGAAATGTTGCATAAGCACTACCGTCCCACAGTCTTCTCATATTCCCCATACTAGTGCACAAGGCCTGTGCGGAGACTAGAATAAACCAGCATCTGGAGTTTCTTCCTACACTGGGTCATCCAGCAGTTTTGGGTTGAGAAGTGGTGGAGCAGCAAGAGAGGCTTCTGAGGACCAGAAGCCATACAGTGTATTTGGAATCCATCTCCAGTGAAAGTACTGCAGGTGGCAGTCATAGCATGATAGCATGAAATACATAACAAGCTATGAAGCCAGCTTCTGGGAGCTCCCTTCCAAATCTGACTGCTCTGAAGAAGGGTTTCATCCTAAACTTCACCTATTACTTAAATCCAGAGATGCTGCCTGACCCACAGAGTCACTTTAGCAGCTTGAGTATCTTCTAGGTTAAATCCAGGCTGGCATAGATATCACCTCCACATAAAATGGCTATAGCAAATTTTAAAAGGTAGCCCATTATAATAGAATTTACAAGCAAGCTGAAATCCCAGCACATCTTAATCCTGCTCCTATTAATTTGTTTCTTATTGATTGATTTATTAATCTCAGGTGTATATATGGTCTGCTGGTGCAGTTTGTTGGAGGTGAAGTTATTAGTTCAATGGTTTCTTTATTACCAAGGTACAGCAAAATACTTCTTCTGCACACCGATCAGCAAGACTATCACCATACACAAGCAGCATTTCCCGGTTAGTACAGGGTGTAGATCCAACATGCTTTTCGCAGACTCGCTCATGGTCGTGCAGCACAGTAACTGGTTAATGCAGGATAATGTTGCCTCAAAATTCTCCTGGCTGGAAGCCACTGGTACGGATTCAAGAATAAAGGCAATGGAGCCTTCACCCGGCAGCACGGTGGTGCAGTTGGTACAGCTGCCACCTCACAGCGCCAGAGATCTGGGATCCATCCTGACCTCGGGCGCTGTCTGAGTGGAGTTTTCATGTTCTCCCTGTGACCACGTGCATTTCCTCGGGATGCTCCAGTTTCCTCCCCCATCCCAAAGACGTGCTGGTTCGTGGGTTAATTGGCCTGTAAATTACCTCAAATGTGTAGGGAGTGGATTTAAAAAAGCGGCATAACGAAGATCTAGTGTGAATGGGCGATCAATAATTGGTATGGACTCGAAGATAGACACAAAATCCTGGAGTAACCTAGTGGGACAGGCAGCATCTCTGCAGAAAAGGAATGGGTGACGTTTCGGGTCGAGACCCTTCTTCAGACTGAAACATCACCCATTCCTTTTCCCCAGAGATGCTGCCTGTCCCGCTGAGTTACTTCAGCATTTTGTGTCTATTCGATTTAAACCAGCATCTGCAGTTCTTTCGTACACACTGGTATGGGCTCGGTGGACTGTAACTTCCATTCAATTACACACATCATGTTCGTGAGCCAGTGGGCCCACAGCCTACTAGAGGCTCCTCCTGGTGCTTTCTCGTGCTGCTGGATATATTTCCCTCAGCGAGGAAGAAGGCATCTTCCCTCAATGACCCCATTAACATTCCTCTCCAGGAGAGTTGCTGCCTTACAGCGCCACAGACTCGGGTTCGAACTTGACTATGGGTGTTGTCTGTACGGATTTGTACGTTCTCACCGTGACCTGTGTGGGTTTTCTCAGAGATCACCGGTTTCCTCCCACACTCCAAAGACATACAGGTTTGTAGGTTAATTTGCTTGGTATAAATGTAAGTTGTTCCTAGTGTGTAGGATAATGTTAATGTGCTGGGATTGCTGGTCGGTGTGGACTAGGCGGGCTGAAGGGCCTGTTTCCACGTTGTATCATTAAAATAAACTAAACGCTTGAGGAGGAGGATCCATCACATTTCCTGAATAGATTAATAATCTAATCTTCAACATTTAATTCTTATTTTCAGAATTACTTCTCCTTCTCCACTGGTTCATTGTGTCCCCTTCTAAGTTGATCCAAGATGGTGCCCAACCCAGGCGACTATTGTGTACTCGTCTCAGAGTGCATCTGCAATCATGCATTACAATCCCTCTACTCTTTTAAATCTCTCCTCCAGCGGCAACAATTCTTACTTGATTCCCATTATTCCCTGTATCATGTATCTCTACACTGTGGACGGCTCACTTGTAATCACATATTGTCTTTCCTCTGAATGGTTAGTACGCGACAAAAGCTTTTCACTGTACATGTGAGAAAAAACTAAGTAAACTAAACTAAAGCATTGCATTCCCCATTTCTACCTTCTTAACTCAAACTTGGTCGTATTTTCACAATAAAGCCTAGCCAAGAGCTCCTCGTTAGATTGGCACAGATACCTCCACCCATAACACTAGCAGCATCACAGAGCCAGTAAAGGGCCTGTCCCACCAGCATGCGACTCCATGCGGCAAGCGCGACCTAACATGGTCGCTTGAGCCGTCCGGCCTCACGGGGCCGGTCCCACTTCGATCGCTGGAGCTGTATGGAGTTGTGCGGCGCTGGTCCCGACATCGCACGGGGCTCCGAAAAACTGACCGTGTTCAAAATTCCGCGCGGCAACGGCCTGTCGGCCCGCAGCTGACTCGACATCGCACGCACCGCCTCGATGTCGTGCCTCCGTGCCCCCTCTGTGTGTGCCTCCGTGCCCCTCTCTGTGTGCCTCCGTGCCCCTCTCTGTGTGTGCCTCCGTGTCCCCCTCTGTGTGTGCCTCCGTGTCCCCCTCTGTGTGTGCCTCCGTGCCCCTCTCTGTGTGTGCCTCCGTGTCCCTCTCTGTGTGTGCCTCCGTGTCCCCCTCTGTGTGTGCCTCCGTGCCCCTCTCTGTGTGTGCCTCCGTGCCCCTCTCTGTGTGCCTCCATATTCCCCTTTGTGCCCCTCTCTGTGTGCCTCCGTGTCCCTCTCCGTGTGTGCCTCCGTGCCCCTCTCTGTGTGTGCCTCCGTGCCCCTCTCTGTGTGTGCCTCCGTGCCCCTCTCTGTGTGTGCCTCCGTGCCCCTCTCTGTGTGTGCCTCCGTGCCCCTCTCTGTGTGTGCCTCCGTGCCCCTCTCTGTGTGTGCCTCCGTGCCCCTCTCTGTCCTTGCGAACTTACCGCGGACTTCGCTCCAATTTGGCGTCACTCACCCGACCTCCGCACGGCCCCCGCTGCCGGTCTGGTCGTGCTCACCGCATGCTGGTGGGACCGGCCCTGTACGGGGATTACTCGACCTCCGCGCGGCCCCCGCTTCCGTTTTGGTTGCGCTTCCCGCATGCAGGTCGCACGCTCGTGGGACAGGCCCTTAGCTCCCAGAATCTGGTGTCCATTCCCTTCATGCCACTATCAGGATATCCTGGTGGCCAACACATACAGTGCCCTGACTTTTCCAGCCCTGTTTAGAGGATGGTGCTAGGCTTGCGGGAGGCAGGGGAAAACCCAGTCCTAGTCCTTGTGGTACGCGTTGTGATCGACTCCATGCTCCTGCTCACAAGAGTCAAACTGATCATAATCGTGGAATCATAGAGCTGCAGAGCTGTTAGCACTCGCTTCAACAGTGCTATTTTAGGCACTGTTTTAGGGGTTGGTGAAAGCTCTTTCCTGAGCATTTACAGAAGGTCTATACATACATGAGGATAGGTGATGCATGCCACAGTTCAACGGGATCCTACTCTCCCCAACAGCCCACCCACCCTTCCCCATCTGGCCAGATATCTAGAGGGTAGCCAAAGGCCAGTGAACCAGTTAATGTCTACACACAACTATCAACGGCTTCAATTATCACAAACATTACTAATCAGCACCTACACTCACATGAAGCAAAAATTATTTATTCTAACACAGTGACAGAAAAGGTCTCTCTTACCTTCAGAGAAACTGGAGTTCAAGGGGAAGTCATTATGTTGAACACGTGATGCGGGAAAAGGGAAAGAGAAGGATAGAGAAGATTAGACGAAGGCTTAGACAATTGTAATTAACATTAACTTATGACTGAAATTGAAACTGATGCTTCCTTATCTACTTCCATTTGTCCGAATACACCTCCAGATTCAGGGACAGTTTCTTCCCAGCTGTTATCAGGCAACTGAACCATCCTACCAACAACGAGAGGGCTAATATCTACCTCACTGAAGACACTCAGACTATCTTTGATCTGACTTTACTGGACTTTATCTTGCATTAAATGTTATTCCCTTAACATGTATCTGTTCACATTGGATGCTCGATTGTAATTATGTATAGTTCATAAGCTCATAGGTGATAGGAGCAGAATTAGGCCATTCGGCCCATCAAGTCTACTCCACCATTTAACCATGACCAATCTATCTTTCCCTCTTAATCCCATTCATCCACCTACTTCCCACAACCCTGACACCCGCACTAATCAAGACTCTATATCTGCCTTAAAAATATCCATTGACCTGGATCCACAGCATTCTGTGGCAATGAATTCCACAGATTCACCATCCTCTTTGACTAAAAAAAAAATCCTAATCTCCTTTCACAGGCACATCCTTTTATTAAGAGGCTCTGTCCTCTGGACCTAGACTCCCCCACTAGTGGAAACATCCTTTCCGCATCTACTCTATCCGAGCCTTTCACTATTTCGTAAGTCTTTCCACTGACTGGATAGCACACAACAAAACCTTTTCACCGTATCAATGAACTAAAAACTAAACAGGGAAGGTGCAGTAGAGAGTTCCAGCGTCCAATTCAGGAAGGACCACTACCTTGTCAGCCAGATAGACCACTTAATGCTTTGCAATGGGAATGGATAGTGGGGAAGTGTGGGGGCAAACAATTAGTTGCCAAGAAGGAACAACCTGTTCTTGTTGGACGAGATGAAATGATAAAGAGATAAATTATTTCCCTGGTGGGAGAGGACAAAATGCTAAAATTAGAGCCAGCCTAAACAGGGTCTACAGCAAGCAGAGTTGGAACGCAAGATTCAGAGCCATACAAGCAATTTATAAAGGCTGGGGATTAATGGACAATTTCAGTTGAGATTTCGTCTGGCGAGTGATAAAAATCAGGTCAGGAGATAAGAGCAGCAGGTCAGGTAGTGAACTATCGTGTGTGTAATCGTACAATTGGCAGCAAAGTGGGGCAGCGGGAGAGTTGCTGGCTTACAGCGCCAGAGACCCGGATTCGATCCTGACTATGGGTGCTGTCTCTACCGAGTTTGTACGTACATTCTCCCCGTGACCCCGTGGGTTTTCCCCGGATGCTCCGGTTTCCTCCCACACGCCAAAGACGTACAGGTTTGTTTGGTTAATTGCCTTCAGTAAAGATCGTAAATTGATATTGTTAGTGCGCAGGGATCGCTGGTCGGCGGAGACTCGGTGGGCCGAAGGGCCAGTTCCCGTGCTGTATCGCTAAACTAAACTCAACTAAAATTAGAAATGTAGCTGTGAACCAGCTGGCAATACCAGTTGCCAGCTGGTGCAGAAGTTTGGGAATGAGTTATAGGGAGTACGCAGTGTTTGGTAAGACTGCAATGGTTTTCACTCTAACGTGGAACACGTAACAATAATAAATGTATCCGTTGCCCAAGGTAGTCTTCCAGGAGAAACAACTTCTCTCACACAAACCTGTGGAGCATGGAACTTGGAACTACTGTGCACTGAACACTTACCACTCTGCACCAAAGATTTCAGGATCTGTTTCGCTGGCTCTGTGAGAGGAAAAAATAAATAAATAAGTGGACATATAAATCAGGTTACCAGCATGTATAAAATAACAAGGAACAAAAAATTGTCATTAATAAGGTCATAAGTGATAGGCGCAGAATTAGGCCATTTGGCCCATCAGGTCTAATCCGCCATTCAATCATGGCTAATCCATCTCTCCCTCCGAACCCCATTCTCCTGCCTTCTCCCCATAACCACTGACACCCACACTAATCAAGAATCTATTTCTGCCTTAAAAATATCCATTCTTGGCCTCCAAAGCCTTATGTGGCAAAGAATTCCACAGATTCACCACTCTCTGACAAAATAAATTCCTCCTCATCTTCTTCTTAAAGGAACATGCTTTAATTCTGAGGCTATGAACTAGGCCACTAGTGGATACATCCACTCCACATCCACTCTATCCAAGCCTTTCACTATTCCTTTCATAAGCCCATGTGACAAATCTTCAGCAGCGACAACAATTCTCGAACACCTGGATTGGACTTTCTCCACCTGTCCATGCCCAATGCCCCCAGACTCAATCCCCACCCTTCCTCACCTATCCCAGGCGTTTTCCCTCGTAACTCCTAATCAAGCCCACTGCCCCAGGTTCAGTCCCCACCATTACTCATCCAAGGGCATGGCCCCTGGCTTGATCACCCTGGTCCCCTCCTCTTGCTGCTCCATCTTATTCCTTTTGGTCCCAGCATCAGTAAAGCTAGAGTCAATGGATTACAACCAGGAGCAGCAATTTTGAGTATTTCCCTTCCACCATCCTCACTAAGGTCAACCACAGTGGTCCAGCAGAGGCGAGGTGCCAGATGGTGTGTGTTGAAAGAGAGGACCGATTCCTCATGGAGTCGTAGAAAAATAGAAGCTCTTGGCCCTTGAACATTTTTTATCAGATTTTTTTAGCTAAATCTCCATCTCAGTACCACATATCCACTCTTCCCTTATAGCATTTCGTTGTCTCCCTCTAGTTTGCTTGGCCCCAAATTCGACCTTACCGGATTGCCTGCGACCCTTACGATAGCTCAAAATTTCCTCTTGGGTGGACATAGGCTTTTTTAACCGTTCTGGACTGTACCGATATTTGGAAGGATCTGGAAGGAACACAGCAGGAAGAGCAGCCAATTACTCATCAGCTACCAAGGCCGTCACTGAGATACACAGAATGGATGGAGTAAACCCATCAGTTTATCTACACGTCACTTGTTCTTGGTTTCTTGGTCCTCCAAAATATTCGAAATGGAATTTAAACTGGAGGTGTTGGAAGAGTAAAGACCAATCTTCATCAAGTTACCAACAATCATAAGGTCATAAGCTCGTAAGTGAAGAAAGCTAATGGAATGTTGACCTTCATAACAAGAGGATTTCAGTATAGGAGTAAAGAAGTTCTTCTGCAATTGTAACGGGCTCTGGTACGACCACATCTGGAGTATTGTGTACAGTTTTAGTCTCCTATTTTGAGGAAGGACATCCTTGTGATTGAGGCAGTGCAGCGTAGGTTCACGAGATTGATCCCTGGGATAGAGGGACTGTCATACGAGGAAAGATTGAAAAGACTAGGCTTGTATTCACTGGAATTTAGAAGGATGAGGGGGGATCTTATAGAAACATATAAAATTATAAAAGGACTGGACAAGCTAGACGCAGGAAAAATGTTCCCAATGTTGGGCGAGTCCGGAACCAGGGGCCACAGTCTTAGAATAAAGGGGAGGCCATTTAGGACTGAGGTGAGAAAAAAACGTTTCCACCCAGAGAGTTGTGAATTTATAGAATTCCCTGCCACAATCGGCAGTGGAGGCCAAATCACTGGATGGATTTAAAAGAGAGTTAGATAGAGCTCTAGGGGCTAGTGGAATCAAGGGGTATGGGGAGAAGCAGGCACGGTTTATTGATTGGGGACGATCAGCCATGATCACAATGAATGGCAGTTCTGGCTCGAAGGGCCGAATGGTCTCCTCTATGTTGCTATGTTTCTATAAGTGAGGAGAGTAGAATTGGGCCATTCAGCCCATTAAGTCGACTCTGCCATTCAATCATGGCTGATCTATCTCTCCCCCATAACCCCATTCTCCTGCATCCTCCCCATAGTCCCTGACACCTCAATCCTGGCCATAGCAAGTCCGAATGCTTGTGAAACAGTCATAATAATTTATCTTCAGCAATCATGTTTGTAATAGACCCAGATACAGGACAGTCTGAAGAAGGGTTTCGACCTGAAACGTCACCCCTTCCTTCTCTCCAGAGATGCTGCCTGCCCTGCTGAGTTACTCCAGCATTTTGTGTCCATCCTTAGCTCATAAAGAGCTTTTGGGGCCAATTGTTCTTTTTTTCATTCCCAACCAGGCCTCCTTGTGTGATGCATCACAAAATACTATACTCTTAAAGGAACCCATCCCGGTTATAGTTGAATGAAGTACTACATTTCTCTAAGGAACTTGTTCCACTGATTGGCAAATCAATCATTGAAAGACCATTTTCGCAGAGTTTTTCTTGAGTGTACAGTTATTGAAAGACAAAAGCCTCTAGGACTGTTGTTCTGGACCAGGTCAAGGTGGCCACCATGCTAACACCATCTAGTTCCTTCTTGGAAGGAACAAACTTACTCGAAGATCATCCTTCAGGGATGACATGGGTTGATTTAGACTGCAGAGATACAGTGAGGAAATTGCCCTTCGGCCCACTGAGTCCACGCTGACCAGTGATCCCCGCACACCAACACTATCCTACACACTAGGGACAATTTACAATTTTACCAAGCCAATTAGCCTACAAACCTGTACGTCTCTGGAGTGTGCGAGGAAACCGGAGCACCCGGGGGAAAACCCACGTGGGCACGGGGAGAACGTACAAATTCAGTACAGACAGCACTCGTGGTCAGGATCAAACTCGGGTCTCTGGCACTGTAGGCAGCAACTGCGCATACCGCTGCGCCAGTGTGCTATCAATAGTACTATTGCACACCAGATAGTTCACCACCTGATCTGTTGCTGATATCTCCGGACCTGGTTTTTATCATTCGCCAGACGAAATCTCAACTTTGAAATTGTCCATTAATTCCTAGCCTTTATAAATTGTTTGTGTGGCTTTGAACCAGATCCATCTTTATTGTTGATAGGGGCAAATGTTACTTAAAGACATTTGAGATTTACAAGGTAAACTTGCAAATGAATTAGTGTCATGTATTAGTTTATACTTACAATAGGAATCCATTTCCAATATGGCTTCTTTTGCCTGAAAGTAAAGAACAAAGCTTTAAATCAGTGCATAACAGGAGGGGGATAGGTCTTGGCATTGTGCATAGAGCTAGTCAACCTGTAGACTGGGCAAGGACACTGGCATCAAGGACAACTGCTCAACATGCCATGCCCCGCAATAAATAAGCAGAATCAAATCACACAGACAGAGCCCGAATGCTACTGAAGTATAAAGTTCAGACCTGGGATGTGGAAAGGCCTGAAGGGTGCTTGAATTGTGTGGCTCAGATTGGAGTCAAATTATGCTTATCCCAGGACTGAGGGTAGCAATGCAACAGAACTGGATGTTGTCTGAGACTAGACACAGCCGAGCTGAGTTGGCTGAGACAGACGAAGGATTGGGGACTGTATTTGACGAGGTTCAGTTGGTTTGACCTGGCTATGACCGGGCTGGCTTGGTTCAATTAGAGTAAGGAAAATGGTACGAGGTTGAAGCCAATATCCTGCAGTTTAACTGACCGGTTTTGTCATCCACTGCATCCACTGTCATGGAAGAGAAAATAAGTCAACGGAGGGCTCGAGGCCCCCGACCGCGGAGAACAAAGGGCTGAGATTTAACTTTTTTTCGCCTTCCATCACAGTGAGGAATGTGGAGGAGTCACTGTGGTGGATGTTTATGTTAAATGTATTTTGTGTGTCTTGTTGCTTTTTATTGGAATGACTGTATGACAAATCAAATTCATCGTATGTTGCAAAACAAACTTGGCTAATAAAGTATGATTATGATAATGGTTTGAGATTGGGCCAATGATTCTGGAAGAAAGTTCTGCCTCATGCTCATGCTGAAGGTACCCTTGTGGGTCTCAGAAACAAAAATGAAATCATATGATTGTGAATTTCTTCAAAGCCTTTTACAGCAAGTCTGAAATTAATGAGTGCGTTTTCCAATGGCGGAGGCAAATTCATTTATTTAATATGTGTGGGAAGGATCTGCAGATGCTGGTTTAAGCCGAAGTAGACACAAAATGCTGGAGCAACTCAGCGGGACAGGCAGCATCTCTGAAGAGAAGGAATGGGTGACGTTTCGAGGCGAGACTCTTCTTCAGAGTAGAATCCTTTTAATCCTTGCTCTTTGTTGAAATACCCACAAGCTCCATGATTAAACAGTTTAGTTTAATATGTTGTCTCATGTACTGAGGTACAGTGAAAAGCTTTTGCTGCGTGCTAACCAGAGAGCAGAAAGACTACAGATGATTAGAAATCAAGCCATCCACAGTTAGATGATAGTACAGATAGATACATGATAAGGGGAATAACATTTAGTACAGTAAAGTCTGATTGAGTGAGCCCCAGGGTTTCCAATGAGTTAGATGGTAGCTGCATTAAAGTGCATTATCAATGATGGCATTACATTCCACCAGTGATTATCTTGTCATTATGTGCATCTGTATAAAGCAGATTGCAACCTTGCCGTGGTCGGGGAGCTTGTGCGTCTCAGTGACCCCTAGAGCTATGCCAGCGGGAGATTTGTCTCCTGTTAGGGTCTCCCATGCTGGACAGGTCGAAGGGTAGAGGCGAGACGAAGAGCGATCCACTGGTCCTCCAGGTTGGGGGTTGAGCACAGGGCTAACAACCCTGTCCCGTAAAACAAATATGTTACGGAAACAGCAACTGAAGGAATCAACATTACTGGGCGTGATGGACTTCCTAGGCTATCGACAGATGCTAGGATGAACGTACCAGACAGCATCCCAAGAATAGCCCTGCACTGGACACCGGAAGGGAAAAGGAAAAGAGGGAGACCCAAAACCACCTGGCATCGAATTGTCGAGGAGGAAATGAAAACAATGGACCTGACCTGGGTTAGTGTCCAGAAACTAGCCCAGAACAGACAGGAGTGGAGGACCTTCGTTGCTGCCCTACATGCCAGGAGGCATAATGGGCAGTAAGTAAGTAAGTATAAAACAGAAGAGGCCTGATATTAGATACTGTGTGGCACAGCCCATTATATTTCAACCAGGAGCTCACCTTCTGAGGAATGATGGCATGGTGATTCTCTAGAATCAGCCTCTTTATGTGATGAGTCCAGAGGCGCTTCTCTTCCACAGTCTTTGCCTGGAAACGATGAGAATGTCATGGTTATTAGGGTATAAAGACTGAGGCATGGGAAGTGGTGAAGGGTTGCTTTGGAACTATACCTTAATTAATTGATTCTTCACTTAGTTTAGTTTAGTTTGGTTTAGAGATAGTACGGAACCAGGCCCTTCAGCCCACAGAGTCCGCGCTGACTAACGCCATCCCACACCAGGGACAGTTTACATTTATACCAAGCCAATTGACCTACAAACCTGTATATCTTTGGAATGTGGAAGGAAACCGGAGATCTCGGAGAAAACCCACGCAGGTCAAAGAGTTATTACTTATTCGATATTTTAGTCTTTAAGCGTCGGAGTGGAAGAGACATTTAAAAACGAAATGCTCCTCAACAATTGCAGAAAAAAATGGGGATGGGGCTTTGCCGGCAGTCAAAGATGGCGCCGTCAGCAATGGCCACCTCGCCAACGGTCTGTCGGTCTTTTGGCCTTTTTTGTTATTTTTTGTGTACATTAAAAAGTTTGTGTTATTGTTCTCTGGTTTGTTTTATGTGGGGGTGGGGGAGGGGGGAGGGGGAAACTTTTTTTCCCAATCTCTTACCTTGCCAGATATGCAATTGTTATCCGGATCGTATCTCCGGTTGCTCTGCAGCCTAACATCATGGAGCTGGAGCCCTTGCTCGAGACCGACTTTGAGCCCCACTGCGGGGTCGTGGACTTACCATCGGAGCCTGTGATCCCTTGCCTGGGATCGACACTCCAACCACGGCCTGCTGATTCCAATATCAAGGAGCTCGCAGTCTCGGGTAGAGACTGATGTCGGGAAGATCCAAAGTCATAGAAGGTTCAACCAGCCCCGACCCGGGGTCTGATTGCCCTGTGCAGGGGAGCTGAGATCCCCCCCGATGCAGGAGCTTGATCGCTCCGATGCGGACGGCCCGACCAGCGGCTATGGGAGCCATAATCATCCTGTCAACGGAGGGCTCGAGGCCCCCGACCGCGGAGAACAAAGATGGGCTGAGATTGAACTTTTTTTCGCCTTCCATCACAGTGAGGAATGTGGAGGAGTCACTGTGGTGGATGTTTATGTTAAAAAGTATTTTGTATGTCTTGTTGCTTTTTATTGGAATGACTGTATGACAAATCAAATTCAACATATGTTGCAAAACATACTTGGCTAATAAAGTATGATTAAGATTATTATAATGGTTTGAGATTGGACCAATGATTCTGGAAGAAAGTTCTGCCTCATGCTCATTCTGCCCATAATGTGGCGACATTGTAGAAAAAGAGAGAAGAACGTGGATGGTTAAGCAATCAGGTTAACATAGAAACATAGAAACATAGAAAATAGGTGCAGGAGTAGGCCATTCGGCCCTTCGAGCCTGCACCGCCATTCAATGTGATCATGGCTGATCATCCAACTCAGTATCCCGTACCTGCCTTCTCTCCATACCCCCTGATCCCTTTAGCCACAAGTGCCACATCTAACGCCCTCTTAAATATAGCCAATGAACTGGCCTCAACTACCTTCTGTGGCAGAGAATTCCAGAGACTCACCACTCTCTGTGTAAAGAATGTTTTCCTCATTTCGGTCCTAAAGGAATTCCCCCTTATCCTTAGACTGTGACCCCTTGTTCTGGACTCCCCCAACATCGGGAACAATCTTCCAGCATCTAGCTTGTCCAACCCCTTAAGAATTTTGTAGGTTTCTATAAGATCCCCCCTCAATCTTCTAAATTCCATCGAGTACATACCGAGTCTATCCAATCTTTCCTCATATGAAAGTCCTGACATCCCAGGAATCAGTCTGGTGAATCTTCTCTGTACCCCCTCTATGGCAAGGATGTCTTTCCTCAGATTTGGAGACCAAAACTGTACGCAGTACTCCAGGTGTGGCCTCACCAAAACCCTGTACAACTGCAGTAGAACCTCCCTGCTCCTATACTCAAATCCTTTCGCTATGAATGCTAACATACCATTTGCTTTCTTCACTGCCTGCTGCACCTGCATGCCTACTTTCAATGACTGGTGTACCATGACACCCAGGTCTCGTTGCATCTCCCCCTTACCTAATCTGCCACCATTCAGATAATAGTCTACCCTCATGTTTTTGCCACCAAAGTGGATAACCTCACATTTATCCACATTGTACTGCATCTGCCATGCATCTGCCCATTCACTCAGCCTATCCAAATCACCCTGCAGCTTCCAAGCATCCTCCTCACACCTAACTATACCCCCCAGCTTGGTATCATCTGCAAATTTGGAGATGTTGCATTGAATTCCCTCGTCCAAATCATTAATATATATTGTAAATAGCTGGGGTCCCAGCACTGAGCCTTGCGGCACCCCACTAGTCACTGCCTGCCATTCTGAAAAGGACCCGTTTACTCCTACCCTTTGCCTCCTGTCTGCTAGCCAGTTCTCTATCCACATCAATACTGAACCCCCAATACCGTGTGCTTTAAGTTTGTATGCTAATCTCTTATGCGGGACCTTGTCGAAAGCCTTCTGAAAGTCTAGATATAACACATCCACTGGTTCTCCCTTATCCACTCTACTAGTTACATCCTCGAAAAATTCTATCAGATTTGTCAGACATGATTTACCTTTCGTAAATCCATGCTGACTTTGTCCAATGATTTCACCACTTTCCAAATGCGCTGCTATCCCATCTTTAATAACTGACTCTAGCAGTTTCCCCACTACCGATGTTAGACTAACTGGTCTGTAATTCCCCGCTTTCTCTCTCCCTCCTTTTTTAAAAAGTGGGGTTACATTAGCTACCCTCCAATCCTCAGGAACTACTCCAGAATCTAAGGAATTTTGAAAAATTATCACTAAGATGGCAATGGTGCCATGAGGAGTGGAAGGAAGGCTCTACGTGGTACAAATGTTCCTGAAATCAACAGTTCCCATACCTGGACTGTGTGTTGCTGCTTTGGGTTCTTGTAGTGAGACAGTCCGAAGCACAACGAGTCCCTCGTGCTTTCAATGAGCATCAAAGCAGAGCACTGCCACAGGGAGAAGAAAACAAATCCATTACAATCCAAGCTTGACTTACATATCTTTCATTCACTGTTCTTTCCCCTCTCTACATCACCGTCTATATCTCTCGTTTCCCTTTCCCTTAACCAGTCTGAAGAAGGGTCTCGACCCGAAACGTCACCCATTCCTTCTCTCCAGAGATGCTGCCTGTCCCGTTGGGTTACTCCAGCTTTTTGTGTCTATCTTCGGTTCAAACCAGCATCTGCAGTTCCTTCTTACGCTTGACATTTTACTTCCTTCAGATGAGGTGACCTATCCCCCCCCCCCCCCACCCCCACCTCACCCCCACCCCAAGCGTCCGCTCCCACTGCTCCCCGACCAAAATGACAACAAGCAAAATGACAACCCTCCTCCAACCTCATCTACTGCATCCGTTGCTCTTGGTGTGAACTCCTATATATCGGTGAGCCAAGCACAGACTGGGCGATCGCTTTGCTGAACACCTACGCTCAGTCCGCCTGAACCTACGCAATCTCCCGTTTGCCAAATATTTTAATTCCCCTTCCCATACTGACCTTTCTGTCCTGGGCCTCCTCCACTGTCAGAGGCCACATGCAAATTTGAGGAACAGCACCTCATACTTCGCTTACAAGACAGTTTTCAACCCAGTGGTATGAATATTGATCTCTCTAATTTCAAGTAACCCCTGCATTTCCCCTCCCCCACCCTAGTCACCTGCCAGTTCCACTGTTCGTATCCATATATCCGTTAGTTATCACCTCGTTTACAGCCAACAATGGGCCATTGTGGGCTCCACTTGTCTTTGGTCAATGGTGCCGGTTCCGATTCATTCTGAACCTTTTCACACATCTAGTTTCCCTCTCCCCGACTCTCAGTCTGAGGAAGGCTTTCGACCTGAAACATCACCAATCCTCTTGTCCAGAAATGCTGCCTGACCCACTGAGTTACTCCAGCATTTTGTGTCTATCTTCAGTGCAAACCGGCATCTGCAGTTCCTTCTTGCACATGACAACCAGCAACATCCATTCCCATCACCTACTTTCCAGATCAACAACATTTAAACCAATGGTAGACACAAAAAGCTGGAGTAACTCAGCGGGTGAGGCAGCATCTATGGAGAGAAAGAATTGGCGACGTTTCGGGTCGAGAACCTTCTTTAGACTGATGTCAGGGGCGGGACAAAGAAAGAATGTAGGCAGAGACAGTAAGGCTAGTGGGAGAACTGGGAAGTTCCTTGGGTAGTTACACCCCAGCGGTATGAACAGTGACTTCTCTAACCCAGACTACAGGTTCCGACATTTAAACCATGGCTCCTCTCCATGGCATCTCTTACGCTTGCACAGGCGACAACCATGAGAAGTCTAGGCACCACTCATAGCACCCTATCAAATGAATCTCAGTGGGTTACCCCGAGTATCTATTATTTCACATCACCTTCAGTGAAATTAGCTTCCATCTTGTTACTCACTTCCTTAATGCTATACACAAACCAATTGAACCCCTCGATTAGATTCTCATCTGTAACTCATTCCCTAAATGAGTGGTGGGAAATAGCTGCCATGGCAGGTAGTTGAGGCAGGTACTATTATGGCATAGGAACGGATTAGAGGGTTGTGGGTCAAATGTGACTATCTTAAATGGGGCATCGTGGTCAACATGGGCGAAGGGCATGTTTCCATGCTGTATGACCAGAAAACCACCCAAACAACGTGATTAGATTCTAGCCTCTGCCTCATTGCTGAATATTATCATTCGACATACAAACCTTCTGGACACCTTGGTTAGACTCCAGCCTCTAACTCACTCCCATGTAGCCACTGATCGACAGCCCCATGTATTTAATGCTATATGCCCATTGGTAAATAGGTGGATGTAGGAGTTACCATGATGTGATGCTTGTAAATGAAGTGTTCGCCTCTCTTCTTGGCCAGTAGCAGGACCTTGTCGAAAAGGAATAAAGTGCGTTCATTTTTGGCGCGGTGAATCCGGAAGGTTCCTTCCAGGACAAGCTCCCCGTACGTTGTAAGGTCCGGCCCGTCCCAGTGTATCATCAAGCTCTGTACTTCCTGGGAAGGCAACATGAAAGGTCAGCGTCTTCACAGCCATCACCACAAGGAGTGGACATATCAACACCCCTACCGGGATTCCATCGGACACTGGGCGGCCAGGTGGCGCAGAGGTAGAGTTGCTGCCTTACAGCACCAGAGACCCGGGTTTAATCCTGACTACGGGTGCTGTCTGTACAGAATTTGTACCGTGGGTTTTCTCCAGGATCTCCGGTTTCCTCCCACACTCCAAAGACGTACGGGTTTTTTAGTTTGATTGGATTGGTATAATTGTAAATTGTCCCTAGTGTGTGTAGGACAGCATTAGTATGCGGGGATCGTGGGTCGGTGCAGACACAGTGGGCCGAATGGCCTGTTTCTGTGCTGTATTCCTAAACTAAACCAAACTAAACTTGCGTGCGAGAGGATTGAGGAAGACAAATGTGGGAGATACAAGACGGAGGTGGCGAGGTGGGAGGAAGGAGAGTTGGTTTTGCGAGAGGGAGTGACACAGCCTAGAGGCCTAGTACACATACCTGCAGCCGGATAGCATGCTCGTGTTTCCTCTTCATGTCATTGATGTACCAGGCTACACCTGTCATAGTGTCAATAGCTTCATCAATCACCTCATAGCCCTCCTGGTTGACGTCAAAGTGCTTCGCTATTTCCTGTGAGAAGGACAGATAGTGTGGAACCTTCAGTATGACAAGGGTTAAGATAGCTGGAGCAGCTGTAGAGTTGCTGCCCTCCAGCGCCAGAGACCCGGGTTCGATACTGATTATGAGTGCTCTAACTATGGAGTTTATACATTCTCCCCGTGACCTGCGTGGATGTTCTCTGGTTGTGAGTGGAATGTTTATAAAATCATAGAATCAAGGAAAATAGGTGCAAGAGTAGGCCATTCGGCCCTTCGAGCCTGCACCGCCATTCAATATGATCATGGCTGATCATCCAACTCAGTATCCTGTACCTGCCTTCTCTCCATACCCCCTGATCCCTTTAGCCACAAGGGCCACATCTAGCTCCCTCTTAAATATAGCCAATGAACTGGCCTCAACTACCTTCTGTGGCAGAGAATAGTAAGATTGAACGAGAACTTACCAGTTCGAAGGTTGATCATTATTTCATGAGGAGTCGAAGTGAGGGATTTCGTGAAGAGCCCGCCGGCGCGCATGCTCGACATACTTCAAAGTAGCGGCGTGGAATCACAGAAACCAACAAAGAAATGACTTCGCATAGTAAGATTGAAGTGACTAAGATTACCAGATGAAGGTGATTGAGGGTTGGGCGAGGAGGGCACGAAATCCCTCACTTCGACTCCTCATGAAATAATGATCAACCTTCGAACTGGTAAGTTCTCGTTCAATCTTACTATTTCATTTCGGAGTCACGTGAGTGACTTCGTGAAGACTTCAAAGCTTCTGTGATTACACGCCCTGGACCACGTCCATGCTGACACACCACTACCAGGGATGGATGGGAGGAACAAACTTGCTCAATAGTTCATACTGCAAAACAAGAGCAGAGTTATTAATAACAAATCAAAACCCCTCATGCGGGGACATCTCCACGTTCGTGACCTGCATTCAGCACGGCTTCTGTAAACTGTAGAGGAGCAGCAACAGGCTTGTTATAAAAACGCTGGAACACAGCTTCATTAGCCCATCCTGCTGTAGCGAGAATTTTGTCCATGGGCACCTCCATGACCCTCGCCGATGACGTCGATGCAGCCCTGTTGGAAAGAGACTTGAACACATTAGTGTCGATACCTGACTTACCCAAAACGACTGGAAGCCACATGGATATCGTCTGGACTGTCACTCGATGATGAGGTCTCTTATGAGTGACAAGCAGGTATCGCTCCATTCCTCTGATGCGTGCCGTCACCTTGACATAGTGGCGGATATGTGAGGCTACACATAGCCTAGCATCTGCGGGGTATGCCGGGAACTTCAGCTGCAGCCCTGTGCACCCAGGTCTATGCTGCTTTAGTAGCTCGTCAATGAAAAAGACTACTTCTGTGGGGGTAGACGTCATTCTGTCGACACGAAGTTTGTGTAGTGTCTGTACCCTCTGAGCTGAAGTCAGCGCTAGTAACATCACCAGCTTCATGGTGCGTTGGTCCAGTTGGAGCCCTTCCATGGGTGACCACGTCCTGAGCAGGGTTAATACGTCCCTGACATCCCAGGTGATATTATAGCGTGGTGTAGGCGGATTCATATTGAATATACCCCGCATGAGTCTGGACACTAGCCTGTTGGATCCTACCTCCAAACTGAGGTAGAATGAGAGCGCACTTCTGGCGCTGTTGATGGCACTGTAACTTAAGTGTTCATCATGGTGCAACCCCGCGAGGAATTCCAGGACGTCGGTTGTTGTCACGTCATCGTACGTGATGCGAGAGCGGCTGCAGTAGGCTTCCCACTTCTTAATATGCGAGCGGTATCTTCGCCTTGTAGACTCTCGACACGACGCCCCGGTGGTATCCATGGTCCGAGCCAAGAGGCCGTATTGGACTAACGGCCTGTTCAGAACCTGCAAGCCAACAAATTTAAATAGCCATGGCAGGGATGCGGCTCCCCTGACACAGGGTGAGTAACCAATTGTGGGCAACCCTTCAAAAGGACCCAAGGTTCGTTGAGCATGTCAAAGACCACCGGATACCAAGGCTGTGTGGGCCAGTCGGGTATAATAAGGATGCCCTTGGCAGCATCTGCCTGAATCTTTCCCAATACCCGACTGATGAGGCAAAATGGGGGGAAGGCATAGAAAAACCACTTCCCCCAGTCCAGCGAGAATGCATCTAGCGCTATTGCCCCAGGATCTGGTTCCCATGAAACGTAGGTTGGTACCTGATGGTTCCACCGTGACGCAAAGAGGTCAATGTCCGGTTTACCAAATTTGGCTGTGACTTTAGAAAAGATCTCAGGATGCAACATCCATTCAATGTTGTCATTAAATTTGCGTGACCTGGTGTCCGCCACAGTATTAAGCTCACCTGGCAAATAGGTAGCTGAAATCCAAATGTCTCTTTGAACACACCAGAGCCAAATTGAGTTTGCCAATTTGTCACACGAAACAGGCCTGGTACCACCCATATGGTTTAAATATGCTACTGCTGTGGTGTTGTCTATTTGGAGACGGACATGTGCTCCACAAGCTTAGCACAATACGCACGAAGTCCGTGGAATGCTGCCAGCAACTCCAAATAGTTAATCCCTTGAGTTAACAACATCGTTGATTCAAGGGTGTCCCATCTGCCACCACAACTAGAGCAATTATTCGTGGATCCCCAACCATTGGAGCTTGCATCAGTTTGCAAATATACCACCGGATTAGCCTCCCTAATAGGCTTGAATGAGTTGCTAATGTGACACACCCACCATTGCAACTCATTTATCGCTTCGGGCGGCAGCTGCATGGACCGATCATAATAACCAGCGTTCTGTTTTAACGCAGCAATTTTAGCTCTTTGCAAATTCTGATAATGCAAAGGTCCATATCGCGCTGCCGAAAACAAAGCTACCAGCTTCCCAATTATTGTAGCTAAGTGCCGAATCGATGGTATATTGGTGCGGATTAAATCTTGACACACCTGGGTAACCTCCTCAATCTTGTTAATTGGAATGGTAACCCTCATGCTTATAGAGTTCACCGTGAACCCTAGGTAATTAATCACCTGGGCAGGGTAGAACTTTGATTTCTCTGGATGGACAATAAACCCCAATTGTTGAAATATATTGACAGCAGCTGCAACACCCTGCTCAGCCAATTCCAGGGTGTGGCCCACAATTAAGACATCATCTAAATAGGCCATACTATATGGTGTCGTTGTCTCAAATAAGCCATAATTGGCTTCACTAATTTAGTGAACAATCTAGGGCTGTGGTGAGCTCATTAGGCAAAGCCTTGTACTGCCAGAGTTGCCCCATCCAGATGAATTTTTAAAACCTTCTGTCACATTTCTGGACGGATACGGAATAATATGCGTCTTTTAAACCGATGCATGCCATAAAACAACCATGAGAAATCAATGATTTGGTTGTTTCATCGTATCCATTTTAAAATGAGAATATGTTACAAAAGTATTCAAACGGGTTAGATCAATAATGACACGACAACTTCCATCCTTCTTAGGTCTGGTGAATATGTTCGAAACAAATTCAACTGGCTCATGCACCACTCTCTTAATCACTCCTTTGCTCAAGACTTAACAATTCCTTATAGCCGGCTGCCTGTTCCGCAGCAGATAATTTTAAATGTTCGAGCGGGCATGTGCTGGGATGGAGGAATGTCGCCATTAATAAACTCAATTTTATGCCCCTGAATATTCTGCAACACATACTCGTCACCAGTGAAATTACCTCATGCACCCAAAAAACCACCGAAGGTGACCACCAACATGTGAAGTTAAACAGAGAGAAAAGAGAGAACCAGACCCCCTCACCTCCGTGGTTACCGGCGGTCCTTGACACGCGTGTGTGGACGTGGAGGTGCTGGGTTGGCTTGAGGGCGCTGCGTCTTCGTTTTCCACCAGGGTCTCTGCCGACCCTGTCCTAAAAAAGACCCCTGGTGCTGGGTCTGATGTTGCTGTCGTTGTGGAGCTTGAGGCTGGGTCCTCGTCGAGGTACTGGCAGACCCTCGTGATCGAATGTATGGAGACTTTGAGCCTGACGGTGTGGGGGCACTCTGAGGGCGCATGATCCCCACCGTTTTGGCTTGCTCGTCAAGCTCTTTGACTCTCTTCGAGAGGTCCTTCCCAAAGAGCTGATGGGGCGGGGGCGGCGGCGGTGGTTTGCACACTCCTGCAAACTTTGGATTGAGCGCTGGGCGGATGCTGGTTTTGCGAAACCCGTTAATTTCGTGCTGGGTCGCGCACAGGAGGGCCAGGGCATCTCCCTGGTCCAAATTCAATTCGTCCCCGTCCACCGACCGCACAAAGGCGGTAATACCGGCCGTGAGGAGCTTCAGGATCCGCTGCAGTTTTACCTCCTGTTGACGGATAGCCGCACTGATGTTGCCCCATATCGGCGTATTGACCACAGGCACGTTGAGGGAGTTGCAATTGGATGGAGCCTTGTGACGGCTCATTGCCTGGATGAGGACTTCTTCCTGCTGCTCCAGGCTGATAGTAGATGTTTGTGAAGACGCCCTGTGCCTGTTGCTGCCCTGCTGTTGTTGACGTTGAAGCAGGAGCTCCAGCAGCCGCTCCATACGGTCAATACGCCCTTCACCCTGAACACTCAGGTGGTCGGAGTCCTCCGGCTCTGAAAAGAAAACCGGGCTCCTGTCATCGGCCCGCACCTCGTCGAGGCCCTGCCGGTGCCGGTAGTTGTCGCTAACAGCCGCCGAGGCGAACTGCGCGATTCCTGCGCGGGCGTGTTCAACCGCCTCCGTTTAGCGGGAGCTGAAGCCGCTGCCACTAAGGGCACTTGCGGCGAGGTGTCGGCACCAGCCGAAGCATGGCTGCCTGGGGCCCGCGCAGTCTTGCCGGCTGCCCACATCGTGGACGTTGCCGACGCATGGTCTCGCCCACCCATCCATGGGGGGCTCGGCGACCGTGACGAGACCCGACTCGACCGACCCGTCCCGGCGTCGAGAGTCGGGGCGTGCCGGCTGGACCTCACAGCCGCCCCGGGTCTTTCCCTGGAACCTGACCGCTCCTCCGTGTCAGGCAATGCCTTAGCCCTGGTAGGGTTAGGCTTCTGGGCTCCTGCCCTTCCCCTTCTCGGAGTGGAACAGGCCGTGCAGCCGCACGCACCCAGCTCGAGGTCGCCAGCGAGCCCGCTGACGACCTGACTGCCATGGCAGGGTCCCCCTGCTCTGGCGGCACACCACACTCCTCCTCGTCGAACTCCTCCGAGCTGTGGTGTGCTGGCGGATCTGGACCTGTAAACACAGGGCTTACCCACATCTCCGCCTGAGTCCCGGCCTGCGATGCAGGTACTGCCGATGGTAAAAGCCCCGGAACTGTTGACCGGCGAACTCGTCCTGACGTCCTCCGGCCCTTGGAACTCCCATCCATGTCCTTGCTGCAAGACAAAACCAACAACAAGGACCACCAACTAAAGGTAGAATACTTACCTCCGTGGCCCCTTCTGAAGGGCTGGCGAGGAGCGCGCTCCACCGCCAGCCGTCGCAGCAACGCGGTACGACGATATGTCGAGCATGCGCGCCGGCGGGCTCTTCACGAAGTCACTCACGTGACTCCGAAATGAAATTCCACAGACTCACCACTCTCTGTGTGAAAAAAGATCTTCTCATCTCGGTCCTAAAAGATTTCCCCTTATCTTTAGTGACCCCTTGTTCTGGAGTTCCCCAACATCGGGAACAATCTTCCTGCATCTAGCCTGTTTAGAGCAGTACGGTCACTGGGACTGGCCCTCCTTGTGAACGAGTGTCTGGGAAACTAATGCAAGTTGATGGAGCCCAGTTGATCGGTCACGACATTGGGAATATATAATGTAGTCGTTCGAATCCACTCCACCATTCAATTAGAACACACGTCCTCACCTTTCTTCTCCTCAATTGTCCGCTACACAACATGGAAACAGGCCCTTCGACCCGACTCCGCCGTGCCCACCAAGCTGCATAATTGAGTTCATCCCATTTCCCTCCGCCTGGCTTTATATTCCCCCAAACCTTTCCTACCCACATAATTTGTTGAACATGTACCCTCCCCTATCACTTCCTCTGGCAGCTCATTCCATACCCAGCAAAAGGTTGCGTGAAAAGGTTGCCCTTTTTAATTCTTTCCCCTCTCACCTTAACTCCATGTCCTCTAGATTAGACTCCCTTACCCTGTGGGAAATGACTTATCATTCATCTCATCTCTGCCCTTCATGATTTTATAAACTTCAATAAGGTCACTGCTCAGCTTCCAATGCTTGAGGGAAGAAAAAGAGAGACCCAGTCTATCTAACTTCTCCTTATATCTCAAACCTCCACTCTTCCTGCCAGTTTCCAGTAACATTCTTGTAATTGTTTTTTAAAACACACCATTTCCAGTTTAATGACATCCTTCCTACAGCAGGCTGGCCAGAACTGTACTCCAAATGTGGCCTGTTTCTTTACCAACGTCTTGTACAGGCTGTGATATTTTGCCTCACCCCTGTACGCTACCCGAGTCATCCTACCAGTTCCACTGTTCACTTCCTTGTATCATCCCTCTTGTTATCACGCCATCCCCAGCCAACAATGGGCAATTATGGGCACCACCCTTCCTGATGCTGATTTATTGTGGCCTTTCCTCACCTCTACTTTCAGTCTAAAGAAGGGTTCCGACCCGAAACGCCGCCTTTTTTCTGTAGAGATGCTGTCTGACCCGCTGAGTTACTCTAGCATATTGTGTCTATCTCACTGTGACCAATGAAGACAAGCATCGCCAGCGCATCCAGCTGCCAATGAAGCCCCCTTCACCTGTATCCACTGGTCATGTGCCGGGATTTCTCCCACCATCTCTTTCCCGGCTTTCCCCACCCCGCTATAATCAATCTGAAAAAAAGTTCCAACTCAAAATATATTCTGTCCATTCCCTCCATAGATGATGCCTGACCTGATGAGTTACTCCAGCACTGTGCGTTTTGTCCTTCACCATCACAATTTTAAGGGCACTGTGAACCTGCACCATCGGGTCCCACTGTTAAGGCCGTGTCCCACTTTCCCGACTCACTCACAAACTCTCCCAAGTTTTCCCCTTGATTCGAAGTCGGGGAGTGTCGGGTAATGTCGGTAGTGAGGTCGTAGGAGCCCGTAGCGGCTCGTAATGCCAGCCGTGGGTACTCGGGGCTTCAGGTAAGTCCATGTGTTTAAACAAATAGCCCCGAGTACCTAGGAATGGTTATTACCGTAATTCCCCGAGTTCGAATCAAGGGGAAAAGTCGGGAAAGTTTGTGAGTAACTCAGGAAAGTGGGACAGGGCCTTTGCATGAGCAAACTGATAGTCATCTTGGGCATAGGCACAAAATGCTGGAGTAACTCAGTGGGACAGGAAGCATCTCTGGAGAGAAGGAATGGATGACATTTCGGGTCAAGGCCCTTCTTCAGACTGAGAGTGAGGGAAAAGGGAATTGAGAGATATAGACGGTGATGTATAAATATAGAACAAATTAATGCAAGATATGCAAAAAAGGTAACGATGATAAAGGAAACAGGCCATTGTTTGCTGTTTGTTGGGTGAGAACGAGAAGCTGGTGCGAATTGGGTGGGGGAGGGATGGAGAGAGAGGGAATGCAGGGGTTACTTGAAGTTAGGGAAATCAATACTACTTTGTCATCCTGTGCATGTTATTTGTTTTAACCGCCCAATTCTCTAAACCATCTGCCATTGAGGAATCTTTGGCTATGCTTGTTCTTCTGTGTCTAGATCCACCCCCCCCCCCCCCTTGCGGATAGCCTACACTGTTCCTCTTTACCCATGCCTGCTAAAAAAACCCTCTAACATTGTAATTCCAGGTTGTTCTACATTCAACCCAAATCTTACAGCAGAATGACCATGTGTGTCGGAATGAACTGCAGATGCTGGTTTACACCAAAGATACACAACATGCTGGGGTAACTCAGCGGGTTAGGCTGCATCTCTGTATAGAAGGAATGGGTGACATTACGGGTCGAACCCCTTCTTCAGTCTGAACTTCTTCAACTTGCGAACATTTACTTTGGATACTGACCTACCTGCCAGCTGAAAAATATTCTCCTATAGACCCCTTACAATTTTGACGATTTCTGCTAAATCGTTTCTTAACTTTGTCTACTCCAAGTCCATCCCAGGTCTGCCTCTTCATCCCGCTTACCTGCAGCAGGAGATGGTACTTGAGGATCCTCTGTACCGGCTTCAGCAGGTAGGATCCCAGCGGGAGGTAGCGTTTCAGCGTAGACTGGCGTTCCCTGAAGAACTTGGCCAGGACCTTGTTCCTCATGCACTCGGTCAGGGCTGCCACGGAGCTGCGGGAGGCAAAAGGTGAAGGGGGCGGCTCACACAATGAAGGGAGAAACTAAACAATAGGGAGGAGGCTGCCTTTAGGGTGGCACAGCGGTAGAGTTGCTGCCTCACAGCGCCAGAGACCAGGGTTCGATCCTGACTACGGTTGCTCTCCCTGTGACCCAATGGGTTTCCTCCCGGTGTTCCGGTTTCCTCCCACACTCCAAAGACTTGTGGTATTGTAGGTTAATTGGTTTTGGTAGAATTGTAAAATTGTCATAACTTCATAAGTGATAGGAGCAGAATTAGGCCATTTGGCTCCTCTGGTCTACTCCGCCATTCAATCATGACTGGTCTATCCTTCTCTCTCAACCCCATTCTACTGCCTAACCATAACCCTGACACCCGTACTAATCACAAATCTATCAATCTCTGCCTTAAAAATATCCATTGACAGCCTCCAGAGCTCTCTGTGGCAATGAATTGCACAGGTTTACCACCGTCTGACTAAAGAAATTCCTCCTCATCTCCATTCTAAAGAGACATCCTTTTGTCTCTGATCCTAGACTCTCCCAATAGTGGAAACATCCTCTCCACATCCACTCCATCCATGTCTTTCACTATTCGGTAAGTTTCAATGAGGTCCTCCCTCATCCTTTTAAACTCCTGTGCGTACAGGCCGAGTGCCGTCAAACGCTCATCATATGTTAACCCAATCACTCCTGGGATCATTCTGGACCCTCTCCAAAGCCAGCATGTCCTTCCTCAGATAGGGGGCCCAAAATTGCTGACAATACTCCAAATGTGGTCTGACCAGCGCCTTATAAAGCCTCAGCATTACGTCCCTGTTTTTGTATTCTAGTCCTCTCAAAATTAATGCCAGCATTGTGTTTGCCTTCTTTACTACCCTTCCAGCTTGCAAATTAACTCTTTGGAAACCCTGTACCAGCACCAAGTCCCTTTTCTGAATCCCCTCCCCATTTAGAAAATAGTCTACGCCTTTATTCCTACTACCAAAATGCATGACTCCACACTGCTATGCTGTATTCCATTGTCCCCAGTTTGTAGGATAGTTTTAGTGTACGGGGTGATCGCACGTCGGCGGACACGGTGGGCAGAAGAGCCTATTTCCGCGCTGTATCTGTAAAAGTTTATAAATAAAATTCGGAAGACAGTAAGATCGGTGAAGCAGGCAGAGGACATCTGGTGCAAATCATTCAGTGCTGAAACGGTTTAATTCTCTACACCATGCCAGCTTAGTTCCTTATGGGAGTTCTCCAATACGTTTCAAAACTAGCTTACTCCATGGCCTGCATATTCTGAAATACTTAACCAGTGCTTGTAGAATTGTCATGTTATTGCTTTGTCTACAACTTCCATGGTGTATTGCTCTTTAACGTACAAGGCTGAGGCCAAGCAGTTATGATGTTGCCATTTCTCCGAGTGGAAATATGAAATGCTCTATCACTAACACAGGAGCTTACTCAGAGTTTACCCTACTGATTATCCATCTCCATCACAGGTTGAAAATACAGAGCTTGCAGGGCAAGGGGAGAGGACAGAGAGAGTAAGCCAAGCTGGATTGCTCATACATAGAGCAATGTGTCTCCTTATGTGCTTTAATCATTCAGAGATTCTGTGTTCCAAATCATAACTACTTGACACTGGGAAATATTAAACATCAACTCGCCTTGTGTTTTATTTTGCAAAATGCCCGAAAATCATTTCCTTTGGGTAGTGACCTTCATGCCAGCTGAAACATTCTGTGTCTCTTATAATTTTCAAGATCTCTGCTAAGTCTTTCCTTAACCTTGTCTTTTCCAAGAACAATCACTGAAGAAGGGTCTCGGCCCAAAACGTCACCCATTCCTTCTCTCCAGTGACACTGGCCTGCTGAGATACTCCAGCATTTTGTGTCTATCTTCAGTTTAAACTAGCACCTGCAGTTCCTTCCTACACAAGCTCTCAACAAAACACAACTCTCATGTCTGATATGTTTGCAGCAATATAAACCACATTTAAATTCAGAAGCGGAGCAGAAAGAGAGAGAAATGGCAGATGAACATCTTTAGACAGTGCGGAAACAGGCCCTTCGGCCCATCCAGTCTGCGTGGACTAGTAATCATCTCGTACACTCGCACTATGCTACACACTGGGAACAATTACAATTTTACCAGAGCCAATTAGCCTACAAACTTGTACGTCTTTGGAGAGTGGGTGAAAACTGGAGCAACCGCAGAAAACCCACGCGTTTTCAGGGTGAACATACAAACTATGTACAGACAGCAACTGTAGTTAGGATTGAACCTGGGTCTCTGGTGCTGTAAGGCAGCAACTCTACCGCTGCACCGCCATGTGCAGTGGATCAGATGCATCTCATCTGAATTACAGCTCGATTCCTTCAAGTCATTCGATACACCAGAGAAGGAAGTTGTTATATTTCTTCGTACTAAAGGTCCAAAGATATGGGGAGAAGGTAGAAATGGGGTACGGAAGTAGATGACCGGCCACGATTGCATTGAATGATAAAGCATGGTGAATAGCCTCTTTCTGCTGTGTCTGAGTTGCTGCATGGGGAATGGCAGCCTAGATTAGATGATCTATTAATTGAAGTAGGGAGATGAGCCCATGAACCTCTGACGCAGAGACAGAAATACTACCAATGACACTCAAAGTCAGCAGAAGCAGACATCATCAATATCAAAGACTCGTTGGGTCTGAAACAATGGAATGAGCCATTCTGGAAACCACAATCTGCCTTTGTTTACAGATTAGGAGCCTCTGACCATGTCATAGAGTCACAGAGTCATACAGCATGGAAAAAGGCCTTTCGGCCCAACTTGTCCATGCTGAGCAACACGCCCCATCTACACTAGTCCCACCTACCCGCACTTGGCCCATAACCCTCCAAACCTATCCTATCCATGTACCTGTCCAATGTTAAGATAGTACCTGTCCCAACTACCTCCTCCTCATACTCCTTCCACATACCCACCATCCTTTGTGTGAAAATGTTGCCCCCTCAGGTTCCTATTAAATATTTCCCCCTTCACTTTAAACCTACGTCCTCTGGTTCTCAATTGTATTGCAGTACGTATTGAAGAACTCTCCCCTTGTACTCAACCCCGGCATGTGTTTGTGCCAAAGTGTTAAACAAGTGCGATAACTTGATCGGATGATTTATACTTACTTGGGGTAGTTGGTACAGTACTGGGTGTAGATGTCAAAGTCCTGACTCTAGAAGAGAGAATAGAAGGCTTTACGACTTCACAGGTATAAAGTGTACAACAACTGGATGCGTAAACGCTCCCAACATTTCTACTCACTCAGATAATAGGATCGTAAGGAAAACAAGTAGAATTAGGCAATTCGGCCCATCAAGTCTACTCCATCATTCAATCATAGCTGAGCTATCTCTCGCTCCTCAACCCATTCTCCTGCCTTATGTGGTTATATGCACATAACCCCTAATGTGGTTTATGTGCAGAATATATCCATGTTCAAGAGCTCCAAGACTCACCTCCTAGATAACACAGCATCACTAGGTAGAGCCTGTTCACAAAGTTTCATGGGCATGGACAACTGGAGACATCCAAACATGGATGAGTTTCAGATAGTTGGGATTTTGTTCCAAATTTAATGGGATTTAACCCGTGAGTCATACCCCAGCCACCGGTTTAGTGGAGTTCCAATCATTTAAAAATCAGCTTTGCTGCACAGGTGTAGCATTTTATTTCCCATTATCGTCATAAGTTGGACAGGCCTCAATAGCGGATTAGATCCACAATATGTCGTAAAATACTCCTTGGTGGGATTATCAGGCCAGGTTCAGCTTCCAGCAGACTAAAGGCCCAGGCTCCCAAGACACCCAGATCAGTAGAGGAGTCTATTGCTCCACTGTAGACATCTCAATGCTGTCCTGCGTACCTTAGAGTTGCTAATTGCACAACAGCAGATTTATTTCTTCTTTCTAGGGAGGCCCAGTGGTGCATTGTTAGTGTTGCTGTCTCTACGGAATTTGTACGTTCCCCGTGACCACGTGGGTTTTCTCCAGGTGCTCCGGTTTCCACCCACTCTTCCAAAGAGTCTGTTTCCATCCTGTATCTCTAAACTAGACTTAATAAAAGCAGATGAAACAGGCCATCTCCTTCAAAGACTGATAAACCAGTTGGTGGAGGCCACACCAGGCACGGCTCACGACCGTTCGTTGTACTTGAGGGAGAATGTAAACCAGGATATAAAGCAGCAAGTGGCCTCGTCCCCTGCTTCCACTTTCATGCACGCATTCTGCTGAGCGTTAAAACATGGCCTACCTTGTCTACAAAGCATCTTGCAATGGCAACAGGGTCATGGTGACAGCTGTCAAGGTCCTGCAGCAGTTCACTGTAAAGAGAGAAAGCTGGAGTTTAGAAGAATGAGGGGGGACCTCATTGAAACATACCGAATAGTGAAGGGCTTGGATAGAGTGGATGTGGAGAGGATGTTTCCACCTGTGGGAGAGTCTAGGACTAGAGGTCATAGCCTCAGAATTAGAGGACCTTCTTTTAGGAAGGAAATTAGGAGGAATTTCTTTAGTCAGAAGGTTGTGAATCTGTGGAATTCTTTGCCACAAGAGGGCTGTGGTGGCAAAGTCAGTGGATATATTTAAGGCAGAGATAGATAGATTTACGATTAGTGCCAGGGGTTAGAAACATAGAAACATAGAAATTAGGTGCAGGAATAGGCCATTCGGCCCTTCGAGCCTGCACCGCCATTCAATATGATCATGGCTGATCATCCAACTCAGTATCCCGTACCTGCCTTCTCTCCATACCCTCTGATCCCCTTAGCCACAAGGGCCACATCTAACTCCCTCTTAAATATATCCAATGAACTGGCCTCAACTACCCTCTGTGGCAGAGAATTCCAGAGACCCACCACTCTCTGTGTGAAAAAATTCCTTCTCATCTCGGTCCTAAAGGATTTCCCCCTTATCCTTAAGCTGTGACCCCTTGTCCTGGACGTCCCCAACATCGGGAACAATCTTCCTGCATCTAGCCTGTCCAACCCCTTAAGAATCTTGTAAGTTTCTATAAGATCCCCTCTCAATCTCCTAAATTCTAGAGAGTATAAACCGAGTCTATGCAGTCTTTGTTCATAAGACAGTCCTGACATCCCAGGAATCAGTCTGGTGAACCTTCGCTGCACTCCCTCTATGGCAATAATGTCCTTCCTCAGATTTGGAGACCAGAACTGTACGCAATACTCCAGGTGTGGCCTCACCAAGACCCTATACAACTGAAGTAGAACCTCCCTGCTCCTATACTCAAATCCTTTTGCTATGAAAGCTAACATACCATTGGCTTTCTTCACTGCCTGTTGTACCTGCATGCCTACTTTCAATGACTGGTGTACCATGACACCATGACACCAGTTATGGGGAGAAGGCAGGAGAATGGGGTTAGGAGGGAGAGATAGATCAGCCATGATTGAATGGCGGAGTAGTCTTGATGGGCCGAATGGCCTAATTGTGCTCCTATCTCATGATCTTATGAAAATGTGAGAGGGAGAGAATGAGAGAGAGAGCAAGATGGGGAGAGTGGGAGCAATGGTGGGTATGTGAGGGGGGGGGAAGGAAGAGAGAGCGAGAGAGAGAGAGAGAGCGCGAGAATGAGAGAGAGAGAGAGAGAGAGAGAGAGAGAGAGAGAGAGAGAGAGAGACATTTGAAAGAGGGAAATGATCGGAAAATAAAAGCACTCTAGGGTGAATAAGAGTACGGATGTCACACAATGCCACTGATTGAAAGTAAATTTGCCTACTCATTAGTTTAATTCCCACCATGAATTTCCATAAGTTTGCCTAGAAAGGAAACATAGGGACAATGTTTTGAATAAAATGAATGCATCCCGAATTTGCAAGTCAATCGATCATTTCCAGCTATTGCATGCATCGGTCTTTGTTCACGCCAGGCGATCGGACCTCAGTCCATTGGTCACACCCATTACTTTTAAAGCTTCAAAGAGCTCGAGTAATTCAGCGGATCGAGCAGCATCTCTGGAGAACGTGGATAGGTGACGTATCCGGTCAGGACCTTTCTTTAGACCTGTAACATCTCCTGTCCAGCTCAACCTGTTGAGTTACTCCAGCATTTGTGTCTATTTTTGTAAAGCAGGATCTGCAGTTCCTGGTTTCTACTGTCAAAGCTTTGTGGAAGTGGCAATTACCTAATCAGCTGTATCATAACTCAAGTGCTGGTGCACACCTGACAACACTGCAGGGTGCCAAGTAGTCCCTGTGCACCATCATTCTGTCTGTTTAATGCACGAGCCCATTACGCGGGTAACGAGATGGATGCTAGATCACCTGGGGAAGGTAATCGTCACTTCTCAAAGAGAGTCCACATTAGCGACAAAGGAGAGGCTGGAGGTTTTATAACGTTTTACAAAGGAAGATACATCCCTGAACTTGTATCTAAGAAATTGTGGGAAGTTTGGTAGGAAAATGTAAGGTCACTGGTCAAGATATTTGTATCATCGATAGCCGCAGGCAAGGCTGGAGGGTGGCTACATTTATGACTTTAGGAAAAGCTGCAAGATAAAGCCTGCAAACTACAGGCATACTGCAAACTATAGGGTGGGCGGCACGGTAGCGCAGCGGTGGAGTTGCTGCCTCACAGCGACAGAGACCCGGGTTCGATCCTGACTATGGGTGCTGTCTATATGGAGTGGGCACGTTCTCCCCATGACCTGCGTGGGTTTTCTCCGGGTACTCTGGTTTCCTCACACAGATTTGTAGGGTAATTGGCTCGGTAAAATTGTAAATTGCCCCTAGTGTGTGTAGGATAGTGTTAGTGATCGCTGGGCGGCGCGGACGCGTTGGGCCGAATTCTGCGCTGTCTATTTTGGGTGTGTAGATGAACCGACCTTGTAAATTCCCCAGTCTGTGAGTGCTGGGGTAATTCAATCAATCAAAGACTTTATTGTCATTCACAAATACACCAATAAATGCAAGTCTGAATGAAATTTTGTTGCATCTGGCTCACCATGCAACATAACATAACAAAAGGATAAAATAGATTAAAAGATAAAATAGATAATAGTGGCAGCACATTACATGGAATTCAATTGATGGGAACATGGCAAGAATAAAATAATTCAGTGTAATATTAATGCAAATAGGTGGTGGATAGTCAGTGAGGATTTGATGGGCTGAAGGGCCTGCAGTGGCGCTATATGACTATGATCCTGAATCTAAATACAGAGGGTTGCGGGGATTGGAAGCTCTGGTTCCATAGTGTCTCTGGCACCCAGTGATAATTCCACTGCTTTCTCTCCTCCAGTCAGATAAATAAACAGGGCCCGATGCGGTACTCAGCTCTGAGTCACGCTGCCATCCAGCTGACTACTTGCTCCAACACACACCTTCACAACGCTGACGCAACCAGGGGAGTGGACAGGTGAGAGACACAGAGATGGTGAAGCAAACCTCAGACAGAGAGAGACAGAGGGAGCAAAAAGGAGACACAACACATCTTCACCAGTTGGCACATGCAGAAGTTGCACATGCACGCACTGCACACTGGAGTGGGGAGTGAAGGCAAGGATGTGATGGGGAAATTAAGGGGAAGTCGCAATACTTACCTGCAAAGTGCAAGTCCTATCAGAAGGAAAGATCATTTCAGTGCAGTGAGACGAATGAACAACAACCGATTACAGTTAACTTGCCAACTCCGAACTTACTCTGCCCTGTAAACCCAGCTCCACCTGCTCAGCTCCGTGGTTTGGAGACATTCGGACAGGTCCATGGAGAGGATTGACACAAAATGTCGGAGTAACTCAGCGGGTCAAGCAGCATCTCTGGAGAACGTGGATGGGTGACTTTTCCGATCGGGATCCTGTTTCAGACTTCTTAATGGGAAGGAAATGTTATGAGGGATATGGGCCAAATGCAGGCAAATGTAACTAATTCAGTAAGGTACCTTGGTCAGCGTGCATGCATTGACCTGAAGGGCCTGTTTCCACACTGTACAATGCACTAATTCCAAAGCCAACTTTGCAATGTTCAATTTGTATCTAAACAGCGCAAACTATTCTCAGAGGCCAGGTGAAGACCCTGTAACCCATTAGAGGCTGGAGACAATATGTACATTTTACAGGGAAGAGAACAGATCGCATTAGCAATTTTTGATGTCAAGCACTCATTTTTTGAAAGGGCTCTCCAGTTAGTCTCACTCCCTGCTCCCCCTCTCGTGCTTCCAGATAGATACCCAACTTATTTTTGAAAGTTCCCCTTAAATCCACATGCACCATTCTCCAACGACAGTTCATAACCACGCACAACTTTGTAATTAATTCTCCTTGTTTACCTTTCGAGTCATAGAGTGATACAGTGTGGAAACAGGGCCTTCATCCCAACCGACCAACATGTCCCATCTACACTTGTCCGACCAGCCTGCTTTTGGCCCATATCCTTCTGAACCTGCTCTAGCCCTGTCCAAATGTTTCTTAAACATTGCGATTGTTCAAACATCTAAACCTGTGTCCCATTTCAGCGGAAATCTGTCCCTTTCCATCCCAGCCCCATCAAAACACTTAAACTCTGTTAAATATCAAAGTGAATGACTGAAACAGAATCGCGAGTTGAAGAGAGGAATGATCTTGGTAAACCATCGAAAGGGGAGAATAAGGCGAGAGAATGGGGATTAAAACAGAATGGACTGAACGGTGTGGGATGGGAAGACTTGAGGAAGCAGAGGCGTCTCTCTCTCTCTCTGTACCTGTTAAACTCGTAGATGTCCTCAATGTTTCCAAACAGTGCAGAGACGTGTTCAGGTCTGATTGGCAAATCCGAAGCATCAATGATGTAGCCAAGATAGTCCTAGAAAGGAAAAATGGAAAGCATCGAGGTTAGATGTGGAGCCTTTGAACCAGGGTGAATGTTGGTGGCCGGTGTCTTTTGTATCAGCCTCCTACGTTGCCCAATCACTGACCCCCATCAACCGCATGATCTGGCCACAGAGAACAACGCAGACTGTTGTCACCTGAACATCCCTCCTGACTTTGAGCTGAACAGAGAAGAGTACAACACAAGAACAGGCACCTCAACCAGTCTGTGCCGAACATCATGCCAAAGTAAACTAAATCTTTTCTGTCTGTACATGACCCATGTTGTTCCAGTCCCTGCCTGTCTAGAAGCCTCTGAAACACCACTATAGTATCTGCTTCCACCACCACCACTGGCAGTGCGTTCCAGGCCCCCCTTCCGCTCTCAGTAAAACTTGCCCTACCCATCTCAACAGTGGCGTCGTCGGCAAATTTAAAGGAGGAGGTTTAACCGTGTCCGGCTACACACTCACGGGCATAGAGCAGGGGATGGAGATCACAGGGGGCATAAGGTGCCCCCTATGCTGATGGTTATTGAGAAGGACATGGAGTTGCCAATCCGTACCAATTGTGGTCTGTTTATGAGGAAGGCTCATCCAGTTGCAAAGGTATGTGGAGAGACCCAGTTCCCTGAACTTGGTGACAGGTTTGGAGGGGGTGGTGGTGTTGAACGCTAAAGCTGTTGTTGATGTATGTGTTTGTGTTGTCCACGTGGTCCAGTGCAGAGTGTGGAGCCAGTGAGATCACATTCCCCTGTTGATGTATTGGGATGGTAAGCACATTGTAGTGGGGGCCAGGTTATTGCTAAGGTTGTAGTTGATATGCACCATAACCATCCTCTCAAAGCACCTCATTACCATGGACATTAGTGCCGTTGGTCAGTAGTCATTGAGGCCTGTCATCCTACTCTTCTTGGGTGCCAGTATTATTTTTGCCTTTTCAAAGTATGCGGGAAATTCATATCGCAGTAATAAGAGATTGAAGATGTTTGCAAAAATTCCAACCAGTTGGTTCACGCAGATTTCTGGTACACAACCAGGTAGACCATCAAGTTCAGGCACGTTCCCACTTCTACAGATGTGCCGTCGAAGCATTTTATCAGGATGCATCACAGCATGGTTTGGAAACTGCTCCATTGAAGAACGTAAGAAATTGTAGAGAATTATGAACGCCGTCCAGACCATCAAGGGACCAACCTCCCTTCCATAGACTCCATCTACATGTCATGCTGTCTCGGCAAGGCCACCAGCATATTCAAGGACAAATCTCAGCCCGAGCATTCCCTCTTCTCCCATCGGGCAAGAGTTTAGTTTAGTTTAGTTTATTGTCATGTGGACTGAGGTACAGTGAAAAGCTTTTGTTGCGTGCTAACCAGTCAGCAAAAAGACAATACATGATTACACTTGATCCATTTACAGTGCATAGATACATGATAAGGGAATAACGTTTAGTGCAAGGTAAAGCCAGCAAAGTCCAATCAAGGACATTAGAGCAGTGTGAAAACACACACCATGTTCAGAGACAATTTCTTCCCAGCTGCTATCAGTCAACTAAGCCATCCTATCACCAACTAGAGAGCAGTCCTAACCTATCATCTGCCCCATTGGAGACCCTCGGTCTATTTTTAATAGGACTTTACCTTGCACCGGACGTTATTCCCTTTAGCCTGTATTTTTAGAGAGAGATTTAGCTGTTGGGGCTGAGAATCAAGGGATATGGGGAGAAGGCAGCAACGAAATACTGATTTTGGATGATCAGCCATGATCATATCAAGTGGCGTTGCTGGCTCGAAGGGCCGAATGGCCTACTTCTGCACCTATTTTCTATGTATCTATGTTTACACAGTGGAGGGTGTGATTGTAATCATGTATAGTTTAGTTTAGAGATATAACGCAATAACAGGCCGTTCAGCACGCTGAGGCCCTGCCGACCAGCCATCCCCGCACACCAACACTATTCTACACATGCTAGGGACAATTTACAGTTTTACTGAAGCCAATTATCCTACACCCCTGTACATCTTTGGCATGTGGGAGAAAACTGGAGCACCCGGGGAAAATCCACGCGTTCACGGGGTGAACGTGCAAACTCTGTCAGACAGTACCCGTCGTTAGAATCGAACCCAGGTCTCAGGCACTGTAAGGCAGCAACTATATTGCTGCACCACCATGCCACCTGTGTAGACTTTCCGCTAACTTGATAGCTCGAGACAAAAAAGGTTTTCACTGTACCTTGGTATACATGACACTAAACTAAACGTAAAAACGTTTAATATCCCATTCAAATCTGGGTCTCGGGCCTTCTTCCTCACTATGTTTTCACAAAATCTTTTCCCTTGACATGTCCCCCCCTGACACGCCCTGGAGGGATAACACAAACAAGAGATGAAGGGGTGTGGAGGACGGACACTGCCTCGCCCACATGTGGCTCCTGCCACGATTCATTCTGTTGGAGGAGCGGCTCTGCTGTCAGCGACCAGGGAACTGGTGACGGGATCTAGGGAGCGGGTAGGGCTGAAGGTGTCCTGGTTGGGTTGCTCCTAGGCCTGGCCGCGAGTCATGGAGCCAGACGAGAGATGCTTTGCCCTTTTACCGGGGTTACGTCCATGCCCGGGTGGTGTTATTTGTAACATGGTTGTTTGTAATTTAATGTTTGAATAGTTTGGTGATTCTGTAATATGTTGGTGGGTATGTCACCACAGTTTTGGGTTTTGTATCATGTTGGAATTTAAATAAATAAATTTTTGATACGATTTAAAAAATAATTCAGTGTCCAGAACACTGCAAGCTGACGGATCAGTTGTGTAAACACTGGTGGAGGCAGCGCTAGTGGGAACAGACAACCAGCAGCCTCGCAGAGACTTCCTGGGGAAATAGTTCCAGATAAGCACTTTCTGTCAGCAATTCTCAACAGAAACTGAAAACTCTCAATGCAAGTGGACACTGCATTACAGGGCAGCCTAGCATAGCTGTGAAGATGCAAGAGACAACAGACTTTTCACTCTGGAACAAACAACAGATCACTGGGGGAACCCAGCATGTCGAGCACCATCAGTGGAGACAAAGGGGCTGCTGATGCTTTGGATCGGTAGGAGGGTGAACCGGATTGACGCTTCCAGTCTCCTCAAGGTCGGCTGCAGGAGGTGCCCCAGGGACACATAGATGGGTGGGCAAGGAGAGAGAGGAGAGGAATGTCGGCTCACGGGAACGGCTCCAGTACATTGAGCGCCCGGGCCGACTTGACTTTGAATAATGGAGCCAAAAATGGCGGAGCCTGCGTGCGTCACATATGCAGAAATAATTTCACTTTGCAGTTGCATATGTGAAAACACAAAGCACCAGTGATGTATTGGGGAAAGGAGCAGCAGGCAGAGGAAGGGTAGAACGTGCTGAACTCAGCACAGGGCAAGGTGGAGGAGTAATGGGAGAGGCAAGGACTGGAGGAGCAAGAGGCTAAAACCCACGCCCTGCCGAGTTTGTATGCACAATGTGCAACAGAGGGCAGGCGGAGTGAGGGCCATGTTTACGCTGTGTAAACAACCCGTATGAAGGGCATCGTCACCCTTGCTTGCATCAGTAGCTAGCTATGACTGGCACATACCTGCTCGAGCATTAGACACACACCATGCATGGCCAGAGTCTGGAACGAAACAGGATATGGGACCCGTGCCCAGTTTCTACCTGATGACTTATGAAGGTCGGCTCACAGTGCAAACCCCCGTGCGTGCACAGCACGCACGGGATTGTCATGTGCAGAGGCAAGACGGTCAGCTCCTGGACCGCGATGTCCTTAGGAGGCTCCACCCTCTAACCAGAGTCGAGAAAGAATTTGCATTCAGAATTGTCAGAATTAAAGGACGTTCTTTTAAGAAGGAGTTGAGGAGACATGTCTTTAGTCAGAGGGTGGGGAATCTGTGGAATTAATTGGCACAGAAGGCTGTGGAGGCCAAGTCAGTGGATATATTTAAGGCAGAGACAGATAGATTCTTGAATAGTACAGGTCCGAGGTTATGGGGAGAAGGCAGAAGAATGGTGTTAGGAGGGAGAGATAGATCAGCCATGATTGAATGGTGGAGTAGACTTGATGGGCCGAATGGCCTAATTCTACTCCTATCACTTATGACCTTATGACATTCACAGCCCCACACAGCCTCAGACATCACAATGCAATGCAAGTCAGCAGTGTACTTTGAAACATCGCCATTGTTGTAAGAAATGTTGCGGTCAATTTGTCCACAGCAAGATCCCACAATGAAAATCGTCATCACAACCAGTGGGGCAGCACTGTGGGGCAGCACAGTGGGGCAGCAGTGTGGGGCAGAGGTAGAGTTGCTGCCTTACAGCGCCAGAGACCCGGGTTCGATCCTGACCATTATCTGTAAAGAGTTGTACTTTCTGCCCGTGACCGCGTGGGTTTCCCCCAGGTTCTCCAGTTTCCTCCCACACTCCAAATGTATACAGGTTTGTAGATTAATTGTAAAAAAAATTGTATCGTCCTTAGTGTAAGATAGAGCTAGTGTAAGAGGGTCACTGGTCGGCGTGGACTCGGTGGGCCTGTTTCTGCCCTGTATCTCTGAATTAAATACAACTAAAGTAAACTAAACCGGTTAATTACTGATCAAATTATACATTTTGGCCAAGACATCAGGTACTGTTGTGGGTAGAGGTATACAGCATGGAAACAGGCCATTCGGTCTAACTCATCCACGCTGATCCAAATATCTATCCGAGCATAGCTGGTAGTGCTGCTGCCTTACAGTGCAAGAGTCCAAAGTTCGATCCTGACCTCAAGTGCTGTTGGTGTGGAGTTTGCATGTTCTCCCTGTGACCACATCGGTTTCCTATGGATTCAACATCTGGCACCATGTTGCAATCTTTCGTTCTGAATTACTTCAACAGGTTAAGTGAACCGTCCCCATTGGATTGCCAACCAAATCAGAACTTGGTGGAAAATTAAAGTTATTCCAATGGTCTGTAGAATACTAAAGGTTGTAGAAAGTTGCATTTGAAGAACTCTGAGGGGAAGAAATGCACTTTATATATTTATAAATGCGCTGCTGTGCTCAGTCATTGCTGGGCCTTCGGCTTTGCAGTCAGTTCTCCCTCTCTCTGTGTCTCTTTCTCTCTCTCCATGCACCGGCTGCCGAGATGAGTTAACGTTTAATCCCTGATGTCTGGAGCAGTCAGACACTCAGAATTGACTCCAACCACAGTCACCTCGCTCCTCCCCACCCTTGTCGCAGTTTCACATCGCAGGCTTCAGGAGGTACCCACAGCTCACTGCGCTAGTGGCCTTGCGAATGCCAGGGACAACCGCCATGGAATGAGGATTGGAGTCTGTGGGGAAAGATTAATCTTACTGCATCTCCAGATAAACTGGAGAGGGTGCAGAACATATTCGCAAGGATAGACAAACACAAAATGCTGGAGCAACTCAGCGGGACAGGCAGCATCACTGGATAGAAGGAATGGGCGACGTTTACGATCGAGACCTTTCTTCATACTCAGTCTGAGACCCAGTCTGGGACTAAGACCCAGTCTGAAGGGTCTCGAGCCAAAACGTCACCCATTTACAACAGCAGTAGTTAGGGTTGCCAACTGTCCCATATTAGCCGGGTCATCCTGTATATTGGGCTAAATTGGTTTGTCCCATACGGGACCGCCCTTGTCCCATATTTGACCGCTACTACTCGGGTCGAGGGGACCGTCGGGTCAGAGTGCCGTGTCGAGTTGGCTTCACCCATCCCGACGTAGTGCAGCCCATGGAGTGCAGCAGCAGCGCCTCGCCCGTGTTCCCGTCGGTCGGCACCCCAGCCAGCTGTCCGACCTTCGGACCTTCGCTTACATAGAAACATAGAAATTAGGTGCAGGAGTAGGCCATTCGGCCCTTCGAGCCTGCACCGCCTTTCAATATGATCATGGCTGATGATCATGACCAACAAACCTGTACGTTTTGGGAGTGTGGGGGGGGGGGAAACCACAGTACCCAGAGAAGACCGGTCTGGTCACAGGGCGAATTTAGAAGCTATAGAAACATAGAAAATAGGTGCAGGAGTAGGCCCTTCGAGCCTGCACCGCCATTCAATATGATCATGGCTGATCATCCAACTCTGGATCCTGTACCTGCCTTCTCTCCATACCCCCTGATCCCTTTAGCCACAAGGGCCACATCTAACTCCCTCTTAAATATAGCCAATGAACTGGCCTCAACTACCTTCTGTAGCAGAGAATTCCACAGATTCACCACTCGCTGTATGAAAAATGATTTTTGCATCTCGGTCCTAAAAGATTTCCCCCTTATCCTTAAACTGTGACCCCTTGTTCTGAACTTCCCCAACATCGGGAACAATCTTCCTGCATCTAGCCTGTCCAACCCCTTAAGAATGTTGTAAGTTTCTATAAGATCCCCCCCCAATCTTCTAAATTCTAGCAAGTACAAGCCGAGTCTATCCAGTCTTTCTTCATATGAAAGTCCTGACATCCCAGGAATCAGTCTGGTGAACCTTCTCTGTACTCCCTCTATGGCAAGAATGTCTTTCCTCGGATTTGGAGACCAAAACTGTACGCAATACTCCAGGTGTGGTCTCACCAAGACCCTGTACAACTGCAGTAGAACCTCCCTGCTCCTATACGCAAATCCTTTTGCTATGAATGCTAACATACCATTCGCTTTCTTCATTGTCTGCTGCACCTGCATGCCTACTTTCAATGACTGGTGTACCATGACACCCAGGTCTCGTTGCATCTCCCCTTTTCCTAATCGGCCACCATTCAGATAATAGTCTACTTTCCTGTTTTTGCCACCAAAGTGGATAACCTCACATTTATCCACATTAAACTGTATCTGCCATGCATTTGCCCACTCACCCAACCTAGCCAAGTCACCTTGCAGCCTCCTAGCATCCTCCTCACAGCTAACACTGCCCCCCAGCTTCGTGTCATCCGCAAACTTGGAGATGTTGCATTCAATTCCCTCGTCCAAATCGTTAATATATATTGTAAATAGCTGGGGTCCCAGCACTGAGCCTTGCGGTGCCCCACTAGTCACTGCCTGCTATTCTGAAAAGGACCCGTTTATCTTACTCTTTGCAGGTCAATTGGCTTCAGTAAAAATTGTAAATTGTCCCTAGTGTGAAGGATAGTGTTACTGTGCAGGGATCGCTGGTTGGCGAGGATTCAGTAGATCGAAGGGCCTGTTTTCACGCTGTATCTCTAATCTAAACTGAACTAAATGTGGAAATAATCAGTAGGCAAGGCAGCTTCTGTGGACAGAAAAACAGAAACAAATGTATTTCTCCACAAGTCTGTCAGCATTATTTTGTTGGTCATTGGAAATGAGTTGGAGTAAAGTTGATGCAAATTGGAAAGCAATTACTAGGGAGGAAGTGTAGAAATCACGGAACTGCAGATGCTGGTTTACACAAAAGGCTACAATGTGCTGGCGTAACTCAGCAGGTCAGGCAGCATCTCTGGAGAACATGGATAGACGACGTTCCTCAGACTGAAGAAGGGTGCCGACCCGAAACATCACCTACCCATGTTCTCCGAAGATGCTGTCTGACCTGCTGAGTTACTCCAACATTTAGTGTCCATCAGAGAGGAAGTTACTACAGCCTGCGGGTTCGGTGGAAAGGCGTGTCGCCATGACAACTGTGGGTGGGAGATTGCAACCTTCACGTGGTCCGCCCTGTTTCGACAAATGCAATGAACCCAGCGAACACAATCAAATAAGATCAAATAGAACAAGTTGTCCAACAACTTTAGGCTGTGCACGCCATACGCAAGGAGAAGAGGATGACAACTATGCACGGAAATTTAAAATGGTTTCACAATCAGATTCATCAGGAGAGGTTGACTACAATGGACAAGTTCTGCAGTAGATACAAGGGTTTCCCCACCCCCCCCCATCGCCAGACTTTCCATTATATGGCTGGGATAGGAGTCCTGGTTTACAACACGTCTGCACAACGATGAATATGATATGATAACAATACAGCTGAAAAACATCTCCAGATTGCATTTGCTCAAGGCTATCTGAAGGTGAATCTGCCGGTTTTCCAGGCTTGTCTGTGGGCTTCAAGGAGCATAAATATTACATCTGATGCTGGTACGATAGTCATGCATCAGATGCCTACACAGGAAGCCAAGCAGCCCTACCAGCTACTAGCAGTCCCATTCGACGAATATCAAAAATACAGCAGTCACTAAAGGTCGGAAACACTCGGACGATCAAGCAGCATCTGCGAGATGAGAAACAGAGTTCAGGTTTCACTTCTGGCAAAGGCTCTTCAAGCTGAACCATTCACTTGGTTTCTCTTTCCCTGATGCAGCCTGACCTGATGAACATGTTTCACCACTTACTGTTTCTGATGCAGTTATTCGAGCAATTCCTTTTTCCTTGCTGTCTGTTCACTGCCCTGTTACCATTTGAAGTTGTATAATAATCCCATTCCCTTTCCAACCCTCAGTCTATCTTTGAACGGACTTTACTGGCTTTATCTTGCACTAAACGCTATTCCCATTATCTATTTATCATGTATACTGTGGATGGATCGATTGTAATCATGTATCGCCTTTCCGCTGACTGGTTTGCACGCAACAAAAGCTTTCCACTGTGCCTCGTTACATTTGGCAAGAATCTAAACTCACACTCAAACTAAACACACTTCTAATGAATCAGCTTCAATAACATAGAACTCTTGTGAATGGGTGGTCGACGGCTAGCATGGCCTCGGTAGGCCGAAGGGCTTGTTTCCCATGCTGTCTCTTTTAATCAATTAATCTTTTTAGATCCCACATCACAACTCCACACAATAAAAAATCCTTAATCCTCATATTTTAAAAAAAATTAAGTTTCTCAACTCAGCCGATTCTGATCACTGATCCTCAAAAAGGAAAGGCTGTTTCTCCCTCAACTACCTCATAATTTTGAAAACTGCTATTAAATCTTCCCTCAGTGTCGTACGTGTCCAAGACAACAATCCAAACTCCTGCAGCCACTCCAAAGAACTGCGGTCCCGCACATTTTGTAATTCCATTAAAGCTTCTCTTTGCCTTCTCCGTGCTTGGTAAAATGAAGCCTTTGTTTCAGCCAGGTTCAAAGGGCAATCCCAGTCTGATCTTTGCACGGCTGCCTCCCAAAGCAAATTAATGTGCCTGACGCAATGTGACAAAAAGCAGTTCCACCCAGCATCTGCACTGCTTACAAAGCATTTAAGCAAAATTGAAGGAACCCATTCAGTCGGACTTGATTGCAAAAATCAGATTAGAGTATGCTATGATAAAGGAAAGGAAAACACCTTTGCCTTATTCCACAACAGATTAACAGGGAATGTGATGCTGCTGGCCCTCCATTCGCACTGGACCACTTGGACAATAAGAACATGTACGTCAGGCTGTTGTTCATAGACTACAACTTGGCGTTCAACACCGTCATCCCCTTCAAAGTTATCGGCGACTTTCTCATCGGCAAACCATAATAAGTACGAATTGACAACAGAACATCCCCCTCAAAAACCATCAACACAGGTGCATCTCAAAGCTGTGTGCTCAGTCCCCTGCCCCACTGTCTCTATACTTACGACTGTGTCGCCTCTATATCCGTGACTGTGTAAACATGACTTTTAACCCGTTCAGTGCCTCCCCCGAGTACACTCAGGTCAGAATATTCACATTTCAGCCCCCCCCCCCCCCCCGGAGTACACTTGTTTTGGCTTAGTTTTGACTTAGTTAAGTCGTCCTTGATGTAGAGAAAGGGTCTTGGCAGTGACGAGGTTAAATCCGGCAACAATGCCACTGTTGTTGGACGATAACAGGTAACGATGAGCAGGAGTACAGGAGGGAAATTGATCATCTGACTGAATGGTGCCAAAACAATCTAAAGGGCCTGCTATGACCTAATCCGCGAGTTCTAGGGAGTTTGCCCTCGACTCATATTCGCAGCATGGTCGACACGAGGTCATAGGACATCTTCGTAACTCTCCTTCATGCTCGAGAGTGGTCCCCGCGTACTCGAGGCCTCAGCTAGGTTCACGGCGTTTTTTTCAATATGGTAAAAAGTGTCCGCGAGTAAAAAAAGGTTGCCATGGAAAAAATTGATACTTTTTTTACTCGTAGGTTTAGTCGTAGTAGGTCGTAGTAGGTCGGCATGTTAGTCGTAGGTAACTGAGGATAGTCGAAGGTAGTCGTAGATAGTCTTCATCATAGTCGAAGGGAGGTCGAAGGGAGGTCGTCTCCACTCTCCACTATTCGGTGTCCAATTTTCCCGAAGTTAGTCGTAGTTGGTCTTCAACATAGTCGAAGGAGGTCTTCAACATGTCATTTTTTCAAACTCTCCTAAACTCTTCTAAACTCGCCAATTAGGTTGCCCAAGTGGGACAGCCCCTTAACTCTGCAACATTATAAAAACCAAGGAGCTCACGAGGAACTACAAATGCTGGAATACTGAGAAAATACAAAAAGTATTGGAGGAACTCAGCGGCTCAGGCAGCAACTGTGGAAGGAATGGATAGGCAACTTGGAGTCTGAAGAAAGGGTCCCAACCATTGCACCTCCACCCCACTCGAGATGCAGCCTAACCCAATGACTTCCTCCAGTACTTTGGGTTTTGCTTAAGACCAAGGAGTATATTGTTAACTTCAGGAAGGAGAAGCCAAAGATCCATAAACTCATCTTCACCGATGGGACGGTGGTGGAGAGAGTTAACTGCTTCAACTTCCTGGGCTTGCATCTATCCGAGGATTTGTTCTGGTTGATCTTTGCAACCACAAAGCAAGCTCATTAATGCCTCTTCTGCCTTTGGTATTTCAATGAATACACTATTGAACTTCGATAGGTGTGGTAGAGAGCATACTGGCTGGTTGCATCATGGCCTCGTTCAGCAACTCGAATGTTGCAACGAAGGAGACGAAAGAGAGAGGTGGACATTGCCCAGCCCATCATAAGAGTCGTGAGTCTCTGGAATCTCTCTGGAATTCTCTGCCACAGAAGGTAGTTGAGGCCAGTTCATTGGCTATATTTAAGAGGGCGTTAGATGTGGCACTTGTGGCTAAAGGGATCAGGGGGTATGGAGAGAAGGCAGGTACGGGATACTGAGTTGGATGATCAGCCATGATCACATTGAATGGCGGTGCAGGCTCGAAGGGCCGAATGGCCTACTCCTGCACCTATTTTCTATGTTTTCTATGTTTCTATGTACTGACCTCCACACCAGCAAAAAAGCCCATAGGAAGCACTGTCTGAAAAAGGCAGCCAATATCATCAGACCCACCCCACCCCAGCCACGCTCTCATCTCGCAACCACTATAGGGAAGTAACCATATAACCATATAACAATTACAGCACGGAAACAGGCCATCTCGGCCCTTCAAGTCCGTGCCGAACAACTTTTTTCCCTTAGTCCCACCTGCCTGCACTCATACCATAACCCTCCATACCCTTCTCATCCATATGCCTATCCAATTTATTTTTAAATGATACCAACGAACCTGCCGCCACCACTTCCACTGGAAGCTCATTCCACACCTCTACCACTCTCCGAGTAAAGAAGTTCCCCCTCATGTTACCCCTAAACCTCTGTCCCTTAATTCTAAAGTCATGTCCTCTTGTTTGAATCTTCCCTATTCTCAAAGGGAAAAGCTTGTCCACATCAACTCTGTCTATCCCTCTCATCATTTTAAAGACCTCTATCAAGTCCCCCCTTAACCTGCTGCGCTCCAGAGAATAAAGACCTAACTTATTCAACCTATCTCTGTAACTTAGCTGTTGAAACCCAGGCAACATTCTAGTAAATCTCCTCTGTACCCTCTCTATTTTGTTGACATCCTTCCTATAATTGGGCGACCAAAATTGTACACCATACTCCAGATTTGGTCTCACCAATGCCTTGTACAATTTTAACATTACATCCCAGCTTCTATACTCAATGCTCTGATTTATAAAGGCTAGCATACCAAAAGCTTTCTTTACCACCCTATCTATATGAGATTCCACCTTCAAGGAACTATGCACGGTTATTCCCAGATCCCTCTGTTCAACTGTATTCTTCAATTCCTACCGTTTACCATGTACGTCCTATTTTGATTTGTCCTGCCAAGGTGTAGCACCTCACATTTATCAGCATTAAACTCCATCTGCCATCTTTCAGCCCATTTTTCCAAATGGCCTAAATCACTCTGTAGACTTTGGAAATCCTCTTCATTATCCACAACACCACCTATCTTGGTATCATCTGCATACTTACTAATCCAATTTACCACCCCTTCATCCAGATCATTGATGTACATGACAAACAACAAAGGACCCAACACAGATCCCTGAGGCACCCCACTAGTCACCTGCCTCCAACCCGACAAACAGCCATCCACCATTACCCTCTGGCTTCTCCCATTCAGCCACTGTTGAATCCATCTTGCTATTCCTGCATTGACACCCAACAGTTGAATCTTCTTAACCAACCATGTTGTAACTGTCAACCAAGTAGACACAGCAGCCTGAAAACCGTCACCTCCCCAGATTCAAAAGCAGCTTCTTCCCAGCAACCAATAAGCTCTTGAACACTACACAATATAAACCACTGCTTCTTTAGTTTAGAGATACAGTGCAGAAACAAGCCTTTCTGCCCATCGAATCCATGTCGGCCAGCTATTCCCGCACACTAACACTATCCCACACACACTAGGGACGTTACATTTATACCATGACAATTAGCCTGCAAACCTGTACGTCTTTGGAGTGTGGGAGGGAACCGGACCTTCCCGGAGAAAAAACGCACAGGTCACAGGGTGAATGTTCAACACCGTACAGACAGCACCCTTAATCATGATTAAACCCGCGTCTCTGGCACTGTAAGGCATTAACTCCATGGGGGACAGATTCCAGTTTTCACTTGGGTATGCGAGCTCCTAATATAGATGGAACAATGTTTCAGGCTGCTTGGTCACTCCCTGGTCCAATACCAGCCAGGAGGCAAGCTTGGGTTATAGGAGCAGAATTAGGCCATTCAGCCTATCGAATCTACTCTTGCATTCCGTCCAGCCTGATCTATCTTTCCCTCGCAATCTCATACTCCTGCCTTCTCCCCATAACCCGACACCCGTACTAATCAAACATCTCTCAATCTCCGCAATGGGGTGCCCGGAGGAAACCCACAAGGTCACAAGGAGAACATGCAAGCTCCACACAGACAACATCTGAAGTCGGCATTGAACCTGGATCTCTGGCGCTGCGAGGCAGCAGCTCGATTAGCTATTGGCGCTGCGAGGCAGCAGCCTGATTAGCTATGCCATTGTGGTGCAGATGTTAAACCAAGACCTCACCTCCTGGACAAAATGAGGCAAAACATTCAACGGCACTATTTCAGAGAAGAAATGTCAACGCCTCATGAGGAGCTGAACAAAATCCCCAGACGGCATTGCGTGTAGGTGGTGGTAATGATGGGAAGGGATACTACATGTGGGGTCCTGACATGTACAAATTGTTGCATTGTGTAAGTTACAACATGACTGCCTTTTAAAGCAACTTTATGGGCCACAGGCCAGTCCAAGTTGTCCTGAAGGCAAGGAAATAACCTGCATTGAGATCACATATTCTTTATTACAGTTTCAGTGATCATTTAGTCACAGAAAACCATCAATCCTACAGTTTTCCCCATATGGCCTCACTCATAGATCACACAAAGGCTAACAAATAATAGTCTCTCCACTGAGTGGTTAGCACATGAGAGCTTGTCACTGTACCTTGGTACATATGACAGTAAACTTAACTAAAAGCCGCATCGCAGGAACCAGCAATGAGTAGTTGAACTAAAGTTTAGTGGAGGGTCTACAACTATTGTGTATGCATATGGAGCTTCTTGCTGTGCACACCTATTTTCTCTTTCTAGGTATTGGAAAAAAACAGGAATGGATTTAGTCCATTAGGAATCTTTACACAGACATTAGACATCTTGGAGTTTGTTCAAACTACTTGGAATTTACACAATGGGAATGAATGGTAAAGGACAATGCATTGAGAGTGTGGAGGTTTCCCACCATCCCTGCTGCATATATACACACAGTTTATAACAGGCAGCTTGTCCATGGGAGGATAATATAAGTTTCACAGTAAGCTGCTGGAAACATGCACTGCACCCTATGGTATTGCAAGATCTTGGGATGTTTGCAATGGTGAATTGAAAGTCACACATCGCAAGGGTGTGAAACTGGTGGTTAATGCTCTCTCACCGAGACAGAGATTAATGAGCAATACAAGAGGTAAGTTACGCAAGTTGTCTTCACACAGTTAGGGAGTGTGTATGTTTAGCTTTGATTACTTTTCTGAATAGTTTGGTCTGCCCACATCTGTTCCACCTCTCCCTTGCAACACAAGTGTCATTTACTACATATTGCAGAACAGACGAAAGCATCAAGATGCGGAAGGGACTGTTTACAGGTGGCAAAAAAACCCATTTCTTGGCCAATGCAAGTTCCCATTGATCCCCAAAATGGCAGACCACAAAAACAAAATGGCAGTCCACAAAATAACCACACGCATGCTCAGTAACCAGCTATCAGCATAATGCAGTGAAGGCATAGCTCGATCCCATTTTGTCATCAGGTGAGAGGTGGCATTTGGGGATGCAATCACTGAGCCCAAGCATCAATACATCGTGCTGAGCGGCACGGTGGCGCAGTGGTAGAGTTGCTGCCTTACAGCGCCAGAGGCTCGGTTTTGATCCCAACTATGGGTGCTTGTCACAAAGGAGTTTGAACGTTCTCCCCGCGACCGCGTGGGTTTTCTTGGTTTGGTATAATCGTAAAGGAAAGAACTGCAGATGCTGGTTTAAATCGTATAATTGTTATAATTGTAAATTGTCCTTAGTGTGAGTAGGATGAAGTTAGTGTGCAGGGATCGCTGGTCTGTTTCTGCACTGTATCGCTAAACTAAACTAAACAAATTTTTAAACTTCTCGCTTCCCAGTATCCAGGTCATTGGGGATCGACTCCTATCATTGAACATCACTGCTGTCTTTGGAGTCAGTGTCTGGGGTTCTTGACCCAAAGGAGCAAAGACCTTCTCCACGAAGACTTAGCAACCACTCTCTCCATACTTGGGGTAACTATCTAGCTCAGGTTTATTCCCTGCACAAAAGCATGTTGCTGCTTCTGTTGCTGCTGCATTCACAATGCACACCCTCAGCAGTGATGCAAGCTTACATGAATCAATGTGGGTCTGCTTTGACTGCAGCTAGAACATCACAATACTCATTGGAATGAGTAACACATTTCCTGGTGTTGTTAAGTGCACAACTTATTGGAAGTTTGTGCTTATTGGAATGAACGGTACACTAGGCACTGATCGCGTCACTCCAATAGGGCAGCACGTGGCGCAGCAGTAGAGTTCCTGCCTTACAGGGCTTAAGCGCCAGAGACCCGGCTTCGATTCCAACTATGGGTGCTGTCTGTACGGAGTTTGTATGTTCTGCCCGTGACTGCGTGCGTTTTCTCTGAGATCTTCGGTTTCCCCTCACACTCCAAAGACGTACAGGTTTGTAGGTTAATTGGCTTAGATCTGTATACTCGGTATAAGTGTAAATTGTCCCTAGTGTGTGCAGGATAATGTTAATGTGCTGGGATCACTAGTCAGCGCGGCCTCGGTGGGCCATAGGGCCTGTTTCCGCGCTGTATCTCTAAACTAAATAAGGCAACACAAACCTGGCATCTGCAAACATTTTAATCAAAAGGATTAAACTAAATCCTACATCACAACTAAATCCTACATTCTTGAGGCAATCAAATTTAGCTCTAACAATGTCTGCAAGACCTCAATTGCTTTTCCATAATCAAATCTGGGTTCTAGTCTCCAGCCAATACCGCACCCACATTTTGAGTGAAATAATCATTTAATGTTAACGAGTTTTGAAAGGAGTCACGTGTGCTCTTCGACAGAATAATAGATTGCAGTTTAAATGAGATCAAGGTCCTGGAGTTGTTTGGGAGGAGTGGGCTGGCTTTCTGTTATGAATCAGTACTGATATACTGGAGAGATGGTAGACCATAGCTTTGTGTATCACCAGCCACTGTAGCACAACATTCCACCACTGGGCAAGGAGAACAAGAATTATCTTCTATTGATAGACACAAAATGCTGGAGTAACTCAGTGGGCTAGGCAGCATCTCTGGAGAGATGGAATGGGTGATGTTTTGGATCGAGACCCTTCTTCAGACTGAAGAAGGCTCTCGACCCGAAACGTCGCCCATTCCATCTCTCCAGAGACGCTGCCTGTCCCGCTGAGTTATTCCAGCATTTTGTGTCTCCCTTCGATTTAAACCAGCATCTGCAGTTCTTTCCTACACAAATTATCTTCTGCTCATCGAACATCCTGCATTCTGTCACAGGATGGTAAGCAATAATAGGGAAATGGACAGATTGAGTTTAGAGGTACAGTGCGGAAACTGGCCCTTCGGCCCACTGGGTCCGTGCCGACCAGCAATCCCCACACATTATCACTACCCTACACACACTAGGGACAATTTCTACATTTACCAAGCCAACTAACCTACAAACCTGTACGTCTTTGGAGTGTGGGAGGGAACCAAAGATCTCGGAGAAAACCCACGCAGATCATGGGGAAAACGTACAAATTCCGTACAGACAGCATCCGTAGTCGGGATTGAACCCGGTTCTCTGGCGCTGCGTTCGCTGTAAGGCAGCAACTCTACCGCTGCGTCATGGTGATGGTGGCGTAACGCTCATGTGTTACCGTCACTCCCCTGTCTGGTACGGAACCCATTGATTGTCCCCGTTTCACTCCGAGGAGCTTGTCCAAATGGATGAAGTCGGCTGAAACGTATTCAGGGCACCGGACGAACAGCCTCAGTCATTGGTAGCGCTGCAAAGGAGCATTCAAAGGCTGTGTGTGATTAGAGTCAGGTGCCGGGTAGAAAGCCCACCATCATGGGTCGCATGTGGCCCCAGCGAGAGGTCTGGAAGATGTCCCAGAGGAAACAAGGTCGAGGGTTAACAGGAGCCAACAGAAAAATGCCTATGATAGACACACAATGTTGGAGTAATTCAGTGGGTCAGGCAGCATCTTCGGAGAAAAGGACTAGGTGACATTTCAGGTCGAGACCCTTCTTCAGACTCTCAATCTGAAACCTCACCTATTCCTTTGTGTCTATCTTCGATGTAAACCAACATCTACAGTTCCTTCCTACTGAAAAATGCCTCTGTCTGCTGAAGGGATATCTTGCAATCCGCTAATCATAACAAAACAAACCTGGCCGAGGAATGATATTTCTCACTGTAAACTAATCCTTCCATCATCCAGCAAGACATCTAGATGAAAGCACAGCAAGCGGTCACTTGCCCTGCACAGCCGCCCATCTCATTCAAAGAGCAGCCCAATGTGTCTCACTCTTGAGATCTTCCCAAACCACCTGAAAGTTTATCTTATCAATGCCAGCCCAACCCATAAGTAAAACAAGGGAGGCAGAATTGCAGAATAATAACTGGAACTGTACTGCAGGTCAGGCAGGGTCTGTGGAGACGTGAGCAGTGTTGAGGTCAATTACTTTTCAATGCAATTCAAAGACAGTTCTGGTGAGAAGTTGTTGACTGGAAATATTATCACTACTTGTTCTCCATGGCTCTGCCTCAACTTCTAGCCTTTTTTAATGTCAACATTATTGACATCTCGTAAAGCACCTCTGGTTTGCCGATGCATGTTATTTGCAAGTTACCTCAATTTGCCTCCTGCTCTGCGGGGTTTGTACCATAAGTAGAAATGGTGCACTGTCATTTACCCACCTCAATGATGCTCCTCAGATCCTGGACATACATTCGCTCGGTCTCGATTATTTCCATCACCACCCTGTCCACGTACGACAGTTTTGGATTGGGGGCCATGGCCCTGGTTGCGATGGGGGACATGGGGTGTTGACGGAAGTTGATGTTCGCCCGCTCCACCAAGTTGTTGTTGTTGTTGCGTTCCCGCTCGGCCTTGGGCATCCACAGGGGCGGTGCCAGCTCCAAGCCTATGTCAATGCCCGCCTGGGCTATGGTCTCCAAGGGGGCACGGCAATCCTGCAGGGAGCCCAAGGAGCTGGCACTGGCTGGGCGCTCGTAGTCAGAGCAGTCGGTGTTGACTGATGTGGAGCTGGTGGAGATGGTGACCGTGGACATCCTGTCATGGCTGCTCAAGGAAGAGGTGGAAGAAGTCCTGGGAGATTCTGGAGGAGACGAGAAGGAAAAAAAAGTAGAATGTGTCATTCTCTTCAAGCTTACGAGCATACTGCAAAAAGACCTGGCTCAATAGGCAAAGGTTGACAAGCTAGTTTCATTATTAGATCCATTGGTGCTTGGAGTGCCCAGGAACAGGCTGCTGCATCTACATCCCAGTCAAATCAACCCATGAGCACAATAGCCACTGTTAACCTCCATTTATAGCACATCATCAAAAAGGCATGCATTTATATATCATGCCTTGTACTATCCTGGAGTCCAACAAAGTATTTTTGAAGTATAGTTACTGTTGCTACATAGGAAATGTTCCTGCTAATTTGGGCTCCACAAGATCCCATACTTGAAAGCATGATAATGACTGCACCATCTATTTAAGTGCTGTTGATCAAGGGATAACTATCCTGACAGGACCCGGGGATAATCATCCTTGTTCTTCTTCTAATCAAATCCTGGGTGTGTTGAGGGGTGCTGTGTGGAGATAGTCATCTCCGAGACGGTCCCTCCAACATTCCAGCACTCCGCCAACAAAGGGGCGGCACGGTGGCGCAGCGGTAGAGTTCCTGCCTTACAACGGCAGAGGCCCGGATTTGATCCTGACTACGGGTGCTGTCTGTACAGAGGTTGTACATTCTTCCCGTGACCATGTAAGTTTTCCCCGGGTGCTCCGGTTTCATCCCACATTCCAAAGACGTAAAGGTTTGTACCAAAACCAGGCTTAATAAATATATTTTTAAACGTTTCCTAAAACAGAAAGTTCATTTCAAGTTCTGTTTGATTGGCTTTGGTAAAAATTGTAAATTGTCCCTAGTGCGTGGGATAGTGCTAGTGTATGGGGATCGCTGGTCGGCGTGGACTAGGTGGGCCGATGGGCCTGTTTTGGGCTGTACCTCTAAAACTAAAACTGAGAGGGGAAAGATTTAATAGGAATCTGAGTGGTAACCTTTTCACACAAAGGATGGTGGATGTATGAACAATGTGCCAGAGGAGGTTGTTGAGGCAGGTAACGTTTAAGAAACATTTAGATCGGTACATTAAAAGGTCAGGATTAGAAGTATATGGGCCAAAACGCAGGCAGATAGACAATAGACAATAGACAATAGATGCAGGAGTAGGCCATTTGGCCGTTCGAGCCAGCACCACCATTCAATGTGATCATGGCTGATCATCCCCAATCAGTACCCCGTTCCTGCCTTCTCCCCATATCCCCTGACTCCGCTATTTTTAAGAGCCCCATCTAGCTCTCTTGAAAGCATCCAGAGAACCTGCCTCCACCGCTTTCTGAGGCAGAGATGGGTCTAGTGTAGATGGAACATGTTGATCGGTGTGGGCAAGTTGTGCCGAAGGGCTCTGTATCACTCTATTGCTCTATAAAACTCACCGGAGTGTCAGACTGGATTATGCGCTGGAATCTCTAAAGTGGGACCCCAATCTACACTGCCTTGATTCTGACAAGTTTAACTTCATCAGAGACCCTTCATCAGAAGAAGAGCGTCACCCATTCCTTCTCTCCAGAGTTGCTGCCTGTCCCTCTGAGCTACTCCAGCATTTCTTGTCCATCTTCGGTGTGAACCAGCATCTGCAGTTCCTCCCTACACAAGTTTAACTTTCATCCCATACCTGGCCAGCAGCTCACCCTCATCCCAGACCATTCATCACGCACGTTGCTCTGCACTATTCTAGCATCGCTGTTCTCGGCAGCAAACATTGGCTCCTGCTGTCAAATTCAAAATTCTAATCCCCGAACCTCCTCCCCATTCAAAGCCACAGAAAACCACAAATGGGGAAAATGAAGGACGTTACTTCAGCATGCGTTAAGCTGCAGAAGGTGTCATTCACCTTGTGTCTGACACAAAAACATATCCTTCATTAAAGTCTTTCCCTGATCTCCTTAACCCATTTTCTGTTCCGTTTAGGAGGATTACAGTGGGGGAGGAGGTTGTGTACTACACTGTGCCTTCCCTGTACTACACTGCTAAGCTCTGGCCATCGTTCAGGGTTGGAGACCCACAGGGGCTTTGTGGAACAGGACAACAATAAATGCTGGTAAAAGCAGGCGAGATCTCGTCCCAGCTTGGAGGGAGGGAGGGAGGTGAAGGGATATCTGTAGTTAGATTAGACAAAGAGATTACTGTACGCAAACATTTAGGTCCTGCAGTTTGCGAGGAAGGGATCAACCTCCACCGCGGCTCAACCTTCCGCCACCACCCATCCCCCGGCCACCAACCCACCTGCCCTCCCCTCCCATTCCTTATCACAACTCATACTTTATGCTTAGGAAGGAACTGCAGATGCTGCTTTATGCCAAAGATAGGTACAAAAAGCTGGAGTGACTCAGCGGGTCAGACAGCATCTCTGGAGAAAAGGAATAGGTGATGGTTCGGGTTGAGACTCTTCCTCAGACCCGAAACGTCACCCATTCGTTCAGTCTGACCCGCTGAGTTACTCCAGTTTTTTGTGTCTATCTTCATACTCTATGACCCTATGACAGGGAGTGTCTAGAACTGGAGGTCATAGCCTCAGAATTAAAGGACATTCTTTTCAGAAAGAGATGAGGAGAAATTTCTCTAGTCAAAGAGTGGTTAATCTGTGGAATTATTTTCCACAGAGGGCTGTGGAGGCCACGTCAATGGATATTTTTAAGCCAGAGATAGATAGAATCTTGATTAGTACGGGTGTCAGAGGTTATGGGGAGAAGGCATGTGAATGGGGTTAGTAGGGAGAGATAGATCAGCCATGATTGAATGGCGGAGTGGACATGATGGGCTGAATTGCCTAATTCTACTCTTATCATTTATATCACATGACCTTATAACCCACAATGGCTCCTTGTGCTAAGTTCAAAATTCTAACAAATGTACGGGTCGTGCACAAATCGGGCATTCGTAACCCTGGGGAAGACCTCTATTAGTTTTACTTCTCATTGATGGACGGGTCCAGCAGGTACGCAGGTCATAAGGGCAGAAGTGATGGGGCAGAATTAGGACCATTCGGCCCATCAAGTCTACTCCACCATCCAAACATGGCTGATCCATCCCTCCCTCCTAACGCCATTCTCCTGCCTTCTCCCCAGAACCCCAGACATGCTACGCAGTTAAGATTTAAATTCTTTGACCCAGTACCTCCAGCCTTTCTATGGATAGGAATGTATTGGAGGGATATTATCCATGTGCTCCAGTTTAGTTTAAAGATACAGTGCGGAAACAGGCCCTTCGGCCCATCGAGACCGCTCCGACCAGCAATCCTCACACATTAACGCAACCCTACACACACTAGGGACAGTTTTTACACATACACCTAGCCAATTAACCTACATAGCTGTACGACTTGAGTGTGGGAGGAAACCGAAGATCTTGGAAAAAACCCACGCAATCGCGGGGAGAACATAAAAACTCCGTACAGACAGCACTCATAGTCGGGATCGAACCCGGGTCTCTGGCGCAGCAAGCGCTGTAAGGCAGCAACGTTACCGCTGTGCCATTGAGCACAGTCATGCAGCAAGAAAACAGATCCTTCAGCCCACCAGTTCCATGTCATACACCCGTCTATAGCAGTCTATTATAGAGGGTGTCCCCCCTCCCATGCTATGAAGCTTTTGCGTTTTTCAGCTTGAAATTGTGCGATCTGGTGCATACCATAGCGAGTCTTTTAACACACTTGAATGCAATAGTTATGCTTTAAATTGGGTTAATTATGAATAAGGTTAGGCTAAATTACATTCCTAATTACATTCCACAGTAAAGCCAGGCTCTGATCAACAGGTGCAGCACATGAATGATCTTAGTGTATTCATGTATGGAAATCAGATTGTAACCAAGCACTTTGCCCATGTTGACCAACCTGGGTCTAACTGCACACCTGCTATTAATCCCGACTCTGACTCAAGTTGCTTACCTTCTCACATTCCTGACCCCGAGTCCAGCCTTACACCTTCCCCCCCTATTCTAACCTGATCATAGCTGCTTACCTACTTAGGTTCCCAGTGCTGAACACTCCCATTATCCCAGCTTTGACTGCACATCTAGTACTATTCCAGACCTTGACTCTGGATGCACACTTGGCCTTTCTCCTAGACCCTCTGCACTGACAATATATCGGGCCCACACTTAAAGCCCCATATCTGACCCCGTGGACTTAACCTATTACATTAAAGTCCACAGGTGCTTGTATAATGTGGTAATCTTTAATGGGGCACTTTATGGACCAAATTTTCTACAACAAAGTTGGCTTCCTTGATATCTAACATACTAGTTACTTTATCAAAGAAGTCATCAATTGGTTGAACAAAATTTCTCATCCATAAAATTATAATCACTCAGCTGTATAAGTATTCTGTTACCATTTCCTTAATTTTCCTTTTCCAGAACAAACTGTCCTGAAGTCATTTTCACCCCCAATATTTTGAGTATTTTGCTGTCTTCCTCTCAGCTGGGACTTTTCCGAAATGCAAAGTCCAACAACAATATATATTTAAGCAATAATATTCTATATGATATGATCTTGAGAGTACATAATATTTTCTGTGGTATTCATAACACAACAATGATAAAAAGATCTTTGTTTTGATTGCACCTACCAACATGCATACATTATTATATTACAGTTAGTATGTACCAAGGGCAAATTTTTGTTCCAATGCTCCCCATTCCCAATTACTTTTACATTGAAGTGATTGAAATCCAAGTGAAGTTTATATAGCATCAGAAAAATAAAACTTCTGGAATGGATGATATTCATTAAGCAGTTGGAGTCAGTATCAGCACAATTACTATATTAAACTTTGCATCTTCAGATGTCCTGGTTCATGCTAAAACTAAAGACAAATAATAACCTCCTCACACATTCCCCTGCAAGTATCTTTGTCACTCCTTTAAAATATGCCCTGTCTTTGAACAAGCTCTTAAACATCACGTCTGAATCCGTTTCCATCTGATTACACTCCTTGAGGATGTTCATCTACGTGTTCAATTAATAAAACAACGAGATTGGGGACATTTCTATTCAACCTGTCAAAGGAATTTTTGGTGGGGGGGGGGGGGTTAGAAATAGTCAGTGAGGTAAACAAACATAATAGTTGATTGTCATTTGCCACTAGTGCTACCTTCCCAATATTTAATTGAAGGAAATAATGGATTATCGGGGCTGTATGTTGTGACAGACAGCCTGATACCTTGCATGTCATTTTAATATTACACTTATCCCATCCCCCTGGATATTCCGGATTAATAAAGTAAGGTTTTGTCAATTAATTACAAATCAGGCTAATTACAAATCAATAACATTAGCCAACTCCGAAACACAAAGTGCTGAGCATTGGGATCCAGACATCACGGACAACTGGCCTCAGTTCCCCGCTCACATCTGGCAGTGCTCTCTGATGAACCAAGAGCCGCTGAGCGTTTTTGAAAGTGGGGGGGCTGAGCAATCACTGATCACTGGTCTTGAGGGTACCCGGCAAGGGAGTGGAGAAACTGAGTGGGGGGAGGGTGTGGGGGGGGGTGTCCCCTTCCACGGTTGGGACCTTTTGAAATTTGATGTACTAAAATCATGTTTTAGTGCTTTGTAGAAGTATGATTTCAATGTTTTTTGTTTGAAGTATTTTTAAGAGGTAACTTTTTAAGGGGTAACTTTTTCCACACAAAGGGTGGTGGGTGTATGGAACAAGCTGCCAGAATTGGTAGTTGAGGCAGGTACTATCCCAACATTTAAGAAACAATTAGACTGATACATGGACAGGACATGTTTGGAGGGATATGGATCAAAAGCATGCAGTGTAGCTGGGACATGTTGGCGGGTGTGGGCAAGTTGGGCCGAAGGGCCTGTTTTGACACTGTATCATGCTATGACTACATTATACCTCCACCATGTATAAATGCTTCAAAATCGAGTGGTCGAGTTTTATTGCCATATAATCAAGCATAGAAAATAGGCGCAGGAATAGGGCATTCGGCCCTTTGAGCCAGCACTGCCATTCAATATGATCATGGCTGTTCATCTAAAATCAGTACCTCTTTCCTGTTTTTTCCCCATATCCCTTGATTTCATTGGCACCAAGAGTTAAATGTAACTCTCTCCTGAAAACATCCAATGAATTGGCCTCCACTGTCTTCTGTGGCAGAGAATTCCACAGATTCACAACCCTCTGGGTGAAAAAAAAGTTTGTCCTCATCTCAATCCTAAATGGCCTACCCCTTGCTCTTAAACTGTGACCTCTGGTTCTGAACTCCCCCAACATCGGGAACAGTATTTTCCTGCAGTTACAGTAAGTGTAAATCTAGCAGGCAAGCTGGATTTGAAGGCCACTATCTTCCACTGCTTCTACCAAGTGCTTCCAGCAGCCATTGGCTGTCTTCCAGGATGCACCAAGCTGCAGCCTGATCCATGCCGGTCACCAGGGCGAATTGGGCGCAGATACTCTCACGGCAGCGGCGCGACGCTTTCGACGCCTCTGACGGCCGTGGACTATTGCACTGAGGCTGTTTCATGGCCAGAGCTGCAGCGAGTGACTCACCAGCCCGGCAAACACTCGCCAGCCCCGGCTCCCCGTCCACATCTGCCCCTTCTGCTTCCCTCCCTCCCTCCGTCCCGGCTCTCCAACACCCACGACCAGGTTGCTCAGAACACAGCAGCCCCTCGTCCTGAGCCGGAGACATTGAAACATGTCTAGCCAAAAAACTGGCCCCCCCAGTTCCGCGGCCCATGTACCTCTCTCCTGCCACTCGCCGGCCTCGCTCATGTCAGCCGCTTCCCGCAAATCCTTAAGTTCCGACTGCCACCTGGCAGCACGTGGCCTTACTTGCTGCACTGGGTGACACTCATTCACTGCCTGGTCCCTGTCTTTCAATGTAAATTTGCTCCACGCGCTTTGGAGCTGTGTGACGGTTCAGTCAAGTTAGAATATCAGAGAATAAGAGTGCTGCTGTCTTGTCAACAGATGCGCACACAAGAAGTTGATATTAGTTTTGACATTCGCGTTGATCACAGAATTTCTCATGACAGAGCGTGAGAAATTTGTGATCAGCGTGAGAGTGTGAGAATTGGGCAAAATGCGTGATTCTCACGCTCAATGCGTGGGAGTTAGCAGCTCTGAAGAGGACTCTCTTGTGCTTCTACAGGTGTACAGTAGAGAGCATATTGACTAGTTGCATCACACCCAGGACCAAAGACAACTACAAAAAGTGGTGAACACTGCTCAGTCCATCACAGGTACTGATCTCCCCACCATTAAAGGCCTCAAAAAGGCAGCCAGCATCATCAGAGACCCACACCACCCTGGCCACGCTCTCATTTCACTCTTGCCATCGGGAAGAAGATATAGGAGCCTGGAAACTGTAACATCCAGGTTCAGGAACATCTTCTTCCCTGCAGCCATCTGATGATTAAACACTACAACCTCTAAAGAAGCTCTGAACTACATAGACTTGGAGAGCATTGGTTTTGTCTTTTTTGCACAATATATATACATATACATGCACACAGAACTTTTTTTTGATTATTAAATTGTTTTACAGGGTACTATTTTTACATATTCCATTGTGTTGCTGCAAGTAAGAATTTCATTCTTTTGTCAGGGCCATATGACAATAAAACTCTTGGCCCTTCTTCAATGACTCATGCAGTCATTTATTCAACCGCATTATTTCACTTTTCCCCCACACCCAGACATTTTTCCTTCTTCCAGGGAATATCCCATTTAATTTTGAAACTTATGAATGAAACTGCGTCAACACTATTTTAGACAGTAAATATCAGATCACAAGTCAACGCACATCATGGGATTTCTATCATGCCTTCGGATCCTCTGCCAACAACCACCATTTGTCCTTGACCCACCTGCCCGTAGAAACTATTGAGGTAGAATAAGCAGACTCAATTTTGTTTTGGTCTTTTAAAGAGCCAAAAAGTTTTACTGCCATTAAAATATCTTTGAAGGTCACTCAGTCTAGTAACTGGAGAGCTGCTGCGGTCAATTTGAGTGCAGCAAATGCCATGAACACGAGGTGATAATCAACAAAGAACATCCAAGGCAGGAAAATATTTGTCCAGAACACTGCGTGAAATTTGCCACTTTCCTTTGAAAAACATAGTACGGTCTTTAACCACCACCTGAGATCATAAGACTGAGCCACAACTAAAAAGGCTTTCATTTGTTCTTTATGACAGTTAGATAGCAGGTGTGTTTGACTAAGGCACAGCTTTTGGAAGACGGAATTAAATAAAAGGTCAGAGACAATCCACTTCCTCTTTGAAATCCTCGTGGTCACATGATACAATAACATGGGCCATCGCTACAGCAATGATTAAATCATTTGAGCTATATCGGACCCGGATTCAAAACAAGGATGGCCCCTTTGATGAAAGCTTTGGGCATCATAGACCAAAATAGCACTTCAATGTACAGTGTCCTCCATAATGTCTGGGACAAAGACCCATCGTTTATTTATTTGCCTCTGTACTCCACAATTTGAAAAAAAATCACATGTGATTAAAGTGCACATTGTCAGATTTTATTATTATATTATTATAAGTTATTATACATTTTGGTTTCACCATGTAGAAATTACAGCTGTGTTTATACATAGTCCCCCCCCCATTTCAGGGCACCATAATGTTTGGGACACATGGCTTCACAGGCGTTTGTAATTGCTCAGGTGTGTTTAATTGCCTCCTTAATGCAGGTATAAGAGAGCTCTCAGCACCTAGTCTTTCCTCCAGTCTTTCCATCACCTTTGGAAACTTTCGCATCTTGCAGTGTAGCCTCTGTATTTCTATTCATGAAGTCTTCAGCGGACAGTGGTCATTGCTGTTTATCAACATGAGGGCCAAATTGTGCAAATGAAAGTCAAACAAGTCATTATGAGACTGAGAAACAAGAATAAAACTGTTAGAGACATCAGCCAAACAGGCTTACCAAAACCAACTGTTTGGAACATCATTAAGAAGAAAGAGAGCACTGGTGAGCTTACTAATGGCAAAAGGACTAACAGGCCAAGGAAGACCTCCACAGCTGATGACAGAAGAATTCTCCCTATAATAAAGAAAATCCCCCAACTCCTGCCCGACAGATCAGAAACACTCTTCAGGAGTCAGGTGTGGATTTGTCAATGACCACTGTCCACTGAAGACTTCATGAATAGAAATACAGAGGCTACACTGCAAGATGCAAAGTTAGCAGCAAAAATAGGATAGCCAGGTTACAGTTTGCCAAGAAGTACTTAAAAGAGCAACCACAGTTCTGGAAAAAGGTCTTGTAGACAGATGTGACGAATATTAACATAGCAGAGTGATGGCAAGAGCAAAGTATGGAGGTGAGAAGAACCGCCCAAGATCCAAAGCATACCACCTTATCTGTGAAACACGGTGGTGAGGGTGCTATGGCCTGGGTATGTATGGCTGCTGAAGGTACTGGCTCACTTATCTTCAACAACTGCTGATGGTAGTAGCATAATGAATTCTGAAGTGTATAGACACATCCTATCTGCTCAAATTCAAATAAATGCCTCAAAACTCATTGGCCGGCGGTTCATTCTACAGCAAGACAATGATCCCAAACATACTGCTAAAGCAACAGAGGAGTTTTTCAAAGCTACAAAATGGTCAATTCTTGAGTGGCCAAGTCAATCACCTGATCTGGACCCAATTGAGCATGCCTTTTATATGCTGAAGAGAAAACTGAAGGGGACCAGCCCCCAAAGAAGCATAAGCTAAAGATGGCCGCAATACAGGCCTGTCAGAGCATCACAAGAGAAGACACCCAGCAACTGGTGATGTCCATGAATCACAGACTTCAAGCAGTCATTGCGTGCAAAGGATATGCAACAAAATACTAAACATGACTACTTTCATTAACATTACATTGTTGTGTCCCAAACATTATGGTGCCCTGAAATGGGGGGACTATGCATAAACACTGCTGTAATTTCTACATGGTGAAACCAAAATGTATAAAAACGGCCTTTATTTAAAATCTGACAATTTAGCCACATGTGATTTTTTCTATTACAAATCTCAAATTGTGGAGTACAGAGGCAAATAAAAAATTATGGGTCTTTGTCCCAAACATTATGGAGGGCAGTGTATATACAGAAAGTGGGAGTTCTTCTTCTTCTTCTTCTTGCGTATGGCGTTCACAGCTTAAAATTGTAGGACAACGTTCTATTTGATCTTATTTGATTGTGCACGGCATGTTGATTCCTTTCGTCGAAACAGGGTGGCCCATGTGAAGGTTGCAATCTCCCACCCCAAAGTGGGAGACTTTAGAAATACAGTGCGGAAACAAGCCCTCTGGCTGAGTCCGCGCTGACCAGCGATCGCCGCACACTCACACTATCCTACGCACTAGGAACAATTTCCAATTTTACCAAAGTGGAATGGGGGAGGAAACTGGAGCATCTGGGGAAAACAGCCACAAACATTTCACTTGCACTACACCATCTAGGTATTTTAAGTACTATTCTCGTGGCATCATAATAAGCTACTGTAAGCTTGCTTTTCTGTAGTTTGACCATAGGTGTGCAGTATAGAGTGGTATACAATATGATCTGAACAGAGATAACTTCACTCCATCTGTACATGCACTGAATTTGCATAAAAGAATGTTTGCTTGTGCATACATCATGCAGCGTTGCCTATAAATATCGGCATCATCTGTCATTTGTTCTGTAATAAAATGTTCAAGATATTTTACCTTATTACTGGCACTAAGATCATTATCAGACAATTAAAAATCAGGACGTTTATAAGAATGAGTTGTGATCTCAGAGAGCCATAAAACTCTTACTGGGTTTGACATGTTAGAGGCAGATCTCATGTTTCCCCGGCTGGGGTGTCTAGAACCAAAGGGCGACAATGCTATATGACTGTGATCAAGGATCTAAATTCAGAGGTGTTGCAAGGGATTGGAAACGAGTGTGGTACAAATTCCAGTCCATCGTCATACCTCGGAATGTGGAGAGAACCATATAACCATATAACAATTACAGCACGGAAACAGGCCCTCTCGGCCCTTCCAGTCCGTGCCGAACATTTATTTTCCCCTAGTCCCATCAACCTGCACTCAGACCATACCCCTCCATTCCCTTCCCATCCATATACCTATCCACTTTACTTTTAAATGTTAAAATCGATCCTGCCTCCACCACTTCTGCTGGAAGCTCATTCCACACAGCCACCACTCTCGGAGTAAAGAAGTACCCCCTCACGTTACCCCTAAACTTGTGTCCCTTCATTCTCATGTCATGCCCCCTTGTTTGAATCTTCCCTACCCTCAATGGGAAAAGCCTATCCACGTCAACTCTATCTATCCCTTTCATCATTTTAAAGACCTCAATCAAGTCCCCCCTTAACCTTCTGCGCTCCAAAGAATAAAGACCTAACTTGTTCAACCATGGGACAAAATGGGATTTGTGTAGGATTTGCCTAACTGCGTGCTTGCCGTTTGACAGTCTCAGTGGAGCATAGGGCCTGTTTCCATGCTATGTGATACTATTTAGCACAGCTCGATATTGAGATCCACAGGGTCATTTTCCTCTCAAAGATGTCACACTCAATGCACGTGATGTCTCAAAATATCTACGTACTGTATCCTACAGCAGATTCGAGAAAGGCCTTATTTGGAAACATGCTGCTCTTCATTACACTTTTACCAGTTGGTTGCCAACTCTGTTTGGCTGTATTCCTGAGAGTTTCATGACCTCTTGTCTTTGGTTAATTTGACGTGGAGTTGATAAGATGTAGGACCCACTCAGAGAGATGTAGCGTGTACGTGCTAAGTGCCCCACTTAGCCACAACAAATGGACCTCAACAATCTGAATGTAAGTTAGGAGGGAAAGGGGAGAAAGTGTCACGTTGAGCATGGGAGCCAAATATAATATCAGTACTCATGTATTTTATTTTGAAGAGCTGACTAAAGCAGTGGACAGTGGATGTTATTTATACAAATGTTATTTATATGGGCTTCTGGAAAGCATTTGGAGACCTATATAAATGGATATCTTACAGCGCCAGAGCCCCGGATTAGATCCCGACTATGGGTGCTAGTATGGAGTTTGTACGTTCTCCCCGTGAGCGTGTGGGTTTTCTCTGGATGCACCGGTTTCCACCCACACTCCGAAGACATACAGCTTTGCAGGTTAATTGGTTTGGGTGAAAATTATAAATTGTCCCTAGTGTGTAACATAGTGCTAGTGTACGGGGATCGCTGGTCAGCGTGGACTCGATGGGCCAAAGGGCCCAATTCCTCGTTGTATCTCTGAACTAAACTAAATCAAATCAGTGTCAGACAACTTGGTAGAGAGAGAGAAGACTGCACCTTGTAGTTCAGCTTCGCCACTACCACATGCAAGGCTGTATCATTGCAACAAAGGCTGTGCAGCAAACCACAGAACAGCTGAAGTAGTGAAAACCAACCAAAGGCTCTTTGCACAAGTTGACGCTTGTTCCACTTCTCCCAGACTCAACAATTAGATGTTGGTGGGGCTGCAGCTTAAGCGCGCAGATGCCTCAACATGCTCACCAGGAAGTGTCAATAGCTGCCACTTTGGAGAAAATGGGCTACACTAGCAATGCAGATGCTCGTCTCCCCACCCCATTGCTCCCGTTCATTCACAGGACCTTCTCAGTGTCACCAAAATCCCACGGTTTTCCCCGTGCTGGATGATTTCATTCAATCACTTTGAGTGTGTCTGTAGTCACTTGCAAGCCAGACCATGAAGAAGGGTTTTGGCCCGAAACGTTGCCCATCTCCTTCGCTCCTTAGATGCTGCTGCACCCGCTGAGTTTCTCCAGCCTTTTGTGTACCTACAGTCAAGAACGGTACATGGTCTTCCCAAATAAATACACAGTAAAGCAGATGGCTTGCTGCAACAATTCAGCTGTCTTATGGTCACTGTTTTTATTTTGACTCAAAATCTTCCGAAATATTTCAGTGTAAAATTTTGTGACTGCTGTGTTGGGATTTGAACTTGTGCTTCGAGTTATTTTCCAGGCCTCTATGCCATTCAATAGCTTAATCACTATGTTACCATTCCCCAGCCAGTTATGGGAGATAGACACAAAATGCTGGAGTAACTCGGCAGGACAGGCAGCATCTCTGGATAGAGGGAATGGGTGATGTTTCGGGTCGAGACATCTTAGCTCTTAGGGCCAAGGGAATCAAGGGATATGGGGGAAAAAGCCAGAACGGGGTACAGATTATGGATGATCAGCCTAATGGCCTGCTCCTGCACCTATTTTCTATGTTTCTATGAGGCCCTTCTTCAGACTGATGTCAGGTGAGGAGATGGATAGATAAGGAAGTGGAAGGTGTTAAAACAGGCCAAAGGGGATGGAGATCAAGGAAAATACAGAATAGATCATTGTTAGCTGGGAGAAGGTAACAACCAAGCAAACAGAGATAAAATGCAGTCAGAGTCAAGTCAGACTGGTCTGAGAACTGGGAAGGGGGAGTGATGGAGAGAGAGAGAGGGAAAGCAAGGGTTACTTGAAGTTAGAAAAGTCAATGTTCATACCGCTGCGGGGTGCAATCTGCCCAAACAAAATATGAGGTGCTGTTCCTCCAATTTGTGCTGGGCCTCACCCTGACATTGGAGGAGGCCCAGGCCAGAAAGGTCAGTGTGGGAATGGGAGGGGGAGTTAAAGTGTTTAGCAACTGGGAGATCAGGTAGATTTAGGCAGACAGAGCAGAGGTGTTCAGGGAACCGACAGCCGAACATGGGCTTGGGAGACTTGGCTGATGATTTACACACAGCATGGACAGCAATGTGATCATGACTGGACAATTAACATTACCTCAGCAGCAGAATATCTCAAAGGCAGGCATACAGTGCTGGAGTAACTCAGCAGGTCAGGCAGCATCTCCGAAGAGAGGGAATAGGTGACGTTTCGGGTCGGAACCCTTCTTCAGACTAAAAGAGAGAGGTGGGGAGGTGATACCGGAGGCAAGAAAAGTTCAGAAAAACATACCTTGAGTAGCATTCACAGTGTAGGAGACAAAATATGTAGGAAGGAACTGTAGATGCTGTTTTTTTACCGAAGGTAGACACAAACTGCTGGAGTAACTCAGCAGGTCAGGCTGCTTATCTCAACTGGCTGGTTCAATAAGAGTGCTGTTGAATCTTTTATTCATTCACAGGGTAGGCAGGGCATCAGTTTAATGTTCTGTTAGCAAAGATGGCATCTCAGTACCACACTGGAGCACATTCTAGGCTATGTCTGCAAACCTCTGGAGCAGGATGAGCTCATAACCCTCAGATTTGGAGCCATTCAATGCCTGGGGAGCAAGCCCATAACTTAATGGTGTGCCACCATTTCAGATGGTCAACCACAAAAGGGCACTGTGTTTTTGTAACAATCTATAGCCTGGTAATAAAGGAGAGCACAATTTTTATTTTTACAATCAGTGACATGTAATTAGGACCGAGTAAAAAAAACAAACTGCTGGAGGAACACAGTATATCAAACAGCATCTGTGGAGGGAATGGACAGACAATGATTCAAGTACCTTGGGCTATGCTTTGCTTTTGCACTACACTAGGTTTTTTATTTATTGAACTACTTTCTTTGTTCGTTTATTATATTATTCATCCAGTAGGAGAAATAGAGGACCAGAGGACGTAGGTTTAAGGTGAAGGAGAAAAGATTTTATAAGACTCGGAGGGGTAACTTTTTCACACAAAGGGTGGTGGGTGTATGGAACAAGCTGCCGGAGGAGGTAGTTGAGGCTGGGATAATTGCAACGTTTAAGAAACAGCTTACATGGACAGGTACATGGACAGGACAGGTTTGGAGGAATGCAGGCTAAAGGCAGGCAGGTGGGACTACTGTAGTTGGGACATGTTGGCTGATGAGGGTAAGTTGGACAGAAGAGTCTGTTTCCATGCTGTATTACTCCATGACTGTTTACAAATCTGCAGTGCTGCTGCAAATAAAGATTTAATTGCTTCATCTCGGTATATAGAAAAATCAAACACTCTTGACTTGAGTCGAAACCCTTCTTTAGATTTAATCAATTTAATCAAGAACATTTATACATAGCAAGGGTTATCTAAAAAAGTTTGTTTTTTTAAATGTTGGTTTAAAATGCAGGAGCCCATGTTACATTAATTGAATGGAAACCTGGATAGGAACAGAATGGCAATCTCATTGGGATTCTCCAAGCTAATTCTCCCCACTTTAAGCAAAACCAAAACCAAAACCAAAACCATCACTCAGCGGGTCAAGCAGCATCTGTGGCAGAGTTCTGCTTGCACTTTTGTTTTTACCGCTCTGGATTCCAGCATCTGCAGTCTCTTGAGATTCTCCTCTCTCTTCTCCCACACTTACTTGATCCCATCTGATCCTTAAATTTATTTCTTCCTCATGATCTTAACTCCATCTATTTTACACTGCAAGGGCAAGAAAGTCCTACCATTTCCACACCGAGACTAAAGGTAAATGCGAGAGAAATCTTTAATGAGATCAGATATAGTACACTAGACCAGGTGCGGACCAATTGGGCCTGCCCCCAAGGCAATATTCCACCACTGACCCATAGCCCCCAACTGTGCAGGTGTGGCTGATGGGCTCCCGTTTTGACTCCAAAGATCCCTGTTGTGATGCAAGTCATGGCAACCATCCCCCAACTGCGTAGGCATGGCCGGCAAGTGGGAACGCGACTGTGACGGTTTTAAAGTTCAAATTGGCAATAACTTGTAAAAAATAAGATCAATGTGAACGCATCTCACTCTCCCCGAGAGATTCAGGATCCCATTGTGACGTCATTGTAATGCAGCTGTCAGGCAGGGCAAGTAGAAAAGTGGTTTGAAAAGAGATTTTTGTAAAGTTTAAAATGTCAGTAACTTGTAAAATATAACATCAATCTCAACGAAACTTGGCTATTGCATGCCGCAGAACAATGGTGAGTAAGGTGGACTAAAAATTGTAGCGCCATCGTGGACCGTTTTGGCGGAGTTTCCAGGACTCACTCACACGCAAACAATCAAACAAACAAGATGAGTTTTAGTAATATAATAATACATTTTGCATTTCTCTTCAAATGGAAATAATATACCATCCTTGAGAGACGGGATAATCCCCATCTTGATGATCCTATCCCCATCCCTATGATCTCTAAACGTTAACGATCAATAAAAGGAACATGATCCTGTTCAGACTTCCCCAAATTCATTCTTATAAATTTTGGTTGTGCCATCTTTTATTTCCCCAATACCTATAATCGACATCAAAGAGGAGGGTGTACAGTGTGAACCTTGGGATATTGGAAAGTCTTTTGGACACGTACATGGATGGAAGTTTTAGGGGGATAAGGGCCCTAGCGCAGGCAAATGGGACTAGTTCAAGAAGCAACTTTGGTTGGCATGGAAAAGGTGGGCCAAAGGGCCCGTTTGCATTATTTACAAATACGACTCTAACTACCCAGCATGATGTTACATCAGAGTTGAAGTAGACCACTTTATGAAAAATGGGCAGACTGTTTAAATATGTTATAATACTGTAATGTAATCAAAGGATAACATCTTGAACTCTAACCAAAATTACACCATCATTATGCAGGCAGAATGCAGAATGCAAGAGGTCCAATGGGCTATCTAGAGTTAAGTTTACTGTCATGTGTACCGAGATACAGCGAAAAGCTTTTGTTGTGTGCCAAGCAGTCAGTGGAAAGACTATACATGATTACAATCGAACCAACCACAGTGTTCAGATCCAAGATAACGGGAACAATGTGAATAATGCTTTGTGCAAGATAAAGCAAGTAATGTCCAATCAAAGACCAATCACGGCCTCCAATACCTGAATACTTGTCTGGGAACTGTTTTGCCTGTTCAATGTCTATCCAACTGTGCGTTGGTGTACAAGGCAGGTGAATAGAAGAGGGGGTCACAGTGTATAAACGTACTGCCTCATGCTTTGAGGTCCATCATTCCCACCGCGCCCCGACCTCAAGTATGAAGACGGTGGAGGATCACAGCTTAAGTGCATCTTTCAAATGGCATGGCTGACAGTCAATGGACAAATCCCCAGCTACCACACGCAATTCTAACCAACAGCCTCACCCAAACACCACACAAAGAAAACAGGACACAGCTAGGAAAATAAACAAAACGGAAGAAGATAACCATTCAAATTCTACTCGGGGCTGCAGCACATAGCTACGAATGTGTGTGTGTGCGCGTGTGAGAATAAACAAGCTCCTCTTTGCACTGCATCAAACAGGCAGTGGCTCATTTCAATGGCAGTCCTTCTGCTGCTCAGGAAATGTAAATCAGTGGTTGTGGTGAACCAGTCCAGCTCCTGGTGGGAAGGGCTTGACATGTTCCAATTCCCAGCTGATGGCCAGTATACACATCCATGTCAGTACACATACTATTTCCCAGCAGATAGCCAGTGTACATGGTGCAAATACATGTACCAATTTATAGCAGACAGCATTGTACACAGTGCCAGTTTGCATACCAGCACCCAGCTGGTGACCAGTATACACATCCATGCTAGTACATGTACAAGCTCCCAGCAGATAACCTGTGTACGTGGTGCAAGTGCATGTACAAGTTCCCAGCAGTGTACATGGTGAAAGGGCACGTACCAGTTCCTAGCAGATGGCATTTTACACAGTGCTAGTACACATGCCAGTTCCAGCAAGTACACCATGTATGATTCAGTGCCATAACACATGCCAGCTCCCAATCTGAGGTCGGTGTACACCAGTCCCAGTACACATGCCTGCTCCTAACAGCTGCTCAAATGCCAAGAGAGACAACAGTTAAAATAAATCATATGTAGCGAATTGGAACAATCAAATTCTTACTTGCATCACCACAACAAGTCTGTAAACACAGTACTCAATAGATAATACAACAGACAAATGTTCAGTGAAATAAAAACCACCAATATAGAGCAAAAACTAAATAAAGTTGTATTAGTGCCATTATACTTGTCATCTCCGAGCATGGGTCAAGTGGATACATCAATGCCAGCACACATACCAGCTTCCAGTAGGGAGCCAGTGAATGCGTGAAGCTTCGTAACCCTTGTGTTCTCTATCTCTCTCCGACCCTTCCCAACCCTAGTTCTCCAACTAGTTTCACTGTCCTCCTGATTAATTTTACTGTTTGTATGCCTCATTGTCACCTTCCCCTTACCCAACAATGAATCATTTTACATTTACTCGAGCTTCATCATTTGATTTGTTGTTTTCACACCTTACCCTTCCATATATCTAGTCTTCCTCTCCACCGACTCTCAGTCTGAAGAAGGGTCTTGACCAGAAACGTCACCCATTCCTTCTCTCCAGAGATGCTGCCTGACCCGCTGAGTCGCTCCAGCACTTTGTGTCCAGATGGGAACTGGATTTAGCCCATTAGCAGAAAGACAGCTCCTGCCTCAGTAAACCTAGTCTGAATGGGACTCCAACCCACAGCCGTGAGGCTTGGTGATAGCCAAACCCCCTTCTCCTTTACAAATGGTGCTGCAGTATCCCGAACATTCACTTGAATTTGTGAGATAGGGACAAGGACCCTGGTCCAACCCAGAATGGAGAGCAGGCCTCAATGCTGCATTAAATCCCATTGTACATGCTGGAACCACCATAACTTTGACTGTCTGTATAACTTGTTATCACCTTCCCCACAGCCAACAATGGAGCATTGTGTCTCTGCGTGCCAGCTACTACAGGCAAGAAGCAAGGCCTACAGTGGTTTCTATTACACTACCACAGCACCTCTCACTGTACATGGGGTAGAACCACAGACAAATATTCTGAACTTGCAGCAGTGCCAACATCTATCAAGCCCACTGGACATTACCCCGAGACAGTCCCTCAGGATCAAGGGTACTCTCTACTTCAGTGGCGGCCAGGGCGGATCTTGAAGCCCATGTGGGACCCACAGACTCTACCTAATGTTTATGACCCCCATCAGCCGCCTCTCTGATAGAAAGGGCAGCACAGTGGCATTGCTGCCTTACAGCGCCAGAGACCCGGGTTCCATCCCGAGTACAGGTGGTGTCCATACATAGCCAGACTGATTCCTGGGATGTCAGGACTTTCAAATGAAGAAAGACTGGATACACTCTGCTTGTACTCGCTAGAATTTAGAAGATTGAGGGGAGATCTTATAGAAACTTACAAAATTCTTAAGGGGTTGGACAGGCTAGATGCAGGAAGATTGTTCCCGGTGTTGGGGAAGTCCAGAACAAGGGGTCACAGTTTAAGGATAATGGGGAAGTCTTTTAGGACAGAGATGAGAAAAACATTTTTCACCCAGTGAGTGATGAATCTGTGGTAGTTGAGGCCAGTTCACTGGCTATATTTAAGAGGGAGTTAGATGTGGCCCTTGTGGCTAAAGGGATTAGGGGGTATGGAGAGAAGGCAGGTACAGGATCCAGAGTTGGATGATCAGCCATGATCATATTGAATGGCGGTGCAGGCTCGAAGGGCCTACTCCTGCACCTATTTTCTATGTTTCTATAGCTTCTAAATTCGCCCTGTGACCAGACCGGTCTTCTCTGGGTACTGTGGTTTCCCCCCCCCCCCCACACTCCCAAAACGTACAGGTTTGTTGGTTACTCAGCTTTGGTGAGAATTGCAAATTGTCTGATTAGTGTGTCTAAGAATTGCAAATTGTCCCTAGTGTGCTGATTAGTTCTAGTGCACAGGGATTGCTGGCCGGCACAGACTCGATGGGCCGAAGTGCCCGTTTCCTCACTATATTTCTAAACCAAAAGTAAGAACAATGCCCCTGCTCAGATTTAGGGCTGAAACTGAAGAAGGGGAAGGTAGTGTGAAGATATTATCTCTGGATCTAAATGGATTAGAATCAAACCGTGGGTCGAAACTGCATAGGTATCTTACACAGATGGAGTTTGTGATGGAGCAGGTAGTGTGGGAGGTGGTCTGTATCTTTACACTGGCCTCTTCCATACACTCCCAATGCCAGGATGTGGTTCTCAGTGCCATCTCCCCTGCTCTCTCTCCACCCTGATGCTTCTCTGCGGAGAAGTCCAGCGGCGGTCTGGACTCGGCCACAAGCTTCTGGCAGCCACTGGGGCTCGGGGTGGAAGGCAATCAACTATCAGGCATCAGCCCCTAAGAGGGGGAAATAGCAGTCTCCAACTGGGCAAGCAGATGGAAATGGGGGAGGCGGTGGGGGGGGGGGGGGGAGATACTGAAGTGGTGGATATAGAGAGGGAAGAGGAGGATGAGTGTTTAACAGAATAAGTGTAGGAAGGAAATGCAGATGCTGGTTTAAACCTAAAATAGACACAAATAGCTGGAGTAACTCAGCGGGACAGGCAGCATCTCTGGAGAGAAGGAATGGGTGACGTTTCGGGTCGAGACCCTTCTTCAGATTGGTTAGGGAAAGGGAAACGAGGAATATAGAAGATGATGTAGAGAGATCAGGAGCAATGAATGAAAGATATGCAAAAAAGTAACAATGATAAAGGAAACAGGCCATTGTTAGCTGTATGTTGGGTGAAAATGAGAAGCTGGTGTGACTGAATTGAATTGAATTACCTTCATTGTCATTCAGACCTTTCGGTCTGAACGAAATTTCGTGCCTGCAGTCATACGTATATTAAAAGTAACAAAACCACACAATAAACACAAATTTAACATCCACCACAGTGAGTTCACCAAACACCTCCTCACTGTGGTGGAAGGCAAAAGTCTTAGATTCTGTCTTCTTCCCTCCTTGTTCTCCCTCTGCGCTGAGGAGATCCAGGCCTCCGATGTTGCCGTCCACCAGGCCCGCGGCCGAGCCTCCGAAACCGGGCCTCCGTCACCGCCGCCGCCGGAACGCCGGAACACCGTCACAGGACCCGCTGCTGGAACGCTGGAGCACCGCAGCTCCAAAGCCAGGTCACCGCTGGAGCACCGCAGCTCCGAAAGCCAGGTCGCCGGAACGCCACTGGAGCACCGCAGCTCCGAAAGCCAGGTCGCCGCTGAAGCTCCGAAGCCGTGCCGCCGCTGCTGGAAGCTGGAACGCTGGAGCACCGCAGCCCCGAAAGCCAGGCCGCCGGAACGCCACTGGAGCATCGCAGCTCCGAAAGCCAGATCGCTGCTGAAGCTCCGAAGCTGTGCTGCCGCTGCTGGAAGCTGGAGGCCGCCAGCTCCGCCATTAGGGCCTCAGCACAGACGGAGACGGTGACGGGGGACACGACAAGAAAAGTCGCATCCCCCCGAAGGGAGAGACTAAAACCCTGTTTCTCCCACCCCCACACACATACACAGCCTAATAAACCAAAATAATAGCTAAAAACAGACACAAACACAAAAATAAAATAAAAAACAGACGGACTGCAGGTGAGCCGCAGCTGCCAAGCAGCGCCGCCACTTCCGGATGTGGCGGCGCTGGGGTAGGGGAGGGATAGAGAGAGCGGAAATGCCTGGGCTACCACGGAGGAGAAAGAACTGAGAGACAAAGGCCACAGAAACACCAAAACCTGATTAACTTTAGGTGCTAATATACACAGGCCAGAGGGGGTTAAAGTAGGAAGTTTCCTCACCAAAAAGAAATTGCAGTAACATCATTATGACAATTCAACTGCTTTGTAATCACATTTACCGAATGCCTATAATTGAATTTTGTTTACATTTTTATCTCAATTTCTCAGTCTGTCAATGGCGGGACTTGAACCTTGAACCATGGCTAACCTGTGTCACACCCACGGTAAAACAGCGCATGACCCAGACATTGTGTTTGCAGTGGAGAGGGCTAATGTTGTTACCCACAAGGTCAGCGCACACACTCCACAGAATGAGAGGATAGAATGATAAATGCAGTCGACTGTGACCGACAGTGTTAAAGTTGTCCAACATTTCGTATGTGCTCGCATTGAGTTGCAGGATAAACACCCCATTTTACATGCTGGCGGAAAGAGCATGACTCACTGGCACACAGATCCAGTTTCCACATGCTCAGATCTAGATTTAATACCACCTACATATTTATATATATATATATATATATATTTTAAAAAATGGGCGAACATGAACCGTTCCCTTGACAATTGTAGATGGCAAGCAGCCCACAATCCACAGTTTAGCTGATATAAAAACACAACCTCTCCCCCTCCTGCGGGAACATCAGCCGATTCCGCAGTGACCAACTAGGACAGATGAGATGATCGGGGAGGAGAACTCGCTGGGCCGTCATCTCTTTGGGCATTGGGTATTGCCACAGAAGGCTGTTGAGGCCGAGTCAATGGATATGTGTACGGCTGAGATAGATAGATTCTTGGTTAGTATGGGTGTCAGGGTTATGGGAAGAAGGCAGGCAAATGGGATTAGGATAGAGCGATAGATCAGCCATTCAATGGCGGAGTAGGCTTCATGGGCTGAAAGGCCTAATTCTGCTCCTATCACTTGTGACCATGAACTTATACTCAATGGCCAGGTGGATCAGTCATCTTGCTCTGAACAGCAAAGTAAGAAGACCAGCTATCCCCTTTCAAAGGATTATTCCATGACACTTTCTTTTATTCCTCAATTGAGCCTTACCGTCTCCTCCTCCACGTCAGATCATGCAACACATGGCCGGGTGAAGATGCCCAATGCCAGCACAACCTTAGCTCCAACTAAGCATCTCTCCACTGGAGCTAATCAAGCACCACTTCAATTTCCATTGCAATGCCCCCAGCAGTTGAATACACTGCTTCATGCACAGACCATTAGTGAAGACATGGTTACAAGGAACTGCAGATGCTGGTTTACAAAAGATACAAAGTGCTAGAGTAACTCAGTGAGTCGGCAGCATGAGAACATGGATAGGTGACGTTTTGGGTCGGGACCCTTCTTCAGACCAATGGTGGGCAATGGCAAAGGGAGAAAGGATGGGCCAGGCCAAAGGCTAAACGGGAATATTGATGCTGAGTGAGTGGAGGGCTGTGTGTTCAGAGGAGGCGAGATTGGAGTGGGCAAGGAGAGTGGAGAAGTCAAGACCGTTGATGTTGTGCCGGTAGTTGGAAATAAAAAGGCCCAGATTGTTGCTGAGTAAACAGAGGGTTGTGAGTTCAGAAGGGGTGAGATTGGGGTGGGCAAAGGGGGTTGAAAAGTCAAGACATTTGAAGACATGGAATCGACTTGGTTTTATTTCTCATGAGAAACACTAAACTGAGGTCTGGTTGAACTCTGGTAGATTTGAAAGATCCCAATGCCCTGTATGAAGAGGAGCCAATGGATGACCAAACCTTATTTTACAGGAATAGATAAAGTGATTAAGTGCAAGAGGGAGGGATGAACAAATGGAGTGAAGGAAGGAAAGACAGCAAGGAAGGGGAAATCATTATTTCACACCCCTCTATCAGATCCCCTCTCATCCTCCTGATCTCCAAGGAATACATTTTAGTTTAGTTTATTGTCACGTGTACAGCGGTACAAGTGAAAAGTCCTAGCCTGCTCGCCCTCTCACTGTGGCTAAGGCCTTCAAGTCCTCGTAAATTTTCTCCGCACTCTTTCCAGTTTAACGAGAGTGTTTACCCAGATCTCAGTTTAATATTTCATATGAAAGATGAAACCACCCAACAACACAGCCACCCTCCGGTTAGATATACACGCTTCATGAGCAAGACTTGAGCTGAAACATTCCGACTGAGTTGGAAATATTTCCAGAGGCAAGAATGATACCAAGAATTTTGGGGCGGCACAGTGGAACGGCGATAGAGTTGTTGCCTTACAGCACCAAAACACAGATTTGATTCTGACCATGGCGTTTCTGTACGTTGTTTGTATGTCCTCTCTGTAACCACGTGGGCTTTCTCCTGATGCTCCGGTTTCTGCGTGCAGGATAGAACTAGTGTATGGGTGATCGCTGGTCAGCATGGACTCGGTGGGCTGAAGGGCCCGTTTCCACACAGTATCCCTAAACAAAACTAAATAAACGAAACTAAACACCTGGCGATGGGCAAGGTGTGGCACGAGACCAATGTGATGACTTGGCTCATTTAATCTACGGTCAAAGTTCTTGCAGCATTCCTTACCGGTAGAACTAACCTTGGACCATGGTAATAATGCCATTCAACGATTTGAGCTTCCCCTTTAAAGCAGTGATTTGAGCTGCCCCTTTAAGGCCACCACTTGGCTACTCTCCACTAACCCAGCCAATTGTAACACTGTACATTTTTGACATCAAGTGAATTCTCGCTGCACGTTAGAAGAACCCCAGCTACATGCTTATTTGACAGAATGTTTCACATCGACAACAAGTGCACTGTAGTATTGCTGCAAGCTTATTCCAGTCTCAAGAATTTTATCCATCTTTATCTTTCAATAATAACATGATATTTCAGAAGAAATATTGTTGTGCGGAACAGCGCTGTGACCTCACTTGAAAGAGAAATCATTATTTTTCCACTGAAGTGTGACAGCAAGTCCCAAGCCCAGTTGGTGTTCAAACAACATGAGGGTTAACTCAGTCAAAGATTATGCAACAAACCTGCAAATCCAAACCTGAATTTATTAGGAGGAAAGGTGATTAAGGTGTTGTAATCAGTGTCAACTCTGTACTTCAAGTTCCTGGAGTGTTTCCTGCACATTCTTTGCATGCAACATAATAGTGACATGAACAGGAAGCACAAGCAATACTAAAATGTTTTGATTTCATTCTAATAATCATACATGAACCCCAGGGCACATGTGCAAGATTTAAAGTCACCAGTTCACGTTTCACTCATTGCTCCCACTCCCAATGCATAAATGGAACTACCAATCCTTCACACCTAGTTGCAGCACTGTTCTGAATTTCAAAATCAGTGAAGTCCTAACTCTGCCATTGCGAATTTTCCCATTGGGTAAACTGCAATATTCCAGAACTCCATCTCTGTTCTGGAATACCGAGGCATGACTGTCCATCATACCATGATAACTGGAATATCAATCGACCCATGATAAAACAGAGACAGAATTGAATTCCAATGGACTAGACCCATTTTCTTTCACTCCCACTGCTCAGTGTCACAATGCTGAAAAAGGGTCGCGCCCTGAAACGACACCCATTCCTTCCCTTCAGAGATGCTGCCTGTCCAGCTGTGTTACTCCAGTATTTTGTGTCCCATCTTCAGTGTAAACCAGCATCTGCAGTTCCTTCCTACACGTCACAAAGCTCCTAGTCTTTCTCAGTCTTCTGAGCAGACCAAATTCATTCCCATCATGTCTCATTGCCTCCACTCACCATAGAAAGCTGAGAAGGGTCACGACCCAAAAACGTCACCTATCAATTTCCTTCACGAATGCTGCCTGACCTGCTGAGTTCCGAGAGCACTTCGTGTTTACCCAATAGAAAGCCTATGCTTTCCATTAATTGCCATTACCATACAATCCCAACGGGCTAAACACACTTCCATTCACTGCCACAGCGCAGCATCCCAAATCTCCAACTTCCCATGCCCTTCAAAATGGCCAAAACTCATTGCACAGACTGATGATAGAAAAAACCATCCTATCCATTACCATGTGTAGGAAGGAGCTGCAGATGCTGGTTTAAACCGATAATTGACACCAAAAGCTGGAGCAACTCTGGAGAGAAGGGATGGGTGATGTTTCCGGTCGAGACCCTTCTTCAGACCTTCTATCCATTCCCATGTTATGCAGTCCTGACAGTCACAACTTTCACCTGCATGGTCCACACAGACCATCTTTTACAAAACATAGCTTCACAAAGACAGCCGCCCAAATCCATCCCCATTGACTCCAACTGGATCACATTTTCTTTCCCAATTCAGTTCCAAGTGTAGAATCCCAAGCAAATCAAACCAGTCACACCATGCCTTAGGAAAGTCACACCACATGATCAGAATGGCAAAAAATAGCCATTTCTCTTGCACTTTCTCACGTAAATGATCTATGTTGGTTAGGAAAGAACTGCAGATGCTGGTTAAATCAAAGGTAGACACAAAATGCTGGAGACCTGAAAGGTCACCCATTCCTTCTCTCCAGAGATGCTGTCTGTCCTGCTGAGTTACTCCAGCTTTTTGTTTCTACCATCTATTTTGGTAAAATCTGTTGTGGTAACAAGACCTGGATAGAGAATCATGTGCATCACCATTTTCTTCCCATTGATTGCAACAAAAATAAGATTCTGTCTTTAACCTCTCGCAGTTTTGGAAACATTTGCCTCCTTAAGAACGAAATGCTGAATGGATGACTGAAGGACATTAGTTGAGTCGCAGGGGTGGTGCCAAAATTGATACAAATTTGTCAGAATAAATGAAATTAATAACAGAATAATTTCCAGTTTGTTTCTTTTAAGTCAAATTAGTTAAAAGAACAGAAAATAGTTTTTTTTCAAAGATACTTTTACACAGTGGTTGTTGTAATCTGGGACATTCCTGTGAAGGAGGGAACTGCAGATGGCAGTTTACACAAAAGATAGACACAAAATGCTGGAGTAACTCAGGGGGTCAGGCAGCATCTCTGGAGAGAAGGAATAGGTGAATTTGGGATTCAATGTTACATTGAAGAGGTGAATCATATAAATTATTTAAAAGTTAAAATCTGTCAGGCAACAGGATAAGATGGGAAGAATAGAACTCGTTCAGTGAACTGACAAGGGCTGAATGTGAATAATATTCTCCCTGTGAAACAGGGCTCCACCAATTTTCTCAGCAGTGAGTAGGGTTAACAGTCAATGCATTGGACCCGGGTCATTTTGCATTGGTTCTGGGAAGGGGTTGGAATCATGCAAGGACAAGCAAGTATTGGGCTACACAAAGTATTGGGCTAACTGCTTGATGGAGGCCCACGGAACAGTACATCAGCGTTGCATTGACAGTTTTTCGCCTGCCACGGGGGGCGGTAAATAGAGACGCTCCCTGGTTCTATCGGCCAGCGCCGAGGGTTGAAACACTGGGTGCGGGTCCGGCTCAGTGACTGGCAACCGAGGGGCAACTTTAATCAGCATGGCGAAACAAAAACAACAACACTGCAGTGTACAGACAGACATAAGCTAGCAAGCCTGCAATCTTTCTGCGGCTGGGTCGAGACGCACAATGGGTTGTGTGAAATCTCAGCACAGGTCTAGAATGGTAAAGCTGGAGGAGAGGGTGAATGTGTATATGTGTGTGTGTGTGTGTGTGCAGCCCGCTGTACCGCTGGGACGCGCGGCTCCACAGGGGCCGGTCAGTTTCACAGCCCGGCGCCGGACACGGGACTCGCTGCAAGAGCCAATGCAAAGAAATAAAGACGGAGAAAGGCTTAACCTTACCAAGCCACCTTGTGAGTCTTCTGTTCAAAGTCGTCATTGACACATCCTTACATCCAGCAAGTTTGTAGAATAAAATAAATCTGAAATTCACTGAGCAGCTCTCAAAGCAAAACAAACTCGACCGCCTCGCTCATTTCTGTGTCACTTCTTCTCACTCTCTCTCGCTCTCTGGCTGGCGGTTGAGAACACTCAGCTCACCCACGGTTTCTCTCTCCCTCCCTCTCTCTCCCTCTCTCCCTCCCTCTCTCCCTCTCTCTCTCTCTCCCTCTCTCTCCCTCCCTCTCCCCCCCCCCCCCCCCCCCCCCCTCTCCTTCCTTCAGCAAGGTGTGGCAATGACATCAGAACACAATCACCTGTCTGTTTCAGGTCATACTTGAAAGCACAGCAGTCAGCTCGGAAAATCAAAACACAACTCCACCCGGCCCTCGATTCCACACATGCCCCACAATAGCTCCGGACCATCGCTGTCCCCAAACACACGACGCATCCTCGACTTGGCTGGACACGCCATCGCCTGATTTCCCCGGGTGCAAAGGAGTTCCTATTGGCATCAGATGACCATCCAACGTCGCTTTATAAATGCACCACAGAATTGATCAAAATACCTGTTCTGTATATCGAACAGGTATGGATCAAGTTATCAATTGGGTTAGAAAGACATTTTAAAAAAATATATCAAATTCTCTTTATTAACAAATATCATACACCTTCAACATCAATCCGTCCAACTTTTCCACAAGTCACCTAATTAAGTCTGAAGAGAGACACAAAGTGCTGGAGTAGCTTAACAGGACAGGCAGCAACTCTCGAGAAAAAGGAATAGGTGTGATGTTTCGGGTCGAGACCCTTCTTCAAACTGAGAGACGAGTCTGAAGAAGGGTCTCGGCCCGAAGCGTCACCTATTCCCCCACTCCAAATATGCTGTCTGACCCGCTGAGTTACTCCAGCTTTTTATGTCTATCTTCGGTGTAAACCAGCATCTGCAGCTTTTTCGTACTAATTAAGTCTGAAGTCGGGTTCCGACTGAAAACCTAATCTATGCATATACCCTCTACAGATTGTGCATGACCTGCTGGGTTACTCCAGCACTTTGTGCTTTGTTTGTAAACCAGCATCTGCAGTTCCACGTTATCTCTCTAAATCCATGTCCATGTCCAGCAAATGTATTATTTGTAACGTCATGGGTTTGGTTTGGTGATACAGCATGAAGGAAAGGTCCTTCAGCCCACCGAGTCCACGCTGACCTGGTCACCCTAGTTCTATGTTATCCCACTTCCCCATCCACTGGGGGCAATTTGCAGAGCACCAATTAACCTACATGTCTTTGGCGTGTGAGAGTAAACCGAAGCAGTCGGAGGAAATCCATGGGGCCACAGGGAGGACGTGCAAGCTCCACGTATACAGCACCCGAGGTCAGGATCGAACTTGGGTCTCTGGCACTGTGAGGCAGCAGTTCTACCAGTTGTGCCACGCTGCTGGCAGGGTTACTACTCGAAGACTTGAGCAGATAAACCAAGACAAATGGCAGACTGTCACTGTGGGCGTGAGACAATGTGATGCACTCCAGCCTCTAGGGTAGTCATAAGAGATCTACCTAAGAACAGAGGGCGCTCTTTCTGACATATATCCGTTGATCATGGGCATAACACAAAAAAAACTGCTTGGTCATTATCACATTGCTTTGTGGAGAGAATTGCTGCAGACAGGATAGTTGCTTCATTTCCTGCATTTCCTGCATGTTGTTGGCCATGAAGCATTTTTGGATCATACCAAAGTAGCAAAAGACACTCTGAAAGTATTCCCTCCACGCAGAGATAGTGCTGATAATCGCACCTTGTCTCCCATCAGCCAGAGGGGAGGATCGCTGGTGCTGGATTCAGGATGAAAAGCTTCAGTGAGCATTGTTGGAGCATCACCTTAGGGAGGGTCATGCAGCAGGAATGCCGCGGCAGGAGATGGTACTGAAATCTCCAGAGATATGTCTTCACCTTTTGAAACATGATACATTCCTTTGAGCTTATGTCATCATAACCGCTTCATTTTTAAGTACTGGGTACTCCCTGAAGCAGCCTTGTCATCATGATGTGTAAAGTCCAGTCAACTGGTTGTTTCCTTTGCCCTCCAGGTAGCCAGCATCATCAGAGACCCACACCACCCTGGCCATACATCATCTCATCACTGCCAGCGGGAAGAAGATAAATGAGCCTGAAAACTGAAATGTCCAGGTTCAGGAACAGCTTCTTCCCTACAGCCATTAGGCTATTAAACATTACTACCTCCAAATACGCTCTGAACTACACAGACTTGGGGGCATTGGTTTTGTCTTTTTGCACTATTGTTGTTTGTTTTATGTGCATGTATGTGTTTACATATATATTTCTATATATATATGTGTGTGTGTGTGTACCGAATTTTTCTCCTTTATTATATTTTTTACAGAGTACTATGTTTACATGTTCTGTCGTGCTGCTGCAAGTAAGAATGTTCTGTCTGGGACAGATGACAATAAAACACTCTTGAGTCAGGAACTTGCTTATTCAAGTCCTAATCATAAATATTGGGCATGGAATCCAGACTGACATTCCCACTGTTGCACTAAGGTGGGCAGTTACTTGTTTTAAAGTCTCACCATCGCATCTTTCAGGTAAGACTTTAAACCACAATCTTGTCTACCTGTTTAAATACCATCCACAGCATATTAAAGGAAGACCAGCATATTAAAGAAGGGTTTCGGCCCGAAACGTTGCCTATCTCCTTCGCTCCTTAGATGCTGCTGCACCCGCTGAGTTTCTCCAGCCTTTTGTGTACCAGCATATTAAAGGAAGGTCTCCCCAATGCTCTGGGCAGTGCTGATCACCTTGCCACCCAGCATCACAAACAGATCTAATAGAAAACTGCTGATGCTGGAAATCTAATAGAAGATTGTTGACTTGAAGTGTTAATTCTGTTTCCCCGGCCAGATGCTGCCTGACTCATTGAGTTTTTTCTATCAACACTTCTGCCACGGAAAAGTTGGAGACTGAATAGCTTCACATTTGTCCTGTATCAGTATTATCACACCATTCCAACAGGAATGGTGTGATAATCCTTGGAGCGCAGGAGGACACTAATGCCCTTGTCCCACTTCGGAGACCTAAACAGCAACCTCTGGTGACCTTGTCCCCCACCCAAGGTTTCCGGAGGTTTTGGTCACTCTCCCTAATGGTCCAAAGTGGTTTCCGTGTGGTCGAGGCTTCATCTAGGTTGCTGCTATTTTTTCATCATGATTAAACCTGGCCTCGACTAAAAATAGGTTGTCGTTTTAAAAATCGATAATTTTTTTGTCGCAGGTCTAGTCGAAGCCGGTTTTCTTCATAGTCGAGGAAGGTTTTCAACATATGCGTGGGAGGTGGTAGGAGGTTGCAGGTCACCTCAACCTTGATTTTTTTTTGGGTGGCGAGCAAGGTCACCAGAGGTTGCTGTTTAGGACTCCTAAGTGGGACAGGGGCGTAAGATCACGATATAGGGGCAGATTTAGGCGATTTAGTCCATCGAGTCTGCTCCGCCATTCGATCATGGCTGATCTATACTCCCCTCTTAACCCCATTCTCCTGCCTTCTCGCAGTAAACTTTGACACCCTTACTAATCAAGAACCTATCAGTCTCCACTTTAAAAATACCCACATGACTTGGCCCCCACAGCCATCTGTGGCAGTGGAGGACGAAATATGATCTGAAACTTTAGACTTTTAGACTTTAGAGGTACAGCGTGGAAACAGGCCCTACTGCCTATGAAACCTTTGAGTCCCGGCAACATCCTCTTAAATCTTCACAGCACCCGTTCCAGCTTGACAACATCTTTCCTATCACGTGGCGAACAAAGCTGAACACAATACTTTAAATGTAGCCTGACCACATCTTATATCATTGTAACGTGACCCCCCCCACACACACACACACCTATACGGGAGAATTTATGTAGAGTTAGATTTCCGTTCCGCAGGTCATCGTAAACAAGGGTGCCCGTGTACTTCAATGACTGCAAAGAGTGAGTTCCAAAGATATTGCAATGAAAGTGCAAGACTTTTTATGGATAAGTGGTTCCTTAGGGTTAAACAACAATGATAACTGAGGTTAGAGCGACTACAACCTTTCCCCTCTCAGTTGCTTGTTCGCGTTCTCTTGCCATTTAGAGCTTCCTCCCATTTCATGGAAGCTGTCCACTGCAAGGAGCAACATGTCTTCAAAGCAATGCCACGGTGGGTGCTGGAGGTCGGACAAGGACACGCCGCCAAGAACAAAGAGGGACCCGGCATGAGGGGGCCGCTGAGACAACAAAGAGCGACCATTGGGGACTACTTTGTAATGTGGTCGGCGTCCTGTAGGTGGCGACTCTTTGAATACATTGTGTATGGTGTACAAAACAATGAATTTCACCGTGACATGTCCCATGCCATAATAAAGTATCATTCATTCAATCAATCAAAAACACCAGGAAACAAATTCCCAATCAGGGAACCTGGGCCCACCAGCCGCAGAAAAGAGGCCAAACCACTGCTGTAACATATTGAATCCTGCCGGACTACACCAGCAGGAACCTTGGTGTGACATGGTTACTGCACGGTAAAACCAGTGACATAGTGACCCCAGTGGACAGCTTCAAACTTAATCCAATTCCCAGCAGACTCCATTCAGATTTAATTCCATACCATGCGGGATGAGAACAGAAACTGCAATGATTTTGTTTAGTTTAGTTTGGAGATACAGCGCCGGAACAGGCTCTTCGGCCCACCTAGTCAACCGTACCGACCAACAATCCCTGCACACTAGCACCATCCTACACACTGGGGACAATTTACAATTTTTACCAAAATGTTTTAACTTGTACGCATTTGAAGTGTGGGAGGAAACCGGAGCACCCGGAGAAAACCCACGCAGTCACAGATAGAAAGTACAAAGTCCGTACAGACAGCGCCCGTGGTCAGGATCAAACCTGGGTCTCTGGCGCTGTAAGGCAGCAACTCTACCGCTGCGCTACTGTGCTGCCCTACTGTAGACAGGACCGCAATTTAAAATCTCATCCAAATTAGTGCATTAGGGATGATGTCTGAAACACGTTCCCCACATAGACCACTACATGCAAAGTGATTCATTGAGAGCAAGCAAATGAAAATGATCAACTCAACCATCTGAGGCCCTGCTGGCACATGTTTAAATGCTGGCGTTTATTTTAATATAACTAAAGGATCTATTCAATTGCCCATAATCAAAAGACTTTGGCTTTACTTTGGGTGAGAGTAGACCTCTCGCCTGATACGTCCTATATTTGTTCATCGGCCAATATCCCGATGAAAACAGTCAATCCATCTTGTTTCAGGATTCTTGCTACTCATATATGGCCGTTCCAAACACGTTCTCCCTGTTACCACCTGGGTTTCCTCTCCAGTTCCCACCCACATTCCAAAGACGGGAAGGTTGGTAGACAAAATGGCCACAGTGAATAGACCGTGTTGTATGGGTGGGTGGAGATGAGGGGGGGGGGGGGGGGGGGGGAAGGGGACAATATACTGGGATTAGAGTGGGATTAGAGAAGCAGAGATCTGCCACAGACTTAGTGGGCCCAAGGGCCTCTTCTTGCTAGTTGACGCTACAAAAGCGACAAAAGCTACAAAGAAGCACTGGGACTGTTTGATAAAACAACGCAAATACAAGAGCTACTTTATATGAGGGTTTCCTTTGATTCTTAATGTTGTTCTCTCGGTGTGTGCATGTGCGTGGGGGGTTGGAGGCCTGAGGAAAAGGACAGTCTTGGATGCTCCTTCTCTGTCGGGAACTGGTACAAGGGGTAGAGAGAGGGAGGCAGGTGGGGATAGGTGACCCCTCTCTGGTGTTGCCAGTCCCCGAGGCACCACCATCACAACTGGGCTTCAACCTTGGCTTGGTACAAGTGTAAACTGTCCCTAGTGAGTATGGGATAGTGTTAATGTGCGGGGATCACTGGTCGGCACAGACCCGGTGGTACGAAGGGCCTGTTTCCGCGCTCTCTTAACTAAACTAAACCTAAACTGCAGGGTTTGCGAGAAGTCAGTATCAGCAGCCATTGATGTGTGGTGTGGGGGGCCTGTGTTGTGGAATCCCACACACAGGCAGACAAGGAGAAGAATGCAAGTGAGCCCACAGTAAAGGCTGGGGTGGGGTTGTGAGGAAAGGGGGGTGGCTGTGTTTAATTGAATCTTTCTGCCCCGGAGGCCGCCGAGATCAATGGCTCATCTGAAGTGAGAGAACTGAAAACCTCTCAGCTGGGGGCTGAGGTGAGGGAGGGGTTGATGACGGGGTGCTGGGCGGAGGGGGAGGGACCATCTCTTTGTTGCAAGTCCCTGTTTCTCTGTAAAGAAGCAAAACAAAGGAGGGGGGAAAAAAGACCCATTTACACAGCACCGTTCCAAACTTCAGGTGGTTCCAAAGCACTGCACAGCCTTTGTACATATAAGGTACGGCCACAGTAGGAATTGAGGCCAGCTATCTTTGCACAGGAAGAACAAATGGCAAAATAATTAATGACTGGACAAACTTTTTTTTTACCAATAGTGCATGGGGAAGTTTTGATGAGTTTTAAGTAAGAATTTTATTGTTCTATCTGGAACATATGAAAATAAACCACTCTGTACTCTTGAATTAGGAGAACCCAAAATGTCACCTATCCATGTTCTCCAGGGATGCTGCCCGACTTGCTGAGTGTACCTTTCTGAAAAGGCCAAGTGTGTTTTCCTTAGAGCAGAGGGTGTCTTAGGGGGAATGAGAGGCATGGATGAGTAAATAGTTTCCAAAAGCAGCGGGCAGAGTTTGGGTTCGATTCTGTTTCAGTTCGGGGGTAGTGGTAGGTATCTGCACAACCTCCAGAGTTTTTTGTACAGCTACTTACTATCTGCCCGCTGTGCAGCATTGGGGAGGGTCTAGAGGAGATTGACCAGGTTGTTCTTTGGATGGTGCTTTTCATGAATGAAGGGAGACTGAGTAGGCATAGGTTTGTTTCCCTTGCAGTAAAATAAAAAGGTTCCTGGTGTAATAAAAAGGAACTAGATATATACAAAATTGCAAAGGCCAAAGATAGGATGGACAGTAAGAAACCTTTCCCCATGCCAGAGATGCCTACAACTAGATGGCATAGCTTTAAGTAAAGTAGGTGGGCTAAAGAGGATCGGAGGAAGACTTTTTTCAATCAGAGGGTGAAATGCACTGTCTATGGGTGGAGGAAGCATGTACTCTCACAACATTTTGACTAGAACTTGGATTACCAAGGCATAGAAGGCCACTGACCAGATGCTGGTAAATGGGATTAATATAGCTGGTACATGATGGGCCAAATGTCCTGTTTCCAATGCTGTACCATTATATGATTCTCAATGATTTTATAAAGTCTAACACCATCCCTCATCCTCCTGCGCTCCAAGGAATAAAGCGCTAGCCTGCTCAACCTCTCCCTATAGCTCAGCCCCTCTCAATGAGCACATTGCAGGTAATAGGGGGAATGGGGGAAAAATGGGACTGGTGTCAATGCTCAGCTTAGAGACAGCACGGTTTATTTTAGTGTAGGAAGGAACTGCAGATGCTGGTTTATCTCGAAGATAGACACAAAATGCTGGAGTAACTCAGGCAGAATCCCTAGAGAAAAGGAATAGGTGACTTTTCTCCAGAGATGCTGCCTGACCCACGGAGTTACTCCAGCATTGTGTGTCTATCTATGGTTTAGTTTAGTGTCACATGTACCAGCGTGAAATAAATTCCAACGATGAATCCTCTGATCTCTCAAACCCTGTCATTCCAGCAGCTTGTCATAGTGATACAGTGTGGAAACACGCACTTGCCCACACTGGCCAACATGTCCCAGCTACACTAGTCCCACCTGCCCGCATTTGGCCCATATCCCCCCCAAACCTGTCCTATCCATGTACCTGCCTAACTGTTTCTTAAACATTGGGATAGTCCCAGCCTCAACTGCCTCCTCTGGCAGCTCGTTCCATACACCCACCACCATTTACGAGACTCTGAACAAATCACCTGCCATTCCTCACCCACCTGGGTTTGAGGTTTTAAGCGGCCAGGAAATGATAAAGGCCAAAGTTGCCAAGGATGGGATTGCAGGCGAGGTCAGTCTGCAGCGGTGATAAGTAGATACGGAGGCCTGGACTGTCCCAACAGGGCACATGGCTCCAAATGCAAATTGGAAGAACAGCACCTCATATTTCGCTTGAGCAGCTTACAACCCAACGGTAGGACTAATGATTTCTCTAACTTCAAGTAACCCTTGCATTCCCTCTCTCTCCGTCCCTCCCCCACCCATGTACCAGTTTCACGGTGGTCCTGTTGAGTTTCACTGTCTGTTCTCACCTAGCCCACAGCTAACAATGGCCCGTTTCCTTTATCATCGTTATTTTTTTGCATATCTTTCAATCACCTTCCATATCTCTCGTTTCCCCTTCCTCTGACTCAGTCTGAAGAAGGGTCTCGACCCTGGGGAGAAGGCAGGAGAATGGGGTTAGGGGGGAGAGATAGATCAGCCACGATTGAAATGGCGGAGTAGACTTGCTGGGCCGAATGGCCTCATTCTACCCCCTATTCCTTATTACCTTATGACCCTGACACGTCACCTATTCCTTCTCTCCAGATGCTGCCTGTCCTGCTGAGTTACTCCAGCATTTTGTGTGTATCTTCGGTTTAAACCAGCATCTGCAGTTCCTTCCCACACAACTCATTTGAACACAGCCTCTGGTAACTTGTGCATTAGCTGGATACAGATCAGCAGGAAGATGATATTCCGCGCAAGAATAGAAATATCAACGGCTTCGGCTGTCAATGTTACACGTATGGAAAGGGTGTTGAGGGGGACTCGTAGATAGATTTGACAGTGTCGCTCGGTAGCTAAACAGATCGCCCTGTCTCACAAGCTCACGTGTGAGAAGGAACTGCAGATGCTGGTTTACACCGAAGATAGACGCAAAATGCTGGAGGAACTCCGCGGGCCAGGCAGCATCTCTGGAGAGAAGGAATAGGTGCCGTTTCGGGCCGTCAGCCTGCTTCAGGCTGAGAGTCAGGGAGAGGGAAGGGGAAGAGAACTAGAGATGTGGAAAGGAGGGTTACACAAAAAGCTGGAGAAACTCAGCGGGTGCAGCAGCATCTAAGGAGCGAAGGAGATAGGCGACGTTTCGGGTCGAGACCCCCTCAATTCTCCAGCATCTGCAGTTCCTTCTTTAACACAGAGATGTGGAAAGGTTCAGTAGGTCCTGCCCTGGGTCAGCAGCTAACCAGGAATGAGCAGAATGCTGCTGTTCTACGCACCCGTGAGAAACACAGGTCTTCCCCCTCCACACGCTCCGTTCTAGCAGCGCACACACAAGATTTCACGGAGCAAAACCACCAAGTGCTGGATGAAAGGACACAGAGTTCTGGATGGAATCAGTCTGAAGAAAGGGCCCGACCCGAAACGTCATCTATTCCAGTTCTCCAGAGATGCTGCCTGACCCGCGGAGTTACTCCAGCTTTTTGTGTCTATCTTCTGGAGTAACTCAGCGAGTCAGGCAGCATCTCTGGAGAACGTGGATAGGCGCCGTTTGGGGTCGGGACCCTTCTTCAGAGGAACTCCCGTTTCTGACCCCATTCCCCCCAGACATGCTGCCTGACCCGCTGAGTTCTTCCAGCACTTTGTGTTTTACACGGTAAAGATATATTGGCTATGCTGCGATAGATGTTAGACCAATGCAGATCATCTTTCCGAATGGCGAGAAGATGCATTGAGAAGGTCATAGCCTTTTCTCCCACCACCAACCAGCCCATTATTTCGCCGCTACTTGTTAGGTTGAGTGTGGGTCAATGTGTCCTGATGGTGAACCCGTCCAACTGTTGGCCTGCCCTCCCCCCCCCCCTCCCCCTTCCTCTCTCCCTCCCCGGGGACAAGTCGGAGGAAATGTGAGCGATAGATACCTGGGTGCAGGTGAGTCTGGGCGCGGTGAGCTGGCTGCCCCCGCTGCTCTGCCACGCTGAAGCGCCGGCAGGTCGCTGCTGGCGACAGACAGACACTGTGTACAGCGGCCGTGTCAAGCATCGACTGGCACCGCCAGGCCTCCTGCCAAAACAGCCTTAACCCTCTCCGGGGAAAAGCACTGCGCGGCTCAACCCTTGCCCAATGCACTCCCGAACTGGGAATAAAGCAACAACCCTGCCCTCTCTCCGAGGATACGTGTGTGTGTCAATATGTGCGTGTCTGAATATATGTATGTGAATATAGTGTGCGTGCGAGTGTGTGTGTGTGTGTGAATATGAGCGCGTGTGAGTGTGTGAATGTGTGTTTGAATGTGTGAGTATGTGTTATGTAAATGTTGTCTGTGAATGTGTGTGTGTGAATGTGTGTAAATGTGCTGGGTGAATATGGGTGTGACAATGCATGTGTATGTAAATGATTGTGTGTGTGAATGTGCGTGTGTGTGTGTGCAGGTATACGTATGTGAATGTGTGTGTGTGTGAATGTGTGTAAATGTGCGTAAATGTGCGTGCGTGAATATGGGTGTGACAATGCATGTGTATGTAAATGACTGTTTATGTGAATGTGCGTATGTGTGTGTGCAGGTATATGTATGTGAATGTGTGTGTGTGTGTGTGTGTGTGTGTGTGTGTGTGTGTGTGTGTGTGAATGTGCGTGTATGTGTGTGTGCAGGTATACGTATGTGAATGTGCGTGTGTGAATATGCATGTGTGAATATGGGTGTGTACGTAAATGATTGTGTGTGTGTGAATGTGTGAATGTGTGTGAATCTGTGTGTGTGTATGAATGTGTGCATGTGTGTATGAATATGTGTGTGTGAATTTATGTGTGTAAATGTGTGTGTATGAATGTGTGTGTATGCAAATAATTGTGTGCGTGTGCATGTGTGTGTGTGTACGTGTTGAAACACTCAGTTAGTTGAACACAGCCAGAGCGAGTGTAAAAGACAGGTACATGGATAAGACAGGTTTGGAGGGATATGGACCAAGCGCAGGCAGGTGGGACTAGTGTAGCTGGGACATGTTGGCCGGTGTGGGCAAGTTGGGCCGAAGGGCCTGTTTCATTCTGTATCACTACGACTGTAAAATATTGTTCTTAATCCGTCCAACTTGTAAAACATGATTTCAGCATCCCGTGTGTGTAGGAGAGCATCATCAGTGGGAGCTGAGGAAGCTGCCAGCAGTCAGCAGTTGCCAGCCCACTGCCTGGGCAGAACATATCCACTACATCCCAGGGAAGCACCTTGTTCCCATATGGACCTATCTGTCCTGGGCCTCCTCCATTGTCAGAGTGAGGCCACACACAAATTGGAGGAACAGCACCTCATAGTCAACTTACAACTCAGTGGTATGAATATTACATTCATAATTTCAAGTAACGCTTTCTTTCCCTCTCTTTATGCCCCTTCCCCTCCCTACAACCTGCTAGTTGCACTGTTCGTATCCATTCATTACCACCTCCTCCACAGCCAACATTGTGGGCTCCAGAGTCATCGGTGCCAGCTCTGATTTTCACACCCTCTCCCCTGACTCTCACTCTGAAGCAGGGTCACGACCTGAAACGTTGCCTATTCCTTCTCTCCAGAGATGCTGCCTGTTCCTTTTCTCCAGAGTTACTCCAACATTTTGTGTCTACCTTGATTTACTGCCTTAAAAGGGGTTATGTAATGGTGCCTTGTTTAATGAGGGGGGGTGGAAGGAGAAGATAAAGTCATGTGGCTCACTAAGTACAAGCCAACGCAATCTGGCATCCAGACTCGTGACCTGGATTTAAATGGGAATTTCACAGCATTTGTCTGAGGGAACTCAGCCCATACAGAATGGAAGAAATCGTCAGCAGCAAGTCTGTTCTCGAACTAGACTCTAAACTTTAGAGATACAGTGTGGAAACAGGCCCTTCGGCCCACCGTGTCCACACCGACCAGCGATCACCCCGTACATCAACACTATCCTACGCACTAGGGACAATTTACAATTTGCTTACCCCAATTAACCTACAAACATGCACATCTTTGGGGTCTAGGAGGAAACTGGAGCAACTCAAGAAAATCCACGTGGTCACAGGGAGAATGTAGACACTCCATGCAGACATTACCAGTTGTCAGGATCGAACCCGGGTATCAGGCTTGACAATGCACCAACTCTATCACTACGCCACCATGACGCTCTGATATTACTAAAGAATATACTATATAGAATATAATCTGAATTTATTGTGAAGGTTCCCGACCAAAATATCACCAGTCCATTTAACTCCACAGATTCTGCGTGACCTGCTGAGTTATTCCAGCAGTTTGTTTTTTACCAAAGAATTGGTTTTCCCTAAAGGCTAAGTCAGGTACATCATGGCAGCACAGAAACAGGCCCTTTGACCCACCAAGTTCTCATTGACAACCAAACACTTATTTTACTATAATCTTACACTAATCCCATTATATTCCTTTCTCATGCCCATCGACTTTGGTCACCGTGTTATAGGAAAGCTGTTGTCAAGCTGGAAAGGGTGCAGAGAAGATTTCTGAAGTTGTTAAGACTCGAGAGCATGAGATATAGGGAGAGGTTGAGCAATCTAGGTAGGACTCTATTCCCTGGAGCGCGGGAGAATAAGGGGTGCTCATGGAGGTGTACAAAATCATGAGAGGAATAGATCAGGAAAATGCATTGTCTTTTTTCCAAATAGAAAATCTACTTTATCCCAAATTGCCCTCGAGAAAATATATCGGCAAGTAAAATACATTCCATCTATTCCACAATAAAATTGGTCTGAGACCTTCCAAACACAAGGAAATAACGTTGATCATTATCTTGAACTGTTTGCTGCCAATACTCAGCACCTTTGGCGGGCGAGATGAGAATGGATTACATAAGAGCTGCAAAGCTTCTATCAGTCTGAAATCTGAGTAACATAACAAGTTCAAGAGAATGCATCACTGGCTCACAATCAAGAATTGCGTCTACAGTCTTTAATGACAGTATCAAGGAGCTATCGGTGCAGCAGCAGACTGTCTGTGCAGTAAGACCTTGGCATCGAGCTAGCTATGCTGACCAGCCTCAGGTAAGCACCATACGGGTGTCAGGGTTTATGGGGAGAAGGCAGGAGAATGGGGTTAGGAGAGAGAGATAGATCAGTCTTGACTATATGGCGGAGTAGACTTGATGGGGCCGAATGGCCTAATTCTGCTTCTATCACTCATTACCCTATATGGGCATCAGGGGGAGGAGGAGACACACACTTCTATCAGTCTGAGGTGGAGGCACACACTCAGATGCCAGAGCTTACATTTAGTTTAGTTTAGAGAGAACAGGCTGTTTGACTCACCGATTCCACACCGACCAGCGATCGTCGTACACTAGCACTATCCTACACACTAGCGGCAATTTACAATCTTTTACCAAAGCCAATCAACCTACAAACCTGCACGTCTTTAGAATGTGGGAGGAAATTGGAGCATCTGGGAAAACCCCCCGCAGTCACGAGGAGAACGTACAAACGTAGTCAGGATCAAACCCGGGTTTCTGCCGCTATAAGGCAGCAACTCTACCGCTGCGCCACTGTGTCGCCCAATGTGCCCGTAATGCTGCGGCAGGCAATATTTTCATTGCACCTGTGCCTCACTCTGTTTATACATATGATAATAAACTTCACCTGACTTTTCCTCGCTCCCTGAATCCCTTCAAACGCCCTGATCAGATCACTCACGATATAGGAAATAGGAGCAGGGATAGGATGTGCCACAATTGGAGTCTGCTCTGCCCTTGATCAAACTGTTGCTGAATTTCTACCACTGCATTATTTTCCTACACCTATCCCTCACTCCCTCATTGTTCAGACATCTATCGATCTCTATTTTGAATGAACACCATGACTCTTTCCCCTCTGGTGTAGGGAATTCACACAGGTTCACAAGCCGAATCAAGAGATTTCCTCCTCATCACGGTCCTTAAACGCCTACTTCTTTATTCTGAAACTGTATTACTGACCCTCAACTCCTCACCTGAGGGGCAACATATTTCTTCATTCCTGCGGTTAAGCCGTTAAGGAGCTTTGGAGACACAAACTGCAGATGCTGGAATCTTGCACAAAACACAAAATGCCGGAGGAACTCAGTGGGCCAGGCAGCATCTGGGGAGGGAATAGACTAGCAATGTTTCGGGTCAGGACCCTTCTTCAGGCTATTTTGTGTCAGGACCCGTTTTCTGTCTGAACACTCCTTAAGAAGGTGAATAGGTGGGTTAGTGACAGAGAGTGGAGACCCCCATAAAGTCCTTCATCAGTGAACCTTAATTAGATAAGGGGTGCGGAGTTATCCAACCATTGCTAGTGCTCCACATGTCCGTGAAGGTACAACCATTGCATCACAGAGTCACAGTGGTGGCACAGTGGCACAGCAGCAGAGTTGCTGCATTACAGTGCCAGAGACCCAGACTACGGCTGCTGCCTCTGTGGAGTTTGTATGTTCTTCCTGTGACCACGTGCCTATTCTCCGGGTGATCCAGTTTCCTCCCACTCTCCAAAGACGTACAGGTTTGTAGGTTAATTGGTTTCGGTAAGTTGTAAAGTTGTCCATAGCGTGTAGGACAGTGTAGTGTATGGGATGATCGCTGGTCAGAGTGGACTTGGCGGTCTAAAGGACTTGTTTCCGCTCTGAATCTCCAAAGTCTAAAGCCTCTGTACCTTGCAGCTTACCCATGGAAACACAAATTGTCAACGGTTTCCCGAACACACTGAAAACCTGGATGGTTTGGGATTAGTTTAGTTTAGATTAGTTTAAAAATACAACGCGGAAACAGGCCCTACGGCCCACCGAGTCCGCAGCGATCAACAATCTCTGCGCACTAACGCTATTTCTACACACATTGGGGACAATTTACAATTATACCAAGCCAATTAACCTACGTCTTGGGAGTGTGGGAGGAAACCGGAGCACTCAGAGGAAACCCATGCAGGTCACGGGGAGAAGGTCCAAACTCCGTACAGACAGCACCTGTAGTCAGAAACAAACCCTGGTCTCTGCCGCTGTAAGGCAGCCACTCAACCCCTGCGCCACTGATCCGCCATTAAGCGAATTACCCTGCAGGCTGATTGTGGGAAGGTGTGATTAGGGAAAAAAAAGAGGCTTAACAAAAGGCGTTGAAAGTTACGTAAGGTATTGATATAGCAAAAACGTATCCCTGCTGCAAGTTGGTCGGTCAACTGGAAGGCACAAGGGTAAGGGAAGGAATTTTACCCAAAAAAAGGAATATGAGGTTTTTTTTTTAGAAAACACAGCTGTTTGCTATGGAATGCACTGCTTGAGAGGGTGGAGGAAGAACATTTAAAAGCAACCAACTTTCAAAAGGAAATACACATACACACACACAAAACATAACTTGCAATGTGACCAGGATCTCCATTCAACTGAGTTGCTTGAGCTCTAAATATCAGAGGGACAGTGGAAATAATCCTTCCCTTTGAAATATCCCAACGATTTTGCAACCTTGGCCCATTTTGGCAAAGGGGCTTCAGTTTAACTTCACGTTCAAAAGGAGTAAATCAGGCACTTGTGCAGCACTGGAATGTCAGCTTGGAACATGAGCCCAGGTCCGGAGGAGACCCGAACCCACATCGCCCTGACTCAGGTCAAGACTGCTATCAATGCACCACAGTCAGCTGCAGGACACGGGTTGGCAAGCTGCCACTGCATCAGCTCTAGGGAAGCTCTGTGATGCCATCCTCCCAAGGGTATTGTGTGAGCACGTCACAGTTCATATTCATTAGTGATAGGAGCAGAATTAGGCTATTCGGCCCATCAATTCTACTCTGCCATTCAATCATGGCTGATCTAACTCTCCCTCCTAACCCCACTCTCCTGCCTTCTCCCCATAATCCCTGACACCCATTCTAATCAAGAATCTACCTATCTCTACCTAAAACATATTCATTGACTTGGTCTCCACAGCCATCTGTGGACATTAATTCCACAGATTCACCACCCTCTGACTTAAGAAATTCTTCTTCATTTCCTTCCTAACGGAATATCCTTTAATTCTGATCCTAGACTCTCCCACTAGTGGAAACATCCTCTCCACATCCACATCCATCTATAGGCGATAGGACTATTGGTTGAGCTTCTTGATGCCTGGGATTCATTCAAGACCCTGCGAATGATGCTGTGTCAAATGTCCAAGTGAAAATAGGGAATGAGGCAGTGGGCAGCACTTAAAGAGCAGGTGTGGTAATGTTGAACGGAAGTGCCTTGTGTGTTTCAAACGTGCTTCATTATTCCGTGTGTGTAATCCGAAACCCAGGGATAAAACACAGGAAGAGTGCCATTAGCGGGGAATGAAGCCTATAAAGCCCTGTGTAATCCAACCCCAACTCAACTTCAATGGCGATAAACAAACACTTCAACATGTTTCCTTTCTACCTGACACCAGCTGTAGCTAACTGATCCATTCCACAATGTTCAAAGGCAGAGACTAAGTGCTGGAATAACTCCGCAGGTCCGGCAGCATCTCTGGAGGACATGGATAGATAACATTTCGAATCGGGATCCTCCCCCAAGCACCCAACTCGAAACGTTGCTGATCCATGATCTCTAAGATGCTGTCTGTCCTGCGGAGTTACTTCGGACGTATGTGTTCAGACAATAGACAATAGGTGCAGGAGTAGGCCATTCCGCCCTTTGAGCCAGCACAACCATTCCCTGTGATCATGGCTGATCATCCACAATCAGTACCCCATTCCTACCTTCTCCCCATATCCTCTGACTCCGCTATCTTTAAGAGCTCTATCTAACTTTCTCTTGAAAGCACCCAGAGATTTGGCCTCCACTGCCTTCTGAGGCAGAGAATTCCACAGATTCACAACTCTCTGTGTGAAAAAGTTTTTCGTCATCTCCATTTTAAATGGCTTCCCCCTTATTCTTAAACTGTGGCCCCTGGTTCTGGACTCCCCCAACATCGGGAACATGTTTCCTGCCTCTAGCGTGTCCAAACCCTTAATAATCTTATATGTTTCATATAACATTCCCTCTCATCCTTCTAAATTCCAGCAAGCCCAGCCGCTCCATTCTATCCACATATGACAGTCCTGCCATTCCGGGAATTAACTTCGTGAACCTACGCTGCACTCCCTCATTAGGAAGAATGTCCTTCCTCAAGTTTGGAGACCAAAACTAATACTCCAGGTGTGGTCTCACCAGGGCCCTGTACAACTGCAGAAGGACCCCTTTGCTCCTACGTTTAGTTTAGTTTAGAGATACAGCGTGGAATCAGGCCCTTCCAGCCCACTGAGCCCACCCTGGCCATCGATCTCCCATTCACCCTAGTTCTATGTTAACCCAATATCTCATCCACTCCCTACACACTCGAGGCAATTTACAGAGGGCAATTAACCTACAAACCTGCACACCTTTGGGATGTGCACCCGGAGAAATCCCACGCAGTCATGGGGAGAACATGCAAACTCAACACAGACAGCACCTGAGGTCAGAATCGAACCTGGGTCTCTGGCACTGTGAGACAGCAGCTTTACCGCTGCGTCACTGTGCCGCCCACTGTGTCCTTTATCTGTAAACCAACATTCAACCTTGGTTCAACAACTCGGCTTAAAGATGGCACTCTTGGCATTGCAGCGTTTCCTTGACGCAGCACTTAACTGTGGGCCAAGACTTCCGCAGTGCGGCTTGAAGCTGTGACCCATTGCATCCGGCCGCCACCGCCCTCCTCACCTCCAGCAGCTCGCGTTACTGCTCGCTTCCGATAGCACCGAACGTTGCTCGTGCAAAGGCCAGAGTGCGAAGGTCGAAGGTGACGGACCATCCAACCAGCAGCAGCTGCAGAACATGAAGAGGAGCACCTTGAGATGACTTGCTGTTCAACTAGATTATGTTGGTTTGCCCCTGTCCCTTCAGGGTCTTGTGTTTGGATGAATCATGAACAGACCCTCTAACAATGCAGGCCTTTGTCAATCAGCAATGATTCCAGGAGTGAGTGGGTTTGCATATGGTGAGCGCTTGACAGCACTGGGCCTCTCTCTACTCGCTGGAGTTTAGAAGGTTGAGGGGGGGCCTCATTGAAACTTACAGAATAATGAAAGGCATAGATAGAGTGGATGTGGAAAGGACGTTTCCACTGGTGGGAGAGTCTAGGACCAGAGGTCATAACCTCAGAATTAAAGGATGCTCTTTTAGAAAGAAGGTGAGGAGAAACTTCTCTAGTCAGAAGGTAGTTAATCTGTGGAACTCATTGCCACAGGGGGCTGTGGAGGCCAAGTCAGTGGATATTTTTAAGGCAGAAATAGACAAATTCTTGATTAGAATGGGCGTCAAGTGTTTTGGGGAGAAGGCTGGAAAATGGGACTAGGTGGCAGAGATCAGCCATGATTGAATGGTGGAGTAGACTCGATGAGCCGAATGGCTTAATTCTACTCCTATAACTTGTGAAGGCCTTCCCTGCACAAGATCCCAGTGAGACATTCCTCACTGAGAGTCACTTAGAGACATCAAGCAATAACCCTGAAGATAGACACACAATGCTGGAGTAACTCAGCGTGTCAGGCAGCATCTGTGGAAAAAAGGAATAGGTGACCCTTCTTCAGACTGAGAGTCAGGGGCGAGGGAAACTAGAGGCACGAAAATGTACGGAGAAGAATTGAATGAAAGGTACGCAACAGGACAAATCAAAGCCAGCAACGATGATCAAGGACAGGTGGAGCCCACAATGGTGATAACGAGTGAAACAGTGAAACTCAGCTGGACGATAGTGAAACTAGTCGGACGACTAGTGTGGGAGGGATGGAGAGAGAGGGAATGCAAGGGTTACTTGAAGGAGATAAATTAAAATTCACACCACTGGGCTGGAAGCTGCACAGCAAAATATCAGGTGCTGTTCCTCCAACCGTTGCCCCGCTCAGTTACTCCAGCATTTTTTGTCTATCTCCGGTGTAAACCAGCATCTGCAGTTCCATCTTAATCAATAACCCCCCTCTCTCACTCTGCTGTGCATACTAGCACAGGTCAGTTCCGCATGGCAAGGAACGTATTCCTTTATGAAAGGAATAGATATGGTGAATGCACAATGGTTTTCAGGGAATCAAGAAGCAGAAAGTGATAGGTTTAAATTGAGGGAGAAAAGCTCTACTACCAACCTAGAGGACAACTTTTTTTTTACACAAAGTGATGTATTGAAATGGAACAGGTTGCCAGAGGAGGAAGCTGAGGCAGGTACTATCACAGCATTTAAGAAACATTTAGACAGGTACTTGGATTGGACAGGTTTAGAGGGATATGGGCCAAACGCGGGCAGGTGGGACTAGTGTAGATGTAGATTGAGCAAGTTGGTCAGCATGGGCAAGTTGGGCCAAAGGGCTTGTTTCCACACTGTATAACTCTTTGACTGTGATACATTTAAACAGAAGTTTAGCTTGAGTTTTTTCTTCACATGTGTACACCTCAGGACAGAAAGTCATGGATTCAAATCCTATTCCAGAGCCTGAATAAGTGGGCTGGTGATTCCCGAATACCCCCGATGAACACTGAAAAAAAGGTCTCACCCTGAAACGTCACCCATTCCTTCTATCCAGAGATGCTGCCTGTCCCACTGAGTTACTCAAACATTTTGTGTCTATCTAACTATACTGAATGAGTTCTGCACTGATCGACAGGAAAAGTTCAGGACAAAATGGTGAGATGAGACCCTGTCGCCTCACACAAATGGCGTCAAACACGTTGTGGTTCAATAGTCGCAGAGGACAGTCCAGTTTTAATCAGTAAACTAAACGAGATTTACACCGCAGCTAACGTCACTAAAGCTGATAATTTGGTCATTATAATATTGTGGTTTGTGGGAGCTTTCACTGTACAAGATAATAGCCATGTTTTCCCGAACATTGGGCAGCACAGTGGAGTAGCGGTAAAGTTGTTGCCTTCGTGAAGCTCCAAGCCACACGAGCGTAGGTCCTAGCAACACGAGGTACGACCAGCCCCGACCCAATCCCCCCCTCCCCCCGATGCAGGAGCTTGATCGCCCCGACACAGAGGGCCCGACAACCGGCTACGGGAGCCAAGGTCGTCCCGACAACGGAAGGTTCGAGGCCCCCGACCGCGGGAGAACAACGAAGGGAAGAATTTTTAACTTTTTCTCGCCTTCCATCACCGTGAGGAATGTGGAGGAGTCACTGTGGTGGATGTTTATGTTAAAATGTATTTTGTGTGTTTTGTTGCTTTTTAATGGTATGACTGTATGGCAAATGAAATTCCCCGTATGTTGCAAAACATACTTGGCTAATTAAGTATGATTATGATTATGATTGTGATTAAAGTGCCAGAGTCCCGGGTTCGATCCTGGCTATGGGTGATATGTGTACGAAGTTTGTACTTTCTCCCTGTGACCACATGGGCTTTCTCCGGGTTCCCGGGGGGGGGGTTCAAGGCTAGGTCACAAGGGTCAGGTGGCAAGGTCTCTGGGGCGGGAACTGTGGGTGGCTGATCAACATCCACTGAAGGCGGACAACCAGCATCAGCGGTGGCAGCCTTGGAGGAGATCAACCATGATCATTTCGAACGGCAGGGTGGTACTGAGGGGCTGAGTGGCCTCCTTTGCTCCTATTTTCTAATAGGACGTAGTGAGCAGCCAGCAGGTGTTGAGCTGGGGGGGGGATGGGGGGGAGCAGGTGAAGAGAGTTGTGGGCTGCTGAGAGGGGGGGGGGGAAGGTAGAATCAAGAGCAAAAGAAGAGGGTGAAACACAACGAGGGGAGGAGGTACAGGCTCACCACCAACAGCGACAGAGTATGCCATGAGTTGTCTTGATGTGCTATTGCATTATCTTGGATTGCCCCTGTCACTCCATGGTTTTGTGTTTACATGCTCACGGTGTGAAGGAGGAGCGAGATGAAGTGAGGCGATACGAGGATGGAGGGAAGGGGGCTGGAGGGAGGGTGCGGGCAACATCATATGTTTTCGGCCCAGTGTGAGAGTGTGTGTGTGTGTGCGTGTGGTCACGCATGCATGGAGTGTGACTGCGATCAGTCAGTGCAGCAGAGTGCGGTCGTCAACCGCCTTGGACCTTCTAGCCATTGGACCAAGACCTTGTCCTGTCAAGTGTGGCAGCTGCGTGCAACGCTAAAAAATACAAGCACAGGAGGAACCTTGTAGAAACTAGGAACTGCAGATGCCTGTTTACACCAAAGGTTGACACAGAGATCTGGAGTAACTCAGCAGGTCAGGCAGCATCTCTGGAGAAAAGGGATGGCTGACGTTTCGGGTCGGGACCCTTCTTCAGACACATACCTATATACATATATACCCAGACACATAGTCTGAAGAAGGGTCAGACCTGAAACATCACCCAAGCTTTTTCTCCAGAGATGCTGCCTGACCTTCTGAGTTACTCTTGCACTGTGTTTCTATCTCAGGAAGAACTTTTCTCCTCTCGGGAGTTGGACCAAGTCATTCACAACCCCCAGGGAACGCCTATAAATAACCAAAGCATTTCATTCACTGCAGAGTATATTTGAACCCAAGGTCTTGCAGGACATGATATCATCGGCCACTTGTTTATTCTTTAGCCACAGATCATACTGTAAATTTCAGGATGTGATCTCTAATGACCTTACGATCATTCAACCGATACCCTCACTCATCTACTTTGCATTTCAGCCCACGCACCAAATGTCGTAACCAAGGGAATGACAGCAAACCTCCATATATCATTATTCAGATCTCATCTGGAACATTGGGCACAGCCTGTCTGTCTCACGTTCTAAGAAGGATGTCAAAAGACCAGGATAGGGGACATTTTGTTGAGAGTGTGCTAGATAGGGTGGTCAAAAGGCTTTGGCACGTTGGCCGTCATCAGTCTGAGGATTGAGTATAGAAGTTGGGAGGTCATGTTGCAGTTCTTTTGGATGTTGGTGAGACCGCATTTAGAGTATTGTGTTCAGTTCTGGGCACCTTGTTATAGGAAAGATGTTGTCATGCTGGAAAGGGTATAGAGAAGATTTATGAGGATGTTGCCAGGATTAGCGGGTCTGAGCTACAGGGGGAGGTTGGGCATGCTGGGACTCTATTCCTTGGAGAGCAGGAGCATGAGGGGTGACCTTATAGAGGTGTATAAAATCATGAGAGGAATAGATTGAATCTCTTGCCCAGAGTAGGGGAATCGAGAAGCAGAGGACATAGGTTAAAGGTGAGGGGGGAGGGGAGGACGAGATTTCATCTGAACTTGAGGGGTAACTTTTTCACACAAAGGGTGGTGGATGTATGGAATACGCTGCCAATGGAGGTAGTCTATCGCAATATTTAAGAAACATTTACACAGGTACATGGATAGGATAGGTTTAGAGGTATATGGGCCAAACTCAGGCATGTGGTACTAGTGTAGATAGGACATGTTGACCGGTGTGGGCAAGATGGGCAGAAGGATCCTGCCCCATACTGTAAGACTCTATATGTTCACTGGAATGGTGCCATTCATGTGGGCTTCAATGTTCAGTATGTTCCCTTTTGAGCAGAGAAAAGAAAATTTGGTGGAAAAGTTTGGACTGAAAAAGGTTGATGGAAACAGTTTTATTGTCGATGACATCAGTAGCCGGGGGAAAGGGTGGCATAGTGGTGCAGCAAATATTGGCTCAAATCTCCAAGCTCCTTCTTGACTTCCAGCGCTGTCTGTGTGGAGTTTGCACGTTCTCCCGTTAAACTGTGGAGGTTTCCGCCCATACACCACAGATTTAGAAATTATCCCCAAGGTGTAGCTGGTTGGCAGAAGAATCATTGGCGTTTAATGGACATGCTAGGTACGTAGGGGAATGAGATTGCTCGGTGAGCTTGCAAAGGCTCGTCACGTTAGACTTTAGAGATACAGTGCAGAAGCAGGCTCTTCAGCCCACTGAATCCACACGGACCAACAATCAGTCCGTACACCAGCACTACCCTACACACTGGGAACAACTCTATACAAAGGACAATTATCCTACAAACCTGTACGACTTTGGAGTGTGGGAGGAAACTGGAGCACCCGGAAAAACCTCCACCTGAGTCTCGAGGAGAACGTACAAACTCTGTACAGACAGCGCCCGTGGCCAGGATCGAACCTAAGTCGCTGGTGCTGTAAGGCAGCATCTCTACTGCTGTGCCACGATGCCAACCAACCTTCTGTCAGGTCGCTGCTGTTATTGATAGACATTGCATCTGCCCCTTGATGGCCACCCGCTGTATTCCCTGACTGATGCTGTCCGCTATCAAACCCTTCCTCAGGGTAGCGCAGTTGATAGAGCTGCCGCCTCACAGCGACAGAGACCCGGGTTCCATCCTCATCTCGACTGCTGTCTGTTTGGAGTTTGCACGTTCTCCGTGTGATCGTGTGCGTTTCTTTCGGGTGCTTCGGTTTCCTCCCACATCCCAAAGATGTGCAGATTTGTAGGTTAATTGGTCCCTGTAAATTGCCCCTAGCATTGCACTAGTGGATTTGACAGTAGGCTAACGTAGAACCAGTGTGGAGGGGCTATCGATGGTTGGTGTGGACTCGGCGGGACAAAGGGCCTCTTTCCATGCTTTGTATCCAGAAACGAAAACTAAACAGACCATTGGAAATAGAGAGTAGGCAAAAAACTCAGCGGGTGAGGCAGCACCTATGTAGCAAAGGAATAGGCGACGTTTCAGGTCGAGACCTTTCTTCAGACTGAAATAGAGAGAGCTTTCTGCTTTTCCAAACAAATTGGTATCTGTCACTTGCCCCTCGCATGGAGCGAGTGGATTTGAAAGTGGGATCACATGGAATTAGTGTGGACGGGTGATCGATGGTTGGTGTGACCCTAGTGGGCCGCAGGGCCTGTTTCTATGCTGTACCCCAAAGTTAAACTTAACTAATTTTACCTTCAGCCAACAAAAGAGAATGGCGTTCTGCTCGCACTCTCCCCTGCTCTCTCTGCAATGCATATTTCCTAAATTAGTGCTTCGAACAGCATAGCTGCTGCTCATCGAGGTGTAACAGAGCACGGCCCAGTCCATCAGCCTTAATTTGAGTGCGTTGGTTTAGCAGATGATTAACTTGGGCAGGAGCCTACTTGGCTGCACTCCAATGAAAAATGGGTCCAGGAGAAACCAGAGTTGGAAATTTCCATTCAGTAAATACCAGATACGAGTCTTTAAACATTAAAGCATGTCGTTCCCATTGGTCTGTGATGAGAGTCTGACTTGCTTTCCTGCTGTTCCTTCCACTTTGTGGCTTATCACATGGCTCCACTCACTCTTGTCACCACCCAGTCAATAACTTAGCCCGTCAGAAAACCCTCTCCAAGCTGAAAGGTCAGCAACAGATTAAATCACCCTCAAAGATTCAATGCAGGAGGATGGATACAGAGAAAAGGTCCCATCAAAATCTTTCCTAAGTAAGGACATATAAAAATCCACCCTCAACAACCTTGTAATAATCAAAACCATGTAAACAAATGTCTAAAGGTCATGGGTTAAAGAAGCTGTAATCTAACTTGATACTGGGCATTAGCAGTTAGCAAACAAAGTGAAGGGGATGTATTTACACCACTATTTATGGAAAGAAATTGGGGGCGGCACGGTGGCGCAGCGTTAGAGTTGCAGCCTTACAGCGCCAGAGACCCGGGTTTGATCCTGACTACGGGTGCTGTATGTACGGAGTTTGTACGTTCTCCCCATGACCGCGTGGATTTTCTCCGAGTGCTTTGGTTTCCTCCCACACTCTCTAGACGTACAGGTTTGTAGATTAACTTGGCTTCGGCAAAGATTGTAAATTGTCTCCAGCGTGTAGGATAGTGCTAGTGTACAGGGACTGCTGGTCAGCATCATCTTGGTGGGCCGAAGTGCCTGCTTCCGCGCTGTATCTCTAAACTAAACAAAACTAAACTAAATTGCGGACAGCATCTGTAATAGTAGGTGTATTCCTCCAAACGCCAGGAACGTACACACCATTGCTCCAAGCAACAATGTGAATTGAAGCATAAAAATTGGAAATACACCTTGAAAGCCTAGCTAATGTTTACCTGGTTAAGTTTAGTTTAGTTTAGTTTAGAGATACAACGTAGTAACAGGCCCTTTGGCACATTGAGTCCGTGCCGGCCAGCGATCTCCCCTACACTAGAATTATCCTACATACTTACCAAAGCCAAATTAACCTACATACTTACCAAAGCCAAATTAACCTACAGACCTGGACATCTTTGGAGTGTGGGAGATAACCGGAGCACCCGGGGAAAACCCACGTGTCACAGGGAAAATGTACAAACTCCGTACAGAAAGCACCCGTAGTCAGGATCGAACCCGGGTCACTGGCGCTGTAAGGCAGCAACTCTACCGCTGCGCCAACATGCCAGTTCCTCCATTAACTAGGATTTGCCCACCAGCCTTGGACACTGTAAAGTTTCCCAATGAGTTTCCCGATATTAACATTATGACTACACTTTCAAAGAATGTAATTGGGTTGAAAGTGCTTTGGGATATCCTGAAGCCATAGAAAAACGCTGCAGAAACACACGCTCCTTTCATTATTCTGTAGGCTCGAAAACAAAAAACTCACAGACTCTTATTCCCCGGTGTCGCTGCAGGAGACTGAGCTGCCGCAAACCCTTGCCCGCACGCTTGCCAAGTTAAGCATCCATTAGCGTTTCAGGTCAGGATGTGTATGAGACGTGGGGCACCGAAGGGACAACCCTGTGCCTTCACAATGAGCTGGGTAGAGTGACTCCACGTGCAGGAAGGAACGGCAGATGCTGGTTTAAACCAAAGATAGACGCAAAAAGCTGAAGTAACTCAGCGGGGCAGGCAGCATCTCTGGAGAGAAGGAATGGGTGACGTTTCTGGTCGAGACCCTTCTTACAAACTGATGTCAGGGGAGAGGGAGATACATAGGTAAGGAAGTGAGGGGTGTGGAAATAAGACGAAGGGAATGGAGATCACGGAAAATGTAGAATAGATCGTTGTTAGCTGGGAGTAGGTAACAACAAAGCAAACAGATAAAAAGTAGTCGAAGACAGTAAGTGGCCGGAGAACTGGGAAGAGGGAGGGATGGAGTGAGAGGGAAAGCAAGGGTTACTTGAGGTTAGATTCTTGAAGTCAATGTTCATATCGCTGGGTGGTAAGCTGCCCATGCGAAATATGAGGTGCTGCTGGGTGGAGTGATTCCATCCACCAAATACTCAATCTCTCCCCAATCTCTGCCATATCCTAGCTTAAGTTAATATTGCTCGATTATGTCATGTGGAAATCCATTACTCATTCCCATGAACCAATGGACTGTTGAACTTTGATCCTTTCCCAAAGTTCTAAATTAAACCAAGTGCTTAATAAAGTCTAGAACTGGGCGCAAGAAACGTCAATTACGCAAAGCACCTTTTGTTCCCTGTTTTTGTTAAATTGGCTTTTTACACTTTAGCGACACAGCGCAGAAACAGGCCTTTGGAGATACAGTGTGGATAAGCAGATTGTTGGAACAAACGGCAGAGATAGTTACAGGAGGTGTGAGCCTGGTTTTAGTGGTTGTACAGATAGACACAAAGTGCTGGAGTAACTCAGTGGGTCAGACAATATCGCTGGAAAAATGGGACAGGTGACGTTTTGGGTTGGAACTCTTTTTCTGATCTGTGAGGCCAGAGAGAAGGAGTAGCGGGGAGAGGGGGTGGAGGGGAGAAATAGGTACTAGTCCAGGTGAGGCACAAGGATAGGAGATAGTTTGGGGGGGGGGGGGTTAATTAGAGGTTACATAATTGGAGAATTCAATGTTCATACCATTGGGTTGTAAACTACGCGAACGGAATATGAGGTGCGGTTATTCCAGTTTGCATGTGGCCGCACTATGACAATGGAAGAGGCCCAGGACAGAAAGGTCAGTATGGGGATGGGAAGGGGAGTTAAAATGGTTAGCAACCGGGAGATCCAGTAAGCCTTGGCAGACCAAGTGCAGGTGTTCAGCGAAACGCTCTTAATATCACTGGGTTTCATATTCCTTTCAAGTGTTCAATTTAGTTTAATAATGCTCTGCTGTAACACCTTTTCTAAACACACCATAGGAATCCAATTCAAATTTTCACACTGGTTGTGAGAGATTGAGAATGCCAGGTGCCAATATGCACATCAACACAATATGCACTCCAAACACTTGTTTACTGTTGTGGTGGAGTCAAAATAAACAGGGGAATGGGTTACCATTTACTTTAATGGGTCATCAATCAAACTGTGTGTAATCCTGTCCCCTGCTTGGAGTTGCTCTGAGTGTACATTATCTTTCTCAGTGGTCCCTAAGGATCAAGGGTGACTTGCTTCTATTCCAGTTCTGATGAGGCTAGTATGGATCTCACAGTCTCTGCTGCGGATGGAGAAGGATGGACAGGGTGGATGGTTAGGCACTCCCTCCTCTATTCATTCTGGGCTTCAATGAACTCCTGATCAACAGACTGGAGATACAACAACAATACAACAACAACAATAGCGTTTATTGTCATTTGAACCTCAAATTAAGTTCAAACGAAATTTGGTTTCTGCAGTCATACAACAAGTAAAAAAAGAAGGAAAAAAAACACAAAAAAAACCAACATCCTCGTCCCAAATGTTCCCCCTCACCTCCGAGCAGCCATGACTCTGGGACTCACACGTCACTGGGAGATATTACTCCAAACAGGCAGTGAGAGCATTTGGAAAATGTAGAAACAAAGCACTGCAGATGCTGGTTTATGCCAAAGATAAACACAAAGTGCTGGAGTAACTCATCTCTGGAGACAGATGCTGGGAGACGTTTTGGGACAGGGTTGATTTGTTCCAGTCTGACGAAGGGTCCCCACCCGAAAAGTCACCCATCCTTTTACTCCTGAGATGTTGCTTGACCCGTTGAGTTACTCCAGCATTTTGCGTCTATCATCAGTGAGAACATTTGTTGGCCACCTGGTAATCCCTTGCCATGGACAGAGATCAGAATGGAGTCTCGGCGTCGGGGGTCTTGTATCTGAAGAAGGATCTCGACCCGAAACGTCACCCATTCATTCTCTCTAGAGATGCTGCCTGTCCCGCTGAGTTACTCCAGCATTTTGTGTCTATCTTCGGTTTAAACCAGCATCTGCAGTTCCTTCTTACACATTGTATCTGATTACTGCAGCTTCTTTTCCAGGGTAGACACAAAATGCTGGAGTAACTCAGCGGGACAGGCAGCATCTCTGGAGAGAAGGAATGGGTGACGTTTCGGGTCGAGACCCTTCTTCAGACCATTCAGAGACGTTTCCAGGATTATTCTCATGGAGACATTGCTGATATTGGTTTGCTAATCTTCCCTTTGGTCTCTCTACAGTGTTTTGAAGATGATTTGTGCCGCCCATTGTCTGCACTGTGCAGCTGGATGACTGAAGATGTGGCGACATTGACTGTGGAGGGTGCGGAACGAAGGCAGTATCTGTCACTGATTCTGGAGCATAACTTCACTGCGCTGGGATAGGTGCAGCAGTGATAAAGATACAGGAGAGTGTCGGGCACAGCGACGCTTGTCTCCATGGAAATTGGGGTCTTTAGACTTTTGCGATACAGCGCGGAAACAGGCCCCGCGGCCCACCGAGTCCACGCCAACCCGCGATCACCTCGTACATGAGCACTATCCCACACGCTAGGGACAATTGACAATTTTTTACCAAAGCTAATTAACCAACAAAACCCTGTCTGTCTTTGGAGTGTGGGAGGAAACCGGAGCACCCAGAGGAAACCCACGGATCACAGGGAGAAAGTACAAACCATGTGCAGACTGCACCTAAGGTCAGGATCGAACCCGGGTCTCCGCGCTGTAAGGCAGCAGCTCTACCGCTGCGCCACCGTGGTGCTCCAAGTCGTTGTGGATCTGTTGATTGAGGTCACAGCTTGCATGCCATCATGCAGCCAATGTAAGAGGGAGGCACATTTCTGAGGGCAGCCAGATTTAAGGAAAATGCTCCATCATCACAAGTGGCGGATGGAGTTAAAGGCCTTTGCAAGGTCATGCAAGCCCAAGGGTGGTGGTTGGCACCATTTTGTGCATTTTTCTTGCAGTTATCGTGTAGTGAACATTGTCTACCATACCTCCACACAGACAGAGTCCTCACTACAATAAGGGGAGCAGCTTTTTGGCACTGGAACAGGCGGGCGAGGCGGGTTCCTGTTGATAACTTCCCTGTTGCAGGAAGCGGGAGGATTCCTGCAGTTACTGGGGTTGGAATTGTCTCCTTTTTGAAGGCAGTCACAATCAGAATACCTCTGGGCCGCCCCGGAACACAAAAAATGCACATTTTGGCTGAGACCCTGACTGCTGTGATTTAGAAGGGTAAATAAGAAAACTGAGGCCTGGTTGTTACTCAGTTGGGCCTTTAACCTTTGACCGGTTGCTGTATGATGGGGTTAAGAAGGTTCAGTGAACCCCAGACTCTTCTTTGGTTGAGGATTTCTTTGACATGCTCCTTTGGATGGCTCTTGACTGCCACTCCCTCCTTGATAACCTCTCAGCCTTGTCTCCCGGGATATTTAGGTTGCTGATAGTGAAGACGTCGCTGAATCATCCCTTTGGGATTAGCTCTGGCTCTGTCCAAGCAAGAGGACATAATGATGTCGAGCGGCAGAGCAGCTATCTGTTGGCCTGACCACTGCCTGACCCCGTCCGCCATCTCGATCAGCCTGGTCCCAAAACAACAGCGGCAACAAAAAATATCTCCGTCAGAAATGAATGGACAGCACAGTGGCGCAATAGTAGAGTTGCTGCCTTACAGCGCCAGGGACCTGGGTTCGATCCCAACCTCGGGTGCTGTCTGTATGGAGTTTGCACATTCTCCCTGTGACCATGTGGGTTTTCTCCGGATGCTCCGGCTTCCTCCCACACTCCAAGGACTCGTAGTTTTGTAGGTTAATTGGCTTCTGTAAATTGTCCAGAGTCTGTAGGACAGAACTAGTGTATGGGCGATTGCTGGACTCGGTGGGCCGAAGGGCCTGTTTCCACGCTGATTCTCTGAACCAAACCAAGAAGATCAGTGCTGAGGAACTCGCAAAGAGAGTTGTCCTCGGACAGCACCTTGCTGATCACCTGCTGTTTCCCTAGCAACTGGAGTTACCGTGCCAACAGTACTCAGACTGCTCCAAAGTCCATCATAGTTAGTAGGTTAACAGGAAACCCAGGTGGAAACTATGAGGAGAAGTAGGAGATCATTTTCCATGAATGCAAAGCATTTTCCTCATCAATAAGGCAAGATCAACGTGGGGCAGTAATGTTCATGTCAACTCGTCCCCCAGTTTAACCAGGTTATGAACTGGGAACTGGAGCAAACAAGTGGTGAACTTTGCCCATTATCATGAAAAGGCAGCAGTGGCCCCAGTTCAGTCTCCGCATGTTGGAGACATTCCCGACGTGGTCTCAATATCAGGACTCTGACTGCAGTTTTTGACCAAGAAGCGGCAAATTTCCCATTAGGTCCAACCAAGCATGTGGAAGGACAAGGGACAAATGGACCACCAGGAACAGGCATGAAGTGGTTTGTTTTTCCAATTGAGCACGCCCATAGCAAAAACCGTGGAGCCAGTGGATTGTCAGACCTGCCACCGCCATTGGGCGTGAACGTGACGCAGCGGTAGAGCTGTTGCCTTACAGCACCAGTGACCCAGCGGGTCTCTGACCACGGAGTTTGTACGTTCTCCCTGTAACCGCGTGGGTTTTCTCCAGGTGCTTCGGTTTCCTCCCGCACTCCAAAGACATACAGGATTGTAGGTTAACTGGCCTCTGTAAATTGTAAGTTGTCCCTAGTATGTAGGACAGTGCTAGAGTAGGGCTGGTGTGAACTCGGTGTGCCGAAGTGCCTGTTTCCACACTGTATCTCCAAACTAAACCTAACCTGCCTGCCAACTGCACAAAATGGCAGCTGGATTTGTTAAATATCATCTTTGCAATTCTTTACCTGACCCTGTCTACAGAAGGATCGATACACTTTGGTGTTTAAATGAAGAAGGAACCAGCGGCTCTGGCTTCTAAAGTGGGGAGGAGGAAGGGGAGGGCAGCAGTGTCTAATCTCCTGGTGGGAAGAAATGGTGCTCAATTAACACCCTGACATTCAGCAGTCTTCCAAACTGCACTCGCCAGACCCTGCGAACAGCTGCAGCCATTGAACAACCCCCCCTCCACCCCCCACCCTCCAACCTAATCCACCCTGACCAGGAATGTTAACAACACCTCAGCAGGGATTAAGCTGTAAAACCAAAGTAATGTTGGCAGGGGCTGGGTGGAGAATTCTTGTATTACTGAGGGGATACACCCCACAGAACGAAAGTTCCTCCAATTATGCACCACCATCACCACCAACCGTAGGGTTTGATTAATCGATTGAAATTTTGAAAAATACAGCATGGAAACAGGCCCTTTCTGACTACGTTTCTTTAGTCAGAGGGTGGTGAATCTGTTGAATTCATTGCCACACAAGGCTGTGGAAGCCAAGTCAATGGATAATTTTAAGGCAGAGAATGATGGATTCTTGATTAGCATGGGTGTCAGGGGTTATGGGGAGAAGGCAGGAGAGTGGGGACAATTTACAATAGGGGCACTGGGGACAATTCACAATTTTTACAGAAGCCAATTAACCTACAAACCTGTACTTCTTTGGAGTATGGGAGGAAACCGGAGCACCCGGAGAAAACCTACGCGGCCACAGGGAGAACGTACAAACTCCGTACAGACAGTACCCATAGACAGGATCGACCCTGTGTCTCTGGCCCTGTAAAGCAGCAGCGTTAGCATTGCACCACTGTGCCACCTATCTATTCATTATAAAAACCAGAGCACCCAGAGAAATCCCATGCAGTCACAGGGAGAACCTGAAAACTCCACATAGACAGCACCCGAGGTCAGGATTGAACTCCGTCTCTGATGCTGTGAGGCCGCAACTCCACCAGCTGTGACACTGTGCCGCCACGGAATGAGATTCCACAAAGTCCTCCACAATTGTAATGTGCGTGACCTCCCCTCCATCTTCCCCAGGTTCCAGTTAGGCAATGCCTCACTGTAAAATGAGCCAAAGCTGCAAATACTGATATTGATATATATTAATGTTGATACTGCTCTTTCACTGGGGGGGGGGGGGGGTTATTGTTTGGATCGATGTAATTGAGGCAGGTACTATCACAACGCTCAAGGGATGTTTAGTCAGGTACATGGATAGGATAGGACAGGCTTGGAGGAATATGGGCCAAACGCAGACAGGTGGAACGTGTAGATAGGATATGTTTGTCGGTGTGGGCAAGCTGGGCCGAAGGGCCTGTTTGCACACTGTATCACTCTACGACTTTCTGTAGGAGATGGGTGGCTGGAATCACAGACTAGACTGCTGCCTCGGGAGTGGGAACCCTGTCAACAGGATAGCGAGAGCCAGCAGACCCTGGATGGGGTTTAGTCGGCCTGGCGTTACATTGTTTGCTGGGCCAGCCCTGGCCCCTGTCGCTCTGGAGGAAGCAGATGGGAAGGTGCTTCCACAGGCTGGCTAAACAAATACAGCAAGAGCCCAGGAAGCTTTCTGTTTGAAGGAAAACTGAACTCAAGCCACTTCTGCCCGGTGAATGGGTGACGGAGCAAAGGTCAGGCAGTTAAAGGGGTCAAGCCTGTCAAAAATGTTTGTTTGTTTAAAGCCAGGCCCATTTCTTTAAATACATGGCTTGGATCTGTCAGTTGTGGCTTCACAGTGAGAAGAGCAGTCAAACCCTCCACCAGCGACTGACCCGCTCCAGACTGCAGGAGTTCCTGCTGAGGGACGCACTGCAGCTCGGTGCAGTCAACACCAAGGCTCTGTGGGGGAGGTCCCCAGTCTAGGGCCCTTCTGCTGCTGGACACTGAGGGGCAGGGTGTGTTGGAGACGCCCTCAAACCTGGATAGAGTGGATGTGGAGAGGATGTTTCCACTAGTGGGGGAGTCTCGGACTAGAGGTCACACTCAGAATTAAAGGACATTCCTTCAGGAAGGAAGATGAGGAGGAATTTCTTTAGTCAGAGGGTGGTGAATCTGTGGAATCCATTGCCACATTCGGCAGCGGAGGCCAAGTCAACGGATATTTTTAAAGCTCTTACTGAAATATTCTTTTTTTTCTCATTTTAAATAAATCAACACAAAATAGAAAAGGGACATGTTAATAAGAAACACTCAAATAATACACAAAATAAAAATACAAAAATATACTGAAACATAAAAGAAATATTTAAAAAATAATAATATGTATAATACAACCATACCATCAGTCACACACCCCACCCACCCCACCCTGGCTAATTAAGAGTGAAGAGTGTACCTACTCAAAACAACATTTAACAAACCCTTAGCCCTTAGCCAGGCAGAACCTACAAGTCTGTAAAGTATGATTATAAAAAGTTGCCATATGTGAAAAAAATTATCAGTACATTCCCTCAATGTATATTTAATGTTCTCAAGTTTAATAAAAACCACTACATCTTTGAGCCACTGTGACACAGAAGGTGGGTTGGGGGATTTCTATTGTAGGAGTAGGCGACGTCTGGCTATTAAAGATGTAAAATTAATCATTTATTTTTGCACCAAGTTTAATCGACCTGACTCATCCGGGGCCCAAAAGATGGCAATCAATGGACAGGGCTGTAGAGGTATTCCCATTACGGTAGACATTATATTAAAGTAGCCGGACCAAAAATTACGTAATCGTGGACAAAGAAAAAACATATGGCTCAGATGACAGTGTGGGCCCGAACATCTATCACATTTATCCTCCACCTCTGGATAAATCCCAGACAGTCTTGATTTAGAAAAACGGACCCTGTGTATAACCTTAAACTGAATGAGTGCAAGACGAGCGCAAGACGTGACAGTACATAACCCGCCCACAACGTTATCCCACCACTCCTCAGTAAGTTGAAGTCCCATCTCTTCCTCCCAAGCAGCCCTTGTTTTAGAGTTGGACTGATCGCAAAGATCCGGAATGAGGTTATACATCTCTCAAACAATCCCTCTTTGTTGTGTCTTGAAAGTAATCAAACTATCCCATATTTGTCGTGGAGGTGAAGAGGGAAAATTGGAAAAACATTTAGAAACAAAGTGTCTAACTTGGAAGTACCTAAGAAAATGATTTGCAGGTAATCCATATAATGACGAAAAATTGGTAAAGCTGTTAAAAATACCATCTGAAAACTGATCAAGAAAACATGTATACCTTTGTTATGCCATACCGAAAAAACGGAATCCAAATGTGAGGTAGGAAACAGGTGACTGTTACATAATGGACCTACGAGAGATACAGCTACACATTTGAAATGTCTACTGAATTGATACCGAATCTTTAAAGTATTAAGCACAACAGGATTTTTGATAAACAATGAAATCTTGGTTGGAAGAGAGGAATATATAAGAGCAGATACAGGGGATGAAGAAGGGCAAGAGCAGGCTTCCAAGCTAAATAAGGAAATTCAACCAAGCTAAATAAGGAAATTCAACCCAACAACGTATTTTATGAATGTGAGTAGCCCAGTAGTAGAATTATTACGGAGGACAAGTCAACGGATATTTTTAAAGCTCATTAAAAGATTTTTGATTAGTATGGGTGAAGGCAGGAGAATGGGGTTGAGAGGGAAAGATAAATCAGCCATGATTGAATGGCGGAGTAGACTTGATGTCCTAGAACTTATGAAACAAAGGAAGGGATATCTCATCAGGGGGCCACATAAGTGTCAAGGGTGCCAGGTGTAATGATATGTCTGTGAACATTACCAAATCCTACACTGATTAATGTATGTATAGCCTCTGAGAATGTCAGAAGAAATTTGCACAGTTCTTATTTTGTATATATTTTTTAATCTGAATAAAGTTTACTTTATTTTAATTTTTGAAAAGATTGCTCAGTAAGATAGGAATCGGCCTCTGTAAAAATGGCTTTCACTAGAATCCACATTGTTTTGCAGGCAACCAGTTACAGTCAAGGTGGACAGGAAATGCTGGAGTAACTTAGTGGGATAGGCAGCATCTCTGGAGAGAAGGAATCGAGACCTGAAACGTCACCCATTCCTTCTCTCCAGAGATGCTGCAGAGATGTCCTGCTGAGTTAGTCCAGCATTTTGTGTCTTATCTTTGGTGTAAACCAATATCTGCAGTTCCTTCCTACACATGGTATGGGAGGAAATGCAGCAGCCAGTGTATGCAGAACAAGATCACACAAATAGCAACATCAAAACAACAAAGTAATTTGGTTTTCACTGACTCAGGCTAACATAGACATCAGCACCAAGGGAAACTTGCCTGCACTTCTTTGAACAAGGCAGTGCTTTCCTTCGACTTACAAATTATAATCAAAATGTGGCTCCTGCAATGCAGGGTTCCCACAGTGCTGCTCTGGGTGTTACAGCTTAGATGCTGTTTGGAGTGGACCCAGAGCCTCTTGACTCACTCACTGAGGAGCAGCTGATACCTTGTGGAGAGTGAATGAAAAGCTTCTCTCTCTGCCCAGGACTGACGCGCTTCTCTGGAATCCTGTGGATCAGGGCCATGGACGCAGGTTTTGCGGCAATGTGCAGAGTAAACACAGAGTGTAACGCAACTAAATAGACCACGACAGACTGGAATCTACGCTCATCCAGACAGGGAGGAGGGGGTGTCCACATGAGTGTGTGTGATTGTGTGTGTGTGTGAGTGTGTGTGTTTGTGAGTTTGTGTGAGTGTGTGATTGTGATAGTATGTGTGTATGTAATTACATGTATGATTGTTCGTGTGTGTGTGTTCGTGTGTGTGTGTGTGTATGTATGTATGTTTATGAGTGTGATTGTGTGTTTGTGAGTGTGATCGTGTGTTTGTGAGTGTGTGTGATTGTGGCAGTATGTGTGTATGTAATTATGCGTGTGATTGTTCGTGTGTGTGTGTGTGTGTTTGTGAGTGTGATTGTCTGTTTGTAAGTGTGTGTGATTGTGACAGTATGTGTGTATGTAATTATGCGTGTGATTGTTTGTGTGTGTGCACGCACGTGCATGTACACGTGACAGTGTTTGTGAGTGTGTATGTGTGTGTCTGGAGAGAAAATTATGCAGAGAGAATGAAAGAGAAAAACAATTTAATGAAAGAGAGAGATAAATGTGAAAGGAAGAGAATGTTAGAAAACAAGAGAAAGAAAGGTGGGGGTGGGTGGGAGAGAGTGAGCGAGTGAGCGAGAGAGCAAGAGAGAGAGAAGTGAGGGGGGGCAGGTGGGGGGGGCAGCTGTATTTTTAACAAAATGATTTGGCAATATTTATTTGACAAATATTACTTCAGGAATTACTGACCTTGAAAAACTGGACCTTAATGAAATTGGTACATCTGCAACCATTCATTGACTAAATCAACTTACATTGATGTGGTGCTTTTAACATAGCAAAATAGCCCCAAGGTCCTTCACAGTAGCACAGTTTATGCAGAGCCAAAAGAGACACTGGAAAGGAGACTATAAAGTTCAAAGAGGTCGGTTTCAAAGAGCTTTCAAACAGGGGAACAGGGTGGGACAAGCTTGGGGATTGAATTCCGTCTACAGGGGCCCACAGCATTGGAAAGCACAGGCACCAGTGTAGGACTGAAGCAAACTGTGGACACGCCGCAAGCTATAATTGGAGGAATGCAGAGACCTTTAAACGTTGCAAGTCTGAGGAAGATAAAGAGATAGGGATGGGACGAGACCTTGGCTGAACTTGCAGAACAAACACAACATTAATTGTCGAATAGTGAAAGGCCTGGATAGAGTGGATGTGGAGAGGATGTTTCCACTAGTAGGAGAGTCTAGGGCCAGGGGGCACAGCCTCAGAATAAAAAAGATGTACCTTTAGAAAGGACATGAGGAGGAATTTCTTTAGTCAGAGAGTGGTGAACCTGTGGAATTCATTGCCATAGGTAGCTGTGGATGCCAAGTCAATGGATATTTTTAAGGCAATTTATAACAAGAGGAATCAAATATAGGAGCAAAGAGGTCCTTCTGCAGTTGTGCAGAGCCCTAGTGAGACCACACCTGGAGTATTGTGTGCAGTTTTGGTCTCCTAATTTGAGGAAGGACATTCTTGCTATTGAGGGAGTGCAGTGTAGGTTTACAAGGTTAATGCCCGGGATGGCGGACTGTCATTTGCTGAGAGAATGGAGCAGCTGGGCTTGTACACTCTGGAGTTTACAAGGATGAGAGGGAATCTCACTGAAACATATAAGATTGTTAAGGGCTTGGACACACTAGAGGCAAGAAACATGTTCCCGATGTTGGGGGAGTCCAGAACCAAGAGCCACAGTTTAAGAATAAGGAGTAAGCCATTTAGAACAGAGACAAGGAAACACTTTTTCTCACAGAAAGTGGTGCTTCTGTGGAATTCTCTGCCTCAGAGGGCGGTGGAGGCAGGTTTTCTGGATGCTTTCAAGAAAGAGCTAGGTAGGGCTCTTAAAAATAGCGGAGTCAGGGGATATGGGGAGCAGGCTGGAACGGGGTACTGATTGGGGATGATCAGCCATGATCACATTGAATGACCAGCTGGCTCGAAGGACCAAATGGCCTACTCCTGCACCTATTGTCTATTGTCTAAGGTGGAGATTGGGATTTTTGATTAGGGTGTCACGGGTTCAAGAGAGAGTTAGATTTAGCTCTTAGGGCTAAAGGGATCAAGGGATATAGGGAAAAAGCAGGAACGGGGTACTGATTTTAGATGATCAATCATGATCATGTTGAATGGCGGTGCTGGCTCGAAGTGCCGAATGGCCCACTCCTGCACCTATTTTTCTATGTTTCTATGTTATGGGGAGAAGGCAGGAGAATGGGGTTGAGAGGGAAAGGTGGATTGGCCATGATTGAATGGCGGAGTAGACTTGATGGACCGGATGGCCTAATTCTGCTCCTAGGACTTGTGAGCGTATGAAATTAGACCCCGAAGCAGGAGCCGGCCATATGCCCCTGGATCCTGCTTTGTCATTTCATAAGATCCAGGTCGATCTTCTATAGTGCAACTTTCCTGCTCTAATGACATACCCTCCATTTCTTTATTACCTACAAGCACACTGATCTCTGGCGTCAATGTGCTGTGACTGAGTCTCCATACATATTCTCTTCATCCTAAATGATTGACCCCTTACATATGACCCACAGTTACAGACACCCCAGTCAGGGGAAAACTTTGCATCTATGCTTTCAAGCCCCAGAATAATTTTGCACCTATTGATGAGATTATTTTTCATTCATCTGTAGTCAAGACAACTGCAGTTCTGTAGGGCTCGGGTGAGACCACATCTGGAATATTGCGTACAGTTTTGGTCTCCTAATTTGAGGAAGGACATCCTTGTGATTGAGGCAGTGCAGCGTAGGTTCACGAGATTGATCCATGAGATGGCGGGACTGTCATATGAGGAAAGATTGAAAAGACTAGGCTTGTATTCACTGGAGTTTAGAAGGATGAGGCGGGATCTTATGGAAACATATAAAATTATAAAAGGGCTGGACAAGCTAGACGCAGGAAAATTGTTCCCAATGTTGGGCGAGTCCAGAACCAGGGGCCCCTTACAATAAAGGGGAGGCCATTTAAGACTGAGGTGAGAAAAAACTTTTTCACCCAGAGAGTTATGAATTTGTGGAATTCCCTGCCACAGAGGGCAGTGGAGGCCAAATCACTGGATGGATTTAAGAGAGAAGTAGATAGAGCTCTAGGGGCTAGTGGAATCAAGGGATATGGGGAGAAGGCAGGCACGGATTATTGATTGGGGACGATCAGCCATGATCACAATGAATGGCGTTGCTGGCTCGAAGGGCCGAATGGCCTCCTCCTGCACCTATTTTCTATATTTCTATGTAACTACAAACTGTCATCAGACAATTATCCCACCATTCCAGGATCGAACTTCTTTTACTGCATTATCCCAACTGTATAGGGGACCTACAGACAATTCCCCTGCTCTTCCCCACCACTGTTTCTGCCTCCTGCTGTTACCTAGCTCCACCCAAACTGATTCAACCACTCGATTTCTTCAACTTTGACCTTTCCTCCCAATGTCTCATTCTTTAATATCAGGACTTTGCAGCCTTCTTTTTCCATTTGCTTATTCCTTATAAAAGTTAGCCAAGCAGGAATATTGCATTCCCAACCACTTCCATACAGCAGGAAGAAGGCTCTCGACCCGAAACGTCACCCATTCCTTCTCTCCATAAATGCTGCCTGTCCCGCTGAGTTACTCCAGTATTTTGTGTCCACCTTTGGTGCAGTGAACCAGCATCTGCAGTTCGTTCCTGCACATTCCTGCAGCGTCTGCCAGTGCCGCTTGGTTCTGCTCTGTCATTAATTCACCCAACTTGTTGCAGTGGTCACATGGATTTGGACAGACAGCCAACACTTCTGTCCCCTGGGTCTCGACCCGAATCATCACCCATTCCTTCTCTCCATAGATGCTACCTCACCCGCTGAGGTACTCCAGCATTTTGTGTCTACCTTCGATTTTACCAGCATCTGCAGTTCTTTCTTACACACTTCTGTCCGCTTACCATTTGTCCCAACTCGGCCTTCAATCGGAGACACGCTCGTTACGTTCACACACTTTGTGTCTTCACTCCGGTCATTATTACCCAGCTTGTCGCCCGGTGTTAACTTTCAAAACTTGCCCTCACCTTTCACATTTAGCTTAGTCTTATTCTTAGTTCCCATTCATAGTCTTTTGATTATTTTACTCATAGTGACAGCGAGAGGCCATTTGGCTTATCAATTCAATGCTAGCTCCCAGGCAATCAATCCCACTATTCCCAGTGGGAGACCATTTGGCCTATCAATTCCATGCTAGCTCTCAGGCAATCAATCCAATTATTCCCACTCCTCCTCTCCCTGTTTCCCGGATCCCCACATATTCCCTCTCACACTGTCGCCCTCACAATTTGCTCTCTTTCAACATGTGGCACAGTGGCGCGACGGCACAGTTGTTGCCTTCTAGCGCCTGAGATACGGGTTTGATCCTGATGATGGGTGCTGTCTGTAGGGAGATTGTATGTTCCCCCGTGACCACGTGGGTTTTCTCCGGGTGCATCGGTTTCCTCCCACATTTCAAAAACATGCGGGTTGTAGGTTAAATAGCTTCTGTAAATTGCTCCAAGAGTGCAGGGTGCGAAAGGGGGATAACATAGAACTAGTGTACAGTTGATCGATGGTCAGCATGGATTCGCTGGGCCAAAGGGTTTTTTCCATACTGCATCTCTAAACAAAACTAAACTGAAGAAGGGTCTCGACCTCAAACGTCACCCATCTATTCTCTCCAGAGATGCTGCCTGTCCCGCTGAGCTACTCCAGCTTTTGTGCCTATAAACTAAACTAAAACTGCCCCACCATCTCCACCTTGATTCTTTTTGCCAGTGGCTGAGACTAACAGTTAGTCAATAGGTTTAACAGGACACACATAGGACTCTCGTTCCAGCACGATTCAGGAGAAGCCGGTCTCAGTGAAAGGACCACTGCCAGTACTGGAGCTAATGAAGTGAAGCTCATTTGTTTGGAGAGCGACCTTTGATCTTATTCACCTTTACACTCAGGCATGCTCTTGGTGATAAAGGAGGTAAATAAATAAAGGAGCTGCCTCACCCACTGAGTTTCTCCAGAACTTTTGTCTACCTTCGATTTTCCAGCATCTGCAGTTCCTTCTTAAACAAAGGAGGTAAATGACTTGCATGAAATGTGTAGAGGGTTAAACAGGCTGCACAGCGACCCAGTGCAGTGTGAAGCAGACTGCACCTCCACAAATTTTTTTCCCGCTGAGTTACTCCAGTATTTTGTGTCTATCTTCAATGTAAACCAGGAGAAGGCAGGAGAATGGGGTTGAGAGGGAAAGATAGATCAGCCATGATTGAATGGTGGAGTGGACTTGATGGGTCGAATTACCTAATTTTGCTCCTACAATTTATGAACCTATGAGCTTTAAATCCCCCATCTGGCATCCGACTCATTCCCAGTTTAGTTTAGTTTAGAGGTATAGCATAGTAACAGGCCCTTCAGCCCACTGAGTCCACCATCGATCACCCATACACTATTTCCATGCTATCCCACTTTCACAAGCTACACACTGGGGACAATTTACAGAAGCCAATTTATCTACAAACCCGCACGTCTTTGGAATGTGGGAGGAAACTGGAGCACCTGGAGAAAGCCCACTCAGTCACAGGGAGAACGTACAAACTCCGCGCTGACGGCACCCATGGTCAGGATCGAACCTGGATCTCCGATGCTGCGAGGCAGCAGCTTTACTGCTGCACCACTGTGCTGGGCTAGTTCACCTCCTCTCAGGGAAATCCCCATCCCTAAACCCTCTCATCTATTTTCCAACCCTATGCACATCTTTATTTCTCACTTCCTAACTACAAAGTTCCTTAAGTCCCCTGTTTTGGCAAAGCATTTCATCACTAATCCTCTGTGGATCAGTTTCTTGGAACTAAGGATGCTACGTAAGTGAAGAGTCCCGTCGCTAATTATTGACCTTCCCTTCGCCTCCACAAATGCCGCCCAACTTGCTGAGTTCTTCCAGTAGTTTTTGAAGTCACCCTCAGTCTGAAGAAAGGTCTCGACCCAAAGATGCTGCCTGTCCCGCTGAGTTACTCCAGCATTTTGTGTTTATCTTCAGTGTAAACCAGCAGTTCCTTCCTACACATTTTTTGCCTATAAGCAAGTTCTGTTATTGAACATACTGCCACACCACAACAGATTAAACAGAGAGATAAGCACATGGATCACCCAGGCCTGATACTGAATGTGGTAAACACATCACTGTGATATGGGGTTGGTAAAAGGATGACCAAAAACACCAATATCACAAGCTTGGGAGTGGGAGGATCAAACACACCATCACATGTGGTGATTCCTGTCCCCGGTGTTGTGAAGGATGGGTCTGGCCCTGTTATCACACCATGTCCCAGCCAGCTGGACATTGACTTAACACCTAATTTTACTGGGAAAGTTCCTCCAAACCAACACCAACATCAAAGCCCCCACCGCCTGCACATGCCCATCCCTGTCCTTCATACACACACTCACACACCCACCCACACACACACCCACACATACACCCACATACACACACACACACACCCACTCACACGCCCACATACACACACACCCACATATACACACACACACATCCACACGCCCACATACACACACACCCACATACACACACACACCTACCCACACACACACACACACACCCACCCACACACACACACACCCACCCACACACCCACCCACACACACACCCACATACACACACACACACCCACTCACATGCCCACATACACACACACACATCCACACTCACACGCCCACATACACACACACCCACATACACACACCCACACACCCACATACACACACACCCTCCCACACACACACACCCACATACACACACACACCCACACACACACCCACACACACACACCCACACACATACACCCACACACACACCCGCACTGACACGCCCACATACACACACACCCGCACTCACACGCCCACACACACACACCCACATACACACACACACACCCGCACTCACACGCCCACATACACACACACACACTCACAAACGTACACCCACATACATACACACACACACACACACATACACACACCCACAAACACACACCCACATACACACACACATACATACACACACCCCCCACATACACACACACACACCCACATACGCACACACCCACATACGCACACACACACCCACACACACACCCACATACAAACATACACACACATCCCCTCTTCCCCCACACAAAGCCTCCTCCACCCCCACCTCATCACCCCTGTCCAACATACACCCACCCACATACAGACACACACACAGACACACACCTATACAAAAACACATACACACACACCCATACACACAGCCACACACACACCAACACACACACATACACAAACACACACATACATAAATATACACACACCGACACACACACACACATGCACACACATACACAAACATACATATACACACATAAATACACACACTTCAACACACACACATAAATACACACACACATACACACACCAATACACACGTACACGCAACCCCTCTCCGCCACACAGAGCCCCCTCCAGCAGTTCTCCCACATTCACAGCCACAGGCCCTTCCCCACATCAGCACTGCCTATCTTCTCAAATCAGCCCAACATGTTCCATGTCCCCAACCCTCTCATAATCAACCCATTTCCCAACACCCTCCAAAAGCAACCCAATAGACTCACACAGCATGGAAACAGGCCCTTCAGGCCAACTTGCCCATGCAGACCAACATGTCCCATCTACACTGGTCTCATCTGTCTGCATTTGGCCCATATCCCTCTAAACCTATTGTACTCATGTACATGTCTAAATGTTTGTTAAATGTTGTGATAGAACCAGCCTCATTTACTTCCTCCACCCACCACTCTTTGTGTGAAAATGTTGCCCCCTCAGGTTCCTATTAATTCTTTCCCCCCCTCACCATAAACATATATTCTTTGGTTCTTGGTTCCCCTACTCTGGGTAAAGGATTTACCCTGTCTATTCCTCTCATGATCTTGTACACTTTTTTTTGTTTTACTATTGGGATGACCTTATTGAGGTGTACAATATTTTTCTCCCCATCCTTCCCCCTACCTCAATCAGCCTCACCTCCCAGTTATTTTCCAAAATATATTCCAAAAAACATAGAACGCTATTAAAACTGTCTTCTGGTTACTTCTCAACCGATGACTGCTCACATGCCAGCCCCTTATTAAGCCTCTGCCCCTTCACTTCTTTTACCGCCACAAACGGTCACAGTCCAGTTACATACAGCAGTAGCACCCAGACTTGTCATATGTGAGAATGCTTCTTTACCTGATCAGCACCCACACGACCTCCATGTGCGTTACAAGCTGTAATTGGCACACTGAAGGGTTAAATGCAGGGTGAAGGAACAGTGTTGGACTAGCTGCATCACAGTGACGCAGCTGGTCGAGCCGCTGCCTCATAGCACCAGAGACTTGGCTTCGATCCTGACCGCAGGTGCTGTCTGTGTGGAGTTTGCACATTCTCCCTGTGACCGCGTGGGTTTCCTCCGGGCGTTCCAGTTTCCTCACACATCTCAAAGACGTACGGGTTTGTAGACTCTCTGGCCCACAGTGTGAATTGTCCCTAGTGCGTAGGGTTGATGGGAAAGTGGGATAACATAGAACCGGTGTGAACGGGTGACTGATGGTCAACGTGGACCCGGTGGGCCGAAGGGCCTCTTTCCATGCTGTATCTCGAACACTAAAACTAAACTAGAGGCACCACTAGAAACAGAGAGGGTGTTCTGCTACTCAGCACAAAAGCAGCATCGAAGAAGGGTCTCGACCCGAAACGTCGCCTATCTCCTTCACCCCTTAGATGCTGCTGCACCCGCTGAGTTTCTCCAGCTTTTTGTGTAACCCTCGATTCGCCAGCATCTGCAGTTCCTTCTTTAACACAGCAGCATCTCAATATCTCCAAGTGACTGTTCCAAGTGTGGCTGTTAGTTTTCAGGAGGGCGCGTGATCTCTTACCCGCATAGCATGAAGAGATTCAGTGCGCAGAAGTTACAACTGTGCTAAAGGTGAAAGTCGTTACACACGATCGCCAAACAAGCTCATCGGGCAGTGCGCGGCCTTCACTTGAGGCTCGGCCATACTCACCTACCACCGCTGTAAGCCTGGGATTGTCCGGGAGCTGAGACCCCATTTATGTGGTCCATCGACAGCTGAAAGCACTGGCACCATCCGGGTATGGAAGTGCGGCTCCAGTCATTTTACTTGTGGCTGAGAAACCACCATTACCCACTTCATATTGCAGCAAACACTGCAAAAAAAGGAGCAACTCACGATAGAGCAGGACAGGGTTAACTGTCCTGATAAACCTCCTTGACATAGTAACAAAAATCGGACCAATAGGATTTATTTCCCGGCAACACTTGTTTTGCACTACCATGAACTTGAAGCTGTCTCCTCCTCAATCACCATGGCGACTAGATATTTGGGTTCCTTAAGGCCTATTGTTTGCCGTCCATCCTGAGCTGAGCTGGCATAAGTACATCTACTCCTACTCCTCTCAATGTCCCTGCTGCTCTCAATGTCCCAGCTCTGGGGAAACAGCCCAGTCAGGACAGACGACTTCAGAAGGGAGTGAGGCCCAGCGGGGCTCTTGCTCAGCACATCTCCTAGAGGGGAGGGGTGGAGGTTTTCCAAAGGCGTTCTCTGCCTGGACAATCCCACAGTTAATTCCCGGTCCCGTGAAGGTGCACGGCAAGGTGTATGCTTGGAATTTTTATATTTGAGGAGAATAGATTGGAGTTGCGGGACAGAAGGGTTGGGGGATTGTGATGGGGCGGGAAAATAAGTTAAGAATGCCACTGAACCCGTGCAGGCTAAGTCAATACCAGATTCAATGCTTTCTCTCAATAGAGCATCAGTAAGCAACACCAAGCTGAATCCAACAAGTTCAGGGTGGTTCGGCTGAGAACTCTGAATCTTTCATCTGAGGTTTGTGCTTTTTATGCAAACACTGTTTAGGTGTGGCACACTGGCATAGCGGTAGAGTTGCTGCAATAAAAGCTTACAGCGCCTGTGACCCGGGTTTGATCCTGGCTACGGATGCTTATCTGTACGGTGTTTGTACGTTCTCCCCATGACCTGCACAGGTTTTCTCCGAGAACCTCCGTGCCGACTAGGATTTAATTGGTCTTCAAAAGTGCTGCCATAACTCAACGGGTCAGGCAGCACTTCTGGAGTACATGGAGAGGTGATGTTTCGGGTCAGGACACTTCCATGCCCCCCAGCTGCTGGGATTCTAAAGCTCTGTCATCTCCTGCTAAACCCTTTGCCTCTGAATATCTATTTTCATCTTTTGACAAGTTACTGTGACAGGAAGCACTGATTGTCGTTCACCTGCATGAAGGTTTCCCTGCAAAGGCTCACGCTTAGACTGGGACGTGGTAGAGATAAAGAGCAGTAGCTGTAGGTGACCTGATCCTGAAACTGCGATGGTGAAGGTCAGTGTGAAAAATCAGGCTTGGTGCACGTGAGACTGGTGTTTGACATTGCAGAAGGTCTTTGATCACAACAAGAACTAAGAACGCGATTTGAGGTCATGCCTTTAACTAATGCAGATCAATGGTTCATGATATTATGTCACATGTGCTGAGGTACAGTGAAATTCATTTTTGTACACAGTTCACTAGAAGTATCACGATACATAAGTATCTTAGATAAGCCTCTCATATACAGTATAAGTACACTGGAGACAGGATACGGTGGCCAGATTTGGCACCATTTCCAAATCCTAGTTGTTGTAAGTGCAAGGTTCTTGACCTGACCATGAAGGCCTGGTGGTATTGCAGGGTCGGCGTGGCAAAGACTAGCTGTGGGGATTGAAGGGAACCAGGGTTTGTAAGCCAGGCCACTCCGTGAGCAAGGGGCAAACATTGCTTTTGCAAAGCAGCGTTGAAAATCTTGCTGCAGACAAATGTTGCACATGATCTGTCAACATCACAGTGAATGAGGTGGAGTGGGGCAGCTTATTCCGGAGAAATAACTTGGAGGACAAAACGATAACGAGTTTCTCAACATGCACCACAGCACTGGCAAACGCACACAGTTTGTCTACTTGGATTAACTTCATTTTCCACCGCAGGGCATTTGAAATGAACACATTTCCAGACATCTGTGTTATTATCACCTTGTACTCTCATTGCAATCAAATGCATTTAAAGCCGGAAATGTACAATGGCACCTCGTATATATCTTCAAAGAACCTCCGCTTGCATGCTGCCTTTCATGGCCTTCAGAAGAATGAAAGCATGCGGCAGGTAGAGCTGTCACATTCCTCGGTCGGAAACAAAGCAAGCAATTTCACAAAATGGCAGGGTCAATGTTTAAAGAGTCTTTTTTTCGCTAATCACAAATACCTTTTAGGTTCTGTGGATCCTCAGAAACAAAGTCATCCATTTTAGGGCAGCACAGTGGTGCACTGGTAAAAGTTGCTGCCTTTACAGCGCCAGAGACCCGGGTTCGATCCTGACCTCGGGTGCTGTCTGTACAGAGTTTATACATTCTCATTGTGACTAGGTGGGTTTTCTCCAGGTGCTTCAGATTCCTCCCACACTCCAAAGATGGGCAAATTGGAGGTTAATTGGCTTCTTTGAAAATTGTAAATTTCTAGTTCCCTAGAACTAGTGTACGGGGCGATTGCTGGTCGGTACGGACACAGTAAGATGAAGGACCTTTTTCCAAGCTGTATCTCCAAACTAAACTAAACTAAATTTATTGTCCGCAGCCTAGACACAGAAGAATAGGCAAGGCCTGGGGAAGATTAGCCATACTGAATGGCAGGACTGGCTAGAAGGGCCGAGTGGCCAACTTCAGCTCCTATTTGTGGGTGTTGCCGCCACCATGATCAGTAAACACAGTCACTTACTCAAACCAAGACTTCACTATCCACCCTAATCCCAGCTACTCTCAGCTGCACTGTTTAGGATGAACAATTGCCTGTGACCAGTTTGGGTTTTTTTAAACAATCATCCAACAGATTCATAGTCCGTTTTGCTGAGGCCATCTTTTTAAAAACTTCAAATGTTCATAAATGCACGGATGGGATTTGAACTCTCATTCTCTGCATCATTTGTGGTCTGGTAAACATTTTACACATGCTGGATGTGAGAGGGAAAGGGATAGAGGATATGTCGATAAGTCAAGATAATGGAGGGTGCAAGGGGCCTACATGGACTTTAGAACAGATGGACCAAGTGGCTATCTCTGCCGTAAATTCGCATAACCAAAACTATTCCCTCCCCGGACGTTGCCTGGCTCACTGTGTTCCTCCAGCCCTTTGTGTTATGCTCAAAACTCCATTGTCTGCAGTACCTTGTGTCCCCACAGTGGTACATGCATCTTCTCAATAAATCTGACTTTTGCAGAACTTCCACTGGACGATTTCTCAACTCAACTCTGCTGTGCTGTCCAGAAATTTAAAAGCTTTAAGTTTTAAGCTCTCACTTTGCTCGAGGACATCTTACAGGCCACAGTCGACCAAAGGTGGCCATATGGACAACTTGTTGACATTCACAACAGAAGTTCATCAGAAAGAAATTTGGGTTATCACAACAATCGCAAAGTAAAATGTTCCATTTCATTCAATGGAGTCCATCCTCCAGATTGATACATCCCTCTCAAAAAAGAGCACATACGTTTCATGACCACAAACACAAAATAACCCCAACAAAAATCATAACATGACACCCAACAGCCCAGCACAAACTTTGTGGCCTGATAGTAAGAGAGTGGTACTCAGGACCATGAGATTCGACTGAGGATCCACTCCACTAGCCACAAGCAGAACATCAGCTTATTATCTTATCTGCAGGACATACCATCGAGATAAAGCATCCAATCTGCAACTCCCCTGGTCTGAATGAACTACAGAGAGTAATGTCTTTAATAATAACCATAAACCCCAAACAGATCTGTTGGGTAGTAAGAAGTCCAATGTTATACAGCAACAACAATAACAACAGCTTTTTAATCTATTACCTTCAACAGAGCACAATCACCAGATAAATACTTTGCAATGAGCTACTTCAACAATGTTGTCACTAAGTCCTATGAGAAAATACTTAAAGGGCCTGTCCCGCTTGGCGATTTTTTTCGGCGACTGCTGGCGTCATATCAGTGTTGCCAAAACATTTATAACATTTCAAAATCCAGCAGCAACAAAAAAAATGTTGCGACACTTGAAAAAAAAATGTACGTCATACGTCATCACGTCGCGTAATGTCGCGTCACCGCCGCATCACGCCGCAAATTTTTCGGTGACCTGATACATTAGTCAATGATGCCGGCAGTTGCCGAAGTGGGACAGGACCTTTAGACCAGTGAGCACGGGCTTGGTCAAAGGGACAGGTTTTAAGGAGTATGTTAGAGGACAGAGGGGGAGATTCAGGGAGAAACATCCATGTGTTGGGAGCTTTGCAGAAGGAATGAAAGCAATGAGTGCCTGATTCACTGCAGGAAGGGTTAGGTGGCTATTGTTGGAAGAATCCTCTGGGATGATTGGAGAGGTGTAGGACAACATAGAGATAGTGGAGGGTAAATCCACGGAGGGGACTGAAAACTGGGGACACAGAGTCATGGAATAACCCAGCAGGTCAGGCATCATGTCTGGGGAATATGGATCGGTGGCTTTCCGGGCTGGGATGCTTCATCAGACTGATCGTGAGGGGAGGGGAGGGAGAGGAAAGCTGGAAGAGTACGGAGGTGGAACACAGAGTGGCAGGTGGACGCAGGTGTGGAGGGTTTAGATGGGCAGGTGGTTGGAACAAAGGCCAGGGATAAATGCAGATGGTGTGAGACAGGATTGCTGAGCTGCAAATTGTGAAGCCCAGAGGGAGAGAAAAGTATCAGGAGGGAAGGTGGAGGGAAGAGATGTGGGAGTCTAGGTAGGGCACAGGGGAGGAGAGGTGGGGGGGGGGGGGGGAGAAAAAAGGTGGAGGGTGTGGGGGAGAAAGTGCAGGGTAGGGTTATGGGGTTTTGGTAGGAAGTTACTGAAAATTGGAGAATTCAAATGTTCCTACTGTTGGGTTGTATGCTACCCAGGTAGGATGTGAGGTAACGCAAAGATGTTAAATGGTGATGTTGCTTACTTAGGCAGGCGTGTCTGCACTTTTCTCATAAAGTGCCTGGGCGGTGAACACCAAAGATCCTATTACGAGCAAGATAGATCACTCGACAAAAAAGACGTAGTACGGTCATGGGCAGATTCATGGGTAATTTTCGGCCCCATTTCCGTAACCGGCTTCAGACTCCGCACCAAAGATCCCAGAGCGGAGCAAAGATTCTAGTGCGGAGACGGAAGCCGGTTACGGAAACATCCTCGTAAAAATAAAAGTTCTTTGGTAAAAATCTGCTCCTCATTTTCAGAATTATAATTTATTAACACAAACTGTTCCCCCGCAACGTTGATTACACTGCGATTCTGGTCAGGTCAGGTTGGGTTACTGAAATGAATGAAAAAAAGGCCCACATTCCGCTCCATTGCGTACTACACGTCAGCCCATTGCATTTAGAAGGAGTGGTCTATCTTGCTCCGCTATAGGATCTTTGGTGAACACCACTCGGTGAAAGCCACCATGCAGGTAGCAGAGTCCTGGATCACCTCAAAATTTTCTGAAGGGTTATCAACCAGGAATGAATTGGAAAATAAATGCCAAAGGTATGGATAACAGTGTGGTGTGGCAAGGTGGATTTGGGTAGTGCCACCAATGACGAGATATGCACTTGGCACAAACACAAAATGTCTCCAGTGGGTCAAACCTCTGCAATGTAATAAGGCAGGTACTAACCTTCTACGGTAGACAAAAGTGCTGGAGAAACTCAGCGGGTGCAACAGCATCTATGGAGCGAAGGAAATAGACAATGTGTTGGGCCAAAACCCTTCTTCAGACTGATGGACGGTGGGGGGGGGTGGGGGGAGAAGAAAGGAAAAAGGAGGAGGAGGAGCCCGAGGGCTGATGGGGAGGTAGGAAGGGGAGGAGACAGCAAGGGCTAAACCAACCTGACCTCCCGTTGGCTCAGCACTTCAACTCCCCCTCCCATTCCGTATCCGACCACTCTGTCCTGGGCCACCTCCATGGCCAGAGTGAGCACCACCGGAAATTGGAGGTACAGCACCTCATATTCCGCTTGGGCAGTCTGCACCCTAGTGGCTTAAACATCGAATTCTCCCAATTTCGTTAGCCCTTGCTGTCTCCACTCCTTCCTAGCTCTCCCTCAGCCCTCGGGCTCCTCCTCCTCCTTTGTTCCTTTCTTCTCCTGCCCACCCCCCCCCCCCAACCCCCACCCTCCATCAGTCTGAAGAAGGGTTTCGGCCTGAAACGTTGCCTGTTTCCTCAGCTCCATAGATGCTGCTGCACCCGCTGAGTTTCTCCAGCACTTTTGTCTACCTTCGATTTTCCAGCATCTGCAGTTCCTTCTTAAATACTAACCTTCTACACCTGGTACCTCCTTAGCAGAGCACAGCGACCCTTCAGGCATCCCTCCGTGAGCTGGCAGAGTTGACACTGCGGAAAGAAGGAAGTTCAGATTTCCAATGCATGTCTTTGAGGCTTCAGCGTTCAACATAACATATTGTTCCCACTGTAGACAAATTTGGATCGCCCATTCAACTGATTCAAACAATGTGGAGATAGCTGATGATGTTCCGAGTGGTTGGTCTGACCTTGTGTCCTTGGCTCATTTTTAGAGGTACAGGGTGGGAAAGAGGCTGTTTGGCCCACCAGCTCCATGCCGACCAACAATCACCCACACACTAGTTTTATCCTACACACCAGAGACAATTTACAGAAGTCAATTAACCTACAAACCTGCAGGTCTTTGGAGTGTGGGAGGAAACCAGAACACCCGGAGAAAACCCATCGTGATCACAGGGAGAACCTATCAACTCTGTACCAACAGCACCCGTAGCCAGTGTCGCTTTCTGGCGCTGTAAGTCAGCAACTCTAGCACTGCGCCACCCTTTAATATAAATATTTAGGGGGGCACATGGATTTGAACCAGGAACCTCTTGATCTGCAGTCAAATGCTCTACCACTGAGCTATATTTGATAGGTAACATTTCTGCAATGTTTCATGAGACAGAAGACAGGGGTAAACGCAAGCCACAGCTTTAGCCAAGGACATCCAAACATGCTTTACAGCCAATTAAGTGACGTCACTGTTGTAACATATGGAGTGGTGTAACCAAATTACAGAGAGCAATGAGATAATGTTTGAATGGTTGGTGGTTGAGAAACAAACATTCACAGATACACCAGAGAGAACTGCTTGGCTCAGCTTTGAAATGTCAAGAGATGAAGCAGATGGGAACTGTAGAAACATGGAACTGCAGGTGCTGATTTACAAAAATGGACACAAGGTGTATCGGAAGAAGGGTCCCGTCCCGAAACGTCACTTATCCATGATCTCCAGAGATGCTGCCTGACCCGCAGAGTTACTCCAGTACTTTGTGTCCAGATGGGAACTGGATTTAGCCCAGTAGCAGAAAGATAGCTCCTGCCTCAGTACACCTAGTCTGAAGTGGGACTCCAACCCACAGCCTGAGGGCTGCCAAGTGAGACTTGTTGATACTCAAACCCTCTTCTCCTTTACAAACGGTGCCACAGTATCTCGAGCATTCACTTGAATTTGTGAGATAGGGACAAGGACTCCAATGCTGCATTTAATCCCATTGTACATGCTGAAACCACCATAAATTTGACACTGTCTGTATAACCTGTTATCACCTTCCCCACAGCCAACAACGTACCATTGTGGGCTCCACCTTTCTTTGATCATCGTTGCTTTTTGCATATCTTTCATTCGTTTGTTCTATATATCTCTTTATATCACACTATATTTCTTGTTTCCCTTTCCCCTGACTCTCAGTCTGGAGAAGGGTCTCAACCCAAAACGTCACCTATTTGTTTTCTTCAGAGATGCAGCCTAACCCAATGAGGTTTTGGGTTCTGCATTTTGCTGCATTTTGTGTCCAACCTAACTTCAGACCTGAGGTAGCTTAACCAAGTCCTGCCTCCACACACATTTCACAGCTCTGATGGTTATGATAAGTAACTTGCTTTGGTGAATCTGTGTAATTCATTGCTGCATAAGGCTGTGGAGGCCCTACCAATGGATATTTTTAAGGCAGAGATAGATAGATTATTGATTAGTACGGTGTCAGGGGTTATGGGGAGAAGGCAGAAGAATGGGGTTAAGAGGGAATGGTAGGTCAGCCATGATTGAATGGCAGGGTAGACTTGATGGGCCGAATGGACTAACTCTGCTCCCATAACATGACCTTATGCCTGTATGACCTTACAGTAATTAAAGTGCTTCACCGTACAAGGAACTGTAGATGCTGGTTCACCAAAAAAAAACCACAAAATGTTGGAGTAACACAGTGGATCAGAGAACATGGATAGGCGACGTTTCCGGTCAGGATCCTTCTCATGTTCTCCAGAGAAGCTGCCTGACCTGCTAAGTTACTCCAGCACTTATTGCCCTTTTTAATCAAACAGGCAGTCGGTGTAGATTTAAAAGAAGGCCATGTGTGACGAATGAGTGATTATTTTGAGGTGGTTACAAGGAGGGGTTTATTAGGGCAGTGCACTTGATCTAAGTTGTGCGTGTGTTTTGGTAAGGTTACAGAGACTCACTTAGGGCTAGACCGGAAAGGGAAAGCCTATCGAATCCTTGTGAATGTGCAAGTTGGATTTGAAACTTGCAGAGTGCCTGGAAGGTTGAAGCAGTGCCAATACCCTTGCTTTTTGTGGAGTAGATCAATGGTTTTGAGTGCCTGGAGCTGTGCTTAAAAGCTTTGTAGATAATATCAAAAGGTCCATGTGTTTGAGGGTGAGGAGAAAGGTTTTGAGCTGCAGGAATGTATCGGGACTAGTTTGGCAAGTAGGAAGATGGAAAATGGAATTGGGTCCCAAGAGATGAAATGGAAAATGCTTTTGCGGACTAATAAGGCAAGGGAACACACAGCAACTGGTGTGCGATTGAAGAAGGCGCAGAGGAGATTCACTAGGATGTTGCCTTGCATGGAATGTTTCAGTGTTGAGGAGAGACTAGTTAGGATGGGGAAAAAGCAGGAACAGGGTGCTGATGTTGGATGATCAGCCTTGATCATATTGAATGGCGGTGCTGGCTTGGAGATCCGAATGGCCTGCTCCTGCACCTATTTTCCATGTTTCTATGTTATCCCTTGGAGAGTGGGGGACTGAGGAGGGAGCTGATTTTGAGGAGGACATTCAGAGTCGATAGTGGGAAGCTTTTCCTCATAGCAAAGGTGTCAAAACCTGTTGGATATAGATTTAGAGTAAGGGGTACAATGTTTAGCGGAGATCCGAGTAGGAATGTTTTCACCAAAAGGTCGATTGGAATCTGGCCTCAGTGCCTGGAGGGGTGGTGTAGATGATTATTCTCACAACATTTGAAGTGGTATCGAGATGAGTATTTGAATAGGCAAGGCAGAAAAAGATGTGGATTATGTGCTGGTTAATGGGATTGGTATAAATAGTATTTGATGGCTGGCACGGCCATGGTAGGCCGAAGGGCCTGTTTCTGTCTGCATGGCTCCATGACTAAGTGTTGAAGAACAGAGAGAGTGCCCACGTATCCCTGAGGTTGCAGCTTACAAACCAGCGGTATGAATATTTAGTTTAGGTTAGTTTAGAGATACAGAGGGGAAACAGGCCCTTCGCCCCATCAAGACCAGCGATCCCCACGCATTAACACGACCCTCCACACACTAGGGACAATTTACACGTACACCAAGCCAATGAACCTACAAACCTGTACGTCTTTGGAGTGTGGGAGGAAACCGAAGACCTCGGAGAAAACCCACGCGGTCAAGGGGAGAATGTACAAACTCCGTACAGACAGCACCCGTGGTTGGGGTCGAACCCGGATCTCTGGCGCTGCAAGCGCTGTAAGGCAGCAACTCAACTGCTGTGCCACCTCACCACCCTTGATTTTAATTTCTATAACTTCAAGTAACCCTTGCTTTCCCTCTCTCTCCATCCCTCCCCCACCCTAGTTCTCCAACTGGTTTCACTGACCTGATTAATTTTAGATTGCATGCCTCCTTTTCACCTTCCCCTCAGCGAGCTCATTCCACATTTCCTGATCACCATCCGTTTTGATCTGCAGTCTTCACACCTCCCCTTCCATATCTATATGTCTCCTCCTCCCCACTTCTCAGTCCAAAGAAGGGTCTCGACCTGAAACGTCACCCATTCCTTCTCCCCAGAGATGTTGCCTGAGTTACTCCAGCATTTTGTGTCTACCTTCGACACAAATATAAGGTAGAGGGAATAGAAGGTCATGGGAGCTGTGTAACCTGCAGGGCGTAGATTTAGAACTGGGAAGTAGGATTAGCCTAATGTGTGTGCTCTTGACCAGGAGACTATAGGCCAAATTACTTAACCTGTATGAAAATGTCCATTTTCTTTTGATGTCTCTTTGTGTAATTTGTCAATTTATGAAGGTAAGACGATCTTTTTGATGATGTGCCTCTCTACAGAAAGAACAATGGGCAGATAGAGGTTTTAAGAAGCATCGATGAAGACAGGTGGTTTGCTGTTTAGTAATTAATGAAAGGAGCTGAGGGACCTTGGAGTTAGTGGGACTGGTGTCATTTTTGGAGATAGGGAGTATTGTCCCCAAGACAATGGAGGGACTTGATTTTAAGGCAGAGAACTTTAAAAATTAAGGCTTTATGGAAGTTCTCCCAGTTCCAGAGTTTATCGGGATGGAAAATAAACTGCAGACATGCCAGGAATGCCAACGTTCACAGAATCATTAACTCCCTCCACGAGTTTGCTTCTTGGATCATTAAAAGATGGAATGGTAGCCATTTAGCCCATCAAACCTACCCCTTAAAAGGTGCCGCCAGATTAGATCTATGCCCCAACAACATGCCTCTAAAGCTAAATAAATCCTTGCCTAACCTGCTAATTTGAAAAAGTCCCAATTATTTATATTTGGTTTTGTTTTAACAGGCATGGAAAACTTCTGCTGGATTCCCATCCATTATCCTCCAAGTAATAAATCAGTATTGCCCCGGGATGGATGTCATATGAAGGGAGCAAGGACACAGATTGTGAATGGGGGGTGGAGAGGTGGATGTCAAAGCCTGTTATCATTGCAAGATCTCTTCAGTCAGCTACTTCAGGAGCAAATTGTCAACTCACATCAACACTGGAAACAAACTGGCAGATTGAACATCATTGACCTCAAATGGTCATCCTGTTTCTCTCTCCACAGTTGTCGCCAGACCTGTGGAGAAATCCCAACGTTCTTTTGTTTTCAAAATAAGAACTAAGTGGCAGCCACTCTACTTGAAGTATCTGGTCATGGAAGGACTGATATACAGTTAATGTGGTGACAAAGTTCCATCTTCACACCAGAGTTGTCCTCCATTGTAATGTAACCTTAAAGTACATTAAAATATCAGAGAAGAGATTAAAGAGCTCAAAAGCGGGAATCCAAGAATCATGGAGAGTCATACAGCGTGGAACCAGGCCATTAGGCCCAACTTGCCCACACCGACCAACATGTCCCAGGTGGAACACTAGCTCCACCTGCCTGCATTTGGTCCATATCCCTCTAAACCTAATGTGTGGGAAGGAACTACAGATACTGGTTTAAACCTAAGATAGACACAAAAAGCTGGAGTAACTCAGCGGGACAGACAGCATCGCTGGAGAAAAGGAATGGTTGAAGTTTTGGGTCAAGACCCTTCTTCAGATTCTCTAGTCCCTCTAAACCTATCCTATCTACATACCTGTCTAAATGTTTCTTAAACATTGCGATGGTACCTGCAATGGTCCTGTCAGCTGTTGCAATAGGGTTCCATAACAATCTTTAACCTTGTGGGATGAGAAGATCTCATTACAACCTGAAGAAGGGCTTCAATCCGAAACGTTACTCATTCCTTCTCTCCAGAGATGCTGCCTGTCCCGCTGAGTTACTCCAGCTTTTTGTGTCTATCTTCGATTTAAACCAGCATCTGTAGTTCCTTCTTACTCATTGCAACCATGGCAAGCACCTGGTCCTGATTCAACAAAGAGAGTTCACAAATATGCAAAGTCTTGCCCCAGACCAAGGAGCCAAGCTGAAAAAGCTCCAGCGCAGACCCTCATTGAATGCCTTGCCAGAAACATCAACATCCTATACACAAATGAAAATAAGATTCGGTCCCTGGGACCAGGCTCAAAGAAGGACCTTCATTCTCCATCATCATTTTTTAATATAAATAAAGTATTCTTTGACACGAGAGCTAGGATAAGCTGGAGAAATACGGTCCAGTCAGCAACATTGGCAGAACCTTTCTATTCCCACTGTTGATTCACCTGCTACGGATTTAATGAAATTATTATGAATGAATGAATATCTGAAATTGACAGAACAGGTGAGAAATATTCAGCAGGTCAGGCAGCATGAATGTAGAGGAAAACTGAGTAAATGTTTCATGCCAGTGACAAACTTTATTTCAGATTTCAAGCATCTACGGTTTTTTGCTTTTCATGAATGTCTGTTGGATAATGGGATATATCTCTCCAAGCGGAGGTGGGGCAAATCATCATTAGGGCGGCACAGTGGCACAACAGTAGAGCTACTGCCTCACGGCGTCAAGAGACCTGGCTTCAAACCTGACCTCGCAAACTGTCTGTGCGGGGTTTGCACGTGAGTTTCCTCCCCATTCCCCAGTTTCCTCCCACATCCTATAGACGTGTGGGTTTGTAGTTTAATTGACTTCTGTATATAGCCCCAGGTGTGTAGGGAAAGGTTGAGAAAGTGGGATAACATAGAGCAGGTGTGAACGGGTGATCAATGGTGATGTGGACTCAGTGGGTCTGGATCCATACGGTACAGGAACACCACCAATTTTCTAGCAACTGATGGTCTGGCACCTTCTTTAATCCGGACAATATTATGAGGGCATTGGCTGCAGCGCACGCTCTTTCGGGACGTGTACTTCCATGCTCAAAGAGTTAATTGTTTACTTTGTTAATTGTTAATTCTTTATTTAAGTTTCTAGCAGTCCACAGTGCTTTAGAGACACGGGAGTGATGTAATTGGTGGATCAGTGGTGCATTGTTGAATTATTATTACGTGACCTCTATTGGACTGGCAAAATGAATAATCCGGCAAGTCTCTGGAACCAAGGGTGCTGGAAACTCAATGGTGGACCTGTATCTCTAAACTAAACGGGCGGCACGGTGGAGCAGCGGTGGTGTTGCTGCCTTACAGTGACAGAGAGCCGGGTTCAATCCTGACTGTGGGTGACTCTGTCTGGAGTTTGGACCTTCTCCCCGTGACCTGCGTGGGTTTTTTACAGGATCTCCGATTTCCTCCCATACTCGAAAGACATGTAGGTTTGTAGGTTAATTGGCTTCGGTAAAAATTGTAAATTGTCCCTAGTGTGTAGGATAGGGTTAGTGGATCGCTGTTCGGTGCAGACTCGTTGGCATGAAGGGCCTGTTTCTGTGCTGTATCTCTAAACTAAACTAAATAAAGTAACTAAATGGGATCACCTGTGTATATATTTCCACCAGCTAAGAAGCAGACTGCTGGGCTGGTGTATCTGGGTAATAGCACAAGGCAGCTGGATTGACACCAGTGTGGATTCCTGGGATGGGACAGTGCCAGCCCAAGTCTCCATGACTGCCCGATCCCTGGATAGGACTGTGTCAGTCTCACCTTCTGTCTCTGCACTATTCCAGAGCTCTTCCCACTTGCTATTTTTCTCTTCCATTCTCTGTGAACTCCAACTCATCCAAAATTCAGCTGGCTGTGTCCCAACAGCTAATGTGATCGTTTAGCAAAGACACAAAATGCTGGCGTTCCTCAACGGGTCAGGCAGCACCCCCGGAGAACGTGGACAGATGACCTTTCAGGTTGGGACCCTTCTCACCGAGAGGGTCTCACATAGCTCCCGGCGAAGAACTTCTTCATAGAGGGCGTATCCAGAGAAGGCTTTGCAATGGTGGAGTCAAAATGTAGAAACATGGAACAGCGGTGTTGGGTTACCAAGGAAAGACACACAATGCTGGAGTAATTCAATGGGTCAGGCAACATCCCTGGAGTACATGGGCTGGTTGTTAAACTTCTGTCCCCCATGCGATTAGAGCCCTTAATATCCTTATGCCCTTGGCCCACTTAGGAAAGCTGAACGGAAACCTCTGGAGACTTTGCGCCCCACCCAAGGTTTCCGTGCGGTCCCCGGAGGTTCCCGGAGGTTTTTGTCAGTCTCCCTAATGGTCGAAAGTGGTTTCCGTTTTAAAAATCGGTAATTTTTTAGTCGAAGCCGGTTGAGATGCTAGTTGGAGGTGGTTGCCGGAGGACAAAAACCTCCGGGAACCGCACGGAAACCTTGGGTGGGGCGCAATGTCTCCAGAGGTTTCCGTTCAGGTTTCCTAAGTGGGACAGGGGCATTGGCACTCTATTTCAACAACGTCAGAGAGAGTAAAAATTCACGTTTGACACATATCTCCCCATAATATCTACAGATCTCTGCACAACTGTGATCCTTGCCCATAGGAAGTAACATGGTGGTCTTTGACACTCAAATAATTAATTGCAATAATTGTTGGAAGTGGAAATGGAAGAGGACACATTTTACCTTGCCGTGTCAATAAGGCTAAGGTGCTAATAGCACCTTTATCAAAGGTAATCATCCCAATATGCTTCAAAGGATAGTTTTGGGGCTGTCCCACTGTACAAGCTAATTCAAGAGCTCTCCCGAGTTTTAAAAAAATCCAAATCGTGGTAAGTACGTAGAATGTACGTTGCGGGTACATCGGAGCTCAGGGTGTCTCTTAGCGGCTCCTAACGCTAACAGCAGGTACTCGGGAAACGCGGCAAGCTCGGGAAAACTCCTGAAGATTCTTCAACATGTTGCAAAATGTCCATGAGAGCCCCGAGTACCTACGAGCGGCCATTACCGTAAATCTCTGAGTTCGAATCAGGGGAAACGCGGGAGAATTCTTGAATTAGCTCGTACAGTGGGACAGCCCCATAAGCATCAAGCATAACGGATTGGATAAAATGTGTTAGAAAGGGTGGCTGAAGAGGGGACCTGACCCTATCTCCGTTCTCATGTGATGCTGCCTGACCCGCTGAGCTACTCCTGCACTCTGTGTCTTTTTTTGTAAACCTTGGTTTTACATCACAATCTCGTTGAGGAAGTAGGTTTTAAGAAGTCTGAAAAAATAAACTGGATATACTGATGTAATGTCAATAGTTAAGGCTTATTGCAGTCTATCTTGGTAAAAATGAAGGATTACTCGTATCTTGGCGAGAAAATGTTTAGAGGCATATTGACCAAATGCAGGCATATTGGGCAGTGTTAGGTCAGCAGCCTGGTTGGCATTGACGTATTTGGCTGAGAGACCTGTTTCGGCACTGTATGACTGTAAAGCGGGCAAAAAGGTTGGCACAGATGTGGTGGGCCGAAGGGTCAGTTTCTGTACTGTATAACTGTATGACTATGAGTGGTGAAGACATTTCAGGAAGGCATTCCAGAGTCGGGGATGTTTGCAGCTGTAGGCACAGAGCTGGTGGGGGAATGATGACAATCCGGGATGTGTAGGAGTGCTGATACACTGGAGGGGCATGGGGCTGTTTGAAACACAGAGACGAGGAGCCAGGACTGAGGCCACAGAGGCTGCGGAGATAATAGACGAGAATCAACTGTTTCCGCACCTTCCCCCCCTCCACCCTTCCTCTTCCCCCACCCTTTCAGATGGAGAACACAGTGTCCTGTTCCAGACTGGGATGCAAGCACTCAGAATCTGCATCTGGGTCGGTGCAGAGAGCTGATTCCTGTGGGAAGAGACTGACCCTGGGTCATTGTTCTATTTACTCACAGAGGAGTTGCATTACTCAACGTTTCCATTTACCAAACTGTCCAGAAACAGCAAATACCAGGTGACAGAGAGCAGGGATTTGCATTTGACGTTTGCAGGAAGTCAACACTTCCAAAGACGTGCAGGTTTGGAGGTTAATTGGCTTCGGTAAAAATGGTAAATTGTCCCTAGTGTGGAGGATAGTGTTAGTGTAGGAGGATCGCTGGTTAGCCCGGTCTCGGTGGGCCGAAGGCCTGCTTCCGCGCTGTATCCCCCAGCTAAACAAAACTAAAATTTACAAAGCGCTTTTCAAAGTCTCACATAGTCCCAATGACTTTACCATTAACTAAATAGTTTTGAAAATATAGGTCAGGATTGCAATCGATTAAAATCATCAGAACTTTATACTTTAGAGATATAGTGTGGAAACAGGCCCTTCGGCCCCCCGAGTCCCCGCTGACCAGTGATCACCCCGAACACTAGCACTATCCAACCAACTAGGCACAATTTACAATTTGACTGAAGCCCTTTAGCCTACAAACCTGTACATCTTTGGAATGTGGGAGGAAACCGGAGCACCTGCAGGAAGAATATACAACTTTGTACAAGACAGCACTGAGGTCAGGATGATACCCGGATGTCCAGTGCTGTAGCAACTCTACCGCTGCGCCACAATGCAACCCTAATAATTATTTCTGGCAATCTATACATAACTAAAATTCTGATCTTGTTATCTTCCGGTTGCGCAGTCATTCTATTTGCGCAAAAATGTTACACCATAGCACTACGATTTTTTGCCAGCTTACTCACCGTTCTCCTGCGCTGTTTCGTTCCGATCGGTGGTCTAAATTACATTTTAGCGACGTTTAAAAATCATAAAAACCGCACGTGCGCAGATCGATCTCCTCTCCTGGCGTTCAGCGGCGTGTGGATTGGTCTTTTCTCCTGTCACTCCGTGGGACGGACCGCCCCTTCCTGCGCCATCGAATCTTTACTGGAGTGGTGGCCGTCCGGCGGAGCTCTCCAAGGGACTGGAAACGACCCGGCACGGCACGGGAAATGTCGCCAAATGGAAAGCGTCGCTGGAGAAAACGGAAAGCTGATCTCGGCGGAGGAGAACAACCAGCGACCAGCGGTCCAGTGACCGGCGACCGCTGTGAGTCCGCTCCAGCCCCTTCTCTGGACCCCTGCACTGGCTCCTGCACCCCTCCCCCCAACCCCACAACACCCCCCACCCTCACCCTCCTCCCCCCACCAACACCCCCTCCCCGCCCACAGCCTCCGCACACACAACCCCCTCCCCTCCCGCACACACCCTCCCCCAACACGCTTGCCGCCCACACATCCCCCCCCCCTCACACACCCCCCTCCCCCACACCCCCCGCTCCCCCATATCCATCCGCTGCGCCTGCGCACTAATACCTGCGCGTTGGAGAATGGGATGCATTGGGGGACCAGGCCTCCCGTGTCACTTAGTCTAGTAATGAAATAAATGTTTTGTTATTAGCAGAGGCTTTGACTGAGGACTGCGTGGTCAAGGAGATGGTCTCCTGCACAAAGCTCTCAGAGAATGGCGGCAGGTTGCAGCATTCACTCAATGCTGATGCTGGGGATTCACATGAGCAACCTTCACCAGACTGAACCTAATGTGGAGCTGTATCTCTTGTGATTGTAATGGAAAGTAATAGTTGTGATGAATAAAGGTAAGACCTAGTTCATCTACATTTGCTTCAATGGTTCCATTTTATTTTGAGGGATATTGGCCAAATGCAGGCACATGGGTCCAGCTCAGGTAGGTAATTAGGTGGGCATAAACAAGTTGGGCTGAAGGGCTTGTTTCGGTGCTGTGTTAAATGTTATACCTTTTATCCTGTATCTGTACACTGTGAATAAACACAAAATGCTGAAGTAACTCAGTGGGACATTCAATTCAATTCAATTCAATTCAAGTTTAATGTCATTGCACAAATACAAGTATAGGTACAACGAAATGCAGTTTAGCGTCATTCTTAGTGATAGCGATATGAAAAAATAAATACAGAGTGCAGTGGTAGCAGTACGGAAATAAATAAATACAGGGTACAGACAAATCTATCAGCTGGGCTCCGAGTTCAGCAGTCTGATGGTGTAGTTGAAGAAGCTGTTCTTCGTCCTACTGGTGCGGGACCTGAGGCTCCTGTACCGCCTCCCTGATGGGAGGAGGGCAAACAGTCCATGGTTAGGGTGTGAGGGGTCCTTGATGATCTTCCCGGCCCGCTTCAGGCACCGTTTTCGGTGGAGGGCATCCATGGCAGGGAGCGGGGCACCGATGATGTACTGGGCGGTTTTCACCACCCGTTGTAGTGCCTTCCTGTCTGCCACGGTGCAACTGCTGTACCATACCGTAAAACAGGTGGTCAGGATGCTTTCAATGGTGCAGCGGTAGAAGTTCGTCAGGATCCGGGGGGACAGGTGGGCTTTTTTGAGCCTCCTCAGAAAGTAAAGGCGCTGCTGTGCCTTTTTGATCAGCTTTGAGGTGTTGAGGGACCAGGACAGATCCTCCGAGATGTGTACCCCGAGGAATTTGTAGTTGGAGACCCTCTCCACCTCAGTCCCGTTTATATGGATGGGGGTGTGTCTGCCCCCTCTGTTCTTCCGAAAGTCAACAATTATTTCCTTCGTCTTCTGGGAGTTGAGGACGAGGTTATTGTTGGCACACCAGGTGGCCAGGAGCTGGACCTCCTCCCTGTAGGCTGATTCGTCATTATCACTAATCAGTCCTACCACCGTGGTGTCATCGGCAAATTTTATAATGGCGTTGGAGCCATACTTGGGGATGCAGTCATGCGTGAAGAGGGAGTAGAGGAGAGGGCTGAGCACACAGCCCTGTGGCACGCCGGTGTTCAGTGTTATAGTGGAGGAGGTGAGGTTGTTGACCCTAACAGACTGTGGTCTGTTAGTGAGGAAATCCAGTGTCCAATTGCAGAGGGAGGTGGAGATGCCAAGACCGCTAAGTTTGGTGATCAAGCTAGCGGGTATGACAGTGTTAAAGGCGGAGCTGAAGTCAATAAACAGCAGCCTGATGTAGGTGTTGTTGCTGTCCAGGTGGGTCAGGGCAGAGTGTAGGGCCGCCGATATGGCGTCCTCTGTAGACCTGTTTGTCCGGTAGGCGAATTGGTGGGAGTCCAATGTGGGGGGGAGGCTGGCTTTGAGGTGAGCCAGGATCAGCCGCTCAAAGCACTTAGCGATGACAGGGGTGAGTGCCACTGGCCGGTAGTCGTTGAGGCTCCCTGTCGCTGAGTGTTTGGGCACTGGCACAATGGTAGGTGTCTTGAGGCAAGTGGGGACGACACCCTGGGCCAGTGACAGATTGAAAATGTCAGTGAAGACCAGGGATAGTTGTCCAGCACATGCCCTGAGCACCCGCCCGGGGATGCCATCGGGGCCGGCAGCTTTGTGCTCATTCACCTTGCTCAGTGCGTCTTGTACAGCAGAGGTGGAGAGACTGAGGGGTTGTTCATTCGGGGGTGGAGCAACTTTAATGGCTGGAGTTTTGTTGTCCCGGTCAAAGCGAGCATAGAAGTGGTTTAGCTCGTTAGGGATGCAGCATCTCTGGAGAAACACATCCTCGCTGATCAAGAAGGCTCACCAGCGTCTCTTCTTCCTGAGGAGGCTTAAGAAGGTCCACCTGTCTCCCCAGATTCTGGTGAACTTCTACCACTGCACCATCGAGAGCATCCTTACCAACTGCATCACAGTATGGTATGGTAACTGCTCTGTCGCCAACCGGAAGGCTCTGCAGAGGGTGGTGAAGATCGCCCAACGCATCACAGGCTCCTCACTCCCCTCCATTGAGTCTGTCCATAGTAAACGATTCCTGCGCAGGGCGCACAGCATCGTTAAGAACAGCTCACACCCCAACCATAGACTGTTTACCCTCCTCCCATCCGGGAGACGCTACAGGTCCCTCCGCTGCCGTACCAGCAGGCTCAAGAACAGCTTCTTCCCTGTGGCTGTCACACATCTCAACGCTGCACCTCAATGACTGCCTGTCTCCACCCCTCCCCCACCTCCCCCCCCCCCCCCCCCGACACTGTATATGCATAGACATCATTCGTAAGTTCGCCCTTCGGAGATACCAACTGCATTTTGTTGTCTCTGTATTGTACACTGCACAATGACAGTAAAGATTGAATTGAATTGAAACGGAATGGGTGACGTTTCGTGTTGAGACCCTTCATCAGACGGTACACTGGACGGCTTGATTGTAATCATATTTAGTCATTTTGCTGACTGGGTAGCAAGCAACAAAAAGCATTTCACTGTACCTCCGTACATGTGACAGTAATAAACTAACCTAAACTAAATGACTCCATGGACAAATTTGATTTGTGTGGATAGGCAGAGACGAGTTCGGCTGAAGGGTCCGTGTTTTCAATGTTTTTTTTAAAATAATTTTTAATCATTTTAAATATCTAGAATGGTTTTTGAATAATTTGGGATTTTCTTTGTTAAATGAAAATGAGTATCAGAAATATTTGGAAGTGCTTATTTTTTTGACAGTCGTCTAAGCCACAGATAACTTTGCTTAGTTAGCTGGGCAAAATTGAGCAATTGGACAACCTTGGAAGTGTAGGCTTGATTGACAAATATGGCACAGAGACGCAGCGGTAGAGTTGCTGCCTTACAGCGCCGGAGAACCGGGTTCTGTCATGACTGCGGGCGCTGTCTGTATGGAATTTGTACCTTCTCACTGTGACCACGTGGGTTTTCTCCGGGTGCTCCGGTTTCCTCCCACATTCCAAAGGTCATGTTTGTGGGTTAGTTGGCTTCTGTAAATTGTCCCTAGTGTATAGGATAGAACTTGTTGGTCGGCCTAGACTCAGTGGGCCAAAGTGCCTGTTTCCACGCTGCATCTCTAAACTAAACTAAAGACACAAACCAAGCAAGTGCAAAGTTAGATGAATGGTCTTCACCCGAACCGTCACCCATTCCTTCTCTCCATAGATGCTGCCTGTCCCACTGAGTTACTCCAGCATTTTGTGTCTACGTGCAAAGATTTCCTACTGCAAAGCTGACCTGGTTACACTTTGCCCTTTGGGTATGCCAGCATACTTTCCTAATGTAGAGATAAAGATAAACATTGGCTGTAAAATACGTAAAATATTCCATCTAAATTTAAATAGCCTTACAGCTCTATTTAGTAATCCATCTTAAAAGGTAAAAAAGTCCCTTTTGGACTCATCTGAAAGATAACATCCGCGTTGGCACTGCTTGCCCTACAAAAGATAGACACAAAATATTGGAGTACCTCAGCGTGTTGCCTTACCCGCTGAGTTACTCCAGATTTTATGTCTATCTTTTGTAAAACCAGCATCTGCAGTCAGCACAGTGGTGCAGCGGTAGAGTTGCTGCCTCACAGTGCCAGAGATCCGGGTTCGATCCTGACTACGGGCATTGTCTGTACGGAGTTTGTACGTTCTCCCCGTGGACAGGTGGGTTTTTTTTACGGTTAATTGGCTGTGGCAATATTGTAAATTGTCCCTCGTGTGTAGGATAGAGTTAAGGGCCTGACCTTCAAGCTTGAGGGCACTCGCCTGAAAAACCGTCAGCGATGAAACCGCGAGTTGGATCGACCGTCAGCACATACACACACACAAACACATCGCAAAGGCGGGGGCCAGGGAAAGCGGGGAAGCGCTGTCTGAAATTCACACCCACGATGACAGGAAGGTAAAAGACGGCTGGCACAGTGTAAGTCCTTTAGAGAGCGGGGAGGGGGGGAAGAGAAGGGGATCATTGCAGCATTTTGTAAAATACTTGATTGGCTGTATAGTGCTTTGGGCTGTCCTGAAGTAATAGAAAAGTGCTATTAAAATGAAAGTTATATTAAATTAATCTATGGTGCACTTGAAGTAGAATAATAGGTGCAATACATGGGAACACTGCCTGCCCGTTAACATCCCAAGCTCAATAAAGATTGAAGAACACTCCATCCATATCTTCAGAGTTTACCAGCAGGTATCAGACAATGATAACTACCAGTTCCACCCCATCCACTCCTCAGGACAAACAACAAAACAGATATAAGTTATTAATTTAGTTTTAGAGATGCAGCATGTAAACAGGCTCTTTGGCCCACCAAGTCCATGTCGACCATCCCACTCACACTAGTTCTATGTTATCCCACTCCTGACCCATTAGGGGCAGTTTTTACAAAAATCAATTAACCTACAAAACCACAAGTTTTGGGGATTTGGGAGGAGACCAGAGCACCCAGAGGAAACCCACTGAAGGAATGTGCAAACTCCGCACAGACAGCATCTGAGTGCAGGATTCAACCTGGATACCTGGTGCTCTATCATTTACTGTTACCTACAAAAGTACTACCTCTGCAAAGCGAAACATTCAAAAACATCATTTATGGGGCACGATGACTTTCTTCAAAGGTGCACAAAATGCTGGAGTAACTCAGAGGGCCAGGCGGCATCTCTGGAGAGAAGAATGGGTGACGCTTCAGACCTGTTTCAGGTCAAGACCCTTCTTCAGACCTTGTTACTGCTCCTTGCCGAGCCTCAATCTTACACACAATACAAACATATTCTGAACAATTCACCTACATAAATACATCCTTTCGCAGCAGAACGAAGCACCCATACTTTGCTAATCGTGTCCAGGTATGGCAATACTTTACTGAACTGCATGCAAAGAAAATAATTTCACTGTGCATTTGTACATGTGACAATTAAACACCATTGAATCTTTGACCCATTGAACCATTTACACGCACTGACTAGATGCCACTCCGCAATTCACCACAAGTATCCATTATTCTACGTATTAAAACAGAAATGCTGGAAATACCCAGCAAGTCAGCCAGCATACGTGGAGAAAAAAATGACGGCACGGTGCTGCAATGGTAGAATTGCTGCCGTAAAGCGTTAGAGGTTCACTTTCGATCCTGATTACGGGTGCTGTCTGTATGGAGTATGTACGTTCTGCCCGTGACCCCTTGGGTTTTCCCTGGGTGCTCCGGTTTCCTCCTGCACTCCAGACATACAGCTTTGTAGTTTAATTTGCTTTGGTGCACAGGGCAGTGCTAGTGTGCGGGGATCGTTGGTCGGCGCAGACTCGGTGGGTGGAAAAGTCTGTTTCTGCGCTGTGGCTCCAAACTCTAAACTAATGTCTCAGGTCAATGACATTAAATCTATTTATAAACCATCAGAGTCTCTTAATGCTAAAATGGAAAAACTAAGGGCTTGCACAAAGGAATGGATTTTAAGGAAATACTCAAACAACATCTTGCACATTTCACATAGTGAAATATCCCTAACATGGAAATAAATTCTTAGAATCCTAGAAAGTCAATTCATCACATATATGTCCCAAGGCAACTTAAAAAAATAACCCACATCCTATCTAAATGAATATATATTAAAACATATCATAGAAAAAATGCCTAGAGGGAGGAAAAAAATGCTTGGAAATTCTTCTGTTTCTCAGATCACACAAAGAAAAAGATGGGTGGAGTTCTGATTCAAAAAGGGGATTAGTGTGTGTTCAGACAACTTGGGAGGGACTATTAGAGTCACCTACATGAGGCGGGGAACGTTGCAATCAGCTGGTGGTGGTGAGAGCACTTGTTCTCAAGGCATGCAAGATTCAATGTGCAGTCTGTGCAAGGACGCCCAAGGATCTACTACGGAGAGAAGGAATGGGTGGCTTTTCGGGTCGAGAACCTTCTTCAGACTGATGTCAGTGGAGGGGACGGGACAAAGATAGAATGTAAGCGGAGACAGTCAGACTAGTTGGAGAACTGGGAAGGGGAAAGGGATGGAGCTACTTCCCCTTCCCAGTTCTCCCACCAGTCTGACTGTCTCTGCCTACAGTCTATCTCTGTCCCACCCTCTCCGCTGACATCATTCTGAAGAAGGGTCATCTTCCCCAAGCTAACACTGATCTATTCTCCATTTTCCTTGATCTTTGTCCCCTTTGGTTTTCTCATTTTTCACACCTTACCCTTCCATATCTCTGTGTCTCCCTCTCCCCTGACTCTCAGTCTGAAGAAGGGACTCAACCTGAAACGTCACTCATTCCTTCTCTCCAGAGATGCTGCCTGTCTCGCTGAGTCACTGCAGCATTTTGCGTCTCACTTTGGTTTAAACCAGCATCCTGCACAAGGATCTACCATTACCGGAAAGAGTAGCTGACTGCCGATAGTCAAGTGGGGTCCCTATGCAGACTGGGACCAACTTGGACAGAATCCTCCAAGTTAGACCTTCTTCTGTGAGAGCGGCCTGCAGTGTCCAGATGCCTGTAGTCTGACAGATTCACAGAAGGTCAGAAGGAAAGTGATAGAGGAGGTGACGCGGGGGTTAAATCACGATTCTCTTCACTGAGCGCTTCACCGTGGGAACTTCGCCGCACAACGGTGGTGATCATCGCTCTAGGCGATAGGGCCCAGACCTCAGGGAGGGAAGGCCAGAATATGCATAGATACGGCCACTTTAAGTGGGATGAAACGAGTAGGTGATTGATGCATAGTCCAGAGTTGCAGCCAGTTTCTGAGGGTTATGGGGATGAGATAGAGGGAGATCTCAGGGGGATTAGAATGCACAGATCCAAATCATTAAATCAAAAACCAGAAGCCAGTGTGGGTTATTGAGCAGGTGGGAGGATTGTGTAGGAAGGAACTGCAGATGCTGGTTTAAGCCGAAGATAGTCATAAAAAGCTGGAGTAACTCAGTGGGTCAGACAGCATCTCTGGAGAAAAGGAATAGGTCGAGACCCTTCTTCAGTCTGAACCTTATCTATTCCTTTTCTTCAGAGATGCTGTCTGACTCGCTGAGTTACTCCAGCTTTATGCGTCTATCTTCGGGGAGATGGTGTAAGTTGACATACGGGAAGCAGAGCTCAGGATGAAGTCAAGTTCCCGAATCCTGATTCCCCAATCTACCCTGCTGTGGCTTTTGCACTCTTTCATTTATCTGCACTGTCGCTGTGACTGTAACAGTATATTCTGCATGGTTTGATTGTGCCCAGATATGAATGGCTTGCAAAATAAAGTGCTTCACTTTATGTTGGGAGAAGTGACAATAATAAACCCAACTGATTAAAAGACCAAGTGCAGTTAGCTGATGAAAACCACCACCAGATTTTGGACTGTGCTTGCTTCCGCTGTCCTCATTCCAGGCAATTGCATTCAGCATCCATGCTCTCCTTGATTCCCACAGTGGTTCCCAGAGGAGTGGCCTTCTCTGACATAATCCACCGCCAGCCTTTGCAGCTGCCTGTGATTTCCTAATCCTCTTCTGAAACTCAATGGGCCCCTGGCTGAGCCCCAGCCACAGTCTAAGAGGCACACAGTCAGGCTGACACACAATGCACAGAAGGTAAGACACAAAAAACTGCAGTAACACAGCGGGTCAGACAGCATCTCTGGAGAAATGGAATAGGTAACCTTTCGGGCTGTCACCCTTCTTCTCTGATTCACCTTTCCTTTCCTCCAGTGAAGCTGCCTGACCTGCTGAGTTACTCCAGCTTTTTGTGTCTTATCTTCGGTTTAAACCAGCATCTGCAGTTCCTTGCTACACAATGTACAGAGTTGTTTGGCCTGAGTATCTTAAAGCTGGAGTCTGTGCCCCACAAGGGTCTCTGACCTCCCTTGCTTCATCTAAACTGAGCTGGCGTGAACTTTGATTGCTTGGTTTCAGTGAAAACCATCACTTTTCACCGTGTTGCTATTTAAAGTGCCCAGGGGCCAGCGAAACTCAGCAATTAGCACCGCTCCAGGAACAAACAACATCAGAGGGGCTCAGGTCTCACTCTGTGGGTGGGAGCGGAGACCTGCTGAGGAAGGAAGGAAGGGGACTACGGGGCACCGGGAATGTATGAGCACAGGGACCACCGCTTTAGCCGGCGTGTTTAAAAAGAAACACACTTCAAAGGCTCGAGACCAATTCAGGAAAAAGACCACCTTGTGGGGTGGAGGGAGGGGCTTCTGCAATATCGGCCTGTTGGCTTCAGAAGCAGCAAGTGCTGAAACCAACTGGAGAAGCAGATACAAACCACCCATTCAATATGGCTGTTCGAGTAACGCAAAGATACCCCTTGAAGATTTCACAATTCTCTTTGCAATACTTTGAGATACAGAATAAACTTCACTCACGGGAATTTATGTGAATGAATAAACAACATTTATCTTTTTCAACTCACACTCTTTGACAAATGCACAGAAGATGCTGTTTAGTGTAGTTTATTGCCACGTGTGCCGAGATACAGAGAACAGTTTCTGTTGGATGCTAATCAGTCATTGGAAAGACTACATGATTACAATTGAGCCATCCACAGTGTACAGATATAGGATCAAGTTTAGTGTAAGGCAAAGTCCAGTAAAGTCTAATTAAAGATAGCCCGAGGGTCTCCAATGAGTTAGATGGTAGGTCTGCACCACTCTCTAGTTGGTGACGGGATGGTTCAGTTGCCTGATAACAGCTGGGAAGAAACCGTCCCTGAATCTGAAGGGATGTGGTTTCACACTTCTGTACCTCTTGTCCTGATGGGAGAGGGGAGAAGAGGAAAGTTTATAATTAACCTACCAACCCCAACATGTTTGGGATGTGGGAGGAAACTGGACCAGCTGGACGGAACCCAAGGGGTCACAGAATGAACGTGCAAACTCCACACAGACAGGATGTGAGGTAGAGATTAAACCTGGGCCAGCGGATTCGCCAGGCAGTGGCTCTACCAGCTGAGCCTCTTTGCTGCCACTTAAATTGGAAATTGCCTTTAGATACAGAATCTAAGCCTGAGCCTCCCTTGCATTGGAAAACATGTGGAATGCTCAGCCTTTCCACACCTGCCTTCTCTCTCCCAATCCATCTCCTAGCTATTCCCACACTATTGCTCCCTCACTCCTGCGGAAACATTTAAATGGACGGCAATCGACATTTAACAGGAAACGAGCAGGAGGGAGGCAGGCCAAGAAAAGCAGCCTTGTACTTTGAAACATTACCATGGCAACCGCCTTCAGCTTTCCCCTAAACATCTGGGAAGGTTCAAAATACAATTTTCCCTCTGATCTGCTATTTACAAAGTTCTGGGAATTGATTGCCACGAGATCCCTATCCGACCAGCACATCACTTTTTAAAAACATCATAGAATGGACTATTCTCAGCAACTCTTGTTGGAAGCTTCTGACCAGTACGTAGCAAGTGTTGAGCTCTATTCAGTTGCTGAACACTGTAACTCCCCCTCCCATTCCCACACTGATCTTTCTGTCCTGGCCCTCCTCCACTGTCAGAGTAAAGCCCAACGCAAATTGGAGGAACAGCATACCCGTACCCTTCCATATCTCTGTGTCTCCCTCTCCCCTGATTCTCAGTCTGAAGAAGGGTCTCAACCCGAAACGTCACCCGTTCCTTTTATCCAGAGATGCTGCCTGTCCCACTGAGTTACTCCAGCATTTTGTGTCTATCTTCAGTGTAAACCAGCATCTGCAGTTCCTTCCTACACATTGAGCTGAACATACAGCCGACTTGAGGCACTGAGGTACACTATATACGCGTACTGCAGGATAACAAACACAGCACAGGTACGCACAAGAGGCTCCAAACACGAGTTGTTGCTGAGAGCAGTCCATTCCCTGATGTTTTTAAAAAGCGATGTGCTGGTCGACTTAAGAAGAGTCCTGGCCCGAATCGTCACCGTTCCCTACGTCTAGAGATGTTGCCTGACCATCTGAGTTATAAAATCTTATAGTGGTCACCAGGAAACAGAAAAGTTCATTTAACAGACGTGACTGGTGTGAGGACATTTGTGTGCACACAGGTACACTCATTTATAATGATTTATAAATGATTTTAAAACAGTAAAGGATGCTCAGGGAATCTTTAACAACTATTTTTGAATGGCACGGTTGCACAACTTGTGGAGACGCTGGCTTTCAACTCCAGCGGCCCAGGTTTGATCCTGGCCTCCGGTGCTGTCTGTGTGGAGTTTGCATGGTGGAGGTGACTGAAAGGGAGGGAAGAGCAAAGTGTTTTAATCAAGGATATTCCACTCAGTCATGGCGCGGTACTTAAAAGTGAGGAATCCCTTTCTCTTGTCCACCTGGTAATCCCCTTCTCGCAGGCTACCCGCCCATTTCATCAGCCACGCACTGTTCCATCTGTGGAGAAGGTCTGTGTCTCCCACAGTGGCCTCATCGCCCACCCACAAATACCTAGGGGAAATTAAATTGGCCTCACTCCCAACAAATGGCCAAAGGAGAAGAACCCTCAGGAGACCAGGATGACAACAGCACGATTACATTGAGACTTTAGAGCCGGTGGAGAACACAGAGACAGAGAGAAGTGTTGGCATGGAATGACTGGAAAGGGGGAATGGGATTTTTTTTTAAAGCTGGAGTATTTGTTAACCAGAAGCCAATGACAAAGAAATGAAAGGCGAGTTAGCCCAAGGAGAGCAGGATTTGGGACATGTAAAAGTTATCAGAGATGGAAGTGGGGAGTAGATAAAAAATAAACTGAAAATACTGGTTCACCGCAAAAGACATAAAGTGCTGGACCAGATCAACAACATCACCAAAACCAGTTACCTAGACATTACATTGTTTGTGGTGTATGATAATGATTATAGGTACCGCGTGGAAACAGGCCCTTCGGCCCACTCAGTCCTTGCCAACCATCGATCACCTGCTCACACTAGTTCCATGTTAACCCACTCCCTGCACAATCGGGGCAATTTACCATGGCCAATTAACTTACAAACCAGCACATATAGGGATGTGTGAGGAAACCGGTGTGTACCTGTTAACACAGTAGTTGCATTACATCAGCTATTGTACTCACAACCAAACTGTCTCGGCCTTAAAGAGCTGTGCAATGCCCCAAAAGATGCTGCATGTTGTTTATTTTCCTTTGGGGAATCTGAAGCAAGCCTCGAGCATGCCTTTCCCCAGAGAATGGAATGCACTAGACTGATCAGAAGTGATTTTAGTAGCTAAAAAAAGGTAAAACTATGCATAGTGTCTCACCACACCCCCGATCCCATTCTGCACCAATACACTGAATGAGGGCAGTAAAAATGAAAAATATTTCCTGCGGAACAAATCCTCTTTGGTAATGCAGTGGAGGGCAGGAGCGATGGGAGCTCTTCTGGGAAAGTTCACATCGTCTGCCAACACCAGGACATTTCCAGCTCAGCTGGGCATGTTCGGAGAGGCAGATGGGGCCCATCATGCAGGGCCAGAAGAGACAGTGCACGAGACACACCCGTAGGAGGAAAGATGCAATGTCCAAACGTGGGAAAGAAAGAGCAATAAATCAAAAGAACGAAGGGGGGAAAAATCAAGGGGGAAATTAAAACGGTAGTTGCTGGAAATCGAAAATATACATAAAAAAGGCTGGGAATATTTAGGAGATTTGGACCTTCCGTGAGAACCAAGACAGTAACTCTGTTTCTCCGTCCACAGACACTGCTGAGTGTTCCCAGCATCTCCTATTCCTCCGCAAGAGAGGGAGAGCGCCAATGAGGAGTAGGGAAAAGCATCGTGAACCCTTGTGTCACAGAGAGTGACGATGGGACACAAAATGAGAGAAAGCACAGGCGACAGAAGGTAACGGACAGAACGTGGAAGTGGGGCATTGAGGAGGAATTAGGCCATTCGGCCCATCGTGTCGACTTCACCATTCAATCATGGCTGATCTATTTTTCCTTCCCAACCCCATTCTGCCTTCTCCCGGTAACCCTTGATTACAATGGTTGAGGGTTCCATTTCTGACAGCAGGGTGGAAATCACGTTGATAAACAGACGGGTGTGGAAGACAAGTCCTTACGTATTTTTATAGCAAAGACTCTTGAATAGTGAGGGTGTCAAAGGTTTTGGGGAGAAGGCAGGAAAATGGAGTTGAGAGGGAGAGATAGGTCAGCCATGATTGAATGGCAGAGCAGACTTGATGGGCCGAATGGCCTAATCCTGTGCCTAGAACTTATGAATTTGCGAAACAGACAAAAGGTAACACTAATGAGGCAACATGAGGGAGCAGAAACATTTACGGTGTTTCTTTGATCGTGGAGACACAAGAAACTGCAGATGCTGCAACCTTGAGCAAAGCATAAAATGCCAGAGTAACTCAGCAGGTCCGGCAGCATCTGTGGTGGGTCTAAAGAAGGATCCCTACCCAAAATGTCACCCAAGAAGGAATTTCTTGAGCCGGAGCGTAATCTGTGGAATCTATTGCCACAGACGGTGGTGGAGGCCAAGTATTTGGGGTATTTTTAAAGTGAGTATTGATAGGCTCTTGATTAGTAAGTGTGTCAAAGATTGACGGGGACAAGGCAGGAGAATGGAGTAGAGAGGGAATTATTAGCCATAAGCGAATGGTGAAGCAGATTCGATGGGCCAAATGGCCTAATTCTGCTCCTATGTCTTATGGTCTATCCACTTCCTCCAGGAGATGCTTTTGAATTACTCCAGTAACCTTGTGTTTTGCTTTGATCATATTTGCTTTAATATTCCTTCCCTCACCATGGGGATTATATTTTGCCTGGTCTCCACAGCAATATCCCGAATAGTGAAAGGTTTGAATAGAGTGGATATGGAGAAGAGGTATCCTCTAACGGGAGAGTCTCGGACTAGACATCATAGTCTCAAAATTAAAGGACATTCCTTTAGTAAGGAAGGAGATGAGGAAGAATTTCTTTAGTCAGAGGGTGGAGAGTCTGTGGAATTATTTGCGACAGAAGACTGTGGAGGCCAAGTCAATGGATATTTTAAAGGCAGAGATAGAGAGATTCTTGATTGGTACGGGTTTCAGGGGTTATGGTGAGGGGCAGGCAGGGGAATGGAGGAGATAACAGATTAAGGGCAGAGTAGATTTGATGGGCCAAATGGCCTAAGTGTGCTCCTATCACTTATGACCTTATGAGCATCAGCCAGAAAGGCCATTGGACACAGGCATTACAAGAGAGTTCATTCAACATGAAGTGGACATAAGCAGCAGTTGTGAATGAGCATCTTACCAAGGTGCAAGGTGGGATGCTGGCCAGGAGAGTATTGGAATAGCTTTGAGGTAACAAAGGAATGGGGTAGAGTTCAGATGCGGATTAAGGGAGGAAGGGGGCAGACGCTGGAGCACTTCAATGGAACCTGATGAGAAACAAAAGTAGTAAATGTTTGCACGCCAAATAATTGACGCACAGAGTACAGCACAATTGTGTCATGCTAAGACAAGCCAAGTGACATCTGGTTTTACAGGCGTGCAGAAAGCAAGTTCCAAAGGTGCAGTGCAACTCTTAATGATGGCCTCGGATGACTGGGGAGGAACATCTGCAAGGATTATTCTTTACTCTAGCTCGCAAATTAAAAACGCTACATTCTTGTTGCTTTAACACTGCCCAGCCAGCTGTTTCTGCAAGTTTTACTGTTTCATGTTGGTTGGCTGAATGGATAACCCTCTGAATCAGAATAACAATGGTTCACATCCACTCAAGAGAGTTGAGCAAGAATACTGGATTAACACCAACAGGACCAACTATCAGATAAGTTTTTTGTAATTAAACACAAAGTGCTGGAGTAACTCAGCGGGTCAGGCAGCATCACTGGAGAAAAGGAATAGGTGATGTTTCAGGTTGAGACCCTTCTTCAGACATGGGAGAGGGAAACTAAAGGTATGAAAAAGTACACAACAGATCAGAGCCGGCACTGATGACCAAAGAGCCCACAATGGTGCATTGTTGGCTGCCAGCCCTTTGTGAGCTCTTTGGTCATCGGTGCCACCTTTCATACCTCTAGTGTACTGAGGTACAATGAAAAGCTTTTGTTGCACGCAAGCACCACAATTTGGGTGCTGGGCAGAATGGCTCGATGATTTGCTCTAAACTTCATTCAATTCTATGTAAGTCTTATGATCTCCTTTGAAAATAATGTAAAGGGAAACTGAGGAAAGCTCCAAGTAATGGAGGAGGTTGAGCTCTAGAATTGACTAGTGTTTGCTCTGGAAACATCATCAACGTGCCAAGGTTTGAGACATCGTCTCCAGCTCTAGGGGGTGGATGAGTGATGCATTGGCTGGGCCGGTTTGGGACTCTGGGACTGACATAAACAAATCTAGTGCCATAGTGGACAGCATGAAGTGCATCTGGGGAAGACTCAAACTATTGATTCTGCTCCCATATCAATGAACAAGCCATAAATTCAGCATTAGTTTAATTTAGTTTAGTTCAGAGATACTGCACGGAAACAGGCCCTTTGGCCCACCAAGTTCGCACCGACCAGTGATCACTGCACAGTCACACTACTCTACACGCACGAGGGACTACTTTCGATTTCTACCAAGCCAATTACCCTACAAGCCAGTACGTCTTTGGAGTGTGGGATGAAACAGAAGATCTTGGAGAAATCTCACACAGGTCACTAGTAGGCAGCACCCGTAGTCACAATTGAACCTGTGTCTCGGGCCTCGCTGCCACTGTAACTCTGCCGCTGTGCCACTGTGCCGCCCATTACTGGAGGCTAATTTATTGTTCCAAGGGACTGTGGCCATGGACAAATATTAGCACCAGATTCAAGGACAGTTTATTCCCTGCTGTTATCAGCCGAATGAATCATCCTACCAACAACTAGAGAGTACTGAGCTACTATCTACTTCATTGGAGACCCTCGGACTATCTTTGATCAGACATTACTGGCTTTATCTTACGCTAAGCGTTATTCCCAGAACTTCGGTAAACGTGACAATGAACTAAACTAAACTATCTAACCATCTGACACCAATAGTGCATCTTTATATTCTCTAACTTCTCTCTATGCAGCTCGACCTCGCCTAATGGTAGCATTCGATGTCCTCAAATGCTCATAGTGAGGACCATTTATCTTGTAGAGATATACATTCTCTATTTTTGTATTTGATCTTGTGTATAAACATAAGACCCTATATATTCAGAAATACATTGGATCATATCCTTATGAATTCAACTATAAAAAAAGAGAGGGCATCGATCCAAAACATGAATTCTATTTTTCTCTCCCCGGTTGCTCCAGGTTTGGACCCAAAAAAGTGAAGGCACTTCCATAATCTTAGTCGAAGATAGACACAAAGTTGCTGGTGTAACTCAGCGGGTCAGGCAGCATCTCTGAAGAAAAAGGACGGGTGACATTTTGGGTCGGAGCCCTTCTTCAGACCCTTCTTATTCACCGCCATGGGGGAAATGGAGAACGTGAAGACAGTTTCATAATAAGGGGTCATCCATTTATAATGGAGACGAGGAGAAATTTGTTCTTTTGGAAGGTCTGTGAGGCTCTTTACTCAAGCTCACAAATTAAAAACGCTACATTCTTGTTGCTTTAACACTGCCCAGCCAGCTGTTTCTGCACGTTTTACTGTTTTATGTCGGTTGGCTGAATGGATGGCCCTCTGAGTCAGAATAACAATGGTTCACATCCCACTCAAGAGAGTTGAGCAAGAATACTGGATTAACACCAACAGGACCAACTATCAGATAAGTTTTTTGTAATTAAACACAAAGTGCTGGAGTAACTCAGCGGGTCAGGCAGCATCTATGGAGAGAAGGAATAGGTGATGTTTCAGGTTGAGACCCTTCTTCAGACATGGGAGAGGGAAACTAAAGGTATGAAAAAGTACACAACAGATCAGAGCCGGCACTGATGACCAAAGAGCCCACAAAGGTGCATTGTTGGCTGCCAGCCCTTTGTGAGCTCTTTGGTCATCGGTGCCACCTTTCATACCTCTAGTGTACTGAGGTACAATGAAAAGCTTTTGTTGCACGCAAGCACCACAATTTGGGTGCTGGGCAGAATGGCTCGATGATTTGCTCTAAACTTCATTCAATTCTATGTAAGTCTTATGATCTCCTTTGAAAATAATGTAAAGGGAAGCAGAGGAAAGCTCCAAGTAATGGAGGAGGTTGAGCTCTAGAATTGACTAGTGTTTGCTCTGGAAACATCATCAACGTGCCAAGGTTTGAGACATCGTCTCCAGCTCTAGGGGGTGGATGAGTGATGCATTGGCTGGGCCGGTTTGGGACTCTGGGACTGACATAAACAAATCTAGTGCCATAGTGGACAGCATGAAGTGCATCTGGGGAAGACTCAAACTATTGATTCTGCTCCCATATCAATGAACAAGCCATAAATTCAGCATTAGTTTAATTTAGTTTAGTTCAGAGATACTGCACGGAAACAGGCCCTTTGGCCCACCAAGTTCGCACCGACCAGTGATCACTGCACAGTCACACTACTCTACACGCACGAGGGACTACTTTCGATTTCTACCAAGCCAATTACCCTACTAACCGGTACGTCTTTGGTGTGGGATGAAACAGAAGATCTTGTAAAAATCTCACACAGGTCACAAGGAGGCAGCACCTGTAGTCACAATTGAACCTGTGTCTCGGGCCGCTCTGCCACTGTAACTCTGCCGCTGCGCTACTGTGCCGCCCATTACTGGAGGCTAATTTATTGTTCCAAGGGACTGTGGCCATGGACAAATATTCAAGGACAGTTTATTCCGTGCTGTTATCAGCCGAATGAATCATCCTACCAACAACTAGAGAGTACTGAGCTACTATCTACTTCATTGGAGACCCTCGGACTATCTTTGATCAGACATTATTGGCTTGATCTTACGCTAAGCGTTATTCCCTTGTCATGTATCTGTACACCGTGCATGGCTCGATTGTAATCATGGATTGTCTTTCCGCTGACTGGTTAGCACGTAACAAAAGCTTTTCCCAGAACTTCGGTAAACGTTACAATAAACTAAACTAAACTAAACTATCTAACCATCTGACACCAATAGTGCATCTTTATATTCTCTAACTTCTCTCTATGCAGCTCGACCTCGCCTAATGGTAGCATTTGATGTCCTCAAATGCTCATAGTGAGGACCATTTATCTTGTAGAAATATACATACTCTATTTTTGTATTTGATCTTGTGTATAAACATAAGACCCTATATATTCAGAAATACAGTGGATCAAATACTTATGAATTCATCTATAAAAAAAGAGAGGGTATCGATCCAAAACATGAATTCTATTTTTCTCTCCCCGGTTGCTCCAGGTTTGGACCCAAAAAAGTGAAGGCACTTCCATAATCTTAGTCGAAGATAGACACAAAGTTGCTGGTGTAACTCAGCGGGTCAGGCAGCATCTCTGAAGAAAAAGGACGGGTGACATTTTGGGTCGGAGCCCTTCTTCAGACCCTTCTTATTCACCGCCATGGGGGAAATGGAGAACGTGAAGACAGTTTCATAATAAGGGGTCATCCATTTATAATGGAGACGAGGAGAAATTTGTTCTTTTGGAAGGTCTGTGAGGCTCTTTACTCAAGCTCACAAATTAAAAACGCTACATTCTTGTTGCTTTAACACTGCCCAGCCAGCTGTTTCTGCACGTTTTACTGTTTTATGTCGGTTGGCTGAATGGATGGCCCTCTGAGTCAGAATAACAATGGTTCACATCCCACTCAAGAGAGTTGAGCAAGAATACTGGATTAACACCAACAGGACCAACTATCAGATAAGTTTTTTGTAATTAAACACAAAGTGCTGGAGTAACTCAGCGGGTCAGGCAGCATCTATGGAGTGAAGGAATAGGTGATGTTTCAGGTTGAGACCCTTCTTCAGACATGGGAGAGGGAAACTAAAGGTATGAAAAAGTACACAACAGATCAGAGCCGGCACTGATGACCAAAGAGCCCACAAAGGTGCATTGTTGGCTGCCAGCCCTTTGTGAGCTCTTTGGTCATCGGTGTCACCTTTCATGCCTCTAGTGTACTGAGGTACAATGAAAAGCTTTTGTTGCACGCAAGCACCACAATTTGGGTGCTGGGCAGAATGGCTCGATGATTTGCTCTAAACTTCATTCAATTCTATGTAAGTCTTATGATCTCCTTTGAAAATAATGTAAAGGGAAACTGAGGAAAGCTCCAAGTAATGGAGGAGGTTGAGCTCTAGAATTGACTAGTGTTTGCTCTGGAAACATCATCAACGTGCCAAGGTTTGAGACATCGTCTCCAGCTCTAGGGGGTGGATGAGTGATGCATTGGCTGGGCCGGTTTGGGACTCTGGGACTGACATAAACAAATCTAGTGCCATAGTGGACAGCATGAAGTGCATCTGGGGAAGACTCAAACTATTGATTCTGCTCCCATATCAATGAACAAGCCATAAATTCAGCATTAGTTTAATTTAGTTTAGTTCAGAGATACTGCACGGAAACAGGCCCTTTGGCCCACCAAGTTCGCACCGACCAGTGATCACTGCACAGTCACACTACTCTACACGCACGAGGGACTACTTTCGATTTCTACCAAGCCAATTACCCTACTAACCGGTACGTCTTTGGTGTGGGATGAAACAGAAGATCTTGTAAAAATCTCACACAGGTCACAAGGAGGCAGCACCTGTAGTCACAATTGAACCTGTGTCTCGGGCCGCTCTGCCACTGTAACTCTGCCGCTGTGCTACTGTGCCGCCCATTACTGGAGGCTAATTTATTGTTCCAAGGGACTGTGGCCATGGACAAATATTCAAGGACAGTTTATTCCGTGCTGTTATCAGCCGAATGAATCATCCTACCAACAACTAGAGAGTACTGAGCTACTATCTACTTCATTGGAGACCCTCGGACTATCTTTGATCAGACATTATTGGCTTGATCTTACGCTAAGCGTTATTCCCTTGTCATGTATCTGTACACCGTGCATGGCTCGATTGTAATCATGGATTGTCTTTCCGCTGACTGGTTAGCACGTAACAAAAGCTTTTCCCAGAACTTCGGTAAACATTACAATAAACTAAACTAAACTAAACTATCTAACCATCTGACACCAATAGTGCATCTTTATATTCTCTAACTTCTCTCTATGCAGCTCGACCTCGCCTAATGGTAGCATTCAATGTCCTCAAATGCTCATAGTGAGGACCATTTATCTTGTAGAAATATACATACTCTATTTTTGTATTTGATCTTGTGTATAAACATAAGACCCTATATATTCAGAAATACAGTAGATCAAATACTTATGAATTCATCTATAAAAAAAGAGAGGGCATCGATCCAAAACATGAATTCTCTTTTTCTCTCCCTAGTTGCTCCAGGTTTGGACCCAAAAAATGAAGACACTTCCATAATCTTAGTCGAAGATAGACACAAAGTTGCTGGTGTAACTCAGCGGGTCAGGCAGCATCTCTGAAGAAAAAGGACGGGTGACATTTTGGGTCGGAACCCTTCTTCAGACCCTTCTTATTCACCGCCATGGGGGAAATGGAGAACATGAAGACAGTTTCATAATAAGGGGTCATCCGTTTATAATGGAGGCGAGGAGAAATTTGTTCTTTTGGAAGGTCTTGAATTTCTGGAAGTTTTTATCCTTGGAGGCAAAATCATTGAATATATATTCACAGTCGAGATCAAAAGATCTTTTAAGTACTTGGGACTTGGGGGTTATGGAGAATGGGCAGGAAAGTGCAGCAGGGGCCTCAATCGCCTTGAATGATGGACTACACCCAAGACCAATTCCTTCTTGATATGGTTTGGCAAGGCTGTCCCACCAATTTCGCTTCACTCCCAACACAAGGATGTTCCTGGCCACCCCTGGTGTAGTCAGGAAAGTCAGACGACAGCTTCACAGGGGAGAGTTACCAGATCCAGTCCTTCCACTAACTAGGGGACACTGCCATGATACCAGCTTCTTGTGCCAATATCATTTTGCTTCCTCCCAGTGCTACGTCCTTTGCAAAACAAACATCTCCAGCTCTTGCAAACTCTGCCCACTCTCAAATGTTGCCGTTGAGGCAGCCAAGCCCTCGCCAACACAGCTCCCATTGATTCCAACAGCACCAGCTTTGTGTGTACGAGCAGCTTCCCTCTCAAACAATGCTCTCCTTGTAGCCCAGTGTCAATACAAATGCAGCAATGGTTGGCAGCACCAAGCAGCACCATTCTGCTCTGCAACCTCTGCAGTGCATGGAGAGAAAAAGAACGAAAAGCAACATTCACAGAACACCTTTTACAATCCCAGGATATCCCGCAGTGCTTTTCAGCCAATAATTATGCGTTTTTATCCTCAAATGAAACAATGATCATCAAAACAGCAGTAAAATTACAATCAGATCATTGCTTTTCAGATATTGGTTTTAGGGTGGCACAGTGGCGTAGCGGTAGAGTTGCTGCCTTACAGCGCTAGAAACCTGTATGGAGTTTGTTCTCCCTGTGATTGTGTGGGTTTTCTCCGGGTGCTCTGGTTTCCTCCAACACTCCAAAGATGTACAGGTTTGTAGGTTAATTGGCTTCGGAAAAATTGCAAATGGTCCCTAGTTTGAAGGGTAGTGCTAGTGTACGGGGAACGCTGGTCGGCGCGGTTTCGGTGGGATGAATGGCCTGTTTCTGCGCTGTACCTCTAAAGTCTAAAGACATATTTATATTATCGAGGACACAGGCGGAATTCCCCTGATCCCCTCAAGAATGGAAATTTAAAAATATATATTGATTGGGGTGTCAAGGCGTCTGATTAATATCCCAATGCAGATCACCTGACATTGTACAATTCCAAACATTACCACAGATTGTCATCTGGAATACAAGCTCAAGTCTTGGAATGAAATTCTAAGCTAAAACATTGCACCTCAGTGGTAAGAATGCGCCTACTGAGCCATGGGTAGCATCTTACCAGATGAACTATTAATCACTCAGGGAAAGATTGGCAAGACGCATGTGGCATTTCAAAGAGCAACATTTATTGTCTATTGTCTAAAATAACATTGAAATGCTGGAAACATTAGTTTAGAGATCAAGCGTGGTCCACCGAGTTCCCGCCGACCAGCAATCACCCTGTAAACTAGTTCTATCCTTTACCTTGGAGACAATTTACAGAAGCCAACTCAACTACAAACCCGCTCGTCTTCGGAGTGTGGGAGGAAACCGGGGCACCTGGATAAAACCCAGGTGGTCACAGGGAGAACGTGCAATCTCCGCACAGACAGCACCCAAAGTCAGGATCGAACCCGGGTCCCTGGCGCTGTAAGGCAATAGCTCTACCATTGCTCCACTGTGCCACCCTGTCTGCAATAAAACCAGAAATGCTGGATATGCTCTGCAGGTCAGGCTGCATCTGCAGCGAGAGAAACCACGTTAATGTTTCAGGTTAATGACTTTCATCATATTGATGACGTATCACATCTAGTAGCTATGCTTTAAGTTTGGTCCAATTATATTATTTGGGGAAACAGCGTCACATGGTTATCTGTTGCCAAGTTGCAGTGGGCAAATGTAACATGCAAGTTACAAAACAATAAGCAGACTTGTCTTGAACCTAGCAAGTCTAGTCTATTGTCAAATGCACATGTACAGTAAAGTATAGGTAAATAGAAGTTGAGAGGTCATGTTGCAGTTATATACAATGTTGGTGAGGCCACATTTAGAGTATTGTGTTGCATTCTGGGCACCATGTTATAGGAAAGATGTTGTCAAGCTGGAAAGGGTGCAGAGACGATTTACAAGGATATTGCCAGGACTTGGACTACAGGGAGAGGTTGCGCAGGCTAGGACTCTATTCCTTGGAGCATACGATGACGAGGGGTAATCTTATAGAGGTGTACAAAATCATGAGAGGAATAGATGATAGACGCACAGTCTCTTGCCCAGAGTAGATGAATCGAGAATCAGAAGACATAGGTTTAAGGTGAGAGGGGGAAGATTTAATAAGAACCTGAGGGGTATCTTTATCACACAAAGGGTTCTGAGTGTATGGAACGAACTGCCAGAGGAGCTAGTTGAGGCAGGAACTATTGCAACGTTCAAGAAACATTTACACAGGTACATTGGGACAGCTTTAGAGGGATTTGGGCCAAATGCAGGCAAGTGGGACAAGTGCAGATGGGACATGTGGGCAAGTTGGGCACAAGCACCTGTTGCCACACTGTAAGACTGTAACTCTGCGACAAAAGCTCGCTTGCAGCAGCATCACTGGCTGGTTAGCACGCAACAAAATCTTTCACTGTACCTCGGCGCATGTGGTAATAAACTAAACTAAAAGCCCTGTCCCACTGTATGAGTTCATTCCATGAGTTTGCATTGATTCGAACTCGGAGATTTACGGTAATGGCCGCTCGTCGGTACTCGGGGCTCTCGTGGACATTTTTCAACATGTTGAAAAGTCTTCACGAGTGTTCCCGCGCTTACCGCGTTTCCTGAGTACCTGCCGTTACCGGTACGAGCCGCTAAGAGACGTCCCCGAGCTCCGGCGTACCCGCTACGTTCATTCTCTGTGCTCACCACAAGTTTGATTTTTTTTAAAACTCGGGAGAGCTCTTGAATGAACTCGTACAGTGGGACAGGGCCATAAGACATAAGTGCAAAAACACAATTAGATAACAAATCCATGGTAGTGCAAGATGCATACAATTAGATAACAAATCCATGGTAGTGCAAGATGCATACAAACCCCTCAGCTGCAAGACCAAACCTGCAATATAGACGGTCAAAATATGGCCTGAGGACGCCACCCTCCAACTCCAGGACTGCTTTGATCACACCGACTGGGACCTGTTTGCACAACAGGCTACCAGTGGTACAGAGGTAGACTTGGAGGAGTACACATCCACTGTGCTCTCCTACATCAACTGCTGTGTGGAGTTTGTCACAGTGGACAAGGAAATAAAGATGTTCCCAAACCGCAAACCGTGGATGAACAAGGAGGTTCAGAATCTGCTAAGGGCATGCAACATTCCCTTTAAATCCAGGGACACTTCTGCCTACAGTGCTGCCAGGTCGAACCTGAACAAAGGCATAAAAAAGGCCAAAGACATCCACAGGCAAAGGGTGGAAGACCACTTCAACACCGCGGACACCAGAAGCATGTGGCAGGATGTGAGGGACATCACTGACTACAAGAGCAGCCCCGTCTGCTCCCACAGTGATATCACACTGGCCAATGAGTTAAACACCCTCTTTGCCCGCTTCGAAACTGGCAACACCACCAGGAGAGGAATAACCCCGGCTAGGGCGGAGGGACAGGTCTTAACACTGAGCACCCAGGAGGTACAGTTCGCTCTGCGTAGGATCAATCCACGCAAGGCTGCAGGCCCGGATGGAGTGCAGGGTAGGGTACTAAAGGACTGTGCTGTACAGCTGACTGAGGTATTTACGAGGATTTTCAACCTGTCTCTATCTCTGGCAACGGTCCCCAAGTGCCTGAAGACAGCTACCATAGTGCCGGTGCCGAAAAAGTCTAAAGTCACCAACCTGAATGACTACCGCCCGGTTGCCCTAACTCCAATACAAATGTCCTCGTTCTTCAGAGAATGGGGTTTCCCCTCCCCCACTATAGATGAGGCTCGCACCAGGGTCTCCTCCATACCCCGCAACACTGCCCTCTCTCCCCATTCCCCCACTCACAACAAGGGCCAGGTCCCCCTGGTCCTCACCTTTCACCCCACCAGCCAGCGCATACAACAGATAGTCCTCCGCCAGTTTCGCCACCTCCAGCGTGACCCCTCCACTCGCCACATCTTCCCATCTCCCCCCCTGTCTGCCTTCCGCAAAGACCGCTCCCTCCGCAACTCCCTTGTCAACTCTTCCCTTCCCTCCCGCTCCACTCCTTCCCCGGGCACTTTCCCTTGCAACCGCAAGAGATGCTACACTTGTCCCTTCACCTCCCCCATCCACTCCTTTCAGGGACCCAAGCAGTCATTCCAAGTCTGACAGAGGTTCACCTGCACCTCCTCCAACCTTATCTACTGCATCCGTTGCTCCAGATGCCAGCTGATCTACATCGGTGAGACCAAGCGGAGGCTGGGCGATCGTTTCGCCGAACACCTGCGCTCGGTCCGCAATAACCAACCCGACCTCCCGGTGGCTCAGCACTTCAACTCCCCCTCCCATTCCGTATCCGACCTCTCGGTCCTGGGCCTCCTCCACGGCCAGAGTGAGCAACACCGCAAGTTGGAGGAACAGCACCTCATATTCCGCTTGGGGAGTCTGCATCCTCTGGGCTTAAACATTTAATTTTCTCAAATCTGTTAACCCAGACTGCCTCCTCCCCCTCCCCACCTCTCCCTCAGCCCTCGGGCCCTGACATTGCTTCTCCATCTCCCCCCCGCCCCCCACCCAAGTCGCACTAGCTTCTCATTTTCACACTACAAACAGCTTACAATGGCCTGTTTCCTTTATCATCAATACTTTTTTGCATATCTTTCATTCATTGTTCTTTATCTCTCCACATCACTGTCTATATCTCTCGTTTCCCTGATCCCTGACCAGTCTGAAGAAGGGTCTCGACCCGAAACGTCGCCCATCTCCTTCGCTCCTTAGATGCTGCTGCACCCGCTGAGTTTCTCCAGCTTTTTGTGTAACCCTCCAATACCAATGAAGTGCTTTGAAAGGCCGGTCCTCTCCCACATCAAATCCAGCATCCCTGCATCATTGGACTCTCATCAATTTGCATACAGGGCAAATAGATCCACAGAGGATGCCATCTCTGTGGCTCTTCACACTGTCCTGACCCACCTGGAAAGACAGGGCACCTACGTCAGGATGCTCTTCATTGACTTTAGCTCTGCCTTCAATACGGTCATCCCCATCAAGCTCACCACCAAACTCCACCAGCTAGGCCTCAGCTCACTGATATGCGATTGGATCCTGAATTTTCTGACGGAGCGACCGCAGGCAGTGAGACTGGGCCCGCACCTGTCCTCCACTATCACCCTGAGCACCGGCACACCACAGGGCTGTGTACTGAGCCCCATGCTCTACTCCCTCTTCACCCACGACTGTGTCCCTGCATTTGACTACAACACCATTGTCAAATTTGCAGACGACACAACGGTGATCGGGCTGATCACCAACGGTGATGAAACAAACTATAGAGCGGAGGTGCAGAACCTGGCAGACTGGTGCTCACGGGACAATTTGTCGCTAAGCACCTCCAAGACCAAGGAGCTGATTATCGACTTCAGGAGGTCACAGAATGGGGAATACGCCACAATCTTCATCTACAGAGACAGTGTGGAGAGAGTGTCCAGCTTCAAGTTTCTGGGCACTCACATCTCAGAGGACCTCACATGGTCCACCAACACCGCTGCGCTAGTCAAAAAGGCACAGCAATGACTGTTCTTCCTGAGAACATTGAAACGGACTGGTCTGCCCCAACAGCTGCTGACGACCTTCTACCGCTGCACCACAGAGAGCATCTCTGTGTGGCATCTCAGCTGCACGGAGGCGGAGAGGAGAGCTCTTCAGCGCGTTGTCCACAGAGCGCAACAGATTATTGGGACACAGCTACCAGCCTTGGAGGGCATCTACCACACACGGTGCCTCAGGAAGGCCATCAGCATACATAAAGACTCCTCTCACCCTTGTAATGGACTGTTCGAACTACTCCCTTCCGGCAGACGTTACAAGGCCTTCTACGCCCGCACTACCAGACTCAGGAACAGCTTCATTCCCAGAGCTATAGCGGCTCTGAACCGGCCCTGCTGAGTACCACCCCCCCCCCACCCACCCCCATGGACTGTCTCCCCCGGCCTCGCACTTTAGTCTGTGTTGATGTTACTGGTCAAATGATCGTTTTTACAAACCTTGTTCTCGAGGGTTGCTAACCGAAATCTCGAAGTTGCAAACCAAATCTCGTTGCACTTATGTGTAATGACAATAAAATATATTATTATTATTATTATTATTATTATTAAGAGTATTCCATTGTTGATGTAGGATTAAGGTTATGTGGGAGAAGGAATTGCAGATGCTGGTTTACACTGAAGACAGACACAAAATACTGGAGTAACTACAGCGAGTCAGGCAACATCTCTGGAGAAAAGAAATAGGTGACGTTTCTTCAGACAGTGAGTCAGGAGAGAGGGAAACTCGAGATATGAAAAGCTATAAAGAATAAATGACTGAAAGGTATGAAAGGGACAAATCAACAGCGAGAAAAGGTGTTGCAGAACTCCCAGAGAGAGGAGGGTTGTGTGGGTTGGTTCAAAAATCTGAAGGTTGCAGGGAAGTAGCTGTTCCCGAACCTGGTGCTGTGGGATTTCAGGCAACTGAGCGTGCTGCCTGATAGTACAAGCAGGGGCCAGATGGTGGGGTTCCGATACAATACGATGGAATTTCATTTATCCCAGGAGGGAAATTGGTCTGCCAACAGTCATAAAACACAACAAGGTACATGAAACATGAAATTGAAGTGACGAGCGGAATTCCATGATTGGGGGTGTGCAAAGATTGGGGGGGGGGGGGGGGGGGGAGGTAGTCAGTCTACCCCACGACAGAAGGAAGAGGAGTTGTACATTGATAGCCACAGAGAAAAAGGATCTCCTGTGGCGTTCTGGGCTGCATCATGGTGGAACCCATCTGATGTTGAAGGTGCTCCTCCGGTTGACCAGTGTGTCATGGAGGGGGTGAGCTGTATTGTCCAGGATGCTCCGCAGTTTTCAAGACCATCTCCAATGAATCCCAAGGTAGACACAAAAAGCTGGAGCAACTTTGCGGGACAGGCAGCATCTCTGGAGAGAAGGAATGGATGACAATGAATCGAACTCCGCTCCCAGGATGGAACCGTCATCCTTGATGATAGATGCCGCCATCTTGAGGCACCACCTCTTGCAGGGTTTTTGTTCGATGACGGGGAGGAGCTGCACCCTTGATGGGCTTGACAAACGTGCTCTGCATTTTGTGTGCGTTCATTTAACGGCCCAGAAATAACCCAATGGACTGCAAGTTACAGTTCACTGAAATTCGGCAGGCACATCCCAGCAGTGCTCAGGCACGCTCACCCACTGCAAAGACATTGTGAGGGACTTGGACACCGAGAACAAGGAGGTACCAGGTGGGGGAGGGGTCGCCAAGAATAAAGAGCGACTATTTGGGACACTAATAAGTACTTTTGCAACTTTGTCGGCACCAGTTACGTGGCAACTCTTTGTGTACTTTGTGTATTATATGCAAAAACAAAGAATGTGACAAGAAAGCATCCTTGAGTTATTGAATAGCATTGTCCATTCTTAATGAAATGGATATGGCCAGTGTTAACATACAGAATGCTATAAATACTTTGTAAATGCAGATTATGGCTGGTGTTGACATGGAGGAGCTGGATACAGTGGAATTACAATGTTTGCAGAAAGGATGATGAGGGAAAGCTGTAGGAAGGAACTGCAGATGCTGGTTTAAACCGAAGATAGACTCAAAAAGCTGGAGTAACTCAGCGGGTCAGACAGCACCTCCGGAGAAAAGGAATAGATGACATTTCGGGTCGAGAAGGATCACGGCCCAAAACATCACCAATTCCTTTTCTCCAGAGATGCTGTCTGATCCGCTGAGTTACACTAGCATTTTATTTTATTTATTTTTTAATATTTTTATTAGAAGCAATGCATATTGCCAACAATATAACAGTTTTTCAAATACACATTTAACTTGTTTCAAAAATATTCAAATATTACGAAATGATTTATGTATGCTTCTGTTTTTTTTTGGAAAGTCAAGAAGTAAAAGAATCGATCTATAATCAATAGAGATAGTGATTAAATAATAATGATTATGATTATATAAGAATTTTTTTTTAAAAATAAATAAAAATAAAAAATAGATAGCATTTTATGTCTATCATCAGCAAAAGCTGAATGGTTTGGGGCTCCATTTTCTATGAAAGAAAAGGTCGGGGAATGACTGCAGCAGATACAATATGTTGAAAAGATCTGAATGTTGGATGAAGGGAAGACGTTTACATTTGTACAAGGGAGACCAAAACAAGATTGAGGGTGACACAGTGGACCAGAGACCCGGGTTGAATCCTGACCGGGTGTTTGTACGGAGTTTTCACATTCTCCCTGTGACCGCGTGGGTTACCTCTGGATGCTCAAGTTTTCCTCCCGCACCCCGAAAACGAGTGGGTCTATAGGTTAATTGGTCTCTGTAAATAAGCGAGTTCGGTATTCCGACTGGGCATGCCCAGGTCATAGGTTATTTGCAATCAACAGCTGAGCTGCTGCGTGTATACAGACCTGCGTTTCATCTGTAGTCAGGATCGAACCCAGGTCTCCGGCGCTGCAAAGGAACACCCGGAGAAAACCCACGCAGTTGCAGGGAGAACGTGCAAACTCCGTACAGACAACACTCGTGGGGTCAGGATCGAACCCGGGTCTCTGGAGCTGGAAGGCAGCAATTCTACTGCTGTGCCGCAGTGCCGTGCTGTGTGAACGGGTTGGCTTGGATTCAGTGGGCCGAAGGGCCTGTTTCCATGCTCTATCTTTACATAGTATTCTACTTGTACAAACAAGGCCTTTTTAGTCACGCACTCAGGAAAAACTTGCTTACTTTGAGAGTGGCTAGAATGCAAAACTTCCTCCTCAGGAAGTGGTTGAGGTAACTGGCGCTGATGTATTTAAATGGAAGCTGGACAATAAAAATGAATCAGGAGGTGACAGGGATAGGGCTCCAGGGCATCTGTGTGGTGCAAGCTTCCTTGGCTTGCAGGTGAAGACTGTGTGATGAAATGGCTGCCAGGTCCCGTGCTGTACTGGTGTGGAGACTGCAGGGCAGGCCTGGTGATGTCAAGTGTCTGGAATGCATGCAGAAGTCACCGGTGGAAAATTCCACTGCAGACAGGAGGCCTGGGAGAATGGATTTAAACTGCAGGACGAAGGCTGCTTTTGCAACACCTGGGTCCCACCTGGACTGTTGCTGGAGACCCTTCTCAGTCTGAAGAAGGGTCCTGACCCCGAAACATCACCCATTCCTTCCCCCCAGAGATGCTGCCTGAGTTACTCCAACATTTTGTGTCTATCTTCAGCTCTCCATCGCTGCTGATCAGATGGCACAGTGGAGCAGAGTTGCTGCCTCACAGCGCCAGAAACCCGGGTTCGGTCGTGACTGCAGGTGCTGTCTGTACGGAGTTTGTACGTTCTGCCCATGACAGTGTGGGTTTTCTCCGGGAGCTCCTGTTTCCTCCCACACTCCAAAGACGTGAAGGTTTGTAGGAAAATTGGCTTCTGTAACTTTTCCCTATTGTGTGGGATAGAACTAGTGTATGGGTGATGGATGGTCGGTGTAGACTTGGTGGGCCGAAGGGCCTGATTCCACGTTGTATCTCTAAACTAAATCTCAAAATCACCCTGCCCACCCCTACTGAGCACACCCTCAGCCCCCACTGGTTGCCTGACTATAATGCCTGAGACCCTCCCCCATTACCTGCCCCCCTCCCACACTGCTCTGCCTCTGAAAACCTGCTCCAATTCCCACTACTCCAACCTCCTCTCTCCCCACCTTAGCCAAACTATCCACTCTATGGCTCCCGGTTTCCCACACTCCAAAAGCTTGGCTCCCTCCCCAATACATTTCCAGTACAATCTCTGCAATGGCACGAGGTAGCAGAGGTTGGGTCCACTCAAGGCACAGGGTCTTGTACACACATGCCACGTCAGGGCCTGTGTTTAAGGGGGGGTGGGAAGAGCTGCAAAATGCAACATTTGTCTCTCACATCATTAGTAGCAGCACATCCTTGAATGGTGGATCATGTTGAATGGCCAAGTGTGGATGTGCTTTGCTACATGACCCGGTTCTCTCTCTTTCTCTCACACACACATACTCTCTCTCTCTCTCTCTCTCTCTCTCCCCCTCCCCCTCCCTCTCTCTCTCCCACTCTCTCTCACTCTCCATCCCTCTCACTCTCACATCTGCTAGATTATTTTGCACCTAAAATAAGGTTTTATTTTTGCCTTCCCACAGTAAGTTAAGGCTGGTTTATACCATGACAGTTGTTGGCTTACCTTGAAGGCAGCCCATTTGCATCAGGAAGCACTTTTTCCATTTAAAAGGAGATTGAGATGGGCAGCAACAGACAGGAGCCATTTCCCACCAGTGACTGGATCGTTAAGAGGCACTCGCAGTTGCTGAGCAAGGAAGCAAACCTTTCACCCCAGGAGTTGCCCACACTTTGGCTGTGCAGATTGAGGGGGGGAGGGGAAGGGAAAGGGTGGGGGGTGGGGAAGTGGGGCAGAGGGCTGGAGGGCATTGCAATCAGTGGTGCAGTGCTCTGGAAGTGACAACCAATTCTCTATAGGTAGGAAGGCACTGCAGATGCTGGTTTAAACCGAAGATAAACACAAAATGCTGGAGTAACTCAGCGGGACAGGCAGCATCCCTGGAGAGAAGGTCTGAAGGAGGATCTTGACCTGAAACATCACCCATTCCTTCTCTCCAGAGATGCTGCCTGTCCCGCTGAATTACTCCAGCGTTTTGTGTCTATCTTTGGTTTAAAACAACTTCTGCAGTTCCTTCCTACACAGCTATATCACCAAAGCAGAATTTCCCCTCACTTTGCTGAATATTCATTTGTTGTGTTTATTGCACCAACAGTGGACAATCTTCACACATCACGGACTAAATGTGTCGCACTTTGGAATGTAATGTGATGGTGTTACATTTGTTTCTTCCCTCATGCTAGGTCCCTCTCCCAGTCCTAATACAAGCACAGTATCGGTATTAGTATGTTAGTGCCAGTGTGCAGAGTCAGATACAGTGAATAATTTTGCTTTGCATGCTATCCAAATAAATCATCCATACACGAGTACAATCAAACCATGCGGAATATATTGTTACTGCCACGGAGAAAGAGCAGATAAAAGAAAGAATGTGAGGACTGCAATGAGGTAGATTGGGGTGGGGGTGGGGGAATCGGGAAATCATGTATGTGGACAGAATCATGACAGGAATAGATCTGGTGAACGCACGGAGTCTCTTGCCCAGATTTGGGGAATCGAGAACCAGAGGACATACGTTTAAGGTGAGGAGTGAAAGATGTAATGGGAACCTGAGGGGAAGTTGAGGCAGGTATTATTGCAACTTTTAATTAAGAAACATTTAGACAGGTACATGGAGAGGATAGGTTTAGATGGATATGGGCCAAATACAGGCAGGTGGGACTAGTGTCGATGGGGCATGTTGGTCGGCGTGGGCACGTTGGGGCAAAGGGCCTGTTTCCGAGCTGTATGATTCCATTACTATGACATCCATATAAGAGGTCCATTCGAGTGTCTGATAACAGTGGGGAAGAATTTGTCTTTGATCAGGTGGTACATGTATTCAAGCCTGGCGGGAGAAAAGGGAATGACCTGGGTGGGAGAGGTCATTGATTAGGTTGGCTGCTTTCCCGAGGCAGCGTGAATTCAATGCAGATAGACTCAATGGAAGGGGGAGGGGGCAGAGAAAGTTAGTCTGCACAAGGTACTAGGCCGCATCCATAAGTCGTCGATATTATGTCAGGGGTTGTGGGGAGAAGGCAGGAGAATGAAGTTAAGAGGGAAAGATAGGTCAGCCATGATTGAATGATGGAGTAGACTTGATGGGCCGAATGGCCTAATTCTTCTCCTATCACTTATGAACTTATGAACAATTAAGTGACAACCATGTTGGTTTAGAGCTGGAGCCTCCTAGAATTAAGAGCAGGAGGAACAGCATTTGCATTTATTATTTCTTGCAGTCTTGGGCAGAGCAGTTGTCAAATTAATGTAGTTCAAAGCTGCAGAGTGGGATTCGAACATGCTTCACAGGAGCGCACCCAATCTGCCCCATGATTGGAGACAGCCATGCTGTTCGCCTGCACAGTCACAGACTCACTCGCACAACACAAACTCTCTACCAAACTCCACAGAGGAAAAGATGCAATCCTCCCTGATGCTGATGGCTGTGCCATTTCACTAACACCTCTGAGCCCAGGCCCTGCACTACAGACTCTTTATTACCAAAAACAATTTAAATCAATTATTGCAATAATTCATGCAATACAAAGCAATACCAAACAAACCCACCACCATAATACAAAATCACCCAATTATCTCAACAAATATCCCTAAATTTTACACTCTTAAACAGCTATCTTACAATCTTGCCAAGGATGCATTCCACTCCCCGCGGTGCCCAGTGGTCCCGCAAGGCGCCCGTAGACAGCGCGTTGTCCCACTAATTCCACCCGGGCACGGACATAACACCGGAAAAGGGTCAGGCTGCCATCTCAGGCAGGGCCCTCTTCCGCCTGGCGCCATGACTCGTGGATGGCCAGCTTGGGCAGCATTAAAGACTAGGGGGACAACATCCAGGCTGATGTTCCCAGCGCAGTTTCAGCACAGATGTCAGCTTTTTTGGAAGCAACGTCCAACCAAGCTGTAAGTGGTGGATGTCAAAGATCTCCTTGTGTTATCTTAAAAAGATCAGGGCTTTTTCCACCGAGTCCAGCGCACGTTTGAAGCTCCCAGAGGGCCGGGGCCTACAGGGGGAAGCTGCCGAGCCGAACCCAAAACCCGGCGGACCGCGGCCTGCAGGGGGCAGCGGCCGAGACAGCTCCTACTCGTAGGCCTGTAGGGGGAGCCCACCGAGCCGATCCCTGCTCATCTCCTGAAGACCAGAGACCAGGAAGATGGAACCATCGACGATGACCGACACGATGGGCAAGGAACAAAGCTGGTAGAGGAGTCGTCTGGCCTACTGTGGGCTCAAGGTCAGGTATCGAGGCAACCCCATGGAACAAAGGTGGACGGGTGAAGAGAGGGACATCGGTTCACTGGACAATCCACATGTCCAAAGAAGGCGATGGCTGGAGGCCCGCAACGGCCTGGGGCTTGCCTGGAACGGGCACCGCTCATAATAACTAGAGCGCGGACTGGACTTTGAAAATGGCACCAAAACATGGCGCCCCTTGCATGCGGGTTCAGTTGCTATTTCTGCATCATTTGCTAATTGGGGATGCGTTGGAGTATGGCAATACTCTGTTGGATTTCTGATTGCAAAAAAAGATTTTCACTGTGCGTTTGCACTTCACACAGTCAATAAAAGCACCACTGAACCACTGATATCACTCCCTCCATTTGCACAAACTCGTCGCCTTGCTTGCTAAAGAAATCCTGCAACTGCTCTTCACAAGTGCTTAATTGGCTGTAAAGCATTCGAGACATCCTGAGGTCATGCACACCACTGCAGTAATGCAAACTCTCTATCTTTCCATCCTGTGATATTAAGGGCACCGAGTGACACAGCTCAATTTCACTGGAACCGGGTCCGCGATATACACGGGGTGTAAATCTGTCAGTATTTCAGCTCAAAGTCAAAAATGCTCCCTCCTGACACGGTACAAGTCAGAAGGTCAAAATCTGCTGAATGTTTTCAATTCGTCACACCAAAAACACGAACATTTCTTAACATATACACACACCCATTTGTCTTGGATTTCAGCTTGTGTTCGAATTCCTCTGCATCTGTGTGAATGGTGAACAAGTTCAGCCAGTCAAGCGGGATTATTAGCAATTGCAAATTCAGCAGCAGCTTGGTCCACAGCTCTATGCTATCCCACCTATCCCATTCCTCCATTCGTCCCACAAAGAGTTAGATTTAGCTCTTAGTACTAAAGGAATCAAGGGACATGGGGGAAAAGCAGGAATGGGGTACTGATTTGAGATGATCAGCTATGATCATATTGAATGGCGGTGCTGGCCCGAATGCCCGAATGGCCTACAACCGCACCTATTTTCTATGTTGCTATGTAGAGCCCTGTGCATTACTCCCCGTCAAGTGCCTCTTAAATTCCTCTTTGGAAATCTGATCTGCCAACACCAGATTCCAATTCATTCTACATTTGTGTCCAAAATCTTTCTTTCACAATCCCATGTTTCTTTTCCCCAAAACTTCATATCTGTGACCTCTGGTCGTTGATCCTTCCATCTGAAGCCGTCATGATCTTATACACTTTAACCAGCCTTGTTGGACAAGTGGAACACAATATAGAGCATAGACACAAAGTGCTGGAGTAACTCAGCGGGACAGGCATCATCTCTGGAGAGAAGGAATGCGTGACATTTCGGGTCGAGACTGAAGAAGAATCTCGACCCGGAAATGTCACCCAGTCCTTCTCTCCAGAGATGCTGGCTGTACCACTGAGTTAATCCAGCATTTTGTTTCTATCTGCAGTGCAAACCAGCATCGGCAGTCGCTTCCCACAGAATAGAGAGCATGCTAGCCTGACTTGCAGAGTAACTCTCACTTACACAGGATGTATAGAACAGTTGCTTTTTTCCTTCTGGCTTTTCATTTCCCTCCTTTACTCTCTGTACCTGACACCCTTTTGTTCCCTTTCCATCTCTCTAGCTGTTGTCCACCTGTCTGCCCGCCCCCGTATCTATCTATCACGTAGTACATTGAAAATAAAAGAGTACTGCACGATTAGGACTTCTGGCCCACAATATCTGTGCCGAACACTATGCCAACCTCCACTTATCTAAAAAGTATTTTAAATGCTACTAATCTATCTGCTTCAACCACCACCCCCAGCAGCACGCTCCAGGCACTCACAACCCCCGCCTCTTTTGCAGCTTTCTCCCCCACACCACAGTCAGTCAGAAGAAGGGTCGCAACCCGAAACGTCACCTGTCCATTTCCTTCACAGTTGCTGCCTGACCCATTGAGTTACCCCAGCACTCTTTGCTTTGCTCAAGAAATAGAATACCTGGCTCAAAAGACCATTGTCACGGTTCAGGTTCCATGTTATCATCCACAAATCCCATCAATAACTTGCATTTATGATAGTTAGACAGAATCATGTTTCAAGGTGCCTTAAAGAAGCAATTCCATGTGCATCCATGCTATTCACCTCAATCACTCTCTTTAGCTGTGAGTTTCACTTCAGCCGAGGAAAGATCTTTCCTCAATTGCCAGCTGGATTTATTGGTTACTAGACGACCCGTGGACCCGTTTGGTGCCCGTTGTGACGCCAGTCAAGTACACACTGCGCACATGCGGATACGGGCAACTCTCCCCAAACTGCGCACACACAGATAGCGGGCCCGACAACCCTCTCCCCCAACTGTGCAGGTGTGGCTGACGGGCCCAGCAAGTGGGAGCGCAGTGTCATTCTCGGTATAAAGTAAAGCAAAGTTTATAAAGAAAATTACATTATCCCATTGAACAAAACTTGCTACTGCACACCGCAGGCGAATGGTGATTAAGGCACTCCCAAAATTGTTGCGCTATAGTGTACTGTTTTGGCTGTATTTCGGGAACATACATACATACATATATACATATACATACATACATATATACACACAAGATGAGACTTTTAGTTATATATAGATATCATTGCCCTAAATGTTGGATTCACACCCCGAGGAAATGCCTCCTCTCTGCACAGCAAATCTTTCAACAATGTTAAAGGCAGCCGTGAGATCACCTTTGCTATTCACTGTGTAATTGATTATGGTTTTGCAGCATAACAATTGCAGTGAAGGCGAGAAGGACACGTTCACAGGCAGGTGGTCAACACCACTGTGCCTTGTATGACTTTAGCAGTGTTTAGCTGTCCATCCCAACTATCCCTTTTAACCAGTGCAGCTCGAATGTTTACGAGATGCTGCCTGTCCCACTGAGTTACTCCAACATTTTGTGTTTATGTATCTTTGAATTTTTACGATATTGTTGTCATGTTGACCTAAAGTCAGAACATTGCATTCTTTAACGTAGAGTTCTGATGCAAGACAGGGGCACTCACTGCCAACCAGCACTGCCACCCCTCGTGCCCACAGAGCATTAGCTGTAAGGCCTGCTCCCTAAACGTCCCCACACTACACACTGTCCACCCTTTCCTCCATTCTCTGCCCCATTCCCCAGTTCAGTCTGAAGAAGGGTCCCAACCCGAAACATCACCCATCTCTTTTCTGCTCAGATGCTGCCTGACTCGCTGTTGCTGCAGCACTTAGCAAAGTGTGTAGGAAGGAACTGCAGATGCTGGTTGAGATTGAAGAAAGACACAAAAAGCTGGAGTAACTTAGCGGGACAGGCAGCAGAAGGAGAGAAGGAATGGGTGACGTTTTGGGTCGAGACCCTTCTTCAGACGAAGTCCCGGTAAATCCCATTCACCTCTCCAACCTCACTGTATAACCCACCCAACAACCAACTAACCAACTAACTAACCAACTAACTAACCAACTAACTAACCAACTAACTAACTCACTCTCTCCATTTCTCTCTCACTCTCATCCTTTCTGTCTCTCCACATCATTTCCCCTTCTCTCTCTTTCTCCCTGCACCTCCTCCTGCTGCCTGTACACTTCTCCCTCAGCCAGTGTTTCCTGTCCACAGGAACACAAGAAAATAGTAGGAGCAGGAGCAGGCCACTCGGCCCCTCGTGCACATCCTGTATTTCAATGTGAACGTGGCTGTTCTGCTCCAGGCCTCATCTCCTCTTCTGTGCCAGTTCTCCCTCGCTATCAATCCCTGTTTTTCCAAAAATATATCCATCTCCTCTTACAATACCCCTGATGATCTGGTCTTTGCAATCCTCTAGACAATCCCCGACATTCATCAGACTCTAGAAATAAAATGTTTACACAGAGTATTAGAGTTGTACAGCACGGACACAGGCCCTTCAGCCATTCATCCATGTTTTCCATCTGAGCTCGTCCCATTTGCCTGCAATTGGCCCATACCCCTCTAAACCTTATTTATCAATGTACACATCCAAATGCTTTTTAAACATTGTAACTGTGTCCATCTCAACCACCTCTTCTGCAGCTCGTTCCACACAGCCACCGTCTTCCTCTTACTTTAAATCTATACTCTCTAATTTTAGACTCCCCTACCATAGGCCATCCCTCAGCTTTTGCACTACATACAAAACAGTCCCAGCCTATCCTGATTAATCTAGTCCTCCAGTACTTGTAACATCATTGCAAACCTTTTCGGAACTCTTTCCAGCTTAGGATGTCCTTCCTAAAGCTTGGTGAACAGAGCTGCACTTCAAGTGTAGTCTCGTCATTGTCTTGTACAGTTGTAACATGACATCTCAACTCATGTATTCAGTTCCCTCACTGATGAAGGCAAGTATATCAAATCACCCTGTTTACCTGTGTCACCACTTTTAGGGACCTATGTATTTGTATTGAAGAAAGACACAATAAGCTGGAGTAACTCAGCGGGACAGGCAGCATCTCTGGAGAGAAGGAATGGGTGACGTTTTGGGTCGAGACCCTTCTTCAGACATTTGTAGCCCCTAACTCTCTCTCCTCTAAAACATTCTCCAGAGCCCTGCCATTTACGGCGTAAGTCAAACCCCCTTTAGATATTATGTGTATGACAAGGGCACTCCTCGTTATTATAAACTCCAACAAATGCAGAGACATTCTGTCCAGCCTCTCTTCATAGGACAGTCATCCCTGGAGTTATTCTGGTGAACCTTCCCTCCAACCGTGCCTGCCCCATGTAGAAACACGGAACTGCAGATGCTGGTTTACATAAAAGGACACAAAGTACCGGAGTAACACAGCAGGCCAGGCAGCATCTCTGGAGAACACGGTAGGTGATGTTTCAGGTGGGATATGTTTAGTTTAGTTCTCCATAGATGGACACAAAGTGCTTGAGTTACTCAACAGGTCGGACAGCATCTCTGGAGAACATGGATAGATGACGTTTCGGGTCGGGCATGTTCTCCAGAGATGGACACAAAGTGCTGGAGTAACTCGACAGGTTAGACAGCATCTCTGGAAAACAAAGAAGGTGACGTTTCTGGTCGAAACCCTTCTTCAGACAAACAGCCAGGGTGGGGGGAGAGAAAACTAGTAGAGGAGAGAGGCAGGCAAAACATGACAGGTTTGAAGCAGGCAACGGCAGGGGAAGCAGGCGAGGGGGGTCGTTTCATAGGGTTCACATATCCCTCTGGGGATGTTGCCCGACCCGCAGTTTACTCCTGCACTTTGTGTCTGCACCAGGTTCCGTCTCACCTCCAGCGCCAGAAACCAAACAGAAAATGCACAGCGCCCGGGGCTTTCCTGCTGTGTATAAGCTCCCAACACGTCAGCATCAGATTTCCAGTGTGCACCCTGCATTACTACGGGCAGGGGCTGCACCTTACCGGGAATGTGGCCCCCCCCGGATTGCCGCCACCGCCGCTCAGTCAGTCCGCAGCTAGCGACTCCAGCCAGGAGATCTGCAGTCTCAGCGCCCAGCCGGTCACCTCTGCTGCCGCTGCCGCCGCCGCTGTCAAACTCCCTGCTCCTCGCCGCAGTCCAGCTCCGCTTGTCACATTCACTACTCATGCGCCAACAACTTTTCAAAAAAAACTTTTCCCCCCTCTCGTCCCCGCCCTGTTCTCTCCCGGGCCACAGGGCACTGCTCCTACGATTGCATTCGCGTGAAATAACTGCACAAATTCACTCGGAATCGCGAAATACGATGTAGCTGGAATGGTCACGGCCGTTTGCAAAGATCAACTGCCTGAGATTAAATTGCCGTTTAAAAACTCCCTACAAAAATTCCCTACAAGTTAAAAAAAAACACTTGTAGGGAAATAATTTGTGTAGGAAAGAACTGCAGATGTTGGTTTACTCCGAAGATAGACACAAAATGCTGGAGTAACTCAGCGGGACAGACAGCATCCCTGGAGAGGAGGAATTGGTGACATTCCGGGTCGACACCCTTCCTCAGACCCGTCTCGAACCGAGATCAGCGATGCTGCCTGGCCCGCTGCGTTACTCAAGCACTTTGTGTCTATCTTAGGGTAATAATTCGGTCATTTATAAATAATAAACAAAATCATTTTTGCACAATAATAAGTGTTGTGTGAAATAAAGCCGCAACAACGCGCTGGACGTAATGTGTGAGTACTGTCCATTCATAACAAAGGCGATATTTTATATGCAGAGTATTGTAGTTTACAGGAATTGGAATTGACAGGAATTTATTGTAGTTTACAGGAATTGAAAGTGTGTTGGTTTACGGTTTCGCTCTGATCGGCCTTGATTTGGGGAGCTTGCTTTGAATCTGCACATGTGGCTGGAACCCGGTAAGAGGTCCTTGTAGACAGACACAAAGTGCTGGAGTAACTCGACTTGTCAGGCAGCATCTCTGGAGAAAAGGAATAGGTGACATTTCAGACTGAAAGATAGAGAAGGCCAGAAAAAGACAAGGCTGGCAACAGATCAGTCGCGGTGGCAGCGGTGGAGCTGCTTCCTGACTGACAGCAAAATGCAGCGCCAGAGGCAATAGACAATAGGTGCAGGAGTAGGCCATTCGGCCCTTCTAGCCAGCACCACCATTCAATGTGATCATGGCAGATAATCCACAATCAGTACCCCGTTCCCGCCTTCTCCCCATATCCCTTGATTCCGCTATCTTTAAGAGCCCTATCTAGCTCTCTCTTGAAAGTATCCAGAGAACCGGCCTCCACCGCCCTCTGAGGCAGAGAATTCCATAGACTTACAACTCTCTGTGAGAAAAAGTGTTTCCTCGTCTCTGTTCTAAATGGCTTACCCCTTATTCTTAAACAATGGCCCCTGGTTCTGAACTCCCCAACATCGGGAACATGTTTCCAGCCTCTAGCGTGCCCTAACCCTTAATAATTTTATGTTTCAATAAGATCCCATCTCATCCTTCTAAACTCCAGAGTATACAAGCCCAGCCGCTCCATTCTCTCAGCATACGACAGTCCCGCCATCCCAGGAATTAACCTTGTAAACCTACGCTGCACGCAAGAATGTCCTTCCTCAAATTAGGGGACCAAAACTGCACACAATACTCCAGGTGTGATATCACTAGGACCCTGTACAACTGCAGAAGGACCTCTTTGCTCCTGTACTCAACTCGTCTTGTTATAAAGATCAACATGCCATTCGCTTTCTCCACTGCCTGCTGTACCTGCATGCTTACTTTCATTGACTGATGAACAAGGACCCCAAGATCCCATTGTACTCCTCCTTTTCCCAACTTGACACCATTTAGATAGTAATCTGCCTTCCTATTTTTGCTATCAAAGTGGATAACCTCACATTTATCCACATTAAACTGCATCTGCCATGCACCTGCCCACTCACCCAACCTGTCCAAGTTGCCCTGCATTCTCATAGTATCCTCCTCGCAGTTCACACTGCCTCCCAACTTTGTGTCATCTGCAAATTTGCTAATGTTACTTTGAATCCCTTCATCGAAATCATTGATGCATATTGTAAACAGCTGCGGTTCCAGCACCAAACCTTGCGGTACCCCACTAGTCACTACCTGCCATTCTGAAAGGGACCCATTAATCCCTACTCTTTGTTTCCTGTCTGCCAACTAATTTTCTATCCATGTCAGCACTCTACCCCCCCCCCCCCCCCCCCAACACCATGTGCCCTAATTTTGCCCATTAATCTCCTATGTGGGACCTTAACAAATGCTTTCTGAAAGTCCAGGTACACTATATCCGCTGGCTCTCCCTTGTCCATTTTCCTAGTTACATCCTCAAAAAAATCCAGAAGATTAGTCAAGCATGAATTCCCCTTTGTAAATCCATGCTGACTCGGACCAATCCTGTTACTGCTATCCAAATGTGCCGCTATTTCATCTTTATAATTGACTCTAGCATCTCCCCCCACCACCAATGGCCTATAATTCCCTGTATTTTCCTCTCCTGCCGTTCTTAAAAAGTGGGATAACATTAGCTATCCTCCAATCCACAGGATCTGATCCTGAATCTATAGAACAGTGGAAAATTATCGCCAATGCATCCACAATTTATAGAGCCACTCCCTTAAGTACCCTGGGATGCAGTCCATCAGGCCCTGGGGATTTATCAGCCTTCAGTCCCATCAGTCTACCCAGCACCATTTCCTGCCTAATGTGGATCTCCTTCAGTTCCTCCGTCACCACAAATCCTCTGGTTAGTACATCAGGATGATTGTGTCCTCCTAAGTGAAGACAGATCCAAAGTACCTGTTCAACTCATCTGCTATTTCCTTGTACCCCATAATAAATTCACCTTTTTCAGTCTTCAAGGATCCAACTTTGGTCTTAACTAATTTTTTCCTCTTCACATACCTAAAGAAGCTTTTACTATCCTCCTTAATATTCTTGGCTAGCTTACCTTTCTACCTCATCTTTTCTCCCTTTTTATGCCTTTTTATTTTTCTTCTGTTGCTCTTTAAAAATTACCCAATCCTCTTGCTTCCCGCTCATCGTTGCTACGCTGTACTTTTATTTTTATACTTTCCCCGACGTCCCTTGTCAGCCACGGTCACCCCTAACTCCCCTTGGTTCGATCCCGACTACGGGCGCTGTCTGTATGCAGTTTGTACGTTCTCCCCGTGATCAGCGTGGGTTTTCTGCGAGATCTTTGGTTTCCTCCCACATTCCAAAGACGTACAGGTTTGTAGGTTAATTGGCTTGATTAATTGGCTTGTTAAAATGTAAAAAAAGTCAAAAATGTAAGAGCGCTATCTAGAGCTTTACAGCATACTACATCCAGATCCAGATCACCTCGGGAAAGGTGAAGTCCATAATGGCCCATAATGACTGGGGAAGATGTGCTCAAGACACATTTCGCAGACATAAAGACATATTCGATGTACTAATACAAGGATGTGAACAGTGGAACTAGATTGACCACTAGGATGGGGGGAGGGGATGGGATGGGATGTGGGAAGAAATGTAGGAATTAAAATCTCTGATTTTCTCCAGAGATGCTGCCTGACCTGCTGAGTTACTCCAGCATTTTGTGTCTTTCTTTGGTGTAAACCAGCATCTGCAGTTCCTTCCGTGCAAATTTGCATAGAGTGGATGCATTCGTCTGCTCAAATGCTCTCATTCCTGCTAGTCCACTCTAATTGGGCAGTCGACATCCCCTCCCACCCCCCACCCACCCATCCACCCACCCTCCTGTCCAGCTCTGAGGGTGATCCCGGTGATGTTTTTATAATTATTTGACACATAAGGCAGATGAGATTGGTTGTAACTGTATGGATTCCCCTTGGCCCCAGTTAGAGGGCTGGGGACGGCCCTCTCTTTAATCACCCACGTTTATGTGCTGATATGTTTGCCAGCACACTAGTCTGCCGGCACAATGGTGCCAGCACAATAACCTGGCTCTCACACCAGCAAAACCAAGGAACTGATTGTGGACTTTGGAAGGGGTAGGATGGAGATCCACAGTCTCGTTTATATCAACGGGTCGATGGTGGAAAGGTCAAGAACTTCAAATTCCTAGCCGTGCATATTTCCAAAGATCTCTCCTGGTCCCAGAACATTGATGTAATCATAAAGAAAGCACATCATTTGCGCCTCTACTTCCTGAGAAGATTACGGAGAGTCGGTCTGTCAAGGAGGACACTCTCTAACTTCTACAGGTGTACAGTGCAGAGCATGCTGACCGGTTGCATCGTGGCTTGGTTCGGCAACCTGAACGCCCAGGAGCGGAAAATGCTGCAAAAAAGTTGTTAACACTGCCCAGTCCATCATCGGCTCTGACCTCCCTACCATCGAGGGGATCTATCGCACTCGCTGCCTCAAAAAGGCTGGCAGCATCATCAAGGACCCACACCACCCTGGCCACACACTCATCTCTCCACTGCCATCAGGTAGAAGGTACAGGAGCCTGAAATCTGCAACATCCAGGTTCAGGAACAGCTTCTTCCCCACAGCCATCAGACTATTAAACACAACTTCAAACAAACTGAGAACTATAACAGCCTTTTGCACTTTATCGATTTATTTATGTGTGTATATATATATATTCTATTGTACATGGACACACTGATCAGATCTGTATTATGCCTACAATATCCTGTTGTGCTGCAGCAAGCAAGAATTTAATTGTCCTATCTGGGACACATGACAATAAACTCTGTTGACTTGACTTGTCTTGACATTCTGCATTTAGGATGGGAGCTTCAGTGCCCGAAAATGAGTAATGACTTTAAAAAAAAAAGAAATTGCTGGAGAAACTCACCAGGCTTGGTGCCATAGATCATAAGACACACCAGCAGCATTAGGCCATTCGGCCCATCGCATTTACTCCATCATTCAATCATCATGGCTGATCTATTTTTCCCTCTCACCCCCCTTTCACCTGCCTTCCCCTCATAACCTATAATGTCTTTACTAATTAAGAATCAGTCTCCGCTTTAAAAGTACCTGATGACTTGGCCTTCACAGCCGTCGGTGGCAATGAGTTCCACAGATTCCCCACCCTCATACTAAAGAAATGTTCCTCATCTCCATTCTAAAGGTACTTCCTTTTATTCTGAAGATAGACACAAAATGCTGGAGCAACTCAGCTGGACAGGCAGCACCTCTGGGGAGAAGGAATGGGTGACGTTTCAGGTCGAGACTTCTTCAGAACTGAAAACGTCACCTGTTCCTTTTCTCCAGAGTTGCTGCCTGTCGCGCTGACTGACTCCAGAATTTTGTGTCCATCGTCAATGTATTACCTGCCTGGCTTTGGCCTGCCCCTCCTGTTACAGCTCCCCCTTCCCCCCCCCCCCCCCCCCCGCCCCTCCCTCCCTACAATCAGTCTAAAGAAGGGTCCTGAGCTGAAACACCACCAATCCATGTTCTCCAGAAATGCTGCCTGACGTTGAGTTACTCCAACATTTTGTGTTTATCTCTGGAGAACATTACTCCAGAGGACGTTGTGTCTTTTTTTTTTGTAAACCAGCACCTGCAGTTACTTTTTGCTACCAGTCCCTTTGATAATGACGGGAGTGGATGTGGTCAGTGGACGGTTCACTGATCACACAAGCTGGTCTGTTCACAGTGTTGTCAGACATCTTACTGATTGCCACGACCACAGCAGTCTGAGTATGTCCCAGGCACCCCAGACATAGTGATGTGATGGGAGATAAAGTGTTCTAGCACAGAGCACTCAATCACCGTTGGCATGGCTGGTGCAGTTGAAAGAACTTTGGGTTTATTTAATTCCGTTAACAAACCTAAGTTGTCTCAATCTACTTTACAACCAATTAAGTCATTTTGAAGCACAACCACCACAAACCGTACTGACGTTCAGAGATTTAAAAAAAACTATTAAGAATGATGTGAACATGAAAATCCCATTAAATCTCAAATAATTAAAGACGTCAATCAAAATTAAAATAACTTAATAATCCCTTTGTCTTGCAATTCACCATTAACATGTTGCTTTTGCTTTAAGATGATGCCCAACCCAGGCAACTATTTGTGTGTTAGCCAAAGAAGCAAAATTACAATCACATATTACGAATGCTCCACACTCTTAAATATCTGCTCCTACAGTCACATTTGTTACTTTAACTATGATAAACTCCTCTACCCTCGGGCTATCTTTGATCAGGCTTCACTGGCTTTACCTTGCACTAGATGTAATTCCCTTACCATGTATCTATACACTGTAAATGGCTCGATTATAATCATGTATTGTCTTTCCGCTGGCTGGTTAGCACGCAACAAAAACTTTTCACTGACCCTCAATAAATGAACTTGACATAGAATTGAAAAAAGCAATTTCCTAGTTTTAAGTTGGGGAATCCAAGCAAAACTATCTGCCACCTGGAGTCCAACAGAAGGGTGGAGAGTTAAAAGTAGTGCTATCTTTCACTCGTGTAGGAAGGAACTGCAGATGCTGGTTTAAACCGAAGATAGATACAACATGTTTGAGTAACTCGGGACAGGCAGCATCTGGAGAAAGAAATGGGTGAAGTTTGGGGTCGAGACCCTTCTTCAGACCAGTCAAGGGAAATGGAAACGAGTCAGGGAGTCCATCCACCTACCCTTTGACAGGCTTTGTCCCGCTCCCACCTCTTTTCTAGCTTTCTTCTCCAACTACAGTCAGTCTGAAGAAGGGTCCTGACCTGGAACATCGGCTGTTCTTTTTCTCCAGGAATGCTGCCTGACTCACTGAGTTACTCCAGCACTTTGGGTCTTTTTTAATTTTATAAATCGTGGGAAAAGTTAACTAAAATTAAACACAAGCCCAAGTAGTCTTCTTTCTCAGCGTGTAACCGCAAGCTATTGAATCAGCTGAACAAACCAACAGTTTATCTTCTGGAGATAGATAAGTAATTATATTTAAAGACGGTTGGGGTCACGCATTCGTTATGAGCGACAATGTTAACACCTCTCACCTTGAGGCAGAGAAAATTATAGCTTGCTGTCAAAACCCAATCGACTTTGTGGAGAGGTCGCTTTCCGGCAGCCCCATCTAGTGACAGCAGTGGGGAAAGCACCAAACTCTGCATTTGGATGTCAGGACCAAAACCTTCATTCCAGTTTATTTTTTATATGCACAGGAAGGGTGAGGTGCAGGTACAATTAAAATCTTGCTTGCAACAGCATCATCACGGACACATGGACAACACCTAAGAATTATGCCTAAATTAATAATCCATCTTCATCTCTCCATCTCCATCTCTATCTCTATCGATCCTATTACTAAAACACTCATCTTGACCACTTCCGGTCTGTGTTGTAATTAAATTTGCGCAAAAGTGATCCCCCATAGCGCTACGATTATTCGCCACCCTATTCACCATTCTCCTCTGCTGCAAGTCAAATACGCTTTGTTCGATCGGTGAAATAGTACAAAAGTAATGAAGGTTTAAAAATAGTAAAAACCGCTCCTTCTGGCACCCGCTGTCAATAACACGGCGAGGAGAATAAAAAGCTGAAGGGTCGGATTGTGTTGAGCAGCCTGCGCAGAGTGTGCAGCCCGCAGGGAGTGCGCAGCCCGTGGACTGTGTCTGCAGCGACCAGCACGACCAGCCAGAAGCTGCTGAGTTGAACCGGAAGCCTCTGAGTGAAACCGAGTGGGACCAGGATCTGCTGCGTGAGGCCGAAAGCTGAAGATGCAGGGTGAGCACAGTGCAAGCTACGTCTGCTGCGATCACCCCCCCTCCCCACACCCCCTTCCGCCCCCATACCCTCTCCCCACCCCCCCTTCCCCCACCCCCTTTCTCCACCCCCTTCCCCACACCTCCCCTTCACCACACCCCCCGCTCCCACCCCCCTCCCCCATGCCCCCCTCCCCCACACACCTCCCCTCCCCCACACCCCCTCCCCTTCCCCCCCAACCCTTCCCCCACACCCCCCCCCCCTCCCCGAGTAGTAGAATATTGCTTTGGTGGAACGGGCTGCATTGGGGGAACAGGTGAGTGGTGGAATATTGCGTTGGGGAATGGGTTGTGTTGTGGGGGGGGACCGGGCCTCCCGTGTGACTTGGTCTAATAATAACTAAATTACTACTTTAGTTCTACAAGAGAGTGAACAGAAAAAGAAATGGAAAAAAGCAAGACTTTAGTGCAAAGATCCACATTCAGAAAAGATGTCCATGGTGGTGCATGAGGTGGTAGGGCGTAATCCAGTGGAGGCCCAGAGATCCATGCATGGACCACTGTTGTTTGTCATATATATAAATGACTTGGAAGTACATGTACAAGGGTTGGTTAGTAATTTTGCAGATAGGTTTCAGTTTAGTTTATTGTCACGTTTATCAAGATAAAGTGAAAAGCTTGTGTTGCATACTAACCAGTTAGCAGAAAGACAATACATGATTACAATCAATCCATTTACAGTGTATAGATACATGATAAAGGAACAACGTTTAGTGCAAGGTAAAGCCAGCGAAGTCCGATCAAGGATAGTCCGAGGGTCACCAAAGGGGTACGGTAGATAGTAATTCAGCACTGCTCTCTGACAATAAGATTGCTGGAGCTGCCAACAGTGAGGAAGGCTGTCAAAGTTTACAATGAGGTATAGACCATCTACAGAAATGGATAGAGAAATAGTAGATGGAGTTTAACCCAAGCTAGGGAGAGGTATTGCACTTTGGGAGGTTGAGCATCAGGGGATAGTTTACAGTTAATGCAAGTTTAACAACATTAAGGTACAGAGGGAACATGAGGTTCAAATCCAGAGCTCTCTGAAAGTGGCAATGCAAGTAGATGGAGTGGTAAAGAAGTATAAAAGTCAAGTAGTCTTGATGTACCTTTATAGTACTTTGGTCAGACCACATTTGGAGTATTGCGTACTGGAGTATTGGAGTTCTGGCCGCCCCATTACAGGAAGCATGTGGAGGATTTGGAGTGCGTGCAGAAGAGGTTTCCAAGAATGGTGTCTGGATTAGAGTTAGACTAGATAGTATAGTTTGGATAAACTTGGATTGGTTTCCCGGAGCATCGGACATCGAGTGGAGACCTGATAAAAGTAAATAAATTATAAGAGGCATGGATAGGGTAGACATTCGGAACCTTTCTCCCAGAGTGAAATGTCAAAGACTAGAGGGCATAGCTTTAAGGTGAGAGGGGCAAGGTTTAAATGAGTTGTGTGGGACAAGTATTTTTTTTACACAAAGTGGTGGGTGCCTGGAACACGCTGCTAGGGATGGTGGTGGTGGCAGATATGATAGTGGGATTTAAAAATAGACTTTCAGATAGGCATATGGGTACGGAGGGATAGGTGTATTGTGCAGGCAGGTGTGATTAGTTTAGCTTGGCATCATGTTCGACACATATTATTGGCTGAGGGGCCTATTGCTGTGCTGCATTGTAAGTTCTAGGTATACAGGCACGACCAATTGTACTTTACATCACAGGACAATGCAAGATTATTGCAGGGAATCCTCTCTGAATGCTCCCAATGGTAATATAATCGTTCCATTAATAAGGAGACCAAACTTTTGATTGGAAGCAAATCAGGCCTAATTCATGACCAAACTCCAAATCCTGTGATATTACTGGTTAACAATCATATTAACATTCTGATTTATAATTAACAACTGTTCTAGCAATTATTGCCTACTGCATTCTTCATAGACATTATTTTTCCAAGCTTCACCGAACTTCTAATTTTTAATGTCACACTTCCTTGTTCTAGGCTCCCAATGTTTGGTTCTTTTATTATAGACACAAAATGCTGGAGCAACTCAGCATCTCTGGAGAGACGGAATGGGTGACGTTTCGGGTCGAGATCCTTCTTCAGACAGAGAGTCAGGGGAAGGGGAGATAGAGATAAGGGAGTGCAAGGTGTGAGAAAGAGACATCAAAGGAGTGGAGATCAAGGAAAAATGTAGAACAGATCATTGTTAGCTGGGAGAAGTTAACAGCAAAGCAAACAGAGATAAAATGTAATCAGGGGCAGTTATACAGGCCAGAGAACTGGGAAGGGGGAGAGATGGAGAAAGAGGGAACGTAAGGGGTACTTGAAGTTAGTGAAGTCAATATTCATACCGCTGGGGTGTAAGCTGCCCAAGCGAAATACGAGGTGCTGGTTCCCTAGGTAACCTGAAACCCAGGGCCTTTCACCTGTTGGCCATCTAATTTCTGAGCAAGCTAACGCCACTTTTATAAAGATCCACCGCTGATTTTCCGACGCCCATGGTTCCAGAGCCTTGCTGTATTATTTGTTTTGCTGTCCAGATCAAAAGAGGACACAGCCTTGGGGGGGGGGCCAAGATACCGTCTCACAAAGTCAGCCTCGTAAGTCGGCTGCGTGAATGGATCTGCCGGCTGCAGTCGGGTCGGAGTTCTAGAGCCCCGGCCGCAGGGGGCAAGTTCGACCCGCCGATTGGCGCAGAAATGCTGATAAGGTCAAGATTGGCCGCCCCACCTAGTCTTGGTGCGAGGATGTGTGGGGGGATTTCAAGTGCGCTCCTGTCATTTTGGCCGGATTAAAGGAGGTACTGGACCACCAATTGCCGGAAAATCGGTGGTGGACGGTAATTTCTGCACGTTAATTAATTGTTGGCCAGTCCAGATATTACTCTTGTAGATTTGTACCGTATTTATGTATGCCCAGTGTATTCATTAAAGGACTTTGAACAGATGGAGTCTAAACTTTAATCCATTGTATTCTAGAGATCAGTTATAAAGATGAAAATCCTGTTCCCCTTTTCACTATTTTCTGCAGTGTATGTTATGTTACACTGGGGCTTGGACATCGGGATAGAAATGGTGCAGGGGAGAGAGAAGACTTTGCCTTCCATCACAGTGAGGAGGAGATTCACTGTGATGGATGTTTGTGTAAATTGAATTGTTTGTATGTTTTGTAGGAATTGTTTTGTTTGCATGGCTGTAGAAACAGAGTTTCGTTTGAGCCTCTCTGAGGTTCGAATGACAAGCAATAAAATCTAATCTAATCTATGTTATAAATATTTATGTTCGTATCATTATTCTCATAGAATCATAGAATTGTAACAACACAGACCGAGGCTATTCAACTTGTCCAGTATATATCAGTCCCCACCAGAGGAAGTTGAATATTCCTATACCCTGGTTCTCTCTCTGTAACCCTGCACATCCTTATCTCAGTCACAATCAGGAATCTCACATGGTCACAGGGAGAATGTGCAAACTCCACACAGGCAGCATCCCGAGATCAGGATCGAACGCTGTGAGGCAGCAGCTTCACCAGCTGCGCCACTGTGCTGCCTTTGTGTCAAGTCTGATGTTTACTGTAACTGTGCAATGTTGCAATGAATAACCATGTGACACAGCTTCAAGGTAGTTGCAACCTTCAAGGTTACGGTTTCCTTATTAGCTGATAGGCATAAACTGCAATGAAAAGCTACTGACAATTTTTGTAGCATCCTCATCATTGGTTAAAAAAAACATAAAATAATAATTTAGTATTCCAACTGTGTATTTTGCATCTAACCAATATTCAACTTCAATCTCATTAACTAGCCCCATCTTCTAATTAATATCCTCTTATTAAATGACATGCCCATGCAAGACTTCAGATTTCCATTTGCCATTCTCTTCCCATTATCTTTACTCATTTTCATATCTCATTTGCCCAGTTGACTATAATTAGTCTGGTTCTCACTGGAATTATTCTTTCAACATGCATCATACACCTTCACTCCTTCGTCAATTCTTCCACCTCCTTTGCGATCTGGGAAATTCTGGCTTTGGTTCATGGAGCTACACTGCATGAAAACAGGGTCCTCAGCCCAATTCTTCTATGTCGACCAGGTTGTCTAATCAATTGAATCCCACTTGCCTGCAAATGGCCCTTATCCTTCCAAACCTTCCTGTATCTGTCCAAGGGTCTTTTCAAAGTTGTAAATGGACCTGTCCTCGGGCAACATAGTTATTCCCTAGACTACCTGATCCAGAATGTGTAGGAGGGAACTGCAGATGCTGGTTTAAACTGAAGATAGACGATAAAAGCTGGGAGTAACTCAGCGGGTCTGACAGCATGTCTGGAGAAAAGGAATAGGTGACGTTTCCCTTCTTCAGACTGAGATTCATGGGAAAGGGAAACAAGAGATATAGACGATGATGTAGAGAGATATAGAACAAATGAATGAAAGATATGCAAAAACGTAACGATGATAAAGGAAACAGGCCATTGTTAGCTGTGTGTTAGGTGAGAACGAGTTACAGACAATGAGACTCAACAAGACGACTTGAGGCTGGTTCGGCTTGGGTGGGGGAGGGATGGAGTGAGAGGGGGGATGCAAGGGTTACAGTTTCATGCTTTTCCTCTCTCACTATTGCTACAATAATAGTCCGAAGCCTTGCCTTTCTGCCTTGAGGTACGAATGAGCGACAAGTGGCTGTTGCTAACAGTTTCCTGACATACTTATGCGCACACACACTGAGCCTCTCAACTACAGCCATCCAATGTTGAACAGTCTACCACAGAATTAGAAAAGGACACAGCATAAGAGAGAACCATTCAGCATGTTGTGGCTATGTAAGTGCTGAGCAATTAGTTTCCCACCCATTTCCCAAAAGGACTGAAAGTGAGCTTTTCAAATATTTATCCAATCCCTTTATTAAAGTTTAAAAAAAAATCTATTTCCATTACCCTTTGGGCAGTGGTTTCCAAATCACATAACGCTCTGTGTAATTATTTTTCCACATGTTGCCTCTGATTCTTTTGGCAATTCCCCAAAATCTGTGAACCATGATTATTGACTCTTCTGATGGTGCAATACATGTTTCTCCCCATTTACTCCTTCAAAAAGGCTCACACTCTTAAGAACACCACCAACTTTACCATACAATTAAAGTCACTCACCTGTCACATCATTCTCACAGTTTGAAATGTCGTTCTTCCTGCCCCTCTTCGTTCATCCTGCCAAAGTGTAACACTTCATACATGTTAAAATTCATGTTTATTTATTTTCATCAGCAGGTTTTGAAGTAGTTTATAACCATATTTCCAAGATTTGTTCTATTTGCTGATATAGAAATTAAATTTAAATAATTACTATTTTAGAAATAGCATTGGTTCCAAAATCATTTTTTATTAATTAACAGAAAATCATTCAGCATTAACTTATCCAATTAACACAGCTTTTTGTTAAATTTGGTTTGGAGATACTGCGTGGAAACAGGCCCTTCGGCCCACCGAGTCCTCACCAACCATTGTTCATTGGTCAGTTTTATGTTCATTTATATTGACTATTAGCTTTATAGCAGCCGTTACATATCAAATATTTCCATAAGGTCCACTATTATCATTGTCAAATCTCTGTTATATTATATATATGTATATAATTGGAAAATCATTTTTACATCAAATAATTAAAATCATTAGATACAATTTGCCTTGAGTCCACCAATACACATTTTCAGTCAATAGCTAGACTTTTCGAAGTGACCGTGTAATGGATCAGTCCCATTGTTTTATCTGAAGCAACAGAAGGCTGGCCAGCATGTAATCAGTAGGATTTATTATTGTTACTTGTACAGTGATATACCTTTGGAAATGGTCTGATCTATCGGCACCATTTCCACGGTAGAGAAGAATGGAGGACTGTGACTGGAGCTCTCAGTAACTTGCATCCTTGCTTCCCTCAGTAATCTTGCACTTTGACCAGAGTTGGTGATTTTCCTTGAGTATTGGTAACTGAATTTATTTTTAAAATTATTTTTATTTCTATTTTATTCGAGGATGTTCCTGCCTTCACCAAGCCTCATGTTTAGTTTAGTGACGCAGCATGAAATCCCAAGCGGTCACAGGGGCAACGTGCAAAAAGACTACCTTTGATCGAACTTTTCTGGCTTTATCTTGCACTAAACGTTATTCACGATAGTCCCTTTATCATGAACTTTCCCACATTTTGTCATGTTACAACCACAAACGTAAATGTATTTTATTGGGATTTTATTTGATAGATCAACACAAAGTGGCGCATAATTGTGAAGTGGAAGGAAAATGATACATGGTTTAACATTTTTTTACAAATAAAAAACTGAAAAGGGTGGCGTGCAAATGTATTCAGCCCCCTTTACTCTGATACCCCTAAATAAAATCTAGTGCAACCAATTGGCTTCAGAAGTCACCTAATTAGTAAATAGAGTCCACCATGTAATCTAATCTCAGTAGAAATACAGCTGTTCTGTGAAGGCCTCAAAGGTTTGTTAGAGAACATTAGTAAACAAACAGCATCATGAAGCCCAAGGGACACACCAGGCAGGTCAGGGATAAAGTTGTGGAGAAGTTTAAAGCAGGGTTAGGTTATAAAAAAATATCCCAAGCTTTGAACATCTCACGGAGCATTGTTTAATCCATCATCTGAAAATGGAAAGAGTATGGCACAACTGCAAACCTTCCACCTAAACTGACAGGCCGGGCAAGGAGAGCATTGATCAGAGAAGCAGCCAAGAGGCCCATGGTAACTCTGGAGGAGCTGCAGAGATCCCCAGCTCAGGTGGGAGAATCTGTCCACAGGACAACTATTAGTCGTGCGCTCCACAAATCGGGCCTTTATGGAAGAGTGGCAAGAAGAAAGCCATTGTTGAAACAAAGCCATAAGAAGTCCCGTTTGCAGTTTGCCACAAGCCATGTGGGGGACACAGCAAACATGTGGAGGAAGGTGCTCTGGTCTGATGAGACCAAAATTGAAGTTTTTGGCCTAAATGCAAAACTTTATGTGTGGCGGAAAACTAACACTGCACATCACCCTGAACACACCATCCCCACTGTGAAACATGGTGGTGGCAGCATCATGCTGCGGGGATGCTTTTCTTCAGCAGGGACAGGGAAGCTGGTCAGAGTTGATGGGAAGATGGATGGAGGCAAATACAGGGCAATCTTGGAAGAAAACCTGTTAGAGTCTGTAAAAGACTTGCGACTGGGGTGGAGGTTCACCTTCCAGCAGGACAACGACCCTAAACATACAGACAGAGCTACAATGGAATGGTTTAGATCGAAGCATATTCATGTGTTAGAATGGCCCAGTCAAAAGTCCAGACCTAAATCCAATTGAGAATCTCTGGCAAGACTTGAAAATTGCTGTTCACTGACGCTCTCCATCCAATCTGACTGAGCTTGAGCTATTTTGCAAAGAACAATGGGCAAAAATTTCAGTCTTTAGATGTGCAAAGCTGGTAGAGACATGCCCCAAAGGACTTGCAGCTGTAATTGCAGTGAAAGGTGGTTCTACAAAGTATTGACTCAGGGGGGCTGAATACTTTTGCATGCCACACTTTACAGTTTTTTTATTTGTAATAAAATTTGGAAACCATGTATCATTTTCCTTCCACTTCACAATTATGCACCACTTTGTGTTGGTCTATCACATTAAATCATAATAAAATACATTTACGTTTGTGGTTGTAATGTGACAAAATGTGGAAATGTTCAAGGGGTATGAATACTTTTGCAAGCCACTGTATCTGTACCCTGTGAATAGCTCGATTGCAATCATGTATTGTCTTTCCGCTGACCGGTTAGCACGCATGAAAAAGCTTTTCACTGTACCCCGTGCAGTCTGTGTGGAGTTTACTAAAGTAAACTCCACACAGACTGCACCTGGGGTCAGGATCGAACCCAGCTTCCTGGCGCTATGATGCTCTATCAGCTGCGCCACCGTGCCACCCTGTTTGTCTTGTCTAGTGAAGACAGTTGACTGAGACAGACTCCTCCCCCCCCCCCCCCCCAATCTTTGCACATCTTTCTTGGATTCCTCTTTCTGGTGACACGCATGGTTTCACATTTGGAAGGGTTGAACTGCATGCCCCATTGTTGTGACCACTCAACCATAGTATCGAGATCCTTTTGGAGAGCATCTTCATCATCAGCTGACTTAATTAGACGGAACAGCAAACAATCATCAGCGAATAGTCTGGTCGTGCTTGCGACTTTTTCATGTTCTATTGTATCGTATCGTAATGTAGATGTTTCTCTGTTTTATTATGAAAAATATCATTCATAACTTGAAATTTATATATATCCAATGAAAGCAAGTTTGAAATATTTTTATGTGGGAGATACTTTGTGAACTGGAAGCTCTCATAAGTAGCAGCACAATAACAACCAAATCAACTGTTTTGTTTTGGGGATTGTTGGTGAGGTTACCATTTGGCCAGCATACTGGGGAGATGGGAGAGCTCCTGGCTGTTCTTTTAACAGAGGACCACAGTGATGAGCATTACTTGGACTTGAATCAAACAAAATGGCGCCAGAAACCTGGCAACTCTTGTGCACTCAGTACAATCTTCTATTACTACACTCTTGTACTTAAGAGTGTGGCACAGTGGCACAATGGTAGATCTATTGCCTCACAGTGCCAGAGAACCGGGTTCGAACCTCACCACAGGTGCTGTCTGTACAGAGTTTGTAATTTCTCCCTTTACTGTGTGCGTTTTCTCCGGGTGCTCCCGTTTCCTCCCACATCCCAAAGACACAGGGGTTAGTAGGTTAATTGGCTTCTGTAAATTGGCCAGCACCGCCATTCAATATGATCATGTCTGATCATCCAAAATGAGCACCCCGTTCCTGCTTTCTACTCGTATCCCTTGATTCCACTAGCCCCAAGAGCTCTATCTAACTCTCTCTTGAAAACATCCAGTGAATTGGCCTCCACTGCCATCTGTGGCAGAGAATTCCACAGATTCACAACTCTCTGGGTGGAAACGTTTTTCCTCATCTCAGTCCTAAATGGCCTAGCCCTTATTCTTAAACTGTGACCCCTGGTTCTAGACTCTCCCAACATCGGGAACCTTTTTCCTGCATCTAACCTGTCCAATTAAGAATTTTATACGTTTCTATAAGATATCCTCTCATCCTTCTAAATTCCTGTGAATATAAGCCCAGTCAATCCATTCCTTCCACATATGTCAGTCCCGCCATCCCGGGAATTAACCTGGTGAACCTATAATGCATTCATCAATAGCAAGAATGTCCTTCCGCAAATGAAGAGACCAAAACTGCACACAATACTCCGGGTGGTCTAACCAGGGCCCTGTACAACTGCAGTAGGACCTTCTTGTTCCTAAATTCAAATCCTCTCACAATGAAGGCCAACATGCATGCTTACTTTCAGCGACTGATGTACAAGGACACCCAGGTCTCGTTGCACCTCCCATTTTCCTAATCTGACACCAAACAAATAATAATCTGCTTTCTTGTTCTTTCTACCAAAGTGGATATCCTCACATTTACCCACATTATACTGCTTCTGCCATGCATCTGCCCACTCACCCAACCTATCCAAGTCACCCTGCAGCCTCATAGCATCCTCCTCGCAGCTCACACTGCCACCCAGCTTTGTGCCATATTCAAACTTGGAATTGTTAATATATACTGTACTGAGTGTTGCGGCACACCATTAGTAACTGCCTGCCATAATTCCTACTCTTTGCTTCCTGTTTGCCAACCACAGGGCTGCCAACTCTCAAGCATTGAGCGTGAGAATCACGCATTTGGACAAATTCTCACGCTCTCACGCTGATCACAAAATCAAGGGATATGGTGAAAGAACAGGAAAGAGGTACTAATTTTAGATGAACAGCCATGATCATATTGAATGGCAGTGCTGGCTCGAAGGGCCGAATGGCCTACTCCTGTACCTATTTTCTACGTTTCTATGCTTGAGTATATGGCAATAAAACACAACCACTTGATTTTGAAGCATTCATGCATGGTGGAGGTATAATGTAGTCATAGAGTGATACAGTGTGAAAACAGGCCCTTCGGCGCAACATGCCCACACCCGCTAACATGTCCCAGCTACACTACCTGCGTTTGGACCATATCCCTCCAAACCTGTCCTATCCATGTATCAGTCTAACTGTTTCTTAAATGTTGGGATAGTCCCTGCCTCAACTACCTCCTCTGGCAGCTTGTTCCATAGACCCACCACTCTTTGTGTGGAAAAAGTTACCCCTTAAAAAGTTACCTCTTAAAAATACTTTAAACAAAAAACATTCAAGTCATACTTCTACAATGCACTAAAACATGATTTTAACACATAAAATTTCAAAAAGCACCCCTCTCCCACACCCTCCCAACACTCGGTGCTCCACTCCCTCGCTGGGTACCCCCAAGGCCAGTGATCAATGATCGCTCAGCCCCCTCCACTTTCAAAAATGCTCCGTGGCCCCTGGTTCAGGCGGAGAACACTGCCAGATGTGAACGGAGTACTGAGGCCAGTTCTCCTGGATCCCAATGCTAAGCGCTTCGTGTTTTGGAGTTGGCTAATGTTATTGATTTGTAATTAGCCTGATTTGTAATTAGTTGACAAAACCTTAATTTATTAATCTGGAATATCCAGGGGGTTGGGATAACTGTAATATTAAAACAACGTGCAAGATGTCAGGCTGTCTGTCACAACATACTGCCCGGATAACCCATTATTTCTTTCAGTTAAACATTGGGAAGGTAGTGTCTTTTGCCAATCAACTATTATGTTTGTTTACCTCACTGACTATTTCTAAACCCCCCCCCCCCCCCCCCCCGCCAAATTCCTTTGACAGGTTGAATAGAAATGTCCCCAATCTCGTTGTTTTATTAATTGAACATGTAGATGAACATCCTCAAGGAGTGTAATCAGATGGAAACTGATTCTGATGCGATGTTTAAGAGCTTGGACAAAGAAGGGGCATATTTTAAAGGAGTGACAGAGATACTTGCAGGGAAATGTGTGAGGAGGTTATTATTTGTCTTTAGTTTTAGTTTGAACCAGGACATCTGAAGATTCAATATAGTAAATGTGCTGATACTGACTCCAACCAACCACATGATGAATATTGTCCATTCTGGAGGTTTCATTTTTCTGATGCCATTTAAACTTCACTTGGATTTCAATCACTTCAATGTAAAAGTAATTGGGAATGTGGAGCATTGGAACAAAAATTTGTCATCGGTACATTAACTGTAATATAATAAGGTATGCATGTTGGTAGGTGCAATCAAAACAAAGATCTTTTATCATTGTTGTGTTATGAATACCACAGAAAATATTATGTACTCTCAAGATCACATTAAATAGAATATTATTGCTTAAATATATATTGTTATTGGACTTTGCATTTCGGAAAAGTCCCAGCTGAGAGGAAGACGGCAAAATACTGAAAATATTGGGGGTGAAATGACTTCAAGACAGTTTGTTAAGAAAATGAAGGAAATTGTAACAGAATACATACAGCTGAGTGACTATAATTTTATGGATGAGAAATTGTGTTCAACCAATTCATGAATTCTTTGACAAAATAACTAGCATGTTAGATAATAAGAATGCCAATGGATGTAGCAACTTTTGTTATACAAAATTTGGTCCGTGAAGTGCCCCATAAAAGATTACCGCATTAGATAAGCACCTGTGGACTTGAACGTTAAAGGTTAAGTCCAGGGGGTCAGTTATGGGGCTTTAGGTATGGTCCAGATATATTGTCAGTGCAGAGGGGCTAGGAGCAAGGCCAAGTGTGCATCCAGAATCAAGGTCTGGAATAGTACTAGGTGTGCAGTCAAAGCTGGGACAATTGGAGCGTTTAGCACTGGGAACCTAAGCGGGTAAGCAGCTATGATCAGGGTAGAATAGAGGGCCAGGTGTAAGGCTGGACTCAGGGTCAGGAATGAGAGAAGGTATGCAACTGGAGTCAGGGTCAGGAGTAGTACCAGGTGTACAGTGAGACCCAGGTTGGTCAACATGGACAAAGTGCTTGATTATAATCTTATTTCAATACATGAGTACACGAAGATCATTCATGTGCTGCACCTGTTGATCACCTGTGGAATGTAATTAGGAATGTAATTTAGCCTAACCTTATTCATAGCTAATCCAATTATTTAATTTTTTATTTTTTGTAATAAAAAAGGCTAAACCCCAACAGGCTTTCATTTATTCAAATAAGAATGACTGCAGGTATTTCATTTAATTGAACAGAAGGTTAGAGATAACTTATTCAGTTAGATGCTATTAATGTTTTTTTTAAGTTTATAAATATTTATTTTATTAGAAGCGATTGTACAAAGCGGAAGTACTGCTTCAATTTTAACATTTTATAAACTAATAACTAAATCGGAAAAAAGGAAAAAGGAAAAAAGGGAAAGGAGGAAAAAAAGAAAAATAAAGAATTTCGAGAAAGACGAAAAATAAAAAATACAAACCCCAGAACTAACGAAGAAGTGAAAGAAGCGGTGACCCTTCCATACGCTCGCTCACCCGACCCTAGCGTCGTTTTTGAGTTAGCTAATCCAATTTAAAGTATAAATATTGCATTAAAGTGTAAGTTAAAACTCGCTACAGTATGCACCAGATTGCACAATTTCAAGCTGAAAAATGCAAAAGCTCCGTACTAATGGGAGAGGGGGGCATATTTAATAATCGACAAGCACCTCACTACTGATGTAAGGCTAACTGGTCTACAATTCCCTGTTTTCTCTCTCCCTCCTTTCTTAAAAAGTGGGGTTACATTAGCTCAACCAGAACCTCCACATGCTATCAAAAGCTTGCACAGAAGACACAAACTGCACGCAGATTCCAAAGGTAGAAATATCCATTTATTAAATAAAAACATTAAAGTTGGGAAGCAAAAATTAAAACAAAAAATTCACAACTAGAAAGTTTAATCTTAAAAAAAGACAATCCAACTACTTGGCGTATGAAATTAGAAATGATACTGAGTAATAATCTTTACAAAAGAAAACAAATTATGACTTTCAGAAAAAATACATACAACAAAGGGCCTTGTGTTTGCTGATGTTACCAAAACCAAAACACTTAAGGGGACAATTCAATATTTTCTTTGTTAGATGAAAACTCTGGCACATATTACTACATGACAGATAGTGATACCATTAGTCCTTGTCAAAGGGGAAATGATTTAGCGATTCCTGTATCAATTAATGTCATCTATTATAAAAACAACAAGCTGGAGTCTCAGCAGGACAGGCTGCATCTCTGGAGAGAAGGAATGGGTGACGTTTCAGCTGAAGAAGGGTCTCGACCCAAAACGTCACCCATTCCTTCTCTCCAGAGATGCTGCCTGACCCGCTGAGTTACTCCAGCTTTTTGTGTCGATCTTTGGTTTAAACCAGCATCTGCAGTTCCTCTTACACACAATGTTATCTATTAAGTGGCTAGGCTTGGTTCTTGTATCTATTATTGGTATCATGTCAACGTGCCTCCACTCCTTGCCCTTGCTGAAGAGGATATCCCACAGTTAAACAACTGCGGCTGCTTGAACTCTGGTATTTAAATGGTCAATAGCCATAACTGGTTAAAGTGTGGATTGTTTGGTCAAGCTGTTGGACTGTTTGCTCTAATGCACTATTTAAACCCGACGGAAGAGCAAATGAACTGTTGAAAAATGCACCATTCACTGAGTGTCCAGCCCTGCATCCCATTCATGGACTGAGTGTTGACTAGATTCTGTAACGAGAATTCATAACGTCACAGGACATTGTGACAGAACCTCAGTGTGCACGCACTTGCTATTGTGGCACCACGCTCTCTACAGTTTCCCATCCACTCTTCACATTACCAGGTGTCGTCAGCCCGACAGCGCCACTGCCGCCTCTCACCAATATGAAGCAAATTGGCATCTTCTCCCAATACCTCTCGAAAACTCTTCCAATTCACAGGAGTTCAAATTGCAAAAGGCCAGATACTAATCTCACAGATACTGAGCGGTGTTTTAATTTGCACAATCGTGAGGCTCAGTGAAATAATTTCAGACAGAGTGACTGTGGCAATGCAGGAGAGAGAGGGAGAGTGAGGCTGCCAGTCAGTACTAGATAAATGGGGCAAAGAGGCTTACCCTTAACCTGTAGCCATTATCCACATGCATTTAGCTGTTAGACACCAAGAGTCCCCTGCATTGCTTGATCAGGGTGGGGTGGTCTATTTTAACGCTGCCAACTATCCCTGGGGTTCGATGGGTCAAATATAATACCAAGAGGATTAAAAGGATCTCCAATAACTAAGATATAGGTGCGAGCAGTTGATTGTTAGAATAGTTGTATTTATTAGGGCAGCTGGATTACAAAAAAGACAAGAATATAAAAGCCAGCTCTCTGTTAAATGCCACCCCCTAAACTAGACGACAATGATAAACAACACAGAGCCAACCAGACTTGTAGATAGGAACTAATCATTTGCCCTTTGACCAATATGGCATTCTGTGTTTGATGAGTAAACGGGTTTTTTTTTTAACCACAATTTTCTCTTAGAGGAAGCCCACAAATGGATTCTAGCCCCACCCTCCCTTCTAGTTTTAAAAAGTGAAAAGTAAATGCACATTTTTTCGGTAATGATCATCTGAGCTGTGGGCCCACTTTCCAATTGTTTCTGTGTGGTCAAATGTTTGGGATTTGTCGAGATTGCTGCAGGTAGCCTCCAGTAAAAGTGGCCAAATGCTAGCTCCCCTCAGGGCTCTCTGCGGACTGGCCTCAGCGACCTTACCTCCGGAGCAAAGATTCACACATTTCATGGAATACGGCTGGGGCGAGAGCAGAGCCAGTGAAGAGGTAGGGAAGGGACCGAGGGGGAGGGACGGGTAAAATGGAACGAGAGGCCAACGAGGAGGATAGGGCAGCAAGGAAGCAAGGAATGGAGCGTCAGAAGAACTGGTAATCGGGAGGGTCTGGGGAACGGGGAGAAGTAGATGAATAGGAATGTGGAGAGTCAGAGGAATGTGGAAGATCAGAGAGTGCGGGGTGGGGGGGGGGGGGGTTGGAGGAATGGGGGAGTGGGGAGGGTCAGAGGAACCAGGGAGTAACGTGCTCCAGAGGAACAGAGAGGAGCAGAGGAATAGGGAGAATCAGAGGAACGAGCATGGTCAGAGGAACGGGCAGCAGGATAGGTCAGGGGAACAAGGAGTGTCAATGGAACTGGGTAGTGGGCAACGTCAGATGAACTGGGGAGTGGGGAGGTTCAAAGGAAGGGAGCGTGAGGAATGTCAGAGGGTGGGAGGTTATTTAGGGCCACCTGGAGGAGTATTAGGGCGAGTCAGCAGACAGGGGATTAGGAAGGGTTCACCATGGGAAACATTTTTTATTCTGTGCGAGGTTGCAGTGTAGGCATGTGACCGTATTCAGTGTGAAAGTGAGACGTCAGCACCATCAGCAACAATGCACAGGTCTGGGGCAAAAATCACAGCGAGATGCCAAACACCTCAAAACCCTAATTTTTCAACATTTCTTACCTTGTGCCCCAGAAACGGTGCCTTACTATCCGAAAGGTGACACTCTATATGCGCACAAATGGTCAGCAGAAAATGCAAGAAGAGTCCGCGGGTTCAGTGTGGGGCAGTTCTGTGGGTTTTCAGAGTTTAACGTGAGTGTGTGGTCATGTAAGGTGGTGGAATGCGGAAGGCACTAAGGCAGCGCTGGATGGAAACTAGTCATCGTCTTCGAGCTGCCTGCAAGTATCCGTGGCAACTGGATGAATGGATTGTCACCGGGTCACTTACAAAACTGGAGCACGCTGGCAGGACATTTTTGCATAAAATCCAGGCACTTGAGAAAATAATGTTACTTGATAATCTACAAACAGGAAGCCAATCTTCAAATCAGAGCCATCCCACCCACCTGTTCCCTCCCCCAGCCCAACGTCTTTCAAAGAACATCGGAAGCATGGGCAGCTCACGGGTCAGACGGGCTTCGAGTTCAGATGCATCAGCTTCTTCACCTCTTCCGTGGTGGAACCGTTGGAACTGATCGGGCTCGCTTGCTGCCGGTTCCGCTTCATCTTCAGCAGGTAGTAGATCAGGACGGCAAGTACCACGGCAATGCAGATGACCAGAACCACAGCTATGGCAATGCCAGCTGGAGAGAGAGAGAGAGGGGGAGGGGGGGAGATAGAGGCCTTTATCAATCAAGTGTATTGAGTACGAGAAAACCCGTTTACTCATCAAACACAGAATGCCATATTGGAGGGAGAGGGAGAGGGGGAGGGGGAGAGGGGGAGAGGGAGTGGGGGGAGGGGGGGGAGAGGGGGAGAGGGGGGAGAGGGGGGGTGGAGAGGGGGGAGAGGGGGGAGAGGGGGAGAGGGGGGAGAGGGGGAGAGGGGAAGAGGGGGGAGAGGGGGGAGAGGGGGGAGAGGGGGGAGAGGGGGGAGAGGGGGGAGAGGGATCACAGCCATAATCCGTCCTTTTCTCAACTGCATCGAACCACACTGCGACCATTCCTCTTTGCCATAGAATACTGACCGTTCGAAGAATGTTCTTGTGCCTGTCTCTCAAAGGCCCCGCGGGCAAATACGTCCTTCTCTAAAAAGAGAAAAACAGCATTTAGGATACGTGAAGAGTACTGAGAGTTGTGCAACACGCATGCATTACATGAGTCTCCCTCCATATTTACAGAAGCAATCTTCTGGGGGAGTAGAGAATGGTGCCGGCAGTAGAGCTGCTGCTGCTATATATCACGTGAAGCAATGGTTCTTTATTGTCACTTATGCACAGCACAGTGACGTTCTTTTGCACAACCACAAACGCACCGTCGCCACAGTTTTGGTGCCATTTAAAATTAAAAAAACAGAACACACAAATAGTTCCAATGTCCAGTCCACATGTTGAAAGTCCTGGAGCGCCCCCGATCCAGGATGCATGAAGCCCCGTGACCCGATGTCCCTCTCCTCTGTCGACCGACTCTGTGTCCCGGGGGCTGCCTCCTGCAGCCGTCCTTGAAGGTGCAGGAGTTAATACTTTGTCCCTCTCCTGCCGGACCTCTCCTCCCATCCGTTGCTGTCAGAAGCCTCCTTGACGCTCCAGCCTTTGGGGCTTCCAAGCTTCCCCCTTGTTCAAGTTCCTCGTCCTCGGTGGTCATCGTTCATGGCGGGTCACTTTGGCCACCGGGCTCGCGCTAACTCTCGCCGGCTGTCAGCCGGATCCGCTCCCGCACGGCTCCGCGCCACTGGCTGGGTAAATTCTCAGTCGCCAGATTCATATTTCAGGGCAGTAAATGATAGAAAATCCAGAAATATTACTCGTGCAGTTCAACCAACAGGTAAGCAAACACCAGCTGTTGTCAGGCAACTAAACCATCCTAACAACAACTAGCGAGCAGTCCTGAGCTACTGTCTATCTCACTGGAGACTCTCAGACTATCTTTGATTGGACTTTACCTTACACTTGATTGTAATCATGTATTTTCATTCCGCTGACTGGATAGCACGCAACAAAAGCTGTTCATTGTATCTCGGTGCACATAACAAAAAGCTAAACTCAACTAAACCACTGGTACATATTCTGTGCTTTGAGAGCAGGCCATTTAGTTTGCTCCATTCTGACTTATCTTGACACTATTCTTCTGGCCATGAGTGGACAGGCCAGAAGGAGTGAGAAACAGACTGATATATGGAGCCAGGGTGCCTGCTTGGCCATTCACAGAATGCAGAACTGGTGCCCAGTGCTGTAATAACCTTCTCTCCTAGTTTTCATGTCCATTTTAAAGACAGACATCATTTTCGACACCTCTCTCAGGGAGGAGGTCCCAAAGTAAGTGACAGTCCATGTGATATTTTTACGATGTAACGTCAAAAATGGTGCAACTAACTTATGACTAGCAAGCTCTCACAACAATACACTAGCAATTAAATAATCATTCCTGGTGATCTGGTCTGAAGAAGGGTTCCAACCCGAAACATCACCTGTTCCTTTTCTCCAGAGATGGTTTCTGACCCGCAGAGTTACCCCAGCATTTTGGGTCTATCTTTGGTATAAACCAGCATCTGCAGTTCCTTCGTACATCATTTCCAGTGATATAGGTAGAGTGTATAAAATATCCACGGCACCAAGGCCACTGCACTCCTCTTTCTTGAGCTGCACCGAGCGGTCTGTACTGGGAGCTCCAACCTCATATGAAGATGGAACCTCCTGGTTTGCAGCACTCCCTCAGTACCACATTGGAATAACAGTGAAAGTAAAACCAGGGCAGGACTTGCACAGTGAATGATAGGACCCTGGGGAGTGTTGCAGGACAGAGTGGCGGAAGGGGTACAAATGCCCAGTTCCCTGTGGTGGTGGCAAATGTAGACAAAGTGGTGAAGAAGCCACCTGGCATGCTTGCCTTCCTCTGGTAGGGCATTGAGCTCATGAGTTGGGATGCCATGCTACTGCTGTACAAATTGTTGGTTTTATGCGATAGAAGTGAAAGAGAAAAGTGATTGGGTCTAACACGATACGATACAACTTTATTTATCCCAGGAGGGAAATTGGTCTGCCAACAGTCATAAAACACGGCAAAATACACGAAACATGACATTAAAGTGACGAGTGGAAGGTCCAGGATTTGGGATGTGCAAAGATTGGGGGGGAGGGGGGGGGGGGGGAGGTCAGTCTGCCCCACAACATAAGGGGGAGGAGTTGTAATGAGATTCTACACAATATGAATGGGAAAGAGGTTGGGTCTATGGGGATGCTATTCAATGGGTGGGTTAAGTCTATTGGCACAACGGGAGTGAATGGAAGGAGCCCTACCTGTCACTCCGCGGCAGGCGTTCATGCATTTGCTTTCCTCCACGAAGCGGTTCTCATTGCCATCGCAGCCTCCATAGGTGAAGCGCTCGCACGACCTGCTGAGGGGGTTGTAGTAGAAGTGGCTGAAGTCTGCGCGGCAGGGGCCGGTCACCGGAGGGTAGGTACAGCGAGCTGGAGAGGCGAGACAACAACGGGAGTGGAGAGAGGGGGGATTAATTCTCCAAGATGTTAATTGTAGCTCCCACAACCTTATCCTCATCAGACAATCCTTATCGTGCAGTCTGAAGAAGGGTCTCGACCTGAAATACCACCCATTCCTTCTCTCCAGAGATGCTGCCTGTCCTGCTGAGTTACTCCAGCATTTTGTGTCTACCTTAGCAGACAAATCATGTTCTTCAGTGAAAGAGAATCCAGCAGTGATAGAAAAGGAGGGACAGAGTCTGCATTGTGCTTGTTTCTATTGTCAGTTCTTCAGGTAACAAAGCAACCTGTATCTACTAACTACCTAGCTAGACTGATTACAGATGAGTTCATTGCTAATTGGTGGCACACCAGCACCTTCTCCAGAGTGATTAGGGATGGGCAATAAATAGTGGCCTTGCCCAGATCGTTCAGTTCCTGTGAACTAATGAAAAAGAAAATGGAGTAATATTGAAAGAAAAGAATGAATGGAAGAATGAATGATTGAATGAATGAAATGAGTGTAAGATTACACATCAGGACTAACTTAAGTTGTTCTCCAACTGTATGTTGCTAATTAGAAATGTCATCCATTATACGGATTAAATGTGGGTTTCCAGTGCCTCCTCTCCATGCCTCAAATTCCTCTGTTCATGTCTGCCTGCTTCGACATCTACCTCTGAATGCACAGTGCTTTACTCAGATTCAATCTTGGAAACGATGCAGAGAAGATTAGCCATCGGGAAGATCAATGGATTTGGCTCTCAGTACATATCCCCTTTCCCGCGCCATCTTCCCTTTCCTCTGGGCTGAGGCAGAATCAAACATTTTGTAAGCGTGGCATCCTATTTTACTTCGGAGTCACAGGAGATCAAGTCCAAGCATGGACATATCGTTGAGAGCAAGGCGAGCCGTTGCGAAAGTAACTAAAGACCGCGGGAGTGCGGGTAGCGGGCGGCCGCCTAGCTCATCCACTGAGTCGCTAGTAACAAGACCAGCGACTACAGACTTGGTGTCTGAGGGCACCGTGGCTGCGCCGGAGGGCCATAAGGCCACCAGAAAGTCTGTACAGTCGATAGACTCGGACGAGTCCGGTCGGGAGGGTTCTCCCTTTAGAATGGATACCGTAGCACGGATATCCAGGATGGAGCTCCTATTGGAGAGGATGCTCCATCAAGAGCGCCGGCCTCTCCAAGAGCCCGCGCCAGCAGCACCTACATGGCTGCCTAGTGTCCCCCTCTTGGAGGAGGAGAGCATAACGGGTCAGTAGGATTCTTTTTTTTGTTTGTTTATTTTATTAGAAGTTAATACAGTAAAAAACAATAAAGTGGCACCTAATTTTAGGTGCCAACTATGTCAGAACGTAATACATTCTATGTACAACCTCTAGTTTTATGTTTTTGAAAAGGAAATTAAAAAAAGACAAGAAATAGAGAGAAGAAAAAGAGGAAAAATAGATAGTAAAAAATAGAAAAACGTGAAGTGTGTATATAAGAAAAGAAAATGTAGAAAGTAGAAATAGGAGAAAAAGACCCTTAAAAAAGAAAATTTTCAAATCTTTGTTCGGAGATGTAATTCTACCCACGACCTGACCTGAAATCAGTAATCTTTACGGTACTGCTGTATCATATGATTCCAAAAAGTCGATGAAAGGGGACCAACTCCTTAAGAATTGGTCATAGGGTCAGTACGATTCTGACGCCGAATCTGTGGGCTTAGCATTGGAGGCTGCCCCACGGGACAAAGGGCACGAGCCAGAGGACCCATTCCTGATGGCTAGGTTTTCTGTCCCAATAGACTCTGGAGAGCTGCTGGGGGAAGAGCTGGCTGTCAATATAAATTACTTGGCCTCGCACCAGCTTCAGGAACTGGCCATGTATACAACGGCCAAAAAGTATGAAACTCCGGTGAATTGTATCCTGCTTAAAGTACCGGCCATAAACCATGCCATCTGGGGCCATATGGGAGTAGTCATCCGGGCGCAGGAGATAAAACTGCAAAGGGTGCTGAAGCTGCTCGCATCGGACATTGCGGCTTTCAGTAGGTCGGTGGATGGTGGGCACCTGACTGAGGATCAGCAGGATGCTCTGGCTCTCATGTGCAATGAGCACTTTGAGATAAACTGCCTTAGGAAGTGCGCCATCCGCCCTACCATTAACCCGAGGTTCGCTGCCCTGTGTAAGCCTTGGAACATCCAGCCACCGAACCTGTTGTTCGGGGAAGACCTCGCTAAGCGGGTGAAGGAGCTAGACGACGAGGCAAAAACAGTCGGGCTCATTAAGGCGCCAGTGACCAGCAGAAACCTTCAGAGGCAGTACCCCAACAAGCGGTTTGCTGAAACCGGGTCCTGTCAAGGACCAAGCCGGCCATTCAATGTGCGCAGCTGGCGCACTCCAGCAGGAGTACAGGCAAACATGCCTTTTCCCTCCAGAACCAGGGAACAAATAACTCCACTGGTAACCATGGAGGTAGATGGGTCTGGTTCTTGTCGAAACATATTGAGTGAGAATTATCTACCAGTTGGGGGGAGATTACACTGGTTTCTGAAAGAATAGTATGAAATAACATCAAACTTGTTTAAACTTGAGTATACAAGGGTTTCGAATTGAATTTATTCCCAATTTGTGTCCACCCACCCAGCACAAGCCAGAGCGGGCACTCATTTTCACACAAAAAGAGAATTTGGAGATTCAAGCTGAAATTGCAAAATTATATTTTAAGGTGTAATTGAGAAGATAGTTTATCAAACTCACCTAATCGTATCTAATATTTTTCCTAGACCAAAGAAAGATGGTGGGAGACGGATTATTTTGGACCTGACAGGAGTTAATCCGTTTGTGCAGTATAATCATTTTCAAAATGGAAACATTTGCCACTGCCAAGCAATTGGTTTCCAGAGGGTGTTATATGGCAAGTATAGATCTTCAGGATGCATATTACTCAGTGCCTATTCATAAAGAGTATCGGAGATATTTGAAATTTAGCTGGATGGGGCAATTATGGCAATTTAGAGCACTGCCTCGTGGGTTAACCTCAGTTCCTAGATTATTTACAAAGCTGCTAAAACCAGTACTGGGGTTACTCCGGGTACAGGTACATATTGCAATGGCTTATTTGGATGTCATCTTAATAATTGGAAAAACATTTGTGGCAGATGAGTTATCAGTTTCAGCAGTTAAACTCATGGTTGAGAGATTGGGGTTTATCATCCATCCAACTAAATCAAAATTGGTGCCTGTTAAAGTAATTAACTATTTGGGATTCACAGTTAATTCAACTCACACGTCTGTGACTCTGCCCAAGGGCAAGAGATTAGATTTAATTGAAGGCTGTATCAAGCTCTTGGGGGAGCAATCACCTTCAATTAAACAGGTGGCCAGCTTGATTGGCAAATTAGTAGCTGCCTTTCCAGCTGTGCAATATGGACCTTTGCATTACCAAAATTTACAGAGGACAAAGGTACAGGCACTCAGAATACATGCAGGTAATTTCAACCAGCCCATGCAATTACCAAATGAAACCATTGCTGAAGTACAGTGGTGCATAAGAAACATTTCAAATTGTTCTAGCAAAATTCTGATGGAAGCACCTTCAGTTGTTTTGCAGACTGATGTTAGTGCTCTAGGTTGAGGTGCTACTGATACCAGATCTAGCTGTGGAGGCAGATGGAATATGCATGAGGCATTTATTCTCCAATCACATGGAATTAATTATTTAGAGCTTTTAGGAGCATTTTATGGGCTCAAGGCTTACTGTATCACAAAGCATCATTTACATGTTTAGCTTCAGATTGACAACACCACGGCAGTGGCGTATGTTAATCACATGGGTGGAATCAAGTTGAAATCTTGTGACGGATTGGCTAACCTTATTTGACACTGGTGCATTAAAAAGAACATTTGGATTTCAGCTGTCTACTTGCTAGGCAGATTCAATATGGTGGCAGACACCAGATCACGCAAATACAATGACAACATAGAGTGGATGTTGAATCATGATGTATTTAATTATATTGTTGTTCGGTATGGGATGCCAGATATCCATTTGTTTGCATCCGGACTCAATCACCAGGTACCGGAGTATGTTTCATGGGAACCAGATCCAGGGGCAGTAGCGGTGGATGCGTTCTCGCTACACTGGGGCGGAATGTTTTTATATGCATTTCCACCCTTCTGCCTCATCAGTCGGTGCTTGACCAAGATCAAGCAGGACCCCGCTTCAGGAGTTTTGGTGGTACCCGACTGGCCTACACCGCCATGATTCCCTCTCATTTCGGACATTATTATACAGCCTATTATGGTGGTCCCAAAACATCATGATCTATTGGTGCACCCTGTGACTGGAGATCAACACCTGTTGTATGATCGTGTTAATTTGTTCATTTGCAGATTTTAAGAAAGCCATGCATGGTCTGGGACTATCCAATCATACCATGGATGTCATCACATCGTCCTGGAGGGAAAGTACGAAAAAGCAGTACATCTCTCATGTCAGGAAATGGGAGGAGTTTTGTTTACATGGGAACATTACATACCACACAGCCTCCATCCCAGATGTGCTCGAATTTCTGCCAAGTTACATTTCGATGAAGCTATAGTGCCATCAACAGTGCCTGGAGTGCCCTGTCGTCGTACCTATGCCGGTCGGAACTTCAGTCTGTAGGATCTCATCCGTTAATATCCAGATTTATGAAGGGTGTTTTAATTTCAAATCCCCCCCAGACCTAGGTACTCTGAAATCTGGGATGTGAGCATGGTACTGACGCTGCTTCATCAGTGGGGCACAGCCACATCCTTGTCCTTGCCAAAGATTACCCTAAAGTTGGTCATGCTCATGGCGCTGGTATCAGCGCAAAGGGTTCAGACTTTGCACAAACTGCGTCTGGACAGGATGGTGTCATCAGGGAATGATGTTATGTTTTACATCTATGATCTAATCAAAGAAACAAAGCAGACCAGGGGTGTCAGGATTCAAGCTTGTACTGTCAGCTTATCCCACGGATTTACGCTGTGTAGTGGCGCACTTGCAGTGCTATATCGAGGTCACCAAGAGCCTCAGAGGCTCCGAAGTACCATTGTTTATTAGCCACAAAAAGCCACATATGCAAGTGTCCATTCAGACCATTTCACGATGGCTGAAACAAGTGCTGGGTTGTGCAGGAGTTAATACTGACAATTTTAAATCTCACTCCACCAGGGCGGCATCAACGTCAGCAGCGAGGGCGTCCCTCAAGACCATATCCTCGTGGCAGCAGGATGGTCAAATTAATTGACTTTTCAGAGGTTTTATAATAAACCACATTGAATCTGGAGTGTTCGCCCATTCTGTTTTAAGTTCTGTTTCATAGCTTCTCCCTGGGAGAGAGGAGTCGCTATTGTGTTTCTTTTGTTTAATTGTGAATTAAAGCATCAACATGTTAATCAGTACCAGGTTTCAATGTATTGCTCATTCACTCCTCCTGAGTCAACTGATGCAGTGTGAGACGCCTGGATATGGATTTGCGTAAAATCACAGACCTTTGAAATCTTCACGGAATCACTCACGTGACTCCGAAGTAAGATAGTAAGATTAAACGAGAACTTACCAGTTTGAAGATTGATCTTTATTTTATGAGGATTTACGATGAGCGATTACGTGCCCACCGCTCCCAACCCTCATATCACAAAGCTCATCTGGTAGTTCTAGGTTTATAATCTTACTATGTTACTTCAATTATTGTTATCTGTGATTTCACACCGCTGCTTTGAAGATTGACGCGCATGCGGACTGGCGGAGTTCTTCACGTAATCGCTCATCATAGCTCCTCATAAAATAAAGATCAAACTTCAAACTGGTAAGTTCTCATTTAATCTTATTATTCTATACCAAGCCCAGCCCCAGATCGAGCTTCTAACCCTCCTGCATTCTCAATTGCCAGAAACAACAGCTTCTGCCATCCCAGCAATGACCAACTCCACCTTGTGTCTGCCCATCCAATGCTAAAATACACGCCGCTACCCTGCCTCATAATAACAAGCCGAGCTCTGACTCATGACAGCAGCCCTGGGCCTGGAGTCTGAACTCACTGCTGTGCATCGTCATCAACTTAAAACGGAGGCTCCGATTATGCTGAAACTGCAGCAATGAAACGGTAATGTCATCACCTTTTGGCTCCGTGTGGAGTCATCCACTGAGACAGCAGCCTGAGAACAGAGTAATGTGGTCTCTCAGCACTTAAACATGTGGCTCTGGGCCGCGCCTTAATGCTTTAGAGATACAGCACGGTAACAGGCCCTTCAGCCCACTGAGCTCGTGCCAAACAGCACTATCAGCATTACATTGGCACTATCCTACTCACTAGGGACAATTGACTTTTTGTTCACCGAGGCCAATGATGAATCTGTAGAATTCTTTGCCATAGAAGGCTGTGGATATTTTTAAGGCAGAGATAGATAGATTCTTGATTAGTACAGGTGTCAGAGGTAATGAGGAGCTGGCAGGAGAATGGTGTTAGAAAGGATAGATAGATCAGCCATGATTGAATGGCGGAGTAGACTTGACAGGCCGAATGGCCCAATTCTACCCCTATTCCTTATGACCTTATGAGGACATGGAAGTACAGTCAGTAACAGTTCAGGTAGGTTTGGTGGATGTGGCTGTCCGATAATGCAGCATGCAGTTTCACTTTGGTTCATGAAAAGTTTACCTTTCTCCTTGGGGATGTTTATGTCCAAGAGCCTGTCGAATCGGTCACGAACTGGAAATCAAAATGCCAAAGTAAAGCTGGTTACAATAAACTGCATTAAGCCCCGCCCCATGAGAAACCACAAATATGTCAAGGAAATAAAGGAAAATAAGTCAAAGGACTCCAGCAATTGGAGCTAGGATCCTCCCTAGTCCTCATACAACAAAGATGTGAGGCAGCACGGTGGCGCAGTTGTAGACCCGGGTTCGATCCTGACTACGGGTGCTGCCTGCACGGAGTTTGTACCATCTCCCCGTGACCTGTGTGGGTTTTCTTCGTGATCTCCGGCTTTCTCAGACACACTCCAAAGACGTACAGGTTTGTAGGTTAATAGGTTTGTAGGTTAATTGGCTTGGTAAAATTGCAAATTGTCCCTAGTGTGTGTGGAATGGTGGTAGTGTGTAGGGATCGCTGGTCGGCGCAGAATCGGTGGTCCGAAGGGCTTGTTTCTGTGCTGCATCTCTAAACTAAATTAAACAAAGGCATACAAGGTACGAATGGTTTCTCTTCTTCTTCTTTCGTGTGGCGTGCACAGCCTAAAGTTGTTGGACAACTTGTGAATGTTTCTCATTTTCCTGCTACTGTCACCCAGAGGTCTATGTGCCATTACTGCTTCCAATTTATGTTTCGTTGCATCAGCCATTCTGCAAAATATCCCATCTGCTTCATTGATCGATATATTTAGAGTTCCTTCACATTTGCCTCTCCTTATTTTAGTACCATTGTTCACTATTTTGACACGACAGAATCCTACACTGGCCTAGCTTTCCCTACTCGTTGCTTGTATACAATGGCCAGCATTGAATTTCAGCTGCCATTGTTAGGCCCTATTCAGAGGAGAATTTAAATTAAATGCTCACAAGTTCAAGTGTAATCAGGACCATTAGATCAGAAGTGGATCCCCCAGTGTAGCCCTGGAGAAATGCAACATTTTTGGACATGTGGCTTTCAGGTGAGATGTTAAAACTCAATTCACATTTGCCTGCTCATGGAGACGTAGAAAATGCCACAAAATTAATTCAAGGAAGAGCACAAAAGTTATTTTGGTATCTTGGCCAACATTTATCCTTTAACCCGCAATCACAGGAACAAATTATTTGGACTGATGTGTGTTGCCAACATGTAGCTAAGCAAATCAAAAATATTTTATGAGTTGTAAAATTGTTTTAGAGATCTTATGACCAAGAAATGTGCACATCAATGCAGGTCAATGTTTCTGGTTTCCCAACTTGTAGATTATCAGACTCATTGTATAATTTTTGAGTTTCCCCATCTGATGTGCATCACCTGTGAATCCCACCACTTTTTTTGCGCATTGAGTTTCCACATCCAAATCATGCATAATTAAGAGGACAAATATAGTCTACTACAAGGTGGGTGGCAGAGGTTGAGGACATCTCAGAACTTGCTTCTCCTGTGTTGTCCTGACTCCTTAGACAAGTGTTTTTTGTTTCCCGTCCATTGTCCGACTTGAATTGAAGTAGAAAGACATTGTTGGGAACTTTACAATAATGCACTATGAAATGTGGGGTTGCTGTTTGCCAACAGCAAGGTTGAATAGACAGCACCTTCTCCATCGGAATCTTTGATGATTGTTAGTCATTACCCTGATAGTTGCAGAAATGATTATTCTCATGTTTTTTTCCTGGTCACCAATGTCTGATTTTGACAATTTCCCTGGAGCTGAATCCAGTCGAATGAATTGGACATTTCCATTACCTGTAATGGGACTGGTTTGATAAGGACCATTAGAACAATCCCCAACTACTGGAACTTCACCTCATGCATAAGATGTCAATATAGTCATCAATGGTCTAAAACCCTTCTTAGTTTCATTCAGTATCTCAGTGCAATTTCCAGGGATTTTAAACCTATTTAACCCATCTAATTATTCATAAAGTCACGATTTGCTCCCCTGTGAATACCGATGGGAATATTCTATCAGAGCAATTATTGTGCTGATCTTTAGCTTCAAACCTAATTATCGCTCCTCTGCATTTCACTGATGTTCAATCCCACTCTCTTGTGACAGTAACATTTTGTTGGTCTACAATTCTTCACCATTTCTGCTGTGCTTCTCCCCCTAGTACAGGTCCATCTCCGATTTTCCAGCACCATCAGTTCCAGCATCTTTCTGGATTATCCGGTTGGCCAGACCAACATAGGTTACGGCTTCTGCGAGGATTCCAACGGCACAGGAATGGTTCGCCTTGGCCGCCGAGGGACCGAGATATCGGCGCGCAAAATCAGCCTCGGCAGTCAGCTACGGGAACGGATCTGCCAGGCCGGAGTTCCAGAACACATTAGCAAATCGACCCGCTGATCAATGCAGAAGTCCCAATGAGGTCGAGATCGGCCGCCCTATCTGGCCCAGGCACCACATTTCAGGGGGGCAGGATCTCAAGTACGCTCCCACAATTTTGTCCCGGTTAAAAGAGATGCCGGAAAATTGCTACCAAAATAACCAAGTAGAAAGGACTTCCATGAATAATTGTGTGACCCCCTTCTGTGCAGTGAACATTTTATGAGTTGGAAAGAGCAGAGCATGCAAATAAAGATATAAAAGGCAGAAGAAGGCTTCACACCCGTGCCTACTTGTGCAAGGGTGGGTAGTAAGCTGTACTCACTGTGTTCACAATCAGACTCATCTGAGTTATCACTGCAATGGTTAATTCCATCGCACTCCAGGCTGTCATCAATGCAACAGTTGTCCGCACACTTGAACTGCTGTTCAGTGCATTCCCCCAAGCACTCTGAAGCGGAGGGAATTAACAAAAGGAACATGAAGGTGAGATGGGCGGGCAGAACTGGCATGAGTGACGAGGAATCCCAGCACAACGTCGCCGCAGACCACCAAACATATCAAACCTGTTCCACTAGATCTCGCTGGCAAACCACGTCCATCCCAGTCACCTCATGCCTGAGTTTACCCCATCCAGTTGTTCACGGCCCAAAGCCTCCTGATGCTAGCAATAAGGTCTCAATGTCAGTGCTGATCTGCCGACAATCTGCCGACCCTGCGCCCCCTGACTCCATACTACCAATTGTAGCTGCATCTGACTCCCCAACCTGCGACCTTCCACCGACTCCACACCCCGTGACCCGCGCCTGTACACCCTACAGTCCTCACCCTGTCACTGACCATCCAACCCTCCCAAGGCACTTAGACTCAAAGCCTACAAGCCCATTCTCTAAGTCCTTATACCGTGTATATTTTGATCTCAATGTCATCCCCCTTTGGTAGCTACGTTTTTGGAGCAGCAACCGGGAGATCAAGTAGGCCTTGTCAGTCCCAGCATTGGGTTCAGCGAAATGTATCTCCCAGTTGCTAACCCCCCTTCCCATTGGACAATCATTGGACAAAGTCAGCATGGATTTACGAAAGGTAAATCATGTCTGACAAATCTGATAGAATTTTTCGAGGATGTAACTAGTAGAGTGGATAAGGGAGAACCAGTGGATGTGTTATATCTAGACTTTCAGAAGGCTTTCGACAAGGTCCCGCATAAGAGATTAGCATACAAACTTAAAGCACACGGTATTGGGGGTTCAGTATTGATGTGGATAGAGAACTGGCTAGCAGACAGGAGGCAAAGGGTAGGAGTAAACGGGTCCTTTTCAGAATGGCAGGCAGTGACTAGTGGGGTGCCGCAAGGCTCAGTGCTGGGACCCCAGCTATTTACAATATATATTAATGATTTGGACGAGGGAATTCAATGCAACATCTCCAAATTTGCAGATGATACCAAGCTGGGGGGTATAGTTAGGTGTGAGGAGGATGCTTGGAGGCTGCAGGGTGATTTGGATAGGCTGAGTGAATGGGCAGATGCATGGCAGATGCAGTACAATGTGGATAAATGTGAGGTTATCCACTTTGGTGGCAAAAACATGAGGGTAGACTATTATCTGAATGGTGGCAGATTAGGTAAGGGGGAGATGCAACGAGACCTGGGTGTCATGGTACACCAGTCATTGAAAGTAGGCATGCAGGTGCAGCAGGCAGTGAAGAAAGCAAATGGTATGTTAGCATTCATAGCGAAAGGATTTGAGTATAGGAGCAGGGAGGTTCTACTGCAGTTGTACAGGGTTTTGGTGAGGCCACACCTGGAGTACTGCGTACAGTTTTGGTCTCCAAATCTGAGGAAAGACATCCTTGCCATAGAGGGGGTACAGAGAAGATTCACCAGACTGATTCCTGGGATGTCAGGACTTTCATATGAGGAAAGATTGGATAGACTCGGTTTGTACTCGATGGAATTTAGAAGATTGAGGGGGGATCTTATAGAAACCTACAAAATTCTTAAGGGGTTGGACAAGCTAGATGCTGGAAGATTGTTCCCGATGTTGGGGGAGTCCAGAACAAGGGGTCACAGTCTAAGGATAAGGGGGAATTCCTTTAGGACCGAAATGAGGAAAACATTCTTTACACAGAGAGTGGTGAGTCTCTGGAATTCTCTGCCACAGAAGGTAGTTGAGGCCAGTTCATTGGCTATATTTAAGAGGGCGTTAGATGTGGCACTTGTGGCTAAAGGGATCAGGGGGTATGGAGAGAAGGCAGGTACGGGATACTGAGTTGGATGATCAGCCATGATCACATTGAATGGCGGTGCAGGCTCGAAGGGCCGAATGGCCTACTCCTGCACCTATTTTCTATGTTTCTATGTTTCCCATTCCCATACTGGTGGAAATCTAACCGTCCCCCACACCCACTCCCCTTCTCCCTACATCCCTCCTCAACTTCCACCTGTTGCCCGCCACCGTTACTTTCCTCCCTCTGGCTTCACAATCCGCAACTCTTCAATCCTGTCGCACACCTTCTGCTCTTATCACTGGTCTCTGTTCCAAGCATTTGCCTATCATGACCCCCCCCCCCACCCCCCTGCCTGTGTCCACCTATAACCTGCCACCCTGTGTCCTTCCTCCCCCCCCTCCTCTTCCGACTTTCCCCCTCCTCCTACAATCAGTCTGAAGAAGAATCTCAACCTGAAACGTCACCTATTCATGTTCACAGGAGATGCTGCCTGACCTGCTGAGTTACCCCAGCACTGTGTGTTCTTTTATCTATTAAACTGCACCGTCTTGTCTTGGTTCATTTGTGGGAATTTGCTCCTTGCAAGATTCGCACAAGGATGAATTTATTTTAAAGTACTTTTCTCCAAAGTACGCCTTAAGATGTGTATATACAAGCAAGTTCTCATTAGTCTGAAGAACACGTGAAGATTCAAACAAAGCAGTTTTACTCACGTGGCAAACCGGATCGGCCTGAAGACGCGGTTCCAACTGAAAGAGAGAGAAAGAAGGTTAATTCCACATTTCCTTATGACGTAGGTAACCATTCGGTCTATCAGGTCTTTGCCAAAAAAAATTTGTTATGGAAGAGGAAGGGTTTAGTAGCTTTTCATGATTTGTTCTTGCAGGGTTGTTTTATGTCTTTCAAACAACTCTCCAATAAATATACAGTGGATGGCAAAAGTATTCAAACCCCTTGAACTTTTCCACATTTTGTCATGTTACAACCACAAATGTAAATGTATTTTATTGGGATTTTATGTGATAGACCAACACAAAGTGGCGCATAATTGTGAAGTGGAAGGAAAATGATACATGGTTTTAACATATTTTTACAAATAAAAAACTGAAAAGTGTTCAGCCCCCTTTTCTCTGATACCCCTAAATAAAATCCAGTGCAACCAATTGCCTTCAGAAGTCACCTAATTAGTAAATAGAGTCCACTTGTGTGTAATCTAATCTCAGTATAAATACAGCTGTTCTGTGAAGGCATCAGAGGTTTGGTAGAGAACATTAATGAACAAACAGCATAATGAAGCCCAAGGAACACATCAGACAGGTCAGGGATAAAGTTGTGGAGAAATTTAAAGCAGGGTTAGGTTATAAAAAAAATCCCAAGCTTTGAACATCTCACGGAGCACTGTTCAATCCATCATCCAAAAATGGTAGGAGTATGGGACAACTGCAAACCTACCAAGACATGGCTGTCCACCTAAACTGACAGGCTGGGCAAGGAGAGCATTGATCAGAGAAGCAGCCAAGAGGCCCAAGGTAACTCTGGAGGAGCTGCAGAGATCCCCAGCTCAGGTGGGAGAATCTGTCCACAGGACAACTATTAGTCGTGCACTCCACAAATTGGGCCTTTATGGAAGAGTGACAAGAAGAAAGCCATTGTTGAAACAAAGCCAGAAGAAGTCCCGTTTGCAGTTTGCCACAAGCCATGTGAGGGGCACAGCAAACATGTGGAGGAAGGTGCTCTGGTCTGATGAGACCAAAATTGAAGTTTTTGGCCTAAATTCAAAACGCTATGTGTGACGGAAAACTAACACTGCACATCACCCTGAACACACCATCCCCACTGTGAAAATAGTGGTGGCAGCATCTGTGGAGATGCTTTTCTTCAGCAGGGACAGGGAAGCAGGTCAGAGTTGATGGGAAGATGGATGGAGCCAAATACAAGGCAATCTTGGAAGAAAACCTGTTAGAGTCTGCAAAAGACTTGAGACTGGGGCGGAGGTTTACCTTCCAGCAGGTCAACGACCCTAAACATACAGCCAGAGCTACAATGGAATGGTTTAGATCAAAGCATATTCATGTGTTAGAATGGCCCAGTCAAAGTCCAGACCTAAATCCAATTGAGAATCTCTGGCATGACTTGAAAATTGCTGTTCACAGACGCTCTCCATCCAATCTGACTGAGCTTGAGCTATTTTGCAAAGAACAATGGGCAAAAATTTCAGTCTCTAGATGTGCAAAGCTGGTAGAGACATACCCCAAAAGACTTGCAGCTGTAATTGCAGCGAAAGTTGGTGCAAAGTATTGACTCACAGGGGCCGAATACTTTTGCACGCCACACTTTTCAGTTTTTTATTTGTAATAAAATTTGGAAACCATGTATCATTTTCCTTCCACTTCACAATTATGCACCACTTTGTGTTGGTCTATCACATAAAATCCCAATAAAATACATTTACGTTTGTGGTTGTAACGTGACAAAATGTGGAAAAGTTCAAGGGGTATGAATACTTTTGCAAGGCACTGTAACTTACCTAATTCACACTTTTTTAGATATTTACAAATTAGACACTTTTTGAAGGCTACTCTACCCCTTTTTCCGTTACCACATCAAACCAAAATTTTGGAAAATATTTTGCAGTTGAACCCGTATCAGAAAGGACTATTTATGAGTTGATTTTGAATTTACAAATAGATGCATTTGATAAAATTAAGAATGACTGGGAAAGAGAACTGCAAAATTCTTTATCTATAGAGAAATGGGAGAGGATTCTTCAATTAGTCAATACCTCTTCAATGTGTGCAAGACACGCTTTGATACAATTCAAGGTGGTTCACAGAGCTCATATGCCAAAAGATAAGTTGGCTCGTTTTTATGGTCATATAAACCCTACCTGTCACAGATGTAACTCTGAAGTGGCCTCACTGACCCATATGTTTTGGTCCTGCCCACTTTTGGAAAAATATTGGAAAGACATTTTTGGTACTATTTCTGTAGTCTTAGGTATTGATTTACAACCTCATCCTATTACTGCAATTTTTGGGCTACCAATGTTAGATTCTATTCATTTGTCCCGCTCCGCCCATCGGTTGATTGCTTTTACCACATTAATGGCCTGAAGATCTATTTTATTTAAATGGAAAGACTCCAACCCTGTGACTGCACTCCAGTGGTATTCTGAAACAATATCATGTTTAAATTTAGAAAGAATTAGGAGTGACATTGTTGAACCCTTGGTTAAATTTGATAAGTCTTGGGGAAAATCTATTGAACACTTTCATACAATATAAATTGCCCCCTCTTTATCCGTTATAAAAACTATTTAACTTCTATATGGTGGAACGGACTTGACGTCATACAGACTTAAATTGTTGAAACTTTTAGTTCAGATTTTGTTTTGCTTTGTTTAGTTTTTATTTATTTATTTTATTTTTAGTTTTATTTTATTTTATTTTATTTTTTAGTTTAGGGGGGGTTTTGCTTTTTCCTTTTTTCTTTTCGTCTTTTTATTTTTGTGTTTTTGTCTACATACATAAGTTTTCTTTTAAAGATTTAACTATATTTACATATAGATTGGGAGGTCTAATACTCAATGTGTATTTTGACATTGGTCTCATATCAGGTTATACCTGTTATTAATGTAATCCCTATGTATCAATATCATTGTTATGTTTATCACTATTTTTTTTTCTTGCACTGTTTTTTTTAAATGGTCTATTTTTGTTTTCTTTCGGGAAAAAAACCCAATAAAAAGATTTTAAAAGAAAGAAAGGTCTTTGCCAGCTCTCAGAAAAACCCCATTTCCCACCATCCCCTCACCATAGTTTGTTGTAATCCACTCTCCCTCATAAGCCCTCCCCCTAGAGTTGACCACTACACTAATGTCAATTCACAGCACCCAGTTAACCAACCCAACCTGCATGCCGTTGGGATGATGGACACTGATGATGGGAGGACACTGAATTACCCAGGGGAAACTCACAGGGTCATGGGAAGAACGCGCAAAGTCCATACAGCCAGGACTGAAGGTCAGGATTGAACTTGGGTAACTATAACAGCAGCTATAACAAATGCACCACTTCTTTGGTTCTCCTGCATCCATTTTGGGAGGAGCATCCAAAGAGTTGCAGCCTCCTCCATTACTCACTGGAATCCCTGCCGCATTCTCAAGAGTAACTGGGACCAGAAGCGCTCCTGACTTGGAATGGATAAGGTAGATGTGCAAAAAAATTATGAGAGGGTATATTGGGTAAACGCAAAGTCTTTTGCCCAGAATAGGGGAATGAATAACCAGAGGACATAACTTTAAGGTGAGGGGAGAAATATTTAATGGGAACTTGAGGGATTTTCTTTACGCAAAGGATGGTGGGTGTATGAAATGAGCTGCCGGACGAGATGGTTGAGGCAGGTACTAACTATCACAATGTTTAAGAAACATTTTGACAAGTACATGGATAGGACAGGTTTAGAGGGATATGGACCAAACGCAGGCAGGTGGGACTAGTGTAGATGGGACATGTTGGTCGGTGTTGGCAAGTTGGGCTGAAGGGCTATATGGCTAAGTGGAATAGATAGGGTAGATGTAGAGTGTTTTACCCAGAAACGGGGAATCAAGAACCAGAGGGCATAGGTTTACAGTGAGAGGTGAAAGCTTTAATCTGAACCTGAGGGCAACCTTTTCACAGACTGTGGTGGGTACATGAAATGAGCTGCCAGAGGAGGTAAAATACATTTGGACAGGTACATGGATATTGATCTGAAGTATCCAACGCCTAAAATGAACGATGTGCAATACAAATGGCATTCTCCTGGCCTTATGGAAAAAAATATTGGTCAGTCGTGATCATTTTAAGTGACTGAAAGAAAATTGCAGTTTAATTATGGGATCCCACTATTATCCATTTATTTAGTCCTCACATTCCTTTGTCATTCATTGGTAGGGGGTAGTATTACACACACACACACACGCATGCATGCATGCACACAAGTGACCACTCGTCCCTCAACAGATGACTAATCCTTCATGGGGTGGGCTGAACCCTTCCTCATCTGAACCACACCAAAACAAGTCTTTCCAGAGAGGGATGGAGCATCAAACCCTGGTTGATCTCCCAGGCCGATTGCAGGAGGCTGGCTAGTGATACAGCTATCTCAACATGGACCTTAGATGAAGGCTGGGACTCTCCTTCTCCAAGTATATCTGTGCACCTTCCAAGTGGTCCTCCAGCCTTAGTACGGTGCAGGGAAGACGTTAGTTTAGTTTAGTGATACAATGCAGCAATAGGCCCTTCGGCCCACCAAGTCCGCGCCGACCATCAACGGCCGTATACAAGTTTTATCCTGCGCATGAATTTACAGAAGACAATTATCCTACATATCTGCACATCTTTAAAATGTTGTAGAAAACCCACACAGTCACAGGGAGAATGTACAAACACCATACAGGTAGCACCTGTAGTCAGGTCTCTGGAGCTGGAAGGCAGCCGCTGCGCCACTGTGCCGCCCAGATTGTGAGCAAGGGAACGGCATTCCATGGAAATGGGCCCTTGGCATGCATTCAACATCCTGGGAAAAACAGCAAAGATGGGACACTAGCCACGTGCACTCCCAATAAGCCACTGACCTTTGACCCCAACACAGGCCTGTTGACACTCCTTCTCGTTCACATAGTTGTTTTTGTTGGGCTTGCAGCCACCGTAGATGAAGTCCTTGCACTTCATTTCCTCGACACTGTAAAACCAGCGTGGGAAGGACCCGCGACAGGGCCCTATTTTACGACCAACCTTGCAGTATTCTAGAGCGGGTGGAGACACAGGAGGTTAAACGTCACCGCGAGATAACAGTGAGACGTTTAGTTTAGGTTCGAGATACAGAATTGAAACAGGCCCTTCGGCCCACCGAGTCCTCGCCGACCAGCGAGCCCCATACACTAGCACTATCCTACACACTAGGGACAATTAACCTACAAACCTGAATGTATTTGGAGTGTGGGTGAAAACTGGAGATCCCAGAGAAATCCCACGCGGTCACGGGAGAGAACGTCCAAACTCCGTACAGACAGCACCCGTAGTAAGGATCGAACCTATGGGGCTATGAGGCTGTGCCACTGTGCCGCCCATTGAACTAACTGTGATGAAGTATACCTCGTTACCCAGGAACCAAGGCTGCATTCATTCACAACAATGTTCATCAAGACTCTTTCATTCATGTAAAGCCTTCCAAGTAACTTCCTACACTTTAAACCCCCGTGCTAATCTAATCTTCCATGAAAAGCTGCAATGATGTGCTCCTCAATCAATTCCTATCTCAGATTCTCCTGAATTGCATTTGTTACGGTATAATTACGCACTCCCTCTTCAGTTCTTTCTTGGTCTGTCACTGCCCAGTGCGCCACTGAGCTGCACAAAGCCACACATCCACTGACCAGCTCCTGTATACCTACAATTATCCAGCCTCACTGCGCTAACTGCCCCCCCCCCCCCGCAGCCCCACGCCAGCCCAGCCCTCTCACTCTCCCCACCGCCCACCCTACTAAGCCACTCCACAGTCCCTCCCCTTCTCCCAGAACTTCCCATGGTCCCAGTCATGGCCTGAGCTCTTCCACAATCACGCCCCTGTCTAGTCCCTCCTGACCCTCTCCCCACTGCTTCCCCCTCTAATCCTCAGCCCCACTCCTTGACTGGTCCCCTCATGCCTCCGCCCAGTGGCTGCCTCCACAAGTGCCCAAACCGCATTGTCCATTTCCCATCCATTATCCATCATCTCAATCTGGAGAACTTTAAAGGCTTAACCAACTCATGTACTCTGATCTTCCACTACAGTGAAAATAGATCATCATTTTGTAAAAGGAAGCAACAATTCACCATCCTTATTTTGTGCATCTGCCCTCATGCCCTGGAGACCCTTTTACACTTGAACCAGAATTGAATAAATTTGGTCCGTGTCCGTCCGTCTCCCCCCCCCCCCCAGCAGAATCGCACCAAGGCCCCATGCAAGTTTAACACATTCTCTGCTTTCCAATCTTCTACAATGAAGGCTTCAAACTAACTGCTTGTTGGACACAAAGTGCTGGAGTAACTCAGCAGGACAGGCAGCTGGTCTGGACAACATAGATAGGAGTGGGCAGATGCGTGGCAGATGCAGTATAATATAGATAAATGTGAGGTTATCCACTTTGGCAGCAAAAACAAGGGGGCAGATTATTATCTAAATGGGGTTAGGTTAGGTATGGGGAAGGTGCAACGAGACTGGGTGTCCTTGTACACCAGTCACTGAAAGTTGGCGTGCAGGTACAGCAGGCAGTGGAGAAAGCTAATGGAATGGTGGCCTTCATAACAAGAGGATTTCAGTATAGGAGTAAAGAGGGTCTTCTGCAGTTGTATAGGGCTCTGGTAAGACCACATCTGGAGTATTGTGTACAGTTTTGGTCTCCTAATTTGAGGAAGGACATCCTTGTGATTGAGGCAGTGCAGCGTAGGTTCATGAGATTGATCCCTGGGATAGCGGGACTGTCATATGAGGAAAGATTGAAAAGACTAGACTTGTATTCACTGGAGTTTAGAAGGATGAGGGGGAATCTTATAGAAACATATAAAATTATAAAAGACTTGGACAACCTAGATGCAGGAAAAATGGTCCCAATGTTGGGCGAGTCCAGAACCAGTCTTAGAATAAAGGGGAGGCCATTTAAGATTGAGGTGAAAAAAAACGTTTTCACCCAGAGAGTTGTGAATTTATAGAATTCCCTGCCACAGAGGGCAGTGGAGGCCAAATCACGGGATGGATTTAAGAGAGTTTTAGATGGAGCTCTAGGGGCTAGTGGAATCAAGGGATATGGGGAGAAGGCAGGCACGGGTTATTGGTTGGGGATGATCAGCCATGATCACATTGAATGGTGGTGCTGGCTCAAAGGGCCCAATGGCCCCCTCCTGCACCTACTTTCTATGTTTCTATGTTTCTGTGATAGGTTTTGGGTCAGGACCCTTCTTCAGACTGATTGTAGGGAGGGAGAAGACAGCGATAAATGGGGAGAGGGAGAACAAAGCGTGGCAGGCAACAGGTGAACACAGGCTTGGGGTTGATAGGCTGATAGTTGCAACAAAGGCCAGAGATAAGAGCACAAGGCATGAGACAGGTTTGAAGACTTGCAAAGAGGGAGGAAAGTAGCAGGAGTGGGTGGAGGCTGGAGGGTAGAAATAGACAAGTCAAAATGGGGCACAGGGGAGGGCAGGGAGAAAGGATTGGGGGTGGGGGGTGGGGATAGGGCGGGAAACAGTTAGAAGTTACGTAAATGACGATGCCAATATTGTGAGCAATTTTGGGCACCATATCTAAGGAAGGATGTGCTGGCACTGGAGAGGGTCCAGAGGACATTATCAAGAATGATCCCAGAAATAAGTAGGTTAACCTATGATGAGCATTTGTCGGCACTGGGCCTGTACTTGCTGGATTTTAGAAGAATGAGGGGGGACCTCATTGAAACATACAGAATAGTGAAAGGCGGGTAGAGTGGATGCTTCCACTAATGTGATGGTCTAGGACTAGAAGTCATAGCCTCAGAATTAAAGGACGTTCTATTACAAAGGAGACAAGGAGGAATTTCTTTTGTCAGAGGGTGGTGAATCTGTTGAATACTTTGACCTTTGGTTGGGTTTGGGAGAGTATGCTTACCCTCTGACTGCTCTGGCGAGAGGACGGTTATGGTCACGTCATCATTCGTCTTCTGTTTGGCTGTGTCTGTGACCGTCAGCTGGAAGGTGTAAACCCCCACCTTCAGGTTAGAAACCACCACCTCATCCCGATTTTTAGTCTTCTGCAGAGAAAACAAAGAATTGAAGCCTTTGGACAAACTTGAACTGCTTTCTCTGGAACGTCAGAGACTGAGGGCGAGACTTGATGGGAGTTTAAAAAAAGTATAAGGAGCATGGATAAAGCAGACTGTCAGAACCTTTTTCCCCAGGGTGGAAATGTCAAAGACCAGAGGGCATTGTTTTGTTTTCTTTTTTTTAGTTTTAGTTCAAAGGTACAGAGCGGAAACAGGCCCTTTGGCCCACTGAGTCCGTGCCGACCAGCGATCCCCGCACACGAACACTATCCTTCACACCATCGGGAAAATTTACAATTAAACCAAGCCAATTATCTTACAAACCTGTACGTCTTTGGAGTGTGGGAGGAAACCAGAGATCCCAAAGAAAACCCACGCAGATCACGGGGAGAACGTACAAACCCCCAGCAGACAGCGCCCCTGGTCAGAATCGAACCCGGGCCCCTGGCACTGTAAGGCAGCAACATCGTGCTATTTTAAAGTGAGAGGGGCAAAATTTAAAAATAATGCGCTGGGTACGTTTATCTTTTACACAGAGAGCGATAAGTTTGCTGGAACACACTGCCAGAGGTGGTGGTGGAGGAAGTTATAGAAACATAGACATAGAAACATAGAAATTAGGTGCAGGAGTAGGCCATTCGGCCCTTCGAGCCTGTACCACCATTCAATATGATCATGGCTGATCATCCAACTCAGTATCCTGTACCTGCCTTCTCTCCATACCCTCTGATCCCTTAGCCAAAAGGGCCACATCTAACTCCCTCTTAAATATAGCCAATGAACTGGCCTCAACTACCCTCTGTGGCAGAGAGTTCCAGAGACCCACCACTCTCTGTGTGAAAAAAGTCCTTCTCATCTCGGTCCTAAAGGATTTCCCACTTATCCTTAAGCTGTGACCCCTTGTCCTGGACCTCCCCAACATCGGGAACAATCTTCCTGCATCAAGCCTGTCCAACCCCTTAAGAATTTTGTAAGTTTCTATAAGATCCCCTCTCAATCTCCTAAATTCTACAGAGTATAAACCGAGTCTATCCAGTCTTTGTTCATAAGACAGTCCTGACATCCCAGGAACCAGTCTGGTGAACCTTAAGATAGTGCCATCAAAGAGGCTTTTAGATTGGCACAGGGAATGCAGGGAATGGCGGGATATGGATCACATATAGACACAGGAGATTAGATCAATTTGGCAACTTGTTTGGCATAGATATTGTGGGCCGAAGGGCCTGTTGCTGCACTCTACACATGGGTAAGGAAAGACAGGAAGCGTTGGAAGTAATTGTCAGGCCAGGAGAGTGGGAATCTGTTGAACATCGGGACACTCTGTGTCAGCAGGGTTTACTGTCTTTGGGTGTGGACCATACACATTCACTTTGTGAAGCAGTCTGACAATGAAAATATTCATCATCCCACTGAGAACACGAGAGCAAATGTTTGGGCAGCTGTTGGATTGTTTCCACCACACACACAGGTGCTAAATGGGCTTTATTTTATTTACAAAGTTGAGTGTAATAGCCTTGTCCCACGGTGCGAGTTAATTCCAAGAGCTCTCGCGAGTTTTAAAAAAAATCAAACTCGTGGTAAGCACAGAGAATGAACGTAGCGGGTACGTCAGAACTCGGGGACGTCTCTAAGCGGCTCGTGACGCTAACGGCAGGTACTCGGGAAGACTCGCTAACGGCAGGTAAGCACGGGAAGACTCGTGGTGATTTTTCAACATGATGAAAAATGTCCACGAAAGCCCCGAGTACCGACGAGTGCCATTACCGTAAATCTCCGAGTTCGAATCAGGGCAAACTCGGGAGAACTCTTGGAATGAACTCGCACCGTGGAACAGGGCTATTACAAAGAGTTTGCCTCTCCCCTGTGATCGCAAAACAAATGAAGAAACAAGTGTAGAAATGCAGATGCAGTTTTACACAAAAAAAGATACAAAGTGATGGGGTAACTAAGCGGTTCAGGCAGCATTCCTGGAGAACATGGATAGGGACATTTTGGGTTGAGACCCCTCTACAGACCAAAGATCTTTGCTACAGACTGATTGTCCGGGAGTGGGGAAAGAAAGCTGGGAGAGTGGAGGGGCAGGACAAAGCATTAGAGGTAATGCATGAATACAAACAAAGGGGTTTTTAAATTGGCAGATGGATGGACAAAGGCCAAAGATGAAAAACACAGAAGTTGTGAGACAAGAGAATTGAAGAGCTTTGAGTTGCAAAGCCAGAGGAAGGAATGTAGGTGGATGGAGAAGGTACAGTGCATTCATAAAGTATTCAGACCCTTCACTTTTTCCACATTTTGTTACATTACAGCCTTATTCTAAAATGGATTAAATTCATTTTTTATCATCAAACTACACACAATACCCCATAATAAAAAAACAAAAACAGGTGTTTAGAAATGTTTGCAAAGTAATTAAAAAGAAATAACTGAAATATCACATTTACATAAGTACTCAGACTCTTTACTCAGTTTATTGTTGAGGCAACTTTGGCAGCGATTACAGCCTCAAGTCTTCTTGGGTATGATGCTACAAGCATGGCACGTGTATTTGGGTAATTTCTCCCATTCTTCTCTGCAGAACTTCTCAAGCTCTGTCAGGTTGGATGGGGAGCGTCGATGCACAGCTATTTTCAGGTCTCTCCAGAGATATTCGATCGGGTCCAAGTCTGGGCCAGGCCACTCAAGGACATTCATAGACTTGTCACGAAGCCACTCCTGCATTGTCTTGGCTGTGTGCTTAGGGTCATTGTCCTGTTGGAAGGTGAACCTCTGCCCCAGTCTGAGGTCCAGAAGGCTCTGGAGTAGGTTTTCATCAATGATCTCTCCGTACTTTGTTCCGTTCATCTTTCCCTCGATCCTGACAAGTCACCCAGTTCCTGCTGCTGAAAAACAACCCCACAGCATGATGCTGCCACCACCATGCTTCACGTAGATATGGTATTGACCAGGTGATGAGCGGTACCTGGTTTCCTCCAGAAGTGACACTTGGCATTCAGGCCAAAGAGTTCAATCTTGGTTTCATCAGACCAGAGAATCTTGTGTAGGTGCCTTTATGAAAACTCCAAGCGGGCTGTCATGTGCCGTTTACTGAGGACTGACTTCTGTCTGGCCACTCTCCCATAAAGGCCTGATTGGTTGAGTGCTGCAAATATAGTTCTCCTTCTGGAAGGTTCTCCCATCTCCACAGAGGAGCTCTGGAACTCTGTCAGAGTGACCATCGGGATCTTGGTCACCTCCCTGACCAAGGCCCTTCTCCCCTGATTGCTCAGTTTGGCCAGGCGGCCAGCTCTTTGAAGAGTCCTGGTGGTTCCAAAGTTCATGCACTGTCAACTGCGGGACCTTATATAGACAGGTGTGTGCCTTTGCAAATCATGTCCAATCAATTTAATTTACCACTGGTGGACTCCAACCAAGTTGTAGAAACATCTTAAGGATAATCAATGGAAACAGGATGAACCGAAGCTCAATTTTGAGTGTCACAGCAAAGGGTCTGAATACTTATGTAAATGTGATATTTCAGTTATTTATTTTTAATTACTTTGCAAAAATTTCTAAACACCTATTCTCACTTTTATATTATGAGGTATTGTGTGTAGATTGATGATTTAAAAAAAAGAATTTAATCCATTTTAGAATAAGTCTGTAATGTAACAAAATGTGGAAAAAGTGAAGCGGTCTAATACTTTCTGAATGCGCTGTAAGTGCAAGTCTAGGATGGGGACAGGACATAGGGAAGGAGAAGGAGAGAAGCATGAAAGGGGGATGTGGGGGAAGATGGGGAGCGGAAGGCAGTGGGTTAGAGGTCAGCTCAACACATCTGAATATTGTCCAGGGTGCCATGGAGTTCCTTATAACACTGCATTTCATTGCAGCTGTGTTCCATTCATAACTTAGTCTAATCGATGAAGCCAATGTCTTTGGTGAACTGTTTGAGGCCCTGCCCATTCCCCTGGATCAGCTGACAACAGATCATGTTAACTCAGCACGGGCAGGTGTCCTACGAGAATTTCCTGGGGTAAGGGGAAGTGTTTAAATAGCATAATTCATCGGCTCAGGTTATACCAAATAGGACGGCACGGTGGCGCTGCCTTACAGCACCAGAGACCTGGGTTCGATGCCGACCACCGGTGCTGCCTGCATGGTGTTTGTAAATTCTTCTTGTGACCGCATGGGTTTCCCCCCGGTGCTCTGGTTTCCTCCCCACTCCAAAGACGTACAGGTTTGTAGGTTAATTTGCTTCGGAATAACGTGTACATTGTCCCTTGTGTGTAGGATAGTGCTAGTGTACGAGGATCGCAGATTGGCGCAGACTCGGTGGGCTGAAGAGCCTGTTTCCGCACTGTATCTTTAAACTAAACTAAACTTAACAGGCAGCATTGCACTGAAGTGTTCTACTGTTGGAAAGGGTCTACCAACATGAACACAGTGAGGCTCCAGAGGCGGAGCTGTGATAATGACTACATGTGGGTGAGGGTTAGATCTTGGCCTGAACAATGGAAAGAATACTAGACGTATGCCAATATGTTGTGTATATGTGAAATATGCCAAACGGATAACTTTACGGCAAAAGAACAAAGTATTGTAGGAAATCCGCAGCGTCTCACGAGGGAAATGGACAGATAATGTTTTGGGTCAGTATCTTTCTCCAGGCTGATCAGCCCGAGGAGGGGGATGACCAGATACATCGTCTGTCCATTCCCTCCAGAGATGCTGCTTCACCCACTCGGTTCCCCCAGTACTTTGTATTTTGCTCAAGTTTCCAGCACCTGCAATCTCTTGTGTTCCAGTTTATTCATGGCCACCAGAGGGAGCAGTTAAACAGAAAGACGGGTTATCCAACAGTACAACGCTCCAAGAGTACAAAGGTGGGAGAATAAACCTGCATTGAATGTATCAAAAAGCATTGAGGTATGTCCATTGGAAAATGTTCATCCCAAGTGCATGACCAAGCAAATATTACCTGCAATTTAAATGCAATAACCTGCAGATGCTGAAAATTGAATGTTAAAATAGAAATGATCAGGCATTGTCCCAGCTGTTATCAGGCAACCGAGTCATCCTATCACCAACTAGAGTGCGGCCTTGACCTACCATCTACTTCATTAGATTACCTCAGATTACCTTTAATCAGATTTTACTGGACTCTCTTACAGCTTCAACGGACGGGCAAGACTGCTGAAGGACAACGAGTCCATTAACGCCCGATGGAAGGAGCACTTCCAGGAACTCTTCAACCGTGACATCACAACTGAACCAGATATTATCCACGTGGAAGAACCTCCCACTATGACAGAGGTTCAAGATGCCATCAAGAGCCTTAAGAACAACAAGGCCACCAGTTCAGATGGGATCCTAGCTGAGATCTTAAAGAAAGGTGGACCGGAGCTCCTGTACCACGTACACGCCCTACTCCTCAAGGTCTGGGAAAAAGAAGAACTTCCGTCAGAACTCAGGGATGATCTAATAGTGCATTTTCAAGAAGGGGGACAAGGCTGAACCTGGAAACTACATGGGCGTCTCGCTCCTGTCAATAACAGGCAAAGTCGTTGCTCGTGTCCTCGCAAACTGACTTCTACCACTGTCTGCGGAGGTACTCCCAGAATCACAGTGTGGCTTCCGCCCATCCAGAGGTACAGCAGACATGATATTCACAGCACGCTAACTCCAGGAAAAATGCCTTTGTACATGGCCTTCATAGACCAGACAAAGACTTTTGACTCGGTAGACCGCCAGTCTCTCTGGAGCATACTATCAAGGTACGGTTGTCACAACAAGTACATCAGAATATAGAGTCTTCTACATGATGGCATGTCGGTCACAGTGCTTGGTCAGCAGCTGCGGCTCATAGTCAGAGCCCGTCACTGTAGAAACGGGGGTCAAACAGGGATGCATCATCGCACCCACCCTGTTGGTCGTCTTCAATACTGCCATACTTCACCTCATTGGTGAAGAGCTGCCACGGGGGATCCCGATCCGCTACAGAACTGACGGTGGGCTCTTCAACCTTAATAGGTTGAAGGCCAAGAGCAAAGTCAGTAACACCGCCATCATGGAGCTTCAGTATGCAGATGACTGCGCCATTGCAACACACTTCGCAGAAGACCTCTAGGGCATCCTGAAAGCCTTTTCCAAGGCATACAGAGCCCATGGGCCAACCTTAAATATCAAGACCCAGGTCCTACATCAACCTCCACCCAACCAGCCGTCTACCCAGCCCACTATAAAAGTGGACGACACCACTCTTGAAAAAGTTGACAACTTCCCCTGCAGCATTCTTTCCTCAAAAGCTGACATCGACTCTGAAGTCAACCATCGCCTGAGTTGTTCCAGCGGAGCCTACGCCAGACTCTGGAAAATAGTCTTTGAAGACCGAGACCTGAAGGCTCAAACAAAACTGCTGGTCTACAGAGCCATAGCCCTCTCCACCCTGTTGTATGGACCGGAGTCATGGACCACCTATAGCAGGCACCTGAGAGCCCTGGAACAATACCATCAAAGATCCTTACAAAAGATTCTGAGGATCAGCTGAAAGGACAAACGCACCAAAAGACCCCACACATCTCCATCACGGTCTGTTCACTCTGCTGCCCTCGGGAAAAAGATATCGCAGCATAAGGAGCAGAACATCAAGGTTCTGCAACAGCTTCTTCCCACGAGCCATCAGACTCCTGAATGCCATGTAATGGGCTGCCACCATTGTCTATTTATCCTTTTTATCCATTTTATCCATGTCTATTCTTCTGTTAATTTATCGTGTTGCACAGGGAGCCAAATGCAACGTAATTTCGTTTGGAACTGCATATATCAATGTATTTCTAAATGACAATAAAGTTTGTTTGACTTTGACTTGACTTTGATCAGCGTTTTGGAAGAAGCCAACATGACCAGCATCACCACCACAATAATGCAGCACCAACTTCGATGGACTGGGCCATGTGAACCGCACATCCAAAACACATCTCCCTAAACAAATCCTGTACTCTCAATTGAAGGACGGCCGGCGAGCCCCCGGTGGGCCAAAGGAACGCTTCAAGGACAACATCAAGAACAGTCTGAAGAAATTCCACCACATCGAGCACATTACACTGGACAGGCAATCCTGGAGGAAATCCGTGCAGGAAGGAGCTGCACTTCACAAAGTGGAACTATGCCGTGTCACAGAGACAAAGTGACAGCACTGTAAGGAGAGAGAGAAGGGGGCTCGACGACTACCAACCACCGCCAGTCTCCACTGCCCACGTTGCACCAAGGTGTGTGGATCGCGGATCGGCCTCTACAGACATCTGCAGACCCACAAGTAGACGACCCTATGGAGAGGAGAGGACAGTCATACTCGTTTCGAGTGACCGCCAATGATGACTTTTCGCTGATTGGATAGGACACGACAAAAAGCTTTTCACTGTACCTCGGTACACGTGACAATAAACAAAACTAAAACTAAACTAGAGAGAGAGAAACAGATTTAACCTTTCATCAGTATCACCACCAGATAAAAAGTCATGGAGCTGAAAGGTTTCTCTCACCTTGAATGCTGCCATGAGTGTGTGAGGTTTCAGATGTAGATCAGAAAGGACTGGACAAGGGAGGATAGAAAGGAATCCTGGTTTTTGGAGATAGGTTCTGTGGGGCAGAAGCAGCCATATGACCCTTACCGTGGGTAGTGCTGTCTGTGGACTCTGGGAAGGAGATCAAAGCAGGTGGTGCAGGACTGGGGAATGATAAGGTTGCAGGCTGTGGAGGCTCTGGGGATCCCCCTGGTGATGAGATTGGTAACAGACAGAGTGATGATGGCCTGGCGTTCATCTGTGGGGTTATAGTCAAGAGGTAGGTATGAGGTGTTGGAGAGCAGGGGGCTTGGCCTCAGCATGGTAGAGTGCAGCCCACCAGACTGGACTGCAGGTACAGGTCAGCAGTGGCATCGATGGGCAGAGCCTGTGAAGGCTGGGGTTAGTGGGCCCGGCAGTGGTAAACTTTGCCGCTGTATCTTCCGGCAGGAATGGCGTTGCTGGTCTCAGCCCTGTGGCTGTCGGGCGGGCGGGCGGCACGATCTGGGGACTGCGGGCGGCCGGGAGCGCCGCTGAGTCGAGGAGAGTTGGCGGGGAGGAGAGCGGTCTGGAGATGGACAAGCTTCCGGTCCTTGGTGGTTAGGAGAATGAGGAAGCGTTGATCAGAGGTGAGTCCCTGCCCCAAACCCCTCTTCCCCAGCTTACTCCACTCCCTCATACAATCAGTCTGAAGGGTCCCAACCCAAAACATCACCTATCCATTCCCTCCAGAGATGCTGCCTGATCCCGAGTTACTCCAGCACTTTGAAGCGAGCAAGAAACGAAATATGACAGAAAAGTGGCCGATATTCTCCTGGAGTGTGGAAGAACTACTACTCTTCTGGCCAAGGCCATTCACGGAAAAGACCATTTGGCCCATCATTTCCATTTTAGACGCTAAATCGTCTGAACACACCTTCTCCCATTTCATGTGGACTGCCATGTTTCAAACTCTGGGGCTGCATTTAAATTCAAATCAGGCACCAGGTCACGTCCCTCCAGGGTATAGGCTTAACGTGCCCTCATAAAGTGGCCACAAAGTGCTGGAGTAACTCAGCAGGTCAGGCATCATCTCTGGAGAATGGGTGACGTTTCAGGTCGGAACCCTTCTTCACTGAAAGTGGATAGGGGGAGGGAAATGGAGGTAGGAAACGAACAGAGGCATACCTTGAGGTTTGGCACAGTGGCGCAGCGGCAGAGTTGCTGCCTTATAGCACCAGAGACCCGGGTTTAATCCTGACCTCGGGTGCTGTCTGTATGAAGTTTGTACGTTTTCCCTGTGACCGTGCGGGGTTTCTCCGGGTGCAGGTTTGTAGGTTAAACGGCTTTGGTAAAAAAAAAGTAAATAGTCTCTAGTGTTAGTGTAGTGTATAGCGCTAGTGTATGGGGATCACTAGTCTGCGCGGACTTGGTGGGCGAAGACCTGTTTCCACACTGTATCTCTAAACTAAAAAGCAGGTTTTGCAGACAAAATGTGTAGGAAGGAACTGCAGATGCCAGATAGACACAAAGTGCTAAACTCAGCTGCCTGACCTGTTGAGTTACTCCAGCATTTTGTGTCTTTCTTCAGTATACACCAGCATCTGCAGTTCCTTTGACACATTTGTCATAACATGGCAGCAGGCACTTATGCAGTGCATTACCAATACTTCTTTGTACAAAAGGGGTTTTTTTTTAACCTCACTCTGCTCTCTCCCTGACTCACCTCCCCATTAACTTCCCGGAGCCTCTCCAGTCTGAGGAAACTAACACGCCTTCTGATAAACATGACAAGCACAGCCCTTTGCCCGACACTGCAGGAGCAGGCAGAGTCTGGCTCAAGTTGGAGCAGGTTGCAAACCAAAGATCTTTGTTGCAAACCATCTCCTCCCGTGCAGGTTGGACTGGACGGGTTAGTTTCTCTTGCACCAATCAGCGTCAGTACATTAACCACATACCGGGACTCACCCCCCTTCTCATGGGAGCCAGGTGACTCATCCTTCTCCAGAAAACTCCCGTTTCAGTTCTGGAGAAGGGGGGGGGGTGTGACAAGCTTCTGCAGCAGGTATGCAAAGCACCTAAATAATGTTGCTAGCGTAACCAAAGCAGGCCTAACAACAAAAGTGAACAAGCTGATCAAAGAGCAGAGATAATAAACTTTCCTCCAGTTAGTCACCCTCCAAACGTCACCCATTCTTTATATTAGTTTATAGTTTAGTTTAGGGATACAGCATGGAAACAGGCCCTTTGGTCCACCCAGTCCACACCCATTCACAATATTTCTAAGTGTAGGAACTGCAGATGCTGGTTTAAAATGAAGATAGACACAAAATGCTGGAGTAACTCAGCGGGCGAGGCAGCATCTCTGGAGAGAAGGAATGGGTGACGTTTCGGGTCAAGACCCTTCTTCAGACTGGGCCTGGGGAGAGGGTAATACAGAGATAAGGAAGTATGAGGTGTGAAAACGAGACAAGGGGGGAGGGGTGATTAAGGAAAATGTCGAAAAGATCATTGTTAGCTGGGAGAAGGTAACAACAAACCAAACATATAAAATATAAGCGCGGACGGTCAGACTAACGGAATACTGGGAAGGGGGGAGGGATGGAGAGAGACGGAAGGCAAGGGTCACTTGAAGTTAGAGAAGTCAATATTCTTTCTATCCTGAGATGCTGCCTGTCCCACTGCGTTACTCCAGCATTTTGTGTCCATCTCCATTTGATTCCTAGGCCACCCTTGCCGTCCCTTCTTCTTCTTCTTTCGTGTGGCGTGCACAGCCTAAAGTTGTTGGACAACTTGTTCTACTTGATCTTCCGTTTGTGCACGTCGAGTTGATTGCATTAGTCGAAACAGGGCAGACCACGTGAAGGTTGCAATCTTCCCACCCCCTTGCCGTTCCCAATGATTACCACTGAAAACAACTGCTCTGCCGACTTCCTCACAACCTGACATTAACATTTAATTTCCTAAATTCAACCTCTGAGAATTACCAGCTTGGTATCATGTTTAATTAAGATAAGGTCCCATTATTTGGATTAGCTTAGCTTACTTTAGAGATACAGTGTGGAAACAGCCCCTTCGACCCACTAATTCCATGCCGATCAACAGTCACCCACTCACATCAGTTCTATCCTGCACACTAGGGACAATTTACTGAAGCCAATTAACCTACAAACCTGTAGGTGTATGGTTACAGGGAGAAGGTACAAACTCCGTACGGACAGCACTCATAGCGAGGATCGAGCCTGGGTCTCTGGCACCGTGAGGCAGCACCTTTACAAGAGTCAAGTCAAGAGTCAAGAGAGTTTTATTGTCATGTGTCCCAGATAGGACAATGAAATTCGTGCTTGCTGCAGCACAACAGAATATGTAAACATAATACAGAACAGGAGATAAAAGTTCAGTGTGTCTATATACCATAGATCAAATATATACAGAATAAATAAACAGATGAAGTGCCATAAGCTGTTATAGTGAAGAGTTACTTTGATGACGAGTTTAATAGCCCGATTGCTGTGGGGAAGAAGCTGTTCCTGAACCTGGATGTTGCAGATTTCAGGCTTCTGTGCCTTCTTCCCGATGGCAACGGGGAGATGAGTGTGTGGCCAGGATAGTGTGGGTCTTTGATGATGTTGGCAGCCTTTTTGAGGCAGTGACTGTGATAGATCCCTTCGATGGTGGGGAGATCAGAGCCGATGATGGACTGGGCAGTGGTCACAACTTTCTGCAATCTTTTCCGCTCCTGGAGGTTCATGTTACTGAACCAAGCCACGATGCAACCAGTCAGCATGCTCTCTACTGTGCACCTGTAGAAGTTCAAGAGTCCTCCTTGACATACCGACTCTCCGTAATCTTCTCAGGAAGTAGAGGCACTGGTGTGCCTTGACCTGTTCTGGTGGTAAGCGAACTGCAGTGGGTCCAGGTTCTTGTCGAGGTAGGAGTTGATATGCTCCATAATCAACCTCTCAAAGCAATTCATTACCACAAACGTCAGTGCCACTGGTCGATAGTCATTGAGGCACGTCATCTTACTCTTCTTGTACCGGTATTATTAATGTCCTTTTAAAGCAGGTGGGGACGTCAGAGGTTGAAAATGTCCATAAAAACTCCAGCCAGTTGGTCCGCACAGGTTTTCAGAACACGACCGGGTATACCATCAGGTCCAGGCGCTTTCCAAGGGTTCACCCCCCTGTGGGATCTTCTGACATCGGCCCCTGTGACTGTGACTGAAATACCATCACGGAGAATGGGGGCTCGGGAAGGCACATCAGTATTCAACCTATCAAAGCGTGCGCAGAACGCATTGAGCTCGTCAGGGAGTGTTGCTTCACTGACATTTGAGCTGCGTCCTGATTTCGCCGTGTAGGAGGTGATGGCATTCAAGCCTCGCCTCAGTTGCCGAACATTCGTCTCATCCTCCAGCTTGGAGCAGAAGTCTCTTTTTGATGGCCTTACCAAGGTGGTATCTGGACTTCTTGTAGACCTCTGTATCTCCAGACCTGAATGCCCGGGATCTGGTCTTCAGAAGAATGCGGATCTCATGGTTCATCCAAGTCTTCTGGTTAGGAAACACTCGGAAGGTTTTTGTTGGGATGCAGTCCTCCACACATTTCCAAGCAGTCCTGGAGTTGTTCCTCTGCCCCCCTAAAACTGCGCCACCTTAAAATAAGGTCCCTTATTTGGATTAAATTCCATCCTGATACTTCTAAATATCCATTCTAAATAAGTAACAATGTGGATAATAATGTTTAGACGTTGCTTTCATACTTTTTTGTATAATTGAAGCAGCATTAAGACGCATGCCGCCAGACCTGTGAACAGTTTCTTCCCCTCCGTTATCAGGCTTCTAAATGGTCCTTCTATAGCTAGGGTCCTGTTTGATTCACCTCTGCCCCATCCAGGACATCAAAACAATTAAAAATGAATGATATAGAGCATCCAAAAATATGCAACGTTGGAAAAAGTAGGATCTATCCAAACTATTATCTCTGCCTGGACCTACCTGATCCCCCGGTTGCTAAACATTTTAATTCTCCTTTCCATTCCCACACTGACCTTTCTGTCCTAGGTCTCCTCCATTTTCAGAGTGAGGCTAAACGCAAATTGGAGGAACAGCATCTCATATTTTGCTTGGGCAGTTTACACCCCATGATATGTTATTGATTTTACTAACTTCAAGTAACCCTGGCATTCCCTCGCTCTCTCCATTCTTCCCCCCACCCAAGTCGCACCAGCTTCTCGTTTTCACACAACAAACAACTAACAAATGACCTGTTTGCTTTATCATCAATACTTTTTTGCATTTCTTTCATTCATTGTTCTAAATCTCTCTACATCTTTGTCTATATATATCTTGTTTCCCTTAACCTGTGACTGAAGAAGGGCCTTCTTCAGTCACAGGTTACCCATTCCTTCTCTCCGGAGATGCTGCCATCCCCGCTGAGTTACTCCAGCTTGTTGTGTCTATCTTTGGTTTAAACCAGCATCTGCAGTTCCTTCCTACACATATTTTATCTCTGCCTGGTGTCCCAGGCTGATGAAGGCAACCATTTTACTAGTTGTTAGACCTCTTAAATTTTAATCTGGATGACTGAAAATGCACAATAATGGACTGCACTCAGTTATTTTACTTGCATTTAATACAGCAGTTTGTACGAGGTTCCTGTTTTCACATCAGCCACGTGTTACATTGACAATTATGAAAACTCAACTTCATCTTTGTGGCTGATGATCCATATTCTCCAGGGATGCTGCCTGACCTGCTGAGTTACTCCAGCGCTTTGTGTCTTTTTGTGTATTAACCAGCATTGTAGATCTTTGTTTTTACTTCTTCAGTTTGCTTTGTCTTGTTCCCATCCCATGTCAGTGTCCACCCATCTGACAATCTCCCCCCTTTCTCCCCTCACCTGTATCGACCCATGGATTTTCCTGGCACTGTCCCAGCCCACCACTCTCTTTCCACCAGGCATTGACCCACCCCACCTCTCACTAACTTTCCCCACCCTATTACAATCAGTCTGAAGGAGGGTCCAAGCTCCAAGCTCACGATTGAGAAAATATCGAGATTGTGTGGTTTGCTGGATTCATCGTGGGGACTTGGTGGGCACTTACTGTTATCTTCACTGAAGGGTCACCCTTGAGAAGAACCCAGTCAAACGCGACGATATTAAAGTCGTCTCTGCTCTCCAGCCCACTTAGAGTTACTTCCTTATTTGGCTGGACGATTTGGTCCCATCCTGCTTTTGCCATGGGCAGTTTGTCACCTGGAAGAGAAAGATGAACGACATTAGGACAAGTAGAACCTGGTAAAATAGACACATTGGACCATATTTTGCTAATGTCAAGACAATTCATACACACACAATATTAGACAACAACGATATGGTGATGCTTGATCGTTTCTAGTTTTTGACAGGGAATTGGTTCAGCCTCTGGGATAACGTCCACTATTGAGTAGGGAATTTGTTCCAGATTCAGGGACAGTTTCCTCCCAGCTGTTATCAAGCAATTGAATTATCCTATCACAACTAGAGAGCAGTCCTGAACCACCATCTACCTGATTAGAGACTCTCAGACTATCTTTGATCAGACTTTACTGGCTTTAATTTGCACTAAACGTTATGCCCTTTATCATGCATCTGTACACTGTGAATGGCTATTGTCGTTCTATTAATTGGTTAGCACGCGACGAATGCTTTTCATTATATCTTGACACAGGTGACAATAAACTACTCAAACATTTGGCCTTTTGGCTAGATTCGGTTTTCCTAATTTAAAACTCCAATTAGCTTGTTGCCCAGTACATGACTATTCAACACTACTGGTCTTCAATTTTTCTGGACTCGGTTTATTGTCTATTACTGGGATGTGCACTCCTACAAACTTGCCTCTCATTTGGCTCAACATCTCTAATCAGACAATACCAAGATAACTTGTTAAAGAAGGAACTGCAGATGCTGGAGAATCGAGGGTTACACAAAAAGCTGGAGAAACTCAGCGGGTGCAGCAGCATCTAAGGAGCGAAGGAGATAGGCGACGTTTCGGGTCGAGACCCTTCTTCAGACCCTTGGTCTGAAGATAACTTGGTCTTCTTTAGAAAATTATTATTTTTTAGATCTTCATAGCTTTGCATACTCTGCTACTCTCAGCCTGTATTTCACCCCATGACTTACAAACTGATCTTGCTGCACCTTGATTGCTACATTTTTGTCAAATTTGATTTTTGCCAAATTATCCTGTCTTCTTTGCTAGTGTTTCGACCTGGTAGTGCAGTCCCATTAACCTTCACTCAAAAGCTTCAATGGTAACAAACCTTCCAGAACTGAAAGCTGGCACTTTGTGGTCTGGCACCCTAAACGTGTGTATTCTCAAAGCAGTCAGCATTAGGATAACAACCACATAAAGAACATCAAACGGCACCTGTCCATTTCCTCCACAGATGTTGCTTGACCCATTGAGTTCGTCCTACAGATTGAGTTTCAATCAAGCAATTACTCCTTCCACCAGAATCAACAAAATCCAAGGCCGAGCCCCTCACTCTCAGTCAACTCACGGTGGCCAGCAGTGACAGACATGCAGAGAGCATGGGAGCATGATGGAACTTTGGAAATCCCCAAATATTGGACTTTATCCACCAACTCATCTATTGCCACAAAACACTCTTCCCATATTAACCATATAACAAATACAGCACGTAAACAGGCCCTCTCGGCCCTTCCAGTCCGTGCCGACCATTTATTTTCCCCTAGTCCCATCTACCTGCACTCAGACCATACCCCTACATTCCCTTCCCGTCCATATACCTATCCACTTTTAAATGTTAAAATCGATCCTGCCTCCACCACTTCTGCTGGAAGACCATTCCACACAGCCACCACTCTCTGAGTAAAGAGGTTCCCCGTCATGTTACCCCTAAACTTCTGTCCCTTAATTCTCATGTCATGCCCTCTTGTTTGAATCTTCCCTACCCTCAATGGGTAAAGCTTATCCACGTCAACTCTATGTATCCCTTTCATCATTTTAAAGACCTCAATCAAGTCCCCCCTTAACCTTCTGCACTCCAAAGATTAAAGACCTAACTTGTTCAACCTTTCTCTGTAAATTAGTTGCTGGAACCCAGGCAACATTCTAGTAAATCTCCTCTGTACTCTCTCTATTTTGTTGACATCCTTCCTATAATTAGGCGACCAAAATTGTACACCATACTCCAGAATTGGTCTCACCAATGCCTTGTACAAATTTAACATTACTTCCCTACTCCTATATTCAATGCTCTGATTTATAAAGGCCAGCACACCAAAAGCTTTCTTTACCACCCTATCTACATGCGATTCCACGTTCAGGGAACTATGCACAGTTATTCCTAGATCCCTCTGTTCCACAGCATTCCTCAATTCCCTACCATTTACCATGTACGTCCTATTTTGATTTGTCCTGCCAAGATGTAGCACCTCACACTTATCAGCATTAAACTCCATCTGCCATCTTTCAGCCCACTCTTCCAAATGGCCCAATTCTCTCTGTAGACTTTGAAAATCTACTTCATTATCCACAGCACCACCTATCTTAGTATCATCTGCATACTTACTTATCCAATTTTCCACCCCATCATCTAGATCAGTGATGTACATGACAAACAACAGTGGACCCAACACAGATCCCTGAGGCACCCCACTGGTCACCGGCTTCCAACCTGACAAACAGCCATCCACCATTATTCTCTGGCATCTCCCATTCAGCCACTGTTGAATCCATCTTGCTACTCCGCCATTAACACCGAAAGATTGAACCTTCTTAACCAACCTTCCATGGGGAACCTTGTCAAAGGCCTTACTGAAATCCATATAGACAACATCCACTGCTTTACCCTCATCAATTTCCCTAGTAACCTCTTCAAAAAATTCAAGAAGGTTTGTCAAACATGACCTTCCAGGCACAAATCCATGTTGACTGATCTTGGTCAGACCCTGTTTATCCAGATGCTTATATATATTATCTCTAAGTATCCTTTCCATTAATTTGCCCACCACTGATGTCAAACTAACAGGTCTATAATTGCTAGGTTTATTCTTTGGACCCCTTTTAAACAATGGAACAACATGCGCAGTACGCCAATCCTCCAGCACTATTCCCGTTTCTAATGACATTTGAAATATTTCTGTCATAGCTCCTGCTATTTCTACACTAACTTCCCTCAATGCCCTAGGGAATATCCGGTCAGGACCTGGAGACTTATCCACTTTTATATTTTTCAAAAGTGTCAGTACTTCCTCCTCTTTGAATCTCATAGATCTCATTGATCACCTTGCTGGAAACATTTGTAAGTTTCAGAGTGGTCGGGTTTGAAGGGCGAGACGGCGGTAGCCTGGACTCAGTTGATAGAACTCTCACCTCTGAGTCAGAAGATCTCAAGTTCAATCCTTAATTGTGACATGACCACATAACCTGCATTGACACTGCTGAGGGAGTTGCGGAGGTGCTGGGATCGATCGTCTTTTGGACGAGAGGTTTAACCATGCCAAGTCTACATTCTCAGATAGACACAAATGATCTTACCGCACTATTTAATGGTTGAGGCAATTCTCTCCCAGTGTCCTGGCCAAAAATGGCCTTGACTATTGGTACATCTTGTTCATTCAAGGCTCTCCTGGCTGATCTCCCCAAATTTACCCTCTAATGACGGCAGAACTTGGCTACCCTCTGATGATGCCAACACCCATCCCATTCACCCAATGCTTGCAGTGGCTTCCATTCTATAAAGCAGCTCCTGCATTAAAATTCACGTCCTCACATCCAAATCCTAGGTTTTGTTTTCCTCCCAATCTCCAAAACCTTCTCCAGCGCTGCATCCCACACATCACAACCCATAAGGCTTCAATTGAAATGGAGTTTGGTGTATTTATGACAAAAAAAATGGAGGATAACAACTTTTATTTCAGCTTAAGATAGACACAAAATGCTGGAGTAACTCAGCGGGACAGGCAGCATCTCTGGAGAGAAGGAATTGGTGACGTTTCGGGTCGAGACCTTTCTTCGGACTCAAGGCCCTGTCCCACTTGCCGATTTTTTTGGCGACTGCCGGCGTCATTGACTGACGTATCAGGGTCGCCAAAAGATTTAGAATTCAAAACCCAACTGCAACAAAAAAAATGTTGCAACACCCGAGGAAACACCGCACGTCTATATGTCATCACGCCACATCACCGCCGCGATGACCCGATACGTCAGTCAATGAAGTCGACAGGCGCCGAAAAAAAATTAGAAATATCCATTTATCTATTTCAGGTTTTTTCTCCCAATGGCACTTGCCCCACTGACACTTAGCTGCTCTGGAATTCTCCCTTTAAACTTCTCTGTATTCTCTCTTCCTCCCCACATCTGCACACTTTAAGAAATTCCGCAAACCCTTTTGCTTTGATCAAGTATTTGATTTTTATATCAACGCACCCCGTATTTACTTACAATTCAGCAGAATTATTTTGATTTATTCTTTGCTCAAGGGCACTTTATAAATGTAAGCTGTTGTCCAGCTTCACAGGAGGTGAATGAATTAAATTGAATTGAAAGATGCTGCAAGGAAATGGGCTCTTTGGTCCTTCGACCATCACACTATTCACCTGTTCACACAAGTTCTATGTTATCCCACTTTCGCACAAGTTCTATGTTATTCCTTAACACGTGGAGCAAATTACAGAGGATAATTAACTGACAAACCCGCACGTATTTAGTATGTGGGAGGAAACCAGAGCACTTGGATGAAATCCTCATGGTCATAGAGAGAACATACAAACTCCACACATCCGAGGGCAGAATCAAACCCGTGTCGCTGGCGCTGTGAGACAGCAGCACTACCAGCTGCGCCGCTGTACCGGCCATACTATGGCAGCAGATTCACCTATAAAGCCTTGCAGCATCAGGATCACACGCCTTCAAAGAGGAGCGTAAGAAAGTGTTTGGAACAACGGTGTTTGCAGGACTGGGTCAATGACTAATTGGAACAGAGGTCTACCACTTAAATGGTTATCTCATCTTTGAGAGTTATTATATCCCACAGAACAAATATTTCCTGGCAGTGGAACGCAGCACTTATCAGGAGTTAGCAGCATTGCCATGTCGGATTATCGAAAATCAAAGGCCATTTATAAAACAAATCAAGATGCCTCACAATCTGCATCCTGATTACCACACTGAACACTTGGAGTGGAGGATCCCAGCAATTTTGGTCAATTTTAGATTAGTTTAGTTTAGAGATGCAGCATGGAAACAGGCCCTTCGGCCCACCGAGTCCACGCTGAACAGTAAACACCGTACGCTAGCATTATCCTACACTAAGGACAATTTACAATCTTTACCGAAGCCTATTAACCTACTAACCTTTATGTCACCAGCGCACCTGGGGAAAACCCATGCAGGATACGGGGAGAAGGTATAAACTCCATACAGAGCACTCGTAGTTAGGATCGAACTCAGATCTCTGGCGCTGTGAGGCAGCAACTCTGCTGCTGGCGCCACCATGTTGCCAGATGTTGACAAGAAAATGCAGACCCCTCTATCCTGTAGCGTACAAAGCATGTGGCCAACAGTAAACACCTGGTTTGACTTGCAAAAGAAAGCAGTCAGCAGCAGATTTGCCCTTTAATCACAAAAGACACTGTTGAGTTGCCTGTGCTTTTACCTCCCCCCACACTATTGAAATGCTCGTGTTGCCATGAACTCTAAGGCATCAGAACTACCAAGTCAGAATGCACCATTTACAATGGAGTTAATAACGATGCTGCACTATGTAATCACAGAACGCACACACTTCCTCCTTTGCTTGATTTTGCTTACTTCAGCAAACCCCGAGTGCCTATGACGGGTACGATCTTGCATGTAGCGTGTAGCCTGGCAGCAGAGAGGCAGCATCCTTCATTCCCACCAGCACGGTTCACCAGGTGAGAAACATACACTTCAGCTGCATCCTGCAGGTTATCACTACAGTTAGAACATTATGGTCATAAGGGATAGGAGTAAAATTAGGCCATTCGGCCCATCAAGTCTACTCTGTCATTCAATCATGGCTGATCTATCTCTCTCTCCTAACCCCATTCTCCTGCCTTCTCCCCATAACCACTGACACCTGCATTAATCAAAAATCTATCTATCACCGCCTTAAAAATATCTACTGAAGGCCTCCACAGCCTTCTGTGGCAAAGAATTCCACAGATACACCACCCTCTGACTATAGAAATTTCTCCTCATCTCCTTCCTAAAAGAACACCCCTTAATCGGAGTAATATTATATGAATTAGCATAGAGTTCGCACATTACAAGGCACAAACTCAGTGTTCTTTTCAAAATATTGCAACCATGTTGGGTAAACAGACAGGCAGAAATCAGGCATGCAACAAAGCCTTCTCATATGAAGGACACAAAGTGCTGGAGTAACTCAGTGGGTCAGGCAGCATCCTTGGAGAACATGGATGGGTGACATTTCAGATCAGGACCCGAAATCTGATTTCCACAACAATGCAAATCAGCTTCTTTGAACCAAATTCACCAGTCCTTCACGATTAGTCTAGCAAACCTGCAATTTATTAATTGTACCACCCAGGTCCATTGGAGGTGAAAGGCAGTCTTTGATTTAATTTAAACACGTAAATGACCTAGCAGATTATAGGCACCAAAACAAAAATCCAAACCTGCATATTAAACACAAAGTTTCCAAATTGCTTCTAAACCATCAGAAAGTTTCTGATGGAATTAACTTGCGAGAGTACATGTAACGGCTCCCCCCAGGAATCTATATGACTCCCTCTGAAACTATTTGTTGCCTTGACAAAGATTGCCCGCTTATGTCTCAAAGAAATTCTCATGAAGCAAGCAGTTTATGGTATATATGCAAAGGAGACATAAGAGATAGTAAAATCTGAATCCACCTATCACTTGGCAGTTCATGTCCAACCTTTTTCTATCAGTTTTAGTTTATTGTCAAGTGTACTGAGCTACAGTGAAAACCTTTTGTTGTGTGCTAGCCAGTCAGCGGAAAGACAATACACGATTACAATCGAGCCATCCACAGTGTACAGATACATGAGAAAGGGAATAACGATTAGTGCAGGATAAAGCCAGTAAAGTTTGATCAAAGATAGTCCCAGTGTCACCAACACGGTGACACCAATAGTAGTTCAGGACTGCTCTATAGTTGTGGTAGGATGGTTCAGTTGCCTGATAACAGCTGGGAAGAAACTGTCCCTGAATCTGGACGTGTGCGTTTTCACACTTCTATACCTTTTGCCTGATGGGAGAGGGGAGAAGAGGGAGTGGCCAGGATGTGACTCGTCAATTGTCCTCCCTCCATCAGTGTGAAGAAGGGTCCTGACCCAAAATGTTATTTGTCCATTTCCCTCCACAGTTACATCCTGACCTACTAAGTTCCTCCACCAGTTAATTTACAATACCCGATTGTAAATCAAGTTGTGTATAACAAAAAAGGGTCTGGTTAAAAATAGGCCATGTGTGACATTTTGCAACATATTAGGACTAGATCGCAAGGGATCCAGGGAGAGCTAGGTAACTGGATAGAGAATTGGCCATGGAATGAAGCAGAGGGTGGAAGGTTGTTTTTTGGACTGAAGGCCTGTGACTAGTGGTGTGCCTCAGGCAATCAGTGTAGGGCCCTTTGCATTTTGTGGTGGTTAGTATCAACGATTTGGATGAGAATGTACAAGGCATGATTAGCAAGCTTACAGATGACCCAAAGGTGAGTGGTTTCGTAAAAAGTGAAGAAGGATATCAAAAATTGCAGGAAGATCGTGATCAGCTGGGCTGAGAAATGGCTAATGGAATTTAAAACAGAGTTGTGCAAGATGTTACACTTTGGGAAGTCAAACCGGGGCAGGACCATAACAGTGAATGGCAGGGCTCTGGGGAGAGTTGTAGTGAAGAGACCTAGGAGTGCAAGAACACAGTTCCTTGAAAAATCACAGGTAGAAAGTGTGGATTTTACCCATCAAGAGTATTGAGTATAGAAGTTGAGAGGTTATGTTACATTTCTATAAGACATTGCTGAGGCTACATTTGGAGTAATGTTCAGTTTTGGTCATGCTGTTATAGGAAAGATGTTGTAAGCTGCAACAAGTCCAGGGAAGATTTACAATTATGTTGCCTGGTCTCCAAAGCCTGAGCTACAGGGAAAGATTGAGGAAGCTGGGACTTTATTCTTCACGCCCACGTTGGCTTTGCATACAGCCCGTCACCGCTGGCGACTCGCCAGCAGCTTCACAAGAAGGTCCAGCCACAAGGTCAGGACGCACTAATTGGCCTTATCACGGGTTATGATCAGTGAGAATGAAGGTAAAAGGGGCTTCTGGACTAAACGTGACACAAGATGTCAGGCTCAGCTAAGTGTCGTTTGTTCTTTGATTTCTGTCGTGGGACTCAGTAGATCCTACAAGGGGATTGGATAGGGTAAATCCACAGAGCCGTTACCCAGAGGTGGGGAATCAACAACCAGAGGACATAGGTTTAAGGTGAGAGGCAAAAGATTTAATAGGGACATGAGGAGCACCTTTTTTTTTTTACACACAGAGAGGTGGGTGTATGGAACATACTGCCAGAGGAGGTAGTTGAGATAGGTACCATCACTCCATTTAAGACATTTGGACAGGTACATGAATAGGATAGTTTTAGAAGGATATGGGCCAAACGCAGGCTGTTGAGACTGGTGTAGGTGGGGCATGTTGGTCAGAATAAGCATGTTGGGCTGAAGGGCCTGTTTCCACGCTGCATCACTCAATGACTCATTACATGCACATCTCTCCGAGGTATTATTAACAATGGCAGGAAAAATATAATGACTATTAGCTTCCATCTAATTAACTTTATTAAGGTAGTATACTTAACAGAGTACAACATCCCAAGTTTGTTCAAAGAAGCTTCATCAGCTACATTTTGACCCCAATGGCCAACAGAAAGATGTGTCGGATGAGAAAGGTTAGAAGAAGTTGGGGATGATGAGGTGGGGGGAGAAAGGCAAAATAAAGGAAGAGAATTCCAGAGCTTAGGGTGAAAGTAATTGAAGGCATGGTTTCAAATTGTAAAGCATTGGAAACTGAGGATGCACTAGTGCAGGGGTGGGGAACCTGCGGCCCTCCAAGCAATTAAGTGCGGCCTTTTGAATGAATCCAAATTTTGTAGAATAAATCATTTTATTATTATTAATATGTTTTGTTCATCTTTTATTATTTTTATTTTAATCTTAAAATTAACGTATTTAAAATACCAAGAAGTAAAAGAAGATTCAACAAAATAATCCTCCCCGACTGACGCCACAATTAAAACATTAATAAGTCTTGAGGTCTATTTTAACAAAATAAAGTACATTTTGAAGTATATCTAATTGAATTTTCTTGGATGTGGCCTTATTAGATTACAGGTAATTAAATGCGGCCTTTCTCCATGAAAAGGTTCCTCTCCCCTGCACTAGTGGCTGGAGCTAGAGGTGCACAGAAATCTCAGAAGGTTGTAGACTAGAGGTAGCTGAGGGCAAAGCCACAGAAGAGATTAAAAACCAGAATGTTAAGAAACAATGTATGACAGAACGTGGAACTTGCATGGGTCTTGGTCATCGTCATTTAACACCAGATACCAACATGAGGTAGACAAAAATGCTGGAGAAACTCAGCGGGTGAGGCAGCATCTATGGAGTGAAGGAATAGGCGATGTTTCAGGTCGAGACCCTTCTTCAGTCATGAGGTGATCATCTTTGGCCTATAGAGTCATACAGTGTGGAAACAGGTCCTTCGGCCCAATTTACCCATGCTGACCACCTACACTAGTCCAACCTGCTTGCGTTTGGTCCATATACCTCCAAACCTATCCTATCCATGTACCCATCTAAATGTTTCTTAAACATTGCAATAGTACCTGCCTCAACTACCTTTGACAGCTCGTTCCATACACCCACCACCCTTCGTGTGAAAACATTTTCCTCAGATTTCTAGTCATTCTTTTCCCCCACTCACAAACCCATGTCCTCTGGTTCTCAATTCCCGTACTCTGGGTAAAAGACTGTGTGCATTCATCCGATCTATTCCTCTCATGATCTTATACAGTTCCATAAGATCACCCCTCATCCTCATGCGCCCCAGGGATAAAATCCTAGCCTGCTCAACCTCTCCCTATACCCCAGGTGCTCGAGTCCTGGCAACATCCTCATAAATCCTTATGTAGGGCATTAAACCAAGGCTGTAACTTTCCTGCCAGATTCAGGTTATGGAATTCATGGCAAAATTTGAAAAGCAACTAGAGTTGACCAGCATCCTTACAAATATTCATCCTTCAGCCAAAATTGTTAAACAGCTTCTCTGGTAATGCATTAATAAGCCAAAAGGAGGATTACGACTGCTACATCCTCATAAATTGTAGAGTTTACAACAAGAATGCCGAAATTAAGGCCTCCAAATGCAACCGCACAATAGAAAAGAGAATGACGGGAGGGAAAAAGAGAAAAGCCTGTAGCTATAAAATGGAGACACAAAGAACTACAGATGCTGGAATCTTGTTTACAGCAAATAGTGTATAGACTGTTGCAAAGTCATTTCAGTAATCATGGGTCCTTGATCTTTCAAAAATCAAATTAGTGGAAAATATTTGGGGGATGACTTCACAGAATGCATTTCAGGTGGTTACATGAACAAATAGGGTGCAGGCTAAGAATACTTATGTAGTGATAGTGCAAACAGTTGATGAGTAATTGTGTTGTAAAAGATCCTCAGGGGAGAGAGATCAACCTGATAAAACTCCACCTTCAAATTTTGGAGACATAAGGTAATCAACCAGGGACACAATCTTTGAAGTTGTCTGGGTCTCCTCCACAGTCAGAGCGAGTCCCAGCGCAAAAACAGCACCTCATATTTTGCTAAGGATCTCACACCCCAGCAGTATGAATATTGACTTATCCAACTGCAAGTAACCCTTGCTTTTCCCTCTCTCTCCACAACCCCCACTTCCTAGATCTCCAGCCAGTCTGACTGTCCCCCTGATTAAATTTCATACCTGTATGCTTCCTTAGTCACCTGCTCCTTGCTAAAAATGATCTATTCTCCATCTTCCTTGAACTTTCCTTGAATCAAAGGGGACCGTCTTTGATATCTCATTTTCACACCTCACACATCCTTATCTCTCTGTCGCCCTCTCCCCTGACTCTCAGTCTGGAGAAGGGTCTTTCCTTCTATCCAGATATGCTGCCTGTCCCGCTGAGTGACTCCAGCATTTTGTGTCTATCTTTATGGTGAAAATGACAACCGTTTGTAAGTGATATTCCAAACGGCTCAATGAATAGACATTTTTTTCCAGAAATACAAACTTCACAAGCGAAGTGATGAACCTGAGGCCATCTCAGGTGATTAAAGATAGTGTTTAAATCAATAGGTTTATACCAATGCTGAAGTATATCTATGCACAGCAAAACCAAAAACTGCTGACGGGACCCAATGGCTCGAGCAGCATCTGTGGAGGCCATTTCAACAGTTTTGGGTTGTGACACTTTGAGTTGTGACCCTGCACTAATCCTGTTGCAGCCTCGAACACCGACTACCCATTTCCCTCCACAGTTGCGACATGACCCACTGAGTTCTTCCTGCTCCAGATTTCCTCATCTGCAGTCTCTTGCATCTTTATCTTTGCATCTGTTTATCTATCTTTGTGAACATGTTGTGAACTTGTTGGGCAGGAGTTTCATGTGGACTGCCAATTTGGTAATAGTGTAACATCAACACTTACTGGAACATAGTTTGGAGGAGTGGTTGAATTATTTAGCTTTCACTGTATGTACACTGTGTCTCAATGTATTTATGAAGACATTACAAAGTGGTGACGAGATATTCTCCAGTTTTTTTTTCATTGGAATTAAGAAAGTGCATTGTTGATTCTGCTGTAGCACCAAAACTGATTTTTCCACAGAGCTTTCTTGCAATCACTCATGGAATTTTTACCGACTGTAATCTCTGCATTTTTTGACAAAGGCACATCATGCAACGGTGGCATGAAATAGCGGCCTTAACATTGTTGCAATGGCCCACATATCCCTCACAGCTTAGTTGAGCCAAGAGCTTCATTGCCAAAAGGAAGGACTGCAGCATGCAAGGCGAAGGGCAAAAACAATACTAATTTGCAATTCAAAATGATGAAATAAAAGTTTGTAGTGTTTCTATGACATGAAATATTTCTCTGTACTTCGGTACACGTGACAATAAATGGAGCTGAACTGAAGTGCAAGGGCAATTTTAGTTTTGGGGCTACTGGGTGTAAACAGGCCCTTCGGCCCACTTAGTCTACACTGACCATCCATCACCTGTACTCTAGTTCTATGCTCTCCCACTTTCACATCCTACACACACTGGGGACAATTTACAAAGCCATTCACATACAAATCTGTACGTCTTTGGAGTGTGGGATGAAACTGGAGCACCCAGGGAAAACACATGCGGTCACAGGGAGAACGTACAAACTACAGACAGCACCCGTAGTTAAGATCAAACCCGGGTCTCTGGCGCTGTGGGGCAGCAACTCTAGCACTGCGCACCATGCCGTCCTCTTACTCGAAACATCTTGACTTGTCATCTAGCAATGATATATTTTTTATATTTCAATTTGATGATTGTTAATCAACACCTTCCCCAAAAGCTTTAGCCAGATACTGTTGATGAAAAGCACTGTCACACTGAAAACCTACTCTGGTTAGGTCTTATAGATATTAGCACGTGGAGCGCATAGTCCAACACAACAGAGAGCAAAAACTGCCATGCATCATGGCAACAAACTAAAAGCAGGACTAATTTAATTGGAAAGAGTTGGCAAGAGAGCTGAAGCTAATCTGGAAGAATGTTTTCAGCACTGATGTTACAAAGCCACTTCTTGATGCATCAAGTTTAGTTTAGTTTAGAGATACAGCATGGAAACAGGCCCTTCGGCCCACACGAGCCTGCAAACCCTGCATATTTACACTACCCTACACACACTAGGGACAATTTACATTTATACCAAGCCAATTAACCTACAAGCCTGTACGTCTTTGGAGAGTGAGAAGAAAACCAAAGATCTCAGAGAAAACCCACGGTCACGTATAAACTCCATACAGACAGCACCCGTAGTTTGAATCAAACCCGTGTCTCTGACGCTGAAAGCGCTGTAAGGCACCAACTCTACCACTGCGCCACCGTGAAGCCCATAAGAGCCAAGAATGTTTTATTGCCATATGTACTGATTGCAGAACCACAAAATTCCTTCTTATTGCAACTTAACAGGCCAGTAGGTGCAATAACATAGAGATAATATATAATAATCAAAATACAATAAATTAATAACTGCAATATTAGGTAACCGTAATAGTACAAATAACGTATGTCTTTAGAAGATCATAGTTGTTAAGGTTAATATTGTGCAGTGGTCTAGAGTTTGATGGTTGCTAGGTAGAACCTGTTCTTGAGCATGATGCCTCGTTTTTCAGCCTCCTGTATCTCCTCCCCGATGGTAGCAGCAAGATGGGAGCGTGGGAGGTGATGTGTTTCCTTAATGGCATTAACTGCCTTTTTAGTGGCTATGCCTCCAGTAGATCCCCTTGATAATGGGGAGGTCAATACATTAACCAGGCAATGTGCACCACCCTCTGGAATTTTCCATGTTCCTGGGCATTCGAGTTGCCAAAACAGTCAGTGTACTCTCCACTGCACACCTATATGCACACCGCCCTGTACAGATTTTCAAAGATATACACGCCCAGGAACTTTAGTTTAGTTTCGATATACAGCATGGAAACTGGCCCTTCGGCCCAACGAGTCCACGGCGACCAGCGATCACCTGCATACTAGCACTATCCTACAGACTAGGGATTACTTTTTTTACGGAAGCCAATTAATCTACAAACCTGCACATCCTTGGAATGCAAGAGGAAACCGGAGCACCCAGAGAAAACCCACGCGGACACAGGGAGAACATACAAACTCTCTAGAGACAGCACCCGCAGTCAAGATCGAACACGGATCCCTGGCGCTATAAGGCAGCAACTCTACCGTGCTGCCCCAACAGCTAACTTGTAGCTGTTAGCCCACCGCCCCTTTGATGAAAACAGGTTTGTGAATCCCCAGCTTTGCTGTCCAAAAGACAGTCCCTTGTTCTTACTAACGCTGAGAGCAAGATTATTATTCTTGCATCATTCGATCAAATTTTCAATCTCTCTCATATACTCATCATTACTCATTATTCATCCAACGATGATGGTATCGTCGGCAAATTTAAAGATGCCACTGGAGCAGTGTCTGACTACACAGTTGTGAATATAATTGTGAGAGGAGAGCATGCTGCCCTGAGGTGTTCTTGTGTTGAGGTTAGTCAGGAGGAAGCCTCATTGCAATTCCTACTGATCGAGTTCTGCCGATGAGGAAGCCGAGGATCCAATTACACAGGGATGAGCAGAGAACCTGTTCTCTGTGTTTTAAGATAAGCTAGGAAGGGTTGCTGGCATTGAACACCAAGCTGTGGTTGGTGTTCAGCGGAGGATGTATTCTTATTGTCCAAGTGCTCCAGTGCAGAGTGGAGAGCCAGCGAGATCTGTTGTGATGGGAGGCAAATTTTAGTATGTCCAGGTCCTCTACTTCTTGAGAAGATTGTTTAAATGTCTGGAGGTGTACAGTGGAGGCAATATTGACTAGTTGCATCACGGCCTTGTTCGACAAATTGAATGCCCAGGAACGAAGAAGACTGCAAAAAGTTGTGAACACTGCCCACGTGTATATATACACACACACACATATATACGCACACACACATATATATATACCCACATACATATATATACACACACACCCATATATATATATATATATATATATATATATATATATATATATATATACACATACACACACACATATGAATATACGTATATATACACAAACACTGAACTTTTTTTGTTAACATCTTGTTAACAGTAAACATTTCAGGCTTGAGGTCAGTATTGAATTACATACAAATTGTGAAAAAGTACTTGAAACCAAGAAAGCCCACCACTTTTTAACCATGCAGATCCTTTACCATGAGATGATCCCATAGCACTGCCTGCTCCAGTGGTATCTCAAATGGAAATATGGGAAACCCTTCCTCACAGTAGAAGCTAACGCTTGACAGGAGCTTCACATTGAACACCACCACAAATGCCCTTATGCAGACACCGCATGCGCTGATGTTGAAGCAAAAATGTATGATCCATGCATTCCGTGTATATTTTTGAGTCACCGACTGTGTCTGAAATGACAGACGAGACCCAGCGAGGTTAAGCGTTGAAGAGGATCTATGAATTATCATCGAAAGGATAAAGACAGAATTTGACCAGAGCACAGAGGCAGAATTGAAACTCTGCCACAATGGTCACAATGTTAGCAGGGCTGCAATGTGTGGATTACAGTGGTGGACCTACTACTCCGAGAGAAAGGTCAGCAGCCAAACTTCATATAGAAACATCGACCGTCCTTTTGACTCCACCGAGTCTGAAGTAGAGTCCCGACCAGAAATGTCAGCGGACCCTTGCTCCATAGATACAGCCTCACTTGCTAAGTCCCTCCCGCACTTTGTGTTCCCCTCAACATTCCAGCGTCTGCAGGTCCTCATGCTTCCTTTGTCTGCACTGATGCGTTTGACTCACTGAGATCTTCAAGAAGCTTATTCTTTGGTCCAGATTCCTGCATCTGCTGTCTCCTGTGTCACCTTCATGCGGAATCCACAGGAAGCCTACCTGAACATGCAATCTCTGCGGCTATAGTTGTGTTGCTTTAAGCCTGTGTTTTATATGGTCTTCCGTTGCCACCCTCACTCACTCACAGAAGCTTCCAGACATTCAGTTTGGAGAAGCCACCGGAATAAACTGTCAATAGACACAAAATGCTGGAGTAACAGATAGCGTCTCTGGAGAGAAGGAATGGGTGACGTATCGGGTCGGGACCCTTCTTCAAACTGATGATAAATCATAACTAATAACTAATAAACATTTTTGATGACCTCCTGGATCATAGAACAAGCATTGAACAGTACAGCACACGATCAGGCCCTTCATTCCAGTGGTCGTGCCAAACATAATGCCAATTAAATTAATCTCTCCTTAGCCTGCACGTGATCCATATCCCTCCATATCCATGTGCCTATGCAGAAGTCTCACGAGTCAATTTTCGTATCTGCCTCCTCCATCACCCCTGGTAGCATGTTCCGGGCATCCACCACTCATTGTGTAAAAACACTTGCCCTGCATGAGTCCCTTAAACCTTGCCCCTCTCACATTACATGCTTGATTTTGTCTGACACTTTGCATTGCAGCCAAACAGAATAATATGGGCAACAAAGATGTGAGGATGCGAAGGCTCAGACTAACATGAGATTTGAAACATTACGACTAAAGTACACCAAGTTCATGGTGCCGATCTCAGTATAAACAAGTAGGAAATTTAATGAGACAAAACCAGACTCACTGGAAAAATAGCTTGTTATGACAAGACCCAGGAAATGCTGAGTGCATATTTGGAGGTGGGGAGAAATATGTTCCATACTATCAACATTGAAGATATCAGTCAACAAACGCCCTTATCTGTGGTGTGTCTGAACCTGTAAATTTGGGAACGTATATTATACTTTTATTCCATTTAAGGGGAAAAGGGTAATGGGCCTGTCCCACTTAGGCGATTTTTTTAGGCAACTACAGGGAACTAGTTTGTCGCCACATGTTCGCCGGGAGTAGTCTCCTCAGCCGCGTAGCATCTTTCTGGTCACCGCTAAATTTTCAACATGTTGAAGATTTTTCGGCGACCGTGGGTTTGACGCCAATGAGCGTAGCTTGACTTCTCCTGACGTCAGTACTGTCGTAGGTTGCCGCCTAGATGACGTGCTTTGTCGCCGGTTTTTTGGCTGATCTGCTACGACTAGGACAGTCGTCGGCAGTTGCCAAAAAACAAAAATCGCCAAGTGCGACAGGCCCTTAATGGTTTTGGTGAATCTTGGTGACTGCATTCAGAGAATTAAAATAGCACATAAAGCAATGGCAAAAGAAGCTTTGCTTACTGACAAAGATCTCAAATCATTAGCGTAAATATAGGATTTGCTAAAAATGTCCAAATAAAATCTGCAGCTTGATAAGACTTTGGTTAGGCTGCATTTGGAGTATTCCATGCAGTTCTGGCCTCCCCATTTCAGGCTTTGGATAGAGTACAGAGGAGCTGTACCAGAAATCTACCCAAATTAGAGAGTTTGAGCTACAAGGAGCAGTTGGACAAAGTTGGATTCTTTTCTCCAGAAAGTCAGAGGTTGGGGGGGAGATTACATAGAAGTATATAAAATTATGAGTGGCACAGACAGGGTAGACAGTCAGAACCTTTAACCCAGGGTGGAAATGTCCAACACTGGAGGGCATAGTTACAAGGTGAGGGAGGGGGGGAGTTTAATGGAGAAGTGAGGGGAAGTTTTTTTACACAGAAAGTGGTGGGAGACGTGGAATGTACTGCCAGGGTTGGTGGTGGAAGCAGATACAATAGGGGCGTTTAAGATGCTTTTAGATAGGCACACGGAAGTGAAAGAAATAGAGGGGATATGGATCATGTAGATGAGATCAGTTTATCTCATGTTAGAACATAAAACATAAAATAACAGTACAGTACAAGAACGTGCCCTTCGGCCCACAATGCTTATGTCGACATTAACAACGTGGCTTAATGAATCTTTTCAGAGTGTTTTGAAAATTGAATGACAATTGCTTCATACTGATCACGAGTCACGCAAAATAGATTGAAATGAATCACAGCATCACTGAATGCACTGGGTCTCCACATCTTGGTTTACATGAAGAGCATATTTCCCGCAATAGCGATAACTTTCCGCCCACTGTTCCCAAATGTTACAAAATGGAGGGAACCCTTCAATCATATAATGAGGCTCCAACTGGAACAACCAAAAGAACAATCAAAATAGTTAAGGAAGCTCGCAAGAAATACGTTGAGAGGTATTCAAAACGCAGCAAGATTAGCCAATTTAAACAAGTCTGTACACCATCAAAGATTAATAACATACTTAAGTTTTACTCAACTAAATTGCCTTCTAATAACGAATAGATGCAGTTGAGTTGAAAAGGTGAAACTAATGAGAAAAAAAAATGGGAGGTTTAGTTCAGAGATACAGCGCGGAGACAGGCCCTTCAGCCCACCGAGTCCACACCGACCAGCGATACCCACACATCCTACACACACTAGTGACAATTTTACATTTATACCAAGGCAATCAACCTACACGTCTTGGGACCGTAGGAGTAAACCGCTGATCTCGGAGATAACAGTAAAGCTGCTGCCTCACAGCACCAGTGACTGGGTTTTAATCCTGTCCTTAGGTGCTGCCTGTGTGGAGTTTGCATGTTCTACCCGCAGTGACGTGCTTCCTCCAGTTTTTACAGTTTTCTCATATGTGTAGGTTGCTAGATTAATTGGCCTGTCTATTTCTGCAACTGCATAAGCAGTGGTAGAAACCGGGGGGAGTTGAGGGGAATGTGGTGAGAATGAATGTGGTATTAGTGCATGTAAATATTTACTACAGAGTCCTTGGAAGGAAGGGCCTTTTCCCATACTCTTTTTATGTCTCTATGAGTTCAAAAATACTTTGAAAACTAGTCACTCGACCAGATTCCAATTAACTGAAAAAGTTAGTTATCATCCTGTGAAATGTGTGTCCCCTGACCATTCCCACACTGACCTCTCTGTCCTGGACCTCCTCCATTGTCAGAGTGAGGCCATATGCAAATTGCAGGAACAGCATCTCATATTTTGCTTGGGCACCTTACAATCCAGCGGTATGCATATTGATTCCTCGAATTTCAAGTAACCCTAGCATTCCCTCTTCCTCCACCTCGCCTCCACCCTGGTGGTCCTGCCAGTTCCACTGTTTGCATCCATCGTTATCACCTCTTCCACAGCCAACAATGGACCATTGTGGGTTCCATCTTTCCTTGGTAATCGGTACTGTTGATATCCCACTGTTGATATCCCATCATTATGACCTCTTCCACAGCCAACAATGGACCATTGTGGGCTCCATCTTTCCTTGGTCATCGGTACTGTTGATATCCCACTGTTGATATCCCATCGTTATGACCTCTTCCACAGCCAACAATGGACCATTGTGGGCTCCATCTTTCCTTGGTCATCGGTACTGTTGATATCCCACTGTTGATATCCCATCGTTATGACCTCTTCCACAGCCAACAATGGACCATTGTGGGCTCCATCTTTCCTTGGTCATCGGTACCGGCTCCAATTTGTTCAGAACCTTTTCGTACCTCTAGTTTCCCTCTCCCCTGACGCTCAGTCTGAGGAAAGGTCTCGACCCAAAACATCACCTATTCCTGCTCTACAGAAATGTTGCCTGTCCCACTGAGTTACTCCAGCACTTTGTGTCTATCTTCGGTCCTGATTTAATACTGGTGTCTAAATGTTGAAAGTGAAAGTGTGTTAACACAAATAATTCTCTTTAAAAAGAGAAGTTGTACAGCGATTCAACGCATAGGCATTTTGTCTGTGTCCATGACGTGAATGCCCCATGATCTGAGAGAATCGTGGTGACCTTCAGTGTCAGAATGACATTGGCTGGAACTCCACCCATGTTGGGAGCATAAAGAATGCAAATTTATATAGATTCAATATTTGGCATGTAAATAAACAGCAACTTGTGTTGATGTACATAAATTGTGGCTCAATACATTCGTGAAGCCTGGGAATTCAGAGATCTTGCAGCTCTACAACACTTAACCAGAATACTAATAATGCTGAGTAGTAGCATCAGTAGCAACAAAACAGGTGCAACTTCTGCAACTATGTAAAAATAAACATGCAAGATGCAGAGGTAATGACAGGAGATCAGAGAGATGGAAAGGACATTAAATATATTTTGTATGCTTCTTTACTGTCGAAGATTATAAAAATGTAGCAAAGATGGAGAAGAACAGGACAATTGCCCTTGAGGAAAAGAAAGGAGTCAGTATCACAGAAACCCGTCTTCAACTAGTTTGATTTAGTCCACATGGTATCAAGAACAACTGGGCAGCACGGTGGCGCAGCGGTAGAGTTGCTGCCTTACAGCGCCAGAGACCTGGGTTCAATCCTGACTATGGGTGCTGTCTGCACAAATCCCCAAAGGTCATCTCGTGAATATATATAGTGCACCTTTCTGTTGTTTGTCCGGAGTTTGTACGTTCTCCCCGTGACCAGCTTGTGTTTTCTCTGGGTGCTCCACATTCCTCCCACACTCTATTAAGGGCCTGTCCTACTTGGGCGTTATTTGTGCATCATTTACGACATTATTTACGCGTCACGACGCGCATAGCGTGCATTGAGTGCGAATGGCGCGTGGCGGCGTGGGCAGTGCCGCGCGGTGTCCCAGGATTTTGGGATTCTCAAAACCCTCGCGCGCCACCTGCGTTACGCGCTAATGACGTCCAGGTGGGACAGGCCCCTTAAAGTGCAGGTTTGTAGGTTAATTGTGTATTGTCCCCAGTGTGTTGAATAGTGCTAGTGAATGGGGTGATCGCCGGTCAGCATGGACTCAGTGAGTTGAAGGACTTGTTTCCACGTTGTATCTCTAAAGTCTAAAGTCAAAATCCGAAGCATTAATTTCCTTCGCAACCAGTGCACAGCAGTTGAAATGTATATCAGAGACAAAGAGCACAGAAATGTGCCTCGCAGTCCAACACATCCATCCTGACTTATTTTGCCCATCTAATCTCATTTGCCCACATTAAACTAATTCAACAACATCTTTTTAAGCTAACTGACGCAGCTACAAATAGTGGCATCCAAGATGCTTTTTAGATAGGCACGTAAATATGCAAGGAATGGAGGGAGGGATATGGATCATGTACTGGTAGATGATATAGGTTTATCATGGCATCATGTTCGGCATGGAAATTGTGGCTGAAGGGCCTGTTCCTGTGCAATACTGTTCTGCAGTACTATCTCCTATTACCTCTGCCACCAAGAACAAAAATAGTAGGCGCCCACAACACCACTGCATATCGCACACCTCCATGACTCGGAAGAACACTGCCTTTCTTTCATCATCAGTGCATCAGATATCCTGTAATTCCCTGCCCAATGGCATCATGGTGAATCTTCACCTGTGCTTCCCGAATCATCTTCTCTGGGGCAATAAAAGCTGGCCTTAACAGTGATGCCCAGATTTTAAAAAATGATAAAGCAGTGAAACACCTAGAGATAATAAAAGGTCAAAAACCAGATAAATCCTAACACCAGATACCTCATATTCCAAGATTTGAAATGGATGCATGTGTGATGTTATTCTAAAGTCTTAGACAATAGGAGCAGGAGTAGTCCATTCAGTCCTTCGAGCCAGCACCGCCATTCAATGTGATCATGGCTGATCATCCCCAATCAGGACCCCACTCCTGCCTTCTCCCCATATCCCCTGACTCCGCTATCTTTAAGTACTGATTGGGGATGATCAGTCATGATCACATTGAATGGTGGTGCTGGCTCGAAGGGCTGAATGGCCTACTCCTGCACCTATTGTCTAGCCTATCTAGCTCTCTCTTGAAAGTATCCAGAGAACCAGTCTCCACCGCCCTCCGAGGCAGAGAATTTCACAGACTCACAACTCTCTGTGTGAAGAAGACCGTCTTCTCAATTCTGGAACAGTCCCAGTACATTTAAACGGTGAAAGTTTAACACCTCTATTCAGAAAGGGAGAAGAAAAATAAGGAACTATCAACCATTAGCGCAAAATGCAGCAATTTATCTTGAAAGACATAGCAGCAGAACACTTAGGAAATCAAATCTGATTTGGGCAGTTAACATAACAGAAAGGGATAAAAGTACAGATTTGTGTGGATGTATTTAGCAGAGTAACTAAGAGGGGTATCAATGGGTGTTGAATGCATCCTCAATAAGGATTGTAACATAGTTGTATAGTAGTTTATTAAGGATATTTGTTTGTATCGTATTATGGTGTTGGGTTCTGGTTTGTTTTATTGTAGTATCATACTATTTTTTAATAATTAAATAATGTTTTTGTTTTTTAAAAAGAGGGGTATTGTTCAACAGGTCGATGGTTGGGGGGCCGGGGGGGGGGGGGGTTTGGGGAACTTACAAATCTGTAGGGATGGAGGATTAGTTAAAAGCAATAAAGCACAGTAGGGTAATATTGCGCACTTGAGGTAGAAAATTAACAACAACGTACCAGAGGGATCATCCATGGTTCTGTTGTTAATTATAGTTATTAATAATTAATGAACAGTAGTTATTAATTAAAGTAATAAAGTGATATATCAGTTTATCAATAAAATGAAACTAATTAAACTGAGCGGTGGATGCAAAGGAATATGGACAGGTTAAGGAAGTGGACAAGCTGGTGGATGAGAGTGTAATTAAATAGCATTACAGCACTTTGGATGAATAGAAGCAGAAATTCAACAGTGAGAAACTAGGAACAGTTCACAAACAGGCAAAGTTCATGAGTAACTTCAAATTTCATTATTCATTAGATGCTGAATAAAAACAAGTTACAGGAAATACTAGGAAGGCAAAACATCCATTGGTCTTTGTTGAAAGATGTTGCATTTAAAAGTACGAAGCCCTAGTGCAATTGTACAGCACTTTGGTGATAACTGACTTGAGGAATATGTGCAATTTATCATCTTGCTTACAGAAGGGTGCATGGTACATATTCATGAATTCGCAGACAACACCCATGGTCAGGATCGAACTTGGGTCTCTGATGCTGTAAGGCAGCAACTCTACCCCTGTGCTACCGTGGCGTGCTTCAACAAGGTCTCGTAAACAGTTATAACAAAGGACTTCCTTTCTTGATTGCTCAGATGTGATGTTAAATCAATGCCCTACCTCTCCTCTCCTGTGGATATAGAGCACAATATCCAATTTCAGAGCAATGGAATAGTTGTTAATGTTGGGTCCAGCTAATTATCCTCCAATCACTATCTAAAAAGAGATGAACATTGTCATATCACTGAAAACAGATCCTGCTGTTGATCAAAAAAAAAGTGGCTCAATAGCATGGAGACGCTAGAAACTGCAGATGCTAGATTCTTGAGAAAAACTCAAAGTGCTGAAGGAACTCAGCAGTTCAGGCAGCATCTGTGGAGGGAATAGACAAAAAAAGTTTGTTTGAAACGACAGGCTGAAGAAAACTCACAAACCTAAACGTTGTCCTTCCATTTCCACCACAAATGCTGCCTGACCTGCTGAGTTCCACCACCACTTTGTGTTTAGCTAAATATCAGGATTGAAAAGAGGAAACAAATCCACCTACTTGTCAAGAAAAACAGGGACGACTTAGTAAAGTACTTTACTGACTGTAAATGCCCTTTGTGACATTGAAGAGGTGGATCAACATGAGACAAAACCTTGCCATCTGTCCTTGGAGGGCTGGAACATGTACGAAATGTAGATGGAGAACTATGACTTAGAAACATAGAAACATAGAAATTAGGTGCAGGAGTAGGCCAATCAGCCCTTCGAGCCTGCACCGCCATTCAATATGATCATGGCTGATCATCCAACTCAGTATCCCGAACCTGCCTTCTCTCCATACCCTCTGATCCCCTTAGCCACAAGGGCCACATATAACTCCCTCTTAAATATAACTTAGTTTAGTTTATTGTCACGTGTACCGAGGTACGGCAAAAAGCTATTTTTTGCACGCTAACCAGTCAGCGGAAAGGCTATCCATAATTACAGTCCAGCTGTCCACAGTGTGCAGATACAGGATAAAGAGAATAATGTTTGCTGCAAGATAAAGTGCAGCTAAAGATAGTCCAAGGGTCTCCAATGAGGTAGATAGTAGCTCAGGAATGCTCTCTTGTCAGTAGTAGGATGGTTCAGTTGCCTGATAACACACAGTTGGATTCGCTGCCTCACAGCACAGAGATACACTTAGTCATACAGCACGAAAACGGGCCCTTTGACCTAACTTGCTTATGCCGACCAAGTTGCCCCATCTCCAATAGCCTCACTTGCCCATGTTTGGCCCATATCCCTCCGAACCTTCCCAATCCATGCTCCTGTCCAAATTTCTGCTTGCCATTTAGTTACTTCCTGCCTGCCACCTACTAATTATATGCTTTGGACCTTACCATTCTCAGGGTTAAATGTAATAGTGAGAAAGGGTGGAATCGGACTCCACTCTGTAATTACATAGCAGACAGGAGTTTTTGTGACTGAGACAAAATACGGCTCATTTCTCAGTCTGCCCAAACAAAACTGCCCCAGTCCACAGAGATGCAGCCACAACATTTATCACGAGAAGGAAGCTCTTGCAAAACGAGCACTAAATTCTATTTGCCCACATCACAGCTTCCCACGAACTATCCTCAGAAACTAATGCTTTCCAGGTGATTCACACCACATGCTATGCACCTCACTTTAACCCAGCCTAACGTCAGCAGAACAGGTTCTGAGTAACAACCAAGTTCATTTCCTGCCACACCCTTGAGGTGATACAACAACAAGGTACTTCCATTGAATTGTGATAAAGAAAATACTCAGGACAAAATATTTTACAGTGCCTTCTAAATTGTGAAAGATCCCAAGGCACTTCACAACTGTGCTAACCTAAAATCTAAAAGGGTGGCACAATGGCGCAGCAGTAGTGTTGCTGACTTACAGCACCAGAGACCCGGATTCGATCCTGACTATGGGTGCTCTCTGTACGGAGTTTGTGCGTTCTCCCTATGACTGCATGGATTTTCCCTGGGTGCTCCTTTTTTCCCCCCCCACACTTCCAAAATGTACAGGTTTGTAGATTAATCGGCTTCTGTACATTGTCCCTAGTGTGCGGGATAGTGCTAGTGCATGGAGTGATCGCTGGTCGGCGTGGACTCAGTGGGCTGAAGGGCCTGTTTCCACACTGTATCTCGACAGTCTAATGCAAGAACATAATGGGAGGGTTAAGGGACTGATCCATTAACCAAAGAGCAAAGGGAGAAGGTGATATGGCAAGACTTTGGGAGAGTACTCCAGTAGCTATGGTGTAACTGCTAATGGTGCATCAATTAAATATGAAGATGAATGTGGCCAGGAGTGGAGGAAAGCAAAATCGTGGAGAGTGGTGTGTGTAGAAGAACTTGATAGAGAGGGACGTAGGCACAAAGTGTTTTGGCCAGAATTTAAAGATTAATCTACCGCTGGACCATAATTCATTGCACTCACTCGGTGAGCACAGGGTGGTGGGCGGATGGGACTTAGTGAGTTACAGCACTGTCAGCAGTCGGTGCCACGTTAATCCTCACTAGCAGGTGACAGGGCAAATAGCCGTTGCTGCAGTTTCAGCAGTGTTTGGCAACAAACATCAGGATACTGGAGAGAAATCCCACCGCCCTCTATTGTGCAGTAGCCTAGGAATACCTGACTTGCCCATGACTAAGAAAAGAGACATTCAGCAAACGTGCAGCATCTCATTATATTCAAAAATACATGAGAATCATGGGATGTACACAATCATGAAGGAATAGATGATAGCACAGAGACCCTTGCCCAGAGTAGGGGAATTGTAAACCACAGGACATACAGTAGGTTTAATATGAGGGAGGGAAACATTTAATAGGAACCTGCAGGGTAAATTTTTTCACACTAAGGGTGGTGGGTGTATGGAACGAGCTGCTGGAAGAGGTACTTGTGGCAGGGACTATTGCATTGTTTAAGATACATTTGGACAGGTACATGGATAGGATGGGTTTAGAGGAATATGGGCCCAACACAGGCAGTTGGGAGTTGTGTAGACATGTTGGTCAGTGTGGGCAAGCTGGGCTGAAAAGGTCTGTTTCCACACTGTATGACTCTATGACTACTTATCTATGGTGAAAGTGTATTTAGGATGACTAACAGATCCTTCTCTCATGCACTATCCAGTTTTCTCTTTAAAAGGTACAACCTCTAGGCTGTGTTTATTTGGTCAACAATGGGCCAATGGAAAAGGTCCAAGTGTAGGTTACAACACAACATTGTTAATGCAAATAAACCAGAATAAGTGCTGCCATTCCAAATGGCGGTAAGTCAAGGGAACATGCAACATTCAAATGTAAATGCACAAACAAATCTGTATCTCCCATTTGTATGGTACAATGGTGCGTATTTGTCACGTATGCAACTGCACAGTAAAATTAATTTTGCAGATATTACACATGTTGGCGGCGCCATTTTTGGCGCCATTATTCAAAGTCCAAAGTTCGGTCAGCCCGCGCACTCGATGTACTGGATCAGTTCCCATGAACCAACGTCCCTCACCTCTCCTCATCCGGCCATCTTTGTGTCCCTGGGCCGCCTCCTGCAGCTGACCTGAAGGCGCTGGAGGCATTACCCCGGGTTGACCCTCCTATCAGACCTTGCCTCTCGCGTCCGACATCTCCTGTTCCATCCCAGTTGCACCAACCGATGACGCTTTGATCGGGTTCCTGGTCTCGCCAACCGACAATGTATTGTGGAATTGGAGGAGCTTGAGATGTTATAATCAAAACTGCTCTCTTTCTTCACTGAAGTACATTCTCCATTATGCAATTAGATAAAATAGGAGAGTGGGTCTCCTTCACTGCCCCATCTCTTGATAGGAATGTGAGTAGTTTTTCTCTATCAGGAAACTTACCATGCAGGTTTACCATAATTGATACCTGGGCTTTGTGCACCCATAGATTAAACTGCTTGTTATCTCTTAAGTATTTAAGTTTAAGAAGTGATTTAAATCTAAACTGATTCTTAGAAATTATTTTATTTCCCAGGGCACCACTGGAACAATGGATATAATCTTAAAGTGAGCTGATAATGGGCAGGGCACCAAATGCTTAGGCAAAGACCTAAGCCTTTAAGGAGCATTATAAAGAGTTGCAGTGAGATTTGAAAAGCCAAGCTCAGACATGGCAGATAAAAGTCTCCAAAGACTTGATTGGCCATATGACCTCTCTGGCCAACATAATACACATCTAATGTGTATTATGTTGAAATTGGCTTTTGATTTTTTAATTTTTGTATGCACATATATGTTATGTATATGTGTATGTGTGTATATGTATGTATATATATGTATTTATATATAATTTTCCTTTGATTTATTCATTTTTTCTTCTCTTTTTTTAAAATCGTTCAAAATAAAGATATCATTCATTCATAATTCCGTATAACATGACCACGGGTGATGGGGTCTACAAAATGGCGGCGGCGCGGGTGCATCGGCAAACTTTACATCTCCCTACTTCTTGTTTTGAGTCTGCTCACCAGGAGCAGTCTCTCCATCACTCACTATCGCCGGCAGGAACTTTAAATCTCGGTTCCTGCGGCTCTAGCGTTCCCCCGGTCGACTTTCCAGACGAACTCCGGCTCCCTCCTGCACTCACCTTCACCACGGAGCTGCGGGGCAGCGGATCCGCGGAACAGATCTGCGGAGATCGGGACGGCGAATCTGCGGAGCTGCGGGGCGGTAGACCGGAGGACCGCACCAAGTCGGCCCGGGCATCTGGAGGCGCACACAGACGGCAACGGGCCCAAAAACATCACCGTGGATCTCGAGGTGGGTTGAAGGCAAGGTTGGAGCGAGCCCCACACAGGCCATCCATCCCTAGCCTTTTCCTTGCCAACGTCCGTTCCCTGGCAAACAAGATGGACGACCTCCGTCTTCTGATTGCCTCCTACAACTGGATCAAGGATTGCAGCATCCTGATCCTCACCGAAACCTGGCTGAACTCTGATGTTCCCGCCAGCGTCATTGAGCTAGCGGGACGACACATACTCCAAGCGGACAGAACATCTGACTCCGGTAAGACCAGAGGTGTGGGTCTGTGCATGTATGTAAACAAAGCATGGTGCACAGACACTACCATCATTGAGAGTCACTGCTCAGACAACCTTGAGTTCCTCTTGGTTAAGTGCAGACAGTTCTATCTGCCCAGAGAGTTTACCTCCACTGTTGTGACTGCAGCCTATATTCCTCCTGATGCTAATGCCAAGCTTGCAATGAAAGAACTGCATATTGCCATGAGCAAACAACTGACCCTCAATCCAGACGCAGCCTTCATTGTTGCGGGTGACTTCAATCACTCCAACCTGAAGACTGTACTCCCCAAATTCCACCAACAGGTCTCCTTCGCCACTAGAGAAGACAAGACACTGGACAAAGTCTATACCAACATGGCTGAAGCGTACAAAGCCATCCCCCTCCTTCCCCCACCTTGGTCAGTCTGATCACTTATCATTGTTCCTGCTCCTTAAGTTCCTACTCTCCACTCATCAGACGCGTTAAACCCACAGTGAGGACAGTCAAGGTTTGGTCAGATGAAGCGGACTCCACACTCCAGCAGCGTTTTGGTAACACTGACTGGGATACGTTTGCAGCTCAGGCCACCCTTGACTCCCACACTGACATTGACACCTATACTTCCTCCGTTCTGGACTTCATCAACTCCTCCATCAACAGTGTCACCACTCTCAAACAAATCACCACATACCCGAATCAGAAGCCATGGATGAACAGCGCGGTCAGGCTACTGCTGAAAGCACGGGACTCGGCTTTCAGGTCAGGCGATGCCCGTGCCTATAGTTCATCGAGGGCCAATCTGAAGAGGGGCATCAAGAACGGCAAACATAGATACAAGCTGCGGATCGAGGAGCACTTCAACAGCAACTCCGACCCCCGACGCATGTGGCATGGCATCCAGGCCATCACTGACTACAGAACCACCAACTCCACCCCCACTTCCAGTGACGCATCCTTCCTCGAGGAACTCAATCACTTTTATGGCCGCTTCGAGAGGGACAACCAAGAGTTGGCCATCAAGGCTGGGCTCCCTGATGACCACCAGCCCCTCACACTCAACCCCTACGACGTGCACATGGCACTGAGTAGGATCAATGTACGTAAGGCTGCCGGCCCTGACGGCATCCCCGGGCGCGTCCTCAGGACCTGTGCTGCACAGCTAACAGACGTCTGGACTGACATCTTCAACCTGTCACTTGCCCAGGCAGTTGTCCCCACGTGCCTTAAAACTACCTCCATCGTGTCAGTGCCAAAACACTCCACTGCGGCGAGTCTCAAAGACTTCCGCCCAGTTGCACTCACCCCTATCATAGCCAAGTGCTTTGAAAGGCTGGTCATGGCACACCTCAAATGCTGCCTACCTCCCACTCTGGACCCCTACCAGTTTGCATACCGTAAGAACAGGAGCACGGAGGATGCCATCTCAACGGCACTCCACTTTGCCCTCTCCCACCTCGACAACAGAAACACTTATGTGAGAATGCTGTTCATCGACTACAGCTCAGCATTCAACACCACTATCCCCCCTAAATTGATCGCCAAACTCGATGCCCTGGGCATCAACCCCTCCCTCTGCAATTGGTTACTGGACTTTCTAACCAACAGACCGCAGTCTGTCAGGTTGGATAACCATTCCTCATCTACCCTCACCCTGAACACTGGCGTACCCCAGGGCTGCGTGCTGAGCCCCCTCCTCTACTCCCTTTCACCTACAACTGCATACCTGTACATGGTACCAACACCATCATCAAGTATGCAGATAACACAACAGTGATTGACCTCATCAGCGACAACGATGAATCAGCCTACAGGGAGGAGGTTCAGCTCCTAACAGCATGGTGTGCCGACAATAACCATGGCCCTCAACTACAAGAAGACCAAGGAGCTCATTGTGAACTTCAGGAGATCGAGAGGCTGCACGCACACCCCCATCCGTATCAATGGGACGGAGGTGGAACGTGTCTCCAGCTTCAGGTTGCTGGGGGTCAACATCTCCGATGACCTCTCCTGGACTCACACCACATCCTCACTGATCAAGAAGGCTCACCAGCATCTCTTCTTCCTGAGGAGACTTAAGAAGGTCCACCTGTCTCCCCAGATTCTGGTGAACTTCTACCGCTGCACCATCGAGAGTATCCTTACCAACTGCATCACAGTATGGTATGGTAACTGCTCTGTCGCCGACCGGAAGGCTCTGCAGAGGGTGGTGAAGATCGCCCAATGCATCACAGGCTCCTCACTCCCCTCCATTGAGTTTGTCCATAGGAAACGATGCCTGCGCAGGGCGCACAGCATCGCCAGGGACAGCTCACACCCCAACCATAGACTGTTTACCCTCTTCCCATCCGGGAGACGCTACAGGTCCCTCCACTGCCGCACCAGCAGGCTCAAGAGCAGCTTCTTCCCTGCGGCTGTCACACTTCTCAACGCTGCACCTCAATGACTGCCTGTCTCATCCCCTCCTCCACCCCCCCCCCCCACCACCCCCGGACACTGTATATGTATAGACGAATATTAACTCATGCTACTGCGCTATTACTTGTTCATTCGTAAGTTCGCCCTTCGGGGATACCAACTGCATTTCGTTGTCTCTGCATTGTACACTGCACAATGACAATAAAGATTGAATTGAATTGAATTGAGATAATTGGGAATGGGAATATGTAAGAATCCAGAATTGAAATAAAATCCAAGTTCTGGGGCTGCAGAGAGCTACAGCAATATGAGAGGGAGAAGCCATCAACTAATCTGGAAAGGATGTTTTTTCATCTGAGGCTCCAGTAAGGCAGGGACCCTTAGACCAAGGTACATGCAATACAAAAAGGGACAGTCTGAAGATTTGCTTGGGTCCTGTCTGTGACTTATCGGCATCTGCATCATTGATACAGATTCTATGCATTGACATCTTGTCGATAGCGGAACTTGGCAGGCACATTTCTTACATCGTAACACAAACCCGATTTCAAACACTGCAAGAAGCATGTTTATAGATTGTGAAAATTGAACCATTTTCACTGAATATTTGTTCCCTGCAAGAAAAATTACCAATGTACACATGGAAAACTATATTTTCAAGGCAATGTGAATCACTTTGCAAATCTGCTGCCATATTTTTCAGGTATGCAACGTCTAGGCTCGATGGTCTGGAAAGCACAAGTGTGTGGAGAGTCTGAAGAAGGGTCTCAACCCGAAAAGTCAACCATTCCTTCCATATATAGAGATGCTGCCTGTCCCGCTGAGTCACTCCAGCATTTTGTGTCCATCTTTCTTGAGAGAACATCTTGTCCTTTCTTTACTGCATGTTTTTTTAGCTTTACAAACAATAAAGACACAAATATATGGTACTTTATGACATGCACAACTTGCACAAACAAAGTGGCGAAGAGATAAGGATTAGGCAATCGTGGTCGGATTACCAGGACATGGGATTACTTTTGAGAATTTGCCAAGGGGATTTCGGAGTCCAAAATAACTTTGTGGAAAGAAAACACTATTTGGAAAGCACACAACTCACTAGATCTAACATGGGCTACATTTTTAATGCAGTCCACTACCCCCTGACTACCCCACCCATCTATGCCATGCTATCCCCCTGCATTAGAGGCAAGTGCACCTCTACAGATCTTTTCCAACATTTCCTAACCCTCGCTACATAACACACCCATGAACTATATTTGTGCATTGACAAGATCTGGTGTACTATTCCACTGGAAATATCTATATTATAAAAGTCTGATCTTGACCACACCCTGTTGTTCTGTATTTGCGATTTTAGAAAAAACGCTGCCGCTTACGGCTGTGATTTTTGACCATTTTACTCAGAGTCCCCCTCCACTGTGCAGGACAAGAGGATGTTTCCCATTGATTAAAAATAAAAGAGTTATTGTGTTTAAAAAATGTTGAGATTCTCTCTCCTGAAGGCCACACCCCTTCCGGAGGGATTGTAAAACCCTTAACCATTGTAAAAGTGTTGAGTGCCTCAGTCTGTCTCTGCAAGATGGGGGAGCGAGAGGGTCACGTCTCTCAGTCTGAGCTGTGAATAACACTGAACACATGTCTACTAAACTGTGAGTGTGGTTTTACTGACCTTGAATGCCCTTAATGTGGTTTGAAAATTAAAAATGTGGTTGGTTTGAAATAAAGCACAGCAAATGGTTGTTGGTGGTGGTCGGTTTGAAATAAAGCACAGCAAATGGTTGTTGGTGGTGGGTGGTTTGAAATGGCAAATGATTAAAAGTCTAAACTTGACAACTTCCTGTTTGCACTGTATATTGATTTTAGATAAAACGCTACCACTTACGGCCGTGATTTTTGGCCATATTACTCAGCTCCCCTCCGCTCATCAGGTGCAGAGGATTCTTCGCATCAATGAAAAACAAAAGTGTTGTTAGTGTTTAAAAAATGTTGAGAATCTCTCTCCTGTCAATCATGCCGCCAAGGCCCCTTCTGGTGAGAGGGGGGAGGGATTATAAAACCAGGAAGTGTGGGTGTGGCACAGTCTCCGCAAGATGGGGGAGGGAGAGGTTACGACTCTGTCTGAGCTGTGAATCAACTGAACACACTGAATGTCTACTGAACTGTGAGTGTGGTGTTTATGTGGTGTTTTGTGTGGTTTTACGGTGGTTTCACCCTGCTTGAAATGGTATGAACCTGCATTTGAATTTGGTGGCCTTGCACCCTGCTTGAAGTGGTATGAAACTGCACTTGAATTTGGTGGCCTTGCACCCTGCTTGAAGTGGTTGGAAACTGCACTTGAATTTGCTGGCCTTGCACCCTGCTTGAAATGGAATTTCAAGGAATAGCCGTGAGTCAACTGCCAGCGCATCAGCCATGAGTGAGCTGCCAGCACATCAGGCTTGAGTGACTGAGCTGCCACCACAAGAATCCATTTGGCCCATAATGTCCATACTAGCCCTCTGGAAACCAGTCCATTCATCCCACAATACCCATACTAGCACTCCAGAAAGTCCCCCCCCCCCCCACCCACCAATATTGGAATTGGTGGAGAGTTGGAATATTGGGTGGGGGACCAGCCCTCCTGTGTGAACATGGGACCCAACAGGTGCCACTTTGTCTAGTAATTATATATATATATTTTAGCACATGCAATGTAACAAGTGCTTTATAGGTGCATGATCCACTATAATGGCAACAAATCATGCTCGTAAATATTAAGACCGACAAGATTGTATTTTAAGCAACATCTTATTGGAATAGAGAGGGGCTCAGACGCTGAGGTGGCAACATTTTGGATGGAAGAAGGTTTCCACAATTGATTGGCTGAATATGCTCGTGTGCTAGGACAAATGTATGATTGTCAAAATGGAGAACAGGTCATTGGGAGAATGTAAGATGGGCAGAAATGGAAGAATATCATGTTCTCGGGCGATTTTTAGACAGCAGCATGTTACAGAGACAGTAGAGGGTAAAACCAACGAGGATGATTTTACATCTGAAACATCAGTAAGGCGAGGGCCACTTTAGCCAAGGGCTAAAGTCATGGAGATAACAAGGAATGTCTTTAGCCAGAGGGTGATGAATTGTTGGACTCCATTACCACATATGTTGGTGAAGGCCAAGTCGTTTGGTATTTTTAAAGCTGAGAGCAATAGGTTCATAAGTTCTCAGAGCAGAATTCGGCCCATCAAGTCTACTCCGCCATTCAGTGATGGCTGATTTATCTTCCCGTCTTAACCCCATGCTCCTACCTTCTCCCCATAACACCAGACACCTATACTAATCAAGAATCTATCTATCTCTGCCGTAAAAATATCCAATGACTTGCCTTCCATAGCCTTCTGTGGCAATCAATTCCACAAATTCATCACCCTCTGACTAAAGAAATTCCTACATCTCCTTCCTATAGGAACCGCCTTTTATTCGGAGGTTCTAGATTAGCAAGGGTGTCAAAGTTTACGGGGAGATGGCTGGAAAATGGTGTTGAGGGGGAAATATAGATCAGCCATGATCGAATGGCAGAGCAGACTTGATGGGCTGAATGGCCTAATTCTGCTTCCACAGAGACTTGACATTGGCTGCACCGAGCTTCAGTGCATCCTTCAGCATGTACTCCTGCAGTCTGGAGCGGGTCAGTCGGCAACATTCCCTGACAGACATCTCGCTTTGCTGGGAGATCAACAAGTTTCAAGCAAATCAAAGAGTGTCTTTCACTGAGTTGGTGACCTTCCAGCAGCACTTGACGTACGTCTCTGAATGTGTCCCCGGGAAGTTTTGAAATCAGAGAGTCCTCTGTTGTGCTGTTTGGGATAAACTGTGACAAGGATCCTTGCATCCTTCAACAGACTCTCTTTGCAAATCCACACTCTACGAAGAGGTGGGCACCCGTATCCTCCCTGTAGCAGCCGTCCCGAGGGCAAGGTGCTGTTGTAGTAAGATGTACTGGTTGCTGTGGAGCTGCTGGCATCTTCTGTTGGGTGAGAACAGGATATTTGCATGCACCTTCTCTCCCCGCAGCCCCCTTATGCCAGGCTGGGTGGAGCCAAGCAGAGCTGGGAGTGCTGAGCAGGTTCACCCGCTCACTCCCTCAGTCAGTGGGCCGGCTGGCTCTGCTCTCCCCACGCACTTCCTCACTCTACATTTACAGCCGCTTCTGCCGTCCTCTGCCATGCACTGCTTTTGTTCATTACCAACTTCAGAACAGTTTGGGATTACAAACAGTTCTCATGATGAGTCTCGACTCGAAACATCACCCATTCCTTCTCTCCAGAAATGCTGCCTGTCCCACTGAGTTACTCCAGCATTTTGTGTCCATCTCAGGAAGGGAACCCTGTCATAACTTTGGGACTTCCTGCACAGGAAACACTCCAACCAATTTGTGCAGAGCAAGACCCCTGAAATAGTACTGTTATCAGTAGAGCCAGGATGTATAGGCACTAAAAAATTCTGAAATAGGCAGGCAAAAAGGCATAATAAAATTACTAAAAAGGCACGATAAAGGCATTTATTGACCAAAAAAGGCATGTATTTCCAACACCAAAATATGATTAAAAGTGATTAATATAAAGATTTTCTAAATAAAATGACCAAAGTTGCATGGTTGCACATAATTAGTAGCATTTTTTTTTCAAATTATCTGGTGTTTAACTATGCCGTCTGTCAAACAGAATATGCTTCAGTTGTGAACAACTTATTTCTACCTCAGCTGAGGTCACTGGTGCATACCCGAAACAAGCTACAGACTTGTTGATATCTTGTGCATTATAACTATCTTTGAGAACTTTAGCTATGTTTTGTATTTCTTCAAGATCTTTGTTAGCTAAAATCAGTCTCTAACATTTTCCTTGTAGGTCTTTACCTACATCGGCAGGAATTTTATGGATATCGTCAGTGACTTTGTTGCAAACCTGCAAGTTATTCACAAATATTTTGCCACGTTTCTCAAGGGAAGTCGTAGCTTCTGGGAAGTTTGCAAAATTGGAAGCAAAAAATAGATTTTGGAGAAGACTGAGCCAGCGGGGAGTGTACAAATGAATGAACGACCGATGGTGGAGCCCCTGGTTTTGCCCTGGTGGTGGAAGTTTTCATGTAATTTATACTATATTAGCAAGTCAATAATAACATTAATATTAACATGTTAACATAGAAAATGTCATTGTAGTCACGGTACAACTAGAGAAAATAGCACGACCTTTTAGCAAAACGACAAAAAAAAGGCTGATTTAGGCACTCGACCGTGAAAAAGGCATTATCCTAGTGAAATCAAAAAAGGCATGAAAAGCACGTGGCATTTATGGCAAAGTCCTGGCTCTAGTTATCAGGAACAGACCATTTTTATTTGGGGTTTAATATCATCCTGGGGAACTCCCCAAGAGATTCTTCTATTATTAAGAACTTTTGAGGAAAGCACAAAACAATATTTAGAGAGCACAAGTACTCGTGGGGAGCTTAAAGGGCTGGTCTCAATTCCATTCAATGTCAGCACCTACCCAATCATCCATCCATGCCCCTGCATCGGAAGCAAGACTTATACCACCGCATGGTTATCACCTATTCCAAGTCATCTTGTGGTATCTCATCCAAACTACACAAGGGTCACTTCAAGACCCAGTGTCCTATTGCTCCGGAAATACGCTGGTAAAAATGATCAATCGAGCACGGGGTTTTCTGGAGCAGTATCCAGCAAAATGTCAGCAGCACATTAAAAGGGAAAATTGTGGAGCATCGGTTTAAGGAGGGAATCTCAATGTCAAGGGTTTTGGCAATTAAAAGCAGTGCCAACAATGTTGCTGGGATACATCTGAATAAGTCAACGTATGAGCAAAATCTGATAATACATAGTATTATCCGTATCTGTAATTAGCTGAAACTCAGTCTTAAATTGAGAAACATGTCTCTCTTTCTTCCTATTGCAAATAATCCCTCGTTTAAACCTTTAATTTTAGATGTGGTGTTTGCTCAATGGAAGAATCAGGGAATCAATACTGTGGGAGATCTCTATCAGAACGAGAGACCTCTATCTCTCCTCTTTTCAAGAACTGCAGGAGAAATACGACTTGAATGCCAATAATTTGTTTAGATATCTCCAACTCCGAGATTACGTGAAAACATACACACAAGACTCTCTTATGGGTACAGATATATTAGATGATTGTTTGAATAGACATGCCGATACAAGGAAGTTGATATCTTACATTTATAGCACCCTTCTAAATATTGACACTCCACCTTCTGAGATTTATAGGCGAGCATGGGAGGATGAGCTGGGTTTACCCATTTCAAAAGATATATGGGATGAATGCCTACAATACATATACTACTGTTCTTTAAATGCCAGGCACTGCCTGATACAATTTAAAGTATTACATAGGTTATACTATTCAAAGACCAAATTGAACAAGATCTTCCCAACTGTCTCTCCTCTTTGTGATAAATGTCACATTCAAGAAGCCACCCTAACTCATACTTTTGTATCAGAAACATAGAAAATAGGTGCAGGAGTAGGCCATTCGGCCCTTCGAGCCTGCACCGCCATTCAATATGATCCCTCTAGCCACAAGGGCCACATCTAACTCCCTCTTAAATATAGCCAATGAACTGGCCTCAACTACCTTCTATGGCAGAGAATTACAGAGACTCACCACTCTATGTGTGAAAAATGTTTTTCTCATCTCAGTCCTAAAAGATTTCCGCCTTATCCTTAAACTGTGGCCCCTTGTTCTGGACTTCCCCAACATCAGGAACGATCTTCCTGCATCTAGCCTGTCCAACCCCTTAAGAATTTTGTAAGTTTCTATATAATCCCCCCTCAATCTTCTAAATTCTAGCGAGTACAAGCCGAGTCTATCCAGTCTTTCTTCATATGAAAGTCCTGACATCCCAGAAATCAGCCTGGTGAACCTTCTCTATAATCCCTCTATGGCAAGAATGTCTTTCCTCAGATTTGGAGACCAAAACTGTACGCAATACTCCAGGTGTGGTCTCACCAAGACCCTGTACAACTGCAGTAGAACCTCCCTGCTCCTATACTCAAATCCTTTTGCTATGAATGCTAACATACCATTCGCTTTCTTCACTGCCTGCTGCACCTGCATGCCTACTTTCAATGACTGGTGTACCATGACACCCATGTCTCGTTGCATCTCCACTTTTCCTAATCGGACGCCATTCAGATAATAGTCTACTTTCCTGTTTTTGCCACCAAAGTGGATAACCTCACATTTATCCACATTATACTGCATCTGCCATGCATTTGCCCACTCATCCAGCCTGTCCAAGTCACCTTGCAGCCTCCTAGCATCCTCCTCACAGCCACCACTGCCCCCCAGCTTTGTGTCATCCGCAAACTTGGAGATGTTGCATTCAATTCCCTCGTCCAAATCATTAATATATATTGTAAATAGCTGGGGTCCCTGTGGATTTATGTACAGTTATGTGGAGTTATGTATCCTGTATAAAAATACAAAACTTCTGGACGGAAATATTCAATGATATTTCTAAAACACTCAAAACTCAATTGGATCAAAAATTAATAATATTAGGAATGTCCGAGGGCTGCCCTAACCTAACGATATTTCAAAGACGCTTTCTTGACTACGGTTTAATAACTGTGAAAAAACTTATACTTAAATTCTGGAAAAAGATAACAGTTCCCACAGTGAAGATGTGGATTACAGAAATGACCGAGACACTACATCTAGAAAAAATAAGGTTTGTATTGACTGACAAACCAGATCAATTTTCAAAAATATGGTCTCCTTTTATTGTATTTCTTCAACAACATAATGGTTGAACACAAACTCAAAACCAATGGTAGGGTCGGGTGAGCGGGCGTATGGAAGGGTAGTTGGATATTCTTTTACACCTTTGGCAGTTCCAGGGGTTTTTTTCTTCTTGTTTTTCTTTACATTTTGTTTTCTTTTTCTTTTCTTCTTTCTTTCCCTTTTTTTCCTATCTAGTTATTAGTTCATAAAATGTTAAAACTGAAGCAGTACTAAAATTGTATAACTGTTATGTCGATCATTTTTTTTCGTACAATTGCTTCTAACAAAATAATTTTAAAAATTAAATTTAAAAAAAAAACAATGTTGCTGGGATTAAAATCAGGCATGCCCATTCTGGATCCTAAAGCCGTAAGAAACAGAGAAACATAGAAAATAGGTGCAGGAGTAGGCCATTCGGCTGTTTGAGCCAGCACCGCCATTCAATATGATCATGACTGATCATCCAAAATCAGTATTCCGTTCCTGCTTTTCCCCCACATCCCTTGATTCCATTAGCCCTAAAAGCTAAATCTAACTCTCTCTTGAATACATCCAGTGAATTGGCCTCCCTTCGGTGTCAGAGAATTCCACAAATTCACAACTCTCTGGGTGAAAAGGTTTGTCCTCATCTCAGTCCTAAATGGCCTACCCCTTATTCTTAAACTGTGACCTCTGGTTCTGGACGCCCCCAACACGGGGAATATTTTTCCTGCATCTCGGGCTAGGATTGGCAAGGGTGGAGATTCCTGAGGTGGGGGATTTGAAAACAACAAAGGCTAAAATTCCACATATTCCCAAAGGAAAAGGCAGCATATTCCATTTGGGGATTTAAAGACAGAAGCATGGGAAAGACATGCAGAGAGTTTGGTGCAAGAGAAGACGAGGCGATAACAGGAGACACAAAGGCTGTGAATGAGACCTCCATGAAGCCTCAAACAAAAGAAAACCCACGGGGCGGTCAGCATAAGACAAACAATTTTAAATGGACTTTAGCTGGCGGCAATATCAAGAGCCCAACTTTCCCCTCTGGGGGAGACATAACAGACAATAAACGTGACGTGCATTCAGCAGCATAATTTCTGTATCTGCACTCAAATAAATAGATTGCAACTGAAATTTTAAATTCAAGCAATCTTGCAGAACTTTTAGATATAGTCAGTGTTCTCTGAGCCAGACTACACGGGGAATAAGCCGGAAAGGTGCCAGAATAAGTCCAAACCCCACAGTGTTTGGAAATCTATTGCTCACCCATGCTGCAGCCTGTTTGTGGGGGACATATATTGCTAGGATTTCCACACCTCCAATCTCCTGTTTGTCTACCTATGTTCACATTGCAGCAATAAACGACACTCTTAAAAAGTGGCGAGGTCAAACGCAGGGTGGGGTCGTAGTGCAACAGAGTTAGTGTCATTGAGAGATGGTAAACAGGCCCTTCAGCCCACTGAGTCTGTGCCAACCACTCTGACCACACTTTCATCCACTGTTGCCATCGGGCAGAAAGTATAGGAGCCGGAAACAAAGTTCAGGAGCTGCTTCTTCCCTACAACCATCAGACTATTAAACCCAACAACCTCCAAATAAGATAGAATTGAGGGCACTATTATTGTTTGAGACACAGACACACACGCATTATTGTGTTTATAGAGTGTTTATGCTGCTGCAAGTGAGAATTTCATTGTCCGTTTTGGGCCATTTGACAATAAAACACTCTTATTTCATGACCCCTTTGCACTAATCTCATTCATTATACATTCTATCATCTTTCTCAAGATTCTATCACTGTCCTTGACTAGAAGCAAATTACAATGCAAATTACCCCACCAACCACACATCTCACTGATGTGGAAGGAAAGTGAAGCACTCAGAGGAAACCTATGCGGTCACAGAGAGAACATACAAACTACACACAGACAGGAACCTTTGATCTGGATTGAACCTGGTCTCCAAGGTTGTGAGCAAGTGGCTCTTCTCGCTGTGCCTCTTCTTCTTGTTCTTTCGTGTGGCGTGCACAGCCTAAAGTTGTTGGACAACTTGTTCTATTTGATCTTCCGTTTGTGCACGTCGAGTTGACTGCATTAGTCGAAACAGGGCGGACCACGTGAAGGTTGCAATCTTCCACCCCCTCGCTGTGCCATGTTTAAGTTAAAATAGACTAACAATAACATAATCCAGGATGTAATCAAATTGGTTTAGGATGAATCTGAGGGGCAACTTTTCCACACAGAGGGTGTGTGGACCAAGCTGCCTGAGGAAGGCGTTGAGACAGGTACAGTAACAACATTTAAAAGACGTTTTAACAGATATGTGGAGAGGAAAGAATGAGAGAGATATGGACCAAAAACAGGTGTAAATGTGGTTAGCTCAGATGGAGCATCTTGGTTGCATCCACAAGTTGGTTTGAAGGGTCAGTTCCACATTCTGTATGACGCTATGACTCAAATCCATCAAAGTCAGATGTGGAATTAAACACAATCAGAACCCAATCACCAGACTTGAACATGGTAAGAAAAGATTCATTTGAGCCCCGAGGACAAGGGCATAAATTGTGAAAAGCGTTTCACAAACAGTTTATTTATTTCTGACCAATGTCCTATCCTACAATGTCACACAGCAATAGAGTTGCTGCCTTATGATGCCAGAGACCCGGCTTCGATCCTGACTGTACGGAGTTTGAACAGTCTCCCCATGACCCGCGTGGTTTTCTCTGGGAGCTCCGGTTTTCTCCCACACTCCAAAAACGTACAGGTTTGTAGGCTAATTGGCTTGGTGTAAGTGTAAATTGTCCCTAGGATAGTGTTCTTGTGCGAGGGTCGCTGGTCGGCACGGACTCTGTGTGTCGAAGGGCCTGTTTCCACACTGTATCTGTAAACTAAAAAAACTAAACGATCCCTGGGCACACCATGTTCCATCAACGGGACTATCCCAGTGTAAATGATGGATCAACAGTGCACTCAGGATGAAGAACCACTGTCGGAAGCAGTGTCCCCAACAAGCGCTATAATCTTAGGAAATCCAACATTAATCACAGGCAAAGAATCTTACCAATCAATACACCCTCACTGCGCTCTCTCAGATGAGAAATCAGTGCTGCTTCATAAAATCATAAGTGCATGGAAACAAGTCTTATGCTCACTGACTGCACAAACCATAAAGCACCCATTTACATTAATTCTACACTGAACCCACATCATTCTCTCCACATTCCCCCAACTCATCCACAAATCCTTCTTCCACTCACGGGATTTTTTAGTGGCCCCAGGACAACATTATGATTCCTCAAGATAGACACAAACAACTGAAGCAGAACAGGCAGTGTCTCTGGAGAGAAGAAATTGTGACGTTTTGGGTCGAGACCCTTCTTCAGACTGATTCCTCAGGCAGCAGAACAATCTTTTTATGTATACGGCAAGACCAAACAACAAACACCAAGCAATGATCACCATCAGCAACAGTCTGATGACAGATTCATCTTTAACATTAAATGGCATTACTACTCCTGAGTTCCCTCACCATTAACCGTAAGCTTATCTTGAGTAGCCATGTAAACCTGACAGCATCAAGAGCAAGCCATAGACTGGATATCCTGGCTTCACAAAGCAACTCCAATTGCCTAAACTGACGGCCATGATATCCTCATTCATGAAACGAAATACCATGTAGCCTGGCAACCTATCTCCACTTGACACATCAGCTCCCTCCACTACTCACGCACACTATTGTGCAGCATCACCACCAAGGAGTGCTCCACAGCTTGCCAAGATTTATTTAACCGCATCTGCCATATCCTGTTGTATTTCAGCCACGCATTTGACAAGGTTCCGCATGGTAGGCTCAGGCTAGGTTGGAAGGCTAGATTGCATGGGATCCAAGGACAGCTAGCCGACTGGATAGAAAACTGGCTTCATGAAAAAAAGTAGAGTGCGATGGTGGAAGGGCGGATTTCGGACTGGAGGCCTGCGACTAGTGGCGTGCCTCAGAGTTCGGAGCTGGGCCCATTGCTGTTTGTCATCTATATCAATGATTTGGATGAGAATGTTTTCAGGTATGATAAGCAAGTTTACTGATGTAACTAAAGTGGGTGGTATTGTAAATAGTGATGAACATTTGCAGCAGGATCGTGATCAGTTGGGCAGGTGGGTGAGGAATGGTTGATGGTTTTTACTACAGAGAAGTGTGAGGAGTAGTATTTTGGGATATCTAACCAGGGCAGGACCTACACAGGAATGGCAGGCACATAATTTCTGGAAAGTGGCATAATAGATAGATAGGGTGGTCAACAAGGCACATTGGCCTGCTTTTGTCAAAATATTACAGTATTTAGGAGGTCATATTACAGTTGTACATGACATTGGTGAGGCCACATTTTGAGTATTGTGTTCAGTTTAGGTCACCTTGTTAAAGATTTACGAGGATGTTGCCTGGACTCGAGGCCCAGAGCTATAGGGAAAGGTTGAGTAGCTCGGACTCTATTCCTTGGAGCGCAGGAAGATGAAGGATGGCCTTATAGAAGTGTATAAGATCATGAGAGGAATAGATCGGGTAAATGCAGTCTTTTATCAAGAGTAGGGGAATCAAGAACCAGAGGACATAGGTTTAAGGTGAGGGAGGAAGATGCAATAGGAACCCGAAGAGCATTTTTTTTCCTGCACTAAGGGCGGCAAGTATAAATAGCAAGAGCTGCCGGAGTAGGTCATTGAGGCAGGTACTATCACAACGTTTGAAAGACATATGGATAGGTACAGGAATAGGATAGATTTAGAAGGATATGGATCAAACGCAGGCAGGTGGGACTAGTGTAGATGGGCATGTTGCTCATTGCAGGTAATTTAGGCTGAAGGGCCTGTTTTCACGCTGTCTGACGCTATAACTCTAAATCTGCATCCTCTACCATCCTGTAACATTTGAAGGCAACACGATTCATTAGCACATGACAATCCCTCTTCAAATTTATCCTGACTTGGAAATCAATCACTTTTCCTTTTTGATCATCTGGTCAAACCCCAAAAAAGGCTGACCCTGGCATAAATAGGGTGACCAGAAGGAATATTTATTCCAGGGTGCAAATGTCATCGAGAGCATAGCTTTATTGGAGGGGCTCAGTTCCAAGCAGATGTGTGGGGCAAGTTTTGTTTTTACACAGGGACTGGACTGGTGGGTGTCTGGAATGTGCCGCCAGGGATGTTGGTGGAGGCAGATACAATAGTGGCATTTAAAAGGCCTTTGGATAGGCTCACAAATATGCAGGGAATGCAGGGGTATATCACATGCAGGCAGGGGACATTAGTTTAACCTTGCATCATGTTTGGCACAGATATTGTGGTCTGAAGGGACTGTTCCTGTGCTGCAGATCGACACAAAATGCTAAGTAAGTCAACGCAACAGACAGCATGTCTGGAGAGAAGGAATGGGTGACGTTTTGGGTCGAGCCTCTTCTTCAGACATTCATTAGCACATGCACTGCTGTGCTGCAATGTTTTATATTCTACTGTATTTACATTTTGAGAGAAGTGCAACTGCTTTCAAAGAGGACGGGGTGTCTTGTTGAGGAGGCTTCTGCAAAGGATAATAACTACAGGTATATTCTCATAATCCAGCTGCAGCACCACAACCAACTATCTCTTTCCAAGGGAACAGGTCAAATTCTCACAATAAACATCCACTTAACAGAATCAAAATGCTTCAGCGACAGTTTCTTCCCAGCTGCCATCAGGCAACTGAACCATCCCACCACAACAGCAGAGCAGTGCTGTACTACTATCTACCTCATTGAAGACCTTTGGACTATCTTTGGTTGGACTTTACTGGCTTTATCATGCACTAAATGCTAGTCCTTTTATCATGTATCTGTACTCTGTGGATGGCTCGTTGTAGTCATGTATAGACTTTCCACTGACAGGTTAGCATGCAATTACTGTATGCTTATTACTGTACCTCGGTATATGTGACAATAAACTAAACACAACTCAAATGTTCAATGATCACGTGATATTGGTCATTCATGTTAACTTGAAATGCAAGATCAAATATCATTCCAAATCTAAGGCTGAGCCTAATACAAAATGTTAGGGTCACAAGGTCATAAATGATAGGAACAGAATTAAGATATTCGACCCATCAAGTTTACTCCGCCATTCAATCATGGTCTCCAAACAAACAAAAGATAATATTTTCTAAAGTTTACACTGAGTATGAGAAAAGGCTGCATGGTTTCCACGATTTGTATTATTTTTCCCAAACAGCCATCGATTTCAGAGACAAATTACATCAACCATTTGGTGCTATATAGGAGCCAACTACAAACTCACAGCACATAAAGGAATGACTATTACATCAATTATTTCAGGCAGATCCAGCAGTGGCTTGTAGCCAGGTAAAAGTGTGATTGCATGGATATATTTGTGCCTTTATATCCTTGTATGATTTCTATAGCTCAATCATCTTTGTCCTCACGTCCCCATTCTCTCCATCCTCTCGATGGGCTGAATAGACCCCTTCTACGCCATTAGGAAATACAAAGATGGCAACATGGATTCATTGGCTATCTTTTTTACCCAAGCAATACAACAAAGACAATAAAATTCTTACCCAGCTCACCTACTTCCCTCAGCTGGATTTTGCCAGAGGGAACAAACCTTTTCCCTTGTTAACCCAGTGGGAGCAAAAATGCAAGGCTGTAGTCAAAAGACTGGTGGTCTTAATGCATTACCAATAATCAAAGCTGCACGACTGCCAACAATCTATGGGACGAAGGAATATCAGGGAGAATGGAAGAAAGCTGGTCACAAATGGCTAGGAAACCACTGAATGATTCCTGTCAGACAGAAACCATCATAGCAAACTCAAAATCACTTAATTCACATGCAGTTGTGGAACTGCGCACAGGATTCAAGTCAAGTCATGTCAAATTTATTTCTATAGCACATTTAAAAACAACTCTCGTTGGCCAAAGTGCTTTACATCAGTGCAGGTACGAACGTGCTATATACAATGGTACACAGATCTAACAATACACACATAAACTGTTTACAGCGCTCCCTCAGAGGACCTCAAGAAATGCTTGTGAGTAGAAATATGGTTTAAATCTAGACTTAAAGGAGTCGATGGAGGGGGCAGTTCTGATCAGAAGAGGGATGCTGTTCCACAGTCTAAGTGCTGCACTATTGACTTTTAGTGACTTGTTCCACAATGCCCACACTCCAAAGACTTGGGCACCTAATCCAGGCTTGTGCTTAATGAAATATCGAAGGAGCTCGAAAGAACTCTTTCGCCACTCACCATTCGAAGGATTGTAACCCTTTATGATCGGGATGTCACAAATACAATAAATTTCATCGTTGAAAACACAAGCTTCCTGGAACTCACTCCGTTTTAATGAAGCACAATTCAGCAACTGATTTATCTTATCGAAAGAACATTCTTAGATAGGCCCCACCAAACTATGTAGAATAAAAGCAGGGATTTCAGTCAGCCAAGCTGACCAATATACACCCCACAACCAAGCTCACTACAGCAGACCATCTGTTCTATGATTTTATCACTGTTTATGTGAGCTTGCTTAGCAAAATCAGCCTGCCATTCCCTTCACTGACTACATTTCAAAGTCTGAAGAAGGGTCCTGACCTGAAACATCATCTATCTATTTCCTCCACAGATGCTGTCTGACCTGCTGAGTTTTTGCTCAAGATTCCAGCATCCGAGCTTCATGTGTCTCAATTTTACAGCTCCACTGCAAAATCTCTTCAAAGTATGCCCACTTTTTTTTTTAAAGGCTATAAATATAAATATAAGGATCAAACTAATAAATCAAAGAAGAAACTCAGAAGTTATCCTATCTCTCGAGACTGAAAAAGGTTTTGACTCAAAACAATGTCTGTCCATTCCCTCCACAGATGCTGCCTGGCCACTGAGTTTCTCCAGCATTTTGTGCTGTGCTCAATATTCCAGCATCTGCTGATTCTCGTGTCTACACTTGTTTTAAAATAAGTCACAAAAGAGGATCATGAAAATGAAAATATTTTTGTTCATTTCTACTTCGTAAACCAATATAACTTCCCCCTGACGTGATTCCACGATACTCACTTCAACTGTGACAGCAGGTTTCACTGTCTCATCACAGGGTTTCTTCTGAGTTCCCTCTTCAATTTACCAGTTAGATCCTTAATTTATAACCTCTTATTTTGGGTTGGCAATAAATTGAACTTTTTTTTCCACAGTCCTCTGAATTTTACAATTTGCACAATTCACAATTTTAAAGTTCCTTATTAAACCAGTTTCCTCTTTGCTGGGAAAATAAGACTCTTCAGTCTTCCCACATTTTTCTTATGTATTCTCATATCTTTTTGCAACATGGCAGAAGCCCATTCAGCCTATTGAGTCTATCCTAGTGTCTCAGGGCAATCCCATTTCCCAACTCATCTTCCTCAGAATCTATTTTCTCTTATGTGCCTATTAACGCAATTCTGATTCTCCTATCACCAACCTGTGAATCTACACATTCAATAAATGTTTCCTCAAAAACTTTACTCAAATTTTGGAAAAATGCACCCACCCCGACGTTTCAAATGTGGATCACAAGCATGTCTGAAACGTTACTTCTTGAAGATATGAGATTCGTCCTAGCAGGAAAATCACAGTTGTACATGAAATGTATTATGTTATACGCTACGGTTTATACTACTGTACATCTAATAAAAATATATTTAATTTTTTCTTTAAAAATGTTTCCTCTCCTACAAAGGTCTGTACCTTTCCATACCTCTAATTTCCCTTTCTCCTGACTATCAGTGGAGAGGAAGAGTCTCGACACAAAAATTACCTATTCCTTTTCTCCAAAGACGCTGCCTGACCCTCTGAGTTACCCCAGCATTTTGTGTCTATCTTTGGTGTAAATAGCATCTGCAGTTCCCTCCTACACTGATAAGTTAGCCTCTGTTCATCGAACAGATTATTCAATCTATACCAACACTCCAGCTTTCCCACAACACAGTATCTCACAAAAAAGAGATTGGATACTTAACTTGTTTCTGTGTTTAAGATATCGCAATGTACAAATTGGCTGCCATATGCAATGAAGTTTCTTCAATGGCTCTGCAGATTTTCTGGGTCCTTCTAGGAGACTGACAGCTCTTTCGACACATTGAAAGAGATTTCATAGACAACACTGACACCATTTAAGTAACGTTTGCTGATTGTCCAATTAAAAAACTGGAAGTATTATTAATATTGAACCACCACATGGTTTGCCCTTTAAGCTTTTCACATTACACTGAGGGACAGAACTCTTGCTACCGGTTCAACATGCTGTGTTCTTTAGCAATTTGAAACTTCATTGCCCAAGGTCGATCCACTCACACATCTTGTGTAAGTCATTGAGATGGTACAGTCATGGTTTCACACCAGAAAGAAATGTAGTAGTGCTACATTAATTATGTGTACATTAATTGTACATTATTAATCCTTGTACATTAATAATCACCCTCTTCAGCTGCTTTTATTGTCATCCCAGTGCCCCGCTGACAGAAACTGTTAACCAAACATACAAGAGGTGTAAATAAAACTGCTTGCAGAACCTAGCGGGTCAGGCAGGATCTTCTTCAGACTGAAGAAGTGTCCCAACCTAAATTGTCTTTTGTCCATCTCCTCCACAAATGGTGCCGGACACACTGTGTTCTGCTCAAGATTCCAGCATCTGTAATTTCTTGTGTATCCGTCCACACAAGAGGTTAACTTCAATTAATCATGCAAGTGAAATGCATAATTCAAAATATGTTATTCATAAATGTCCTTTCTCGCGAACCTTTCATTGAAATGCAGAGCAGGGAGTTACGAATTAACCAAAAAACTGAAATTACAGATTCAAATCAAAACCAACCACGTGATGGATTAACTATTTCTCTTTCCACAGATAATCTTTGACAAGTAATTGAGTAGCTTCAACATTTTCCATGTTTTCCCTTAATTCTTTACATTTACTTTAAATAATAAACTTGGTCTTGATGGTCATGGCCTCTGATAAAGACCTTGGAGGCTATTCAGCAACCAAGCCTTGGCTGCTTTCCAGCAGAACAAGCCCCTCTGCAAACATTTATTTCAGTTTATTTTCTTTGACATGCAGAGTTCCTCACTGTCAACAGAGCTTTTCGCTGTACCTCGTGTAGCGGCAGATTTTTATATCGTTCAAGAGATTACTCCCTCCATCCGCTATACGTGACAATCATGAACTAAACTATCTGAACTGCACAGGGGGGCGGCGGTAGAGATGCTGCCTTACAGCGTCACAGATCCAGGTTCGATCCTGATTATGGGTGCTGTCTGTACAGAGTTTGTACATTCTCTCTGTGACCACATGGGTTTTCCCCGGATGCCCCGGTTCCCCCCCCCCCCCCCCCCCATTTCAAAGACGTACAGGTTTGTAGGTTAATTGGCTTTGGGTATGACTGTAAATTGTCCTTATTGTGTAGGATAGTGCTAATGTGCGGGGCGATCACCGGTCGGCGCGGACTTGGTGGGCCGAAGGGCCTGTTTTAGTGCTGTGTCTCTAAACTAAACTAACCTGTCAGCCAACATTTGGGTCTATACCCATCCTTCATCAACAGGTCCACAAAATAAGTAGCACCTTGGCTGAGTGGCAGGGACCCGGAGAAGATAGTCTCAGGCTCAGATCCCTGGCAAAACACATAGTCTAGGTTTCAGTGTAGTGCTGCCAGTCTGCACTGTCAGATGTGGTATCTCAAGTCAACTTGGGTGAAAATGCCCTCTCTAGTGAACTAGAAAATCCCAATAAAAGACAAATAATTTTACCCATCCCATTTTGTAAGTCATGTGATAGGAGTAGAATTAGGCCATTCGGTCCATCATGTCTACTCCACCATTCAATCATGGCTGATCTATCTCTCCCCCAAACCCCATTCTCCCGCCTTCTGCCCATAAACTCTAACACCTGGCCTAATCAAGAATCTATCTATCTTAAAAATATCCACTGACAGCCTCTTATAGCCTTCTGTGGCAAAGAATACCACAGATTCACCACCCTCTAACGAAAGCAATTTCTCCTCATCTCCTTCCTAAAAGAATGTCCTTTAATTCTAAGGCTATGACCTCTGGTCCTAGAATACTCTCCCACTTTCACTGTTTCAGAGTGATTTCTTCCTCCCACCATCTCCTCTAACTCAGATAGCCGAGTTCTGATGAAGGGTTTCAGACTAGAAACATCAATTGTTTCTCTGAACTCGCTGAGTGTTTCCAGCATTCTTTGATTTTATTTCAGATTTGCAGCCATCTGAAATTTTCATTTTAATTTTCATTTGTAAAATCCAAGGGCATTATTTCAACGGGTAAAAGAGCTGGAAAAACTCAGTAGTTCATCAGCGGAGGTAGAACTACTGCCAATGGTTTTTGTGCAGAACCCATATGAGAAAGGTCACTCTTTTGTTCCGGATGACAGCATCTACAATTTATATCTCTATTATCTCAGATAACATTCAAATCCAACATCAACACCCAATGCCACATGTGGAACTCTTCCTGCATGCAAATTTGTTTCCACATTTCCAGTCCAACAACTAAGATCACACAACAAAAGCACTGGATTGACTGGCGGGGGGGATGGGAGTGTGGATCGAGGGTAGACTGTGTGGCGGGAAGGGAAAGGGAGGGGACGGAGGGGTTGGGAGAGCTGGGGGGTGGGCAGTGTGGAGGTAAGAAAGGGGCAGGGTGGCAGGGCAGGGGAGGAGGAAGGGGGGGCAGGCCTTGGGAAGAAAACAGGGGGCAGAGCAGGGGGGGGGAAGCAGGGAGGGGAAGAGCGGGAGGATACAGGGCAGGATGGGGTAAGGGGATGGGTGGGCAGGACAGCCGGATGACAGGGTGGGTAGGGTGAAAGGGGGATGCAGTCCAGGGGGAACAAATAGGGGGAGCTGTCTGGGACATAGGTGTAGCAATGGTCAAGGTGCTAGTCAGGTGGTCAGGCCCGGCCCAGGGGCAAAATGGGTCAGGGTTGGGTTTAAAGCTGGGGGTGGGGGCAAATGTGAGAGGGCAGGGGATGACAGGGCTGTGATCATCATTATGGAGGTGGGGGGGGAGGTATTTGGGGGAGATCAGGAGATTCTGGAAGGGCTTGCTGGGGGGGGGGGGCAGGTGAGGGTATGAAGTGAGCGGGCGGAGCAGTGCAGGGGGTGGTCAGGAGGAGGAGGAGGGGAGCAGACTGGGGGGAGTAAGACTGGGGATAAAGTCAGGGGGACAGGGGGTGAAATCTGGCAGATCACGGCAAGGGGTGAAGTCGAGGGAGTGGCAGGGCAGGGGGCAGAGTAGGGGGTGAAGCAGTGGGTGAAGCAGGGGGAGACAATGCAGGGGGGTGGGTGCGGGGAAGGGGGTGAAAGGGGCAGGGAAAGGGGTGAAGGGGGAGTGAAATGGGGGGCAGGGAAGGGAGTGAAGGGGGAGTGAAATGGGGGGGGCAGGGAAGGGAGTGAAGGGGGGAGTGAAATGGGGGGGCAGGGAAGGGAAGGGAGTGGAGGGGGGAGTGAAATGGGGGGGAAGGGAGTGGAGGGGGGAGTGAAATGGGGGGGGGCAGGGAAGGGAGTGAAGGGGGGAGTGAAATGGGGGGGCAGGGAAGGGAGTGAAATGGGGGGGCAGGGAAGGGAGTGGAGGGGGGAGTGAAATGGGGGGGCAGGGAAGGGAGTGGGGGGGCAGGGAAGGGGGTAGTTAAGGGGGGGTTAGGGAAGGGGGTAAAGGGGAGGGCAGGTGGGCAGCAGAGCATGGGTCAAGGCAGGGGGTGAAGTCGAGGGAGGGCGGCAGGGCAGAGGGGCGCCTGCGGTTTAGTTACCTGCGCCAGGTGCCCTGGGCCTGAGGTACTCCTTGTAGACCTCCTTGAGGATGAAGTTGCTGAAGCCCACTCTCCTGAAGAACGTGCACACGTACTCCTGGTTGTAGAGGCAGTTGAAGAGGAAGCAGCCCTTGATGTGCCGGAGCATGGGGTCTGCCCGGGGCGGCCCGCTCAAGTCCTCCAGCAGCACCACATTGCAGCCGCGGCTGCGGCAACACATCAGCACACAGTCCCGGGCTCGGCTCACGTTGGGAGAGCTGAGGAAAGAAGCCCCCGCCGCCACCGAGTCGTCCGTGTCCAGCACGAAGTCCCCCCGGCCCAGCTCGTAGGTGGCCAGGCACTGGCTGGGGTCGGTGTCCAGGGGCTGGCAGCCGGGGAGGAGCAGCAGCGGCAGCAGCAGCAGCAGCAGGGCGAGGGTCGGCGGGCGACGAGGGAGCTCCATGTCCCGGTCGGAGCTGGCTCAGGTGTGAGGCGCTCGCTGCCCGGAGCCGCAGGTGAATGCGGAAACAGCGCGGCTTGCACACTCGGCAGGAAGTGTAACACAACACCCAGCCCAGCCCAGCTCAGCTCAGCTCATCCCAAAACACACCATCCCCTGCACCCGGCGTCAGTCCCAGTCCACCCCCCGCACCCAACACCAGCCCAATCCCCAGGACCCATCACTAGTCCTTACCCAATACCCAAACACACAGCCACAGGACATCATCCCCTGCTCCCAGCCGATTGCCCGGTCGAGGACATCCGACCCTGCACCCTGTTTCAGCCCTGGCCGAGACACAGTCGCCGGACATTCCCTGCACCCTGAACCATCCTGACCTCCGCACCCCACACCAACCCAATCCCCCCGCACCCAACCCTGGACCATCCCCTCCCCAAAACCCAACCCCAGTCCATCCCCAATACCCAACACCGGCCCCAGATCACCCCCACACACAATACTGGCCCATCCCTAGTACAAAACTCCATCCTCGGGTCATCCGTGCATCCAACCCACTCCCCCACACCCAACCCCAGTCCAAAACCCAACCCCAGTCCAAAGCCCAACACCGGCCCATCCCCAATACCCCAAACCAGCCCCAGATCACCCCCCCACACAATACTGGCCCACCCCTAGTACAAAACCCCATCCTCGGGTCATCCGTGCATCCAACCCTAACCCCTATGCCAAGGCCCAGGTCATCCCCTGCACCCCAACCTCGACCCTGGCCCATCCCCCCACACCCGACCCTGACCCTGACCCTCACTACCCAACACCCAGATCCAGCTGCTCCTTCTCTTGGAGCTCACACTCCCTTCCCCTGCCCCCTCCCTTTTACCACTATAGTCATGTTACCAGTTCCACAGTTCTCCACATTGTTTTCCTCTTGAGATCACCCCTTCCCGAGGTTATTTGTAGCTGATTGGCCCTGTTTTTTTTCTCTCACCTCTCCTCTCCATCTTCCCCCTCCCCATTCACCTCCCCACCTCCAACATTTAGTCTGAAGAACTAAATGTAGGAGTCCTGGCCTGAAAAATCACCAAACATTTTTTCTCCAGAGAAGCTGCCTGACCCACTGACTCCAGCGTTTTGAGTCCATCTTTGAAATAAACCAGCATCTACAGTTCCATGTCTCTGCAAGCCTTGCAGCTCTCCTGGTTTGACCTGCAGTGTACAATATTTTTTGAAAATTACAAGGAATTTATAAACTCTGGCATTCGGAACTTCCTTACAATCTTTGATACACCAAAACTCATAGAGTCAAAGGATCATGAGGAGAATTAACACGGGAACCGGCTCTTCGGTCCATTGAGTCCGCAACACCCTTGAGAAGCTACACAGATGTGGACTTAGACCAAAGTGTGCACATCTGAGCTCAGGGCCTTTCAGACCATGACACCACAGGCTTGTCGAAACAAAGAACTGTAGATGCTGGTTTATCCCAAAGATAGGCACAAAGTGCTGGAGTAACACAGCGGCTCAGGCAGCATCTCTGGAGAAAAAGGATGGGTGACGTTTCGGTTTGGGTTCCTTCTTCATACCTTCATGGTTGAGCAGGTTCTGCATGACAATGGTGCTTGTCCATTGACCAGACAATGGTGTCTGCGGCCTACAGGTATTGGCTAGGCCTGACCCTCGGGCTGAATTCCCAAGGTTGATCAGGCTGAGGAAGAACACAATGAGCCGGCCTGTCCTTAGAATGGTTAGTCGGTTTGCTCACGTAGGGAGCAGTGGAGTTAGTGTGGGGCAACTCGCAACCGATCTAATAATGTCCCATTGCAGACACAGGAAACATGGAAACATAGAATATAGGTGCAAGATCAAGCTATTCGTCCCTTCGAGCCAGCACCACCATTCGATATGATCATGGCTGATCATCCAACACCAGTACTCCATTCTGGCTTTCTCTCCATACCCCTTGATTCCATTAGCCCTGAGAGCTATATCTATCTCTCCCTTGAAAACATCCAGGAACGAAGAAGTGCTTGTTCGAGGGAGTGCAGGGAAGTCGCATTGAGCAGTACTTCTTGAGAAGTCAGTCAAGTGAGTCCATGAAGTCCAGCGATGGGTAGGAAACCACAATTCACAGGATGTCATTATCACTGTTACTGTTGAGGAGGGAACAAGCGCTGTAGAGGGGGATGTAGGTGGTGGTGAGGTTAATCTGCCAGTCGGGGAGAAGAACGGTGGGCTGAAACCTAGAGCTAAATGGCCTAGGGCAAGTGAAAGGAAGCAATGGGAAACTGTTAATATAGATTTGGTAAAGGGGTTAGAGAGTGTGAAAGGGGCAGTGGAAAACGTTAGATAAGATGGGAGAGTTTATTTATCAATATGGTGCAGACAGGTTTGGTGTTATTTTGAAAAAGCAGGTGCAGGCGCTACAGGAGTTTAGATCAGAAACGAGAGAGAAGTCAAGAGATTAGTGAAGGAGAGGAGGCAGTTGCGAAAGCAGTAGAGAAAGGCGAATCAGGTCAGCATTTTATCGGGATCCAGTTAAATTGGTTGAAAGAATGTTTAGTCAGAAAAAGTGGAAAGCTCAAAGCTTCAAAGGAAGAGTTAGAGGAATATTTAAAAGGACATACTCGGATCCCGTAAAGAAAAGGGGAATGGGTTTCCCTCCAGATATACCACCCTTAGGAGAGATAGCGTTATGTAGGAAAGAACTGCAGATGCTGGTTTAAATCGAAGGTTTACACAAAATGTTGGAGTAACTCAGCGGGACAGGCAATATCTCTGGAGAGAAGGAATAGGTGACGTTTTGGGTCGAGACCCTTCTTCAGACTGATTCCTCTGGCAGCAGAACAATCTGTTTATGTATACAGCAAGACCAAACAACAAACACCAAGCAATGACCACCATCAGCAAAAGTCAGATGATCTATTCATCTTTAACATTAAATGGCATTACTACTCCTGAGTTCCCTCACCATTAACCGTAAGTTTAACTGGAATAGCCATGTAAACCCGACGAGCACAAGAGCAAGCCATAGATTGGATATCCTGGCTTCACAAAGCAACTCCAATTGCCTGAACTGATGGCCATTGTATGATCATTCATGAAACTCAATACCATGTAGCCTGGCAAGTGTATCCTGGTCTTATGCAAGGGAGATATTGGTCTAGGACGCCAGAACCTATTGTTAAGCCTTCCTGAGGTGTTGTGGGCCTAACTCAACAAAACACCAATGAAGGGAAGTGCCCACTCGATAACCCCAATGATATACTTACGTCTACAGGATTCGTTTTTTTTTTAGCTAATTGATATGTAGGTCGCTGTTTTGTGTTTTTGAATCATTTTGAATCATATTGAATCATTTATTGTAAGTTGATGTATTTAGTTAGATAATACTTTGGTTTTGGGCTTGGTTTTCTTAATTGAGCGCTTAACCTGGAGTTACAGCACAAGTGTTTTAATTAGTAATTTCTCTTTAAAATGTCCAGTGAATTGGCCTCCACTGCCTCCTGTGGCAGAGAATTCCACCGATTCACAACTGGGTGAAAATGTTTTTCCTCATCTCAGTCCTAAATGAGATTCTCTAACAGTTTAAATGAGTTAAACTGTAACTCCTGATTCTGGACTCCCCCAACATTGGGAACATTGTTCCTATATCTAGCCTGTCCAATCCCTTAAGAATTTTATATGTTTCCATAAGATTCTCCTCTCATCCTTCTAAATTTCAGTGAATAAAAGTATGTAAATATAAGGAGGGATGGTGAAGAGGTTTTGTTTGAATGTATAAAGATAGCGCTGTTCAGAGAGAGCGCTTTTCCAAACCAACCTGGGCGACTTCAGGCATCTTATTCATAGGCATAAAATGCAGTGACTTCGACTGGCAACTAGGCGATGTTATTTATGTTACTGAGAACCTGTTAAGACCTGATCCTGATTCCAAAGTATACAAATGACTCACACTTCAATTGGATAGTCTTGAGCAATTCTTCGAGCTGCCGGATCACAAGGGTTATTATGCATCTGATCTTTTCAAAAGTCGTTACATAAACAGGATGTGCCGATGCTGTGGGTTTTCTTTAGTGCCCACCAGCAAACCGGGATCCTGCAGTAGCAACTCGGGGAGTGTAGTTTCATGAGTCACAGATGGAGTGCTAGAATTTGAGACTGTTGAGGCGAAAGTAGGGATGACTGGATAATTCACGTTCACAAGGTCTAGGAGTAAAATTAGGCCATTCGGCCCATCGCGTCTACTCAATCATGGTTGATCTCTCCCATTTTTCTGCTTTCTCCCCATAATCGTTGACACCCATTCTAATCTAGAATTTGTCTATCTCTGCCTTAAAAATATCCACTGACTAGGCCTCCACAGCCCTCTGTGTCAATGAGTTCCACAGATTAACTAGACTCTGACTAAAGAAGTTCCTCCTCGCCTCCTTTTTAAAAGAGAGCCCTTTAATTCTGAGGCTATGACCTCTGGTCCTAGACTCTCCCACCAGTGGAAACGTCCACTCTATCTATGCCTTTCATTATTCTGTAAGTTTCAATGTGGTCCCCCCCTCAACCTTCTAAACTCCAGTGAGTACAGGCCCAGTGCTGTCAAGTGTTCATCATATGCTAAAGGGCCTGTCCCACTGCTAAAGGGCCTGTCCGAGCTAATTCAAGAGTTCTCCCTAGTTTAAAAAAAAATCAAATTCTTGGTAAGCACGTAGAATGTATGTAGCGTGTACATCTGAGTTCGGGACGTCTCTTAGCGGCTCATAATGCTAACGGCAGGTACTCGGGAAACACGGTAAGTTCGTGAAGAATCGTGGAGATTTTTCAACATGTTGAAAAATGTCCATGAGAGCCCCGAGTACCTATGAGTGGCTATTACCGTAATTCTCCGAGTTCGAATCAGGGGAAACTCAGGAGAACTCTTGAATTAAGCTCATACAATGGGACAGCCCCTTTACCCACTCATTCCTGGAATCATTCCCGTAAACCTCCTCTGGACCCTCTCCAGAGCCAGCACATCCTTCCTCAGATATGGGGCCCAATTGTGCTCCCAGTACTCAATTGTGGCCTGACCAGCATCTTTTAGAGCCTCAGCATTACATCTCTGCTTTTGTATTCCAGTCCTCTAGATATAAATGCTAGCAGCGAATTTGCCTTCCACTATCAATCAAGACAGGGACTAACGCTGCAATTGACTGAGGTTGAACTGAACCACACTCTGGACAGTCTTTGTCCACACACTTAAGTTTCTGAACAAATAAGTGTCCTACGATCAGGAGAAGCTTCTTTCGTTTTGTTCCATCCGCGTTTTAAATAGATTAAACAGGCCTTGCTTCCTGTAGGCTCCAGAGCTTGGGTCTTGCCATCCCTCCCCTACCTCCTTCTCCAACTCTTCAGCATGCGTAACGTTGTCAACGCAGATGCAAATTCTAGGTACTCTAATCTCCGTACACTGATGGGCAACCAGAAGAGATCTAACTGGCTCACTCTAGCCTTTTAGGGATGGAAACCCTTTGTTTTATCGTGACCTGGTATTTATTACTTGAAGCATAGAAGACTGAGGGGTGATCTTACAGAGGTGTTTTAAACCACGAGGGGCATAGATAGGATGAATACCGTTTTTATGTGCCAGGGAATCAATAACTAGAGTGCAAAGGTTTAAGATAAGAGGGGAAATATTTAAAAGGACTCTGAGGGGAATTTGTTTCTCACTGAGTGTGGTACGTGTGTGGAATGAGCTGCCAGAGGAAGTGGCTGAGGCAGGCCCTATAATAACATTTAAAATACATTTGGACAGGTATGTTGATAGGAAAGGTCTGGAGGAATATAGGTCAAATGCATGCAAGTGAGATTAACATAGATAACCATTTTTGTTGGTATGGACCAATTGGTCTGTTTCCTTGTTGAGTGATTTTCTGTGACTCCCAATCCTGTGACTGAACATAGTTAACCTTACCTGCTCTCTGAAGCTGTTTCATATCCACAGCCAGAGGTCCCTCTGCCAAACTTATAGGCAGAGTACGATTGGGAATGACATGCCAGGCTTGCCAGACATGTTAGTACCACGAGAAACACTGGTGCTGTCATTATTCTGACCTAGGGAGAGATGGCAGATAGTACCAGTGGAAAGCCTCTGAGGCCAATATCTCATTGTGAGGAGCGTGCAGAGTAATTATTTATGGAAGGCATTATGATGTTCAGACCTGTCATAAGAATCTAGGAACTAGAAGCAGGAGTAGGTCGGGGGTCTCTCAAAGCTGTTTTACCACTCAGTAAGATTGTGGCTGGTCTTCATGTTTATCCTCTTTCCCACTCACTCCTCATTACCCCAAAAGTCTGTTGGTATCAGGTATGAATACGCTCTCCAACAATCTTCAAAGATTTCTCCTAACCTAAATGGTCAACCCTTCGTCCCATCATTAAAGACTATTCAGTGTTTTAGTTTTAATGATACAGTGTGGAAACGGCCCCTACGGCCCACTGAGTCCACGCCAACCACAATCACCCATACGCTAGTTCTATCCTACACACTGGAGATAATTTACAAAAGCCAATTAACCTACAAAGCTGCTCGTCTTTGGGCCATCACACGAACCAACCTCCCTGCCAATGATCTACACTTCACGCTGCCGCGGCAAGACCTCCAGCATCATCAAGGATGAGTCTCACGCCAGTCACTCCCTCTTCTCCCCTCTCCCATCATTAAAGAGATACAGAAGTGTGAAAACGCAATCCTCCAGATTGAGGTACGGGTGTCTTCCCAGCTATTATCAGGCAACTGAACCATCCTATCACCCACCAGAGTGCAGTCCTGGCCTGCCATCTACCTGATTGGAGACGCTCGGACTGTCTTTAATCAGACTTTACTACACTTTATCTTGCTCTAAACGTTATTTTCTTTATCATGTATTTATGCCCTGTTGGCGGCTTGATTGAAATCGCTGATTGAAAGGCTTTTTGCTGACTGGATTGTATACGTGACAATAATAACAAACCAAACTTGTTTCTTCACTTTCCTATAGTTTGGTTCCACTATGAATGGAGGCGATTAGAACAGGCAGCTGATGTTCTTGCACTATGTCGCTGATGATATTATTTCCCGAGCTGGAGATCGCAAGGATGTCCATATCACTTGCCCAGTGACACCTACCAATGATTGCTGGGATGAACCCCGCCTTATTCACTCTATTACATCGTGGCTCCAGAACCTCAAGGTCAACAGAACACTGCAACGATAAAAAATGCTGAAAATCTCGTGGCTCCTGCAGACATTCCGAACAGTGCCTCATAGACAACTTGACGACTCCTAAATAACAGGAGCCACAGAGCACCCACTGTTCCTGTTAAGTCCACCATAATAGACACCTGTAAAGAGATGCTTGAATTTTCAACCAAAACCCACTACCAGTTTGATGAGAGACCCTGGAACTATTATACAAAACTATTCTAGGTGTTTACAGATTGGAAATGCTATAAAATCGCTAAAAGGGAAAGTAGCAGTTCTTTCAGCGGTCGAGGGCTGAGAAAATATCTGACTCGTATAGAAAGGATCGTGGGTGGGAAAAGCGCAAGGGTCTCAGCAACTTGCTGCTGTTAATGTGAAGCAGCGTGATGTACGTGTGTTCATGTTTTTTTCATGATCTTACTCCAGATCCTAGCATCTGTCGTGTCTCGCAAGTGGCCAGCAGATGGTGCTGTTGTCTGCATCGCTTGTGGACAATTGCAAATGTCATTAGGTTTTCAGTGAGAGCTTCCTGGGAGAAGTTCACCTTTAAGGGCCTGTCCCACCAGCATGTGATTGCATGCGTCTAGCGCGACCAAATGTGGTCGCTTGAGGCATAGGGCCGCGCGGGACCGGTCCCACTTCCGGGCTGGTCCTGACATCACGTGGGGCTCCGAAAATCCTGCACTGTTCGAAAATTCCACGCGCCAACGATCCGTTGGCCCGCAGGCGCATTGTGGGTGTATGCGGCGTCTTGACGACCTACGCAGCGTCCTGATGGCGTACACAACGTCCTAGCGCGTGGCATTGAGCGATGATGTCACCACCTGTCGTGGAGTTGCGTGATGACATCACCACCCGATGCCGTGCGACGTCCAAATTCAGTCGGCCCGCCTCCTCCTGCCCAGCTGATTGGTGAGTATGATGTCGGGACCAGCCCCACACAACTCCACACGGCTCCGTGGCTCGAAGTGGTACCGGCCCCGCGCGGCCGTACGCCTCAAGCGACCACGTTTGGTCGCGCTAGAACCATGCAATCGCATGCTGGTGGGACAGGCCCTTTAATCACCACTACCAAATGATTGTGAGATTTCCAGCTGCCTGTTATACACCCCGCCACACACCCGGTTCACCAAACCGTCAGGGAAGTCCGACACAAAAAGCTGGCGTAACTCAGCGGGACAGGCAGCATCTCTGGAGAAAAGGAATGGGTGACGTTTTAGGTCGAGACCCTTCTTCAGACTGAGAGTCAGGGGAGTGGGAACATTGCTGGCAGAGGGGAAGGTGACCACGAGGCATACAAATAGTAAAATAAATCAGGACAGTGAAACTAGTCGGAGAACTAGGGTGGGTGAGGGACGGTGAGAGAGAGAATGCAAGGGTTACTTGAAGTTAGAGAAATCAATATTCATACCGCTGGGAGTTGTAAGCTGCCCAAGGGAAAGTTGACTTTCAAGGGAAATAAGCCCAAAGGGCAGCTGACATCCTCACACCTGGTGTAGGAACAAAGTGCAGATGCTGATGCAGATACTGAAGAAGGGTCTCAACCCGAAACATCACCCATTCCTTCTCTCCAGAGGTGCTGCCTGTCCCGCTGAGTTACTTCAGCATTTTGTGTCTATCCTCACTCCTGGTTGTTGTTGATGAGTAAAGATTAATTTTCTGGATTTTTTCAGGAATGCGTAATCCAATTTCTGAGGGTACTCTCGACATTTGGAAGGGAGGAGTTCAGCATTGTTAACAAGCCATGTTTTATCCAAGGCTTTAAACCGATACCCATTGTGTCTCCATGGAATGCACAGAAGTACTCTTGAAGAAGCACAGGGGAATTCTCTCAATCATCCCTAATCAACAAGCATCATTAAACAATGCTGGAGTAACTCAACAGGTCAGGCGGCATCTCTGGAGGACATGCATAGGTGACGTTTCGGGTCTGGACCTGCCCACTGTCCCATCTGAAGTAGGGTCCTGGCTTAAGTCATCAGTCTGAAGAAGGGTCCCGGATAAAACGTCACCTATCCATGTTCTTCAGAGACGAATCCTGAAGTGACTCCAGCACTTTGTGCCCTTATCTGTGAACCAGCTTCTGCAGTCCCTGGTTTCTGCACCCAACATCATTAAACTGATTCTAACAATGGATTTTGCTGTGCCCATTAATTTAATTTGTATGACTTTTTAACTTTTAAAACACTGTTTTGTGGCAGCTACAGATATATAACTTTTTTCCCGACTTGTATTTTAGATATGTTTATCATGTGTCATATAATAACATAAAGGGCCTGTCCCACCAGCATGCGATTCCATGCGGTGAGCGCGACCAAACCGGCAGCAGGGGCCGCTTGGAGGTCGGGTGATCCCCATACAGGGCCCGTCCCACCGGCATGCGCCTGCATGCGGCAAGCGCGACCAAACCGGCAGCAGGGGCCGCGCGGAGGTCGGGTGAGTGGCGCAACGCTGCGTAGAGGCGACAGTGAGCCGACAAGCCGTCGCCGTGCGGAACTTTTGAACACAGTCAGTTTTTCGGAGCCCCACACGATGTCGGGACGAACTCCGCACAATTCCGCACGGCTCCGGCGATCGAAGTGGGACCGGCCCCGCGACGCCAGACGGCTCAAGCGACCACGTTAGGTCGCACTCATCGCATGGAGTTGCATGCTGGTGGGACAGGCCCTTAAGTAATTAAGGGGCAACTAGGTATATGTGGGGGAAAGCATCGGGAAGATACGCTGATGAATGAATGAATAGTTTATTTCAGTTATACATTAAAAAGAGCAAAACTTTACAATCTGTGTGAATATGAACCAACACTGTATCCATTTCACACAACGTTCACATAACCGAAAAAGGAATAGGCTGAAGCCACAAAGCTTGTTTTTGCCTATCCTACACAATCCATAAGATAAGATAACCCAGAATAGCAGCATTACAAAGGAAAGGAAAAAAAATAAAATTTACTCTAAATTGTAATCCTTACTTATTTTGCATTTTAATCATTTTACATTATAATCCTTAATTATTTTACATTTTAATGCTTTTTTGAAACTCGACGGAGAACTACAAAATTTCATCACTAAGCCCGTTCCATAATTTGACTCCCAAAACTAACACACATCTATATTTTACATTGGTTCTCTACATATTTCAAAAATACACAACCCTCTTAAATTAAAATGTCCTTCTCTTAATTTAATTTTGTTTTGAATACTAACAGGAAGGCTTTTATTCCTAACTCGGAAAAATATTTCTAATGTCTTTACATGCACAATATTCAAAAAATGTGAGTGGTGTTGAGTGGTTGAATGGTGTTGGTTCATTAGTTGTAAATGCAGGCAGAAGCCTCCTGGACCACTAGAATAACCTGATTAGGAGTTGTAAATATCTGTGCATGTTTCCTTTATTTTTGCTTCTGTGAGCTTATTTTGCTCAGGTTAAATGGATCCCTGGAGATGTTCAGGGTTTGATGGCATCCAACAGCCCTATTACACCGTTGCATGAGGTGGATCACTGACGCTCTTCGCTGCAAGTGCATTGTCTGTTGCTGAGGAGAAAGCACACATCTTCACCAATCTGTTGCTCTCAATACACGTCACATCTCACTTCAGAGCAGCCCATGACTATACTACACCATGTTAATCATACTGAACCACACAGTGGCACAGCTGGTAGAGCTGCTGCTCAATCCTGACCAGGTGCTGCCTGTGCGGAGTTTGCATATTCTCCCTGTGAATGCATGGGCTTCATCCAGTTTCCTTCCACAACCCGAAGATCTGTTTAATTGCCACTGTAAGTTGTCCCCAGTATGCATGTGGGTGGAATGTGATGTGAATGTGAAGGGATATGATGTGAAGGTGATTTCTGCATGGCAAGTGTGAAGTCCTTATTCATCCATTGTAATGTATTATTGGTCAGTTTCATCCGCTCACAAAACAATTATTACTTAATTAAAAAATTGCCTGGATGTTCACCCGCTCTCACTACTTTTATCTACTCTATTTCCTCTCTCTGCACCAGAGCTGCTTGTTTATCCTCTGCTACTAAAAATACTATTTTTGCTTTACTCAAACTCTTCTTGCTCTTTACTTGGAGGAAGTCAACTTCTTCTAGCTTGTCCAGCATCTTTTTACAGATTTCCACCTCCAACTTCCTTCCACCATTAGCCAGTCTCCAGGACCCGAACAAACATTTATTATCTTGTTTAGATGCAGCGTGAAAACAGGCACTTCTGCTCACCAACTCCGCGTCGACCAACGATCACCTGTGCACCGACAACCTGCGCATAATCCTCAGAAGCCAATTAACCTACAAACCTGCACTTCGTTGGAATGTGAGAGGAAGCCGGAGCAACCGAAAATAACCCATGCGAAGAACAGATAGCACCCGTGGTCAGGATCGTATCCGGGTCTCTGGTGCTGTGAGGCAGCAACGCTATTGCTGTGCCACTGTGCTGTTGACTATATAACTACATCTAAATTAACTAAATCATATTTTCTACTGACATTGTTATACCTAATTTGTGCAAGTAACTTGTCCCCCCTTAGTCATAGAGCAATGAAACAGGCCCTTCGGCCCAATTTGCCCATTTGCTGCATTTGGTCCATATCCATCTAAACATTTCCTGTTCATGTACTTGTCTAAATGTCTTTAGTATCTGCCTCAACTACCTACACTGGCAGCTCATTCCATATACCCACCACCTTCTGTGTGGAACTTTCTTCTGGAAGCAAGATGCACTGAAGATATAGTTCTGTCCACTATCCCCACCCCAACAGCAATAGTAAAGGAGCAGGCATTGATGACATACAGAGGGAATGTGGCTTCATTTGCCACACCCATGTTTCCCATCTCTCACGTATCCTACTGCCCATCGGGATCAACGAGCTTGCCAATAACTCCAACAGCTGCCGTGGCCTGCACTCTTTCTTCAGAGTCGTTGAAGCATGCTAGCTGATCAAATTAATAGTTTGTCTGTTTTTTAATGCTGCTGTTGTTGCTCTTCAGAAAGCTGATATAAGTGATTGCTGAATAATTGAAGGCTTCCAACAGACTGCTTCCAGCAAGCCCATCCAAACTTGGCATTGTTATGATACTGTTATTATTTTTTGCAACACAATCTTACTCCATTAAGTCATGGGTTCGAAGAGATGGAAATTCTCAGTGTCTAGGGTTAACAATGATAGTTTCCTGTCATACATTGCAGACAATAGAGGAAGATAAGTCCTCATCCCATCAAAATTCTTGAGTGCTTCATCAGACAATTAGAATTGCTTCGTGACCATTATTATAAAGATAAAAATGTCAAAAACAAATCACTAATAATCACTTGTATCATTCATTAGCTTATTTGAAAAATAACATATTTGGAAGTCTTTGAACTTATTCTTTAAGTTTATAAAAAGTTAAGGTGGATAAAGGGATATGGTAGAAAAGTGTAGATACAAGGTACTGCAGATACTTGTTTACACCAAGATAGAGACAGTGCTGGAGTAACTCAGCAGGTCAGGCAGCATCTCTGGAGAGAAAGCATGGGTGACATTTTCGGTCGGGACCCTTCTTCAATCTGATAAAGGGTCCCGGCCCGAAACATCAACCAGCCTTTTCCCCCAGAGATGCTGCTTGAATTACTTGCAGCACTTTGTCTCTATCTTTAGTAATAGTGTTAAGTATTTGCAGGTACAATGTGTCACATCAGAGATCATGGAATTGGGCATAGATTGAGGATTGGTTAAGGGCAGGGTTACATAGGTTATTTTAAATTGGCAAGCAGCCAAAGAGATTGATGGCAGGGGTTCAGGTATTGCTAATCCATAGATTGTGTATTGTCACACGACTTACTGTATTTGCAAAGACGAAGCATATGCTGGATAGCACGTTGTACGGAGGATGCAAGGTGATATAAATTGGTTAAGGCAATTGAGGTAAAAGGAAGACAGATGGTGCATGACGTGGGAGAAGTGTGATAGTCTGCATAGCTATCGGTGTGGGATTTACATGTTGTCCGTCACCCCACGGCTTTGGCAGAGTGCTCTGGTTTCCTTCCATGTTTTAAAGACAAGTGAATTGGTAGTTTAACTGGCCACTGTAGACTGCCTCTAGTGTGTAGATATTGGCGCAGCTTGGGGGGGGGGGGGGGGGGGGTGCGGGATGCGGGATTTTGTATCCAGATATTTACTGCATTTACTACTTTTTTACAGCAAATGGTGGTCAATGACTTCCTTCAGAGATTAGCCGTGCATTCACAAGCTAGTACCTTCTCTAGGTACCATGCAGATAGCGATATACCCCCTGGGAACAAGGCTTGGCAAGGTGGGCTGAGCCAACTGCTTAACCGCAGGAGTTAATTTGGAGCCTTTAAAACAGCCAAGCTAAGACGCAAATGCCGACAGCACCCGCTGCACATATCCGAAAATGGTTATCTAAAATAACAGCAGAGTACAACTGGGTATTCCTTCCGCATTTCAAAGATATGCAGGTTTGGAGGTTAATTGGCAGGGAGTAGACGTGAAAGTTGTATAATATATATGGGCTGAGGGGCCTGCTTCTATGCTGCATCCCTAAAACTATACTTTTGGGGCAGCAAAGTAGCCTTACGCCAGACATGCGGATTCGATCTTGACTACGGGTGCTTTGTACATTCTCCCCGTGACTACGGGTGCTTTGTACATTCTCCCCGTGACCATGAGGGGTTTCCCCAAGTGCACCGGTTTCCTTCCACACTCCTGTTAGCCTGTACCAAAGAATGCCTCCCCAGCCTGTCTGAATGACTACCGTCCGGTGGCCCTCACCTCGGTAATCATGAAATGCTTTGAGAGGCTGGTGAAGAAACACATCTCCGCCTTCCTCCCTCGCAACATGGACCCGTTACAATTTGCATTCCGATGGTGTCTCCCAGGTTTTGCACACCGCTCTCTCCCATCTTGACAGCCAGAAGGGGGGCTACGTGAGGATGCTGTTCATAGACTTCAGCTCAGCCTTCAACACGATAGTCCCCACCAGACTGCCCGCGAAGCTACTGGATACTGAGCGAAGCTCAACACCCCCGTGTGCCTGGGTCCTGGACTTTCTCACTGCCAGGCCCCAGGTAGTCAAGATGGGAGGGAATACATCGAAGTCCCTCACCCTGAACACAGGATCCCCCCAGGGTTGCGTCCTCAGCCCTCTATTGTACTCCCTGTGTGGCTAGGTTCAGCTCCAACTCGATAATCAAGTTTGCTGACAACAGATTGCTGATCTCAGACCAGTAGCTGATCTGGTAGCTGATCTGGCACTCTGCAGTCTGGACAACAGCCTCCTCTGGAACATCAAAAAAACAAAGGAGCTGATCGTGGACTTTAGGAGGGCACATCATCTGAGGACGTACACACCATTGAGGATAAATGGGGATACTGTGGATAGGGTGAGCTGTTTTAAATACTTGCGAGTCCACGTCTCTGAGGATATGACATGGCCATCGTGAGGGAGTGCCTTTACCACCTCGGGCAATTGAGGAAATTCAGAGTGTCTCCGAGGATCCTCCAGTGCTTCTACTCTGCGGCTGTGGAAAGCATCTTGTCCGAAAACATTACAATCTGGTTTGGGAATTGCTCTGCCCAGGACAAGAAGGCAGAGGGTAGTGCGTTCGGCCAAACGCACTATGGGGACTTCTCTCGCCCCTCTGCAGGAACTATACATCAGAAGGTGCAACTCCAGAGCCAATAAGATAATAGGAGACCCCTTCCACCCCTGCAACGGACTGTTCCAGCTCTTACAGTCAGGTCTTACGCCTCCGTTAAGGATGGAGAGGATGAGTTTCTTCCCAGAGGCCATTCAGACTGTAAACTCCTATCTCACCAGGGACTAACTCTACTACAGTTACTGTACCACAATACCGCCCACAATATTTAATATAAAAAAGAATGTGATTCTGTTTGTAGTCTGTTGGTTGTTTGTTTGTTTTGCAGTGCCGCAGGCATTGCCACTTTTCATTTCACTGCACATCCCGTATGTGTATGTGACGAATAAACTTGACTTGACTAATTGGCTTTGGTAAAGATTGTAAATTGTCCCTAGTGTGTTTGGATAGTGTTAGTGCACCGGGATTGCTGGTTTGGTGTGGACTCGGTGGGCCGAGGACCCTGTTTCCGCGGTGCTAAACTAAATATCGATCAGCTGGGCAAGTGGACTGAGAAATGGCAAATGGAGTTTAATTAGGATGAATGCGACGTGTTGGATCTTGAGAAGTCAGGGCAGCACTAATTCAGTGTAATTGGGGGAAGATGTAGAACATAGTTCACTGAAGTGGCAATACAGGTTCCCCATAGCTCCGCTCTCACTCCCCATCCCCCCACTCGTAACAAGGACAGAGTCCCCCTTATCCTCACCTTCCACCCTACCAGCCAGGACAGAGTCCCCCTTATCCTCACCTTCCACCCTACCAGCCACCACATACAACAGATAATCCTCTGACATTTTCGCCACCTCCAATGGGATCTCACCACTGGCCACATCTTCCCATCTCCTTCCCTTTCGGCATTCTGCAGAGACCACTCCCTCCTCAACTCCCTGGTCAATTTGTCCCTTCCCACCCAAACCACCCCCTCCACTGGTACTTTTTTCCCTTGCAACCGCAGGAAATGCTACACTTGTCGCTTTACCTCCCCCCTCCATCCAAGGACCTTAGCAGTCTTTCCAGGTTCACCTGCACTTCCTCCAACCTCATCTATTGCTTCCACTGCTCTAGGTGTCAACTGCTCTACATCGGTGAGATCAAGCACAGGCTTGGCAATCGCTTCACCCAACACCTCCGCACAGTTCGCATTAATGAACCCGATCTCCCGGTGGATCAGCACTTCAACTCCCCCTCCCATTCCATATCCGACCTTTCGGTCCTGGGCCTCCTCCATGGCCAGAGTGAGGCCCACCACAAATTGGAGGAGCAGCTTGGGAAGTTTACACCCCAGTGGTATGAACATTGACCTCCAATTTCAGGTAGTCCTTGTTGTTTCTCCCTCCTTCCCCTCCCCTTCCCAGCTCTCCCACAGCCCACTGTCTCCACCTGCACATCGGTCTGAAGAAGGGTCTCGACAACACACACTGACGCTCTGGTGAGTAAGGCAAGGCAGTGCCAACTTTAAAGTTTAAACCCCTTATATGCCAAATCCTGGATAGAATATTGTGCTGAGACCCCCATTGATCAGAGAGGATAGAATATTGTGCTGAGACCCCCATTGATCAGAGAGGACAGCCACTGGTAAAAGCAAAATGAACGATTTGATCTGGTGGCAGCACGTGGTGAGAAACAAAGATAATGAATGTTATGACTGATGATTAGCAGCATCCAAAATAAAAGACAGAATTCATTTGCTTTAGTCCAATTATATTTTATTTTGCATTATTTTAATTACCCTCACCCTAACATGCTGGTAATGCTGAATCCTGGGGGAGGCAAAAAACCAGAGAAAAAACCTGTTGCCAATTCAGGAAAATCTTTGGGAAATTCCTCCCCGACTCCCTCTATTCAGGGCAATCAAGCAGAACTCCAGGATATCACTGAAATCTGTGATGCGCATTACCAGCAAACCAAACATTGCAACTGTACAAAAACACTGAGGCTGAAAGTGTGAAAGCAGTGTCAGAAAGAGGCGATTTGAATCCATCAGATCTGCAAGCTTAACCTGCAAAAAAGAACATGTATTTATTAATGAAAACATTAATAAATGTTAACAAGTACAAAGCAGTACAAAAATCTTCAAAGCGTCGATCTGGATGTTCCCACTGATATACACGGCTTACCCACTGACCTGCAGTCCAGTTGCAGCACCTCATATCCTCTTGCGTTCTCAACTCCGCTTGCCTCCTCTCTATCTCCTTTCTTACCCGATATACATGGCTTACCCACTGACCTGCAGTCCAGTTGCAGCACCTCATATCCTCTTGCCTCCTCTCTATCTCCTTTCCTACCCCCATCCCCATACAACCAGCCTGAAGAAGAGTTCTGACCAGAAACATCACCAATGCATGTTCTACAGTTGTCACCCCCGAACAGCCAAGTTACTCCTGCACTTTTTGCCCCTCTGTACAACAGGATCCTACATTTTGAGGTATATTTACTGTCAGCTACGTTCTAAGCCTATATTACATTTAAACGTTAATACATACTCTATCAACATCAATAAAAATTCAAAGTACAAATAGAAATAAGCTGTATTCTATGTCAAGATATATCAAGCCGTATCACAATGAATTCCATGCACAAATTCTGACCATATTCTGTTCTGTGACATATGTAGAACTGGTTCCCTCTGGCCACAATGAATATAATGCCATTATAACATTTGCCAACATAAATTTCATTTTGTTATAATCAAACTGTATCACACTATAGAAGTTTGTAGGTAATGTTTCCGGTTGGAACCCTTGATGGGGGCTGAAGAAAGCCAAGAGAGTGGGGAGACAGGAGAAAGCGTGCTAGGTAAAGAAGTGGGCAGTCGAGGGGTGGGGAGTTGATAGGCAGATGGTTGCACAGATTAAAACAAGTTGTGAATTAAGAATCACTCAACAAGTCCTGTTATATCTTCGATTTCTGAAAACGCTCCCTATTTAGTAATAGTCTACGGCTTTATTCTAACTACCCTTTACTTACCGAACACAACACCTTCTGGCCGCTGCTACCGACAGGACACGCCCTGTCACCGTGGGGTTCTCTTCCCTCTCACCAGTTGCCGCTCCAAGATGGAAAAGGAGAAAGAGGAGGGGGGTGTGGGGTGAGGGAGAGACCGACCGGACAGTGACGCAGGAGGGCGCAGACGTGGCGGGCGGACACACAAAGCGCAAGGAAGAAGCGGCAACTGGTGAGAGGGGAGCGTGCCCCATGGTGACTGAACCTGTGTTGTCGGTACTTCCTATCTACTCTACTGCATCTCCAGTGTTGCCAATGTGGCCACCTCTACATCAACAAGATCACGACTCAACATTTGTACTCGGCTCAGCCAAGGCCTACTGGATCGAGGTTGCTAAGCTCCTTCCCATTGCCATGATGATCATTATAACTGCAGTAATAGCACTAATTAGCTTACAATCCAAGTCTCTAGTTTCAGATGACCCAACCTCCTCCCCCCCCCCCAATTTTACAAATGATATCATGATAGGTGGAGGTTCAGGTCAGGTATTATTGAGAAAGAAGGGAATCAGCAGAAGAACATGGACAGGTTGGGAAAATGACAAACAAGTGGCAAATAGAATACAGTATGATAAACCCTCATTATAACGGATTATACAGGCGGGGGAGGAAATGAGGTCCTATTACTGATTATCCGTTATAATCGAGTACGGTATTACCATTGTATGTAGTTGAAACAAACAACTGCATATGATGGATAATACACAACAGGACACAAAATGCTGGAGTAACTCAGTGGATCAACCAGCATCTCTGGAGAACAAGAACTCTCAGACTGATTCTGTCTGCTGAGTTACTCCAGCATTTTGTGTCGCTTTACTTTAAAACTAGACGCTACCAAGAGGAGATCGCTTGGGCACCCTGGGGGTCCATCACCTCCCACCAGTTACCGCTTCCAAGGTGGAAAAGGTGGAAGAGGAGGAGGGGACGGGGTGAGGGAGACACCGACCGGACAGTGACGCAAGGAGGGCGCAGACCCGACGGGCGGACAGATTTAGCGCAAAGGTGAAGCGGCTACTGGTGAGAGATGAGGGAGACCCATGGTGACCGAGTATGTCCTGTTTGTGGCCTTGTGTTAAAATGAATTGGGCTGCATTACAATTGCCAAGTTCCATTATAATACGCATCCAGCAGTTTACAATTAATCAATTTATCAATCCACAATGATATCAACTCAACTTTTGTACCTCTGATTTCTGAATGCACATCCCATTTACAAAAGTAGACCATGCCTTCATTACTTCTACCAAAGTGTATGACAGTACAGTGCTGCGCGGTATTCCATTTGCCACTTATTTTCACACTCTCCCAATCTTCCCAAGTCTTTCTGAAAACTCCCTGCTTCCTCATCATTACATGTCCTCCCCACTCACCTATCTTTGATTCATCTGCAAACTTGTCTACAAAGCAATCCATTATCTATTATATTATCTCATTGGGTATTTTTAAAGCATAGATTAGTATCTATTAGTCTAATTTAGTAAGGGCATTAATGGCAAATCATTACATGTCCTCCCCACTCACCTATCTTTGATTCATCTGCAAACTTGTCTACAAAGCAATCCATTATCTATTATATTATCTCATTGGGTATTTTTAAAGCATAGATTAGTATCTATTAGTCTAATTTAGTAAGGGCATTAATGGGAAAAGGCAGGAGAATAAAAGGCAGGAGAATTAAGAAGGGGAAATAGATTGACCATGATTGAATGGCACAGTGGACAATATGGGCCGAATGGTCTTATTCTACTACTATGGTTTCTGGTCTCTTATGTTTAAGGTGTTACCATTGCCTGTGGTTGCGGAAAATACCTGTCGGGCCGAATGGTTTGAGTAGGAAGGGATGAGTGAACTGAGGAGTTTGCAGATGGGTGACCATATTCCTTGCCCAATTCTAGGCAACCTCTTAATGCCACCCCCCCCCCCCCCCCACCCCTTCCTTCCTTGCTTGTTCTCCCAGCTTTCATCCCGACGAGATGTTGCCTGACCAGCTGAGTTGCTCTAGCACTAAGTACCCCCCCCCCCTTGTTTACACCTTGTGTTTACAGCTTGAGGTATATATATTTACTATCAGTTGGCTTCTATACTAAGATGAATGAAACTATTTTATGTTTAAACAAAGTTCTATGCCAATCTGTATGAAACAACTCTGAGCTATAATACGTTGAATTCTATGACTGCATTTTAACCTATATTACAAATAGACTTATTTCTCAGACAATATCAATTTCTGTATAATTAAACCAATGTTATGATATAGGGTAGTAGAGAGCTGCATTACTCACTATTCTTTCTTCAACAATATCCCTGGAGCTCTATTACTATCAAAATGAGTTTAATGACAACGTTAAGCAGGCTGCACTTACAAAGAGGCTGTAATCCTATGATAACATATCATGCTGTGTTACAATTAAACCAAATTCTATGACAATATAAATCATTTCACTTACAAATTTCAACTGTGTTTTATAATATCATGTCCGGTATCACCAAATGCGTGAACCTGTCTCTTAGCAGGGGTACTTGGATGGAGACCAATGATATAAACAATGATAGCTAAAACAAATTCAGATATATAAAACAGAGGCAGGTGTGGACAGAAGGTAAAGAGTTGGATTATAGTTGGCTGCTGGACTTGGTGTTGGGCCCACTACTTTTCATGTTATATGTTAATGATCTGGATGATTGGATTGAAGGTTTAATGGCCAATTCTGCAAATGATATGAAGATATGGAGACGCTCGGTCACCGTGGGGGTTCACCTCCTCTCACCACTTGCCACTTCCAAGGTGGAAAAGGAGGAAGAGGAGGACGGGTTGGGGAGAGGGAGAGACCGACCGGACAGTGACGTGGAGGGCGCAGACCCGACGGGCGGACAGACAAAGCGCAAAGGTGAAGAGGCAACTAGTGAGAGGAGAGGGAGCCCCATGATAACCGATCGCATGCTGTAGGTGGAGGTGACCTGAAGAAAATGTAGTTTTCTACAACTTGAGCCGCAACAGGTGCTTCAACCTGGAATGTGCGGTGAGTGAAGAAGGGCTCACTGGAGCACCCTGCACGCTAAGCGGCCGGGGAGATAGTATGAGAAATGGTGTCAATCCGCTAGAATCAAAATCCATTGTAAAGGGGCTAATTAATGGGAAAAAAGATTTACGGTATAGCGGGGCTAATTAATGGGAAAAAAGATTTACGGTATAGCAAATTGTACGATCATGCAATCAGGTAGAAGGAACATAAAGGCTTGGATGAAATGTGAGATGCAAAGAAACTTGGGTACTCTAGTTAATTTGCAAGGCGAGTCACAGTAAACCCTTGTATTAACGGACTATCTCAAGCTGTATCACAATGAAGCCAGCATCTGTGGCAATATAAATCACTCCATTTACAAATGTTGACTATCTCAAGCTGTATCACAATGAAGCCCAGCATCTGTGGCCATATAAATTACTCCATTTACAAATGTTGACTGAGTCCTGTGACATTATCGTGCTTACATTGTATAGAACATACACAAAAATTACAGCTTTGTGCCAAAATGGTGTTGAACTAATCTCATATGCCTTCCTACACTACCCTACACTGGTTGATGCGGCTGTTGTTGCAGCTCACGCTGTTGCCCCTAGGGACAGCAGTTTCTTCAGGCCGCTGCTACCAAGAGGAGCCGCTCGGTCACCATGGGGGTTCATCTCCTCTCACCAGTTGCTGCTTCCAAGGTGGAAAAGGAGGAAGAGGAAGGAGGGGGTGGGGTGAGGGAGAGACCGACCGGACAGTGACGTGGAGGGCGCAGACCCGACGGGCGGACAGACAAAGCGCAAAGATGAAGCGGCAACTGGTGAGAGGGGAGGGAGCCCCATGGTGACTGAGCGCGTCCTGTTGGTGGTGGCTGCCTCAAGAAAGGTGTCCCCGGAGGCTACAACGTGAGCTGCAACCCAGGTGCGTCAACCTGGATGGTGATGCTGTTAAACTAATCGCATGTGCCTACACATGAGAACTATACCCCCAATTATCTGCAGAGCCCCTGCCCCTGAAATACCACTATCGTATCTGCCTCCACTACCACCCCAGGCAGCATGTTCCATGCACTCACTACGTTTATGTAAAAAACTTGCCATCGGCCAAATTCTATCATACAAATAGGTCCAGTTCAGTGGTCAAATTAATCTGGCTACATTACAATTGCTAAGTTCTATCATAATACGTATCTAGCAGTTTACAATTAAATTGTTCAACATTAATGCGAATTGAGCTATATTACAATTACTCCAACTGCATATCAATGAACAAACATTATTGTAATTAAGCGGAGTTCTAATATAAAGTTAGTTATATAGGCAGTTATAAATGAGTTTAGTAATAACAAGTCTATAACTCGCCTATAATATAAAGGTAAGTATGGGAATGGGCAACTGTGTTAAAATGGTTATCCTATTAGGTGGAACGAGTGCAAGAGTTTGGTGCATTAGTCTACGACTTTGCTCTTGGTCTCAACAACTGACGGCCACATTATGAACACCAAATACAATAGAAGAAGACACGTCACTTTGAAGGACAGCAGGGGTACTTGGATGGAGATGAGGGAGAAGGTATATGGAACAAATATCTAGCCAATGATATAAACAATGATAGCTAAAAAAAATTCAGATATATAGAGTAAAAGAGAGGCAGGTGTGGACATTGGAAAACTGGAGTAAGTCATGCCGAACAAAGTGGATGTTGTTTACTTGAATTTTCAGGCCTTTGATAAGGTGAATTTTCAGGCCTTTGATAGTTGGCTGCTGGGACTTGGTGTTGGGCCCACTACTTTTCATGCTATATGTTAACGATCTGGATGATTGGATTGAAGGTTTAATGGCCAATTCTGCAAATGATATGAAGATATGAAGACGCTCGGTCACCGTGGGGGTTCATCTCCTCTCACCAGTTGCCACTTCCAAGGTGGAAAAGGAGGAAGAGGAAGGCGGGGGTGGGGTGAGGGAGAGACCGACCGGACAGTGACGTGGAGGGCGCAGACCCGACGGGCGGACAGACAAAGCGCAAAGATGAAGCGGCAACTTGTGAGAGGGGAGGTAGCTCCATGGTGACTGAGCGCTTCCTGTTGGTGTGGTGGCTGTCTCAAGAAAGGTGTCCCCGGAGGCTACAATGTGAGCTGCAACCCAGGTGCGTCCTGGAATGTGATGCTGTTAAACTAATCCCATGAGAACATATCCTCCCCAATTATCTGCAGAGCCTATCATACCACTATCGTATCTGCCTCCACTACCATGCACTCACTAAATTTATGTAAAAAACTTGCCATCGGCCACTCAAGTGTAGTTAAGAAATATATAGTGCAATATTTCAGTTGCCAAATTCTATCATACAAATAGGCTCAGTTCAGTGGTAAAATTAAGCTGGCTACATTACAATTTATATCATAGCAGTTTACAATTAAATTGTTCAACATTATGAATTGAGCTATATTACAATTACTCCAACTGCATATCAATGAACAAACGTTATTGTAATTAAGTGGAGTTCTAACATAAAGTTAATCTACTTTTGTTATTACTAAACTCATTTATAACTGTCTATAACTCGCCTATAATATAAAGGTCAGTATAGGAATTGGCAACGCAACAGAGTTAAAGTGGGGACCTTGGTAGAAGAGTGCAAGAGTTTGGTGAAATGGACTTTGCTCTTAGTCTCAACTGATGTACACAGGCCGGCCACATTATGAACAGCAAATGCAATAGATGAAGCTAGTGGTGCACGTGAACCTGGAAAGATAGCATGGGTACTTGGATGGAGACGAGGGAGGAGGTAAAGGGGACAAATAAGCTAGCCAATGATATAAACAATGATAGCTAAAAAAAAAAAATCAGATTATATATCTGGGTGAGTTGATGTTGTTTACTTGAATTTTCAGGCCTTTGATAAGGTGCCACACCAAAGGCTGCTAAACAAGATAGGTGCCCATGGCATTGGAAGCAAGGTACTAGCATGGATAGATGATTGGCTGGCCGCAGGCAAATGGTTGGCTGCTGCTGACTGGAGTTCCGCAGGACTCGGTGTTGGGTCCACTACTTTTCATATGTTAATGATCTGGATGTTTGGATTGATGGTTTTATGGCCAATTCTGCAAATGAGGAAGAGACCGACCGGACAGTGATGCAGGAGGGCGCAGACGTGGCTGGCGGACTGACAAAGCGCAAGACGCTGCAACTGGTGAGAGCGGAGGTAGCCCCACGATGAAAGTGTTGACCCCGGCGGTTTCAATGTGAGCCAGAACAGGGGATCTCAGACAGGGGATCTCGGAAACCTCAGACAAAGCGCAAAGATGAAGCAGCAACTGGTGCTGCTTCATCTTGTAGGTGGAGGTGACCTGAAAACCTGAAGAAACTGTAGTCCCCGGCGGCTACATCTTGAGCCGCAACAGGTGCTTCAACCTGGAATGTGTGGTGAGTGAAGAAGGGCTCACTGGAGCACCTTGGGTCAGACAGGGAACTCGGAAACCTGCACGCTAAGCAGCTGGGGAGATAGTACGAGAACTGGTGTCAATCCGCCAGAATCAAAATCCATTGTAAAGGGGCTAATTAATAGGAAAAAAGATTTACGGTATAGCAAATTGTACGATCGTGCAATCTGTCTGGTAGAACATAAAGGCTTGGCTACTACTTGCTAATAAATGGGGAGAGGATTCAGAAATGTGAGATGCAAAGGAACTTGGGAACTTGGGTATACTAGTTAATTTGCAGGCTGAGTCACTGGTAAGGAAGGCAATGCAACACAAGACAGTAAACCCTTGTATTAACGAGCTCTCAAGCTGTATCACAGTGAAGCCAGAATATGTGGCAATATAAATCACTCCATTTACGAATGTGTCCTGTGACATTATCATGCAAGTGCTTACATTGTATAGAACATACAAAAGTTACAGCTCTGTGCCAAATATGGTGTTGAACTAATCTCATATGCCTTCCTACACACTATCCTTCACTGGTTGATGTGGCTGTTGTTGCAGCTCACGCTGTTGCCCCTAGGGACAGCAGTTTCTTCAGGCAGCTGCTAACGAGAGGAGACGCTTGGTCACCGTGGGGATCCGTCCCTTCTCATCGATTGCTGCTTCCAAGGTGGAAAAGGAGGAAGAGGAAGGAGGGGGTGGGGTTAGAGAGAGACCGACCGGACAGTGACGTGGAGGGCGCAGACCCGACGGGCGGACAGACAAAGCGCAAAGATGAAGCAGCAACTGGTGAGTGGGGAGGGAGCCCCATGGTGACTGAGCGCGTCCTGTTGGTGGTGGCTGCCTGAAGAAAGAGGTGTCCCCGGAGGCTACAACATGAACTGCAACTACAGATGCTTCAACCTGGAATGTGCGGTGAGTGAAGGGCTGTACTTTAAGCTATAATAAGGTAGTTCTAATGGCAATGCATATTATCCTATATTATATTGACAATATACATTTCAATATTTTAATTAAACTAATGTTATGACATAGGGGCAATGCATATTCTCCTATATTATATTGACAATATACATTTCAATATTTTAATTAAACTATTTAATAAGGTAGTTCTAATGGCAATGCATATTATCCTATATTATATTTAATTAAACTAATGTTATGACATGGGGCAATGCATATTATCCTATATTATATTGACAATATACATTTCAATATTTTAATTAAACTAATGATGACATACGGGGGCGGGGGGAGCATATTATACTATGCATTTTAAAATATTGAAATTGAATATTTTTAAAACTTGTTATGACATAGGGTATCGAGCTGCAGTACACTAATCTTTCTTCAACAACATCCCTGAATCTCTCTAATATCCCCAGAACATAGTAATCATTTGAATAGTAATAGAGCTCCAATGGTAATCAAGCTACAAATACAATTAAGCTGTATTCTATGGCAACCTATCTCAAGCTGTATCACAATGAAGCCAGAATCTGTGACAATATAAATCACTCCATTTACAAATGTTGACTGAGTCCTGTGACATCATGATGTAGGTGCTTACATTGCATAGAACATACAAAAGTTACAGCTCTGTGTCAAATATGGTGTTGAACTAATCTAATATGCCCGCACATGACTTATATCTCTCATTTCCTGCATAGCGCTTAAATGCCACTTGTGTCTGCATCCACTTACACGCCAAACGCCACATTCCATGCACCCACTACTGTAGTTAAGTAGTTAAGAAATATATGGAGCTATGTTACAGTTGCCAACTTCTTTAACAATGAGAATAGGTATATATTGCAGTAGGCCAAGTCCTGTGGAACAATCAATATATAACTACATGACAATTGCAAGTTCTATCATTATACGCATCTATAGCAGGTTACAAGTTAGTCGTTCAATTGAGCTATATTACAATTCCACCCTCATAACAATAAACAAACAATATTGGAAGTAAGCAGAGTTCAATGTTCACCTAATTTTGTTATAACAGTGTGAATCTATCAAAATTATAAATATACAAAATGACCAAAGTGCTGGAGTAACTCCGCGGCGCAGGCAGCATCCTATTTCGGTGTTATTTCGGGTCGGGTCCCTTCTTCAGACTGATTCTAGAGTCCTATATAGTCTTTTCTCTTGCAGTGCCATGGCAAATGGCACCACGCACAAACTATAGGAACACCTTATCAACACTATGAATACTGAATTCTCCAATTTTAGATCACAACAATCCTTTTGTCTCACACCTTTTGCATTTTCATCTCTGGCGTTTGTCCAACCATCTCTGACTATCAAATAACATTTATCAACCTATTACATTTATCCCTCCTCTCTTCCCTCCCCCTCCCTCAAAATCAGTCTGAAGAGTCCTGATCTGAAACGTCACCTGTCCATGGCTTGTGACAATGTAGATAATGCTGTGTGATAGTTGTGTGTGTTGTAGTAGATGGTGCATGTTAAATGTAATCATTAGAGGAACTTAGCTTTGTGTCTGTAGCTTCACATCGTCGCCGTGCAGGGAAATACCGCTTGAGTCTTCTGATATCTTCTGATACCTAAAAATAATTAAATAAGATTGGTGAAACAACCAAAGATTGATAATCTCAAAAACACCACCACCACCCACCCATCCAGTGGCATTTATATCAAAGGAATAAATCAGTGTAATAATGGCTGCTGTGTTTGGTCTCATTTAATTGCCAAATAAGGATATCTACATCACTAGATTTGGCCCATAGAATCCCCCATTCAGCTTAACCTGGATCAGCCTACCATGCGAGACTTCATTAAACTAAGATTCATGTAGCAATCCACCACCCTCCAACTTATCTTATCGATCACCCTCACTGTGGATTAAACTAGTTTACAATTGCAAATTCAGTAACATGTTCAATGAACTACTCAGCCAATTAACTATATTGCTACTCAGCAACAATGTGGAGTTCAGTTTTGTTACAGTTGTAAAATTTGCTCTCAATGTCACTATGTCACTGTTCCATGTCACTGCTACAGCTAATAGTGTTGCTGCCTCACAGCTCCAAACCTGACCTCCTGTGCTGATTTCATTGAGGTGGCATGTTCTCCCAGTGGCATAGTGATTTCTCGGGTGCCTTGGTTTCCTTCCATGTTTCAAAGACGTGTGTGCTGGTAGATGAGTGAGAAGGGAGCTCAATGTGGGGGAACAGTTTACAAGGGATATCAGTGGGGAAATGGGGCTGCTCTATCATAATCGCCAAGTTCTATCATAATATTCATCTAGCAGTTTACACTTAAGTTGTTCAATATTAATGTGTTTGGAGCTATATTACAATTACAGCAAGGTCCATAACAATGAATAGTGTAACAATTGAGCTAACAGAAAGTTCATCTCGTTTTCTAATTTTCTAATTAAATTTGTCTATAATGATATCAATCTAGTTATATTACAATCATGTTAAGCTCAATTGCAATATCAAGCTATGTTAGTTATTCTATTCAATAATAAAGACAATGACAATAATTGGCAATTATATAAACAGAATAATACATGATGCAGCATGAATGATGATGTTCATGGGACATTGTGACAATTTACAAGGTGCTATGCAATAAAATAGACACAAAATGCTGGAGTAACTTAGCAGGACGGCCATGCTATCTCTGGAGAGAAGGAATGGGTGACATTTCCAGTAGAGACCCTTCTTCAGAGTGAGAGTTTCGACCTGAAACGCCTGTCCCACTGAATGACTCCAGCATCTTGTGTCTATCTTCAGTTTAAACCAGTATCTGCAGTTCTTTCCGACACATTTCTATGCAATGCAATTTCTATACAGACCCATGTGAGAATGTATAGTGCCATGTGGCAATGAAATTATGTGCATTATGTTACACAGAGCTACAGAGCTTAAAGGACACTGAAAATGCTAGGTTAAGTGTCTATACATCATGGAGCTAAATGACATTTAGCTGACATTTATCACGATAGTTATGTTATTCTTTTGATTATGTAGACATGTCAACAATGTGACCATGACAATAAGCTCAAAAAAAAATTAGAGCAATTACTTTTCATTCGTGACAATTTGCGTGGGATTATGTATAAAATATGCAGGGTGTTTAAACTATACTAGAGTAGAATAAAGCACATTCATAATTCTATAATGGATCAGTTGAACTTGGAGTAACAGAGATGGTCTATGTAATATTTGTAAAAGGTGCAGCCTGAAAAGAAGGGTCTCTTGACCTACAACATCACCTATTACTTTTCCCCAGAGATCTTGCCTGACCCACTAAGTTACTTGAGCATTGTGTCTATCTTCAGTGTAAACCAGCATCTTCATTTTCTTCCTACACATTGTGTGATCAGTGTTTGGTTGCAACGTAGACAATGTAATGTGATTGCTTCATGGTGTTTGTGACAATGTAATATGTGTATATAGGTGTAGTGAGTGCTTATTATAATGTAGCATGCTGTGTTGATTGGTTTAGATTTATGTCTGTAGCTTCACCTCATCATCCACAAAAACTGCATTTGGTTCACTGATACCCAAGAATATCGAATAAAATCAATGAAAGGTACCTCGATCCAAAATACCAGCATTGCTACTCATCTCGTGTCACCTGTGTCTTTGATAGCTAATGAACACATCACAATCAGTGATGTCAAGCGTGTAACAATGCTTGCCGGGTGAGGGGTCATGTCATTGCCAAATAAGGGGGACCCTGATCACTCGCTTTGTGATGAACCTTTGTTGTTGATGATGAGGGTGTGGTAACCATAGATGCAGGACATCGCCATAAAGCATTTGAAACTTTTCTAATTTGAATATGAATAATTTGTATATCCAATATTTGACATGGCAGTAATTGAGTCCTTCAAAATGCTACGAGCACAGGTCTGAAGGGCCAAATAGTCTCTTTTGGGGAAATACACAAAATGCCCAAATGGATCAGCAAAATGCTGGAGTAACTTAGCAGGACGGCCATGCCATCTCAACGGGGTCAGCTAGAAATAAAAAAATAGAGTCTGTGTGCAGTTTGATTCCCTAACTGATCTTTCAATGGACGGTGAAACTACTAATGAATATTAAACTATATTGAATTTATTCCATTTAATAAATACAGTATAACATCTTGGTAAAAATGTACAGATCTAATAATGTACATGATGTAATGTGACAATATTTACAGAGCATTGTGACAATGAACAATGAATTATGTACTCCGTCCAAAGTATACAGTACTGTATACACTCTCACATGGGTCTATATATTACACAGCTCCATCAAGGTCATTGTCACAATGTCTTGTGAACATTGCCATAAATGCCACATATATTGTGACAATGACCATGGAGCTGTGTAATACAGACCCATGTGAGATTGTATACAATAGTGTATATAATACTGTGTTGCAATGAAACTATGTGCGTAATGTTTTGTAACAATGTACAGAACTATGTGATTATAAGAGCTATATAACATTGTGACTACACATGACAGTACATAACATTAAACAACCACTCCACAATCCTGACCTTTTCAATCTGAAGCAGTGTCCCGACCGGCTACACGACCCGATGCAAAACTCCGTTTGTCCATTTCCTCCACAGATGCTGCCTGACCCGTTGAGTTCCTCCTGCATGCGCAGTCCTGATGTCCAACAGTTGTGTGGAGTCTGCGTGCCCATCACCAACTACTGCTCGTCCAGTGCCACCATCGGTCGCTTTTATATCTAAGGAATACATCACAATCAGCAATGTCAAGTGTGTAACAATGGCCGCCATGTTTGGGCTGAGTCATTGCCAAATAAGGACATTTTGATCACTATTTTTTGGCCATTGGTTGCATTCGTGATAAACCTTTGTTGTTATTGGTGACGGGGTTGGTAACCATAGCTACACATATAGGCATAACATCGTGAAGCATAGCAGAAACTTTTGAATTTGAAAAAAAAATTAATAATAATAATAAATAATTGTGCTTGTGCACCTTTTTTTTGTGTTTGATGATTTTAATTGATCATCTTTGGATTCAACAAGGACAGAAATGCCTTTTCAAAATCATAAATATAAACTTAAATCGAAGGGTGAAAATGTGGTCAATGCTCTTCTGAGCTTCATTTGGAGATTAATGCCAATTCTTGCTAACTGACAAGAAGACCAACTCTAGTTGGTCACTGGGTTGATGAAACTATATTGGTTACAGAGGATGTTGGTCCATTTTGCCACAACAACAAACTGCATCTCAAAGGCAACCAATAAATATTATGGCATAATTTCCAATATTATTTGTGGTTCACATAATTAAAATTATTTTCTTTAGTACACCACAAGCCCAATTTCTGTGCTAAATAATATGCTAACTCTTATTTACCTGCATTTAATCCATATCTCCCCCAATCCCTGCATCCATGTTCCCATTCAAGTCTCTTAAATGCCACTACTATAGTATGAATTTGTTTGCATAATAAATGCCATGTCTTACTATAATTATGCCAAGCTCAATAATAATGAATATCAAACTGTATGCAAAAAAGCTATTGAATACTAATGACAATGAAACTGCTTGGTAAATAATGTGCAACAACATTATTAATGATTAATTAATAATTTAAGACTTATTAATTGTCACAATGCTCTGTAAACGTTGTCACATTACATCATGTCTCTTTGTATTATGTAATCAGACTAATGTGACAATATACTGTATGTGGCATTGCATCAAAATGTTCATTGGCAATGATGACAATGAACATGGAGCTGTGTAATAATATACACAAAGCCAGGTGAGAATCCATACAGTACCATGTTACAATGAGACTATGTGCGTGCTGTTTTGTGACAATGTACACAGAGCTATGTGATTATATATAACAGAGCTATATAACACTATACATGGCAGCACATGTATACAGCAGGTAGTCCAGCTGCTCCAAACATTAATCAACCACTCCCCACCCCCAGCACAGTCCTGACCTTTGGAATCTGAAGCAGTGTCCCGACCGGCCATGACCCGATGCGAAACGTCGTTTGTCCATGTCCTCCGCAGACGTTGCCTGGCCCGTTGAGGTACTCCAGCACGTTGAGTGTTGCTCGGTCCTGATGTTCAATTTGCTCGCGCAGTACCAGCATCAGCGCCACTACTGCTTGCCCAGTGCCACCGGTCGCTTTTATACTGTAGGAATACATCACAATCCACAGTCAAATGTGTAACGATGGCTGCCACGGTTGGGCCCAGTCATTGCCAAATAAGGACATTTTGATCACTAATTGGGCCCAGTCATTGCCAAATAAGGACATTTTGATCACTAATTGGGCCCAGTCATTGCCAAATAAGGACATTTTGATCACTAATTGGGCCCAGTCATTGCCAAATAAGGACATTTTGATCACTAATTGGGCCCAGTCATTGCCAAATAAGGACATTTTGTTCACTAATTTTGGCCAATGTTTTCATTTATGATAAACCTTTATTATTGGTATTGTTGACACGGGGATGTAACCCTAGCAACACATCATCGCCATAACATCGTAAAGAAACTAAAAACTTTTCAAATTTGAAAAAAATATTGGTATATTCAATACAGGGCATGGCACTATTTTAATTCTATTTTCAATGCCAAATGGCCCCTTTTTCTGGTGTTTGATTCTCTAATTCATAACCTTTGGATTCAGAAAATAAAATAAATGCTTTTTCAAAGTCACAAATATAAACTAAATAGTAGGATAAGTATTGGCAATGCCTCTCAGCCATTATATTAAACTATTCCAGAGTACAAGTTTTGTGAGATGGAATTGCTATGAAGCCATGAAACAATACGATTAATAATTTGAAACCCCTCAATAATTTTTGTGTGAAAAATCACACTGTAGAGTAGGGCCTGCAGACAAACTAAATTTATTATATTATGTCGGAGTGAGTTGGTACTCCAATACTTTCGAATTTGCTTCCATAATAACTGCCCTGACTATCCCAACCATGGTAAAATAACCTGTATTAGCAATGTTACAAAATTTTGAGATTTTAAAAATCAAGTCTGCAATTTATCCCATCAGATAAAGCATAAAAAGAAGTTTAATTTGACACCTAATTTACTTTCATATCTTCAGTATTAAGAAAGTTATGGCCAATTTCATACTCGGAAATGAGCATCTTGCTTCCCATTGCCTTTCAATTGACAACTCAAAAGCTGTGATCTGGAAAAGTTAAAAGTCCATAACATTCTTAAAAATTAAGAGAACTCAATGAAATTTTCAGTTATTATAGATTGAAGCATTCTGAAACAAATATTAAACAATCTTACTTGGATTACCTGAAATTAAAGCATATAATTAGTTAGTTATCTAATTGTAGCTAATTACAAAATTCAACGAGTAGATCTAAACATCTATCAATTTCTTAAGAAAAGATAAACTTTTTAAAAATTGCCTAAGTGTCCAAATAACATTCACACAATAATCCACAATATAACATAATTTTTTAATTTCATTTTCATGAATTTCTGGGCCAAATGGAAGGAATTTAGTGTTTTATGCCTGTAAATTAATGGCCATTTAAATCAACTAGCGAGTGGGTTTTAGTGGAATGCGGTGGATTGGAACGTTGCGGTTAGCAGTGAAGTCGGGGGGAAAAATACTGAGGGTTCATACATTTTTTGGGGACCCCATTTCGCAACATAAAAATATTATTAATGCCTCCCGAAAAACCAACTTTTAATATAAAAATAAAGTATTTACCTTTTTTTCTCCCCTACGCAAAATGCTTCCGGTTGTCTGCGGTCACGGCTTTTGAAGGTGATTTTTAAATTACTCTAGTTAATAAATAATCTAGAGTAATTTAAAAATACCACCATTCATTAAATGTCGGAGCGATTTTTCTTCAGCAACCAAATCGCCCGACATTCATCGATTATCCAGGCCTGTGGAAAAACGGCACTTTAAGCCCGCCCCCCTCTGCAAGGCGCGAAAGTCGCGCACACGGGGAGCGGCAGAAGTGCAGCGCTGGTGAAGGTAAGTTTTGTAACATACCTACCTGTATCATGCCAGTCCGGGTGTGAAATACCAAAGCATGCTAGGCAATCACCACCCTCTATGTAAAACAAAAGTTGTTTTGCACATCCTTAAACTTTGCCCCTCTCACCACAAAGCTACGCACTCCAGTATTTAATATTTCCATCCAGGGGAAAGTATTGTGGATCTACCCCATCTATCCCTCTCATAATTTTATATATTTCTATTAGTAGCAATGTTACACCATTTTGAGATTTAAAAAATCAAGTCTGCAATTTATCCCATCAGATAAAGCATAAAAATAAGTTTAATTTGACATCTAATTCACTTTCATATCTTAAGTATTAAAAAAGTTATGGCCATTTTCATACTCGGAAATTAGCATCTTGTCATCTTGTCCCATTGCCTTTCCATTGACAACACAAAAGCTGTGATCTAGGACAGTCAAAAGCCTATAACTTTCTTAAAAATTAAAACCTCAATTAAATTTTCAGTTATTATAGATTGAAGCATTCTGAAACAAATATGAAACAATATTACTTGGATGACCTGAAATTAAAGCATATAATTAGTTAGTTACCTAATTGTAGCTAATTACAAAATTCAATTACTAGATCTAAACATCTATCCATTTCTTAAGAAAAGATAAACATTTTTAAATAGCCTAAGTGTCCAAATAACATTCACACAATAATTCACAATTCACAATAGATTTTTAAATCTAATTTTCAAGAATTTATAGGCCAAATGGATGGAATTTAGTGTTTAATTCCTGTAAATTAATGGCCATTTAAATCAACTTGCAAGTGGGTTTTAGTGGAATGCGGTGGATTAGAACGTTGCGGTTTGCGGTGAAGTCGGCCGGAAAAATACTGCCGGGTCATACATTTTTTTTGTCCCCAATTTGCAACATGAAAATGTGATTAAAGGCTTCCTAAAAACCACGTTTTCATGTAAAAATAAACGGTGTACTTTATTTTCTCCCCTACGTAAAATCCTTCCCGTTGTCGGCGCTCACGGCTTTAGAAGATGATTTTTAAATTACTCTACCTAATAATTAATCAAGCGTAATTTAAAAACACCTTCATGAATGAAATGTCGGAGCGATTTTTCTTCAGCAACGAAATTCCCTGATATGGATCGATTTGCCCTGTCTGTAGAAAAACGGCACTTTAAACCTCTGAAAGGCGCCAAAGTCACGCACACGGGGAGAGGCAGAACTCAATGTAACTTTTGCAACATACCTACTATTAGGTCTCCCCACAACCTCCAATGTTCCAGAGAAAATTGTCCAACCTCTCCCCATACGTAATTTTCTCCCCGTATTTTCTCCCCTACATAAAATCCTTCCCGTTGTCGGCGCTCACGGCTTTAGAAGATGATTTTTAAATTACTCTACCTAATAATTAATCAAGCGTAATTTAAAAACACCTTCATGAATGAAATGTCGGAGCGATTTTTCTTCAGCAACGAAATTCCCTGACATGGATCGATTTGCCCTGTCTGTAGAAAAACGGCACTTTAAACCTCTGAAAGGCGCCAAAGTCACGCACACGGGGAGAGGCAGAACTCAAGGTAACTTTTGTAACATATCTACTATTAGGTCTCCCCTCAACCTCCAATGTTCCAGAGAAAATTGTCCAACCTCTCCCCATAACTAATACACCCTAATCTAAGCATCATTTTGGAAAACTTCCGTAGCCTTTCCAAAGCTTCCTTGCTGTAAGGAGCAATTAGAACTGTATGCAATACTCCAAATACAAATCATATAAAGCGTCATCGTGGCTTTCTGACTCACACTCAATACCCTAACCAAGGAAGGCAAGCACAATAAATGTTTTTGTTTCCACTCCACTTGTGTCACCACATTCAGGGAGTTATGGACTTGGACTCCAAGACCTCTCCGTACATCAATGCTGTGAAGGGTCTTGCTATTAATTGTATATTTAGGCCGTGGGCCGAGCATTGAAAATACGTCTAGAATTTAACTTTTGTGACCCATGTCTGTTATCTACTTTAAATTTGGCATGGATTTAGATAAAATATAATTGAGAAGGAATTCATAACTCGTCAGTGCCAAAAGTCGCACACTAATTAATTTAGCTAATTAGAAAATTAGATCGAAAAAGTAAGCACCATCTAGAGCTCAATGCTCATATTACTCTATGGGGAGGTCTATGTAAACCAGGGGTCGGCAACATTGTTTTGCATAGGGGTTGGGTGGCATGTGTGTGAGCGGATGGCGGGCCACATCTATCACTTATTCACATAGATCCCGTCCCCAATGGCAAATCATGTGTTCACATAGATCCCGCCCCTTTGAGGACACCACCCGGAGCACTGGCCTCTAGTTATGGGCGTTCACGAACATGACGTATCTACGTCCATTGCCTTGGCTGTGACCTGAAGGCGGTGGCTCAAACGCTCACACTCACTAGTCCCCGGCCTATCGACAACGCCGATCCCGACAGTGAAGCCAAGACATAGAAGGTGCGTGGCCGTGCTGGTGGCTTTGCACAGGATGCGATACAGCCAGAGTTCGGTGCTTGGCCCTTCTCGGGCGCTCGGTGGATCCGCAATTGTGGCCGCCAGCGCAGGCCTCCTTGCGTCCTTGCGTCACCGCACCTGGGCGCCTCAGGCCCGGAAGATGAAGGAAGGATGACTATGGAAAAAACAATACCGCTGCGGGCTGGATGATTTCGGGTTACGGGTGGTATTCGGCCCGGGGGCCGTAGGTTGCTGACCCCTGATACAAACCATATATTATTATATCATATATATATATGACGTGAATATGAATGGAGTTAGATATAATTATATACAATTATATTAAAATAATATAATTAATATAATTGTGAGTCTGACTGGAGGTGTATGGTGAGTGAGACTGCCACAGAAGTCTCGGGTTTCACCGGCTCCTGAACCCGCCTAATTAATGGGTGAGGGCATATCCTGTAGGTTCCCCAGTTTACTGAACCCCACTGACTGCTTTAAGCTTTGTGGGTGAGCTGAGAAGGGGGAGGGGAAGGAAGGAGAAAGCAAGGACTACCTGAAATTAGAGAAGTCGATGTTCGTACCACTGGGGTGTAAACTACCAAAGCGAAATATGAGGTGTTGTTCCTCCAATTTACGCTGGGCCTCATTCTGGCAATGGAGGAGGCCCAGGACAGAACGGTCAGATTCAGAATGGGAGGGGAATCTGAAGTGCTGGGCAACCGCGAGATCAGGTTGGTTAATATGGACTGAGCGGAGGTGTTGGTCTCGCCTATGTAGAAAAGGTGACACCTACGACAGCAGATGCAGTAGACCTTAGTGAGAGCCTCATCTATAATAGAAGGGGGGAACCCACGTTTTCTAAAGAATGACGACATCTCCGATGCCCTGGTCTGGAACACCTCATCCTAGGTGCAGATGCGGCGTAGATGGAGGAATTGGGAGTTACGGATATAGTACTTACAGGAAGCAGGGTGGGAAGAAGTGTAGTCAAAGCTGTGGGAGTCAGTGGGTTTGTAGTAGATGTCGGTCAGTAGTATATTATCTGTGATGGAGATGGTGATATCAAGGAATGGTAGTGAGATGTCGGAAATGGTCCAGGTGAATTTGAGTGCCGGATGGAAATTGGTGGTGAAATGGATGAAGTCAGTGAGTTCTGCATGGGTGCAGAAGGTAGCATCAATCCAGTCGTCAATGTAGCTGAGGTAGAGTTCAGGGATATGGCCACGGTAAGCCTGGAACAGGGAACATAGGAGATTAGTGGGCAAAATTAGGGCACATGGTATTGAGGGTAGAGTGCTGACATGGATAGAAAATTGGTTGGCAGACAGGAAACAAAGAGTAGGGATTAACGGGTCCCTTTCAGAATGGCAGGCAGTGACTGGTGAGGTACCGCAAGGCTCGGTACTGGGGCCGCAGCCATTTACAATATACATCAATGATTTAGATGAAGGGATTCAAAGTAACATTAGCAAATTTGCAAATGACATAAAGCTGGGTGGCAGCATGAACTGTGAGGCGGATGCTATGAGAATGCAGGGTGACTTGGACAGGTTGGGTGAGAGGGCAGATGCATGGCAGATGCAGTTTAATGTGGATAAATGTGAGGTTAGGAAGGCAGATTATTATCTAAATGGTGTCAAGTTGGGAAAAGGGCAAGTGCTTGTCTATGGGGTCATGGTCCAAGGATAAGTAGGAGGAGGTGTCTGAGAGTTGTCGCCTGCCCTCATGAGGTCAGCGCGCCAGACTACCATGGGGTAGTCGGGGTTGTTGCAGAATTAGTGGAGGGCTGTACCTTCCGGGGGGGGGAGAGGTTAGAGTGAGTAAGGGGAGCGGAAAAGTTAAGACGGTTGATGTACCGCCAACAGTTTGAAATTAACTGGTCTAAAGAAGGTAGATGGTCTTCTTTTTTAAATTATACAAATATTTTTATATAAAAAAGCAAAAAACAAATTAGTACAATCAAAGACTGCCTATGTTGACAGTTTTACAAACAAACGATCATCAAATTAATATAACGCTAACTTTATCAACAAAACACTCGACCTCCCGCGGCAACCAGTGTCCACGGAAGGCCTCCAAAGTCCCCATGGACATCGTGTGTTCCCTCACCAAGGACACGCGGGCACGGACATAGACCCGGAAAAACGACAGGCCGTCAAACATGCTGCCGTCATCGACTACCCGCTGCCTGGACCCACGAATGGCCATCTTGGCCAGGCCTAGGAGCAGATGGAGAGGGAGATACCCCTCCTCCCTCCCTCCTTTCTCCCCTCTGTACCAGGTGCCCAAATATTAGGAGTGTGGAGCTAAAATGTAGCCAAAACTTGAGGAACAGCCTCTTCAGATAGTCGAACAGGGGCTGCAACCTCTCACACTGCATGTACAAATGGAACAGGGTCTCTTCCTCGCCGCAGAAGTGACAGGTTGTTGGTGAGTCCATGAACAGGCTCAAGTATCTGTTACAGGCCACAGCCATGTGCAACACTCTCCACCTCAGGTCGCCCTTATAGGGAGACCTCCACTGAGGACCACTCCCGCCGTAAGACGACCGCCAGGGCGTGTCTTGACGGAAGACAAGGGCGAGAAGTGTAGAGTGTGCAGGAGCACCCTGTACAGTACGCACCTCTCCGCATCACGGAACGGCCCGCTGGGTATCTCGGAATGCCGGCTCATGTTGCGTGAGGCCAGCTCTCGGGAAGGGACCCGAGCCGTAGGTTCTATGAGCAATTCCGACAGAGCGGGGGTAAGCTCGGCTGGAATAGCTCCACGCACAGTCCTCCCCTTGATACCCACCGTGACAGTGTGAGGACCGTCCACCCTCGCAGCCACAACACCTCCCTCACCCTGTGGACCAGCACACTGGCTAAAGGTAACCAGATTCCTGGCTTTAAGTAGATCTCAATAAAAGCCAGGCAACTCCCGCCCAGCGTGTCAACTGATGCCCGCTACCGGGAGCTGTGTGCCCTCCTGAAGGTAGTGACCCTGGCGGAAAAGGTACATCGCCAGTGCGTGCCATCTAGGAGGACACTCGGAATACATATACATCTGCAGGGTCCTGAGACAGCGAGCCGCCACCTGGGTAAGGACGTAAACCAGTACCTGACCACCCTCCTCCAACGGGAGGCTCAGAACCCTTGCAGAGACCCAATGATTCTTCTCTCCCCAGACGAAGTTCACCAACCAAAGAGGGTGGGACCAGAGTGGCCAGCCAGTACCACAACATAGAGGCCACCAGCTGGTTTATGACCAATGCTCTCCCCCGGTAAGAGGGCACACCAAGAAGGCTTGACCAACGCCCTAGCGGGGGAATGACTTTCGCCTCCAACTCCTGTCAATTCGCCGGCCCAGCCCTCTCAGTGGGACTCGGGTAGACCCCCAGGTAGAGGAGGTGCGTGGTGCTCCCAGCATAAGCTGTCATCTCCTCCGGCAGGGAGTCCACCTCCCACTGACCCACCAAGAGACCAGAACACTTCCGCCAATTGATCCTGGCGGAGGATGCAGCTGAGAAAACCTGCTGGCACTCACGCATCCTCTGCAGGTCAATAGGGTAGGTGAACATCAGAAGGACATCATCGGTGTAGTCCCGAAGAACCACCTCCACCCCCGGCCCCGGCAAAGCCAGGCCTGTCAACCGCCTCCAGAGAAGGCACAGGAATGGCTCTACACAGACGGAATACAGCTGGCCGGATATGGGACATCCCTAACGTACCCCCCTCCTAAAGTGAATGGGGATCAAGAAAGAGCTGTTGACCTTAACAAGGCATTCCGCAGCAGTGTAGAAAAGCCGGACTCGGGCCACGAAGTGCGGTCCAAATCCAAATGCCTGCAGAATTCCAAGAAGGTAGTCGTGATCTACCCTGTCAAACGCCTTCTCCTGGTCAAGGGAGAGAAAGGCGACTGACTGTCCAGCCCCCTGGGTCAGATGGATCAGGTCGCGAACCAGATGGACATTGTCCTGGATGGACCGGCCCGGGACTGTGTAGGATTGGTCCGGGTGGATCACTTGGGCCAGCACGGGACCCAGGTGGTTCGCCATTACCCATGCAAAGGCTTTGTAATCGGTGCTGAGGAGAGAGACTGGGCGCCAGTTCTTCAAAGAGCGGCGATCGCCCTTCTTCGGTAGCAGGACAACGACTGCCCTGCGCCACGAGAAGGGCATCTCTCCGGTCGCCAGGCTCTCCTCCACAACCTTGATATAGTCACCCCCCAGGACATCCCAAAAGGCTCTAAGAAACTCCACTGTCAGCCCATCCAGTCCTGGAGACTTGCCCCCCCTGAGCTGATGCAGGGTAGCAGTCAGCTCCTCCAGGGTTAAGGGATCATCGAGACGTTCAGCCACCTCTTTACACACTATGGGTAAGCCCTCCCACAGGACCCCCTGCGCATCCCCACTAGATGTACCCGCGGAGAACAGAGTCCTTTAGAAAGACCGAACCGGGGCACAGAACTGGCCACCGAACTGGCGCCTGGTCTCTCTCCTCAGTACCGATTACAAAGCCTTTGCATGGGCAATGGCGAACCACCTGGGCGGGTGCTCAGGGAATGTGCTGATCAGCTGGCACATGTCCTTACAGACATATTTAACACCTCGCTGAACCAGGCTGTCGTCCCATCATGTTTCAAGACTTCCACCATCATACCAGTGCCAAAAAAATCCAATATACAATGTCTCAACGATTACTGCCCTGTAGCACTCACTCCCATAATGATAAAGTGCTTCGAGAGGCTGGTCAGGGACCATATTATCTCCAGACTCCCCTATACACTTGACCCATACCAGTTTGCTTACAGGCCAAACCGCTCCACAGAGGACTCTATATCCTCCGTACTCCATCGGAGCCTGGAACATCTAGAGGAGAAGAACACTTATGTGCGAATGCCGTTCGTGGATTTTAGTTCAGCATTCAACACAATTATCCCTCAGCACCTGATAAGCAAACTGGTTCCATTGGGACTCAGCACCCCCATGTGTAACTGGCTACTGGACTTCCTCACTGACAGACCCCAGTCAGTGAGGGTTGGAAATAACACCTCCAACATCATCTCTCTGAGCACCGGCTCCCCTCAGGGCTGTGTCCTGAGTCCACTGCTGTTTACCCTGATGACCCACGACTGTTGTGCCAGGTTTAGTACAAACCACATCATGAAGTACGCAGATGACACTACAGTGGTGGACCTCATCCGGGACGACAATGAGCTGGCTTACAGGGAGGAGGCGGAACAACTGGTGGACTGGTGCAACACGAACAACCTGATCCTGAATGTCGAAAAAGGAGGTCATCGTCGACTTCAGGAAAAACCGGCACAGTCCCACACCACTTCACATCGATGACAACGATGTGGAGGTGGTCAGTAGCACTAAGTTCCTGGGGGTGCAGATCACTAAAAATCTGACCTGGGCAAATAACATCTCATCAACAGTTAAGAGAGCGCAGCAGCGGTTGCACTTTCTGCGCCGGATGAGAAGAGCTCACCTTCCCCCATCCCATCCTCACCACTTTCTACAGGGGCACCATAGAGAGTATTTTGACCAGCTGTATCTCTGTCTGGTTTGGGGACTCCACACATCTCCATCACGGACTGCTCACTCTGCTGCCCTCGGACAAAAGATATCGTAGCATAAGGAGCAGAACAGCAAGGTTCTGTAACAGCTTTTTCCCACGAGCCACCAGACTCCTGAATGCCATGTAATGGGCTACCGTCTATTTTATCCTTTTATCCTTTTATCCATTTTTTTTTTCCCGTTTATCCTTCTGTTAATTATCGTGTTGCACAGGGAGCCAAATGCAACGGAATTTCATTTGGAATTGTATATTGATGTATTTCTAAATGACAATAAAGTTTGTTTGATTGACTTGACAGATGCTGTCTGGATCTGTGACAGAGGAGCCATCATCCGCAAGCAACTCAATGAGCTGCCTGCGGGCTCCTCGCCACTTCTCCAGAGAGAAGAAAAAGGGGGAGGCGCTGTCCAGATCGTGCAACATCTGGACTCGCGACGTCACATATGCGCCCCGGGTCTCCGGCTGGAAAGGTGGGGCCAACAGGAAAGCCACTCCACTCGAATTGGAGTTAAGATGGCTCATGTAGACCAGCCCTTCCCACTTCAGGAGCCAGGTGGGTTCATCACTAGCCTCAGTGTGTGTTTCCTGCAAGAAGCTCACCACGTACCTCCCGTCCCTGAGCACCAAGGGGTGGTGAAAACTACAGAGAGACCCCCTGCCCCCATTGATATTCAGGCTGGCTATAGTGAGCTTCATTTTGAATTTACACAAGATCTTTTAGCAGCACCTGGTGAAGGAGTGGAGCCGCCCCTACGCAGGGGCCGAAAACACGGGAAAAACGTCCCCCCCATGTTTTGAGAGGTGGGAGACATCCACCCAAGTTTTTGTAATCCGGATTTTAAAACCTTCGCTTTCCTCGAGACAGTGGAGGTGGGGCTGCTGATCGAGGGCGCCGATTGGACGAGGGAGACCTCGGTTAGCAGGCAATGGGGGCGGGACATGATGATTAAGCGCGATGATTGGAGGAAGGAGGAGTGGGGGGTGGGACTGAGGATAGAGTGCGGTGATTGGAGGGGGGTGACGTGGCACAGACCTGCGCCTCATCCGCAGCCGGGATCGATCCTGGCCGGGTCTCCGGCGCTGTCCCGTCCCCACCCGAGTGCCCACCCCCCCCCCACCCCCCCACCATGGGTGGCCAGAGAGGTAGGGAGTCAGACGCGAGCTGTGCCCCCAGGCCCACAGCCAGTGCAGAGAAGCAGCGCTAAACCAAGCTCACTCTGCCTGGGCTTGCGGAAAATATGGGCAGCTCTGGTGTCCCGTCAGTCCAGTCAGTGCTGTAGTTAACCCGGCGAGACAGGCAGAGTTGAGCTGCATTTAGCGCTGGATTGAGCCTCCGAAGACTCGCGCATGTGTGTGCGAGTGTGCGAGTTTGCGCATGCGCGCGTGACCGCCAAACAATTGTGTCCCCCCTGACCCCCGGTCCCCTCCATGCTTTGATAGTGCGTTCCACTCTTGGCCCCTGGCCTTCTGCCCTTTCTTTAAGGCTTTAAAAAGTACGTGGAACTGGCACTGCTCATTTTTCATGAGACCCGCGTCCTTTCCTTTCTTCTGAAGGACGGCATAAATGAAGTGCATGGGTCCTGCCAAGTCTGACCAGCGGGCAGATTCAGATTCAGATTCAGATTCAAACTTTATTGTCATTGTGCAGTGTACGAGTACAGAGACAATGAAATGCAGTTAGCACCACACCCAGAAGTGCGATCACTTCCAGTGATGCTATGCTGGGGTAAACACGCCAGCTAGCTCTGAGAAAACCCAACTAAAAGTGGAGAAAAAAGGGACGGGCCCGCTGAAATTTACCGGCAGTTTGCTTCGAGGGGTGAGTGACGTAATTTCAACAGGCCCGACTGAAGCCTCGGCCTCAATTTCAGCGCCGGCCCAAGAAGAAGCTTCTAAACAGCTTCCAAAAGTAAAGCCCAGAAAAGTCGGAATGGATGAATTTCGAAATATAGTTGGGGAAGAACTCTCAACTATGAAGAAGGAATTGAATAATTTGAAGACAGAAATATCAATTACAATCAGTAAATAAATATCATCAGTATTGAAAGAATGATTGAAGGAACAATTGTCATCTTTTCTCCGGGAAGGATTATCCACTGTGAAGGACGAAATATGTGGAAAAATGGACGAACATATGGTGGAGGTAAATTCTAACTTTCAAAAGTTGAAACTCGAATTTAACAGCAAGTTGGATCCTATTATCGATACGGTGAATCAACATGGTCAGGTTATACGTGAATTGGAAACACTAGCTGAGCCAAGTGCAACAATACAACAAAAAGGGTATTAATGGAGACTCAGCGCCTATCTGAGTTATTAAGTAAAGTAACTGAAAAATGTATTGATTTAGAGGGACGCTCTAAGCATCAGAACGTAAGGATTGCTGGACTTACAGAGGGCAGAGAGAAAGATAAAAACATCCGTGATTGCACTGCTGAACGTCTACAACACACTTTACAACTGGATGCAAAACCTCTGCTGGACCGAGTACACAGAGCACTGAGAGCTCGGCCGAATGCTGCCGGCCCCCCAAGACATCTGATATTGAAGGTGCACTACGATCATGTTTTAGAAGAAATTTTGACCTTGGCGTTTTTATCACAACACCTTTATCTGAACTTCCTGCCTCTGGTTGAGAAAGCTGAAAGAGACTTTGACCGCTGGTCAGTTTTACCATTATCCTTCGCGGCCCGGATAAATCTGGTCAAGATGGTCGTCCTACCCAAATTCCTGTATCTTTTCCAACACGTCCCTATACTTATCACTAAATCTTTTTTTGATAAATTAGAAAGGAGAATATCTAAATTTTTATGGGGTAGCAAACCGGCTAGAATATAAAGACGATACTACAGCGTCCTAAGAGTGACGGCTGTTTGGCACTTCCTGACTTTAGGCGATACTATTGGGCAGTTAACTTGCAAAAAATCCTGTATTGGATGAATGATGATTGCGACCACTTACCGACCTGGGTACACATGGAAAAGGCGAGTTCACGTCTCCCGTTGCAGTCTATTCTATGCTCCAAACTCCCCATTTCTACAACATCTGTGGGTGCAGGCCCAATTGCTTCCCTCTCGCTCAAGATATGGAGTCAACTCAGGAAAAACTTTGGTTTACAAGGCCCTTCCATCTTGACCCCACTGTTGAAAAATCACATCTTTAAACCTTCAACTACAGACTCCGCATTCAAAACCTGGCATAGTAATGGTATCAGTAGTATCAAAAACCTATACAAGGATGGCATTTTTTCGTCCTTTGCGGAGCTTTCGTCCAACTACATCCTCCCAAACTCCCACCTTTTCCGTTTTTTTCCAGATTAGGGATCTTGTGAAGAAGGCATTCCCTCACTTCCCAAATAACCCCCCTGAAACCCTGACTGATTCCATCCTAGCTCTAGATCCCAACCGGAAGAAATGCATCTCTTTTTTGTATAACTTGTTAGGGTTGGTAATATTGAATCCTCATACCTCATTAAAAGCTGCATGGGAGGGCGAGCTGAATATGAAACTAACAGACCAGCAATGGGACTCTGCCTTGGATTTGATCCATTCTTCCTCCATATGTGCCCATCATGGCCTAATCCAATGCAAAGTCCTTCACAAAGTCCACTATACAAATGCAAGATTATCTAGAATATACCCCGCTGTCAAGGACACCTGCAACAGATGTAATCAATCCCCTGCCAACCATAGCCATATGTTTTGGTCTTGCCCCAAGCTGGCAGCCTTTTGGAGGAGTGCTTTCGACATGATAAGCAGAGCCTATGGCCAGACTATTCCTCCAAACCCACTGTCAGCTATTTTTGGTACTCCTCCCAACACCAACCTCTCTGTTGCGTTGAAGCGTGTCCTGGCTTTTACAACCTTGTTAGCCCGGAGACTGATCTAGCTTAACTGGAGGTTTACCTGACCCCCGACACACACCCGCTGGATCAAGGAGGTGCTCTACAATTGAAAGCTTGAAAAACTTGACTTTTCTCTCAAAGGCTCTACCAAGACATTCCTAGATACATGGAACCCTTTCCTGGAACTTGTTAACTCTCTCAACTTGTTTCCGGACTCGGAAGAAGACTGAGTGCCTTCTATCACTGCTCTGTCTTATTGCAGCTGCTCTCCCCTCAAACACCTCCCCCCCCCCCCCCCACCCCAACACCTTTTATTTTTTTGTACATTTTCTTTTGTTTATCTTATCATATTTGTGTGGATGTGTACGTATGTGAGTGGTTTGTCCCCATTTGGTTCTGACCTGATTCGGGTGGATTGAGGGGGGGGCAAGGGTAAGGGCTTTGAGGGTCGCTTACATAGTGTTGCACAATTATGTCCTGACTATCACTGTCTGTTATCATTGTGTATGCAAATTGCTGTGAAATTCAAATAAAAAGATTTAAATAAAGAAGAGATTTTGACGAAAATTGGCACCAACAGAAATGTAACATTCCAAGGCGACAACATTCGTATTTTCAGAGATTACCCTGCGGAGGTTGTTAGAAACATAGAAACATAGAAATTAGGTGCAGGAGTAGGCCATTCGGCCCTTCGAGCCTGCACCGCCATTCAATATGATCATGGCTGATCATTGTTAAGAGAAGAGCATGTTTTAATGACATAAGAGCAATTCTCAGGAAGATACCAAACCTAAGATTTGGACTGCTGTACCCTGCCAAGTTGCGAGTCACTTACAAGAATACAGAAACCTTCTTTACTGATCACAAGAAAGCATTCAAATTCGCTCAGAAGACTGAAAAATCCTTGAGGGGGCTGAATATCTTCCTATGGCTTTAATAGCCGGCAGAGAATAGACTGGACTTTAAGCTGTTATCTGAACAAGTTATCTGAACAAGTTAATTTGCTATCAATTATTACTAATTATTACTACCTATTACTAATAAAAATTACCATAAATTACTATAAATAAGAAACTTAAGCAATACTTGATTTATGTTTATCTTTAACATTTAACTAACACTTTTTAGGGGAGAAAAACTGTCCTACGGTTGGATTAATTTCCCTTGGTCCTGTTTGCTTTCCCCTTTTTTAATATCATATTTTGTTGGAATTTTTTTTTAAACCGGAGCTAGTGTTATTTTTACAAAAGCTACAGAAATCGTTAGATTTTTTGCCACATTAGAGTGGCTCTCACTAACTATACTAACTATAGTTGTAGTTTTAGTTTTTTTACTTTTCTAATTCTGTACTCACTTTTCTTATTTTTAATTTTTATCTCACTATTAAGATTTTTTTTTTTAGGGGACACTTTCGGGAGAAAGATCAAATAGATCGAAAACCCATCCATCCTACAGTCAGGTGGAACCGTGTGTTTAATGTGTTAAACCATTTACTTTTCTACAGACTATTTAACCCATAAGATGCAAGATACTACCATGAAAATTGGGGGTAAAGGAATTACATATGTAGTTGGAATGTCAAGGGCGTTAATTAACCAATTAAAAGAGGTAAAGTACTAACACATTTAAAATTATTTAAGGCAGATATAATGTTCCTTCAGGAAACCCATCTTAAAAATGAGGCACATAATAGATTGAAAACCAAATGGATTGACAAATTATACCATTCATTAGTCTCTTATAAGTCAAGAGGGGTAGCTATCTTAATTCACAAGGGTTTACCAGTCACACATATCTCATCTATCATTGATACCAAAGGTAGATATCTTATATTAGTGGGTGAATTGCACTCAACAAGATTGATATTGGATAATATCTATGCACCAAACTTTGATAAACCGTTATTTTTTAAAGAAAATATTTAATGCTATCCCAGAATTTAGACAGTATAATTTGATAATTGGAGGAGATTTATATTGCACATTAGATCCCTATTTGGACGGATCGTTAACTCAAAATAAAATAAAATCCAAGACGTGTGAACTATTAAATTCATATATAAACACTGCCAATATTAAAGATGTTTGGAGAATTGAAAATCCTTCAGGGCGAGAGTATTCATTTTATTCTCCAGTGCACAAAACCGACTCAAGAATTGATTATTTCTTAGTGGATTCCAAGCTTATTCCTAATACATATCTCAAAATATCATAACATTATTATTTCCGATCATTCTCCCTTAACCTTTATGGTAAAAGTACAAGGAATATCGGAGAAGCAGACACACTGGAAATTCAATCCACAAATTCTAAATGACAGGGCATGTTATGACTACCTCAGCATGCAGATTAAAATGTTTTTTCAGACGAATGACCTTCCAGAAATATCAGCTTCCCTTTTCTGGGAAACATTTAAAGCATTTGTCAGAGAGTGTCTTATTGCATTCCAAGCTTCTCAAAACAAGAAGAATCGAGCTAAACAACATGAACTAGAAAGAGAGATAAGACAGTTAGACGTAGAAAATGTGATTGCTCCTATGATAAAACATAACGAAATTGCTGCTCTCAAATATAGGTTAAATCATATACTCTCAGCTCAAATTTTAAGGCTATTCCAGCATACTAAACAAATATACTTTGAATTTGGCGATAAACCACAGAAATTATTAGCTCATCGACTCTGCAAATTAGAGGACAAACGAACAATCTACAAAATCAGATCAGATAATCAGATAAGGGAGATTTGCTCACACTACCTAGGGACATTAATGATAGATTCTTGTAATATTATCAGACACTATACTCAGCAAAAACAACAGACAGCTCAGTGAATATGCAAAATGTTCTGCAGAAATGCAACCTCAGGTTGAAATGAGAGAGATAGAGATTTATTCGACGCAGAAATAATATTAACAGATATTGAAAAAACTATCAGATCTCTGAAAAATGGGAAGACCCCTGGCTCAGACGGTTTGAACAATGAATTTTATAAAAAAATTAGTGACCTGGTCTCCCCATGTTTACAGACTTTATATAGCTACGCTTTTAAACACCAGATATCGCCACAAACTCTGACTGAATCAACAGTAACACTTATTCCAAAAAAAGATAAGGATCTTGAAGACCCTGGCTCGTATAGAGCCATAGCCCTTTTAAACACTGATCAGAAGATACTAGCCAAAATCCTAGCTCACAGATTAAGTTTGGTGTTCCACAAGTTAATACATCCCGACCAATCAGGTTTTATCCCGAAACGATAATCATTCTATAATCTGAGACGTTTGTTTAATATAATATATTCAAATAAAATATTAAATGAAGACTTATCAATCATTTTGTTAAACACTGAAAAAGCATTTGATCAGGTGGAATGGCCTTACCTTTTCTCTGTGATGGAAAGATTTAATCTCAGTGAAAATTTCAGTTCATGGGTGAAACACCTACATACAAACCAAACAGCTAAAATATTGACAAATCAAATGTTGTCACCTAAATTTCATTTATCCAGAGGGTGTAGACAAGGATGTCCACTTTCCCCGCTCTTATTTGCCCTTGTTATCGAATCACTCGCAGAGAGTTGTTTGATCGCACTCAGAAATTCATGGGTATAACACTAAACATACAGTTATTAAAATTTATTTGTATGCAGACGATGTATTATTATACATCACAAACCCAGAAGTTAGCATTCTGAGTTTATTAAATCTCATAACTCAATTTGGTTCATTCTCGGGATATAGAATTAATTGGAATAAAAGCGAAATTATGCCAATAATGGAACAAAACCCGCTTATACTTCAACAGTATCCCTTTAAAATTGTCTATGAAAAGTTTAACTACCTTGGAATCTATGTGACCAAGAAATATACTTCTTTATTCAAATCAAATTTTCCTCGTTTACTTACTAAATTACACAGAAATATCCAATATTGGAAAACACTTCCCATCTCTTTAGTTGGTAGAATTAATGCTATAAAGATGATTTTTCTCCTACAATTATTATACTTATTCCAATCATTTCCAATATATCTTCCAAAGAAATTCTTCAAAAAAATTGATTCAACTGTTACAAATTTTATTTGGGATTATAAGAGCCACAGAATACACAGAATAAGTAAAAGACCCCTATGCAAGTCCAGAGTTAATGGAGGATTAGCTTTACCAAACTTTCTATTTTATTGCTGGGCAGTTAATATTAAAAATATAACCTTCTGGCTGGATGACATTGATCAACAGCCAGACTCGCTAAAGATGGAGAAGGAGGACTGCTTACCTTGTGAAATAGGCTGGATTCTTTTAGCTTCGATAAATTTGAATTAAAAAAACATATGGAGGAAACAATTAAAACTCACTCTAAAATTGGGTAATTTATCGCTTTATCTCCCAATTGCAAATAACCCTTCTATCAAACCGTCTGTTTTAGATGAGGATTTGTCCAATGAAAAACCCATGGAATTAAAATGGTGGGAGACCTTTATCAAAAAGGCATTTTTCTCTCATTTCAGGAATTACAGCAGAAATACGAGTTACATGCTAATAATTTTTTTAAATAATTTTTTTACATTAGAGACTATGTAAAACTACACACGCAAGGCTATAGATTTAGGGGTCCAGAAACCCTTGATGAATGTTTGAATAGACATCCCTATACAAATACATTAATACCTTATATCTATAATATCCTCTTAGGTACTGAGGTTCCGTCTTCAGAATCACACAGAAAAGCATGGGAGGATGACTTGGCTCAACCCATAATAAAAGACACATGGGATGAAAGCTTACAATATATAAACCACTGTTCGTTAAATGCTAGACACTCCTTGATACAATTTAAAATACTATATAGATTACATTATTCAAAGACAAAATTAAATAGGATTTTTCCAAATATTTCCCCTCTTTGTGATAAATGTCAATTTCAAGAAGCCAACTTAATTCATACCTTTGTAACTTGTATAAAAATTCAACATTTTTGGACAGACATTTTTAAAATTATTTCTGGTTATCAATAACCAACTGGACACAGATCCAAAATTAATAATATTAGGATTATCAGAACATAGCACAAATTTTACGATAAGTCAGAGACACTTTCTTGATTATAGTCTAATAACTGCAAACAAATTAATACTCAAATTTTGGAAAAAAACAGCAGCCCCCACAATTAAAATGTGGATTACGGAAATGACTGAGACCTTGCATTTGGAAAAAAATAAGATTTGTCTTAATTGACAAATCAGAATTATTTGTTAGAAATATGGTCTCCATTTATTGAATTCTTAAAAAAGTGAATTGGTTTAACACAAATTGAAACCTGACTTGGGGATTGGATGAATAGTTATACTCAACATCTCCTGGATCTATCTCCACAATCTTGTTATTGGTAATTTCTTTTTTCGTCTTCTTTTTCAATCTATTAGATTATAGTTTCTCTTATCTTTTTCTCTCTTTATCTTTATTCTTAAAAGATAAAATTAAAAACTGAAATCTATGTAAGAAGTCTGTATTTAAATTGTCGCTTACTATTATTTGTTTACATGCTTCTAATAAAAATATAGAATAAAAATATGGAACACTGACGGAGGAGGGACCGTGTAATTCTGCCTTATTCTGACCCCCTCTGGAATGCTTCATGAACTGCCGCTTTCCCAGACCTCAACAAGTCAAGACACGGGCCGCAGGTAAGACAGTCCGTCAACTCACTGTCAACGGAGCCCGCATCACCCTCCTCCCCGCACTGAATGTCCGAGTCTGAGTCCGGACAGTTCCTACTCTCAGCCACCTCGTTCACCCCTCCCTGTGAGGTGGGTGTGCCGGCCACATCACACGGTCCCTCCTCCGTCACCATCCCACCGCCAGGATCAGTGACGGGGGCAAGTACTGGTACCTCTGACTGTGACAAGCTGCCTGGTGAATGGCCAATCTCCCACACGCTCCCACCGCCCTCTGTAACTGGATTTGGAACAATGAAGTCGGAAGAAATCTCCGGGGTTGGCAGTGAACTGAACTGTCTAGAGTCTGATCGGAGGACACAATCTGAAAAGACCCTGCCCTTCTCCGCACCCATCTGGGCTTGTTGCCTCAATGGGGAGCACAGACTGGGGACACCCCACACTCAAGTCTTCCCCTTCAGGCTGCCTCTGGTCATCCTCTAAGCCAGGGGACGCGTTCTCTAGGGGAACAATTCCCACGGGTAGTGCGTCGGCACCCTCAGGTGGTCCCTGCACTATAGAGGCATCCTCCAGCTCCGAGGAAGCGTGTCCTGCATACTCCACCTCAACAAGGGGTGAAAACCCCCCTTCAGATTGACCCTGGACTCCAGGGCCATAGTCCGTATTGGAGGACCCATGCCATCTGAAGGGTGTGACACAAAAAAAAAGTATCAGTACTTCTTAAATCAAAATCAAAAAAGTATTTCTGCTGTTGTTGACCTGCACACATTGCAGCAGCCTTGTGAAGTTCTGTTTTGAAAAGCAACTAAAGCAAATGCGCCCAATGCAACTGAGCCCCACTAATCCGACCACTGTGACGCCTCCTCAACATAGGGTCATCCCTCTCGCCTCCCCTTGCTTGCCCTCCATGCCCAGGGGCGTCTCTTGCAGCCGACCTCGCTCTCCGACCATTAAACCGTTGCACCTCTCTCTGTCTCTCTCTCTCTCTCTCTCTCTCTCTCTCTCTCTCTCTCTCTCTCTCGCTCTCCCTCTCTCTCTCTCTCTCTCTTTTTTTTTTTTTTTTTTTTTTTCCATTTCAAAAACTTTATTCAACACAAATCATAAAATACAACACATCAAAACACAATCAAAAATCACACTATAATGAACAGATCATTGTAGTAAAGCAGTACATTCATTTATAATCGCCTCAACCCCACGCGGCGACCAGCGCTGACGGAAGGCCTCCAGAGTCCCCGTGAACACCGCGTGTTCCCTCTCCAGGGACACACGTGCACGGACGTAGGCCCGAAAGAGGGGCAGGCAGCCGACTCTCGCCAGACCGTCGACCGCCCGCTGCCTGGACCCACGAATGGCCATCTTGGCCAGGCCAAGGAGCAAACCGACAGGTAAGTCCCCCCCCCACACTCGGCTCTCCCCACTCCCCGCCTTGTGTCCAAACACCAGGATTGTGGGGCTAAAATGCAGCCAGAACTTGAGGAACAACCCCTTCAGATATTGGTACAGGGGCAGTAACCTCACACACTCCACATACACATGGAATACGGTCTCCTCCTCTCCGCAGAAAATACATGCGGCAGACGAGCCCGTGAACCGACTCAAAAGTTTATTACAAACCACCGCTCCATGCAGCACTCTCCACCCCAGGTCCCCAATATAAAGGGGTACAACTCCCTTATAGAAGGACCCCCACTGGGGCCCCCCGCCGCCTTCGGATGGTAACACCGTCCTCCATGGTGAGTCAGGACGGGAGACGAAGGCACGGTGGTTCAGAATGTGCAGGAGCATCCTGTACAGTGCGCGTCTCCTTGCATCACAAAATGGCATGCTGGTCATCTCAGAAAGGCAGCTCAGATTATGCGGAGCCGGAGGCCGAGAAATATCCCGAAGCCTAGGCCCGATGAGCAGATCTGACGGAGCAGGGGTAAGCTCTATCTGAACCACTCTAGGCTCGCGCCTTTCCTCGACAACCACCATGACAGGATGAGGACCAGCCACACCCGCAACCACAACATCCCCCTCTCCTCGTGGAACAACACTCTGGCTGAACACCACCAAATTCCTCACTCTTAACACATCCCTATAGAAAACAGGCAAGCCCCTTAGGGCGGGTCGACTGACACCCGCCACCGGGAGCCGCGAGACCCCCCTTAGGCAACGACCCTGACGAAAAAAATACGTGGCCAGAGCGTGCCATCTGGGAGGGTTCTCTACATACATGTATCTCCGCAGAGTCCTGAGACGGAGAGCCGCCACCTGGGTGCGCACGCACACCAAGGACTGGCCGCCCTCCTCTAACGGAAGACTCAGGACCGCCGCGGAAATCCAATGCTTCCTATTTCCCCAAAAGAAATCCACCAGCTTCTTCTGTATAGCAGTTACAAATATAGAGGGCGGGACAAGAGTAGCCAGCCGGTACCATAACATAGAGGCCACCAGCTGGTTTATGACCAGCACCCTCCCCCGAAAGGAGAGAACTCCAAGCAGGCCTGACCAGCGCCCCAGCCGAGCAACCACCTTCGTCTCCAACTCTTGCCAGTTTGCCGGCCAAACATCCTCAGTGGGACTCAGGTACACCCCCAGATAGAGGAGGTGCGTGGTACTCCACGCATACAATGCCATCTCCTCCGGCAGGGAGTCTACCCGCCACTGACCCACCAAAAGTCCAGAGCACTTACTCCAGTTAATCCTAGCAGAAGATGCAGCCGAGAATATCTCCTGGCAGTCACGCATCCTCCGCAGGTCACCAGGATCAGTGAACATAAGAAGTACGTCATCGGCATACGCCGATAGAATCACCTCAACCCGCGGGCCAGGTAGGGCCAGGCCTGTCAACCTCTTCCGAAGAAGACACAGGAACGGCTCCACACAGACCGAATACAACTGGCCCGACATAGGGCACCCCTGGCGGACCCCCCTCCCAAAATGAAAAGGAGATAGCACCGCGCCATTAACCTTTACAAGACACTCCGCAGCAGCGTACAAAAGCCGGACCCGGGCCACGAAGTGTGGTCCAAACCCAAACGCTTGCAACGTCCCAAATAGGTATTCATGCTCTACCCTATCAAAAGCCTTCTCCTGATCAAGAGACAGAAAAGCAGCTGACTCACCAGTACCCTGGACTAAATGAATCAGGTCCCTAACCAGGTGGATGTTATCCTGGATGGACCGGCCAGGGACTGTATAAGATTGATCAGGATGAATCACTTGATGCAGCACGGAGCCCAGGCGATTTGCCATTGCCCGTGCAAAAATTTTATATTCTGTGCAAAGGAGAGAGACTGGACGCCAGTTCTTCAACAAACGGAGTTCGCCCTTCTTAGGCAGCAAGACAACAACCGTCCTACGCCACGAGAGAGGCATCACTCCAGTCGCCAGGCTCTCCCCCAAAACCAACATATAGTCACCCCCTAGGATGTCCCAGAATGCTCTAACAAACTCCACCGTCAACCCATCCAGCCCGGGGGACTTACCCCTCCTGAGCTGATGCAAGGCGCGAGTCAACTCCTCCAAAGATAAGGGGCCATCAAGAAGATCAGCCTCCCCCCTATCTACGGTCGGTAGACCCTCCCACAGATCTTGCTGAGCCTCCACACTGAATCCTTCCGCAGAGAACAGGGTCCCATAAAAGGACCTAACCAAGGCATTAATCCTCTCTGGATCAGTGACAGAGGAGCCGTCATCTGCAAGCAACTCCACGAGCTGTTTTCGAGCTCCCCGCCCCTTCTCCAAAGAGAAAAAGAAAGGCGACCCTCGGTCCAGCTCGTGCAGCATCTGGACCCGAGACCTCACATAAGCGCCTCGAGATCGCTCAAGCAGCAGACTCCTCAAAACCTCCTTCTTCCTCTGAAACTCTCCCCATTCGCTGGAGTCTTCACCAAACTGACCCAGGCGAGACTCAGCGTCCTGTATCTCCCTCTCCAGCTTCTCGACCGCTGAGTCCCGCCTCCCAGTCGACCCCCATGTATATTCCTTACAAAAGAGACGGATGTGAGCTTTACCCACATCCCACCACTGCCTAAGGGAAGAGAAGCACCTCTGCCTCTCTCTCCACTTCACCCAAAACCGAGTGAATGACTCCCGGAAACACCGGTCCTCCAGCAGCCTGTTGTTAAAGTGCCAGTACGCGGACCCAGCCCGAGAGCACGCTGGATTGAAATCCACACGCACCAGACAATGGTCCGAGCACGGCACCAGCCGCATTGAGGCCGCTGAGACACGGGAAACAAACGCTCGGGAAATATAAAACCGATCAATGCGGGAACCACCGCCCTCAGACCTCCGCGAAAAAGCAGTGGAATCAGGGTGAAGGTCCCTCCAAACATCAACCAACTCAAAGGAGTCAATCAAGCCTCTCAGCTTCTTCGCTACAGCAGGCGCACACTGAGTACCAGAACGGTCCCGCACCTCAAGTGTGCAATTAAAGTCCCCACCAAGGAAGACACACTCTCCCCTATCAATAGTGCCCAACAGAGCATTCACCTCCCGAAGCAGGCCGGCCTGCATCGTGCCGGAGCTAGGGGCATACACGTTAATGAAATGCAACGGCATGCCATCCAGGCTCACGGCCAGATGGAGCAAACGTCCTGGCACCACTTCCTGCACTTTTAAAATGCTTGGCAGAAAATTTGGGGCCAACAGAAAAGCCACCCCACTCGAATTTGAGCTGAGATGGCTCATATAAACCCTCCCTTCCCACTCCAGTTGCCAGGTAGGTTCATCACTAGCAACGGTATGTGTCTCTTGCAGATAACAAACTGCAAATCTCCCCTCCCTTAGGGCTGATAAGAGCTGAAATCTTCGAAAACTCGCTCTACTCCCATTTAAATTTAATGTAGCTACTGTGAATGTGTAGACACATTAGATTGTGACCCTCACACTCCCTGTAGTCACAGGAGGTCCTTTTTTGAGGACCTTCAACAAACCCCAAAACTGCCCCAAATCCGAGTCAGAAAGACCACTATCCTTGTTACTAAGGATAGCCTCGAGACTCTCCCGCACTTCTGGCCAATCCTCCCATCTCCTTGTAACGGCCCACCATAATGTTTTGGGAGCACGACTTATTTTTAAGAACTCTCGCACCTCAACAATAAGCTTCGCCTCAGACACGGCCTTGGAGTCTGGGCTCTCAGCCAACCCGCTCGCACCTGAATCAACAACCTCAGAAAGACCAGAACTGTCTGACACAACACTCTCTGAGCCCCCCCCACTGGCCACATCGCTATCCTCCTCCACAGCCATGACACGACCACCCGGATCAATGCTGGGGGTGGGTCCCAACACCCCTACCTGAGACTCGCAGCCCTCTGAATGGCTGGGCTCCTGCACGCTACCATCACCCTCCTCCTCTGGGCCTGGGGAAGCAACAACAAGAGGCATCCCCAGGGCCTGTGGAACACTGGCACCCTCGGAGTCTGAAAGAGGATCACGTCCCATAACAGCCCTGACCTCCACATCATCCAGAGTGCCCTCTCCACAGGCATCACCCAGAGAATCACCACCTGCCATTAACCTCACCCCAGACAACTCATCCGGTGAGGCATCCCGCCCCCCAGCACCTCCACTGGCACTGATATGGAGCACAGACTTGAACGACAACACCCCCGAAACTCCCCCCTCAGCCTGACTCTGCCCATCCCCCGTCACAGAGGGCACACTACCAGAGGAGCCAACCACGTCATCTACCGTGCTAGCACCCTCAGTAGGCCTCTGAAACGAGGGGACCTCATCCGACCCAGAGGGTACACACCCAAGGGAGCTAACCACAGCATCCGCCGAGATAACTCCCTCAGAGGGCCCCTGAGATGAAGGGACAGACTCCCGCCCAGTGGACACAACTCCACCGGAATCAACTTCAGCACCCAGTCCGGTGACACCCGCTGTAGATCCATGAAGAGAAGGCCCAACCACCGACCCAGAAGACACCGGGTCAAGACCACTTTCAGCCACCTCAGTGGTGGAAAGCTCGGAGAAAGACATCCCCTTCGCTCTGGACCCACGCCCTTCCTCCTCTTCACCAGGCAAATGCCTCCTTTTAGTCCCACTCGCATGCGGAGGTGCGGTAACCTCCATAAGGGAAGGGTCATCCGCCTCCACATTACCCCCAACCACTTTGCCACCCACACGTTTAGACTTCTTTCCCCCCTTCCGAGCCACCACAACTCCCCCCTGGGCCCCAGCAGGTGCAGTCTGCACCACACTGGAGCCAAACTCACCCGATTGCACTTTCTTCGCTCGGGCAGCCCTATCCCTCTCCTTCTTCTTATTATGCTTCCCCTGCTTCTCCCAAAACCCCCCCTCAACACTCCCCTCCTCCTGCGCCCCACCTCCATCCACCGCCACAGGCGCAAGACGTAGGGGACGTGGGGGGCTTGGGCTCTCACTGCCCAGGGTCCCCAAAGCGGAACCTCTGGACCCAGAAGGCTTAGCACTGCCGCCCCGGGTCACCAAGGCAGAACTGGCAACCTCAGCCGGGTCAGCAGTACCACCCCGCGCCGCTGAGGTTTGACCAGCCACCCCAGATGGGCCAGCAGCGCTTTCCTGGGCCACTGCACTAGAACCTCTAGCAGTGCCCCCGCGAAAAAGACACTCCCTACGGAGATGTCCAAATTCGCCGCACGCATGACACCGTGCCTTTCCCCAACTCCAACGCACGGTTCTGGGTACCCCCTTATGCACCACCTCAAAACTCCCCTCGGCACCATCCCCCTCACCCACCTTCATGAACACCCTCCTCTTGAAACTGAAGACCCCTTTTTCCTCCGGGTCCCCCCCAGGATGCAAGAGCCTAAAGCACTTAGACCGCACCTCCCCGAACTTGGACAGGTGTGGAATAAGCACTGCATCCGAAAAATAAGTGGGGCAGCTCCGCAGGAGAACCGGTCTCACCCTGGATACCCACGGATCCACCTGTACGTGGACCCCCCCCACTGAGATCCCCTCCTCCAACGCTCGGGCCACACACTCCCGGGTCTTAAGTATCATCTCCACCTTTCCCCTTTCGAGCTCAGAAGAGACAATAGCCCCCCTCCCAAGAAGTTCATTCATGGCCTTCGTAATTACCCCCCTAGACATCATAGGCCCAGTTTGAACAGAAATACCAAAACTGTCCCCATCCAAGTCAACATGAGGCTCAAGCTCAGATGGCCTCGCACCCGCCACTGATGCCGTCGCTGCGTAGGTCCGGACCTTCGGCCGCGCCCCTTCCATCGCCATCCTCACAGAGGCACAAACCAGCTCCAAGCCCCTCAGCAGCACAGCTCCAAGTTAAGTCCCAGAGACAGTCACAGTCAAAGACAGGCAGCAGAAAACAGAAACCTCCAGCTGAAGCAGGAAAGTCCCCAGGTTCGTCCACAGCCAAGAGCAGCTTACGGGAAACTCGATCCCAGTCGCGCTGGACGCAAAAGTACCTTCTTCACATTAAGCCAGGCAGCCGCACTGACAAAATGACTTTAGGGCAGAGAAGCGGAGCCAAAAACGACAAAGACACCGCACAACTTCAGCCCACTGAGATCACAGGCACTCTTGGCAATCCGCCAACGCCAACCGCACCCTCGACAATGTGGAGAAACTCAGGAATCTTCACACAGATGGAGGCTCCCCAGACCAGAGAAAAGCTTCAACAGCCCAACGATAAGTTAAACTATGAAGCCCCTCTGTGTCTGTGCCCTCATCGACAGCAAAGTCCTTGAAAGGCAGCTTCAATCCTTCACAACTGCAGAGCTGAGAAGAATACACGACCTCTCTCTCTCTCTCTCTCTCTCTCTCTCTCTCTCTCTCTCTCTATCTCTCTCTCTCTCTCTCTCTCTCTCTCTCTCTCTCTCTCTCTCCCTCTCCCCCTCACTCTCCCTCTCCCTCTTCCTCTGTGGGTGCCACTGGGAGCAAATGACTTGGGAGGGGAGCTCAGCGCTGGGAGCTGAGGTGGGATCAGCCGTCACTGTCGCCGCCTGCACCTTGGGGGTGAGGTTGGGTCAGGCTATAGGAGCCAGGATGTGGGGATGGAGTTGGAGGGGCGTTGCCCCGGCAACAGGTGTGGGCTGCTACGGTGGGCAGGGCATGGTTGGGCCGCGATGACAGCCACGCAGGGGGAGCGGGGAGAGCGGGCTGGGGTGGGGGGTCTGGGCCGTGATGGGGGGGCATTCTAGGAGGAGGGGGTGCGTTGGAGTTTGGAGAAGGAGTCATCACTAGATGGTGAGGACTTCTTCGCATGGAAAAAATCTCGGATGTGGAGGCTACGGAAGAAAAGCTCCACATCGTGGCGGACACGGGACTCATAGAGGTGGGTACGGAGGGGAACCTGTGTTGAGGTCAGACCATTCGGTATCGGAAAGTGGGAGGTCAGAGGGGATAATAAACACAAGGCAAGGGTGAGGGTTGGGATCAGAGGAAGGCAGGTAAGTAGACAGGGACTGAGGCGATGTCAGGTGGGGGGGGGTGGTGGGTGATCAGGAAGGAGGGGGTTATGAGGACTGTCGTGTGGGTGGGGAGTAGTTGGGGTCACCTGGTTCAAGGGGGAAGGGGGAGACCCAGTAGAAACCTCACTGAGGTTCCCTGTAAAGTGGGGGGGGGGGGGCATTAGGACCCTGTGCAGTCAACCCAGGCTCAGCATTGAGACTTCAGGCCTGGTGCTGCGCCTGGACTCCTCGGGTAAGGCGACGGCTGCGGCCTGCTGGTGGGCGGTGGAGTAGCTCGGGCTGGCAGAGTCACTGATGGAGGCCCGCGGGAAGTGGAGTCCGGGTCAGCAGGAGAGGTGTCGGAAGAGCCGGTCAGCGGATGGCCGGGGAGGCCGCGACCTGAAAGGTCCTGGAATGCCTGGGCCTGAATCTGGACCTGGACCTGGGCAGGCAGTGGAACCCAAGGCCTGCGGGCGGTCGAGTCGAGGAGTGTCGGTAGCAGGAGCGGTCTGGAGGCGGGCAAGTTTTCTTTCCTTGGTGGAGGTCCAGGTAGGCAAGACATGGTTTGTTGAAGGCGTGGATCTGTCGTTGGATGAAGTATAGTTGGGACAGTCGCAGGTCTGGGTGAGTGAGAGACCTGGGAGAGTCAAAGCGAGGGCCTGCTGGTGCCGGCATTTCGCAGCCAGTGTAGATCGCAGGGCATGGAAGGAGAACTGCTGTGAAAAGCGGCAAATAGACTGTCAGAATCTATAGTCTGGGTTGGGTCCGAACTATGAGGTCTGGAACCGGAGCTGGAATCGCCGAGGTACAAGATGGAGGCGCAGGCAAACGTGGCTGTGGTATTAGGCTGTGGGCCGAGGTGCTTTTTGTTCAAGTTTGTGACCCAACTCACGGAACTACCTGTATTTATAACATATTGTGTAAAGATATTATAGAAATCATACCTGAAACTAAGAACAAAACCGGCACATATTTTTAAAAGATGAGAAAAACCTCCAATTTTCCGAGTAGTAATTGTCCAATCAAAGCACGTTTGACATTGAGGTTGGACGTCAATTAACCAATCACGCGCTTTGTTTCATGGTCGCTAGGCAGCGAGCACTCTGGGATCATGGCTGCCTCCTAATAACATCATAACAATAGCACGGTTTCAAAGGAATAAAGGTAATGCTAACCCTGCTGATAATTTAGTTTTACAATTGATTTATCTTTGTAAAGTTATGATGTGAACTGTTAAATAAAAATGATAAATAACAAATGTAGAGCTAGAGTTAGGATTAGGGTCAGTCAGTCACTCAGAGGTCAGTCAGTCAGAAGTAGATCGGTTGGTCGGTCGATCAGTCTGTCGGTCGGGCTGCCGGTAGATGCTGTGAAGGATTGGTCAAGCCACCGGTGAGTGCTGAGAGTGGGCTGTCGGGCCGCTGGTGTGTGCTGCAAGGGATCGGTCGGGCTGTTGGTAGGCCGGTGTTGCAGCGAGCGAGTGGGCGAACTGATGTGGCCGGCACTATGGAGGTGCTGAAGGTGGCCCGGGCGGCGTGCAGGGCAGTGCTGCTCCCCACCATCATCACCATGATGATCCAGAAGGGCATGCTGGCCGAGGTGGACGTGCTGAGCAGCCACATGTACGGAGCCTGCAACCGGTCCCAAAGGAGCTCCAGGTTAGGCATTTTCCTGCCAGTGGAAGATGCCTTAGCCTTCCCCCAGCCTGGCACTGCCCCAGTCCCTGGCACTGCCGCAGTCCCATATGTCCCATTCTGCCTACTGGCAAGTCAGTGGGGTTCAGTAAATGGGGGAACCCACAGTGGGGTTCAGTAAATGGGGGAACTGCCCTCACCCATTAATTAGGCGGGTTCTGGAGCTGCACCTCTGTGGCAATCTCATTCAAAATACACACTCACCACTAAACATATTGCCAAAAGAACATTTGCTGCAGTTATGTTCTTTTTCCATCTCTTGTCAGTTAGTGTAATGTTTAACCTGTCAGATGGGTATAGTTAGTTTTAACAGCTATTATCATTAAATGCCTTTAGAAACTTCCTTGCAACCTGTATATTTTGTTGTGGATAAATTATGTGGGAGGCGAGAGTGTTTATGTACCAATAGCAATAACAACCCTTGCTATGTCCATGTCATGATAATTTTCGGTCCTTCATGGAAAACATGCTTGCATCAATCTGTAGTATGCATGGTTAAGCACATATATTACCATGGTCCAGGATTTATTGATACAGGTTGATCATATGCTGAATAATCAAACCACATTTTTGTTTGGAAGTGGAATTTAGTGCAACGTGTAAAAGGAGTTGAGATACTGTATTATAATTTTGCTGCATGTCATTGTGTTTTGTATCATGTCATGAATGGTGAATATGTTTTGTTTGTGACTTTTTTTGAAGCAGAAATAATATGTGAATGCTTCATTGAGCATAATTCCGAGCACATTATCGCATGCGTCATGCAAGCCATCTTAAATGACCACCTAAACTGTCATTTGGCAACCTAAAGAGTTGCCCGGCTGGAAACAAAGAAAATAAGTGAGAGCCCTGCATGGAGTAATATGAGCATTGAACACTAGATGGCGCTTATTTTTTTAATCTCATTTTCTAATTAGTTTAATTCATTAATGTGCAACCTTTGGCACTAACGAGTTATGACTTCCTTCTCAATTATATTTTATCTAAATCTGTGCAAAATTTCAAATAGTTCCCAGACATGGGTCACGAAAGTTAAACTCTAGACACATTTTTGATGCTCGGCCCACAGCCTACAGCGGGTCTGGGTTAAAACGTGGCCGTAGGGTTGGAGGGCAAGATGAACCACGGGGGGGGGGGGGGGGGGTGGAGGGGCAGTGACAGAGGATGTTGATAAACTGTCTTGGGAGAGAGGAGGAGAACTTCTTCAAAGTAGACATACCTTGAGGAGATTTTGCAGTGGAGTAGACAAAATGTTTAAGAAGAAACTGCAGATGCTGGAAAAATCAAAAGGAGACAAAAGATACCGGAGAAACTCAGCGGATGAGGCAGCATCTATGGAGAATAGGAGTGGACGATGTTTCGGGTCGAGACCTTTCTTCAGACCAAAGATCATAGAACAGAGCAAGATACTCCACTCGGCGAAAAAGCTGTAGTACGTCATGGGTAATTTTTTGCGCCATCCAGTCGCTAATATATATATATATCATTTTAATTTTCCTTCGCCACTTTTAGACTTTCCTGAATATAAAATAAAACCCTGTGTGATTGGAACTTTTGGTTGATTTAACAAAATGATAAATCAAATTGGTTCCATAGATATTTACACCAACTATAACGCTGTAACAATTATATATTGACCACCACAATAAATACACTACCATGCATCTTGAGGGCCAGTGGTCCTTTGGGTGTGAATCGAGAAACCAGACGAAAAAATATGACTGCTTTTTAAGCTGCTTAGCTCCCTGAGTCGGTTCAGTGATATGACAGTATTGGTCTTTTTGCGCTGGGCGATTCCTTCGGGTTGGAAAAGTGGGTCAGTAGAGAAACCCTTTATCAAATGCATTAGGCGCAATTAAACAAATTTCGGAATCAGCTTTTGTCTGATCTAACCGACCGCATCAATTATATTCTAATTTCCAATAGGAAATACACTCAGGGTGATAGGGGAAATTCTAATAAATATGCAGTATCAACAATGCCAACTGTTTGCACGGGTTTGTAACTGAAGGTGCAGGGTACAAAGGCAAGGAGGTTGTTGAACTTCGTTAAAACATTGGTTTCATTAAGGCTGGGATATTGGACACTGCACTGTACAACGCAAAAGCATGGCAGACAAGATTTACTAGATTTACTAGAACAGTGTAGGAAATAACTGCAGATGCTGGTTTACACCAAAGGCAGACGCAAATTGCTGGAGTAACTCAGCGGGACGGGCAGCATCTCTGGAGAGAAGGAATGGGTGATGTTTCGGATCGAGCCCCTTCTTTGGTCTTAAGAAGGGTCTCGACCCGAAACATCACCAATTCCTTCTCTCCAGGGATGCTGCCTCTCCCGGCTGAGTTACTCCAGCATTTTGTGTCTATTTCTTAGTACAGCCCTACTGCCTGGAACTTTAGTTGCAATGCTGGAGAATGTCTTTCGGGAGGAGCAAAGGTTGAGAGGAGATTTGGTTCAAAATCATCGCGGGCAGAGGGATTAAGGTGGAACTCCGGTTGCACCGGAGTTTGGGCTGTTTGATCTAATGTTTTAATTTCATTGCACAGTATTTTTCTTTTCATTGTCTTGTACAATTTATGGATAATTTATGTTCTTGTGCATTATCTATGCTGCTGCCAGCAAGTTTTTCATTGTTCCTGTACCTCAATAGACTTGCGCAGCCGAAAATAAACTAGACTTGAGAACTGGAGACCATAGACTTTAAGTGGTTGTCGAAAGAAACAGGGATGTCATGACAATAAAAATTAATGAGTAACTAAGATCTGAATCCAAAGCCTGATGAGGTTGAAGGAGCTTTAATCGTGTTTTTTATATGCGATTTGGTAAGCATCTGAACTAAAACAGGTTATGGGAGATACATAAACAATGGCAGTAAATTGACTGCTCTTACAGAAAACATATGGACAGCAGACATTCCACCTCTCCCATCCCACCATCAGTACAAACCAGTTATATAATTCCATACAACGCATCCACGGGGTCTATATTCCACAGAGATACAAAGAATAGACACAAAATGCTGGAGTAACTCAGCGGGACAGGCAGCGACTCTGGAGAGAAGGAATGCGTGACGTTTCGGGTCGAGACCTGTCTTCAGACTGAAGTGAACTCTCGTCGGTGAGAGTACTTGTGATTGTCTGAAGTAGGGTCTCTATTCAAAACGTCACCCATTCCTTCTATCCAGAGATGCTGCCCACTAATTTACTCCAGCTTTTTGTGTTCATCTTCGGTTTAAACCGCCATCTGCAGTTCCTTCCTACACAAAACGCATAAAGCTGAGTGAAAAACCACAAAAATACGATCAAAACCAATAAAATGTAGGCCAATTCACGCTAATTCTTATCCCTAGAACGCAGGAAGACCGGCCTGCATACAACAGGTTGAAAACATTTGGCGGAAAAGCCGGCTTTTTCGAAGACAGATTTGTAGGCAAATTATCACAAAACAAACCAATTTCAGTCTGAAGAAGGGGCTCGACCCGAAACATCACACATTCCTTCTCTCCAGAGATGCTGCCTGTCCCACTGAGTTATTTTGTTTCTATCTTCAATTTCAGAGTTAAATAAAAAACACAGAATGCTGGAGGAACTCAGTGGGCTAGGCGGCATCTGTGGAGGGAATGGATTAGGAGTTGTTTCGGGCCTGGGTTCTTCTTCAATAGGAAGGAACTGCAAATGCAGTTGTCTTTGCAAAACGCCAAATGATCCCTGGAATGCCGAGTCAAGTGAGTGAGGGAGAACAAGCGAGAAAGATAGATAGAGAGAGAGAGAGAAGAGGGAGAGAGAGAGAGAGAGAGAGAGAGAGAGAGAGAGAGAGAGAGCGAGCAAGAATAGTGCCGGAGGATTGGCGTACTGCGCATGTTGTTCCATTGGTTAAAAAGGGTTCAAATAATAAACCTAGCAATTATAGACCTGTCAGTGGTGGGCAAATTAATGGAAAGGACACTTAGAGATAATATATATAAACATCTGGATAAACAGGGTCTGATCAAGAAGAGTCAACATGGATTTGTGCCTGGAAAGTCATGTTTGACAAACCTTCTTGAATTTTTTGAAGAGGTTACTAGGGAAATTGATGAGGGTAAAGCAGTGGATGATGTCTATATGGATTTCAGTAAGGCCTTTGACAAGGTTCCCCATGGAAGGTTGGTTAAGAAGGTTCAATCTTTCGGTGTTAATGGCGGAGTAGCAAGATGGATTCAACAGTGGCTGAATGGGAGATGCCAGAGAGTAATGGTGGATGGCTGTTTGTCAGGTTGGAAGCCGGTGACCAGTGTGGTGCCTCAGGGATCTGTGTTGGGTCCATTGTTGTTTGTCATGTACATCAATGATCTAGATGATGGGGTGGAAAATTGGATAAGTAGGTATGCAGATTATACTAAGATAGGTGGTACTGTGGATAATGAAGTAGATTTTCAAAGTCTACAGAGAGATTTGGGCCATTTGGAAGAGTGGGCTGAAAGATGACAGATGGAGTTTAATGCTGATAAGTGTGAGGTGCACATCTTGGCAGGACAAATCAAAATAGGACGTACATGGTAAATGCTGTGGAACAGAGGGATCTTGGAATAACTGTGCATAGTTCCCTGAAGGTGGAATCGCATGTAGATAGGGTGGTAAAGAAAGCTTTTGGTGTACTGGCCTTTATAAATCAGAGCATTGAATATAGGAGTAGGGAAGTAATGTTAAAATTGTACAAGGCATTGGTGAGACCAATTCTGGAGTATGGTGTACAATTTTGGTCGCCTAATTATAGGAAGGATGTCAACAAAATAGAGAGAGTACAGAGGAGATTTACTAGAATGTTGCCTGGGTTCCAACAACTAAGTTACAGAGAAAGGTTGAACAAGTTAGGTCTTTATTCTTTGGAGTGCAGAAGGTTAAGGGAGGACTTGATTGAGGTCTTTAAAATGATGAAAGGGATAGACGGAGTTGACGTGGATAAGCTTTTCCCATTGAGGGTAGGGAAGATTCAAACAGAGGGCATGACATAAGAATTAAGGAACAGAAGTTTAGGGGTAACATGAGGGGGAACGTCTTTACTCAGAGAGTGGTGGCTGTGTGGAATGATCTTCCAGCAGGAGTAGTGGAGGCAGGATCGATTTTAACATTTAAAAGTAAAGTGGATTGGTATATGGACGGGAAGGGAATGGAGGGGTATGGTCTGAGTGCAGGTAGATGGGACTAGGGGAAAGTAAATGGTTGGCACGGACTGGAAGGGCCGAGAAGGCCTGTTTCCGTGCTGTAATTGTTATATGGTTATGTTATATGGTTATTTAAGAATGAACGAGAGAGAGAGAGAGATAGATTCCAGCCTCTTAACCCCGAACACCAGTGGTAGATCAACGCTTACAAAAATAATCATCCAGATCGTGAAATTTAAAATACTAATAGATTGTCAGCTGGACATTGGACATTCTTCCGGACCAACACCTTCAACCACATGTTCATCGGGTAGTGATCAGCAGGGAACATCCTGCAGGCACTGCAGGGAAATGACTCCATGGATCCCAGAGCAAACTGCCCAGCTTATCTGGCAAAATGCCTCATCGCCAGAACTCACCAACAAACACCAAGACCTGGCTTGACTGGCGGTGAGGGGAGCCCTCCCAGTCAGATCCTTCCTGCACCGTGGGAACCGCACTACCAGTGCACGCTGCCCTCGGGATTGCTGCTATGGAGAGGAGATGGTGGCCCACCTCTTTGCAGAGTATGGATTCCTGGAGAGGTTTGCAAGGGTCCATCATGGTTTATTCCGAGCAGCTCCATTACAGAGGACTCCGTGATTTGCGGACTGTTCTCAGGGCATCGAGTGCTGCTGGAAGGTCATCAACTTGGTGAAAGATGCTCTTCGGTCTGCCCGAGTGTTGTTCACTACCCAGCAGAGCGAGCTGTCCGTCGGGGAATGTTGCCGACTGGCCCGCTGCAGGACGCAACGAAACTTGGTGCAGCCAACGCCAAGGCTCGGTGGGGGAGGATCAGTCTAGGGTCCTTCCGCTGCTTGACATGGGGGGCAGGGTGTGATGGAGACACCCCTCAAAATAAGGGAAGGGATTCCATTCTAGTGGGCCAGATGAGTTACAAGGGTGGGGAGATAATTTTGTGATTTGGGAAAATGATTGTATGTATGAATAGCCTCCGAGAATGTCGGATGGAGCTTTTGTAAGGATAATGTATTGTATATATTTATTTCTCGAATAAAGTCTATTTTGAAATTTTAATTTTTTTGTTAAAAGTAGGTCATTCGGGCCCTTCAAACCAGCACAGCCATTTAATGTGATTATGTCTGGTCATGCACAATCATGTTCCTGCCTTTTCCCCATATCCCCTGACTCCACTATCTTCAAGAGCCCTATCTAGCTCTCTCTTGAAAGTATCCAGAGAACTGGCCTTCACTGCCCTCTGAGGCAGAGAATTCCATAGTGTGTGAAAAAGTGTTTCCTCATCTCTGTTCTAAATGGCTTACCCCTTATTCTTAAACTGTGGCCCCTGGTTCTGGACTCCCCGGGAACATGTTTCCTGCGTCTAGCGTGTAAAACCCTTAATAATCTTATATGTTTCAATAAGACCCCTCTCATCCTTCTAAATTCCAGAGTGTACAAGCCCAGCCTCTCAGCATATGACAGTCCCGCCATCCTGGGAATTAATCTAGTGAACCTACGCTGCACTCCCTCAATAGCAAGAATGTCCTTCCTCAAATTTGTAGACCAAAGCTGCACACAATACTTCAGGTGTAGTCATTAGGGCTTTGTACAACTGCAAAAGGACCTCTTTGCTCCTATACTCAACTCCTCTTGTTATGAAGGCCAACATGCCATTCGCTTACTTTCATTGACTGATGAACAAGGACCCCCAGATCCCATCGTACTTCCCCTTTTCCCAACTTGACACCATTTAGATAATAATCTGCCTTCCTGTTTTTGCTACCAAAGTGGATAACGTCACATTTATCCATGTTAAACTGCATCTGCCCACTCACCCAACCTGTCCAAGTCACCCTGCATTCTCATAGCATCCTCCTCACAGTTCACACTACCACCCAGCTTTGTGTCATTTTCAAATTTGCTAAATTTGCTAATGTTACTTTGAAAGCAACTTCTAACGCCATCAACGCCGACTACAGGACGTATCTCACTTAGGGGACCAAAACAATAAGTCGTTACATATTACATATTTTACATATAAACTTGCTTGTTAGGATGACTAATCAAAATTTCCTTGGCGAAAATGTGTTTTTCCTGTGGTTTTTCCTGTGGTTCAAATTCACTGCAACTGCAACGTTCCAATCGATCAGGTTCCACTCAGATTATTTAAATGGTCATTTACGGGAATTAAACATTAAAAATTCCTTCCATTTGGCCTATAAATTAATGACAATGCGATTTAAAAATCATGTTGTATTGTGAATTCATGTGAATGTTATTTGGACACTTAGGCTATTTAAAAATGTTAACCTTTTCTTAAGAAATGGATAGATGTTTAGATCTAGTAATTGAATTTTGTAGTTAGCTACAATTATGTTTCAATTTCAGGTCATTTGGTTTCATATTTGTTTCAGAATGCTTCAATCTATAATAAATTTATTTCAGTGTTCTAATTTTTAAGAAAGTTATGGGCTTTGACTGTCCTCGAACTTTTTCAATACTGAAGATATGAAAGTGAATACGTGTCAAATTAAACTTCTTTTTATGCTTTTTAAAATCTCAAAACATTGCTGCACTATGCTAAAGTAATTCTTGCCTTCGAGTGACTTGCTGTAACTGAAACATTCGCCCCTGGAGATATTTGCCAAATAGGGAATATTTGGACTAGTTTACAAGACGAGTTAGGCTGAAGAGCCTTTTACTACTAAGTTTAGTGGTAAGTTTAGTTTACTTTAGGTCACCATTATTAAGCCCCCTCCATGCACCATTATAGTTGAGTTACTGATCAAAGTAAGTTACTGATAAAAGCAAACAAATACACAAATACAAAAAAGAGACAGACTTCATTTGCTTTAGTCCAAATATTTTATTTTGCATTATTTTAATTACCCTCACCCTAACATGCTGGTAATGCTGAATCCTGGGGGAGGCAAAAAACCAGAGAAAAAACCTGTCCCCTTATTCTTAAACTGTGGCCCCTGGTTCTGGACTCCCCGGGAACATGTTTCCTGCGTCTAGCGTGTAAAACCCTTAATAATCTTATATGTTTCAATAAGACCCCTCTCATCCTTCTAAATTCCAGAGTGTACAAGCCCAGCCTCTCAGCATATGACAGTCCCGCCATCCTGGGAATTAATCTAGTGAACCTACGCTGCACTCCCTCAATAGCAAGAATGTCCTTCCTCAAATTTGTAGACCAAAGCTGCACACAATACTTCAGGTGTAGTCATTAGGGCTTTGTACAACTGCAAAAGGACCTCTTTGCTCCTATACTCAACTCCTCTTGTTATGAAGGCCAACATGCCATTCGCTTACTTTCATTGACTGATGAACAAGGACCCCCAGATCCCATCGTACTTCCCCTTTTCCCAACTTGACACCATTTAGATAATAATCTGCCTTCCTGTTTTTGCTACCAAAGTGGATAACGTCACATTTATCCATGTTAAACTGCATCTGCCCACTCACCCAACCTGTCCAAGTCACCCTGCATTCTCATAGCATCCTCCTCACAGTTCACACTACCACCCAGCTTTGTGTCATCTTCAAATTTGCTAAATTTGCTAATGTTACTTTGAAAGCAACTTCTAACGCCATCAACGCCGACTACAGGACGTATCTCACTTAGGGGACCAAAACAATAAGTCGTTACATATTACATATTTTACATATAAACTTGCTTGTTAGGATGACTAATCAAAATTTCCTTGGCGAAAATGTGTTTTTCCTGTGGTTTTTCCTGTGGTTCAAATTCACTGCAACTGCAACGTTCCAATTGATCAGGTTCCACTCAGATTATTTAAATGGTCATTTACGGGAATTAAACATTAAAAATTCCTTCCATTTGGCCTATAAATTAATGACAATGCGATTTAAAAATCATGTTGTATTGTGAATTCATGTGAATGTTATTTGGACACTTAGGCTATTTAAAAATGTTAACCTTTTCTTAAGAAATGGATAGATGTTTAGATCTAGTAATTGAATTTTGTAATTAGCTACAATTATGTTTCAATTTCAGGTCATTTGGTTTCATATTTGTTTCAGAATGCTTCAATCTATAATAAATTTATTTCAGTGTTCTAATTTTTAAGAAAGTTATGGGCTTTGACTGTCCTCGAACTTTTAAAATACTGAAGATATGAAAGTGAATACGTGTCAAATTAAACTTCTTTTTATGCTTTTTAAAATCTCAAAACATTGCTGCACTATGCTAAAGTAATTCTTGCCTTCGAGTGACTTGCTGTAACTGAAACATTCGCCCCTGGAGATATTTGCCAAATAGGGAATATTTGGACTAGTTTACAAGACGAGTTAGGCTGAAGAGCCTTTTACTACTAAGTTTAGTGGTAAGTTTAGTTTACTTTAGGTCACCATTATTAAGCCCCCTCCATGCACCATTATAGTTGAGTTACTGATCAAAGTAAGTTACTGATAAAAGCAAACAAATACACAAATACAAAAAAGAGACAGACTTCATTTGCTTTAGTCCAAATATTTTATTTTGCATTATTTTAATTACCCTCACCCTAACATGCTGGTAATGCTGAATCCTGGGGGAGGCAAAAAACCAGAGAAAAAACCTGTCCCCTTATTCTTAAACTGTGGCCCCTGGTTCTGGACTCCCTGGGAACATGTTTCCTGCGTCTAGCGTGTAAAACCCTTAATAATCTTATATGTTTCAATAAGACCCCTCTCATCCTTCTAAATTCCAGAGTGTACAAGCCCAGCCTCTCAGCATATGACAGTCCCGCCATCCTGGGAATTAATCTAGTGAACCTACGCTGCACTCCCTCAATAGCAAGAATGTCCTTCCTCAAATTTGTAGACCAAAGCTGCACACAATACTTCAGGTGTAGTCATTAGGGCTTTGTACAACTGCAAAAGGACCTCTTTGCTCCTATACTCAACTCCTCTTGTTATGAAGGCCAACATGCCATTCGCTTACTTTCATTGACTGATGAACAAGGACCTCCAGATCCCATCGTACTTCCCCTTTTCCCAACTTGACACCATTTAGATAATAATCTGCCTTCCTGTTTTTGCTACCAAAGTGGATAACGTCACATTTATCCATGTTAAACTGCATCTGCCCACTCACCCAACCTGTCCAAGTCACCCTGCATTCTCATAGCATCCTCCTCACAGTTCACACTACCACCCAGCTTTGTGTCATCTTCAAATTTGCTAAATTTGCTAATGTTACTTTGAAAGCAACTTCTAACGCCATCAACGCCGACTACAGGACGTATCTCACTTAGGGGACCAAAACAATAAGTCGTTACATATTACATATTTTACATATAAACTTGCTTGTTAGGATGACTAATCAAAATTTCCTTGGCGAAAATGTGTTTTTCCTGTGGTTCAAATTCACTGCAACTGCAACGTTCCAATCGATCAGGTTCCACTCAGATTATTTAAATGGTCATTTACGGGAATTAAACATTAAAAATTCCTTCCATTTGGCCTATAAATTAATGACAATGCGATTTAAAAATCATGTTGTATTGTGAATTCATGTGAATGTTATTTGGACACTTAGGCTATTTAAAAATGTTAACCTTTTCTTAAGAAATGGATAGATGTTTAGATCTAGTAATTGAATTTTGTAATTAGCTACAATTATGTTTCAATTTCAGGTCATTTGGTTTCATATTTGTTTCAGAATGCTTCAATCTATAATAAATTTATTTCAGTGTTCTAATTTTTAAGAAAGTTATGGGCTTTGACTGTCCTCGAACTTTTTCAATACTGAAGATATGAAAGTGAATACGTGTCAAATTAAACTTCTTTTTATGCTTTTTAAAATCTCAAAACATTGCTGCACTATGCTAAAGTAATTCTTGCCTTCGAGTGACTTGCTGTAACTGAAACATTCGCCCCTGGAGATATTTGCCAAATAGGGAATATTTGGACTAGTTTACAAGACGAGTTAGGCTGAAGAGCCTTTTACTACTAAGTTTAGTGGTAAGTTTAGTTTACTTTAGGTCACCATTATTAAGCCCCCTCCATGCACCATTATAGTTGAGTTACTGATCAAAGTAAGTTACTGATAAAAGCAAACAAATACACAAATACAAAAAAGAGACAGACTTCATTTGCTTTAGTCCAAATATTTTATTTTGCATTATTTTAATTACCCTCACCCTAACATGCTGGTAATGCTGAATCCTGGGGGAGGCAAAAAACCAGAGAAAAAACCTGTTGCCAATTTCAGGAAAATCTTTGGGAAATTCCTCCCCGACTCCCTCTCTCAGGGCAATCAAGCAGAGCTCCAGGATATCACTCAAATCTGTGATACATTACCAGCAAACCTATTTTTGTACAGTTGCAATGTTTGGAGTTTCTGATTTGAATCTGACAGATTTGCAAACTGCGGAAAAAAAGACAAATATTAGAAATGAAATAACTACAAATAGCCCCAATCTGGATGTCCCTGTTGTGACCGATCCCAACAGATTTGGAAGCTTAGTCTGCGGAAAAAAAGACATAAATGTATTAGTAATGAAAACACCGATAAGTTCCTACCTTAATATTGACCAGAGCAAAAAGCATAGAAGTAACAACTACAAATAGCCCCGATCTGGATGTCCCGATCTGGATGTCACATAACCGAATGATATGTGTGATTCAGCGTGACAGCCAGATTAGTCCAAGCAATTCACATTGGGCTTTATGACAATGCGCATGAGGACTATGTGCCAATTATACAATGTACAAGCAACTATATGATATTACAGTAACATCATGCCACAAAACTGTGAAGTGAATTTATCTATATTACATTTAAACTGCCCTATGAAGCTGCATGACAATTAAAACATAGGGAAAAAGTCACAGTACAGGAACAATATGTCAAATATGATGCTGTTAAACTAATCTGCTTGATCTACATGATCTACATTTTGTCTGTGTCCACTCTCTGTAGAGCATTAAAGGATCACAGCTTTGTATCTGGACTGGCTCATCCACCACTGACCTTCTAGACTTCGGCTCGGATAGACTTCGGCTCATCCGCCACTAGACTTCGGCTCATCCGCCACAGGACCTTCTGGACTTCGGCTCATCCGCCACGGACCTTCTGGACTTCGGCTCATCCGCCACAGGACCTTCTGGACTTCGGCTCATCCGCCACAGGACCTTCTGGACTTCGGCTCATCCGCCACGGACCTTCTGGACTTCGGCTCATCCGCCACGGACCTTCTGGACTTCGGCTCATCCGCCACAGGACCTTCTGGACTTCGGCTCATCCGCCACAGGACCTTCTGGACTTCGGCTCATCCGCCACAGGACCTTCTGGACTTCGGCTCATCCGCCACAGGACCTTCTGGACTTCGGCTCATCCGCCACTAGACTTCGGCTCATCCGCCACAGGACCTTCTGGACTTCGGCTCATCCGCCACAGGACCTTCTGGACTTCGGCTCATCCGCCACTAGACTTCGGCTCATCCGCCACAGGACCTTCTGGACTTCGGCTCATCCGCCACTAGACTTCGGCTCATCCGCCACAGGACCTTCTGGACTTCGGCTCATCCGCCACAGGACCTTCTGGACTTCGGCTCATCCGCCACAGGACCTTCTGGACTTCGGCTCATCCGCCACTAGACTTCGGCTCATCCGCCACAGGACCTTCTGGACTTCGGCTCATCCGCCACAGGACCTTCTGGACTTCGGCTCATCCGCCACAGGACCTTCTGGACTTCGGCTCATCCGCCACTAGACTTCGGCTCATCCGCCACAGGACCTTCTGGACTTCGGCTCATCCGCCACAGGACCTTCTGGACTTCGGCTCATCCGCCACAGGACCTTCTGGACTTCGGCTCATCCGCCACAGGACCTTCTCTAGAATATAGGCAATATAAGTAGTTTGATGGCAATGATATGATGTAGAGCATTTTTTTTGGCGACTGCTGGCATTGCATGAGTGTTAGTTTTTATTCTTTAGTTCTTTCCTAAAGAATGAACATTTCAGAATCCAGCGGCGACAAAAAATATTGCGACGCTTGAAAAAACACCACGCGTCATAACATCATCACTGCGCATTACCATACCGCGTATATTTCGGTGACCTTTAAAGTCCTTTAAAGGTACACTTAGCTTGCATCTGGACTTCGGCTCATCCGCCACAGGACCTTCTGGACTTCGGCTCATCCGCCACAGGCCTTCTTGACTTCGGCTCATCCGCCACAGGACCTTCTGGACTTCGGCTCATCCGCCACAGGACCTTCTGTACAGGGATCGAGTACCTGACAAGTGACAATGAAATGGCATAATATTGCTCAAAGTTCATAACGAACAGACATTATTCCAATTAAATCCAATGTTTTGTTACAATTAAACTAGTTATATTACAAGCCAAGCTCAATAACAATGAATATCGTTACATAATTTTGCTATTCAATAATATTAACAATGAACACTGGCAATATACAGACCTATCCAATAACATACATTATTCAGTTAAATCCAATTTGTTTTGTTACAATTTAACTAGTTATATATTACAATTAAGCAAAGCTCAATAACAATGAATATCAAGTGGCAATAATATATAGACCTATCCAGTAACATACAGTGTTGCAATGTATTATATACATAGAGTAAACGTATAGTTTTTTTCACAGATGATGTCCCAATACGTTAGCAACCCCTCCCCACCTCCAGCTTAATTCCTACACCTTTGGAGTTTGAAGTTTGAGTTTGGGTCTGGTGATGACCAAACATTGTCTGACCCATTTCCTCCGCAGTTGCTGGCTGACCAGCTGCGTTCCTCCAGCACTTTGTTTTCCTCAATCTCAAGTTTACAAGTTGTTGTCACACTGCTTTCCTGTTTCCTCCTAATATTATAAACATGCTTATTTGATCTTACAATTTGTTCACTGTAAACTGATTTGTAGGTAGGTGAGGGAATGGCACTGGTAAGAATACAAGAGCACTGGGCCATGCATAAAATATATCAGGGTATATAAACTAGACTAAATATGCTAAAATTTATATTCTGCCAACATACTTTGTTCATTCTATGATTGCTCCTTGGGCGTGTAATTGTTACATAGGGTTGGTTGAGAGGGACAGACTTTTTATATATAGTTTGACACTTAATTAAATATTTTGGACAATGTGTGATTGCTTTATAGTACTTGTCATAATGTAAAATAGTGCTATGTGGTGGTTGTCGTGTGTTATGTGAATGCGTGTATGCATGACAAGATAATAATTAAAGGAATACTTAGATTTGTCTGAAGAGCGGTTCTGACCCAAAGTGTCACCTATCCATTCCCCAGAGATTCTATGTTTCCGTAGCTTCACCTCATCGCCATGTAAAGAGCATGCGAGTCTCCTCTACAAAAAACAAATATCAATTGTAACAATATTCATCTGGCAGATTACAATTAGGTTATTCAATAACTATGGTCAGATGGCGATAGGAGAGATCTATGCCGGGTGTGCTGGCTGGGACTTACCTTCCATGTAGCTTGGGTACGCTCTGGGTGGATTGCGGATGGCGTCCTGGAGTTCCAGGGCTGTGATGGCCTTCGGTGGCAAAGAGTCATGGAGTGGATCAGGCGTTGCACGAAGTGGCCAAGAGCGCGGAGCAGATCACCACACCTAGGTACACATAAGAAAGTACCATTAAGCCATCGAGCAATTACAATTACACCAATTACATAATTAAAACTAGTTCCAGCAAAATGTTTTTTATAATTAAAGCTCGACAATACCAACGTGAATCTAGTTATTACAATTATGTGCCAAGCTTAAAAAACATTATTATTTATGATTATTCTGTTCAATTATATTTAACACTGCTTGTAGTCCTGACCTCTGGAATTTGAAGAAGGTTCCCGACTGAACTTGACCCAAACTGCAATGTCGTTTGTCCATTTCCTCTGCAGATGCCATCTTGCAGAGTTTTGCACGGTCACTGTTGTCTTCTGGCTTCCACCGCCGCCACATCCTAAAAACAAACTTGTTTGACAGGTTAAATGTCTACTGTAATGGTGTGTTTGGTGTCGGTGGATGTGGAAAGTGGGTTAATAGTAGGGAAACATGTGAGAGTGGTGTCTGGTCGGCAACATATTTGCCTCCTTCAATGTTCTCATGTATGTAATATATGGGTGTATGACAGCAATGTGACTGAAAATACTTACCACCGCACTTCCATGACAATGTGTGGAGCACAATGTATTAAAAAAAAGGTTTTTATACATCGTATATTTGAGTAAGTGTACTAGAAGAGGTAAAACATAAGTGTAGAGTTAAGAGTTAAAACTTAAGCTTAATACTCAAGAGTAGATTGGTGCTAAACTTAGCTTTGGACCTGTCGCTTCACCTCATCCTCCAGGAAAACAGCATTTGATTTCTAAACACAAATAAGATCAATGAAATATATGAATCTATGTTACAACTGCCAAAAATATTAAAGTGTTAAACTAGATCTTCTGATCTACATCGTGTCTGCCTCCACTAGCACAAAGACAGCAAGAGTTGTATGACAGTGCAGATGGGATACGGTATAACACTAACCTTCTAAAACGTTGGATGAACTTTGGATGCTCATTGGATGGACTGCGTCGAAGAGGTTTCGGTGTCGGATCAGGCGTCGTATCAGGAGCGTGATTTGGAGGGCATCAACGCACCTAAAGTACCATTATAAAGCATTGAGCAATATTGCAATTGCACCATTCATAACAATGAACAAACAGTATTATCCAAATTCGAACAAATTTACAGTTACAGTTATATCAAGTTACGTTACAATTGCCAAGCAACTATATTAGTGCAACTATATAACATCCCTATCCAATAACATACATTATAGAGTTGCATTGTATTATATACATAGACCATAGACCCCAGAGCAAATGTACAATGTTTTTTTCATTTAGCAACCCCTCCTCACCTCCAGCTAAATTCCTACACCTTTGGAGTTTGAAGGTCTGACCATTCAAACATTGTCTGACCATTTCCTCCGCAGTTGCTGGTTGACCAGCTCAGATCTCGACCTCCATTGTTGTCTTTGAGTATGCAAGTTGGTGTCACGCTGTGGGCTCTGGGTTGCTTCCGGTTTCCTTCTAATAACCTAACAATTGTTCACTGTAAACTGTTCAGTGTAGGTGGGGGAATTGCACTGGTAAGAAATGCAGAGCACTGGACCATGCATAAAATATACCAAATATACTATATAACTAAATATATGCTAAAATTTAACATTCTGCTGACACATTGTTAATTCTATGATTGCTCATTAGGTTATAAACATATAGTTTAACTTACTTAATATTTAAATATTTTTGACAATGTTGTGTGGTTGCTTTATAGTGTTGTCACGATGTAAAATAGTGCTATGTGATGGTTGACGCATGTTATGTGGAATGTGTATGTGTAACAATTAAAGAAATACTTAGATTTGTCTGAAGAGGGGTTCCGACCCAAAGTGTCACCTATCCATGTTCCCCAGAGATCCTGATTCCGTAGATGTGTTTCCGTAGCTTCACTTCATCATCCATGTAGAGCATCATGCGCGTTCTTCCGATACCTAAATAAACAGTAACAATATTTACAATTTCTGGCAGTTTACAATTAGATCATTAGATTACAATTAGGTTCTTCAATAACTATGCTTCAGGATGGAGTGATTGATGCCGGGTGTGCAGGCTGGGCTTACCTTCCATGTGCTTGGAAGCGCTAGAGTGATGGAACCACAGATTCACGTAGGACATCGACACAGTTTCACTGCACACCTAGGTACACACAACAAAGTACCATTAAACCATTGACACAATTAAAACGAGTTCTAACAACATTTTAAACTTGTTCATACCAACACGAATCTAGTGGGACCGTTGGATCCCAGCTTCACACGGCAGGATTGCTGGCTTTCTGGTGGGCTAAAGGGACTGGCTTCCAGAGGGCTAGTATGGACATTGTAAGCCGAATGGATTCTTGGGCTGGCAGCTCAGTCAGTTGGGTCTGGCAGGTGGCAGCTCAGAAACTGCCAGAAATTCTGCAGACATTTTCATCTTTTTTACAGTTGCAAAAGTTGTACCGTTTACAAAAGGCAGTTTATAAACACATTAAGGGCATTCAAAGGCACACAGTTGTAAAAGGCACGCACACAGTTGCAAAAGGCACGCACACAGTTGCAAAAGGCACACAGTTGCAAAAGGCACACAGTTGCAAAAGGCACACAGTTGCAAAAGGCGCACAGTTGCAAAAGGCGCACAGTTGCAAAAGGCGCACAGTTGCAAAAGGCGCACAGTTGCAAAAGGCGCACAGTTGCAAAAGGCGCACAGTTGCAAAGGACGCACAGTTGCAAAAGGCGCACAGTTGCAAAAGGCGCGCAGTTGCGCAAAAGGCGCGCAGTTGCGCAAAAGGCGCGCAGTTGCGCAAAAGGCACGCAGTTGCGCAAAAGGCACGCAGTTGCGCAAAAGGCACGCAGTTGCGCAAAAGGCACGCAGTTGCGCAAAAGGCACGCAGTTGCGCAAAGGCCACACATTTCAATAGCCACACATTTCAATAGCCACACATTTCAATAGCCACACATTTCAATAGCCACATAGTTGCAGTTGCAAAAGCCACACATTTCAATAGCCACACATTTCAATAGCCACACATTTCAATAGCCACACATTTCAATAGCCACACATTTCAATAGCCACATAGTTGCAAATCTCCCCAGCTTAATTCTGACCTCTGGTATCTGAAGGTTCCCGACTGAACGACCCAACCTGGAATGTCGTGTCCATTTCCTCTGCAGAGTGCCGTGGCCTCCATTGTTGTCTAGCTCGAGTTTTGCACGTTGTCACTGTTGTCTTCCAGCTTCCTAAAAACCTACTTGCATTTGATAGATTAATTGTCCACTGTAAACTATGCTTGGTGTCAGTGGATGATGTGGAAAGATGGTGAATAGTAGGGAAACATGCAAGAGAGTGATCACTGGTAGGAATACACGAGGGAGGAACCAAGTTGCCTCCTTCATATATATGAATACTTGGTATGGCAGCACAAAATACTTACCACCGCACTTCCATGACAATGTGTGGATGACCATTGTGTACTAGAGAAGATTGGTGCCATGTGGTTAAAGCAGAGCATTAAAGTGATAACTTAGCTTGGGACCTGTCGCTTCACCTCATCCTTCAGGGAGACTGCTTTTGAGTTCTAAACAACAAACATGGTTTGAAATATATGGAGCTGTGTTACAGCTGCCAAATATCAAAGTGAATTAATAACTATATTATGAAACAACACATATGGTTGAAATATATGGAGCTATATATTACAGCTGCCAAATTCCACTACAAAGTGAATGGAACTATCTTAAAATTAGGCCAGGTTTTATGGCAATAGATTATTAATATGCCCAGTTCTGTGGTTATATTACAGTTATGCCAAGCAATAACAATGTGAATGGAGCGGTATTACAATTACACAACTCCATAACAATGAACAAACAGTATTACAAAGATCATCTAGCTTTGTTAAAAACTTGTCTACGATAATATGGATCTAGTTATAATAAAATTACAAACAGTATTGAAATAGACAGTCTATGATAACGTGAATCCAGTTAAATTAAAATTACAAATTACAATCTTAAAGATCATCTAGCTTTGTTATATATAACTTGAATAACATGAATCTAGTTATAATAAAATTACAGTATTGCAATAGACTATGATATCGTGAATCCAGATAAATTAAAATTACAAAAAGTATTACAATCATAAAGATCTGGCTTTGTTAAAAACTTGTCTATAAAGCAAATCTAGTTATACTATAATTATGCCAAGATCAATAACAATGAATATCAAGCTATGTTACAAATATTCTATTCAACAATGACATTTAACACTGCTTGCCAATAATATACACAGACATATCCAACAACATACATGAGACAGTGCGACAAAGAACACATCCACTTTGAATTACATTCAGAGACCAGTGGGAGCATACAGGGTAGTACCACATGACAATGTTCAAGGGACATTGTGACAATGACCTATTTATACATAGACCTATGTGATAATATACAGTACTGGGTGGCAATGAGACTGCACATGAAATTTTAAAACAATGTACACCTAGCTATGTTCAGAGCTGTATGACACTGATAACACAGGGCTGCAACAGGTAGTCCAAACTATCCCAAATTTTTAGCAAACCCTCCCTTATCCCCCAGCACAGTGTCCAAAGAAGGCCCCTGACCTGACTTGACCGAACCCGAAACGTCTTGTCAATTTTCCTCCGCAGATGATGACTGACTCGCTGAGTTCCTCCAGCACGTTGTGTTGTACATGGTCCTGATGTCCAACGTTGTCTTGTGTGTCCATCAGCAGCAACAGCATCTCCAGCAGCGCACACCAGCAGCTCCAGCACCAACTACTGCTCGCCCAGTGGCACCAGTCGCTTTTATACTGTAGGAATACATCACAATCCACAATGGCAAGTGTGTAACAATGGCCATCAGGGTTGGGCTCACTCATTGCCAAATAAGGATATTTTGATCCCTAGTTTTAGCCAATGTTTACATTCGTGATAAACCTTTGTTGTTGTTATTGTTGACAGGGGGGTGGTAACCATAGCAACACATCATCGCCATAACATCGTGAGGCAAGAATTTTTCCAAATTTGGAAAAATAATTATTATATCCAATACAGGGCATGGCACTAATTTAAATCTTCCTTCAATGTGCGTGTATGGTTCTGACGGGCCAAATAGTTTATCTTCGTTGTGTTTAATTCCCTAATCGGTCATTTTTTGGGTTCAGCAAGCAAATAAAAATAAAGGCCTTTTCACAATCACAAATATTAACATATATAGAAATATAAATTGAAATGTCAACGCTTTTCTGCCAATGGTTACGTTAAACCCTCATAACAGAGTAATACAACGGCATTGTGAGATGGAATAGCCATTAAGAAATTAAACCACTGGATAAATCATTTGAAATCCCTCAATAATTTTAGAGTGGAAAATCACTTTGAGTAGTAGGTCCAGAACAAGCTAAATGTACAAAGTAATGTAGAAGAGAGCTGGTACTCCAATACCATTGGATTTGTTTCCTTAATAATCGCCCTGATCATTCCACCCATTTCTATATTTAGCAGTTATTGCCACCCTTTGTTATCTGACAACTCTGGTTTGGTCCCTGGAGGCGATGGAACTATTATATTTTGGTTACAGGTCCAGGGTCCCACGTAGCCACAACAAATAGCAACTGATAAGAATCATAGCACAATTCCACAATTGTTGGGTTTCAAGTAATTAAATATATTTTCTAGCGACTAACAAAACATTGATCATAGCACAAGCCCAAAACTAAATTGAAGAAAATGCCAAGACAAACTTGTATGTCGCATTAGTCGAAACAGGGTGGACCACGTGAAGGTTGCAATCTCCTACCCCGATATTAAACTTAAATTAATGATTCCTTCATAGGGTTTTTGAAACTAAAATAACTAAGCTGAACATAATGCCAAGACCAACTCTTATCTGTCTGCACATAGTCCATATCCCTCCATTCCCTGTTGTGAGATATAAAAAAATCACAAACGCTGTTTGAGACAAAGTCAGCAAAGAAGCTTTTATTAAGATAATATTCTGCAGAATAGGTGCCTCTCCTTTCCTCTCCCCTAGAGGCACAGCAAAGTCAGGAATGGCTTAACCTCCCCTCTGGCTCTTCCCAATCAGAGCACTGAGGTGCACAGTCTATAGGTACGTCCCCCAGTACCTCCCACATCATACATAGCATTTTCATACATGTGCATGGTAATGAGCAGTTTCTTGACCAGGGGCGTGTAAGTAATATTCATTTATTTCATTAAGCATGCTCAGTTGCTATTGACCTGGCCTAGTTTCTTGTATTTTAATTGAAAAGCTTGTATCTGCTGATTATGGCGCATCGCCCATCTCTGCCTGCCACTATACAATGCTATCAGTGGTGCTCAAGGATGATGCTGGGTACTTCATTCACAACGATGTTAGAATCCTCGCCCGGACCTTCACAACAGTGGGGGTTTAATCACTCTATTTCTCACACCTGTATATTAATTTGCTTATCTAAAAATGTCTCTTAAATGGCACTATTGTATTTGCATCCTCCACTAACTCTGGCAATGTGTTCCAGGTACCGATCTCTGTTTTTAAAAACCTGCACTGCACATCTCCTTTAAACTTTGCCCCTCTGACTAAGGATCTATCTATGTTCTCTACTATTTGATATTTCCATCGTGGGAAGTTTTGATTGTCTTCCCAACACCCATCAGGCTATTGAGCACAGCAACTCCAACTAAACTCCAAACTATGAACTGCTTGGGTTGCTCTCAGGACTTCGAGCCTTGTTTTTTTGTTGCCCTGTATTGTTTTTTTTCATTGAACTTCTTTTTATGTTTGTTTATTACCATATTTCCTGGCAATGAAGACGCTATTTTTTACCCTAAAATAAGGCCCGAAAGTGTACTTGCGTCTTGGAGGCTGAAGGCTAGATTGTTAGCCAAGAAAGATAGACTTGGGCTAAATCACTTTTAAAACATGGGGGTGGGGGACACAATGAGGCCTAACACAGGGTCAGCAACCTACTGTCCGGATCCGGCCCGTAACCCGAAATCATCTGGCCCACAGGCGTTTTTATTTTCAATTTGTTTTCACGACATGAGAACTGCAGCCATTCCCGGGGCACGCAGCCAATCTGGGCGCTACAGCCAGACCTGGGGCAAGCGAGCCGATCTGGGCGCTACAGCTAGGCCCGTGGCACGCAGCCGACCTGGGAACTGCAGCCAGACCTGGGGCAAGAGAGCCGACCTGGGCACTAGACGCAGACCTGGGCTCTCTCCCTCTGTCCCTGTCTTGTGATCTCCCTGATCCAGGAAGTCCCCGTCCCTCAGATCTGAACTGCACAGCGCATTGTGGGACAGGCGAAGATGGAGGCTCCCTGGCCCAGATTGCCTCCTTGAAGGAGTTTCACATCTTCCTTTCTACTGACTAAACCAAACCCTTGATCTTGTCCCGCCAGCCTTTTTTCAAAATTTAGCAACTCAAAATGGGGGTGCGTCTTCATTGCCGGGAAATATGGTTTATTATTTATTGTGTACCGTGTTTACAAACCTGTTACACTTGTGCTGCTGTAAGTGAAAATGTCATTGCTCCTTTTCAGGACATATGACAGTAAAACACTCTTGACTTGCTATGCATGGCCTATAGTACAATGCCATTAGAGTGCTTGCACCTTTCTTATTTTTAAGTTCTACCCATATTGCCTCAGCGGATGAACCCTCCTGTATGTCCTTTCTGAGTGCTGTCATAAGGTCACGTGATCAGAGCAGAATTAGACCATTCGGCCCTTCAAGTCTACTCCGCCATTTAATCATGGCTGATCCTTCCCTTCCTCCTAATCCCATTCTCCAGCCTTCTCCCCATAACCCCTGACACCCGTACTAATCAAGAATCGTCGTGATAGTCTATCTGATTAGTAGCGCCCCTTTCGCCTCCCGCTCTAAAAATATTTTCATCAAAAACTAATTTTATTTTTCTATATCCCTCTTTCATAATGTATATAATGAACCCAAACATATAGAATTACAACACAAAACATTATTTTATTTATTCAAACCAAATACTCTTTAACATTTCCAAGATGGTTATTGACTAATTGACTATTGAAACTTTTATTTGATGGTTATTGACTAATTCACCATTGTGATGCAATGTGTTGCTATGCACATGTGGTTACCAAGAGTCAACAAGCAACCAGTGATGAATAAAATCTGAACTGTTCATTGTCCTTATTTACCAATTACTGTTTTTGGATGAAAATTGATACACTAAGGTTCACATCTAGAGATACAGAAGAGAGAAATTAATATTAAACTTCTTTTTGCGTATGGCGTGCACAGCCTAAAGTTGGAGGTCAACTTGTTCCTTTTGATCTATTTGTTGGTGCACGTCGGGTTGATTGCATTACTCGAAACAGAGTGGACGACATGAAGGTTGCAATCTTTCACCCCGATATTAACCTTAAATTAATGGTTCCTTCATAGGATTTTTGTAACTAAAATAACTAAGTTGAAAAAAATGCCAAGACCAATTCTTCTGTCTGCACAAAATCCATATCCCTCCATTCCCTGTATATTCATTTGCCTATCAAAAAATGTCTCTTAAATGGCACTATTATATTTTTCGACTTGGGCCAAATCGCTTTTAAAACTTCTTGTTCTTTCGTGTGGCGTGCACAGCCTAAAGTTGTTGGACAACTTGTTCTATTTGTTCTTCTATTTGTGCACGTCGAGTTGATTGCATTAGTAGAAACAGGGCGGACCACGTGAAGGTTGCAATCTTCCACCCCGCTTTTAAAACATGGGGGGGGGGGGACACAATGAGGTCTAACACAGGGGTCGGCAACCTACTGCCCGGATCCGGCCCGTAACCTAAACTCATCCGGCCCGCAGGCGTGTTTTTTAAAAATTCGTTTTCACGACCTGGGAACTGCAGCCAGTCCCAGGGCACTCAGGCAACCTGGGCGCTACAGCCAGACCTGCCAGCCGACCTGGGCGCTACAGCTAGTCCTGGGGCTGGCGAGCTGACATTGGAACAGCAGCCATTCGTGGGGCATGCAGGCGACCTGGGTGTTACAGTCGAACCTGGGGCAAGGGAGCCGACCTGCGTGCAACAGCCAGTCCCGTGGCACACAGCCAACCTGGGAACTCCAGCCTGACCTGCGCAAGTGAGCCAACCTGGTCGCTACAGCCAGATCTGGGGCAAGCGAACCGATCTGGGAGCGTTCCACTAAAACCCACTCGCAAGTTGATTTAAATGGCCATTAATTTGCGGGAATTAAACACTAAATTCCTTCCATTTGGCCTATAAATTAATGAAAATGAGATTTAAAAAACATGTTATATTGTGAATTATTGTGTGAATGTTATTGTGTGAATATATCCCTCATTCATAATGTACATACCAAACGTATAGAATAACAACACAAAAAATTAATTTATTTATTCTAACCAAATCCTCTTTAAAATTTCCTAGATGGTTATTGACTAATTGACTATTGAAACTTTTCTTTGATGGTTACTGACTAATTCACCATTGTGATGAAATGTGTTGCTATGCACATGTGGTTACCAAGAGTCAACAAGCAACCAGTGATGGATAAAATCTGAACTGTTCATTGTCCTTATTTACCAATTAATGTTATTGGATGAAAATTGATACACGAAGGTTCACATCTAGAGATACAGAAGTAAAGAGAGAAATTTATATTAAACTTCTTCATCTTGCGTATGGCATGCACAGCCTAAAGTTGTAGTCAACTTGTTCTATTTGATCTATTTGTTTCTGCACGTCGGGTTGATTGCATTAGTCGAAAAAGGGTGGACCACATGAAGGTTGCAATCTCCCACCCCGATATTAAAATTAAATTAATGTTTCCTTCATAGGATTTTTGTAACTAAAATGACTAAGTTCAGGCACGTACGAAGCTTTCCAAAAAGGGGGGTGGCATGACAGGATTCCATAAATTTAATGTGAAATAATGTGCGCGCTGCACACATCATGAGTACGAAGTGTGAAGTCCCTCGATGCCAGGGTTTTTGGGGTTTTAGATGCTCTCTGATGCATTTTGTGCCTTATTTTGGAGCACCTGCACCAAATCTATGACCAATGTTTCAGAAATTAACAGGAATCAGGTAGCTTTTTCACACAAAGGGTGCTGAGTGTATAGAACACGCTGCCAGAGGAGGTAGTTAAGGCTGGAACTAAAAGGTTAAGAAGAAAAATGCATGTAGATAAGTAGAGCAGATTTGAAAGAGGAGTTAAATGTAAAGGCAGAGAGAGGTTTATGGGTGGAAAGGAACATAGGAAAGGAGGGGGGAGAGTGGGCTTGGGCAGATGGGTGAAGGGAAAATAGACACAAAGTGTTGGAGTAACTCAGTAGGTCAGGCAGCATCTGCGGAGAATATGAATAGGCGACGTTTCACAGAGTGCTGGAGTAACTCAGTGGGTCAGGCAGCATCTCTACAGAACATGGATAGATGACATGTCACAGTGCTGGAGTAACTCAGTGAGTCAGGCAGCATCCCTGGAGAAAAGGTATAGATTATATTTCGGGTCAAGACCGTTCTTCACTAATATTCATGATGTGACATGCATAGACATTCCTGAATGTTACCCAAACCATCATGAACTAATTTGTTACGGTGCTTGCCCTCTCCTATAACTTGGGTGATGCAGGACAGGACACAAGCTTTGGGACACGGTGTGAAGCTGTTGACGTCTGTCCCAGCCTGGTAAAGACCTGGATGGAGTGGATGTGGAGAGGATGTTTCTACTAGTGTTTCCACAGCCTTGGAATTAGAAGACATTCCTTTAGGAAGGAGATGAGCAGGAATTTCTTAAGTCAGAGGGTGGTGAACTGTGGAATTCATTTCCACAGACAGCTGTGGAGGTCAAGTCAATGGAGGAGAATTTTTCAGGAGGAGATTGATAGATTCTTGATTGATACGGGTGTCAGAGGTAATGGGTAGAAGGCAGGAGAATGGGTTTGAGAGGGAAAGACTGATAGTCATAGTGTGATACAGGGTGGAAACAGGCCCTTCGGCCCAGCATGTTCCATCTGCACTAGTCCCACCTGCCCACGTTTGATCCATATCCCTCCGAACCTGTCCTATCCATGTACCTGTCTAACTGTTTCTTAAATGTTGCGATAGTCCCCGCCTCAACTACCGCCTCTGGCAGCTTGTTACATACACCTACCACCCTTTGTGTGAAAAACATACCCCTCAGATTCCTATTAAATCTTTTGGCTTCACCTTAAACTTATGTCCTCTGCTCCTCGAATTCACCTACTCTGGGCAAAAGACTCAACCATATCTATTCAAATCATGATTTTATACTCCTCTATTAGATCATCCCTCATCCTCCTGTGCTCCATGAAATAGAGTCCCAGCCTACTCAACTTCTCCCTATAGCTCTGGCCCTCTAGTGCTGACAACATCCTCGTAAATCTTCACTGTACCCTTTCCTGTTTGATGACATCTTCCCTATGACATGGTGCCCAGAACGGAATACAATACTCTTGATTGCGGCCTCACCACCTTCTTATGCAACTGCAACATGACCTCCCAACCTCTATACTCAGCCTGACCCGCTGAGTTACTCCAGCACTCTGTGAAACGTCACAGAACAGGGCAAGATTAGCAAGTTTGCTGATGATACAGACGTGCGTGGTTTTGCAGATAGTGAAGATGGTTGTGAAAGATTGCAGCAGGATCTGGATCAATTAGCCAGGTGGGCAGAAGAATGGTTGATGGTTGCATGGTTCCTTGAAGGTCGTGTCGCAGGTATATCAGGTGGTCAAAACGTATTTTGCCACTTTGGCCTTCATCAGTCACAGTATTGAGTATAAAAGTTGGGAGGTCATGTTGCAGTTGTATAAGGCGTTGGTGAGACTGCATTTAGAATGTTGTGTTCAGTTCTGGGCACCATGTTATAGTAAAGTTGTCAAACTGAAAAGAGTACAGTGATCGCCATCCTGGATCAGTCCAATCAAGGTTGTGTCAACCGCAAACTTGAGAAGCTTTACAAAGGTGTCTGTGGAGGTGCAGTCATTGGTGTGGCGAGAGTAGAGGAAAGGGAAGAGTACGCATCTTGCGGTGCTCCTATGCTGAGCGTTTGCAGGTCCGAGATATGCTTTCCCGTCTCACATGCTGCTTCCTGTCTGTCAGAAAGGTGGTGATCCACCGACAGAGGGGTTCAGGCACAGTCAACTCAGAAAGTTTGGAGTGTAATAGCTCTGGCACAATGGTGTTGAATGCAAAGCTAAAATCAACAAACAAAATCCTCGCATAGGTCCCCTGGTGGTCTAGGTACTGGAGAATGAAGTGTAGGCCCAGATTGACTGTGTCATCCACAGATCTATTGGCCCAATATGCAAAATGCAGAGGGTCCGGCAGAGGGATTGTGATATTTTTCAGCTTGGCCAGCACAAGCCTTTCAACGGTCTTCATGACTACAAAGGTCAGTGCGACAGGCCTGTAGTCATTAAGACCAGTAATCCTTGTCTTTTTGCGTACAGGGACGATAGTGGAGACTTTGAAGCAGGCAGGGACAGTACATCTTTGCAGGGAGTGGCGACCGGCGGGGGTGGAGTTGGCCCAGCGGGGATCAGCGGGGGTGGCTTGGGCTAGACGGGGGTCAGCGGGGGTGGCGTGGGCACAGCGGGGGTCAGTGGGGGTGATGTGAGACCAGCGGGGGTGGCGTGGGGGGAAGATGGCTTGGGCCCCGGTGGCAGGGGGCGCGGGCCCCCCCGCAGCGGCGTCTGGTGTTGGAGTTACAACCGCTGGGTTCAGATTCAGCCGCTCCCGCCCGGCGACGGGAGAACGGTCTCCTGGTCTCCCGGCTGGCCATTGGTGAGGCTACAACGCCGCGGATGGAGACGCTGGACCGGGCGGGCAGACACCGCACCCTGCACCCTCCCCCCCTGGCCCGGAGAATTGGGAACTCCCTTATCCTACGGGCCAGATTAGACCCCCTCATAGGTAGTTTGAACCATGGATAAAAAGGATTCCCCCTCCTGCCACGCAATATTCCACTACTTACCTGAAGTAGACAACATGAGGCACCGAGCTAAACGTGTGGAGTGCAAATGGTAGTCTGATCCCGCCCGGGCCCACTGTGCACAGGCGAAGAGGCGGCGTCATTTTGTGTCGCTTCCCCAACTGCGCAGGCGCGGATGGTTGCAATTTTATTCTCCCAAATCATCCAGCGGCCAGAACCAGAATTTTGGGCGCTTTTCCAACAAATTGGGAACGCTGATTTTTTTTTTCCTTGGGATTTTTTCTTACTTTTGGGTGCTTTTCCAGCAAATTGGAAACGCGGATTTTTTTTTCTGATTTTTTATTTTTTATATTTTTTCGATTTATTTTAATTTTTCAATTTTTTTTTCCTCAGGATTTTTTCTTACACTGGGGGGAAAAAGGGGGGTGCGGTCACACCAAACGCACCCCCCCTTCGGACGGCCATTAAGTTGAACATAATGCCAAGACCAACTCTTCTGTCTGCACATAATCCACATCCATCCATTCCCTGTATATTCATTTGCCTATCTAAAAATATCTCTTAAAGGGCACTATTATATTTTTTGACTTACGCCAAATCGCTTTTACAACATGGGGGGAGGGGGAACACGACGAGGCCTAACACAGGGGTCGGGAACCTACTGCCCAGATACGGCCCGTAACCTGAACTCATCCGGCCCGCAGGCGTTTTTATTTTCAATTTGTTTTCACGACCGGGGAACTGCAGCCAGTCCCAGGGCACACAGGCAATCTGGGCGCTACAGCCAGACCTGCCAGCCGACCTGGGCACTACAGCTAGTCCCGGGGCAGGTGAGCTGACATCGGAACAGCAGCCATTCGCTGGGCACGCAGCCGACCTGGGTGTCACAGCCGAACCTGGGGCAAGCGAAGCGATCTGGGCACTACAGCCAGTCCCGTGGCACGCAGCCGCCCTGGGAACTCCATCTTGACTTGCACAAGCGAGTCGACCTGGTCGCTACAGCCAGTCTTGTGTCACGCAGCCGACCTGGGAGCTGCAGCCATTCGCGGGGCACGCAGGCAACCTGGGTGTCACAGCCAGATGTCCGGGAAGCGAGCCGACCTGGGTGCTACAGCCAGTCCCGTGTCACGCAGCCGACCTGGGCGCTACAGCCAATCCAAGGGCACGCAGCCGATCTGGGCACTAGAGGCAGCCCTGGTCTCACTTTCTCTGTCCCCATTATGTGATCTCCTTGAGCCAGGAAGTCCCCGTCCCTCAGATCTGAACTGCGCAGCACATTGTGGGACAGGCAAAGATGCAGGCTACCCGGCCCAGATTGCCTCCTTGAAGGAGTTTCACATCTTCATTTCTACTGACTAAACCAAACCCTTGATCTTGTCCCGCCAGCCTTTTTTTAAAAATTTAGCAACTTAAAATGGGGGTGCGTCTTTATTGCCAGGAAATACGGTATATTATTTATTGTGTAGTGTGTTTACAAACCTGTTACACTTCTACTGCTGTAAGTAAAAATGTCATTGCTCCTTTTCAGGACATATGACAGTAAAACACACTTGACTTGCTATGCATGGCCTACAGTAAAATGCCATTAGAGTGCTTGCACCTTTCTTATTTTTAAGCTCTACCCATATTGCCTCAGCGGATGAACCTTGCTGTATGTCCTTTCTGAGTGCCGTTATAAGGTCATAAGGTCATAAGGTCACATGATCAGAGCAGAATTAGGCCATTCGGCCCATCAAATCTACTACGCCATTCAATCATGGCTAATCCATCCCTTCCTCCTAATCCCATTCTCCAGCCTTCTCCCCATAACCCCTGACACCCGTACTAATCAAGAATCGTCGTGATAGTCTATCTGATTAGTAGCGCCCCTTTCGCCTCCCGCTCTAAAAATATTTTCATCGAAAACTAATTTTATTTTTCTATATCCCTCTTTCATAATGTATATAATTAACCCAAACATATAGAATTACAACACAAACATTATTTTATTTATTCAAACCAAATCCTCTTTAAAATTTCCAAGATGGTTATTCACTAATTCACTATTGAAACTTTTATTTGATGGTTATTGGCTAATTCACCATTGTGATGAAATGTGTTGCTATGCACATGTGGTTACCAAGAGTCAACAAGCAACCAGTGATGGATAAACTCTGAACTGTTCATTGTCCTTATTTACCAATTACTGTTTTTGGATGAAAATTGATACACTGAGGTTCACATCTAGAGATACAGAAGAGAGAAATTAATATTAAACTTCTTCTTCTTGCCTATGGCATGCACAGCCTAAAGTTGTAGTCAACTTGTTCTATTTGATCTATTTGTTTGTGCACGTCGGGTTGATTGCATGAGTCGAAACAGGGTGGACCACATGAAGGATGCAATCTCCCACCCCGATATTAAACTTAAATTAATGGTTCCATCATAGGATTTTTGTAACTAAAATAACTAAGTTGAACAAAATGCCAAGACCAACTAAGCTGTCTGCACATAATCCATATCCCTCCATTCCCTGTATATTCATTTGCCTATCTAAAAATAACTCTTAAAGGGCACTATTATATTTTTTGACTTGGGCCAAAACGCTTTTAAAACATGGGGGGGTGGGACACACAATGAGTCCTAACACGGGTCGGCAACCTACTTCCCGCATCCAGCCCGTAACCTGAACTCAGCCGGCCCGCAGGCGTTTTTATTTTCAATTTGTTTTCACGACCGAGAACTGCAGCCAGTCCCAGGGCACACAGGCAACCTGGGCCCTACAGCCAGACCTGCCAGCCGACCTGGACACTACAGCTAGTCCCGGGGCTGGCGAGCTGACATTGGAACAGCAGCCATTCGCTGGGCACGCAGCCGACCTGGGTGTCACAGCCGAACCTGGGGCAAGTGAGGCGACCTGGTTGCTACAGCCAGATCTGGGGCAAACAAACCGACCTGGGAGCTGCAGCCATTCGCGGGTCACGCAGGCAACCTGGGTGTCACAGCTAGATGTCGGGGAAGCGAGCCGACCAGGGCGCTACAGCCAGTCCAGGGGCAAGCAGCCGATCTGGGCACTAGAGGCAGCCCTGGTCTCACTCTCTCTGTCCCCATTATGTGATTCCAGAGCCAGGAAGTCCCCGTCCCTCAGATCTGAACTGCACAGCGCATTGTGGGACAGGCAAAGATGCAGGCTCCCCGGCCCCGATTGCCTCCTTGAAGGAGTTTCACATCTTCCTTTCTACTGACTAAACCAAACCCTTGATCTTGTCCCGCCAGCCTTTTTTCAAAATTTAGCAACTCAAAACGAGGGTGCGTCTTCATTGCCGGGAAATACGGTATATTATTTATTGTGTACTGTGTTTACAAACCTGTTACACTTGTGCTGCTGTAAGTAAAAATGTCAATGCTCCTTTTCAGGACATATGACAGTAAAACACTCTTGACTTGCTATGCATGGCCTAAAGTACAATGCCATTAGAGTGCTTGCACCTTTGTTATTTTTAAGCTCTACCCGTATTGCCTCAGCGGATGAACCCTCCTGTATGTCCTTTCTGAGTGCCATCATATGGTCATAAGGTCAAGTGATCAGAGCAGAATTAGACCATTCGGCCCATCAAATCTACTCCGCCATTTAAACATGGCTGATCCTTCCCTTCCTCCTAATCCCATTCTCCAGCCTTCACCCCATAACCCCTGACACCCGTACTAATCAAGAATCGTCGTGATAGTCTATCTGATTAGTAGCGCCCCTTTCGCCTCCCGCTCTAAAAATATTTTCATCGAAAACTAATCTCATTTTTCTATATCCCTCTTTCATAATGTATATAATGAACCCAAACATATAGAATTACAACACAAAACATTATTTTATTTATTCAAACCAAATCCTCTTTAAAATTTATTGAAACTTTTATTTGATGGTTATTGGCTAATTCACCATTGTGATGAAATGTGTTGCTATGAACATGTGGTTACCAAGAGTCAACAAGCAACCAGTGATGGATAAAATCTGAACTGTTCATTGTCCTTATTTACCAATTACTTTCCTTGGATGAAAATTGATACACTAAGGTTCACATCTAGAGATTCAGATGTAAAGAGAGAAATTGATATTAAACTTCTTCTGCTTCTTGTGTATGGCGTGCACAGCCTAAAGTTGTAGGTCAACTTGTTCTATTTGATCTATTTGTTGATGCACGTCGGGTTGATTGCATTACTCGAAACAGGGTGGGCCACATGAAGGTTGCAATCTCCCACCCCGATATTAAACTTAAATTAATGGTTCCTTCATAGGGTTTTTGTAATTAAAATAACTAAGTTGAACAAAATGCCAAGACCAACTCTGCTGTCTGCACATAATCCATATCCCTCCATTCCCTGTATATTCATTTGCCTATCTAAAAATATCTCTTAAAGGGCACTATTATATTTTTTGACGTGGGCTAAATCACTTTTAAAACGTGGGGGGGACACACAATGAGGCCTAACACGGGTCGGCAACCTACTTCCCGGATCTGGCCCGTAACCTGAACTCATTCCGGCCCGCAGGCGTTTTTATTTTCAATTTGTTTTCACGACCGAGAACTGCAACCAGTCCCAGGGCACACAGGCAACCTGGGCACTACAGCCAGACCTGCCAGCCGACCTGGGCGCTACAGCTAGTCCCGGGGCTGGCGAGCTGACATTGGAACAGCAGCCATTCGCGGGGCACGCAGCCGACCTGGGTGTCACAGCCGAACCTGGGGCAAGTGAGCCGACCTGGTCGCTACAGCCAGTCCTGTGTCACGCAGCCGACCTGGGAGCTGCAGCCAGCCCAGGGGCACGCAGCCGATCTGGGCACTGGAGGCAGCCCTGGTCTCCCTCTCTCTGTCCCCATTATGTGATCTCCCTGAGCCAGGAAGTCCCCGTCCCTCAGATCTGAACTGCACAGCACATTGTGGGACAGGCAAAGATGCAGGCTCTCCGGCCCCGATTGCCTCCTTGAAGGAGTTTCACATCTTCCTTTCTACTGACTAAAACAAACCCTTGATCTTGTCCCGCCAGCCTTTTTTCAAAATTTAGCAACTCAAAACGAGGGTGCGTCTTCATTGCCGGGAAATACGGTATATTATTTATTGTGTACTGTGTCTCCAAACCTGTTACACTTCTGTTGCTGTAAGTGAAAATGTCATTGCTCCTTTTCAGGACATATGACAGTAAAACACTCTTGACTTGCTATGCATGGCCTAAAGTACAATGCCATTAGAGTGCTTGCACCTTTGTTATTTTTAAGCTCTACCCGTATTGCCTCAGCGGATGAACCCTCCTGTATGTCCTTTCTGAGTGCCGTCATATGGTCATAAGGTCAAGTGATCAGAGCAGAATTAGACCATTCGGCCCATCAAATCTACTCCGCCATTTAAACATGACTGATCCTTCCCTTCCTCCTAATCCCATTCTCCAGCCTTCACCCCATAACCCCTGACACCCGTACTAATCAAGAATCGTCGTGATAGTCTATCTGATTAGTAGCGCCCCTTTCGCCTCCCGCTCTAAAAATATTTTCATCGAAAACTAATTTCATTTTTCTACATCCCTCTTTCATAATGTATATAATGAACCCAAACATATAGAATTACAACACAAAACATTATTTTATTTATTCAAACCAAATCCTCTTTAAAATTTATTGAAACTTTTATTTGATGGTTATTGGCTAATTCACCATTGTGATGAAATGTGTTGCTATGAACATGTGGTTACCAAGAGTCAACAAGCAACCAGTGATGGATAAAATCTGAACTGTTCATTGTCCTTATTTACCAATTACTTTCCTTGGATGAAAATTGATACACTAAGGTTCACATCTAGAGATTCAGATGTAAAGAGAGAAATTGATATTAAACTTCTTCTGCTTCTTGTGTATGGCGTGCACAGCCTAAAGTTGTAGGTCAACTTGTTCTATTTGATCTATTTGTTGATGCACGTCGGGTTGATTGCATTACTCGAAACAGGGTGGGCCACATGAAGGTTGCAATCTCCCACCCCGATATTAAACTTAAATTAATGGTTCCTTTATAGAGTTTTTGTAATTAAAATAACTAAGTTGAACAAAATGCCAAGACCAACTCTGCTGTCTGCACATAATCCATATCCCTCCATTCCCTGTATATTCATTTGCCTATCTAAAAATATCTCTTAAAGGGCACTATTATATTTTTTGACGTGGGCTAAATCACTTTTAAAACGTGGGGGGGACACACAATGAGGCCTAACACGGGTCGGCAACCTACTTCCCGGATCTGGCCCGTAACCTGAACTCATTCCGGCCCGCAGGCGTTTTTATTTTCAATTTGTTTTCACGACCGAGAACTGCAACCAGTCCCAGGGCACACAGGCAACCTGGGCACTACAGCCAGACCTGCCAGCCGACCTGGGCGCTACAGCTAGTCCCGGGGCTGGCGAGCTGACATTGGAACAGCAGCCATTCGCGGGGCACGCAGCCGACCTGGGTGTCACAGCCGAACCTGGGGCAAGTGAGCCGACCTGGTCGCTACAGCCAGTCCTGTGTCACGCAGCCGACCTGGGAGCTGCAGCCAGCCCAGGGGCACGCAGCCGATCTGGGCACTGGAGGCAGCCCTGGTCTCCCTCTCTCTGTCCCCATTATGTGATCTCCCTGAGCCAGGAAGTCCCCGTCCCTCAGATCTGAACTGCACAGCGCGTTGTGGGACAGGCGAAGATGCAGGCTCCCCGGCCACGATTGCCTCCTTGAAGGAGTTTCACATCTTCCTTTCTACTGACTAAACCAAACCCTTGATCTTGTCCCGCCAGCCTTTTTGCAAAATTTAGCAATTCAAAATGGGGGTGCGTCTTCATTGCCGGGAAATACGGTATATTATTTATTGTGTACTGTGTCTCCAAACCTGTTACACTTCTGTTGCTGTAAGTGAAAATGTCATTGCTCCTTTTCAGGACATATGACAGTAAAACACTCTTGACTTGCTATGCATGGCCTAAAGTACAATGCCATTAGAGTGCTTGCACCTTTGTTATTTTTAAGCTCTACCCATATTGCCTCAGCAGATGAACCTTAAGGGCCTGTCCTACAAACATGCGACTCTATGCGATTAGCGCGACCTAACGTGGTTGCTTGAGCCGTCCGGCGTCGCTGGGCCGTTCCCACTTCGATCGCCGGAGCCATGCGCAATTGTGCGGAGTCCGTCCCGTGTTCGTCCCGACACCGCGCGGGGCTCCGAAAAACTGAGTATGTCCAAAAATTCCGCGCGGCAACGGCTTGTCGGCTCGCAGTTGCCTCGACGCATTACACACTGCCCCGATATCATGCCTCCGTGAACCTATCTGTAGGTGCCTCCGTGACCCTCTATGTGTGTGGCTCCGTGGCCCTCTGTTTGTGTGTGCCTCTGTGCCCCTCTCTGTGTGCCCACCTCTCTGTCCTGGCGAACTTACCTTAGACTTCGCTCCAAGTTCGCCTCACTTTGCACCGCATTGCGCCACTCACCCAACCTCCGCGCGGCCCCTACTGCCGGTTTGGTTGCGCTTGCCGCATGCAGGCGCATGCTTGTGGGAACGGCCCTATACAGAGGATCACCCGACCTCCGCGCGGCCCACGCTTCTAGTTTGATCACGTTCATCACATAGATTTGCATGCTTGTAGGACAGGCCCTTAACTCTATGTCCTTTCTGAGTTCCGTCATAAGTGATCAGAGCAGAATTAGGCCATTCGGCCCATCAAGTCTACTCTGCCATTCAATCATGGCTGATCTATCGCTTCCTCCTAATCCCATTCTCCTGCCTTTTCCCCATAACTCCTGGCAGCCATACTAATCAAGGAACGTCGTGATAGTCTATCTGATTAGTAACGCTGCTCCTCCACCCCTTTTGCCTCCCTCTCCAAAACTGCGTCTCTAAAAATGTTTTTGTCAAAACAAATTTTATTTTTTGATATCCCTCTTTCATAATAAGTATACAATGAACCCAAACATACAGAATTACAACAGAAAAAAAACATTTTGTTCATTCAAATCAAATCCTCTTGACATTTTTCTATGGTTATTGACTAATTAACTTTTGAAAGTTTTCTTTGATGGTTATTGACTAATTGGCTATTGTGATGAATTTGTTGCTATGCACATGTGGCTATCAAGAGCCAACAAGCAGCCAGTGATGGATAAAATCTGAATAGTTTGATTGTTCTTATTTACCAATTACTGCACTTGGATGAAAATGGATACACTTAGGATCAGATCTAGAGATACAGAAGTAAAGAGATAAATTGATATTAAACTTAAATTAATGATTCCTTCATAGGAATTTTGTAACTAAAGTAACTAAGGTGGACATAATGCCAAGACCAACTCTTACATGCCTGCACATAATCCATATCCACCCATTCCCTGTATATTCATGCGTCTATCTAAAACACTCTTAAATGCCACTATTATATTTCCACCACTAACTATGGCAGTGTGTTCCAGGTGCTCTCCAATCTCAGTTTTAACAAACCTGCACTGCACATCTTCGTTAAACTTTGTCCATCTGACCTTATATCTATGTTCACTAGTATTTGATATTTGGGAAAAAAAAGTTTTGACTGTCATCCCAGCAACCATCAGGCTATTGAACACAACGACTTTGCTATTGAGGGAATGCAGCGTAGGTTCACAAGATTAATTCCTGGGTGGCGAGAGTGTCATATGCTGGGAGAATGGAGCGGCTGGGCTTGTATATTCTGGAAGTTAGAAGGATGAGAGAATATCTTATTGAAACATAAGATTATTAAGGGTTTGGACATGCTAGAGGCAGGAAACATGTTCCCGATGTTGGGGGAGTCCAGAACCAAGGGCCACAGTTTACGAATTAGGGGTAAAGGGCCTGTCCCACCAGCATGCAACTCTATGCGATTAGCGCGACCTAACGTGGTCGCTTGAGCCGTCCGGCGTCGTGGGGCCGGTCCCACTTTGATCGCCGGAGCTGGGTGGAATTGTGCGGAGTTCGTCCCGAGTTCGTCCCGACACCGCGCGGGGCTCCGAAAAACTGACTATATCCAAAAATTCCACGTGGCAACGGCTTATCGGCTCGCAGTCGCTTCGACGTTTACACACCGCCCCAACATCGTGCCTCCGTGAACCTATCTGTAGGTGCCTCCATGAGCCTCTATGTGTGTGGCTCCGTGGCCCTCTGTGTGTGTGTGCCTCTGTGCCCCTCTCTGTGTGCCCCTCTCTGTCCTGGCGAACTTACCTTAGACTTCGCTCCAAGTTCGCCTCACTTTGCGCCGTGTTGCGCCACTCACCCGACCTCCGCGTGGCCCTTACTGCCGGTTTGGTTGCGCTTGCCGCATGCAGGCGCATGCTGGTGGGAACAGCCCTGTACAGGGGATCACCCGACCTCCGCGCGGCCCCCGCTTCTAGTTTGATCGCGTTCATCGCATAGAGTTGCATGCTGGTGGGACAGGCCCTTTAGCCATTTAGAACGGAGATGAGGAAACACATTTTCACACAGAGAGTTGTGTGTGGAATTCTCTGCCTCAGGGGGCGGTGGATGCCGGTTTTCTAGACACTTTGAAGAGAGAGCAACATAGGGCTCTTAAAGGTAGCAGACTCAGGGGACATAGGGAGAAGGCAGGAACGGGGTACTGATTGTGGATGATCAGCCATGAACACATTAAATGGCGGTGCTGGCTCGAACGGCCGAATGGGTTACTCCTGCACCTGTTGTCTATTGTCTATTGACTCAAACTAAACTCCAAACTATGAACTGGGGCACGAGGGACTTCGAGCCGTGTTTTTTTATTGCATTGTATTGTTTTTTTATATCAATTTTTAAATTTTTTAAATTATATTATTTATTGTGTACTGTGTTTACAAACCTGTAATGCTTCTGCTGTTGCAAGTAAAAATGTCATTGCTCCTTTTCAGGACATATAACAATAAAACACTCTTGACTGGCTATGCATGGCCTATAGTACAATGCCATTGGAGTGCTTGCACCTTTGTTATTTTTAAGCTGTACCCATATTGCCTCAGCGGATGAATCTTCCTGTATGTTCTTTCTGAGTGCCGTCATAAGGTCATGTGATCAGAGCAGAATTAGGCCATTCAGCCCATCAAGTCCGCTATTCAATCATGGCTGATTCATCCCTTCCTCCTGAACCCATTCTCCAGCCTTCTCTCCACAACCCCTGACACCCATACTAATCAGGAATCGTCGTGATAGTCTATCTGATTGGTAGTGCAGCTCCTCCACCCCTTTTGCCTCCCTCTCTAACACTCCCTCTCCAAAATAAATTTCATCAAAAACTAATTTTATTTTTCTATATTCCTCTTTCATAATGTATATAATGAACCCAAACGTATAGAATTACAACACAAATTAAAAAAAAAAAATTATTCAAACCAAATCCTCTTGAGATTTTTATTTGATGGTTACTGACTAATTGACTATTGTGATGAAATTTGTTGCTATGCACATGTGGTTACCAAGAGCCAACAAGCAACCATTGATGGCTAAAATCTGAACTTGGATGAAAATGGATACACTAAGGTTCACATCTAGCGAGACATGTTAATATTAAATGTAATTGCTCCTTTTCATGACAAATGTCAACAAAACACTCTTGACTTGCCATTGCATGGTCTATAGTACAATGCCATTAGACTTCTGAGGTCTAAGGTTCCCACCTGCTTTCAAAGGGCATCAATAGTACCGGTGCCCAAGAAGTGCAAGGTGACGTGCCTCAATGACTATTGACCAGTGGCACTAACATCTATGGTGATGAAGTGCTTTGAGCGGTTGATTATGGTGCATATCAACTCCTACCTCGACAAGAAACTCGACCCACTGCAATTCGCTTACCGCCATAACAGATCTACGGTGGAAGCGATCTCACTGGCTCTCCACTACGCTCTGGACCACTTGGATAACAAAAACTCACATGTCAGGCTGTTATTCATTGACTACAACTCGGCATTTATTACAATCATCCCCTCCAAGCTGGTTACCAAGCTCTCAGATCTGGGTCTCTGCGCATCCCTCTGCAATTGGATCCTCGACTTCCTCATCCACAGACCACAGTCTGTTCGTATTGGTGGAAATGTGGCATCCCCGATAACAATCAGCACGGGAGCACCTCAAGGCTGCATGCTCAGCCCCCTGCTGTACTCACTCTATACTCATGATTGCGTAGCCGGTCATGTGCGAACTCCATCATCAAGTTCGCCTACAACACCACTGTTGTGGGACGAATCACTGATTGAGACAAGTCAGAGTATAGAAGAGAGATCAACCGATTGACCAAATGGTGCCAGCTCAATAACCTGGCTCTCAACACCAGCAAAACCAAGGAACTGATTGTGGACTTTGGAAGGGGTAGGATAGGGACCTACAATCCCATTTATATCAACGAGACGATGGTGGAAAGGGTCAAGAACTTCCAATTCTTGGGCGTGCACATTTCCGAAGATCTTTCCTGGTCCCAGCACACTGATGCAATTATAAAGAAAGTACATCAGTGCCTCTACTTCCTGAGTAGACTACGGAGAGTCAGTATGTCAAAGAGGACTCTCTTGAACTTCTACAGATGCACAGTAGAGAGCATGCTGACTGGTTGCATCGTGGCTTGGTTCGGCAACTTGAGCGTCCAGGAGCGGAAAAAGATGCAGAAAGTTGTAACCACTGCCCAGTCCATCATCGGCTCTGACCTCCCCACCATCGAAGAGATCTATCGCAGTTGCTGCCTCAAAAAGGCTGCCAACATCATCAAGGACCCACACCATCCTGGCCACCACTCATCTCTCCGCTACCATCGGGCAGAAGGTACAGGAGCCTGAAATCTGTTACATCCAGGTTCAGGAACATCTTCTTCCTCACAGCCATCAGGCTATTAAACTCGCCAACAGACTCTGAACTGTAGCACCCTTTTGCACTTTATCTGCTTATTTATGTGTATATTGAACTGAACTGTTCTGTATTTTTGCTTACAATATTCTGTTGTGCTGCAGCAAGCAATAATTTAATTGACCTATCTGGCACATGACAATAAACTCTCTTGACTTGACTTGACTTGACTTGAGTGCTTGCACCTTTCTTATTTTTAAGCTCTACCCATATTGCCTCAGTGGATGAACCCTCCTGTATGTCCTTTCTGAGTGCCATCATAACGACATAAGTGATCGGAGCAGAATTAGGCCATTCGGCCCATCAAGTCCACTCCGCCATTCAATCATGGCTGATCTATCCCTTCCCCCTAATCCCATTCTCCAGCCTTCTCCCCATAACCCCTGACACCCGTACTAATCAAGAATCGTCGTGATAGTCTATCTGATTAGTAGCGCCTCTTTTGCCTCCCACTCCTCCACCCCTATCACCCTAGCACTTGTTCACCAAAACAATTTTCATCAAAAACAAAATTATATTTTTCTCTATCCTTCTTTCATAATGCTATAATGAACTAAAACGTATGGATTATGACACGAAAAATTATTTTGTTTATTCAAACCAAATCCTCTTTAAATTTTTCTATAAGGATTATTGATTAATTTTTCTTTGATGGTTATTAACTATTGTGATGAAATTTGCTGCTATGCACAGGTGGTTACCAAGATCCAACAAGCAACTAGTGATGGATAAATTCTGAACAGTTTCATTGACCTTATTTACCAATTACTGTCCTTGGATGAAAATGGATAATAATAATAATAATAATAATATATTTTATTGTCATTACACATAAGTGCAACGAGATTTGGTTTGCAACTTCCATCCGATGTCATAACTTAAACGACTAATAAAATTTAGTTTTAGATACCCCGAGAACAAGGTTTGTAAAACGAACATTAGAACAGTAAAAGTCAAAACAGACTAAAGTGCAGATGTGTATGTGCGATGTGACCATCCGAGGGAGACAGTCCATGGGGGTGGGGGGCCTTCAGCAGGGCTGGTTCAGAGCCGCTATAGCTCTGGGAATGAAGCTGTTCCTGAGTCTGGAGGTGCAGGCGTAGAAGGTCTTGTAATGTCTGCCGGAAGGGAGTAGTTTGAACAGTCCATTACAAGACTGAGAGGAGTCTTTATGGATGCTGACAGCCTTCCTGAGGCACCGTATGTGGTAGATGCCCTCCAAGGCAGATAGCGGTGTCCCAATAATCAATAATAACGACGCACTGAAGAGCTCTCCTCTCCGCCTCCATGCAGCTGAGATACCACACAGAGATGCCATACGTTAGTATGATCTCTGTGGTGCAGCGGTAGAAGGTCGTCAGCAGCTGTTGGGGCAGACCAGTCCGTTTCAATGTTCTTAGGAAGAACAGTCGTTGCTCTGCCTTTTTCGACCAGCGCTGCATGTGAGGTCCTCTGAGATGTGAATGCCCAGAATCCTAAAGCTGGACACTCTCTCCACACTGTCTCCGTAGATGGAGATTGGGGCGTATTCCCCATTCCCCATTCTGTGACCTCCTGAAGTCGATAATCAGCTCCTTGGTCTTGGAGGGGTTTAGTGACAAGTTGTTCCGTGAGCACCAGTCCACCAGGTTCTGCACCTTCGCTCTGTATTTTGTTCAATCACAGTTGGTGATCAGCCCGATCACCGTTGTGTAATCTGCAAACTTGACAATGGTGTTGGTGTCGAGGGAACACAGTCGTGAGTGAAGAGGGAGTAGAGCATGGGGCTCAGTACACAGCCCTGTGGTGTGCCGGTGCTCAGGATGATAGTGGAGGACAGGTGCGGGCCCAGTTTCACTGCCTGCAGTCGCTCCGTCAGAAAATTCAGGATTCAATCGCATATCAGTGAGCTGAGGCCTGGTGGAGTTTGGTGGTGAGCTTGGTGGGGATGACCGTATTGAAGGCAGAGTCCTCACGTAGGTGCCCTGTCTTTCCAGGTGGGTCAGGACAGTGTGAAGAGCCACAGAGATGGCATCCTCTGTGGATCTATTTGCCCTGTATGCAAATTGATGAGAGTCCAATGATGCAGGGATGATGGATTTGATGTGTGAGAGGACCAGCCTTTCAAAGCACTTCATTGATATTGGAGTTAGGGCAACCAGGCGGTAGTAATTCAGGTTGGTGACTTTAGACTTTTTCGGCACCGGCACTATGGTAGCTGTCTTCAGGCACTTGGGGACCATTGCCAGAGATAGAGACAGGTTGAAAATCCTCGTGAATACCTCAGCCAGCTGTACAGCACAGTTCTTTAGTACCCTACCCTGGACTCCATCCGGGCCTGCAGCCTTGCGTGGATTGATCCTACGCAGAGCGAACTGTACCTCCTGGGTGCTCAGTGTTGTGGCCTGTCCCTCCGCTATGGCCGGGGTTATTCCTCTCCTGGTGGTGTTGCCAGTTTCGAAGCGGGCAAAGAGGGTGTTTAACTCATTGGCCAGTGTGATATCACTGTGGGGGCAGGCGGGGCTGCTCTTGTAGTCAGTGATGTCCCTGCCACCCTGTCACATGCTTCTGGTGTCCGCGGTGTTGAAGTGGTCTTCCACCCTTTGCCCGTGGATGTCTTTGGCCTTTTTTATGCCTTTGTTCATGTTCGACCTGGCAGCACTGTAGGCAGAAGTGTCCCTGGATTTAAAGGCAATGTTGCATGCCCTTAGCAGGTTCTGAACCTCCTTGTGCATCCACGGTTTGCGATTTGGGAACATCTTTATTTGCTTGTCCACTGTGACAGTCTCCACACAGCAGTTGATGTAGGAGAGCACAGTGGATGTGTACTCCTCCAAGCCTACCTCTGTACCACTGGTAGCCTGTTGTGCAAACAGGTCCCAGTCAGTGCGATCAAAGCAGTCCTGGAGTTGTAGGGTGGCGTCCTCGGGCCATATTTTGACCGTCTTTATTGCAGGGTTGGTCTTGTTGATGAGGGGTTTGTATGCAGGCAGTAGAAACAGTGAGAGGTGATCGAACTTTCCCAGGGATGGGCAGGGGAGAGCTCTGTATGCGTCCTTAATGTTGGTGTACACTTTATCCAGCGTGTTTAAGCCCCTGGTAGGGCACTGCACATGCTGGTGGAATTTGCGGAGTGCAGCTCGTAGGGCCACCTGGTTAAAGTCCCCTGCAACAATGAAGGCACCGTAGGGGTGAGCATCCTGCTGCTTGCTGATGGCTGAGTGCAGCTGTACTAGTGCTAGGTTAACATTAATTAGCCTGTGGTGGGATGTATATGGCCATGATGATAACCACAGTAAACTCCCGAGGCAGGTAAAACGGCCAACATTTAAGCAGTAGGTATTCCAGGTCTTGGGAACAGTAGCTCTCTACTGCAGTGTGGTTGGTGCACCAGTCATTGTTAATATGGATGCAGAGCCCGCTGCCCTTGTCCTTTGTTCTATCAGCACGATGCAGTGACCGGTTGGTTAGGTCCACAGCCCCGTCGGGAACCAGCACGCTGAGCCAGGTCTCTGTGAAGATCAGCACACAGCAGTCTTTCAGGGATCGCTGGGTGTTAATCCAGAGCCTCACCTCATCCAGCATGTTGGTGAGTGACCGGACATTCGCGAGAAAGACGCTTGTTAGGGATGGTCTTTGTGGAGCCCTCCGTAGCCTGTCCTGCACCCCTGCTCGCCTTCCACGTTTCTTTCTCTCCCGGTGATCCAGGGGGCTGTTCTGCCAAGCTCCATCGGAATTTTGGTGAGGATACTGTACACTAAGGTTCACATCTGAAGACACAGGAGTAAAGAAAGAGGGAAAATTATATTAAACTTGAATTAGTGATTCCTCCATAGGATTTGTTGTGCCTGATTCTTTTATCCATATGATAGAAAAGATTTAGCTGCATTGGAGAATTAAAAGGACAATATGAAAACTGTATTTATGAAAAAGATGAGTAGTTAACATACCTCTTTCAGAATTTCCAACATCATTAACTATGAGAAAAATTGAAAAGCCTGGGACTGTTTGACATTGGATGTAGAAAAGAATGCCTAGAAATTAAATCTCTTTGTGCCCAATGGGTTGTGTGAAATTTGCACACAGCTGAGAATTTATGTGTCGTATATCACTCGTGACCGTTTCTGGTGAATTAGCAGATGTGGGGAAGTTGATATGATTCACATTAGCTCTGCTGAGCTGAAGGAGAGTATGAACTTGGCTTGTGTTTAGTTGAGTATGGCAGACTGACGACTGCTCAATAGGTTTAAAGTGTTAATAGGATTCACAAGGACAGACGTGGAGCACGTGTTTAATACCGCTGCAGAATTAAAATGAAAATATGGGGAATTAATCTTGAAATTGAAGCTAGGTTATCCAGAAACAAAGTCAGAAAACATTTTCACATCTGTGGGTGGTATAAACCAAGAGGTCTCAGCTTCAACATTCAGTGATGCTGGGGGATAATTGGGGCCTTGACGATTGCGATATAATTCAGTCAGGTTTCCAAATAATATAAAGCCAAAGAATGGAGGTACAGATCAGACCTGGTCAATGGAGAGAGGTGTTTAGTTTAGTTTAAAGATACCGCAAAGAAACAGGCCATTCGGCTCACCGAGTCCACACTGATCATCAATTACCCGTGCACACTGGTTCTATCTTTCCCATCCACTCCGTACACACAAGAGACAAGTTCACAGAGGCCAATTAACCCACATACCCGTATGTCTTTGGGTTGTGGGAGGAAACTGGAGCACACGGAGGAAATCCACATAGTCACGGGAAGAACATACAAACTCCACGCAGACACCACCCAAAGTCAGGATCGAACCAAGGTCACTATGAGGCAATAGCTCCACCAGCTGTGTCACCGTGCCACTCTGTGTAATCGAATGTCGTCTACCTGTTGGAAACACGATATGCTTTAAATAGGGATTAGATTTACTTTATATTTCCTTTTTCAGTTGCCCGCTCCAACTTGCTGCAGCTTCTCAAATGCTTCACACATAACCATATGAGAATCAATTACAGTAACTGATTTCACTTGAATCACACTCTTAAGATGCATGAGTCAGAAAATTAATGCTACATTAATGTCAGGGATTGAAATCTACAAACTTGAGCAAAGACTGGTACCTTTCATCATCGGAAGCCACCCCAGTTTCACACCTTGGACTATTGCCTGTGGAAGCTGTCACCCCCTCTACAATTAAGACCCTCATAATTTTGAACATTTCCAATATATCTTCCATAAACATCCCGGTTCTAGGGAGAAAAGTACAGGTCTACCACTGATTTTCCAACAACTGATGGTCTGGCGCCTCCATTAATCCTGACAAAATTACGAGAGCACACTTAAAATCGCCCCTAGAAGTCCCCAAGAAAATGTGGCCCCTAGGGCGAGGTGGCCGATCTTGACCTCATTGGGACTTCCACAGCTGAGCAGCGGGTCAAAATTTCCCCCTCCGACTGAGGCTCTGGAACTCCCGCCCAGCCAGAGCCGATGAATCCATTCCCATAGCCGACTTCCAAGGCCAACTTTGAGGGCCAGTATCTCGTCCCCTTGGTGGACTAGGTGGACCATTATGGTACCATTCAACACCCCTCGGCGGTCCGTGTCGGAGACTGGAGGGCGGTGGGTACGCCCACGCTACCGCATTTTTGGCAGATTCGGCAAATCTCAGGTCGGCGGTGGACGGCTGGAAGTTCTGCTGGGAAAGCCGTGCCTTGGCTCCAATCATGGCCACCGATCGGAAACCTCATCAGCAAAGATTATAGAGGAGCAAGATGCGCCACTCAGTGGAAATCCAATGGGCTGGTGTGTAGTACGTAACGGAACGTCACGGCCGCCATTTTGGCGGATTGCCTCCCCATGTGTAATCCGCTCCAAAGCTACAGAGCAGTTGTAAACAAAGATTATAGAGGAGCAAGATGCATTAGAAAGTTATTAATTTGTAATAGATCTTTACTTACCTCTCGATCCCTCTATATCCCCCTCTCGATCTTTCTCTCCCTCTCGATCCCTCTTTCTCTCGATCTTTCTCTCCCTCTCTTTCGATCTCCCCTCGATCCCTCTCTCCCCTATCTTCTCTCGATCTCCCTCCCTCCCCTCTCCCCCTCCTTCCCTCTCTCTCCCCCTCCCTTTCCCCCCTGTTCCCCCATTTCCCTCGCATCTTTCCTCCCCAGCCCCTCCTTTGTGTAGTTTACCTTGCATTGCATAGTACAGCTTCCCTTGTATTGCTTTAACACACACTGTGCACAAAATTACAGGCACACACAAACACACATTCATATAAATATATGGTGGGACAGATAGAAGCAAATCTTTGGATAGAAGAGCTTATTAAAATCTTCCTCCAAAGACCATTATGTAATTTATTTCTATCCTCTTTTGGGCCGAAGGCATAGCAGGGCTAGAGAGGGAAATTGAGAAGAGAGGGGAGAGAGATAGATCGAGAGGGGAGAGAAAGAGATCGAGAAGGGAGAGAAAGAGTTCGAGAGGGGAGAGAAAGAGTTCGAGAGGGGAGAGAAAGAGATCGACAGGGGAGAGAAAGAGATCGAGAGGGGAGAGAAAGAGATCGAGAGGGGAGAGAATGAGATCGACAGGGGAGAGAAAGAGATCGAGAGGGGAGAGAAAGAGATCGACAGGGGAGAGAAAGAGACAGAGAGAAGAGAGGGAGATCGAAAGAGAGGGGATAGAGAGGGATCGAGGGGTAAGTAAAGATCTATTACAAATAAATCTAATAACTTTCTAATGCATCTTGCTCCTCTATAATCTTTGCTTGCAACTGCTCTGTAGCTTTGGAGCGGATTACACAGCAGCAGATCGAGAGACAAAGATCATAGAGAAGCTCAGTTTCCCAGTAGATGCCATAGTCGACGCCATCTCTGCTCCGCTAATATGGCGTCGACAATCACACACGTGATACTACACCTTTTCCACGGAGTGGCGCATCTTGCTCCTCTATAATCTTTGGTCATCAGGACGTCCGAGGGCAACATGTTTACTGCTACCCAAGCTGCCCGCACAAGAAATTTAAATTTTGCTGTAAAATTAATTTACATTTTTGCTTTATTTAAGTTTCTACCATTAAATGGTGCTTTCAAGACACGGGAGGGGTATAATTAATGGGTCAGAGGTGTATTGTTGTATCATTATTGTGTGACATCTGTTGGTCCGACAAAATGGATAATATGGCAAGGCTCTGGAACCAAGAGTGCCGGAAAATCGGTGGTGGATCTGTACCAGTTTCTCTATTCTCCCTATATAAGAAAGATTATTCAGCTTACCTTGCCTCTGCCAGCCTTTAGAAAATTCATCCTATTAGCTCCATATTGTTTCCAAATCCTGCAAGTATTTCTTTTTCAACTATTTATCTAATTTCCTATTTGGAAATTCCATTTGAATTTGTTCACAAGATTTTCAGGCAGGGCAGTCCAGATCATCACAGCGGATATTACTTTAAATCTGTCCTGTCATTATACCAGGATAGTAGTGGTGTGCATTTCACCCCCTCTACTCTCATCAACAGCCTCATAATTATGAATCTCCATTATACAGTATCTTCCTGTCCTAAAGAGAAAGAAAAATGGCAGTGTCTCTAGTCTCCCCACATAAGTTCCTAATTCCTGGTGTAATTCAAGTATAATTCTGATGTACAGAGGACTCAATAGACAATACGTGCAGGAGTAGGCCATTCGGAATCTTGGGGTTCAAGTCTATAGTTCTCTGAGAGTGGCAACACATGCGCAAAGAGTGGTAAACAAGGCATATGGAATCAGAGAGTCATGGAGTGATTCAATGTGGAAACAGGCCCTTCGTCCCGCATTTGGTCCACATCCCCACCCCAAACCTGTCCCTATCCATGTACCTGTCGAACTGTTTCTTAAACGTTGGGGTCGTCTCTGCCTCAGCTACTCCTCTGGCAGCTTGTTCCATACATCCACCACCCGTTGTATGAAAAAGTTACCCCTCAGATTCCTATTAAATCTTTTCCCCTTCACCTTAAACCTGTATGTGGCATCTCTCGGTGCATTGTGTCTAAAAGTCAGGAGGTCATGATGCAGCTCTTTAAGACTGTGGTTAAGCTGCATTTGGAATATTACATAATGTTCTGGTCACACCATTGCAGGAAGGATGTGGGGCGTTTGAATAGGGTGCAGAAGAGATTTACCAGAATGCTAGACACAAAAAGCTGGAGTAACTCAGCGGGACAGGCAGCATCTCTGGAGAGAAGGATTGGGTGACGCTTTGGGTTGAGACCCTTCTTCTTCAAGGTGGGGTAGACAGACTTGGAAGTTGAGGGGGGAACCCTATAGAAGTAAATAAAGTTATGTGAAGCACAGATAGGTTAGACTGTCAGAACCTTTTCCCAGGACGGAAATGTCATAGACTAAAGGGCATAGCTTTATGGTGAGAGAGGCTAAGTTCAAAGGAGATGTGCGGGAGAAGTATTGTTACATGGAGGGTGATAGGTGACTGGAACGCCTTGCCATGGTGGTTGTGGAAGCAGGTACAATAGTGGCATTTTAGAAGCCTTACGAAATTGAGAAAATTGAGGAATATGGAACATGTGCCGGCAGATGAGATTAGTTTATCATGGCATCATGTTCGACATAGACAATGTGGACTGAAGGTGCTGTACTTTAGTTTAGTTTAATTTAGATACAGCGTGGAAACAGGCCCTTTGGCCCACCGAGTCCACACCGACCAATGATCCATTCCACTAGCACTATCTTACACTTGGGGCAATTTACAATCTTTAACGAAGCCAATTAACCTACAAACCTGTACGTCTTTGGAGTGTGGGAGGAAACCGAAGCACCGATGAAAAACCCACGTGGTCACGGGGAGAACATACAAAATACGTACAGACAGCACCCATAGACAGGATCAAACCTGGGTCTCTGGTGCTGTTAGGCCGCAGCTCTACCGCTGTGCCACCGTGCCGCCCTGTACAGTTATATATTCCATGTTCTGGTCTATATCTCCTCTTCAAAGCCTTCTAAAATGTCTTGTCCACAACTGAATGCATTATTCAGTTGAGAACGAACTGGTATTGCAATGTAAACTAAGCAGCTATGAATATACAAGTGTGCAGCTGCAATAGAAATCAATTTTGCTAGTTTATTCAAAGCTATGTAATTCCAATTAGTCATTGCCGTGGTAAAATGATAGTCTCATTAATATTATAAGGTGCAAATAGCAGTGGAAATTGCTTCAGAATTGCTCGGTCCAAGGACAATGTCATAACATGACCGGCAGGCTGGAACGCAGCTTCTATTTTTAAATTCCAGCATGTAACCTGCATAAATATTAAATGTCAACTGTGAGAGGAAGTTGATAAGGTCAGAGGGAGTACTACATCGCCAACAGAAAAAAAACTACATTTCCATCGCAAATTTGGTGTAATAAAAGGTCTGAATCAGTTGCACAAAATGTGGCATTGAGGCAGTGAAGTAGGTGACCAGCAATGCATGGTTGAAATTAAAGGTTAAAAGCAATGCCTGTCATGAGGAAAGGTAAAACAGAAACCCATTAAAACTGCACCTGAAGGGCGAAACAACTTTAAGACCTTTCATCCAAAATGTCCAAGATAAAACAAGTTTTCAAGTCACAAAGTTGAACACTGAGGGGGTGGAGTAAAGTGTGGGTTCATTGGGGAGGTGGTGGGAACCAGAACAATGAAAGGGAAGGTTGATGATAGGATGTGGCCCGGAGAGATGGAATGATGCAAGTGCCGATGTTATTGAAGGAATGTCTGGAGGAGAGGAGTGGAGGAATTATACTCAGAGAGGACAAGCAGCAGCATGGTTATTGACGGACCATTAAAGAGATGAGTGAGGGGGCACGAGTCTTTACACTTTAGAGATACAGCACGGAAACAGGACTTTTGCCCCACCGAGTCGGCACCGACAATCACCCCGTGCACGAGCACTATCTAATACGTTAGGGATAATTTTTACAACTTACCAAAGCCAAACCTGTATGTCTTTGGAGTGTGGGTGGAAACTGGAGCACCTGGAGAAAACCCACATGGTCACAGGGAGAATGCCCAAACTCCGTATAGACAGCACCCATGGTCAAGATCGGACCTGGGTCTCCAGGGCTGTAAGGCAGCAACTCTACCGCTGCACCAATGTGCTGCCCTAAAGTCAGGGTGATGTGAGGATTGTTCTACGTTGGCCATGAAGAGATGGGCAGTGTTTTGATACATGAGGACTCCCATAGCATGATTCACTGTGATTTGAAGCAAGTGAGTGGAATTAAAGTAGAAATTGGTTGTTGCGAGGGTGACTTAAGCAAGATGAAGGGGTCTAGTTGTGCAAAGAAGGGCAGAGCACACCCTCTGTCCTGGTAAGATCCGAGGTCGACGAGTTACAGAGAGTCACAGCATACTTTGGCCCACTGAGTCCATACCAATTATCACCCACCTATTTACACTAATCCTACATTAATCCTCCCTCCCATGTTCTTCTCAATACCCACCACACTACACCTCCCACATGCACGTTAGTGGCAGTTTGCAGTTCCCAATTATCCTACCAAGCCACACATCCTTGGGATATGGGAGGAAACCAAAGAATGCTGGCGTAAACCCACACGGTCACAGAGAGAACATGCAAACTCAACATAGACAGCACCCGGTGCCAGGAACACCCCTAGTCTGACAGCAGCTCTGTGCTGTAGATGTAAAGGGTTAGATTAGAGTAATAAGTACAATGGAAAAATTGAGATACTCAATGTAATGGTGCCAGTTTTTAATTTTTAGCTCATGAAAGATTAAAGCTAGGCAAAAAGGATTACTAAGAGTCAAACATTGCCGTGTGGTCATATTTATTCATCCTTGCCACTAGCCAAGGTGAAAGTAACACTATAATAAACTTGTTGTCAAATTCACATCAACTCCTCAGACATTGATACTATATAAATCAATTGTTATTTGATCCAATTATTCAATTGTCTTGCTTCTTACGAAATAGGAGGAGGCCATTCGGCTTCCAACAGAATAATCCCATCAGTCCCGTTTCCCCCTCTCCTTATTTCCAGTCACCCTGTAACCTTCTCCTTCTCACATGCCCCTCCACTCCCTTTAATGCTTTAGCTACTCATCCACGCCAAAAGGGTAATTTACAACAGGTAATTAGAGCAGCCTGCCACCATGCCTTTGGTATCTGGATCGCTGGAATAGAGAGGGGGCATCACTAATGCACCACCAACTTATCAACAAAGTCGTGAACTTCAGTAAAAGGTAACATTAACATACGTAGACAATCCCACATAACATGGATAAAATCTCAAAGTAACTCTCTCGCCACATGTACAGCTCCTACGGCATTGCTTTGAGAGCACTCCCCAGTGTGAAGATACAGTTAGCTGAACCACTCAAGCAAATGATGATACCCTCGTGATCATTATTATCTTCTTCAACAATTGAAGCGGCTCGTCTCACCAGGGTTAGCTGCTCATCCTCCCAACAAAAAGAGGTTTATTTATGACAAAAATAATATGTAATCGCATAAACATTTTATACAGGAAATATAAATGAGTGTAGGCCTGATGAAAGGGCTTAAACCAAAACATTGAGGTGAAAATCTTTCTCTCAGAGAGTTGCAAACCTTTCGAACTTCCTTTCTCAAAGGTTGAAAGATGCAGAGTCTCTGGATATTTTTTGAGCCAAAGGTAAATAGATACGTGATAAAACAGTGGGAGAAAGGTTATAGTGCGGGTCTCGACCCAAAACGTCACCCATTCCTTCTCTCCAGAAATGCTGCCTGTCCCGCTGAGTTACTCCAGCTTTTTGTGTATAGATTCGGTTATAGTGAGTAGATGGGAATGGGAGGCAGACAAAGAAGGAACTGCAGATGCTGGAAAATCAAAGGTAGACAAAAGTGCTGGAGAAACTCAACGGGTTGCCTATTTCCTTCGCTCCTGATGCTGCTGCACCTGCTGAGTTTCTCCAGCACTTTTGTCTACCTTCGATTTTCCAGCATCTGCAGTTCCTTCTTAAACAGATGGGAATGAGAGTTGAGTTTACAATTAGATCAACTGCAATAGTATTAAATGACGGGGCAGGCTTGAGTAGTCAAATGGCCTACACCTGCTCCTAATTTCTGTATGTAACAGAATGCCAGGTGCTACCCAGTAGTAAGCATTATGTTCACCAATAGATGGTGCTCTTTTCACCAGTAGGAGGACTGCATCCATCAATGAAACAATGCTCCCTTTAAAAAAAAATCAAAATAGATTTTATTCATAAACAGTACAAGAACTGTGCAAAAATGTGGCTATACATACATTGATTAGTCTGAAGAATGGTCTTGACCCGAAACATCACCCATTCCTTCTCTCCAGATATGCTGCTTGTCCCGCCAAGTTACTTCAGCATTTTGTCTCTATCTCTCATACATTCATTAGCACTGTATGTGGTAGTGTTCACATAATTATCATTAAACCTGGCATCCTTGTGCCCTATAGAGGCGTATAAAATCTTATAGAGGTGTATAAAATCATGAGAGGAATAGATCAGGTAGATGCACAGTCTCTTGCCCAGAGTAGGGGAATCGAGGACCAGAGGACATAGGTTTAAGGTTAAGGGGAAAAGATTTAATAGGAATCTGAGGGGTAACACATTCACACACAGGGTGGTGGGTGTCTGGAACAAGCTGCCAGTGGAGGTAGTTGAGGCTGGAACTTTCCCAATGTTTAAGAAACAGTTAGACAGGTAAATGGATAGGATAGGTTTGGAGGGATATGAACCAAATGCAAGCAGGTGGGACGAGAGTAGCTGGGACATTGTTGGCCGGTGTGGGCAGGTTGGGCCGAAGAGCCTGTTTCCACGCTGTATACTCTATGACTCGAAGGGCATTAATTCTCCACACCACCAGGAAGCATCTCCCCAACAACCATTTCAGCTCCCTTTACCATGACCACACCAACCAGCCAGTTCTCATCCTACTCCACAGCCAGGGTTGAGGCCAAATGCAAACCAGAAGAACTTCACCTCATACTCCACCTGTGTAGTCTCCAGCCCAATGGTATGAACATTGAATTGGCCAAGTTATGGTCACCTACACTCTCTGTGATCCCTTTCCTCTTGTGGCCCTCCATCCCCACCCCTTTCACCCACCCTCCCCATTCAATTTTATTCCTTTCCCCCAACTGGTTGCCTGCACCATTTTGAGGATGCAATGAGATGCTGTGCAATAGGTTTATTTGTTTATGGTTTTAGTTTTAGGCTTTATCTTGTAGCTAACAGTGGTATTAAAATTGACTGATCTTTTAGGAGAAAAAAATAAGGTGAGGGGGGAAAATTTTTAATAGGAACCAGAGGTGCAACCTTTTTACACAAAGAGAGGTAGGTACAGTATATGGAATGAGCTGCCAGAGGAGGTAGTTGAAGCAGGTACTTGACTTGTTCCACCTGCCTGACCCTGTCTGAAGCCACCATCCCATCCAATCTAATCTCTCCCACCCTAGCAATTTCCCTCCTGGGATAAATAAAGTTCTATCGTATTGTTAAACTGGTCATCCCCTCTCTACACTCTCAAACCTGATGCAAGATCTCGACCAAAAATGTCGACCATCCCTTTGCATCCACAGATACAATTTGACCTGCTGAGTTTAGTTTAGTGTAGAGATGCAGCATGGAAACAGGCCATTTAGCCCACACCAACCATCGATCCCCTGTTCACAGTAGATCTGTTATCCCACATTAGCATCCACTTCCCATACACTAAGCATAATTTACAGAGGCCAAGAAACCTGCAAACCCACACGTCTTTAGGATGTGGAGCACCCGAAAGGAAACGCACATGGCCACAGGGGGAACATGCAAACTCCACACAGACAGCACCCGAGGTCAGGATCGAACCGGGGTCTTTGACACTTTTCTTCCTGCAGTTTGCTTTTTGTGTCATTTTGTGTTGGGAAAAGGGGAAGTACAACGGGATCTGGGGATCCTTGTTCATCAGTCAATGAAAGTAAGTATGCAGGTACAGCAGGCAGTGAAGAAAGCGAATAGCATGTTGGCCTTTATAACAAGAGGAGTTGAGTATAGGAGCAAAGAGGTCCTTCTGCAGTTGTACAGGGTCCTAGTGAGACCACACCTGGAGTATTATGTGCAGTTTTGGTCCCCTAATTTGAGGAAGGACATTCTTGCTATTGAGTGAGTGCAGCGTAGGTTTACAAGGTTAATTCCCGGGATGGCGGGACTGTCATATGCTGAGAGAATGGAGCGGCTGTGTTTGTATACTCTGGAGTTTCGAAGGATGAAAAGGGACCTTATTAAAACATATAAGATTATTAAGGGTTTGAACACGTTGGAGGCAGGAAACATGTTCCCGATGTTGAGGGAGTCCAGAACCAGGGGCCACAGTTTAAGAATAAGAGGTAAGCCATTTAGAACGGAGACGAGGAAACATTTTTTCTCACAGAGAGTTGTGAATCTGTGGAATTCTCTGCCTCAGAGGGCGGTGGAGGCCGGTTCTCTTGATACTTTCAAGAGAGAGCTAGATAGGGCTCTTAAAGATAGCGGAGTCGGGGGATATAGGGAGAAGGCAGGAATGGGGTACTGATTGGGGATGATCAGCCATGATCATATTGAATGATGGTGCTGGCTCAAAGGGCTGAATGGCCTACTCCTGCACCTATTGTCTATTGTCTATTGTGCCTCCAAATAATATGATCCTCTCTCTCTGTAAGCAGGAGCCACTCTTTTTGCCAATGGTAATTGTTCAGCCATAAAAGATGATCTCTCCAACCATGGTTGGTGCTCTCCGACATCTGAAATAATTCTATTCATTGGTACAAGGTGCCCTTTTCTTAAAGAGTCTCTTTTCAGCGATAGGAATTCAATGGACAGCAAAAAGAGGTGCTCTTGACATCCTTATGTGGTTCTCTGATAACAAATATCCTATCAGGGAAAAAGGTGCAGATGTGTGAAAACACATATCTTCAGATTCACGGACAGTTTTTATCCAGCTGCTATCAGGCAACTGAAACATCCTTTCAACAACTAGAGAGCTGTCCTGAGCTACAATCTACTTCATTGGAGACCCTCGGACTATCATTAATCGGAATTTACTAGACTATATCTTGCGCTAAATGTTATTGCCTTCATCATAGAAACATAGAAAATAGGTGCAGGAGGAGGCCATTCGGCCCTTTGAGCCAGCACCGCCATTCATTGTGATCATATTGTGATTGTACACTGTGGATGGCTCGATTGTAATCACATATTGTTTTTCCGCTGACTGGTTAGCACGCAACAAAAGCTTTTCACTGTACCTTGGTACATGTGACAATAAATAACCTAAACTAAATACCAGGTTACTCTCTTCCATGAGTGGTGCAATCTTCAGCTATTCAAACTCTTCATATTTGGTTGGAATTCTCTTCACCAACAATAGGTGTCATCTACACCAGCTCCCAGTTGCTCCCCTTCCCATTCCCAAATGGACCTTTCTGCCCTGGGCCTCCTCCACTGTCAGAGTGAGGCCAAACGCAAATTGGAGGAACAGCACCTCATATTTCACTTGGGCAGCTTACAACCCGGCAGTATGAATATTGATTTCTCTAATTTCAGGTGACCCCTGCATTCCCTCTCTCTCTGTCCCTCCCCCACCCTAGTCGTCCAGCAAGGTTTCACTGTACATTTCCCCTTGTTATTACCTTTTCCACAATGAACCATTGTGAGCTCCACCTTTCCTTGATCATTGATGTTGGCTTTGATTTGCTCTTTTCACACCTTTAATTCATTTGTTCTATGTACCTTTTCATACCTCTAGTTTCCCTCTCCCCGACTCTCAGTCTGAAGAAGGGTCTCGACCCGAAACTTCACCTGTTCCTTCTCTCCAAAAATGCTGCCTGACCCACTGAGTTACTCCAGCAATTTGTGACTATCTTCACCAATAGGATGAATGGAGCTCCCCTCAAGCTCTTCTCCAAGAGGTCCTTCCTCTCTTCAATTGGAAGCACTCTCTTCAATAGGTAGAACTCCCGTCAATCGGAAATATTAGAAGATCTATTGCCGGGGATCGCCAGTGTTGGAGTTCAGCCCAGTTTGGCTTGTGGACTTTGGAAGCCACGGTCTCCTGTAAGAAGCGACCGATTCGGAAACTCCAAGCCGCACGTGTGTTCCTCCGTTCCGACACTGAGTTCAAATCATCCCGGCGAGAGGGCCTTTACATCGGGCCGTCCGTACAGGCGACTGCGGAGGGTTCAAAGGCCCCGACCACGGGTGAACAAAGGGGAAGATGACCGAACTTTATTGCCTTCCTTCACAGTGGAAACGTTGATTCCGCTGTCATGGATATTTATGTTAAACTCTATCGTGTATTGTGTTCTTTTTATTTGTATGGCTGTATGGTAACTCAAATTTCACTGTACCAAGTGGTGCATGTGACAATAAATGCGAACTTGAACTTAAAAATGGTACAAACTTCAGATGACTCAGCTGAAAACAAATACAATTAATGTTTAAGGTTTATGACCTTAATTGGAATTCTCTTCACAATTATGGGCAGCGTTATCAACGGGATGGGTTCCACTCAATAACAGGAGCTTCTTGTCAATAGAGTTTGATCTCATTCTTTGCTCCAAGCAGCCAACCCATTTGGGTTTGGATCAGTCATTTCAATTATTATTATTCGGATGTACTTCTATCTTTAAGGTATTTAGTTTAGTTTAAAGATACAGCCTGAAAATAGGCTCTTCGACCCTCCGAGTCTGCGCCGACCTGTACACTAGTTGCACCCTACACGCTGGGGACAATTTACAGAAGCCAATTAACTTACAAACCTGTGCATCTTTGGGATGTGGGAGGAAACCAGAACGCCTGGAGAAAACCCACATGGTCACGGGGAGAACGTACAGGCTCCATACAGACAGCACCCGTAGTTAGGATCGAACCGGGGTCTTTGCAGCTGTAAGGCAGCAACTCTACCCCAAGCGCCACCGTGCCTCCTCAGGTATTTATCGTAAATGAAGAAAAATGAGAATATTCCCCTTGGCGGAGTTAAATGTTGACAGTTGTGGAACCAAATACAACCTGATGGTAGCAGTAACAATAATGCACATTTATAAATGTTTTTCGTTTGATACTGTCAATTGCTTCAGGGCTGGAATAAGATAACAATGTTCAATTCGATCCCATATTGGGACAGGCATGGAAAATGTACAAACTAGGCTCTCAGGGACACAAAGAACGAGGTACAGAGAGGGAAACGCTTGTAGATGTAATTCCTCAAAACCTTGAGAAATAAAGACTGTCATTCAAGCTGCTGAAGATCAGCCACAAAATGCTGGAGTAACTCAACGGGACAGGCAGCCCCTCTGGAGAGAAGGAATGCCAAGCTGCTGATCTGCCCCACTGCTTTATTAGCCCTGGGTGAATGAGTTCCATCACGCAGCAATCATCCGCAGGATTATTATAATCTCCATATTTTTATTACCACGATAATCATTAAACCAAGCAGCGACGTGTCTCTGTGTTCCAGGGGGTATTGTGTGTCCAGACTGTCACACACAGACCCTGTTTGTGTGCTGGTGTCTGTCTCTCTTCTGCCGGCGAGGAGAGAAGGGGGAGGGGATAAGGAGCGACGGCTCTCTCTCTCTCCTCTCCATTTCACACAGGCAGGCTCGCAGGGCTGCTCGCTTGCTGCTCACTGCTGCTCGGAGTGCCAAGTGTTTTATTGCCACAACTCAGCCAAGACAGGTCACTCTGACGATGGCAGAGCCCAGCACGCAGCCCCGGGTCTACTTCCAGTCGCCGGGCAAGGAAGGGGAGCCACAGACTCAGAGGAAGCTGGGCAAGTTCACGGTGCGATACGACAGGAAAGATCTACAGAGGAGACTGGACATTGAGGAGTGGCTGGATTACCAGCTCCACCAGCTATATGGATGCGAGGTGAGTGTTCACCGTGGCTTGGCTCGGGCCCGGCCGGCCTGTCAACAACACTAAAAGGCTGTTCATCATTAACTGCTGGTGCGGTTAATCCTGCCCGTCCAAGACGGCGGAGAACAGCAACTCCACATTCTCGTTTGCATTAGCTGAGGACGCGGTCTAAAACGTGAGACTCTCACCTTAGACTTGTGGCGTTCTAACGAAAGAGTGAACGATGCAAGACATTGGATCAATGAGTAAAACATACAATCCTGCAAAACAAGGCTCTGAATTTGGAATGGGGTGGATTTTATTGAGGATACTGAATGTGTCATTCAGACGACATGGGTCACCGTGGAACTGTGTGACCTTACAGACAGTGGAGCGTAGATACAAGAGAATGCAGGCGCAGGGGGTGACCTTAAGCAAAAAACATTGCTGGAGTTACTCAGGGGGGTCAGGGGAGGGGAATTTGCCTTAAAACGTTTTGGGTCGGGACTATTCTTCAGAGTGATGGAGTGGAGGACAGATAGCTGGTGGAATGAGGAGAGGAGAAGACGGGCGGAAAGAGCTGCAAAGAGCTAGGTGGATCCTGGCGAGGAGGGGTTGCTCCGCAGATGGGTGAGGCGGGCGGGATGGAGAAGGGGGGTGGAGGTGGTAAATAAGGATGGAGGCGATGAGTGAAGAGGACAAAGGGATGAAAATGGTGGAATTTGATAAGAAAGGAAGTTGTAGAATGAAATGTAGAATCAGAGGGAGGGGTGGTCAGTAGAAGGAAACTAGGGGGGAGAGTGAGGTGTAGGTGGCCTGGGAAATAAAAATGAAGGACCTGGAGTAGGGAGGGTGGGTGATGAGCGAGTAGAGGAGGAGAAATGAACTATGTGACAGAATGGGGGAAGCTGCAGAGGGGGGATCTATGAGAGCGTTCAGCTCTGCAGGAGCGAGTGATCTGAGATTGTTGGTCTTTAGGGATGAATTAGCCTGTCGGAGTTTTTTTTCTTTGAGGCAATAGGACGTGTAAGAGCATAACCCACTGTAAATCCCTGAATCAGAGAACAGAATATCAATTTTGATTCTTTTTCCAAAGCTGTCTCTCCAGACTGAAGATGACTTGCTTTTGCACAGATTTCATTGGTCCTGCTGTGGGACCCATAGGCTTAGCCTTGGGTTGGGCAAGCTCTCTCTTCTCCCCACTCCCAACAGGCAAGAGGTTCAGATGTGTGAAAATGCACATCTCCAGATTCAGGGACAGTTTCTTCCCAGCTGTTATCAGGCAACTGAACCACCCTCTCACCAACCAGAGGTCCTGACCTACCATCTACCTCATTGGAGACCTTTGAACTGTATTTAATCAGACTTTACTAGGCTTTATCTTGCACTAAGCGTCATTCCCTTTATCCTATATCTGTACACTGCGGATGGCTTGATTGTAATCATGTATAGTCTTTTCGGTGACTGGATAGCATGCAACAAAAAGTTTTTGACTGTACCTCAATACATGTGACAATAATAAACTAAACAGTGCTTGGAGTAATGAATGGGTGCTTTAGAAGGTAGACGTTCCTTCCACCATCTACTCTAGTCCTTGGTGTGCACCAGGTTTGTGGACCGAACGTCGTCATTTTCATTCAGAACGCTGCATCTTCACTTTGATCAGTTGTGGTTTACTGATTGTGCAGGAAGGAACTGCAGATGATGGGTTGCACTGAAGATAGACACAAAATATTATCACCTCCTCCACAGCCAACAATGGACCATTGTGGGCTCCACCTTTCCTTTGGTTATCCGTGCTGGCTCTGATTTGTTTTGAACCTTCTCATACCTCTAGTTTCCCTCCCCCCCCCCCCCCCCCGCCCCCGACTCTCAGTCTGAAGAAGGGTCTCAACCCGAAACGTCACCTATTCTTTTTCTCCAGAGATGCTGCCTGACCCGCTGAGTAACTCCAGCATTTTGCGTCTATCGGGTAGTTTACTCATTCCCATGTGTGTTTGAGGGTTGCTGTGTTTTGACTGTGAAGATAATCGTAATTTATTTCCTCTGTCTACATGCTAAGCTCTTTCCACGACAGAACTCAGGATGAAGTGCCTCTTTGAGGAGTATTAGTACTTCAGTACAGTGAAGGTTGGCCTAGGAGAGAATGCTTACTTAGGTTTGATTATCTTCTCGGTGGCTTCTGGAGAGTGGATCTGTGGGAGTGTGTGAGGTTGAGTGCACTGATTCTAGCGTGGCATTCTGCGTGCGACTCATTCTCTGATCTCTGTTTTTCACTATTAGCTAGCTTGAGTATGGTTAGAAATTTGGTTTCAGGGCTCACAGAACAATACCGCCATAGCCAGAGAGATTTGTAGTTCGGGAAAGGAAGAGAGATGTTAAATCACGTTTAGTTAATATTATAACACACAAGACAGAAATAGATGTGAATAGGTTCTAGTATTAATTGACAACAGTCAGACCGTAACAAGCCATTTCAAATCAGTTAGTCACCAATCGAAAATGGAATTTGAAATAATTTTGTTGCATTTGTGATTGAAAACAGATATGTTTAGTTTGGACTTCAAAGATACAGGCCTTTCGGCCCATCGAGTCGCCTCATATAATCACCCCATACACCAGTTCTATCTTACACACAAGGGGCAATTGACCCAAGCCAAATAACCTACTAACTTGCATATCTTTGGAATGTGGTAGGAAACCGGAGCACCCGGAGAAAACCTACGTGGTCACAGGGAGAACATGCAAACTCCGTACAGACAGCACCCGTAGTCAGGGTTGAACCTGGGTCTCTGGCACTGTAAGGCAGTAACTCTACCACTGCACCACTCGTATCGCCCTTTGCACCACTGTGCCACCTTTAAATAGATAGTAAATGGACACTGGTTGATAACTGCATCGGATTATAGGAATAAGTGTACTTTATTGTCACATGTGACTAGGCAGTGAGATTATTTGCTTGCATGCACAATGTATACAAATAACAGCCACCTACGACACTGATAAGGTTACAAAGCATGTTGGCTCCCCCTTTTGTCCGCCACCCCACCAGTTCCCCCACGCCAGGACCCACCCCATTGTCCTTTGTCATCCCCCCCCCATTGGCCATTGTTCTCCCCCCGCCTCCCTCACGGCGGTCCCCCCACGCCGGGTCCTCCAGTGTACTTCCCCCTCCCTCACGGTGGTCTTCCACGTTCTCATCGACCATCGACCACAGGTCGACTCGCGAGGCATCGCCGCTGCGAGGCTTCACAACCGCCAAGGCCCAATTGTCACGAGACCTGACCACTGTCGAGGCCTCACCGCTGTCGACGCTCCACTTCATGCCTCCGTGGTGCCGACCCGGGCCCCAGCTGCGGGCTCCGTCGGTCGCTTCGCCCGACCCAGGCTTCTACCCACGAGGCCCCGATCTCCGGGCTTCTACGCGGAGATCGGGGAGGCATCAAGACTGCGGTGCCTCGATAAAGGCCTCTGGCCGCGTTCCCAGTCCACAGGCACTGATTGTGACTGAATATAGCTAGATCTTGGATTGGGTGCAAAAAGATGTAAGCTGGGGATGGATCGAATCATTCAAAGTTTGGTAATGCTTTCTGGCAGGTGTGCTTAGTAGTTGGATCCAGTTCAGACATTGATTGGAAATTGATTGAATCAAACATTATTCAAGACCTAATCGGTCATGGGTGTGAAATGGGTCTAGTCATTTTTGAATTATAAATAGCTCCTGTCAGAGTGTCTAATCAATATCTAGCAGGGAACATGTCCAATCAGCTGCGGAAGATAGACACAAAGTGCTGGAGTAACTCAGCGGGTCAAGCAGCATCTCTGCAGATAAAGGATGGGTGACGTTTTGGATCGGGACACTGTGATGAATTGTAGAACTGGTTAAACGACTAGGGTGGAGGAAGGGAGAAAAGGGAGTGTAAAAGCCCTGTCCCACTTACGTGTCCTTGGCACGCAAATTACGCGACCTCGTCGTCGCATTGAGGCGCACGGGCATCGTGTGGCTGCGCGGGGCCTGTCCCACTGAGAAGCGCGGAGGGGTATGGAATTGTGCGCGATATCGCGCGGCGCTCCGAAATTTTGTAGCAAACAAAATCTTTGCGCGCCACCGGCAGCATCTCTGGAGAGAAGGAATGGGTGACGTTTCGGGTCTCAACCCGAAACATCACCCATTGCTTCTCTCCAGAGATGCTGCCGGTCCCGTTGAGTTACTCCAGCATTTTGTGTCTATCTTCAAATGACGTCACGCGCTCCAGACGGCTGTGCGGACACATGAAGTTGTGTGTGACCTTCGTGGGACCGTCGCGCCTCAACGTGACCACGAGGTCGCGTAATTAGCGTGCCAAGGAAACGTAAGTGGGACATGGGTTTTAGGTGAAGTTACTCAAAATTAGTGATTTCAACATTTTGTACTGCTAGGTTGTAAGCTGCCCAAGCGAAATATGAGGTGTTGGTCCCCAATTTGTGGGTGGCCTCACACAGGTAATGGAGGAGTCCCAGAACAGAAAGGTCAGTGTGGGAATGGGAAATGGAGTTCAAATGGTCGGAAACCGGGAGGTTCCACAGGCCTCGGCAGACCAAGCATTAAGTGTTCAGCAAAAACGGTCCCCGAGTCAACGTTTGGCTCGCTGCTGACTGGGAATGGATCTAACCTATCTCGCAAGGGTAAATTAAATTAGTTGACTGTCCAAAATAAATTGTATGGAGATAGTGATTAGAATGGATATGAATAAATGCAGATTGCGAGCTGAAATGAAATACTTTTAGCAGTATTTATTTGCATTTCTGTAGCATCCTTGACACATGCTAAGCTTCAAGGGATTATGGGAAATGGTAGCTAGGAGAAAAGTGAGTGTGTGGGATCAAAGAGAGAGGCTTTTAGAAAAAACCTCTTAAGGTGGAAGAGGTGACAAAGAGATTTGAATAAAAGATCCAGCATAGGCAGAAAGGAAAGGAAAAAAAAAATTGCATATATGTAGTGTTTTTGCAAGTTTCATAGATCAGTATGTACAGGAGAGCGAGAGGAACAGAAAGATGTACTAGAGATAGACACAAAAAACTGGAATAACTCAGCAGGTCACAGCATCTCTGGATAAAAGGAATAGGTGTCATTTCGGCTCGAGACCCTTCTTCAGTGTCTCCAGGGATGCTGTCTGTCCCATTGAGTTACTCCAGCTTTTTTGTGTCTATCTCGGTTTAAACCAGCATCTGCAGTTCCTTCCTACACAGAAATGTGCTAGTGGAATGAGAGAGGCTTCTCTGGAGCATACGCCCCAGTGTAAACCTGCTGACGCTCAAGGTTCGGTGTAGTAGCAGGGATGTGGGGCAGGTACAGGCAAGTAGCAAAGGACAAATGGAGCAAAGGACAAATGGAGCTGAAAGTGAGTCATAGCAGTTTGGTGAAATTGGAGAAGGATGCTGAGGACTTTGAATGTCAAGGAGAGGGGGAGTCAAAGGGACGACAAAAACAAAGTAATGTTGGAATGAGGGTGAAGAATAAATAGCAAAATGGGTTTGGAGATGGTATGACCATTTTTGATCGTCTTTCACATGATGAAAATGGCCATCCAAGCTCAATTTGTCCGATCTGAAAAACACACGATGGAAGTGAAAACATTATGAAGATAAGTTCATAAGTGACAGGAACAGAATTAGGCCATTTGGCCCATTAAGTCTACTCTGCCATTCAATCATGGCTGATCTATCTCTCCCTACTAACCCCATTCTCCTGCCTTCTCCCCATAACCCCTGACACCCGTAGTAATAAGAATCTAACTATCTCTGCCTTAAAAGTATCAATTGACTTGGCCACCACATCTTCTGTGGCAAAGAATTCCGCAGATTCACCACCCTCTGACTAAATAAATTCCTCCTCATCTCCTTCCAAAAGGAAGTCCTTTAGTTCTGAGGCTATGTGTGGCCTCTGGTTCTAGACTCTCCCACTAGTGGAAACATGTTCTCCACATCCACTCTATCCAGGCCTTTCACTATTTGGTAAATTTCAATGAGATCCCCTCTCATCCTTCTAAACTCCAGCCAGTACAGGCCTAGTGCTGCCAAAGGTTCATAAGATATGGCAGAGTCTATGAATGCTGTTAAAACAGATCAGTCTAAACAGTGGCTCTGCCTTCAATGGCTTTGGGAAGTTATTCTGGAGCTCAGGACTAATTCTTGCTGGGTCAGCACTGGATATGTTGATCTGAGTTGAGGGCCATGCTAATACTGCAGTTGTGCGCCTGAGTTAGTGAGCTAGTTAGCCAGGGATTTTGCATGAAACCTTTAGAGAAAAACTGAATCTGCAGTATCAACCTATGGTCAGGCAATGCTTTAGTTCACTCACTGACGTTTCCAACTGTAGGAACCAAGCAAGTGTCAGAATTTGTCTCTATGTAATAATCTCGAATGTCTGAATACGGTGTTATGCCTTGGGATGTGTAAATGTAAGTGATTACCATTTTCATGCAAGATGTGTCTCTTGGTAAATAAATGATGGGAAAGCTGCTGTTGGGTGGTGACTGTACCAGGAACAGTTCATAAATGCGCAAGTTGAACATAAATTATGTCGCAATCAGGTACTTAAAACAATTAGATGAGGAAATGTCATTTAATTGAATCTTTAAATAACAATTACAGATTTAGTGCGAAACCCATCAGGGCTTCCAGCGGCCGTGTCTTGGGATCTAGGCCTAGTCACTGACCGCAGCCTGTTCTGCCGTGTGAGAGAGGTCATTCAGAGATCCCGGGGCAAGGCCTCCGAGAGGGATTTTATCAGTGGGTACAAAGTTTCTTTCGGGCCCCCTTCCCTTTTCCATTAGTCATGGTGTTTTGATCCACTACGGTTTTATGCCATGAGCTGTAGCCTATAAGGCAAAAAGGGGTATGGAAGATGAGAGAGGGGTGGAATGGAGCACTGTTGATTTTCTGCATTTAAGGCCTTATGCTCCTATACTACCTCCATGACAAATATAAATAAATATAGATAAAATAAAAGGATCAGAAGGAAGAAGAAAGCATATATGTTTTGAACATCTTTGTTTATGCTACAATACAGATAAGGAGAAAGAATTCACACTGTAACATCCTTTTATGTTTCAATGCAGATCAGATCATCAGAAGACATAATTATTAGAAAAAAGTAAAATGGTAGATTGGCTTAGTATTTACTTTAAATAAAGAGCTTTCCTGGCCTTTTTTTGTGACATTTTTTGAATCACAGCATGAAATTTTATTTTTCCGGCAATGTTTGATTCAATACTTAGCCAGGCCAAATCCACAAGACATTCCTGAGACATTGTAGACCTTAAATAATTCTTAATCAGCTAGAGTTTGCAAAATTACCTCTCTGCAGAAGCTACTGTTGCTCGAATTGTTAATAGTATTCTTAAGCGAACACAAACATTTGGAAACAGGTCACCAAGTCTGTACTCTGTTAACAAGTTCAACAGATCTAATGCTTTAAATGTACAAAATTCACCCTCCCACTAACATGCACACTGAGACACACACTCACTCATCCACCCACATTCACCCACTCACACACACCCATTCACACACACTCATTCACACACCCATTCACACACACCCACTCACTCACACACTCACGCACACACCACACCAAGTCACACACCCACTCATATACACCTACCCACTCACACCCACCCACACCCACACACTCACACACACAAACCCACTCACACCCACCCACACACACCCACTCACACACGCGCACCACACCCACTCACACGCACACCACACCCATTCACACACACCCACACACACCCACTCACAACCAACCAACACACACACACCACACCCACTCAGAACCAACCAACACACACCCACCCACCCACACACACCCACCCACCCACACACACCCACTCACACACACAAACCCTCACACACCTGCCCACACCGAGATGGCCACCACCAGGAGCAGCAACAGCATCCACCGCCTCTCCGACCCTCACCGCCTACCTGGCCAAACCCACACCCGGACCACTGAAACCGCCACGGCTGCCGACTCTCAACACCTCCCCGGGTGGGACCACCGCAGCCACTGTTGTCGACCTTCACTGTCCTCAGAAAGTCTCCGATGCTGCTGCCCGTATCTCTACTCCAGCCCCCCACGGGCTTCCACTAGCGACTCCGCCGACCTTCGCCTCTCCACCGGCCTCCAGCGGGCCAGAGCCGTCACCTCACCAGAGTTTCAGGCGCAGCACAAGGCCCACAACCTCCACCATGAGTACAGCACGTGGCCTGATTCTGCTGGGTCCTAGTGCTCCCCCCCTCCTACAAGGAAGACCCATCAGTAGTGATGGGTCTGCCCCTTCCCCCTCTTTTAATCAGATTACCCCGACCTCACACCCGCTAGTTAAAATTCTCCGCTTTATTATGGATCATATAATTCTACGAATTACGATATAAATAAAACTATGTAGGCGTACTCAAAATGTGTCTTCACAAAATATATGCAAACATTTTCTGAGATTTCAGGAATTTCCCGGCCCCCCTCCTTTGGCTCCCGGGCCCGGGTACAATGTACCCCCTGCACCCCCTCTCTGGGCCCGGCCCAGAGGTCATAGAGTCATAGAGCTATAAAGTATGGAAGGACATTCATCCCAACTCATCCATGTAGATCATGTTGCCTAACTGAACTAATCCCACTTGCCTGTGCCTGGCCCATATCCCTCCAAACCTTTCCTATCCATGTACCTGTCTAAGTGCCTTTTAAGTGTCATAACTGTATCCACTTCTAATGCTTCCCCTGGCAGCTTGTTCTATGCAAGCTCCTAAATTCCCTTTAAAATCTTTTCCCTCACCCAAAACCTAATCCCTCTCATTTTCAACTCCCTTGGGGGAGGACTGTGACGTATCTATGCCCCTAATTATTTTATATACCTCTATAAGGTCACCCGTCAGCCACCTACACTCCAAGGATAAAAGATCCATCTTATACAGAGCTCTATACAGATAGAGTTAGATAGAGCTCTTAAAGATAGTGGAGTCAAGAGATATGGGGAGAAGGCAGGAACGGGGTACTGACTGTGGATGATCAGCCATGATCAGCCATGATCACAGTGAATGGCGGTGCTGGCTTGAGGGGCTGAATGGCCTACACCTGTACCTATTGTCTATTGTCTATTATTTAACATCTCCTTACAGCTGAAACCCTCTAAAATCTCAATAAAGTCCTCGTAAGATTTTTTTGCACTCTTTTCAGCTTAACGTCATCTTTTCTTTAACCAGCCAACCACAACTGTACACAATATTCCAAATGTGACCGTACCAATTCCTGGTACAGCTGAAACATGGCATCCCAACTCCTGTACTTAATGCCATAACCAATGAAGGCAACTGTGCCAAGCCCTGCCTTCGCCATCCTGTCCACCTGGGTCACCACCTTCATGGAGCAACGTCCCTGCTCCACAAGGTCTCTCCACAACATTCCCACTTACTGTACAAGTCCTGCACTGGTTTGGGAAAGTTGGGCCGAAGGGCCTGTTTCTACGCCGTATGACTCAAATATTCTACGGTTTGTCCTACCCATATTCAACACCTTACATTTATCTGAATTAAACTCCATCTGCCATTTCTCAGCCCATTGGCTCAGTTGATCAAGAGCCCATTATAATTATAAACTACTTCACTGTTCTTTGCATCACCATATTGTGTGCCATCTGCTAACTGTGCTATGTACATTCATATCCAAGTTGTTAATATAAACAATGAACAACTGTGGATCATGTACGGTGGGTCAATTTTCCACTGCAACTATTAGGCTGGTGAGTGGCAGAATCTGGGAGGGGTTTTTGGGAATGTGGTGAGACAAAAATGGCATTCATTGAATCATAGAGTGATACAGTGCGGAAACAGGCCTTTCTGCCCAACTTGCCCACACCGGCCAACATGTCCCACCTACACTAGTCCCACCTGCCTGTGTTTGATCCATATCCCTCTAAACCTGTCCTATACATGTACCTGTCTAACTGTTTCTTAAATGTTGGGATAGTCCCAGCCTCAACCACCTCCTCTGGCAGCTTGTTCCATACACCCACCACCCTCTGTGTGAAAAAGTTACACCTCAGATTCCTATTAAATCTTTTGCCCTTCACCTTAAACCTATGTCCTCTGGTCCTCGATTCACCTACTCTGGGCAAGAGACTTTGTGCATCTACCTGATCTATTCGTCTCCTGATTTTATACACCTCCATAAGATCACCCCTCACCTCCTGCGCTCCAAGGAATAGAGTCCCTGCCTACTCAACCTCTCCCTATAGTTCAGACCCTTTAGCCCAGGCACCATCCTTGTGAATCTTCTCTGCACCACATTTGGGTAGGATTGGTGAAACGAATGGTTGATAGTTGGCACGCTGTATGACCCTGTTTGACAGTGGTACAGCTGGTAGAGCTGCTGCATCAAAGAACCAGACACCCAGGTTTGTTCCTGACCTCGGGCGCTGTCTGTATCGAATTTGCACATTCTCCCGGAGATTACGTGGGTTTCCATCAGGGGCTTCTGTTTCCTTCCAAATCCCAAAGACGTGAGGGTTTGCAGGTTAATTGGCCTCTATAAATCACACCAAATGTGTTAGGATGTGTTAAGAAATTGGGAAGACATAGAAGCATGAATGGGTGATCGATGATCGGCGCCACCCATTCCTTCACTCCAGAGATGCTGCCTGTCCTGCCTGAAGCTGCAGCTTCAGCACCCAGAGGAGAACCAGTCTCCGAATCAGCAGGAGGATGAGGGGTGATCTTATAGAAGTGTATAAGATCATGAGAGGAATAGATAGGGTAAATGCACACAGTCCTTTACCCAGAGTAGGGGAATCAAGAACCAGAGGACATATGTTTAAGGTGATGGGGGAAAGATTTAATAGGAACCTGAGGGATACCTTTTTTACACAACAGGAATGGGTGTATGGAATTAGTTGACGGAGGAGGTCGCAACATTTATAAGATATTTGGCCAGGTACATGGATAGGATAGGCTTAGAAGGACATGGGCCAAATGTAGGCAGCTGGGCCTAGTGTAGATGGGGCATGTAGGTTGGGGTGGGCGAGTTGGGTCGGATCCTGTTTCCAGGCTGTTTGACTCTATGTCTGGATACCGGTACCTCTGAAGGCATTGGAAGCATGCCAGCTGCTGGTATGCGCTTGCAGCCAACTGAACCATGATCTGCCTTCTGATGGACCTGGTGACCATGCATTGCAGGGGCTGTCAGGTTCAACAGCACCTTTCATCTTGTGATCAAGGCCAGATTGTGCTGAATATATTTGCGAGATGCTAGAGTAATTCCAGCACTGGAGTGCACAAGGCAGGTGACCAACCTTACTTGTAATGAGCCCCATCAGAATGAGTGGCCCTTCAGCTCTGTGGCTCAGGCAGGCTGCCTAATGATACCAGGCGCCATTGAGCGGGCATGTGGCTGGCAGTGCCCAGGAGTGTTGGTCAACCAGAGCATTTCCACTGCATGTCAATACAAGGTTATCAACTGTGGTCATGATGCCAGCATTGGGCGACACAGTGACACAGCTGGTAGGGTTGCTGCCTCGCATCACCAGAGACCCTGCCTCAATCCTGAACTCGGGTGCTGTCTGTGTGGAGTTTGTATGTTCTCCCTGTCACCCCGTGGGTTTTTCCCGGGTGCTCTGGTTTCCTCCCACATCCCAAAGTCATGCAGGTTTACAGGTTAATTTACCATTGTAAAATTGCCCCTGTTGTGTGGGGAGTCAATGTGAAAGTGAGATAACATAGAGTGAGTGAGAACGTGTGATCAATGGTCACAGTGGGTATGGTGGGCCAAAGTGACCGTTTCCTGCTCTCTCTCCCTTTCTTTCCCCGGTTTCCTCCGACACTCTAAAGATGAACGGGTTTGTAGGTTTATTGGCTTTGGTAAAGACTGCAAATTGTCCCTAGTGTGAAGGATAGTGCTAGTCGGCGCGGACACGGTGGGCCGAAGGGCCTGTTCCTGCACTGTATCTTTAAACTCTATAAGGGCAGATAATAGAAAGCGGCAATAAATGAGTCAACATTTTGGATTCCAGACCCTGGGGGAGTGAGGTATCAGCTTAGTATGAAAATGAAGGGAGGATGGGGGAGTAATGAGTCATGGATTGGGCAAAGGGATATCTCAATAGGGTGAGGACAGACTTGCTCAGGTGATTCCAGTGTTTATGGGAGTGTCTGGTTAATAGATTGATTAATTAGGTTAATAGATTGATTAGGCAGTTAGAGAGAGAGGGAGAGAAAACAAACAAAGCAACATTTGTACCAGTGTTCCACAATGATAGTCTTGACCCCATCAGTACTGTACTCCAGTGCAATACAATAGCAGAACTATGCCTACCAGTATTATACCCTGATGTTGTACAGTGACTGACCTGTCCACACTAATATTAATCATAGAGTGATGCAGTGTGGAAACAGGCCCTTCGGCCCAACTTGCCCACACTGGCCAACATGTCCCAGCTACACTAATCCCACCTGCCAGCATTTGGTCCATATTGCTCCAATCCTGTCCTATATACATATCCATGTATCTGATATATCCATATTGTACCTCAGTGATGTAGAGTGACAAACTTGTCATCACCAGTCCTCAACATCATTGTTGAAAGTCAACGGGCATGGTGCCTTACAATGCTGTGTACGATAGTGATCGCAACTTCTACTAAAATGTAGATGGCGTTGGGTCGCTAGGAGCTCATCCGCCCTTTGACAGGTCTTGTTTTTGGTCTTACAGGGGGTCCACAGCCCCCTCCTCATCTGGTAAACCAGGTGGGGGAGAGGGTTTAGTCACCGACTATTCGACCATGGAGCAGGTAGCACAGGATTACATGGTACCCGTGGCGGGGGAAAATCCCCCCGACCTGACTCTCCAACCTTACATCCTGTATTGTACAGTGATAGATCCATCCCAACCAGTACCATACCCAGTGTGACATATTCATAGACCCATCCACACCAGTACTATACCCTGGTGTTTTACAGTGATCGTCCCATCCCCACCAGAGTTATATATTGACAGATCCCCCTCCCCACTATTACTGTACCTCAGCATTATACAGTGACAGATATGTCCCCAGCAGTAGTGTAATACAGTGACATACCCCATCCCACAACTATTATACCCTAATGATTTAAACTGACAGACCCGTCCCCACCAGTAATAAACCCCAGTGTTATACAGTGACAGAACCCATCTCACCACTATCAGAGGGGCACTGGGAACCACACCCTGGGTAGACAGAGTGTGGTCGGGTACTGAGTCCCTCCATTCACAACTTCTGCAGTTGGTCTCCACACACTGGGCCTGATGACATTACACACCCATTCCCCTCTTTCCCCTCCTTCTTTAGCTTAGCACTCCTCGCCTTTCCTGACCTGGGGAAGCCATTCCGATTCAGATTAATGTACTTTAGACATACAGTGTGGAACAGGCCCTTCGGTCCACCAAGTCCAAATCTACCAACCATCACTAGTTCTATGTAATCCCAGTTTCAGAGACCAATTTACAAAAGCCAATTTACCTACAACCTGCGCATAACCAGAGCACCTGGAGAAAACTCACAGGGAGAACAAACTCCGTAAGGACAGCACCCGTAGTCAGGTTCGAACCTGGGTCTATGGTGCTGTAAGGCAGCAACTCTACCGCTGCGTCACCGTGCCACGTATAGTTAATTGTCATATGCACTGGGGTGCGATGACATTCCTTGTTCACGTGAAGATCGCGGAAGAAACAGTTTACATACGGTATCACAAGAATAAATAAGTCATTAAGTACTAAACAGCAAAATGATGCAAAGATTGCAGGGTAATCTGAAGTTCTGAAGTAGCAAAGAAGATGTTATGGTACAATAAAGGAATAACTGCATGAGGTATAAACTCAGTGCTAGACTTGCCTATAAGCTAAATAAACTATAGCTTAGGGCCACAGACCCTTGGGCGCCTCATTTTTTGAAATATATTTTTATTTTATCATTTTATTACAAATTTTTTTAGAAAAGGGCCTCAAATTTCATACAGCTTAGGGCCTCAGCAGGTGACAGTCCGGCCCTGTATAAACTGCTTATTGCACAGGGTAGGGTCCAGGACCACACTGAGGGCTGCCTGCAACCACACGTTGCCGGGGTGTGAGTGGACTTCTCCCTCTCATCAGATGTCACTGTAGCCCTCTCACTGCCACTGAATGGCGTAAGGAGTCAGATGCTACCAGCAAACAGCCTGTGTTCTGCCTCCCTTGTACTGTGCAGCCCGTCCACAAAATGTCAGCGATATCCTATGTCTTTAAATAGTGCAACTAAAATTAAGTAATGGCACCTGCTCACGATAATTGGTCCGGAAATCCGGAAAGAATATATTAGTATCTCAGCCAGCTGAGCAAGGTAGAGCTGGCTTCAATGTGAGTGCAGGTGGGTTGCAAAAATTCAACCAATATTGGTGAAACACAACAAGGGACAATGAGGAGATAATTTATTTTTTAAGGAATAAGTCTTTATGGTCTGGGTTGAAATTGATGATGAAAGCAGATTTAAGAGTAATTTTTTTTTTTTTTTTTTTTACTGGTTAGGCAACATGCATTTTTATTAAAGCACTTTCCCAATCTACGCAATGAACAGACATCATCCGAGATCTATTTAGTCACAGACCCGTGGAAATGCTTTATATTGAAGTTTCTGTGGTACGACTCCAAGTATTTTTCAAAGAATAGTGAGGCGGTGGCAGGGAAGGAGTGTCCCATTTGTTTACGAAGAGTGTCCATCAGAATCTGGAAGAGGGAGCACTTTGCTGGCTCAGTACATAAAGTCAGCGTAGTATAGTTTAGTTTCATTTAGGAGGGAATTCAAGCTGCTGGTTTAAACCAGAGATAGATACAAACAACTGGAGTAACACAGCGGGTCACACAGCATCTCTGGAGAAAACGAACAGGTTTTGGGTCGAGAACCTTCTTCAGACCCTTCAGAAGGGTCTCGAGCCAAAATGTTACCTATGCCTTTTCTCCAGAGATGCAGAATGACCCGTGACTCCAACTTTTCGTATCTATCTTTAGTTTTAAAGTTTTTTTTTTGAATAATTTTTTTATTAGCAATAAACAATTCTCAATGTTTAAAACTGAGTTATAAACATCAACTTAAATCAATATTTGTACTCTAATGATTATTATCTTATTTTTTTTTGAAAATAAAAGTGGGTAAAGAGAAATACCATTATTAATCAATAAAATTATAATTCCGTAATAATTATTTGGTATAAAAGAAAAAGAAAAAATGAAGAAAAAGAAAAAAGACATATTATGTATATATATCAATTAAAAGCCACACAATATATTATAAATGAAACAACTACAAATAATAATATCAGTAAAGACATGCATATATCCTGGTATACCAATACATTATTTTCATCAAATCCCGCAGGGTGCCAGTCGAGCCGTGATGCCAAGAACAGCTACTTCTCTAAATACTGTATATATGGAGACCATATCTGTTGAAAAGAATTATACTCGTCCAAAAGGATAAATCTGATTCTTTCCAACTGCAACGTCTCCAACATCTCTGATGCCCACATTTTAATTGTTGGGGATAATGTTCCCTTCCAAAATTTCAATATTATTTTTTTCCCTAATATCAAACAATAATCAAGGAAATTTCTTTGATCTAGTGTAAATATCAAATTAGCCTCTGGAATTCCCAGTATTATTAGCTTTGGGTCAGGTTCTAATTTAACCTTAAGAACTTCAGAAATAACTTTAAAAATTTCTGTCCAATAATAATTCAATTTAGGACATGTAACAAAACTGTGTGTTAAATTTGCTTCTAAATTCTTACATTTATTGATTTAAGAGTAACTTTTGAAAGGACCTTAAACAACATTTTAAAGGGGAAAAAACATTTCAAAAGGTGCAGAAGTAGAATAAATCAGATTGCCTTTTTCAAAGAGCTGGCAAATGTAGTTAAATTGGTGGTTACACAAAAAGCTGGAGAAACTCAGCGGGTGCAGCAGCATCTAAGGAGCGAAGGAGACAGGGGACGTTTCGGGTCGAGACCCTTCTTCAGATTGGTGCTGTTGTGATGTTTAAACCAATGCATTAAAGGAGTCTGAAGAAGGGTCTCGACCCAAAAAAATCACCCATTCCTTGTATCCAAAGATGTTGCCTGTTCTGCTGAGTTACTCCAGCATTTTGTGCCAATTGTTGGACAAGGAGGTTATTTAAAGCCAACAAAGTTGCAAATGAAACATCTGCTATAATTTCCCAGAGTGAAAATTATCAGATGGTTTATCTCTGGGCTTGATCTCTCTTCATGCAAACTGATTGAGGAACTGTCCCCATGTTGCCACGTTGCTGAGTGCCAGCCCTCTGCTGCTGCCCTGACACAGGGCAAGCTGCTATATTAAGGGGGTCTACGCATTTGGGGGCTGTATTAAGAGAGCCAAAATATTACAGACATAATAACAAATGTGATCTTCCCATGTACTGGATAAAACAGAACCTTTACCCAGCAACACAAGTTGATACAGTCCACAAGTTATTTAAGTGTTCCGTTCCTGAGAACTGTGCGTATTAAGCAGATTTCTCCTTAAGAGGAAATGTCCATTTTCTATAACTCGCCATAGCATAACACTGCATACTCTTGCTGTAATTCTCTCATTGCATTGAAAAATCAGCCTATCCCCAACTATAATTATAATGGAATCTATACTTCACCCAAACATTGATAATACCATGAAACATTATTATTATTATTATTATTATTACTTGGTTAAAAATATATGGGAGAATTTGCATCACAACAATTTTACGTAAGTCAGGTCATTTGTAACTGGAACCCTGGTACAGAGTTCCCTGAAAGTGGTAATACAGATAGATTGGTGGCGAAAAAAGCTTATGGTATGTTTGCCTTCATCAGCTTAGTCATTGTGCATAGGAGTTGGCTGGATTTGTTGAATTGTGTGTGGTTTTGGTGGGCATACTATAGGAAGAACATCATCAAGCTAGAAAGGCTGTAGGAATATGGCCTGGACTGCACAATTTGAGTTATTAATAGAGATTGGACCGGGTGGGGCTATTTTCTCAGGAGTGAAAGAAGCTGGGGATAAAGGGCCTGTCCTACCAGCATCCGACTCCATGTGATGAGCGCAATCAAACTAGAAGCGGGGTCCGCGCGGAGGTCGGGTGATCCCCTGTACAGGGCCTTTCCCACCAGCATGCGCCTGCTTGCGGCAAGCGCGACCAAACCAGCAGCGAGGGCCGCGCGGAGGTCGGGTGAGTGGTGCAACGCGGCGCAAAGTGAGGCGAACTTGGAGCGAAGTCTTAAGGTAAGGTCGCCAGGACAGAGAGGGGCACGCAGAGAGGGGCACAGAGGCACACACACAGAGGGCCACAGAGCCACACACATAGAGGGTCACGGAGGCACTTACAGAGAGGGTCACGGAGGCACGATGTCGGGGCGGTGTGTAATGCGTCGAGGCGGCTGCGAGCCGACAAGCCGTTGGCGCGCGCAATTTTTGAACATAGTCAGTTTTTCGGAGCCCCGCGCGATGTCGGGACGAACTCCAATTCCGCACGGCTCCGGCGATCGAAGTGGGACCGGCCCCGCGACGCCGGACGGCTCAAGCGACCACGTTAGGTCGCGCTCATCGCATGGAGTTGCATGCTTGTAGGACAGGCCCTTAACTTTAAAGAGGTTTAGGAAGATTATCATGTGTACCAAGGTACAGTTCTTTTATTGCATACAGATCAATAAGATTATTGCCATGTATTAGTACAGTCACTGATTAAGTACGGGATGCATAGAAACAGCCCACTGAGTCTATATGCAAGAGTTGGAAGATTTTGACGCCATTTTTGCAGTCCCTCTCCTCGCCCGGTCACCTTCAGTCTTGTGCCCTGCTGCCGACCTTGAGGGCGTGGAATGTAAGACGCCTAGTTCATCTTATCGCCCTATGCCCAGCGTCTGAATCTGTCGCCGACTCACTCCACCTCCTCTCCGGTACTTGGTCTTCAAGGGTGAGCAGGGGACTAGCCTCGAACGGGACTCCCACTCCTGGCGGGTTCCCGGTTCTGAGGCGGGTGAGCCAGGCCTGCTGCCTGCCGGGACGTGGTTGCGGCCCGTCACAAGTCCTTCTCGTCAGGAGTCAATTGCCGACCAAATCACACGTCTTTGAGATGTGAGAAGAAACTGGAATACCTGAGTATAACCCGTGCGGTCACAGGGAGAACTTGCAAACTCCACTCAGTCAGCACCAGAAATGAGGATTGAACCTGGGTATCTAGTGCTGTGAGACAGTGGCTCTAGCATCTATGCCACTGTTTGGATTACAGGTCTATCAGGCACCAGTAAAAGGATTAGTCCAAGTCAACATGGATTTATGAAAGGGAAATCATTCTTGTCTAATCTTCTGGAATTTTTTGAGGATGTGACAAGTAAAATGGATGAAGGGGTGCCAGTGGATGTAGTGTATCTAGACTTTCAGAAAGCCTTTGATAAGGTCCCGCACGGGAGACTGGTGACAAAAATTAGAGCACATGGTATTGGGGGTAGGGTGTTGACATGGATAGAAAATTGGTTGGCAGACCGGAAGCAAAGAGTAGGAGTGAACGGGTCCTTTTCAGAATGGCAGGCAGTGGTGAGTGGAGTGCCGCAAGGCTCGGTGTTGGGGCCGCAACTGTTTACCATATATATTTATGATTTGGAAGAAGGAATTACGAGCAACACTAGCAAGTTTGCAGATGACACAAAGCTGGGTGGCAGTGTAAACTGTGAAGAGGATGTTAGGAGGTTGCAGGGAGACCTGGACAGGTTGAGTGAGTGAGCAGATGCGTGGCATATGGTGTATAATATAGATAAATGTGAGGTTATCCACTTTGGCGGCAAAAACAAGGGTGCAGATTATTATCTTAATGGGGTTAGGTTAGGTAAGGGTGAGGTACAGCGTGACCTGGGTGTCCTTGTACACCGGTCACTGAAAGTTGGCGTGCAGGTACAGCAGGCAGTGAAGAAAGCTAATGGAATGTTGGCCTTCATAACAAGAGGATTTCAGTATAGGAGTAAAGAGGTTCTTCTGCAGTTGTATAGGGCTCTGGTGAGACCACATCTGGAGTATTGTGTACAGTTTTGGTCTCCTAATTTGAGGAAGGACATCCTTGTGATTGAGGCAGTGCAGCGTAGGTTCATGAGATTGATCCCTGGGATAGCGGGACTGTCATATGAGGAAAGATTGAAAAGACTAGGCTTGTATTCACTGGAGTTTAGAAGGATGAGGGGGTATCTTATAGAAACATATAAAATTATAAAAGGACTGGACAAGCTAAATGCAGGAAAAATGTTCCCAATGTTGGGTGAGTCCAGAACCAGGGGCCATAGTCTTAGAATAAAGGGGAGGTCATTTAAGACTTGAGGTGAGAAAAAACTTTTTTACCCAGAGAGTTGTGAATTTATGTAATTCCCTGCCACAGAGGGCAGTGGAGGCCAAATCACTGGATGGATTTAAGAGAGAGTTGGATAGAGCTCTAGGGGCTAGTGGAATCAAGGGATATGGGGAGAAGGCAGGCACGGGTTATTGATAGCGGATAATCAGCCATGATCACAATGAATGGCGGTGCTGGCTTAAAGGGCCGAATAGCCTTCTCCTGCACCTATAGTCTATGTTTCTATGTTTACCACTGGGAAAGGTTAACACGAAACATTGCCACTTTAGTACCAAGCGAAAGATAAAGCAAAGAAAGGAGCCGTGTGTCCCTCTGATCTTTGTCCCCTTCTCCTACTCCAGTTCCTTTCGTTCCTTCTCATGTGGCAGAACTCCTGCAGGTTGAATCTTAAGAAGCAATTTATTTCCTTCCTGAACGAATAATAAAATGAATCAACAGGGATGTTATTGAGCTAGGAAGCTCCCAGTTTGTGCTCACCCTAGGATATAGAAGTAAGCGGAGCCCATGAAGACAGGGCCACAATGTAATCATATCAGTAGCTATGTCTCCATCTCATCCACTTTCCCACCTGATCCCCATATTCCTTCATTTCCATTTACGTCTCAAAAAATATATTGACTATACAAGTTATGGTTGCAACATGTTTTATTTTAACTGGGCCAGTTAACACCGGCATGAAATTGAATCCTGTCACAAAACCTGTGGACTTTAACTTCAGAAAATTAAACACTTTTGGAAAACAACATTGTGCCTGAAATGGTGAGCATTCATTAATATATGTCCATAAAACCAAATATCTTCCGGAGAAGGAGATTTGCTGGGGTGGCTCAGTGTCGAGTTGCTGTCTTACAGCGTCAGAGGCCCAGATTTGATCCTGACTAGGGGTGCTGTCTTTTCAGAGTTTGTATGTTCCCCCTGTGACTACGTGGGTTTTCTCTGGGTGCTCCGGCTTCCTCCCACATTCCAAAGAGGTACAGGCTTGTAGGTTTATTGGCTTCTGGAAACTTTCCTTAGTGTGCAGGATACAAAACTGGGATAACAGAACTAGTGTGTAGTGATGGTCAGCACAAACTCGGTGGACTTGTTTCCATGCTGTACCTCTAAAGTAACCTAAATCTTATTGAGCCCATTTGTTACTGCAGATTGTGTCTGACTATTAAGTTGCCACTAGGAGACATTCAGTCGAAGGGCTATTAATGACGGGCCATAAATGCTGGTCTTGTCAATGGCATGCACATCCTCCGAATGATTAAACATAAAATAAATTTAGTGACTGGAGACCCACAACCCTGATTTACAGGTCTCGGTAAAGAAACATTCACTCATTTCAGTCCCAGATGGACAATACGTTCCTCCTCAGCCTACTGCCTACTAAGACAAAGGAACTAGGCTCTTACCATTTGTTCTGTCTGGGGAATGGAAACATAATTATTATTTTATTGAACTAGTATTTCAGAAGCCTATGATGCGGAATTCATACTTCCCTCTGCAGACTGTGATGTTAATTAACGCTATTAAATAAATCTGAAGTAAGAGCTAAAATGATGATGGTCATAGAAACTTGCCTGTTTCATTAATATATTTTGGGGAAGGTAATTCGCCACCCTTACCTGGTGTGGCCTCTGGTCATGGGATGCAGTGCATTCCTGATTAGCCCTCTGAAGTAGCCCAGTTAGACACCCTTCCTTGTACCTCTGTGTAATAACAGGTCAGGAAGGCACACAGCACAACCAGGGCAATAAATGGCACCAATGCCAAAGACACCCACAGTCCATAGGTGAAAAGAAACAAAAGTGAGATTATTCTTTTGAACTACAATGAGTGTTCTACCCAATTTCTCCTCACTGGACGACCGCTTGCCACGTTAAAATCTAGTAAACCTTCAATGCGGTGGCTCTATGCCAAGCATATCCAGTTTATTGAAAGCTGCAAATAGGCTACCAGGTGTGGTCACTCAAGTCGTGTACAACGGGAAATACAGCACGGAAACAGGTCCTTCAGCCCGACACATTCATGCTGACCAAGATACCCGTATAAGTTCATCCATTTAACTGCATCTGGCCCAATGTTGATATTGTACCTGCCTCACCTACTTCCTCTGGCAGCTCGTTCCATTAACTGCCACCTTCTGTGTAAAAAATGTTGCCCCTCAGGTTCCTTTACAATCTTTCCACTTTCACCTTAAACCTCTGCCCTCTAGTTCTTGATTCCCTTACCCAGGGAAAAAGACAATGCACATTCATCCCAGCTGTTCAACTCCTGATTTTATCACCACTCAGCCTCCTGTGTTCCATGCAACAGAATCCTAGCCTGCCCAACCTTTCCCGAAAATCTTGTATAGCTGCAACATAATGTCTTAACGACTATACTCAAATCCCTGGCTGATAAAGGCCAGCATGATAAAAGTTGCCTTCATCACTCTATCTACCCATATTATCACTTTCAAAGAACGATGTACTTGTACTCTTAAATCTCTCTGCTCTGCAATACTCCTCAGGGTCCTACCATTCACTATGAAGGCTTATAGCTACTTCACCATTTCCTGAGATATGACATAACCAATTTCCCATTCATAAAACCATGTAAAGAATGCCTTATCAGAGTTGTGGTTATATAATTGGCCTCTTTGCATCTTCTTGCTGATGGATTCCTACAGTCTTGCGAGCAACTTATACCAGGTTAAAGAGTCTTGAGGTTCTTCTTTGGATCTGCTATCATGAATGGTTGCATTACATTTGTTTCTTTCCAACCCATGGGTCAATCTAGAATTTAGGGAGCTTTGGAAGATTCCACTTAATGTATCATCCACTCCATTTGTAGATCATCACATTCTGAGAATACTCTTGATTTTCTTTCTGTATATCTCTTAAATTAAATTTCCGATCTTCACTTTCATTATACCTGGGACATTTGGTAATTTATTGTATCTTCTCCTTTGGACAGAAAATCCAAATGACTTAGGGCGGCACAGGGGTGCAGCGGTAGAGTTGCTGCCTTGCAGCACCATAGACCGGGTTCACTTCTGACTCCAGTCTGTATGGAGTTTGTACGTTTTCCCTGTGACCGCGTCGGTTTTCTTCAGGTGCTGCGGTTTCCTCCCACACTCCAAAGACGTGCAGGTTTGTAAGTTAGTTGGCTTCTGTAAATTGTAAAATGTCCCTGGTGTGTAGGATAGTGCTGGTGTATCGCTGGTCGGCATGGAATTGGTGGGCCGAAGGGCCTGTTTCCATGCTGTCTCTCTAAACTCTAAAGTCTGCTTAATTTCTTACTCATTTACTTATTCTGCATTTCAATCTTTCTCAATGGAATGGGGTTAGCTTTTGCTGCTCTCTCACTGTTTCCATGCCTACGGAAGCTCAATTTTTCACATTCTCTCCATTCTATTCCCATATTCACTCTTCTCCCTCATGATTTTCTGGACAGCTGTAACTGCTTCCGATAACTTCCTAATTCATCTCGCAACATCGAATTTCTAAATTGTAATCAAATTCTGTCCTTGCCCTCCCTCCTTGGTTAGAAACAGTTTAAGCATTTTTCTAAAAGAGAGCTGCATTAAATACATTGAACATTGCAAAATATCTTTGGTTTGCCATTGCTCATTTATCTCAATTTGATCCAATTGCCCTAATTACTTCACTATATCTGGCTTCCATCTCCAATAGCTTTATTTAAGACTGTAGTTTCACATTTAAGCATGTCATTCTCAAATACAGTAAAATGTATCTTCTGTCTTCACTGGAGGATATCCGTCTGAGATTATTAATTTACATTGGCTCATTACGCAAAGTCTAATAAATGTTCTGTTTTTAAGTCCCATGACATGTGGTTCCAGGAAGCTGTCCCAATCTCATCCTCTCAGTTACGTTGGACAGTTTAATTTGAGTCTAAATAAAATAATTATCCAAACCTCCCCTCCTAAGAGTCACGGGTTCATAGGGATAATGCAGCACAGTAACAGACCCTTCAGCCCAATTTGTCAATGCCAACCAAGAACCTCTCCAAATGTCTTTTAACATAGAAACATACAACATAGGTGCAGGAGTAGGCCATTCAGCCCTATGAGCCAGCATTGCCATTCAATTTGATCATGGCTGATCATCCAAAATCAGTAGCCCATTTCTACTTTCTCCCCATATCCCTTCATTCCATTAGCCCTAAGAGCTATATCTAACTCTAGTGAACATCCAGTGAATTGGCCTCCACTGCCTTCTGTGGCAGACAATTCCACAGACTCACAACTCTCTGGGTGAAAAGTTTTTCCTACTATCAGTCCTAAATGGCCTACCCCTTATTCTTCAACTGTGATCCGTGATTTTGGAACATTTAAACTGTGCCCCAACATCGGAAACAATTTTCCTGCATCTAGCCTGTCCAATGCCTTAAGAATTTTATATGTTTCCATAAGATGTATTAAATGTTGTAAATGTAAGCACTATTAACAGCTTGTTCCATACAATTACCACCCTCGAAGAAGGGCCCCCTTTAAGTCTTTCTCCTCTTACCTTAATCCTAACTCCTGTTCCACTTCTTGGAAAACCGATGGACCCTTCGGGTCGAGACCCTTCTTCAGCTGACCTGCTTCCACTCCACTATTCCTCCAAGCTAGGGGAGCACAAGATCCCGCTTTGGACCCTGACCTAGATGGCCCCACCCCCACCCCATCACAGAGCTGGATAGCAGCTGAGGCAACAATTCCCCAAAAAATAACCATGGTCACCACTCAGGTGAAGGGCAACATGTTGCACACCATGAAAATCAATAAATACAGTGCCTCTTCATAATGTTTGGGACAAAGACCCATCATTTATTTATTTGCCACTGTGCTGCACAATATGAGATTTGTAATGGACAAAATCACACATGGTTAAAGTGCACATTGTCAGATTTTAATAAAGGCCATTTGTACACATTTTAGTTTCACCATGTAGAAATTACAGCAGTGTTTATCCATAGTCCCCCCCCCCATTTCAGGGCACCATAATGTTTGGGACGCAGCAATATCATGTAAATGAAAGTAGTCATGTTTAGTATTTTGTTGCATATCCTTTGCATGCAATGACTGCTTGAAGTCTGCGATTCATGGACATCACCAGTTGCTGGGTGTCTTCTCTGGTGATGCTCTGCCAGGCCTGTATTGCAGCCATCTTTAGCTTATGTATGTTTTGGGGGCAAGTCCCCTTCCGTTTAATCTTCACCATATAAAAAGCAGTATTTTTTAAGATCATTGTCTTGCTGTAGAATGAACCGTCGGCCAATGAGTTTTGAGGCATTTGTTTGAACTTGAGCAGATAGGATGTGTCTATTCATTATGCTACTACCGTCAGTTGTATCGTCAATGAAGATAAGTGAGCCACCCACCACCGTGTTTCACAGATGAGGTGTATGCTTTGGATCTTGGGCAGTTCCTTCTCTCCTCCATACTTTGCTCTTGCCATCACTCTGATATAAGTTAATCTTTGTCTCACCTGTCCACAAGACCTTTTTTCCAGAACTATGGTTGCTCTTTTGAGTACTTCTTGGCAAACTGTAACCTAGCCATCCTATTTTTGCGGCTAACCAGTGGTTTACATCTTGCTTTGTAGCCTCTGTATTTCTTTTCATGAAGTCTTGTGCGGACAGTGGTCATTGACAAATCCACACCTGACTCCTGAAGAGTGTTTCTAATCTATCGGACAGGTGTTCCTGGACTTTTCTTTATTATAGAGAGAATTCTTCTGTCATCAGCTGTGGAGGTCTTCCTTGGCCTGCCAGTCTCTTTGCGATTAGTAAGCTCACCAGTGCTCTCTTTCTTCTTAATGATGTTCCAAACAGTTGATTTTGTTAAGCCTAAGGTTTGGCTGATGTCTCTAACAGTTTTATTCTTGTTTCTCAGTCTCATAATGGCTTCTTTGACTTTCATTGGCACAAGTTTGGTCCTCGTGTTGATAAACAGCAATAAAAGTTTCCAAAGGTGATGGAAAGACTGGAGGAAAGACTAGGTGCCGAGAGCTCTTTTATACCTGCATTAAGGAGGCATTTAAACACACCTGAGCAATTACAAACGCCTGTGAAGCCATGTGTGCCCAAACATTATGGTGCCCTGAAATGGGGGGTTTATGTATAAACACAGCTGTAATTTCTACATGGTGAAACTAAAATGTATGAAAATATCCTTTAATAAAATCTGACAATGTGCACTTTAACCACAAATGACACCTATTACAAATCTCAAATTGTGGAGTACAGAGGCAAATAAATAATTGATGGGTCTTTGTCCCAAATATTATGGAGGGCAGTGTAACTGCAGGAGAGGCCGGAGCCACTCAGCGGGCCGGACAGCATCTGTGGGGAAAGAGAGAATGAGTTAACGTCGGAGAACCCGAAGAACCAGCTTTGTTGAGTGTATCCAGCATTGCCGGATTTCATTCAAGATGTTGCTGACTCTGCATCAGGTGCGTGCCGTCAGGGTAGGCAAGGTAGGCACTGCCTACCCTGACTAAAATTATAACATAGTAATTACTAAATATAAATAATAAAGGCATGGGAGAATTATGCCTATGTAAGAGACTGATTTCTTAGGTAGGCATAATTCAACGTGCCTTTCATCCGCAGCGCTTGTAATACGGGAAGGTCTGTGCAGCCCACGTGCCGTCAGCGCTGCATCAAGCATCAATTTCAAGCGGGGCTGAAGGCAGCTGAAATTCTGCCTTTGCAGCACTGCGCAGGCGCAGCAGCCTACTGCACTTGCGCAGTGCTAGTTTCTTGGCGGGGTTTTCAAATATGGATTGGCATTATTTTAAGTGTATCTTAGGAAACAGGGAAAGAAGAATGGAGCTCATGTACCGATAATGTGGTAAGTACATTTTGTGTTTATGTTTTTAAATACCGTATTTCCCGGGGTGTGGGGGTGGGGGGAGAGCTCCTTTCATAGCATTTGGGGAGTCTGTCCCGGGGTAAACTTGTGCAGAGGGCAGGAATGTTGTGAAGGAGGGGTCGGGAGCATGCCACTTGCGTCGCTCCTTGCACGGAGGAGTGCAAAACCTCTCTCCTACCGCTCGCTGGCCTCACTAATATCCCGCAAATCCTTAAATTCCGACAGCGCAATTGAGGTTACTCGGCTGTGGGAATTTAAGGATTTGCAGGAAGCCGCTGACATGAGTGAGCGGCAGGTGAGAGTTGTTCAGACGGAGAGCACTGCCAGAGGTGAGCGGGCCGGCAGAAGGCGCTGAAGTGCCGGACATTTTGACTGTCGGGTCCTGGCGGCCGCTCGCAGCTACCCGAGCTGCTTCTATCCCCGGCTACAATGTGGTGGCTCCACGCCTGGAGTGCTGCGGCAGCGGTAAGTGAGTGAGTTACTGGCATTATCCCCGACCCCCTCATTCTCAACAGTCCTGCTCTCCCCGAAACTTTACCCCTGGCACAGACTCACCATACACTGTGAAAGGAACTGTCCCCCCAATTGGTCCCTTGAACAAGTGTTGTCATTCAATAAGATGACAACTGATTCAACTTTTCCCTGTGTGCTCCCGTTTTTCCCACCATCTCTCCACCTGCCGACACCCTTCACCCCCCCCCCCCCCCCCCCCTTCAGTAATTCAGAATAAAGGAGACTAGGAAGCCTTGGGCAAATAGACTTGTTATGGGCTGGATGGGTTGGAGTTTGTAAAATGTATGCAGGATAGTTTTTTGCAGCAATACATAGAGGTGCCTACTAGAGAAGGGGCAGTGCTGGACCTCCTGTTAGGAAATGAGACGGGACAGGTGGCGGAGGTATGCGTAGGGGAGCACTTCGGGTCCAGTGATCACAATACCATTAGTTTCAATATAATTATGGAGAAGGACAGAACTGGGCCTAGGGTTGAGATTTTTGATTGGAGAAAGGCTAACTTTAACGAGATGCGAGATGATTTAAAAGGAGTGAACTTGGACATTTTGTTTTATGGGAAAGATGTAGAGGAGAAATGGAGGACATTTAAAGGGGAAATTTTAAGAGTACAAAATCTTTATGTTCCTGTTCGGTTGAAAGGAACCAGTAAAAATTGGAAAGAGCCCTGGTTTTCAAGGGAAATTGGACATCTTGTTCGGAAAAAGAGGGAGATCTACAATAATTATAGGCAGCATGAAGTAAATGAGGTGCTTGAGGAGTATAAGGAATGTAAAAAGAATCTTAAGAAAGAAATTAGAAAAGCTAAAAGAAGATATGAGGTTGCTTTGGCAAGTAAGGTGAAAGTAAATCCAAAGGGTTTCTACAGCTATATTAATAGCAAAAGGATAACAAGGGATAAAATTGGTCCATTGGAGAGACCGAGTGGACAGCTATCTGCAGAGCCAAAAGAGATGGGGGAGATATTGAACAATTTATTTTCTTCGGTATTCACCAAGGAGAAGGATATTGAATTATGTGAGGTAAGGGAAACTAGTAGAGTAGCTATGGATACTATGAGTTTCAAAGTAAAAGAAGTACTGGCACTTTTGAAAAATATAAAAGTGGATAAGTCTCCAGGTCCTGACAGGATATTCCCTAGGACATTGAGGGAAGTTAGTGTAGAAATAGCCGGGGCTATGACAGAAATATTTCAAATGTCATTAGAAACGGGAATAGTCCCCGAGGATTGGCGTACTGCGCATGTTGTTCCATTGTTTAAAAAGGGTTCTAAAAGTAAACCTAGCAATTATAGACCGGTTAGTTTGACTTAAGTGGTGGGCAAATTAATGGAAAAGATACTTAGCGATAATATATATAAGTATCTGGATAAAGAGGGTCTAATTAGGAACAGTCAACATGGATTTATGCCTGGAAGGTCATGTTTGACCCCTTGTAATCTTCTTGAATTTTTTGAAGAGGTTACTAGGGAAATTGACGAGGGTAAAGCAGTGGATGTTGTCTATATGGACTTCAGTAAGGCCTTTGACAAGGTTCCTCATGGAAGGTTGGTTAAGAAGGTTCAACTGTTGGGTATAAATGCAGGAATAGCAAGATGGATTCAACAGTGGCTGAATGGGAGAAGCCAGAGGGTAATGGTGGATGGCTGTTTTCGGGTTGGAGGCAGGTGACTAGTCGGGTGCCTCAGGGATCTGTGTTGGGTCCTTTGTTGTTTGTCATGTACATCAATGATCTGGATGAAGGGGTGGTAAATTGGATTAGTAAGTATGCAGATGATACCAAGATAGGGGGTGTTGTGGATAATGAAGAGGATTTCCAAAGTCTACAGAGTGATTTAGGCCAGTTGGAAAAATGGGCTGAAAGATGGCAGATGGAATTTAATGCTGATAAATGTGAGGTGCTACACCTTGGCAGGACAAATCAAAATAGGACGTACGTGGTAAACGGTAGGGAATTGAAGAATACAGTTGAACAGAGGGATCTGGGAATAACCGTGCATAGTTCCTTGAAGGTGGAATCTCAAATAGATAGGGTGGTAAAGAAAGCTTTTGGTATGCTAGCCTTTATAAATCAGAGCATTGAGTATAGAAGCTGGGATGTAATGTTAAAATTGTACAAGGCATTGGTGAGACCAAATCTGGAGTATGGTGTACAATTTTGGTCGCCCAATTATAGGAAGGATGTCAACAAAATAGAGAGGGTACAGAGGAGATTTACTAGAATGTTGCCTGGGTTTCAACAGCTAAGTTACAGAGATAGGTTGAATAAGTTAGGTCTTTATTCTCTGGAGCGCAGAAGGTTAAGGGGGGACTTGATAGAGGTCTTTAAAATGATGAGAGAGATAGACAGAGTTGATGTGGACAAGCTTTTCCCTTTGAGAATAGGGAAGATTCAAACAAGAGGACATGACTTTAGAATTAAGGGACAGAGGTTTAGGGGTAACATGAGGGGGAACTTCTTTACTCAGAGAGTGGTAGCGGTGTTGAATGAGCTTCCAGTGGAAGTGGTGGTGGCAGGTTCGTTGGTATCATTTAAAAATAAATTGGATAGGCATATGGATGAGAAGGGTATGGAGGGTTATGGTATGAGTGCAGGCAGGTGGGACTAAGGGAAAAAAGTTGTTCGGCACGGACTTGAAGGGCCGAGATGGCCTGTTTCCGTGCTGTAATTGTTATATGGTTATATGGTTACTGTTTTTATTTTTATTTTTTATTTTTACGGAGAGAACAATCTGCGTATGCGCGGTTTTTATTTTTATCCGACTGACTGCCTACCCTGAGTAATTACTCACGGAACGTGCCTGCTTTGCATCTACCACATCATCAACAAATAGCAGCAGAGCTCTGGGCGCTGAGAGCAAAGGCAGAGAGATTGCCAGCACTGATTTAAGAGGGGACAGAACAGTAAGTATTTATACATCCAGGAAGAATCAAAGTCCTCTGAAAACAAAAGGTTTGTACAGAAAATCCACTTCCTTCTCAGAATATAGAGTAATTACTGTGACCATATAAACACTTAGATCCCAGGAATGCTACTGCGGACTCTGACCGTTACTGAATCCTGCCACCTCACTACATGTTACAAAGTCTCCCCGCTGCTTCACTTCTTTAGTTTGTTTCTTCTGGTGCTGTTAATGCTTTTCTCTCGGGATATTGTTAGTTTAGGAAGGCCTTTTCAGATTATCTATTTACTAACGAAAGCCATATTTTAGCTTTGACAGATTATAACCCAGTGGCATGAATGTTGACTTCTCTAATGGTAGACACAAAATGGAACACATTCTCTAATGTCTTCTCTAATTTCAGGTAGCTCCCGCATTCCCTCTCTCTCTGCCCCTCCCCCACCATAGCCATCCTGCTGGCACAAATGTCCTCGTTCTTCAGAGAACGGGGTTTCCCCACCCCCACTATAGATGAGGCTCGCACCAGGGTCTCCTCCATACCCCGCAACACTGCCCTCTCTCCCCATTCCCCCACTCACAACAAGGGCAGAGTCCCCCTGGTCCTCACCTTTCACCCCACCAGCCGGCGCATACAACAGATAGTCCTCCGCCAGTTTCGCCACCTCCAACGTGACCCCTCCACTCGCCACATCTTCCCATCTCCCCTCTTGTCTGCCTTCCGCGAAGACCGCTCTCTCCGCAACTCCCTTGTCAATTCTTCCCTTCCCTCCCGCTCCACCCCCTCCCCGGGCACTTTCTCTTGCAACCGCAAGAGATGCTACACTTGTCCCTTCACCTCCCCCATCCACTCCTTTCAGGGACCCAAGCAGTCCTTCCAAGTCCGACAGAGGTTCACCTGCACCTCCTCCAACCTCATCTACTGCATCCGTTGCTCCAGATGCCAGCTGATCTACATCGGTGAGACCAAGCGGAGGCTGGGCGATCGTTTCACCGAACACCTCTGCTCGGTCCGCAATAACCAACCCGACCTCCCGGTGGCTCAGCACTTCAACTCCCCTCCCATTCCGTATCCGACCTCTCGGTCCTGGGCCTCCTCCACGGCCAGAGTGAGCAACACCGCAAGTTGGAGGAACAGCACCTCATATTCCGCTTGGGGAGTCTGCATCCTCTGGGCTTAAACATTGAATTTTCTCAATTCTGTTAACCCAGGCTGCCTCCTCCCCTTCCCACCTCTCCCTCAGCCCTCGGGCCCTGGCATTCCTTCTTTCTCTATCTCCCCCCCCCCCCCCACCCAAGTTGCACTAGCTTCTCATTTTCACACTACAAACAGCTTACAATGGCCTGTTTCCTTTATCATCGATACATTTTTGCATATCTTTCATTCATTGTTCTTGATCTCTCCACATCACTGTCTATATCTCTCGTTTCCCTGATCCCTGACCAGTCTGATGAAGGGTCTCGACCCGAAACATTGCTTATCTCCTTCGCTCCTTAGATGCTGCTGTACCCGCTGAGTTTCTCCAGCTTTTTGTGTAACCCCCCTGCCGGCTTCACTGTTCGCATCTATATATCCCTTCGTCATCACCTCTTCCACAGCCAACAATATACCATTGTGGGCTCCACCTTTACCTGGTCATCGGTGCGGGCTCTGACCCGTTCTGTCTTTTCGTACCTCTAGTTTCCCTGTCCTCTGACTCTTACCCTGAAGAAGGGTTGCGACCTGAAACGTTACCTATTCCTTTTCTCCAGAGATGCTGCCTGACCCGCTGAGTTACTCCAGCATTGCGTGTCTATCTGCATTTGAGCTTGCTAGGTTCCCATACCCCTCCCCCCGTTCATTCTTTGCTATCTTCTAAAATTCCCTCTTTTAATCCTTCATTGTGCAATGCTTGGCTGCTGTTCTCAATTGCACGGCAGTCACGACTTAACTGGATAGCTATTTAAAACCATTAGCTCACATAATAAGCATCTTGCTGTCACACCCCTCACCACCTTCCTGTGTTACGCCCCTTGCTGGGACTCCGACAGACTCCATCAACACTTCATATTCTATTCCTGCTCTGATGTTGCCTCAATATAGCTTCACCTCATAAAATCATAGTTATATGATCATATAGCAGAGAAACAGGTCCTTTTGGCCCGCTTCGTCCGTGCCGACCGTGACGCCCACCAACACTAATCCCATTTGCCTGCATGAGGCCAGTGTCCCTCTTTTTCCAACTAAGTACCTGTTCAAATGCCTTCAAACATTGTCATTGGATTTTCCTGTACTACCTGCTCTGACAGCTTTTTCCAGGTAAGCACCACCCTTTGTGTGAAAAATCTCTGAGTCACAAAAGTCGTTCTTTAATTCATGGGGTATAAACATATATACAACATTCACTGCCCATCCCTAACTAGATGGATAGAAAATTGGTTGGCAGACAGGGAACAAAGAGTAGTGATTAACGGGTCCCTTTCAGAATGGCAGGCAGTGACTAGTGGGGTGCCGCAAGGCTCGGTGCTGGGACCGCAGCTATTTACAATATACGTCAATGATTTAGATGAAGGGATACAAAGTAACATTAGCAAATTTACAACAAAGCTGGGGGGCCGTGTGAACTGAGGAGAATGCTATGAGAATGCAGGGTGACTTGGACGGGTTGGGTGAGTGGGCAGATGCATGGCAGATGCAGTTTAATGTGGATAAATGTGAGGTTATCCACTTTGGTAGCAAAAACAGGAAGGCAGGTTATTATCAAAATGATGTCAAGTTGGGAAAAGTGGAAGTACAACGGGATCTGGGGGTCCTTGTTCATCATTCAATTAAATTAAGCATGCAGGTACAGCAGGCAGTGAAGAAAGCAAATGGCATGTTGGCCTTCACAACAAGAGGAGTTGAGTCTAGGAGCAAAGTGGTCCTTCTGCAGTTGCCCTAGTGAGACCACACCTGGAGTATTGTGTGCAGTTTTGGTCCCATACTTTGAGGAAGGACATTTTTGCTATTGAGAGAGTGCAGCGTAGGTTTACAAGGTTAATTCCCGGGATGGCAGGATTGTCATATGCTGAGAGAATGGAGCAGCTGGGCTTGTATACTCTGGAGTTTAGAAGGATGAGAGGGGATCTTATTGAAACATATAAGGTTGTTAAGGGTTTGGACACGCTAGAGGCAGGAAACATGTTCCCGATGTTGGGGGAGTCCAGAACCAGGGGCCACAGTTTAAGAATAAGGGGTAAGCCATTTAGAACGGAGACGAGGAAACACTTTTTCTCACAGAGAGTTGTGAATCTGTGGAATTCTCTGCCTCAGAGGGCAGTGGGGGCTGGTTCTCTGGATACTTTCAAGAGAGAGCTAGATTGGGCTCTTAAAGATAGCGGAGTCGGGGGATATAGGGAGAAGGCAGGAACGGGGTACTGATTGTGGATGATCAGCCATGATCACATTGAATGGAGGTGGTGGCTCGAAGGACCGAATGGCCTACTCCTGCACCTATTGTCTATTGTCTACCCTTGAGAAGGGGCGGCATGAGGTGATGAGTCCCTGCCTTGAAGCACTAAAGCACTTTAGATACTGCTACTCACACTGCTATTGGATTTAGATTCAGTATAATGCACGAGCATTCTGTGCCTCTTGCCTTTTTGCTGTGTTATTCAATATCATGGTTGATCTTTTGCTTGCACTAACCCTATATTTCTTTTAACATTGAGAACTCAACCTCTCTCTTGAATATACTCAAGGACGGAGCATCCAAAGCATTCTTAAATCAAAAATTCTAAAATTTCACCGTCCTCTACATGAAATAATTTTATATATCCAAGTTAGTAATGGTGTCAGAGTCTGACTTTGGTGCCTTCCCTCACAGTGGAAAACGTTTGATTCTGCTGTGGGGATGTTTTATGTTTAAATCTATTGTGTGTTGTGTTCTTTATTTTGATGTATGACTGTGTGGTGATCACATTTCATTGTGCCATCTGGCACATGTGACAAATAAATGTATCTTGTATCTTGTGTGTGCCCTATAGAGGAACTGTGCAGCTGATTGTGACCCTATGCACCTTGTAGGGGGTAGTGCTTGTGCATTAAGGGGGTGCAGTGGTGGTCGCCCGGTGCTTAATTACTGTCGATTTTGTTTATGCTGCGCACCGCAACCATTGTTCACCCGGGTTGGACGATATTAACGTTTAGCGTCAGTGTTCGTACCTCTCAGGCTGCTTTATCCTGGATAGCGTTGAGCTTGGTTCGTTTAGTTTAAAGATACATGTGGAAACAGACCCTTTGGCCCACCGAGTCCACGACGACCAGCGATCTCCCGCACACTAGTTCTATCGTACACACGAGGGACAATTTCCAGAAGCCAATTAACCCACAAATCTGCATCTTTGGAATGTGGGGGGAAATCTCCAAATCTAATGGCTGATATTGTTTTGAATCCATAACCCTTGTTTTGGTTACATCTGCCATAGGAACCATCATCACTGCAATTATCCTGTCAAGCCCCATAAGACATTTGTCTCAATGACATTACCATTCATTCTTTTAACATTTAGAGATGAATGATATTATCTGTTTCAATTGTTGTCATAGGACAACCCTCCCTTTTCAGGAATTTATCAGTGAATCTTTCCACACACTCTGTTACGGATATATCCCTCCTTGGATAATGAGTCCAGATCTCGCTGTAACATTCTTGGTCATCTGTTGCCGGCCTTGATTTGTCCTGATATTTTATTGCTTCCACTTACCTCCGCCACCCCACCCCCCACAATCAGTCCAAAGAAGCGTCCCACCCAAAACATGACCTTTCCATTTTCTCCAGAGGTACTGCCTGCTTCGCTGAGTTCCTACAGCATTTTGTGGGTAACTTTGGTGTAACCAGCATCTGCAGTTTCTTTCATTACATTTCACAACATTCTTGGTGTTGGATTAACAGTGTCTGATATTATTGCAGTGAGGTGACATTGGTTTTGGACTTATGTTCTCTTGCAATAATGCCCAACGTATGTTTGGTTTGTACTTGGTTTCTTTAGCTGGATGTTAATTTTCATGAATTTGTACACAAGCGCACCCAGTTTCCTCTGAACACCAACATTTTAATCTCTCAGGATGCTTCTTGCTACTTATCAGCCCATGCCCGAATGTTGTCCAAGTTCACACTTGATGGAGGCAAGGGCTGCTTCATTATCTGAAGAGCTGCAAATGGAATTAAGAAAGCGGAACGGAACAACACAAGAACAGGCTGTGAAGAAGGGTCTCGACCTGAAACATCACCCATTCCTTCTCTCCATAGATGCTGCCCGTCCTGCTGAGTTACTCCAGCTTTTTGTGTCTATCTTCGGTTTAAACCAGCATCTGCAGTTCCTTCCTACACTCTTTGGCCCACAATGGCCATGCCGGTCATGATGCCAAGTTGAAACTAATCTCCTCTGCATGCATGTGATCCATATCCCTCCATTCCCTGTATATCCATGTGCATCTCCATCAATAGCGCTATCTTATCTGCTTCCACCACCATACCTGACAGTTTGTTCCAAGCATCCACCACTCTCTACAAAAAAAACTTGCCCAGCATTGTGCAATCGTCAGTATATATCCCCACATCTTACTATTGATGGAAGGAAGGTCATTGATGAAGCAGAAGGTAGACAAAAAATCCTGGAGAAACTCAGCGGGTGAGACAGCATCAATGCAGAGATGCAATAGGCGACGTTTCGGGTCGAGACCCTTCTTCAGACTGATGTCGGGGGGGGGGGGGGGTGGGAAAAATATTGGGCTTGGGAATGGATTCTTGGGCTGGCGGCTCAGTCACTCAAGCCTGTTGTGCTGGCAGCTCACTCATGGCTGGTGGGCTGGCAGTTGACTCATGGCTATTCCTTGAAATTCTATTTCAAGCAGGGTGCCAAATTCAAGTGCAGTTTCTTACCACTTCAAGCAGGGTGCAAGGCCACCAAATTCAAGTGCCGTTTCATACCATTTCAAGCAGGGTGCAAGGCCACTAAAGACAGCAAGTCATGACCTCTCCCTCCTGCATCTTGCAGAGACTGAGCCACGCCCACACTTATGTGTTTTATAGTCCCTCCCCCCTCCCACCAGAGGGGGCGTGGCCTTCATGGCGTGATTGACAGGAAAGAGAATCTCAACATTTATTAAACACTAATAACTCTTTTATTTTTCATCAATGGGAAAAATCCTCGGCACCTAATGAGCGGAGGGGGACTCTGAGTAAGATGGCCAAAAATCACAGCCATACGTGGTAGAGTTTTTTCTAAAATCAATATAAAGCGCAACTTTAATTAGGCAAGGCAACTTTAATTAGGCAAGGCAACTTTAATTAGGCAAGGCAACTTTAATTAGGCAACACAGCTTTAGCATTTCCAAACCAAAGGCAACACAGCTTTAGCATTTCCAAACCAAAGGCAACACAGCTTTAGCATTTCCAAACCAAAGGCTACACAGGTTTAGCATTTCCAAACTATATTTTCAAACCACATTAAGGGCACTGACAGGTCAGTAAAACCACTCACAATTTAGTAGACATGTGTTCAGTGTTATTCACAGCTCAGACTGAGAGACGTGACCCACTCGCTCCCCTCATCTTGCAGAGACTGACTGAGGCACTCAACACTTTTATAGTCCCTCCGGAAGGGGTGTGGCCTACAGGAGAGAGAATCTGAACATTTTTTAAACACTAATAACTCTTTTATTTTTTGTCGATGAGAAAAATCCTCTTGTCCTGCGCAGCGGAGGCGGATTCTGAGTAAGATGGCCAGAAATCACAGCCGTAAGTGGCAATGTTTTTTTCTAAAATCAATATACAGAACAACAGGAGGTGGTCAAGATCAGACTTTTAGTAATATAGATTGCTGTGGAACTCGCCCTTCATTTTCTCTTAGGTTGCGGCACAGTTGGGATGACATAGTGGTGCATCCAGTAGCTGCCGTGCAGCTACAGTGACCCAGGATTGACCTTGATTTCTGGTATGCCCTCAGTATGCATGCTTAGTTTAGTTTAAAGATACAGTGCGAAACCGGCCATTGGGCCCAATGAGTCTGCACCAATCAGTGATCCCCGCACATTAACACTATCCTACGTAAACCATGGACAACTTACATTTATTCGAAACCAATTAACCTACAAACCTGTGCACCTTTGGAGTGTAGGAGGAAACCGAAGATCTCAGAGAAAATCCACGCAGTCACGGGGAGAACGTGCAAACTCTGTACAGACAGCATCCGTAGTCGTGATCGAACCCGGGTCTCCAGCGCTGCAAGGCAGCAACTCTACCGCTGCGCCACCATGCCGTCCTTCCTCTTCCTCTGACCCCATGGGTTTCCAGGTGCTCAAGTTGCCTCCCACACCTCCCACATTCAAATAACTTGCTGGTAGGGTATCTGGCCCCTGTAAACTGCCCCTACAGTGTCGGTGAGTGATAGAATCTGGGCAAAGTTGATGAGAATGATGGGAGAATAAAATAGACAAATGTAAAATTAAAGAGAAAATTGGTGCTTGATAGTAAATTTGGTTTCTCTGCTGTATCTCTCTATGACTCTAACCCCGTAATCCCATCGCTGAAAGGAACAAAGAAACACATTGATATGTCTAATCTTCTCCAACCAGATCCCACAACTTCTTGAAGCCGAGGATGATGGGCTTTCAGGCAAAAGCAAATTACAGTGTGGAAGCAATCTCAATAGTGATTATATGACCCAGTCATTACATTGGGCTGGTTTAGTTTAGTTTGGATAAACAGTGTGGAAACAGGCACTGTCCTACCGAGTCTGCGCCTACCAGTGATCCTCATACACTAACACTATCCTCCACACTAGGGACAATTTACAATTTTTACCACAGCCAATTAACCTACAAACCTGCAGGAAGGAACTGCAGATGCTGATTTACACCAAAGATAGTCTGGAGATTGTGCTGGTGTATCTCAGCGGGTCATGCAGCATCTTTGGAGAAAAGGAATAAGTAACATTTTTCTGAAGTAGGGTCTCGACCTCAAACGTCACCTACTCCTCTTCTACAGAGATGCTGCCTGACCCGCTGAGTTACTCAAGCCTTTTGTGCCAACCTACAAACCTGTATGCCTTTGGAGGAAAGTGGAGCACCTGGGCTGGTAAATAGGTGTAGTCACTTTTGCTGCCTTAAAAGTGAACTCCTAAACTCACTGAACCAGTTCAGTTCATCTTGGGATGGTGCCAGGTGAATTTGATCTCCTGTTATACAAGCAGAGGCTTAAAATAGAACCTAATTCAAAATTCACTTCAACTTCCTGGGTGACTCAACCTTGATTATTTACAGATTTTCTAAAATTAGGAGGGATTGTGATAGAATAAATAATTAGCAACTCTTTCAATATTCTGTAGGGTTACTAACGAGAGCACATGGATTGATTTATCCAAGGAAAGGGTGAACATTTTGATACTGCTGTTTGCAAAAGAAGCAGGCAGGACAGAACAAAATGTTTCTTTACACTAACAGATATCCTGGTGAAAGCTGTCCAGAACAGTGGCGCAGTAGTAGAATTGCTATCTTGCAGCGCCTGAGACCCGGGTTCGATCCTTACTATAGGTGCTGTCTGTACGGAGTTTGTATGCTCTCCCTGTGATTGCAGGTTTTCTCTGGGTGCTCTGGTTTCCTCCCACATTCCAAAACGTGCAGGTTAATTGGCTTCTGTAAATTGCCCCTAAAGTACAAGGATAGAACTAGTGTACTGGTGATCACTGGTCGGCATGGACTCGGTGGGCTGAAGGGCGTGTTTCCACACTGCAACTCTAAATTAAACAATTTCAGCAATAAATTCCCCACCGAATCCTTACCAACTGTGATTACCCATTCTCACTAATTCTATGTTATTCATGGATATTTAAGGATAAACATTTAAGTCGGAAAAATGGTTGGAGGTTCACAGCACACTGTTGAACTAATTATATACTGATTTCAAAGATTCAGCATGACCCATTGAGGCTTAATGCCACTTTCTATATAAAGTGGAAAAACTTGTGTTAATTTTGTACTTTTAAACTTTTATTCATGTTTAGTTTAGTGTAGAGATACAGAGAAAAAGGTCCTTCAGCCCACCGAGTCCACATCGACCAGCGATCACTGCACATTAACACTAGCTTACACTACAGCCAAATTGTACATTTATACCAAGCCAATTAACCTACAAACCTACATTACGTCTTTGGAGTGTGGGAGGAAACGGAAGTCCTCGGATAAAACCCACATGGTCACGTGGAGAACATACGAACTCCGTACGGATAGCGCTCGTAGCCAGGATGAAATCTGGGTCTCTGGCGCAGTAAGCGCTGTTAGGCAGCAACTCTACCGCTGCACCACCAATGGCGCCCCTGTATATTTGGACAAATATTATATGCATTGTTGTATTTGGACAAATTGAAATTGTACTGCTTTTTGCCCTCCACATCTATGTTCTCTCAGTTTTTCCTTGGCTCCAGAATGTACTTCCCAATTCCTTGATTATAATTTTTCGAGGAGGGCAATGAATCCCACTTATACTTTTGCATTGTCCGGAGACAAAAGAGACGACAGATGAAGGAATCTGAAACAAAAAAGAAACTGCTGGAAGTACTCTGGGGTCAAATGGTATCTGTGGAGACAACAGTTGTGGATGGCCCACATTTCTGGCAAAGACCCTGCATCAGGCCTAGTCGATGCACCCAAACCACCCCCTCCCCTAGTACGTTCCCCTGCAACTGCAGCAGATTTAACACTTGTCTCTATACCTCCTCCCTCGCATCCATCCAGGGACCCCAGCAGTCCTTCCAGGTGAGACAAAGATTCACGTGCATCTGATGTGGCCTCCTGTGCATCGATGACACCAAACGTAGGCTTGGGAACCACTTCGCCGAACACTTGCGCTCTGTCTGCCAAGGACTGGTGGATCTCCCGGTTGCTAACCACTGAAGTTCCTCTTCCCATTCCCATACGGGCCTTTCTGTCCTGGGCCGCATCCTTTGCCAGAGTGAGGCCACACGCAGGTACACAAAAATGCTGGAGAAACTCAGCGGGTGTAGCAGCATCTATGGAGGCCACACGCAAACTGGAGGGGGTCACATCTCATATTCTATTTGGATAGCTTACTGCCCAGCGGTATGAATATTGAATTCTTCAATTTCAGGTAACTACATAACCCTCCCTCTACCTTCTTCTCCCACATCTCTCCCCCCTCCTCCTCCCGCGTCCTAAGAACCACCTGGACTCTCATCTATTTTCTCCCCTCCCGCTCCCTTCCGCCTACATTCTTTCTTCTAGCTTCACAATTTGCAACTCTTCCATCCTTTTGTCTCACATTTCTGTCCTTTCATCAACCTATCAAATAACCCTCCCCGTCACTATCAACCTATCTTCTGCAAGGCTTTGTCCTGATCCTCTTTTCCAGTTTTTTCTCCAATCAGTTTGAAGGGTCCTGACCCAAAACGTCACCAATGAATAGATTATCTGTTTTGGTGGTGGTCATTGATTATTAAATATCATCCGATATACTAGGATAAACCTTCTAAACAGTGCCAGGTGATCTTTTACATCCAGCATTTGTCCTCATTTATTATCTCACTCAAGCAATGATTTCTGACATTGCAACAATGTTAGTGTCGGCATGACTTTTGTACTTAATTCCCACTGTGAGCCCATGATGGAAGCCTGGTGTGTTAATCCTGAACCCTGGCCGATCTCTACACTTCCAACTTGACTCCTTCCTTCAGGCCCAATCCTGCTTCAAGCTTCAGTGGGTTAATTTGTTGAAACAAGGCTTCTTTCTACTAAGCTTCCCGAACATAGTGTTTTCCTCTGAATTGAAAGAAGTCTGTGTGAAATAGATGTTGAATGAGTATTTTTCTTAGGGACAAACACAAGGGACATTCAGTCTCGCCCGTCAGATGACAAGCAATGATGCCACCAGCGGCTGACACTACCTGTAACGCTTTAAAGACTTGTTAACATCAGCTGGACAAGCGCAAGGCTTTTTAATCCGGCTGCTCGCTTGGGAAGGCAACCAATTATTATCCACTCCTTCTTGCCCTGAGAAATTTGGTGTTGGTCTTTCTTGAACCATTGATAGAAACATAGAAACATAGAAAATAGGTGCAGGAGTAGGCCATTCGGCCCTTCGAGCCTGCACCGCCATTCAATGTGATACAATTGTGTAGTTGTAGCTTTTTCCCAACAGCAGGAGTGAAATGAGTGTGTGGCCAGGGTGGTGTGTGCTTCTGATGATGCTAGCTGCCTTTTTGAGGCAGCAACTTCTGGAAATCTCTTTGATGTTGGGGAGGTCAGATCCTGTGATGAACTGGGATGTGTTCACCTCTTTTTGCAGTCTTCTTTGCTCCTGGACTTTAATTTGGCAGTGTTGGCGTTGCATTGCATAAAACCCCATAGTCTGGCTCAGTGTTTGGTGTTTAATCTGAGGAAGGGCATTAGTGTGTGATGGTTTCCCTCCTTCCATATCACTGCAATTCACTGAGTTTCCCTTCCAGGTGAGCAATGAAACAAGAGACGGTCACAGAATGATTTAACTAGTCCAATTAAAATGCTGAAGGATGTCTCACTTGGTGTGATACCGTAAACTAGATAGGTTCTAGGGTGTGTGGCAGACAGCTGTTCGCTCAACAGGAAATGAAATGGGGTGGTTGCAAATGGACTAAATCTCAATGTCACAGGGTAGTCAAATAGGCTTTTGACATTGGTCTTCATCAGTCAGAGTATTGAGTATAGACGTTGGAGGTAATGTTGCGGTTACATAAGATGTTGGTGAAGCCATGTTTAGAGTATTGCATTCATTTTTGGTCACCATGTTATAGGAAAGATGTTGTCAAGCTGGAAGATATACGAGGATGTTGCCAGTACTGGAGGGCCTGAGCTATGGAAAGAGGTTGAGCAGACTTGGACTTTATTCCTGGAGTGTAGGGGGATGTGGGGTGATCATATTGAGGTGTACAAAATCACAAGGGGAACAGATTGGATAAATGCACAGTCTTTTGCCCAGAGTTGGGGAATCGAGAGCCAAAGGACATGGCTTTAAGGTGAGGGGGGCCCACGCTTCCAATTTGGTCGCGCTCACCGCATGGAGTCGGATGCTGGTAGGACAGGCCCTTAAGGGTATCAAAGTTACGGGGAGAAGGCAGGAGAAAGAGGTTGGGAGGGAAAAATAGATTAGCCTCTAGATTAGATTCACTCAGTGGAGTGAATTACCTAATTCTGCTCCTATGACTTATGAACACTTGTGAGCATCCTTTTAGTCAGCAGGGACCCAGGCTCTGAAATTACCCAAGTGAACCTCTTTGTACAATATTTCTTAAAACCTTCCCTTTGACTAATCATAATCTTTGCTCAAGTGGAGCTTCAAATTTTGTTCAGTAACAATCCCGTGAAAGTGACTCAAAAGGATAATCGAGCATTAAGTCGCTATACCCAGTGTATGTTGTTTTATGATCTATGCTTCAGGTCTTAGCCAGCTCAGTCGATAATGATGCTACAAAGAATCCTGGACATTTACTATCCTGACCAGTCTCTCTTCTCTCACTAACCTTGGTGCTTCTTTCCAAGATGGAGCAGTATTGAGAGCTCAGCTGAAGGAGGTTAGCAGAAGGTGATTGGTGGTGTTTACCTGAAGTGATGAAACCACGGGATTAGATGATGATATTAAGGGCTCCCTTGGACACTATCTTGGCGTCACATCCCTGTGCTACCACCTCTGGTGCATCTGTACTTCCAGTGGGAGAGGACATCCACGGGGATCTTGGCTGAAAGATATAAATCTATCCACATGACTTTGTTAAGTTGTGGATTCAAGTTGTGATGGTTCAGTGGTCTCAGTGGCATATAGAGGCATGAGTGATAAGCACTGTGTAGGTGTATCTGAATTGACTGTGTCCTCACCTTTGACTAATCTGGTACCTAGACTGACATTGGATTCATTGTGTTTTATTTCTGATTTTAGTACCTCCATCTTGTAGTCAGGTATTGAAGGTTAGTCGTTTTCCTTTCCTAAAGATTATTATTGAACCCGTTCATTTTTTTACAACAACCAGGTGTTTTCATGGTCACCATTAGTGACGCTAGCTTTTTTATTACAGGATTGTTTAAATTTTTTGGTGAGATCTGAACTCCCTCCCTGGATTATTAGTTCAAGGCAAGACACAAAGTAGCTCCGTGGGTCAGGCAGCATCTCTGAAGAAAATTGATTGTTGACGATTTGGGTCGGAGTGATTGCAGCAGGGAGCAGAGAAATAAAACTGGGAGAAAAGAAGGGTTCCCGCCCCGAAAACGTCATCTCTTCATTTTCTCCAGAGAGCGTCACAAATTGCTGGAGTACCTCAGCACGTTACTCAGCGTCTCTGGAGAAAAGGAATAGGTGACATTTTGGGTTGAGCCCCTTCTTCAGACTAATGAAGTATCAAGAAGAGTCTCGACCCAAAACAAACCTTTTTCCTTTTCTCCAGTGATGCTGCTTGACCTGCTGAGTGACTCCAGCATTTTGGGTCTATCTTTGGCATTAACCAGGATCTATAGTTCTTTGTTATTAGTTCAAGGCTATTAATTTTCACTCCAGAAACAAAACTAGTGTACTATAATGCGGAAAACATTGTTATTGTTCAAAGTTGTTAAATTATATAATGTTTAATCTTGGAAATATGTTGTTGTGCTTTGGAATATTACTTTCTCAGTGATGTACCTTTACAATTCAATTGATATTTTTGCTAATGTCAAGTAAGGATACCAAGCTCGGTTTGGCATCAAAATTGATGACTTTAGTTTGATGATCAAATTTCAGTCAATAACTCATTTATCATATTTAAACCTGCATTGTGCAATTAATATGGTACTCACTCCCCAGTATCTATCATGTTGTACCTTTAAGGACTGTGAAAGGGATGAGAATGAGTTGACGTTTTAAAAGTGAAACTAATATTATCTTGGAGATGGATTTTTACTGTTAATGACTGTGCTTAATGTATGGTCATTTCCTGGTCTATTCTGTGTGGCTTGACGTTAACTAATTACCTCCTGCATACGGATGATGTCTTTCGTGCTATGTGGTCTTCATGGATATGCCCATTATGGTCTCTCTAATCAATATTTAATATACTAGAAGGGCAGAAATTATGCTGTATATCATATTCAATCTTTGTTTTGTCATTGCTTCCCTCCCCCTCCCACTTCATTACTTCACTCAGATGCTCCATTTCATTGATTATACGACCACAGACATGTTAATAATCAATTAGAAGCAGCCGTGGAATTATCGAGCTATAATGTTGGCTCCAACTGACAAGTCCACTGTTTATGCCGCTCTGATGGCCCTCGTGTGCAGTAGAAATATTGATTAGGATTGGATATGATCTTGGAGTTTTTGTCACAGGATTTTACTTCTTCTGACCCCACATCTAATCTTCACAAATGCTTGCTTTGTGAAGCTCCCCCTATCCAATCTAATCATGAAATGGACATTTTAGCTCAGTTTCATTTTGAGATACCACATGGAAACAGGCCCTTCGCCCTCCGATTCCACACCGAACACACTCATTGTATGTTATCCCACTTTCACATCCTACACACCAGGGGCAATTTCCAGGGGCGAATTAACCTACACACCCGTACGTCTTGGGGATGTGGGAGGAAACTGGAGCATCTGAGGGAACCCTATGTGGTCTCGGGGAGAACGTGCAAACTCCACACGGATTGGTCAGGATCGAACCCAGGTCTCTGGTACCGTGAGGCAGCGGCTCTGCCAGCTGCGTCAGTGTGCCACACAGGTCAGCTTCTAGCCTGAAACGTCTCCTATCCATGTTCTCCAGAGATGCTGCCTGATCTGCTGTTACTCCAGCACGTTGTGTCCTTCAGAAATTCCTGACCCAAGTGAACAATTCAGTCACAGAATGAAAATGGGGTAATATTTAGTTCCATCTTTTCGAAACACTGTTCATGGAGAAGGCAAGCTTTGTAATTCATTCCTTCTGTGAACTGTAAACTGGTTAGTCAACACACAAAGCAGCACAAAGTACTTGTGGTGTTTGAGTGTTTACATAACCAACAATTCACAACTGTAAAGGGAGTTGTTATGAAGGCCAACATGCCATTCGCTTTCTTCACTGCCTGCTGTACCTGCATGCTTACTTTCATTGACTGATGAACAAGGACCCACAGATCCCATTTTACTTCCCCTTTTCCCAACTTGACACCATTTAGATAATAATCTGCCTTCCTGTTTTTGCTACCAAAGTGGATAACCTCACATTTATCCACATAAAACTGCATCTGCCCACTCCCCAACCTGTCCAAGTCACTCTGCATTCTTTTAGCATGCTCCTCACAGTTCACACTGCCACCCAGCTTTGTGTCAATTGCAAATTTGCTAATGTTACATTGAATCCCATCTAAATCATTGATGTACATTGTAAATAGCTGCGGCCCCAGCACCGAGCCTTGCAGTACCCCACTAGTCACTGCCTGCCATTCTGAAAGGGACCCATTAATCCTTACTCTTAGTTTCCTGTCTGCTAACCAATTTTCTATCCATGTCAGCACAACCCCCAATACCATGTGCCCTAATTTTGCCCACTAATCTCCTATGTGGGACACAGATAGACACAAAGTGCTGGAGTAACTCGGTGGGAGAGACAGCATCTCTGGAGAGAAGGAATGGGTGACGCTTCGGGATGAGATTCCTTTGTTCCATTCTTTCTCTGCCTGTCCCGCTGAGTTACTCCAACATTTTGTGCCTATCTTCGATTTAAACCAGCACCTGCAGTTCTTTCCTCCCATTATGGCTGCACCTCTGTGCCACCCTCAGCGCCCTCTGCACCCTTTCTAGTGCAATCACATCCTTAATATACACCAAATTTGAGAATTATAAGCCTGTTAAACATCAGTGTTGGTCTTAATGTAATCCCCGCTCCTGGGTCTGTTCTGTCACTTTCAATAACCATTTCTTTTCTTTCTGAAGGAGGAAGAAATCCCAGAGCTGGAGATTGACATTGATGAACTGCTAGAAATCTCAGATGAAGACCAACGCTCCAAACTCCAGGTAAATGCTCACTGGTCGATGACGACTTTTAACTTTAGTTTAGAGATACAGAGCATAAACAGGCCCTTTGGTCCACTGAGTCCGGACCACCGAGCGATCCCCGCACATTAACACTCTCCTACACGCTAGGGACAATTTACAATTTTGCCAAGCCAATTAAGCTACAAATCCGCACGTCTTTGGAGTGTGGGAGGAAACCGGAGCACCCGGTGAAAACCCACAGGTCATGGGGCGAAGATATAAACGCCGCATAGACAGCACCCGTAGTCAGGATCGAACCTGGTTCTCTGGCGCTGTAACAAAGCAACTCTACCACTGTGTCACCATGCCGATGAAAATGGTGGTGGGAAAATTGAGACCTTTATTGGGTGAGCAGTGTGCTGGGTCGTCAGTTGTGCAAACAATATTGGATGGTCACCTGCTTGGAACTGATGGAATTGCTCTGCTGGGTGCCAGCATAGACCTGATGGGTCGTGTAGTGTCCTTCTGTAATTCATCATCGTTGAAAACATTAGAAACATAGAAAATAGGTGCAGGAGTAGGCCATTCGACCCTTCGAGCCTGCACCGCCATTCAATGTGATCATGGCTGATCATCCAACTCAGTATCCTGTACCTGCCTTCTCTCCATAACCCCTGATCCCTTTAGCCACAAGGGCCGCATCTAACTCCCTCTTAAATATAGCCAATGAACTGGCCTCAACTACCTTCTGTGGCAGAGAATTCCAGAGACTCACCACTCTGTGTGAAAAATGTTTTCCTCATCTTGGTCCTAAAGGAATTCCCCCTTATCCTTAAACTGTGATCCCTTGTTCTGGACCTCCCCAACATCAGGACCAATCTTCCTGCATCTAGCCTGTCCAACCCCTTAAGAATTTTGTAAGGTTCTATAAGATCCCCCCTCGATCTTCTAAATTCTAGCGAGTACAAGCCGATCTAGCGAGTATTAGCGATGCAGTGGTGCTGGTTTCCGACGGGAACAGTGACGGACCCACCACATATCTCTGTCCTCCAGTTCCTGCGGCTTCTGTCGCAGGAAGTATAGGATTTTGGTCTGTGTGCTTTATCATCATTCCTTACAATGCTATGTACGACAGTGATCGCAACATCTACTGAAGTGTGGATGGCCGTTGGCTTGCTGGGAGCTCATCTGCCCTTTGACAGGTCTTGTTTTTGGTCCTGCTGGGGGTCCACAGATCCCTCCTCTCCTGGAAAACCTGGTTTAGTCGCCGACTAATACGGAATTACATGGTACCCGTGGCGGGAGGGAAACTGATCTGATGTGCTCGAAACCAGGTCTATGTGTAATTGTGCAAAATAATGACACCATATTTTATCACATTTATTTTGCCTCATTATTCAATTCTCACGCTGTCCTGCACATGAGGTACTGGCCTTTCAATTGATACTTTGATGATGACTGGCAGGTTGGTACGTTCAATTTGATATCCGTGAAGGAGAAATGGACCATAGGGAATATCAGAACCATGACACAAAACTAGGCCAGGTATTTTAACGTCGCTTTGCTGGTGTCTCTGGCCTGAATTCAGTCTTCCCTTTTTATTACAGGAGATGCTACACGAATGCTGTAAACCCACAGATGTAAGTGAGACCTTCCGCTCGGTAATCTGCCTCTCAAACACTGCGATCTCCATTTGCAGGGACAGAGTGTGGGTGGGTTAGTCTGGGACGCTCGCCATTCAGCCCCAGTCCTACTTCACTGTTTAATAAGATCACAACTGGTCTTTTAATTTGAGTCATTGGAGTCCCACAATGTGGAAACAGGCCCTTTGGCCCAACGTACCCATACTGTCCAACATGTCCCATCTACATTAGTCCCACCTGCCTGCATTTTGCCCTTATTCCTCTAAACCTGTCCTATCCATGTATATGTCTAAATGTTTCTTAAACGTTGCAAAAGCTTTCCTGAACTAATATCATATCCCAGGATTCCCTTAATGTCGATTTCTAACCTTAATATCCTCAATGACTGAATCTTTCAAAGCCGTCAAGTGACTAATTCGAAAAATGTTGGTGAAAATATTTAATCTCATTTGTCCTTAACGTCTCTTACCTGTCAAGCCCGACAAGGATTTTGATCGTTTCAATGAGATCGCCCCTCAGTCTTCTGACTTGTCACTATGAGCCAAATTACTTCTCATTTGGGTCTAGTAGGATGAGATTATATTCTATCTACAGTAATAGTTAGTAATGTACTGAGTATTGTACTGAGACGTGGCTGCAAGAGGATCGGGCCTGGGAACTTAATATTCAGGGTTATACATCCTATAGAAAGGACAGGCAGGTGGGCAGAGGAGGGGGGGTAGCTCTGCTGGTGAGGGATGGAATTCAGTCCCTTGCGAGAGAAGACATAGGGACTGATGAGGTAGAGTCACTGTGGATTGAGTTGAGGAATTGTAAAGGCAAGAAATAACACTAATTGGTGTTATTTACAGACCCCCAAATAGTAGCCCAGATTAGGGTGTAAGTTGCAGCAGGAGTTAAAACTGACATGTAACAAAGGTAATGCCACTGTGGAGATGGGGGATTTCAATATGCAGGTAGACTGGGAAAATCAGGTTGGTTCAGGACCCCAAGAAAGATAGTTTGTAGAGTGCCTCCGAGATGGATTCTTAGAGCAGCTTGTAATGGAGCCGACCAGAGAAAAGGCAATTCTGGATTTAGTGTTGTCTGATGAACCAGATATGATAAGAGAACTCGAGGTAAAGGAACCGCTTGGAGGTAGTGATCATAATATGGTTAGTTTTAATCTGCAATTTGAGAAGGAGAGCGTTAAATCGGAAGTGGCAGTGATGCAGTTGAACAAAGGGGACAATGAAGGCACGAGTGGGGAACTGGCCAGAGTAGACTGGAAAGGGATCCTAGCAGGAATGATGGTGGAACAGCATTGGCAGGAATTTCTGGGCATAATCCGGAAGTCGCAGGATCATTTCATTCCAAAAAGGAAGAAAGATTCTAAGGGGAGTAGGAGGCAACCGTGGCTGACAAGAGAAGTTAGGGATAGAATAAAACAAAAAGAAAAGATGTATAACACAGCAAAGAGTAGCCGGAAGCAAGAGGATTGGAAAACTTTCATAGGACAACAGAATGAAACAAAACGGGCAATACGGGCTGAAAAGATGAAGTACGAGGGGAAGCTGGCCAGGAATATAAAGAAGGACAGTAAAAGCTTCTTTAGATATGTTAAGGGAAAAAGAGTAGCAAAGTCAAATGTGGGCCCCTTGAAGGCAGACACGGCTGAAATTATTATGGGCAACAAGGAAATGGGAGAAGAGTTGAATAGGTACTTCGGATCTGTCTTCACTAAGGAGGACACAAACAATCTCCCAGATGTACTGGAGGAGAGAGGATCTAAGGGGGTAGAGGAACTGAAAGAAATTTTCATTAGGCGAGAAATAGTATTGGGTAGGCTAATGGGACTGAAGGATGATAAATCCCCTGGGCCTGATGGTCTGCATCCCAGGGTCCTCAGGGAGGTGGCTCTAGAAATAGTGGACGCATTGATGATAATTTTCCAATGTTCAATACATTCAGGGTCAGTTGCTGTGGATTGGAGGATAGCTAATGTTATCCCACTTTTCATGAAAGGAGCGAGAGAGAAAACGGGGAATTACAGACCAGTTAGCCTAACTTCGGTGGTGGGAAAGATGCTGGAGTGAATTGTTAAAGAGGTAATAATGGGGCATTTGGATAGCAGTACAAGGATTAGTCCAAGTCAACATGGATTTATGAAAGGGAAATCATGCTTGACTAATCTTCTGGAATTTTTTGAGGATGTGACAAGTAAAATGGATGAAGGGGTGCCAGTGGATGTAGTGTATCTAGACTTTCAGAGAGCCTTTGATAAGGTCTCGCACGGGAGACTGGTGACTAAAATTAGAGCACATGGTATTGGGGGTAGGGTGTTGACATGGATAGAAAATTGGTTGGCAGACCGGAAGCAAAGAGTAGGAGTGAACGGATCCTTTTCAGAATGGCAGGCAGTGGCGAGTGGAGTGCTGCAAGGCTTGGTGTTGGGGCCGCAACTGTTTACCATATATATTAATGATTTGGAAGAGGAAATTAGGAGCAACACTAGAAAGTTTGCAGATGACACAAAGCTGGGTTGCAGTGTAAACTGTGAAGAGGATGTTAGGAGGTTGCAGGGGGACCTGGACAGGTTGAGTGAGTGGGCAGATGCAGTATAATATATATAAATGTGAGGTTATCCACTTTGGCAGCAAAAACAAGGGGGCAGATTATTATCTCAATGGGGTTAGGTTAGGTAAGGGGGAGGTACAGTGAGACCTGGGTGTCCTTGTACACCGGTCACTGAAAGTTGGCGTGCAGGTACAGCAGGCAGTGAAGAAAGCTAATGGAATGTTGGCCTTCATAACAAGAGGATTTCAGTATAGGAGTAAAGAGGTTCTTCTGCAGTTGTATAGGGCTCTGGTGAGACCACATCTGGAGTATTGTGTACAGTTTTGGTCTCCTAATTTGAGGAAGGACATCCTTGTGATTGAGGCAGTGCAGTGTAGGTTCACGGGATTGATCCCTGGGATGGCCGGACTGTCATATGAGGAAAGATTGAAAAGACTAGGCTTGTATTCACTGGGGTTTAGAAGGATGAGGGGGGGGAACTTATAAAATTATAAAAGGACTGGACAAGCTAGATGCAGGAAAAATGTTCCCAATGTTGGGCGAGTCCAGAAACAGGGGCTACAGTCTTAGAATAAAGGGGAGGTCATTTAAGACTGAGGTGAGATTTTTCTTTTTCCCAGAGAGTTGTGAATTTATGGAATTCCCTGCCACAGAGTGGAGGCCAAATCACTGGATGGATTTCAGAGACAGTTGGATAGAGCTCTAGGGGCTAGTGGAGTCAACGGATATGGGGAGAAGGCAGGCACGGGTTATTGATGGCGAACGATCAGCCATGATCACAATGAATGGCGGTGCTGGCTTGAAGGCTGAATGGCCTCCTCCTGCACCTATTTTCTATGTTTCTATGTTTCTATTCACAGCCCATCCAGTGTGAATCCAAAATGGCACAAGACTGCCCCCTGGAGGTAACCTGCCACCACATTAAAAAGCAATAATTGCACAAAATTCAGTGCCTCAACAAAAATCTAATGTGCGTAGGTGTCCTATTGTAGACGTTTAAGATAAAGCAAACACAAACCCATCTGATTTCCTTGAAGCTCTCCTCGTGCAGATGATCCCATAAACATTCTACAATTCTCCTTTTTATCCTGGATAATTATGTCAAATGTTAACAGTGCATTTAAATTAATTAGGGATTATCCTTTCAGTTGTTCCTGGGTTTATATCAGAATACTCACAATGTAAGTGTGGTGGTTGTGTTAAACAAATCAACCTTTCAACAGGACCTTTTTACAAATTTCAATTTATGAAAAGAACATTAAGGCCCCTTCATCAAATCACTTTAACATGCTAACCTAACTGCAGATGCTGGTTTAATTTAAAATAAATACTGCTGGTGTATCTCAGCAGGTTGAGTTGCACCTCTAAAGAACATGGATAGGCAATGTTTTGGGTCAGGATGCCTGCACTTACTCGTTTCTATATTTTTTGCTCCACTGAAATATCTCAGCAAGGTATACCTACCCTGAAGAATTTCTCCTCTTTCTGACGGGAGTTCAGTGAGATCCCCTCTCACTGTGATTCCTGCTGTTCTCCTGTTCTTCAACCATGTTCTGATTTGGAGTCTGAAGAAGGGCAGCACAGTGGCACAGCGGTTAGGGTCGCCAACTGTCACGTATTATCCAGGACATCCCATATATTGGGTTAAATTGGACTGCCCTTGTCCTGTATTTGACTGCTACTACTCGGGTCGAGGGGACTGTCGGACCGGAGCGCCGCATCCGTCACCGCCTCACCCGTCCCGACGCAATGCGGCCCATGGAGTGCAGCAGCAGCGCCTCGCCGGTGGTCCCGTCAACTGTCCGACCTTCGAATTTTTTTTACCGCCGACACCAGCACCCCTCCTTCTGATGGCCAATTATTAGTTCATGAGTTGGATGGGGTGCCGGACTTCGCTAATGCCATCGCACGCAAAGTCCGGTGCCCGGACCAAAATTCCTCAGCTGGCCCGCCGACTGAGCTTTGTGTGCAGTCCAGCACCCGGGCCAACTCTTCATTCACCCAGCCACGGCCGAGTCGGTCAACAAATTGCCTTCCGGAATTGGCCCCTTATTTTGACCTCTTGCCCCTTATTTGGGGGCGAGAAAGTTGGCAACCCTAACAGCGGTGCAGTTGCTGCATAACAGTGCCGGAGATCCAGGTTCCATCTTGACTAAAGTGCTGTCTGTACAGAGTTTGTACGTCCTCCCTGTGACCATGTGGGTTTCCTCCGGTTATAGACACAAAATGCTGGAGTAACTCAGCGGGTCAGGCAGCATCTCTACAGAAAAGGAATGGGTGACTTTTTTGGGTTGAGACCCTTCTTCAGACTGAGTCAGGAGCTCTGCTGTATCCATGTGCTCTTGAGATATTGGCTGACCTGCTAGGTTACTCCAGCACTTTGTGTCTTTATTTTCTCTTTAAAATGCTTGTGAACATTGTTAAAATCTCCACCCCCCTTGTATTCCCAGCTTCCACGGGCTCCTGCGCGCCCCAACCACCCCATGCTTCAGGAAACCAAACGTTGATTCCTCTTCCATTTCTTTCTCCATTCTATGATTTAGGATTTTATCAATGAGCTGCTGATTAGAATAAAGGGCCTTCGGAAAATGTCCATCTCGCAGAAGAAGTGACAACAAGGTCAAGCACGAACTAAACAGAATTGTAGTAGCGGACCGAGTGTGTGGTCAGACAAGCCCTGCTCCAATCTGTCATGCAAATGACACCCTTTTTTGGTCAAATGAAAATAAAGAGGACCAATTGAAAGACCAAAATCTCTGAAGCATCTTGTGCTGGGGGATTGAAGTCCACATATTTGTAAAAAAAACTGAAAACCTGCAAAATATGTTTGTGGTTATTTATGACTTTTTTTGTTAAAGTGTTAATAAATGATGATGTTTAAGTGTAACTATTGTTGGCTACCGTTCAAGAAATGTGTACTTTGAACCATTTGGTATTCAATGCCTTTCAAAAGCTGCACACACAACCTCAGCTGCTCCAGGGACTCCAGCGACGGCACAGCGGTAGAGTTGCTGCCTTAAAGAACCAGAGACCCGCGTTCGATCCTGACTACGGGTGCTGAACAGCAAACAATTTCTGTTAGGGTTATGTAGGATCTCACTCACAGTACAAGTGGAACCATGTGCAGATTTGTTTGCCACATTGGGAAAACAACAAACACTTGGAAAGTGACAAGGAAGGTTTACAAGAATGGTACAAGGCCTAGAGGTTCCAATGATCAGAAAACAGCGGAGCCACAGTGGAAGGATACTCGAACAGAGTAGGAACCAAGACATGGTACAATTGGACTGAGTGCCTCTGCTGTAAATGGGTGGCAGAATCTGGTGAGATAAGTGATTGGAGCAGAATTAGGCCATTCAGCCCATTGAGTCTACTCCGCCATTCAATCATGTCCAATCTATCTCTCCCTCCTAACTCCATTCCCCTGCCTTTGCCCCATAACCCCTGAGATGAGAGGATTGTGGCGAGAAGCGAAGATAAGGAAAATTAGTGTGGCAATTGCATTGTTCTAAGAGCAGGCAATGACTTGATGATCCGAACACCTTCTTTTATGTTGTAAGAAAATATGATGCTATCTTTTCAATATTGAGTCCAACAGCCTGTTGCCAACATGCTGTTTTGATTGAAATAGACAGCATGGAAACAGGTCCTTCGCACACCGGGTCCACACTGAACATCGATCATTTCGTGATTGGAACGGTGTCAAGGGTTATGGGGAGAAGGCAGGAAAATGGGATTAGGAGGCAGAGATCAGCCATGATTGAATGGCCGAGTAGAAGCGATAGGCCGAATGACCTTATACTCCTCCTATACCTTGGGAACACACATTTACACTAGTTATATGTTTTGAAGCAGATACTATGGCAGTGTTTAAAAGACATTTGGACAGGTAAGAAAGACAAGAAGGTATTGTGGGATATGGGCCAAACGTAGGCAGGTAGAATGAGTGTCAATGGGACATTTTGGTCGGCATAGGCAAATTAGGTTGAAAAGCCCATGCTCTATGACTATCCCACTTTAGCATCCACTCCCTACACACTCAGGGTAACTTACAGAAACCAATTGACCTATACACCCATGCATTTTTGGCATGTGGGGGAAAAAAACAGAGCACCCGGAGGAATATCACGTAGTCACAGGGAGAACATGCAAACTCCACACAAACAGCTCCCGATTTTAGGAGCAAACCTGGGTCTTTGGTGTTGTGAGGCAGCAGCTCCACCAGTTGCAGTTTTGGCAAAACAGGGGCTTCATAAGTTAAATTGTAATGTAGCAATTCTAAACAAGACAGGCAATATGTCCAATTTTGCTATCTGTCAACAGAAAATATCTGATTTTAACCCAGGACAGAGCAAAGTATGGTAGTACTGCAGAAAATAACTCACTCCATTTTAGCAATGGGATCCTGCACAGGCCAGCAAGCCACAAGAATTTCCCTAGTTAATACTGTCAGGTGAAATACTGTGGACTTTAAAAAATAGGCCTGTGTTGTGTGGGTGAAGGGAAGCTTTCTACTTCCAAATATAGATGGTCTGCTCACTTAAATGGAAGACTGGTAGGTAGATTTAAATCTAGTGATAGGACCAAAAGGCTTGGGTAGAGTGGATGTGGAGAGGATGTTTCCACTAATGGGAGAGCCTCGGACTAGAGGTCATAGCATCAGAATTAAAGGCCGTTCGTTTAGGAAGGAGATGAGGAGGGATTTCTTGAGTCAGAGGGAGGTGAATCTGTGGAATTCTTTGCCGCAGAAAGCTGTGGAGGCAAAGTCAGTGGATATTTTTAAGGCAGACATAGATACTTGATTAGTACAGGTGTCAGAGGTTATGGGGAGGAGGGAGAATGGGGTTAGAAGGGAGAGATTGATCAGCCATAATTGAATGGCGGAGTAGATGATGGGCCGAATGGCCTAATTTGCTCTTATCACACGAAAGAATGATCTTATGAAGTGTGTAGCTTGCTTGTGTGGAGTGTAATGGTAATTTATGATAAATTGTAGATTATTGCTTTGTTTGGGCAATGGAGAGACCTTATAGTGTGCATCCATGGATTCTTTAAATCAACTAGATGGTTAAGAAGGTATAAGGGAAAATGTCCTTTATTAGGTGAGATACAGAATATAAGACAAAGGTGGTTATTCTAGAACTGTACAAACACTTGTCAAGTCATAGCTCAAAGAATTTCGGTCACCACATTATACGAAAGAATGATGGTGGAGAGAAGCCGGAGTGCGGAAAAACTGAGGGCGGGGAGAAGATTTACAAAGGTGTTACCAGGAATGGGAAATGTTAGCAACGGGAAAATAGTGGATAAGTCGGGGATTTAAACGGAGTAAATCTGAAGGACCTATTTTTCTTACCCGAGGGAGAAAGACGTAAAGTAATTAGAGGAGAGATGAGACAATATGTGACTGAAACTCACTGCCTCTAAGGACAGCAGACGCCAGAAGCCGTCAATACATTTCAACAGTGCATAGATTTTTTCCGGATGTGGATCGGATGCTGGAAGATGAGATCGGATTAAGTGGCCTGAATACCAGAACAGACACTCAGTTAAATGATCTTCTTCTTCTGTCGTATGTCTTTTAGACCTGCAGCTCCGTTGAGGCGAGCCAGGCCAACGTGTCATCGTCCAGGTCAATCAGACCTCGTTCACTATTCGGTGGCCGGTGTTTGGGGCAACTGGTGACGATGTGCCCCACTGTCTGTGTTGGGTCCCCACACTCGCAGGAGGCGCTAATTCTATCAGAGAAATAACGCAGCAAGTCGAACAAGGCTGAGGTTTTCAATGAATCATTATGCCGAGACCATGGGCTGACGGGCTTGAGATAATCCAGTGTAATTCTGGAGACAAACAATACGTGGGGAGGTAGGGAAGGGACCGAAGATGATCAGGAAATATGATGGCTTATTAATCCTGGCGGGCAGTTTTCTGTTCCTGGCAAAGCAGATCATCACACATTGGACAAAGTCAGTTCAGCTTTGAGTGGAGACGGAAACAGCTGCAATGCTGTGAATTTCTGCACAACACAGTTTTCAACATCAAAGGAGTTACCTTAGTAAGAATGTTAACATCTTTTGACCATTAAAGAGGCCTGCTGTAATGACAACGTTTTATTTGACACAATGTTCATTCATTTATTGGGCAGTGGTTTGGTACAGTCTTCTCAATGTGAGTACGCCTGCCCTTTAAACTACCTCACATATAGCACAGCTCTAACTATAAGGTGCAACAACAATGCCTCCACACCAGCGGAGCTTAAAATATAGCTGGGAATATTCAGCAGGTCAGGCAGCAACTGCGGTGAGAGACACTTCCTGACCTGACAGACAATTGCAGCGCTTTTTTTTTAAATTTCAGATTTCCAGCATCTGCATTTTTTGTTTTCGATTTCTACACAGCTGGGGGGTAGGGGGGAGAGAGATGGGGGGGCGGGGGGGGGCTTGGAGAAAGGAGAGGCAGTGAACCTTTGAATGTGATCCTAATGCTCCCCGTCACCCTTCTGTTCACCCAACACAAAAATTTGGACTCGACACCGTAACTCTCAGCAAGAAAAAGCAACAAGGCAAGCGAAGGCAGATGGTGAGATGCAACCCATCTACCAACGTGGCAGATTCAGCCCCTGCTCTCCCTGTGGGAGTATCTGAGCAACCAGGCATGACTGAAACCAGTAGGTAGCCTTGTGTAAACTGCACACACTGACACACCGCCTAGTGTTCAGCGGGGAGGTATTCCCAAAGACCGAGCACACTCACGGTTATTGGCTTCAACAATATGAGGGGAACACTACACTCCGCACTGCAACAACCTTGCTTCCTCCCACTAAACTCCAGGACCTGCCTAAATAATTTTCCTTTCCTCAGCAACAACATCCTTTGTACATTCACGACAGGGTTTACAATGCAGAGGACACTACCTGCTCAATTTCGGGAGGGCTGGAACAATAATCAACCACAAAGTGAACCTGACTTTCAGTGCGAGTCCATACCTACGATCCCAGTGGCTAAACTACTGCAGTGAATACCGGAGCTCGGGAACAAAGTGTGGGAGGTCTCGCTTCTCCCCCGTGGAAACACAACAGACTTGTTCCTTCATTCCCAGCGTGCGACGTGCTCCTCTCCTGGAAGCATAAGAGATTCACCGGTTATAGTCACTGGCTGTAACATAACAGACCGTAACGCTCCTGGATTTTAATTTATTTTAAATTAATCAAAAAATGTATTGAATTATTAAAAAATAATATTTGCAATGCAATAAAAAAGAGCCCACCACCATAATACAAGACATACAAATATACTAAATAAACTACTATACAACTATGTTACAATCCTTATTGAGGATGCATTCAACACACCGCGGTGCCCAGCGGTCCCGGAAACCCCCCAGGGAGCCCGTGGACAGCGTGTAGTCCCTCTCTAACCCCACACGGGCGCGGATGGATCCTGGAAAAGAGGCAGGGAGCCAGCTCGGGAAGAGCCTTCTTCTGCCTGGCGCCGTGACTCGCGGAAAGGCTCCACACTCATAAAGCTGCTGTTTATCTTCCACCTTTAAAACTCTCCTGAATTATACAAGGATGAATTAATATGGGATGAAAAATGAACCAGGAAAGGCAACTACCAAGGAGGAAAATTATGGCCACCTACACCATGCAGGTTAATTGGCTTTGGTAAAATTGTAAATTGTTGCTAGTAGTAGGAGAATGCTAGTGTACGAGTCGCGTCGATCGCTGGTCGGCGTGGACTCGGTGGGCCAACGGCCTTGATTCCACGCCGTAGCTCTCAAGTGTAAATCCCACGTCAACAGTGCATGAACCTGTCAGGAAGCAGTACTCACGGAATTGGCAGATGTATCGGTTGCGAGTCTTGCAGCGCTGGTCATTCCAATTAAAGGCACTGGAGATTTGCAACTCAACGCAGTTTCCAAACCTGCCCAGACAAACAAGAGATTTGATGATTAACTAAAGGAATGCATTAGATTACATGCCCTGCTGCCTCACCGAACACACCAAGTTCAAAGGCAATCCTGCAACGTGCTCACGATTTAAACACTTTGGTGAACGGCCCCATTTCTGTAAACAATGCGAACCAGCACATCACTGTAAGCATTATGCTGTGGACAAATACGCTGTCTGTCTGGAGCAATATTCGATCACTGAGAATATTGTAGCATCACTGCTGCAAATACTATATTCAGGAATGCTAAAATAAAATGATAAAAAAACAGGAATATTATGGTAAATACTGTGCAAGGAAGCACGACTGTTAAGACTTTAAAGAGGCATTATTGCAATTACAGTGCAGGAATATATATTGTAAATCCTGACCATGGTTCTTACTATTAACACCACTCAGCAGCACCACTTACATTGTCAATAGTGCTCAAGAGGCGATTCCATTATTATCAAGAGCATTTAGTCATGTGCCAGTACCCAATGCTCAGAGATATTATAGTAAATATTGTTATGTAGTGGACACTGTGTAATTACTGCAAATACCATGCATAAAGAAACAGTTAGCTGCTAGTTATTGCTAAGCAGCTTTTAGCTTTTGTAGAATGGTCAATTATCATACCTACAAAGGCAGATGGTGAGCAAAGATTTCACTGTGTAGAAACAAGGAAATGCTGGTTTACCAAGGAAAGACACAAAATGGTGGGGTGGCTCAGCAGGTCAAGCAGCATCCCTGGAGAATGTGGATAGGTTTCAGATCGGGACCCTTCTTCAGCCTCGTATGACCTGTCGTGGGTGTCAAGCGTTGTTGGGAGAAGGCAGGAGAGTGGGGTTGAGAGGGAGAGATAGATTAGCCATGATTACATGGCAGAGTAGACTCAACGGGCCGAATGGCCTACTTCTGCTACTATGACTAATGAACTGCAGTAGTGTAAACACGGTGCACAGGGCTCGGTTCTAAGACTGTGTGTTCCCGGGGAACAAAGATGGACGGGTGAGGAGAGGGACGTCGGTTCACTGGTCGATCCACACGTCCAAGAAAGGCAATGGCTGGAGGCCCGCAGAAGACTGGGGCTCGCCTGGAAAGGGAACCACTCATAATACTTAGAGCACGGACTGTATTTCGAAAATGGCACCAAAACATGGCGCCTCCTGCACACGGGATCAGTAGACTATTTCTGTACACTTGCTAATCGGGGATGTGCTTGGCTATGGCAATACTCTAGTGGGCTGTCTGTAAGAGAAGAATTTCACGGTGCGTTAGCACTTCACAGCAGGGGACAATAAAAGCACAATTGACCATTGAAATACTGTGCATAGGACTCTGTAATACTGTAAATACTGTGCATTGCAGCTTGTTCTAATATTGGAAATACAGTTCACAGGGACCCATTTCTAAGCCAGTAAAAACTGTGCCCATCGGGTTCCAGTTCGATTATTGCAAATACCGTGCACAGTGACACTACTCAATTACTGTACATACTATGTATCAGGACACTCTTCCAACTCCTGGGTGCTATTCATAGTACAACCAAACTGCTGTAATTACCTCGTATGGTTGTTTTATCCAATCAATAAATATCGACTATTGGCTTCGTCCCTTTAGAGATAATATTTTGCACAGTGTCTCTGGTTCGTTAGTACAAAGTACTATAGGCACAGTAAAAACTTTGTAACAGGGTGTCTCCCATTACTGTAACTCCACTGTAAACCAGGCCTATCTTGATATTGTTTGCATGATGCATGGTTACTGCATCTGCAAATCATAGTTTCAAATCCCAATGGACACGTTGCTTTCTAAAAAAATAAAACTCTGGTTACTTACACCCTGAACGCAACAAATTCCCAACTATCCTACCATCCCAGTGGATCCAAATCCAGCTGTAACCACGGGCGGTCCATTATCTCCAGTAAAACCGCAACGTTCACTCTCACTAACGGTACAATGAGTCAGACACAATGAGTTATCACAGCAGCTCACTCAACACAACAGAGAGAGATCAACTGGAGAAGGTTCTTGACCCAAAACGTCACAATTTCTTCTCTCCATAGATGCTGCCTGTCCCACTGAGTTACTCCAGCATTTTGTGTCTATCTTTGGTTCCTTCCTACACACGTGATCACCTGTGGATTGCTGCCAAACTCACCCTTGATTATCCGGCTGCCCAAATGCAAAGCTGTAAAAGGAGGGAGTCTCTCCCGTGTCCCAACGGAACGAGTCTTTCAATGTTTTATACGTCAAGCCTGAAAGTAGCATATGATCAAATTATTGCAGCAAATCGATCACCATCTTTATCCATCTCTCTCATAGTAACCCCATTCTCGTAAATCCGCGTGTCACTAACTGCATCTCCCTTGGTGTTACACCAGCTCCCTTACACTGTCCCTAGAAACCCCCCTCCCCCATCACCCTGTGTTACTGACTGCGTCTCCATTCACTCCACCCCCCCCAGCACCCTGTGTTAATCAACCCAGCTTCTTCACGCTATGGATAACAACTATAGGATCATAGAGAACGGAAACAGGCCCTTCGGCCCAACTTGCCCCTGCCAACCCACGTGTCCTACCTGCCTGTGTTTGGCCCATATCCCTCTAAACCTATCCTATCCTAGTACCTGTCTAAATATTTCTCAAATGTTGCAATAGTACCTGCCTCAATTACCTCCACTGGTAGCTCGTTCCATACACCCGCCATCCTCTGTGTAGAAAAAGGTTACCCCTCAGCTTCCTATTAAGTCTTCCACTCCCCGCATCTTAAACTTATGACTTCTTTGATGATTTGTAATGTTGGATGGAGTGACGGGGACGGGGGGGGGGGGGGGGGGGGGGGGTTTGAGATGGTACCCGCTGCTGGATATAAATGCCTTGGTTTAACTACATCTTGCCCTTGGTGAGCCTGTGTTTATATTTTACCATATTGCCCACCACCATATTTCTGGTTTGCAAATTCTTTGGGCTACCAGCACTTCTGAGGGACAGAACCTTCTGGTGACCTAGATTCAATCCACACTCGTCTCTGGACCTCCATCCCACCAACCAATACCAGGGCCCTTGTCCCACGGCCCACCACACATCTCACTTCATCAGGACATCTGCGATCCGAGGCTGTCCCAGCCCCACACTGCCCGCTTTACCACCAACCCGAGGCCCACAAACAGGACTGTCCCAATAGATGGTTCACCTGAGCAAAAAACTTTTGTCACCTCTAGCCTTGGCCACGTATTCTACCCATCTGCCGATCACCACCCTCCTTCACTTGTACCACCCACCTGTTCACCACCTCAACTGCTCCTGTGTTCTAGCTTTCTTCCCTTCTATCACAATCGGTCTGAGTAACACCATAAAAGTACACAGTGTTGTGGAGGTGTCTGGGGTGCAGCAGCTCACCAATCCAGAAGTTGCGTGTTTCAAAGTCAGGGTTGGTAACCTCGTTGGTGTTCTCCAGCTGGCCGAGGTAAAAGGCCAGGATATCCTGCACCTTCTGGTTTTTCACTTGTGCTAAAATCCCACCACGCTCCTGGGCAGAAACACAAGAATAACAATCGACCGGGAGAGATTTCCAAACAGCCCAGCGCACAAATCAGTCTGGGTTTGCCGCATGCTGAATAACTTTGTTAATTCACTGAGATTTCTTCTGGAGCATATTTGAATTGTAAATGACAAAGGCTGAATATAGTGGCAGCTTACTTCCCCTCATATGCAATCTGCTCAAAACCGTATACTTTAACCTGTTCAGTGCCACCCTGAGTGCTCTCGGGGCAAAGAACACAAGTGAAATAATAATCTTGGCAGTGAACAGGTTAATCACAAACACAGAAAATGGCCAAATGCATTCAGCAGGTCAGAGAGCATCTGTGAAGAGAGAAGCACGTTTATATTAGTTTATTATTGTCACGCGTACTGAGGTACAGTGAAAAGCCTTCTTGTGTGCTTTCCAGTCAGCGAACCTGATTACAATCAGGCCGTCCACAGTGTACACATACAGGATAAAGGATATAACATTTGGTATGTTTTAAAATACTGACACATTGTCAGAACAAGTGAAGAGAGAAAATAAGCATGTTTGATGCAGACTCTGTCTCCTTCCAAGCTACCTGATCGTCTGGGTGTATCAACCATTTTATGGGTTGCTTTCAGATTTCTGGCACCTGCTCTTTTTTTAAAATTCTGTGCTCACTGTTTAATAAAGACAGTCCCTGGGTAATGGACAGGTTCTGTTTTTTTTTACTGACGTCCACAAGACAATGGAGGCACGCGAGTGAGGAATGAGTTCACGTATGATGAGCGTTTGACGGCACCGGGCCTGTACTCGCTGGAGTGAAAGACTTGGATAGAGTGGATGTGGAGAGGATGTTTCCACTAGTGGGAGAATCTAGGACCAGAGGTCATAGCCTCAATATTAAAGGATGTTCCTTTAGGAAAGAGATGAGGAGGAATTTCTTTAGTCAGAGGGTGGTGAATCTGGGGAATTCTTTGCTACAGAAGGCTGTGGTTGTCAATGGGTATTTTTTAAGGCAGAGATAGATTCTTGATTGGTGCGGGTGGCGAGGTTTATGGGGGGGGGGGGGGGGGGGAAGGCAGGAGAATGGGGTTAGGAGGGAGAGATAGATGAGCCATGATTGAATGGCAGAGTAGACGATGGGCCGAAAGGAACATTCTGCTCCTAGCACTCATGACCTAATGAGCACAGATACAAAAATCTAGACAATTTACACACAAGCTTTCTCTACACAATCTTATCAACTACTCCTGCTGGATACAGAGCCAATTTCTGGCGAACAATATCACATGACTAAATTATGGTGTAAAGCAGGATTTTTTTCGGGCTGTTACCTGACATTTACTCTTGGCTCCGTAGTATGTATCCGCTTCGGGAGAGACCATGAAGCAGTCCCCATCGATCAGGATATCACAGGTGTGGAATGGAAATTCCAGTTTTTCTGGGAAAGGAATGCCGGACAGAAATTAATTTGGTGAAATGTGGGATGGAGGCGATGGGAGGAGAATCGGAATGTAGGTTTAGGTTTATTATTGTCACATGTACCCAGGTAGTGAAAAGCTTTTGTCTGCATGCAATCCAATGTCTGCTATATATGAATACAATTAAACCAAACACATGTACGGAAAGACACCAGGAAATGCAAGTGAGTACATTAGGTAGAGCAGAGAGAAAGATATCACAGTGCAGAATATATATTTTTACAATCTTGTAGCACACCAGCTCAAAATAAAAAGTCCAATGTCTGTATGAGAACGGTTGGAGACTTAAGTCTGTAACTTAGGTTATTGAAGGACCATTTAGAAATCTGATAACAGAGGGGAAGAAACTGCTCCCGATTCCGGTGGGACATACATTCAAGCTTCTGTACCTTCTGCCCAACAGTAACGGGGAGAAGGAGGAATGACTTAGTGGGAAAGGTCCCAGATTATGTTGCTTGCTTTCTCGAGGCAGCATGAAATGGAGATGGAGTCAGTGGTGGGGAGTCTGGTCTGTGCGATGGACTGGTCTACATCCTTGCTATCTTGGGCAGAGCTGTTCCCAAACCTAGCTGTGCAATCCAACAGTGTGACAAAGGGTCTCGACCCAAAACGCCACCTATTCCATTTCACCAGAGATGCTGCCTGACCTGCTGATTTACTCCAGCATTTTGTGCCTATCTTCAGTATGTTTTCTACGATGCATCTGCAGACATTTGGAGACGGGCCGAATTTCCCCAGTCTCCTGAGGAAATGGAGGCATCAGTGTGCTTTTTTGGGCTATTGCTTGGAAACTCCAATGATAAACCAAGCTCCCTGGATTCAAGTAACCTTTCCCTCAACTCTTTTGTGGTTTTCCTTCTCATGCTCAAATGTGTTTAGCTCATGTCTGAAGTCTGAAGAAGGGTCTTGACCAGAACCGTCACCCATTCCTTCTCTCCAGAGATGCTGCCTGTTCCGCTGAGTTACTCCAGCATTTTGTGTCTATCTTCGAGTTTAGCTCATACTCTGATCTGCGGCTGTCTCAAAGAACCATCCTTGAACCGGCTCTCTGAATGCTGTAGATGTTGAAAGGCCTCCAATGGATCCCTATTGTCAATTACTCTATCATAATGACGGCTGTACCTTCAGTCTTCTGGGTTCTCATTGAAACATGGAACATAGAAAATGGGTTTAGGAGTAGGCCATTCGGCCCTTCAAGCCAACACCGCCATTCAATATGATCATGGCTGATCATCCCATGCCTGCATTTCCCCCCCCCCCCTCCCCCCAATATCCATTCTGTTAGCCCCAAGAGTTAAATCTAACTCTCTCTTGAAAACATTCAGTGAATTGGCCTCCACTGCTTTCTGTGGCTTCTCAGCTCTCCTCACGTCCTCTCATTTAAGAACGCTCACTTTGCCCAATTACCGGCATGGTGGCACAGCGGTAGAGTTGCTGCCTTACAGCGCCAGAGACCCGGGTTCAATCCTGACTACGAATGCTGTCTGTACGGAGTTTGTACGTTCTCCCCTGACCCATGTCTCCGGGAGTCCGGTTTTCTCCCGCACTCCAAAAGGTTTGTAGGTTAATTGACTTGGTTAAATTGTAAATTGTCCCTAGTGTGTGTAGGGTGGTGCTGGAGTGAGGGGATTGCTGGTCAGTGAGCCTGTATCTCTAAACTAAACTACCCCCTAACACTTTGGCTTTGCTTTTCCTCCATTGTTCTAAAATCTCTTTGCAGGGCTTGTGTATAGTCAATGCCTACTATGTTCTGTTGTGCTGAAGCACAGCGAGAATTTCATTGTCCTATCATGGACACAAGACAATAAACTCACTTGAACTTGTGTCAAACTCTGATTGACAACACTTCCATGAACTGCCTTTGGATGCGTCATCGCCGGACCATTTTATGATGTTATTATTGTGTCTTAGTGCAAAACTTTCATTCAATCGCTTAATGATCTCCCAGATTTTACCACCTGAAGCATTTTGCAATATGCGTGCCCAGCCCATGCAGCAGAATACAGAAGGCAGACAGAAAACCATTTATTGTTTTAATTGCAGTCCTACAAAGTATTCACATCAGGAGCTGTAACCTCGACAGCCACTGGATGGAGCCTGAGGATTGCTGATGCTCTCCTAGCAGAGTCAATGCTTCAGTTCAATGATACTTTATTGCTACAAGTACCCAGGCACAGTGAAATGCTTTGTTTTGCATCCAACCCAGTAAAATCATACAGCAGACCTCACCAAGGCAGTACACAAGACTTGCCATGTTTCTGGCGCCGATAAAGACTCCTGTACCTTCACTCCTCCAGTCCAAGACGGGAATAAACCAACTGAGTAAATATTGTATATACACATATCCAGATTATAGAAAAGTTAACTGTGCATTTTATATAGGTGTCTATATAAATACTCTGACAGGATGCATTGCGTCATGGTATGGCAACAGCTCTGCCCTTGATCACCTGAATCTGCAGTGAGTGGTAAACATAGCCCAGTCCATCACAGGCTCATCACTTCCTTTTCTCCAGTCCATCTGAGATGTGCCAAGCCCAACATAGAGGTCTTATAGAGGTTACACTGATCTTATAGAGGTGTACAAAATCATGCTAGGAATAGATCAGGTAGATGCACCAAGTCTCTTCCCCTGAGTAGGGGAATCGAGGACCACAGGACAAAGGTTTAAGGTGAAGGGGAAAAGGTTTAATAGGAATCTGAGTTTTTTCACACAAAAGGTGGAGGGTGTATGGAACAAGCTGGCAGAGGAGGTAGTTGAGGCTGGGACTATCCCAACGTTTAAGAAACAGTTAGACAGGAACATGGATAGGACAGGTTTGGAGGGATATGGACCAAATGCAGCTAGATGGGATTAGTGTAGCTGGGAGATGTTGGCCGGTGTGGGCAAGTTGGGCCGAAGGGCCTGTTGCCACACCGTATTTCCACACTATGATTCTGTAACCTGTCTATGGACACTTGTTGCCTGGGAGGTGTCCATCACCTCGGGTCACTATGTGATCACCGTTCTTGTTTCAATCTGCAGCTTGATGTGAAGATGTTGGCACTCACCGCCACACAGCGCGCCACCGTATCCCACGTCACAGATACAGGAGCACTCTTCGTCCCTGTACTTGCCGTAAATACACTGCAGGCTGCACCTGACTGGGAGAAGAGGACAAACACCAGAGTGAGATAGACCAATAACACTTCAATCTGTTCCCACTCACATATGGAGCAGCCCAGAAATGTTGGCTAAATTCCAATAAAACAAATTCCTTCCTGTCCAGTCCTAGTATTTAGAATTCCAATTAATAGACTAAACATCCCTGCTGGATATACATGTGGGGGGCAGTACTCGGAGTCCAAAGAGATTTGAAATCCAGAAAAACTACAGACAATTCCTTACGTAGGAAGGAACTGCAGATGCTGGTTTATACCGAAGATAGGCACAAAATGCTGGAGTAACTCAGCGAGTCAGACAGCATCTCTGAAGAAAACGGATGGGGGACGTTTCAGGTACAAAGGAAGATGATTCCGACCCGAAACATCACCCATCCTTTTTCTCCAGAGAAAACATCACCCATCCTTTTTCTCCCGACCCCCTGAGTTACTCCAACACTTGTGTCTATAATACCATGGCCTTTTCTCAAATGTTGGTATGTTGGCAAGGCCAGTGTTATTGTTATTCCCACCAGCCCCTGACCTGGCAAAAACACTTAACCAGTGTTGTTGGGGAGGGATCTTCAGGGCTTGTACCTCGTGGCAATGAAGGGATCGCAACGCATTTCCAGGTCAGGATGGCATGTGAACAAGGGTGAAGGACGGTGGGGAACCAGCAGGTAGAGGTGCTCCATGCACCGGCTACCCTTATGCCCCTGTCCCACTTAGGAAACCTGAATGGAAACCTCTGGATACTTTGCGCCCCACCCAAGGTTTCCGTGCGGTTCCCGGAGGTTTTTTTGCCAGTCTCCCTAATGGTCGAAAGTGGTTTCCGTTTTAAAAATCGGTAATTTTTTAGTCGAAGCCGGTTGCGATGCTAGTTGAAGGTGGTTGCCGGAGGCCAAAAACCTCCGGGAACCGCACGGAAACCTTGGATGGGGCGCAAAGTCTACAGAGGTTTCCTAAGTGGGACAGGGGCATTACAGTGCACAAAAATGTAGAAATAAAGAACTGCAGATGCTGGTTTACACAGGAGATAAAGTGCTGGAGTAACCCAGCGGGTCCGGCAGCATCTCTGGAGAAAAAGTATTGGTTTCTGGTTGTGTCTCTTCGTCAGACTGGAAGTGGGAGGTGGCGTTGAATGTGCTGGAGGCGAGGCAAGACCAGCACTGATATTTCTTCGCCTCCAGCTCTCCCCGCCCCCCATCCCACTTTCAGTCTGAAGAAGGGCCCCAACCCACAACATCACCTATCCATTTTCGCAGGAATAATGCTGCCTGATCCACTTAATTACTCCAGCACTTTGTGCCTATCTTTAGATCAGTACATCACAGGAACAGGTCCTCTGGCTCACAATGCCTCTGCCGAACATGATACCAAGTTAAATGTACTCTGCTGATGCTCCGTCTCCCACTGGCGATACAAACCGAGGCCTCTCAGATCTCTGGAGCTGGATAGTAGACGTCACATGGATTAAACTTGCAGGCCAGCCCTTATCCCTGGAGTCCAGTCCTTATGTCAGTCACCACCATGAGGACAATCATTGGTTCGATACTATAATTGGAGGTTTTGCCAGGTGCAAATTAACTGTGTGCCTTCTGGTCTTTAACAGCAAATAACCTATTCATGTGAAAACGGAACAGCAAATATATAGACATCTCTATTTTGTTATTACAGTATGGGTGACTATTCGGCCAACCAGGTCCAGGGTGGCTCCCACGAAAGCAATCCCTTCAGTCCCATTCTCTCCCTACAATTAGGGCGGCATGGAGGCACAGCGGTAGAGTTGCTGTCTTACCGCACCAGAGACGTGGGTTTGATCCTGACAACGGTGCTGTTTGTATAGAGATTGTACCTTCTCCCCGTGACAATAGGTGCAGGAGTAGGCCATTCGGCCCTTCAAGCCGGCACCACCATTCAATTTGATCACGGCTGATCATCCACAATCAGTACCCCTCTCCTGCCTTCTTCCCATATTCCCTGACTCCGCTATCTTCAAGAGCCCAATCTAGATCCCTCTTGAAAGCATCCAGAGAACCGGCCTCCATCGCCCTCCGAGGCAGAGAATTCCACAGACTCAGAACTCTCTGTCTGAAAAAGTGTTTCCTCATCTCCGTTCTAAATGGCTTACCCCTTATTCTTAAACTGTGGCCCCTGGTTCTGGACTCCCCCAACATCAGGAACATGGTTTTTCCCCCCCAGGTGCTCCGTTGTCCTCCCACACTCCAAGAATGTGCACGATTGTAGGTTAATTGGCTTGGTAAAATTGTAAATTGTCCCTAGTGTGTGTAGGATTGTGTTAATGTGCAGGGATTGCTGGTCGGTGCGGACCGGATGGGCCGAAAGGCCTGTTTCCGCGCTGCATCTGTAAACTAAATTAAATGTATCCTTAGTTATATGCTCATCAATTCCACATCCATTCTTTTGCCACCTACCTACACCAGGAGTGATTTATTTTAGTTACTTCACCCACCAGCTCATCCCCGTGACGTGGGAGGAAACTGCATCAGTCAGGAGCAATGTGCAAACTTCACGCAGAGACTATTGGAGGATGGGACCTGGATCTCTGGAGCTGCAAGATAGCAGCACCAACAGTTGCTCCAACATTCTGGCCTATTGCCACCCAAACCAGTACCCAAGAGGGTGAATGGGTCTCATTGCTTGTTCGTACCTTGGCAATATCTTCCAGTGAATCCGGGTAGACACTCACATCGACATGAGGTCACGTTCAGCTGGCCCCTGTTCCCACAGCTCATCCGACATGGATTCCTCGGCACCTCTGGGAGAGAAGATTGCATCTACATAGCACCCATCACAACCATGTGATATCCCAACATGTGATTCATCACCAACTGTGTCCTTAACCTAAGCTGCACCTGAAACGTAGGAACCACGGCAGAAAGTATTTGCCCAGTAAGATTCCAAAAATTTGTCATGTGCCAAATCATCTGCTTCAGTGATCTTGGTTGAATTCCTCTGCTCCACTCCTTCAACAGTGAGATTGATTACGTACCAACATGTGGGCAGTTGGGCTCCGGTATCACAATCCATCCATAATCCCTCACTTCAAGCAATGGCACTTCTCAGTCATTACACTGATTTTCCCCAGATCCTCCCTTCTCCCTCTACACGCATGTTGATGCAAAGAAATTCCCTAATACGCTTGATTTCCTTTATGTCATTCAGAGAGTCACTCTTATCAGATTTCAAATCGTCCATGTAACTTAATGCCTTTCTTTTCCTTCACATAATACATTAAAAAAAACTGTGCTGAACACTTTCAAATTCAAGGGGAGTTGTGTAATGATTCTAATCAGGAAGAAACAAATGATTGTTATTCGCATGCTGGCTTTCAGCAGGGAGGGACATTGAGTGTAGTAGCATGGACGTTATGTTACAGATGTACACGACATTGGTGAGCTCACACTTGGAGTATCATGTTTAGTTTTGGTCACCCTGTCATAGGAAAGATGATGTTAAGATGGGAATAATGCAGGAAAGATTTAAGACGATGTTACCAGGACTCGAGGGGCTGAGTTATAGAGAAAGGTTTGGCAAGTTAGGACTTTATTGACTTGATCGTAAGAGACTAAGGGGTGATCTTCTAGAGAAGCACAAAACCATGAGTCTCATAGAGATCTGAATGAATTCACATGGCTTTTTCCCCCAAGGTCGGGGTTATATAGAACTAGAGGGCATAGGTTTGAGACAAGAAGGGAAATATTTAATAAGTACCCAAGGGAAAATATTTTCATACAGAGGGTGGTCTGAATATGCAATACGCTTCGAGAGGAAATTATGAGACAGAATCAAGAACCAGAGGACATAGGCTTCAGGTGATGGGTAACTTTTTTTACACTGGTGGATGTATGGAACGAGCTGTTGGAGGGGGTAGCTGAGGCAGGTGCTATCCTAACATTGAAGAGACATTAGGACAGGTACATGGATACGATAGGTTTGGTGTGTAAGAAGGAACTGACGTTGCTGGTTTAAACCGAAGATAGACAATATCTCATATTTTGATTAGGCAGCTTACAGCCCAGTGGTATGAATATTGATTTCTCTTACTTCAGGTAGCCCTGGCATTCCCTCTCTCTCTCTCTATCCCTCCCTCACCCGTCACACTAGTTCCTGCAAACAGCTTACACATGCCCGTTTCCTTTATCATCATTACTTTTTTGCATATCTTTCATTTTTATCTCTCCACATCACTGTCTATATCTCTCATTTCCCTTATCCCTAACCAGTCTGAAGAAGGGTCTCGATCCGAAACATCACCCATCCCTTCGCTTCAGAGATGCTGCCTGTCGCACCGAGTTACATCCAGCTTGGTGTCAATCTTAGGTTTAGAGGGTTATGGGGCAAGCACGGGCAGGAGGGACTAGTGTAGATGGGACATGTTGGTCAGCATGTGCAAGTTGGGCTGAAGGGCCTGTTTCCACGCTGTAGGACGTGATCACACTCTATGACCTGATGTATTGAGATTAGTTTTAGTCACCCTGCAAAAGGTATTTCGAAAACTCAAATGTTTGGTTGACACTCTGTTCAGAATTGACCTGAAATGAACAGTTTTGTGCCCACAATGTGTATTTATCCTTCCAGTCCCCTTTAATGAATAAGACACGTTTGAGAAGGGTTCACAGCCTTCAAGGGTTCACCTTGAACTGCCAAGGTTCACCTTGGGCACACTGCCAATTACAGACGTAGATAATTCGATTGTCGACAGATAACATGTACTCACCACACAGGCCTCCATGGTGGTCCCAGGATTTAAAACAGCCTGACATGCGGGAAGTGCAGAAGGAGCATGAAGGTCCTTCCTTGTAGGGAATGATTGTTCTCCCATTGATTTCCCAGTTTCCTCTGAATCAAGAAGAAGGAGGCAAGTTGGAGTCTAAACCATTACTTCAATCCTAGCCATTCTGATCTGAAAGTGTAAGCTAGGAACCTGGACACTGTGTAAACTGGGACACAGGTGATATATTGGTACTGGTATTGGTTCATTATTGTCATATGTAACGAGATACAGTGCAACACTTTGTAATGGGGAAATAGTCTGTACTTGTATACCACTAGACCTACTTACAAGGTGCTTTCATTGTCGAGTCTTCAAAAATAAATTTATCACTGCAAATTTACCATATTTACTTAAGGTAACATTGACTGCGTAGCTTCTTTGTCCATAGTGTTAATATGAGCTGCACTAGACTAATTCCTGTGCCATATTTGGACATGCACTTGATTCACCAAGGTAAAGAAGGCCATAGACCAAGTGCTGGTAAATGGGATTAGTGTGGATAGATACTTGATGGTCAGCATGGAGATCTTAGGCCAAAGGCCTGTTTCTGTATCGGACGACCACCTCGCTAGAAAGAAAGGTTGGTGTTGCCTCCACGCACAGCGTGTGGGAGAACAGTGAGAGAAGACCACCTTTACTTCATTAGGCTGGGTTTCAAAATCCTTCCCCATTTTCAAAGATGCGAGGAAGCAGAAATGTTAAATGGTATTTGACAGGTTAAGTGAGTGAGTGAAGACATAGCATGTGAAATGCAAAGTAGAAAGCAGTAAGCTTCATCCTCGATTAAGACCTCTAAACACAATTGGTATAGAAATTAAAAATACATTTGCAGGCACTGATGTCAGAAATTAAAGGTAAACTTGCCAGGCACTGGTACATGCAAGGTCTAGGAGGAAACTAATTCATGTAATAACACAAGAAAGGAATTGTTTGTTATAAAAACACGCTGAAATATATTGGAGCAGATTATTGAGCTGTTTGATTCACAGCCCAGAATCAATCAATTAGCTCCTGCAGAATCCATCTGTTTCCATTGGGCTTAAGAGAATAGAGGTTTTGTGACTAATGGTGGGATGATGAAGGCTATTAGAGGCAAGATGTCACATAAGTCAGAGGGTGGTGAATCTGTGGAATTTATTGTCACAGAAGGCTGTGGAGGCCAAGGCAATGTATATTCTTAAGGTAGAGATAGATTCTTGATTAGTACAGGTGTCAGGGGTTATGGGGAGAAGGCAGGAGAATGGGGTTGGGAGGGAGTGATAGATCAGCCATGATTGAACGGCAGAGTAGACTTGATGGGCCGAATGGCCTAATTCTGCTCCCATCACTTATGACCTTGTGATAAAGACTCCTGGGTCCCTCTGGAATCACAATATGGTAAAAAGACTCTTACCCTGGAGAATAGGCACAGACTACAACCATCATCCATTTATCATTGTGAAGGCAAGTGTGCTTCCCACATCCCACTTTGCTCGAGGTCGCCCAGACCAGCTGTGAAATAAACACCAGAAAGTTAGACATATGTAGGAAGGAACTGCAGATGCTCGATTAAACCTTTGTTCAGTTAATTACTAATTCCGGGTCACAACACAGAGCATACAGTTGTCTAATCCCAGGTACACAAAAGGCTGGAGAAACTCAGCGGGTGCAGCAGCATCTAAGGAGCGAAGGAGATGGGCGACGTTTCGGGTCGAGACCCTTCTTCAGTTGTCTAATCCCGGTGTGTGTTACGATTGTTAGACACAAAACGCTGGAGTCACTCAGCGGGACAGGCAGCATTTCTAGAGAGAAGGAATGGGTGATGTTACGGTCAAGTCCCATCTTCAGACTTGTTTGGGATAACGGAAATGAGAGATATAGACGTTGATGTGGAGAGATAAAGAACAATGAATGAACGATACGTGAAAAAGTAACAATGATAAAGGAAACAGGCCATTGTTAGCTGTTTGTAGGGTGAAGACTAGACGATAGTGCGACTTGGGTGGGGGAGGGATAGAGAAAGCGGGGGAATGCCAGGGCTACCCGAAGTGAGAGAAATCAATATTCATATCACTGGGCTGTAAGCTGCCCAAGCGAAATATGAGATGCTGTTCCCGTTTCCCAACTTCATTCTTCTCAGGTGCTGAAAGCCAACTGTGACTGTGATTGCAGGAGGGTGCAAGGGAGCATGGCAAGGCAATGGGCTGGCACCTGACAAGGTGGAGGGCAGGACGTAGCAGAATGCAACGTGGCATAGGACAGGACATCACCCTGGTGTTTGAACAGTTGGGCATCACCACACCAACGCAGTCAATGCGTTCAAGAGCAGCGAGTTCTAAAATCTCCCCTGAGGAAAGCAGGATAGACAGAGGAAAGCATGCAGTAATTGTCCAACAGGTAGACCGTGACCCAGACCTTTTATCCTGCTACACTATCTAATTCCAATGGATACTTTGCCTTAAAAGTTCCAGACCCATCACATTACGCTATACGTGCTGTTCCCTGAAATGCACACCAAAATATCAAATTGCTGCTGGAAGACCACGAACCAGTGAAAGATGCACATTGTTTGTACCCAAAACATGTTGGGCTAGTTTAAAGAATGGCACATTCCCAGGGACGCGAAGTGTTGGAGTAACTGAGCGGGTCAGGCAGCATCCCTGCAGAACGTGGCTAGGTAATGTTTCGGGTTTCAGGGTAGAGGGTACACGCTGAAGTATGCGCTGGAACTCAGTGTAGCCACTGCAAAGACTTACTGGGGAATGAGAACAGTCTAGTGTCCTGCCACCATTGCTCACAGGGGCTGGGCCCTTTGTAACAACCTCTCAAATGATTCACAATTGCATTGTTAAAGGAGAGGACACGAGCGGTGTTGAAAATTGTAGAATATGTTGAATTACTGATACAATGATTATAGGGAAAGACATGCACTGATAGCTTACACAGACGCTCCCCAATTTACGTAAGGATTACTTCCCCTGGACCCTTGTGCAAGTCAGATAAATCTATAGGTTTGATGAGGAGCAGAATCTGGCCATTTGGACCATCAAGTCTACTCCACCAGTCAATCATGGCTGATCTATCTTTCCCTCTCAACCCCATTCTCCTGCCTTCTCCCCATAACCCCCGACACTCTAAGACATTACAGATATTACACAAGTCGGAGGGGGCGGTGCTACTGCGTACGCGTAAATTTACTATTCGACGAGGGGACCATGGTGGAGCTCCGAGGCAGGGACCACAGGGAACCACAATGGAATATCTGGTATGGAGCCCTCGGGGGAGCTCTGAAACGGGGACCACAGGGGAGCTCTGGCGCGGAGACCACGGGTGTGACAGTGGGCTTCAAGTATTGCCTAACTAAGTGCGAGTTTACGCAAGCAGCTTATTATGCAAGTTGGAGAGTGCATGTACTCTATATATTATCAATAAATTATATTTTTGGACAAACAAGTCATTTTATTTTAACACTGCCCTCCAGCCTCTAGGCCTATCTGCTCCTCTATAAACAGAGTCAGTTCCTGGGCACTTACCTGTGTATAGTGTTGGCAAGAGGTGTTGTATTTGCACTGCCCAGTGTGGTAGTGGTAATTCTGAGCCTCCCTGAACCACAGGTCGATGACATCCGAGATAGACACTCTCCCGTCCACAGCGGTGTGGTAATTCCAGCCAATCTCCTCCTCCTCGGCCACTGGACGCCACAGGTCCTGGGGACTTCTCTGGCAACTGCTCGCCCGTATCTGTGCCAGCCGGGCAAGCTTCTCGCTCCAATCCTGCAGGAAGACCCAGGCAAAGGTTGGAATGTGGGTTCATGCCCCATTGTTAATGGCTGGTGTCTTGGATTAGCTGTTAAACTGCGACCCGTTTGCCCTTCCAGATGATCCCATGCTGCTCTTTTGATAAGCAATGGATCCATAAGATAGAATGTGCAGGTAGGAACTGCAGATGGTGGTTTAAACCAAAGATAAACACAAAAAGGTGGAGTAACTCAGCAGATCAGACAGCAACTCTGGAGAAAAGGAATAGATGACGTTTCGTGTCGAGACCCTTCTTCAGACTCGACCCAAAATGTCACCTATTCCTTTTCTCCAGAAATGCTGTCTGACCCACTGAGTTACTCCATTTTTTTGTATCTATCTTTGAATACCTGAGATAGCCAGGTTAATAGTTATCACTCAAATGATATCAGTGAAACAAACTATCTATCTTATGGTCAGATTGCTATTTGAGTGTAAGGGTTACTCGTCATGTAAGCACAGTCGCTGCCAGGGCCATTCACCGTAAAGCACGCACTGTTATTGAAGGTCAGTATTACTTACAGTGTAGCTCTGCAGTCACAGTTTACACAAAGTGATGATTATTCTTTGTGTAACTCCAGCCTTTGTTTACAGATAATGGTTACTGATTATATAACTCCACAGTAAGTTTAATGAGAGCAAGGTTTAATCTATGTAATTATTGAAGGCAAGCATAACTACAGTCAATGATATCAAGAGTTAAGGACTGTCCCACTTGGACATCATTTGCTCGTTATTTACGCGACGTGACGCGCGCATCGCGCGTGATGGCGTATGCAGTAACGCAAGGTAACGTGCGGCGCCCCACTATTTTGGAATGCTCAAAATCCTCGCTTGCCACCTGCGTGACGTATCCTTTGCGCACGCTGATGTACTGATGGCGTACGCTAACGTACTGACGGCGTACGCTAACGTACTGACGGCGTACGTGTAGCGCATGGTGACGCATGGTTATGCATGGTGACGCACAAACATTACCTATGCTAATTTATTATGTGTCAACGTCCGTAACCATGCTCTGCCCTTGCGCCGTCGGTGCGCCATTTAAGCGCCGCACCACGTGACCACACGGGTATAAAGCGCACGTAGTTTTGAAAATTTTTCACTGGGAAAATCCTTGCCGCGGAGATCGGACTACATACATACAACATCGCAAATGGCTCCCAAAAGAAGCAGGGCCCTCAATAGCATTCAGCACGCGACTGTCGTACTGCTCGACGATCTTTGTGCGACTGTCACGCGACTATCGGCCTGATGCGTAAATGACTCGCAAATGACACACAAGTGGGACAGGCCCTTAAGAGTTAGTCCCTGTGCAAGTACTTTCACTGTTTATTGAGGTAAAAATTAGGCACTATACATTCTGTCTGCTCCACTGCGAAATCTCCTTAAGGTATGCCTGCTTTGAAGAAGTTCTCTTCCCCTCTCCAACATCCTCTCACTGCACCCCTTCTGTGGTTCCTCCTGCTGTACGACCATGCTTTCTTGCATGTCTTTCATTCATTTCTTCTATATAATCTCTGTTTACTGTCTAAATCTCTCGTTTTCCTTTCCCCTGACTCTCAGTCTGAAGAAGGGTCTTGACCCTTCAATGCCCCTAGCAATGAAGGCAAGTATATCATACACCTTGTTTAACACCCTTTCTACCTGTGCTGCCATCTATAGTGAGTTATGAACTTGGTCTCCAAGATCCCTCAGTATATCAATGCTGTTAAGGGTCTGGCCATTAACTGTATATTTTCCCCTGACATTCAACCCCCAAAGTGCAAACCTCACACTTGCTTGGATTAACCTCCAACTGCCTTTTCTCCCCCGTTTCGACAGCTGATCGATATCCCGTTGCATACTTTGACAGACTTTGGGCGACACAGAAGTAAGTTGCTGCCTTACAGTGCCAGAGATCTGGGTTTGATCCCGACTACGAGTGCTGTCTGTACATTCTTACTTCAAACCCGTGTCCGCGTGGGATTACTTCAGGGACTCCAGTTTCCTCCTGCACTCCAAAGACGGCAGATATTTAGGGTTAATTGGCTTCGCTAAAATATTAACTTGTCCCTAGTGTGTGGGATAGTGCTAGTGTACGGGGTGATTGCTGGTCAACGCGGACTCGTGGACCAAAGCTGTTTCTGTGCTTTATCTCTGAAATCTCTGAAGACTTCCTCGTAGTCTGCAACCCCAGCAATGGAGTCATCTGCAAACTTACGAACCAATCTGTCTACATTGGCGTTCAAGTCATTTATATTTCACAAACAACAGAGGTCCCAGAACAGATCCGTGCAGAACTCCACTGCTCACAGGCATCCAGCCCGAATATTGTCCTTCCACCACAACCCACTGTTTTCTAATAGTAAGCCAATTCTGAATCCATACGACCAAATCACATGCATCTTAATCATTTGGATCACCCTACCATGTGGGACATCAAATAGAAGAACGGTCTTGATCCGAAACATCACCCATTCCTTCTCTCCAGAGTTACTGCCTGTCCTGCTGAGTAACTCCAATATTTTGTGTCTATCTTCAATGCAAACCAGCATCTGCAGTTCCTTCCCACACCTCAACATGTATCTGGGAGGAAACCAGAGCGAGTGACAGAGGAAACCTCCTCAGCTTACGCTATCTTTTAACTACGCTCACTGTTTTATTAAAGATAAGCATTACTGTGTAACTCTACAGTCGCCATCTACTAACAGTCGCGTTGCCTTGTGGTGAAACTACAGTCATTGTTTATTGAGTGTTAAGGCCATTATGTAACTTTACTTTCACTGTTTATTGAGGGTAAAGGTTACTCACTGGTGTAACCACAGTCACTGTTTATTGATCGCGTTAAGTGTTATGTAATGCTGTCACCATTCATTAAGTGCTTATATCGGTGCAATCACTGTTTATAGAACATAGAACAGTACAGCACTAGAACAGGCCCTTTGGCCCACAATATTTGTGCCAAAAGTGATGCCTAGCTGAACTGATCCCATCTGCCTGCATGTGATCCATAACCCTCTATTCCCTGCACTTCCATGTGGTTCTTAAACACCACTACCGTATCCACCTCCACCACCCCTGGCAATGCATTCTAATCTCACCTCTGCACCACCCTCTGTGTAAGAAACTTGCCCTGCACATCGCCATTCAACTTTCCCCCTCTCACCTTATAACTATGCCCTCCCGAGTTGGACATTTCCACGCTGGGAAAAAGGTTCTGACTCTCTATCTTATCTATACCTCTCATCATTTTATATACAAGTCTCCCCTCAACCTCCGACGCTCCAGGGAAAACAGTCCAAAAAAGACCCAACCTTTGCCTCTAATGCAGGCAGCATTCTGGTAAACCTCCTCAACACTCTCTCCCAAGCTTGCACATCTTTCCTGTAATGGGACGACCAGAACTGCATGCAGTACACCAGACACGGCCGAACCAAAGCCCTATAGAGCTGCATCATGACATCCTGACTCTTATATTCAATGCCCCTAGCAAGGAAGGCAAGCATACCATATGCTTAATATGGACACAAAGTCCTGGCGTAACTCAGCAAGTTAGGCAGCATCTCCGGAGAAAAAGGATGGGTGAAGTTTCGGGTCGGGATCCTTCTTCAGTCTTCGGACTGAAAGTAGAGGGGAAGGATCTGGACAAAAGAAAAAGCAGGGTCGGCAACAGATGACCAAGGAAGGGTAGAGCCCACAATGGCCCATTGTTGTCTGGGGAAGAGGTGATGACGAAGGGGTACAAGGATGCAAACTGGTAGGACGACGAGGGTGAAGATGCCGGGGAGAGCTTATGCTTTATTTGCCTTCTTTGACGAGGGTTACTTTATGTAGTTACTGTCACTGGTCACCGAGGGCAGGACTTCCTCACTTTGTAACTGCAATTACTGATAATTGAATTGCACAGTTACCTATTTTGTTGCTACAGTCACAGTTTATTGGGGACAAAGATTTCCCAGTTTAACTCCACAGTACATTTTCGAAGTCAGCAGTCACTCCTGATGCAACTGTACAGAGTTTATGGCAACTGTTACTCATTTTATTCACAGACTCCATTTAAATAAGCTAAGGGTTACTCACCCCCTCCATGGCACGCTGGTCAACCTCAGGAGTACCTTCAGCAACAGACTGGTCCCATCAAGATGCAGAACAGAATGCCACGGGAAACCCTTCATCCCTGTGGCTATCAAACTGTACAACTCCTCCCCCTTCTGTCGTGGGATAGACTGGCAACCCCCCCCCCCCCCAAAAATCTTTGCACATCCCCAACCATTTCCACTCGTCACTTTAATTTCATGTTTCATGTATTTCATTGTGTTTTATGACTGTTGGCAGATCAATTTGCCTCCTGGGATAAATAAAGTTCTATCGTATCAGAACTCTAGTCACTTCATTTAAAGCTGCTTCACATGCATTGCTATCCTTTGTTTTGTGCAGTATCTCTTCAAATGTTTGTTATCTGTAGACAGCCTTTCAGTGCATATATTGCCTGTCTGTGCATCATTGTCTTCATTATATGTTCCAGGCTGCGTCACCTATACAGGATTTCTTGTTCGTAAATCATTTATCATTTGATTCACAGAAACATAGAAATTAGGTGCAGGAGTAGGCCATTCGGCCCTTCGAACCTGCACCGCCATTCAATATGATCATGGCTGATCATCCAACTCAGTGTCCCGTACCTGCCTTCTCTCCATACCCTCTGATCCCCTTAGCCACAAGGGCCACATCTAACTCCCTCTTAAATATAGCCGATGATCTGGCCTCAACTACCCTCTGTGGCAGAGAGTTCCAGAGACTCACCACTCTGTGTGAAAAAAGTCTTTCTCATCTCGGTCTAAAATGATTTCCCCCCTACCATTATGCTGTGACCCCTTGTCCTGGACTTCCCCAACATCGGGAACAATCTTCCTGCATCTAGCCTGTCGAACCCCTTACTTCACTTTTGTCATTCCATATCCATCTCACTCCAGCCTACGCATCATTACATATCCCATCTTATGATCTTGAATAACTCACTTGAACCTCTGCAAAAACACTTCAACTCATGGTCATAAGGTCATAGAGCAGAATTAGGCCATTCGGCCCATCAAGTCTACTCCACCATTCAATCATGACTGATCTATCGTTCCAAACACATGCAGGCAGGTTAAATAGGTGTTGAAAATTGCCCCTTAGTGTACATGTGTGGCAGAAGTATCAGAGGCAAGTTGATGGTACGAGAGAGAAAATAAGTCGCAGTTGTTCAGGGCCCACAAAGTCTGTGCTGAATATATCACACATTTCACATCAAGGTCAGAGGGTCGAAGGTCTGTGCCGAATATGATGCCTACTGAAACTAAACTCTTAAACCAACATGCAAATAAGGAGGAGAGCTGGGGAATGGGACTGCAATGCCTGGATGGGCTGAATGGCCTTGTATTATGTTTTATAAGTGTTGGAATACCAGTCCTCTATTTCTGTTAGGGAGCAGCATGGTGGCGCAGCGGTAGAGTTGCTGCCTTACAGTGCCAGAGCCCTGGGTTCGATCCTGATTAGGGGTGCTGTCTGTGCAGTTTGGACGTTCTCCCCGTGGCCTGTGTGGGTTCTCCCTGGGTGCTCCGGTTTCCGCCCACACGCCAAAGACACGCAGGATTGTAGGTTAATTGGTTTTGGTAAAGATTATAAATTCTCCCTAGTGTGTAGGATTGTGCTAGTGCACAGGGATCGCTGGTCGGCGTGGACTTGGTGGGCCAAAGGGCCTATTTTCACGCTGCATCGCTAAACTAAAGGCTTAATGTTTACTCGGCACTTTGTACAACGTCGGAATGCCCTGAATGATGGAAACCTTGCACCAACACATAAAATGGGTGGGAAGGTCGTCACACCCCAATGGATAAAGTAACAAAAATGCAGTTACTGTGCGGCAGGATTCTCGAACTCTAATGACAGGCAGTACACACGAGAGAAATGGCCGCTTTGAAACTGCTCCAAGCGAACACTAACGGCTATCAGAGAGGGGAGAGGACATCTTGTTAAACACTGTCCTGGTCTGAATGGTGGCTTCCTCTGCTTTATACTCCGCAAGCTGGACATTATGCTCAAGTGGGAGACTTAAACCATTGACCTTCCCATCCTGACGTGAAATGTGTGACCTTCATATTCTGTGGCCGCCCAGTACTCTCACACTGACCCTGCTGCCTCTGCTCATTATGTTTCGCCTTTTGCCACATAGACATGAAGGAATTTGGCCACATTCAAATTTCCACTTTGGAATGTGAGCAGATTCTTTCATTGATTTTAATCATAATATTTAATCAGTGCCATTGTTTCACTTATGAAATTGTGCAATACCCGGCTCCATAACTGCCACTGCCTATTTTTTCCCTTTCTTTGAAAACAGCCTCTTTGTCATTGACTGGTACTTGGGCAGCATTCACCAACGCCTTCACAATGGCCATGTGCACTTTCTGCTCTCCTTCTCGGCCCCCTTGTTGGATCCTAAAAGGGGCTTAACAACACTACCTGCTCTGGACCAGAGCATGGTCAAACACATAAAAGAACAAGTGACTAATTAATCAAACATGATCCCAATAGATCTCTCTCAGAGTAACACTTCAAGGACCACTCACACCCGGTCATTCCCTCTTCTTCCCCACTATGTCGGGCTGAAGACACAAAGGTTTGAAAGCCCGTACCACTAGATTTAAGGACAGTTTCTTTCCGATAGTGAACAAACCCTTGAACGGATCTCTCGTAAATTAAAGATGCATTCACGATCTTCCAATCTACCTAGTTGTGGCCGATGCGTATTTTTTAAACCTGCTTTTTTTCTGCATGTGAAACACTGCATTCAGTTTCCTTTCTCTTTGCATTAAATGCAACAGATGTGTATGGTTGTGATTGTACTCATGTTTTTGTTAACTAGGGGGTATGCAAAACAAAGTTTTTTTTTACTGCGACTCGGTATACATGACAGCAAAACCAATGAATTAAAACATTTGGATACAAAATATGTTACATGGTAAGTGTGCAATTGTGACCTTGCACACCTGGACTAACAGAGAATGAAAGCAGCAATTTAAAATCACCACAACATTTACACAGGTGAATGGATAGGACGGGTTTAGAGGGATATGGGCCAAACGCAGGCAGGTGGGACTAGTGTAGATGGGACACATTGGTCGGTGTGGACAAGTTGGGCTGAAGGGCCTGATTCCACGCTGGCGCGGATACTTTATAACTTTGTCTTTATAACCTTTATGTGGCGACTCTTTGCTTACCTTGGGTATGTAAAACAAAGAATATCACCGTGTCTTGCCTCGTGACAATAAAGTATTCATTCATTCATGACTCTATAGTATAATCAGATGATCACATGATGGTAACAGATCGACCATCGAGCACTGATCTTTATTCAATTAGCAATAGCACTGAAATAATTCCTTCCGATTATGATCAAGGTCTGCTTTTTTGATGGTCTTGAGGCAAAGAAAGACATGTTCATATATCCTAAAGGATCACCACGTGGTTTGTTTTTATCCTTTGTTGTTCATTACTAATTTTGGGTCACAATCACAGAGCCTTCAGTTGCCTAATCCCAGTGTGTGTTACTATTGTTAGACACAAAAAGCTGGAGTAACTCAGCGGGACAGGCAGCAGCTCCAGAGAGAAGGAATGGGTGACGTTTCGGGTAGAGACTGCTTCTCGTCTGAAGAAGGGTCTTGACCAGAAACGTCACCCATTCATTCTCTCCAGAGATGCTGTCTGTCCCGCTGAGTTACTCCAGCAGTTAGTGTCTATCTTTGATTTAAACCAGCATCTGCAGTATCTCCCTACAATTGTGTTACTATTGTGTTCAGTATTAAGCCTTTGTAGGACTCTGCATGTATCCACCAGTACACTGTGGATAGGTACACTCCGCAGCGCAAGCCGCCCATGTCCTTGAAGACCTGGACTTTCAATTACGCTTTGCATTTGTGGTCCTGAGTGGGTCTCAACCCCAGTAAGGTTGCAAGAGACACCAACCTAATAACTGATCAATGTGAAACACCTTGTGTGTGGGACTTTCCCTCCCTGTCGTTGTACCTCCAGTTGCAATAAGGTTTCTGGTGCACTGCACAAGCCAGTTGGTCAAAGATTCCCCACCCTCCCTCGTTCCCCAAGGAATTATTAACTTTAGTTCACAGATCTCTCTCTGGGAAGGATATAATTGTACTCCAGAAATTGTCCACAATTAGTTCACTTGTATTCCAAGAAGCCAACTATCCCAATGGCCTTTTCACCTCAAATATTTATCTTCTTTTCTTCGTACCTCACAGACTGACAGCTCCCCTCCCCAACCCACTCCTCATCCCTGAACAGAAAATCAATGGGGAAGGGGCTGTTACTAGGTTACCGCCATGATGTGTTGCAAGCATCAGCTCTGAAGATTGTCTTCCAATTAAATCTTTCAGTGTCAAGGAAGGAAGCACTTGGCTCAAAGGGCTCACTCACATTCCTCAGATCTAACGGGTACAATTAATCTGGCATCAACCCCACATGTGATGACTGGGAGCTTGTGTTCGCATTTGGCTGCCGATTTGCTTGCCAGTAACAAAACAGTATAGTGAATGGATTTACTAGGGCTGTTTTGCTTCATGTGTGTGCCAAGGGGTTCCGAAAGTGTGGAATAAGCAACAGCCAACTTGTAATTGCAACTTGTCCTAACTCCATTAACCCCAAACACAAATGTGTCACTTTATGCACTAATTCCAACCTCCAAATTGCTCCACTGGTTGCAAGGTAAACTGTAGAACATTTAGCTTATTTAGTTTAGTTTAATTCAGAGATTCTGCGTGGAAACAGGCCCTTCGGCCCACCGTGTCCGCACCTACCACGTTCCCCATACACTTGGGACACTTTTACAATTTTACCGAACCCAATTAACCTACAAACCTGTACGGCCTTGGAATGTGGGAGGAAACCGGAGTAAAAATTTCACGTGGTCACAGGGAGAACGTACAAACTCCGTAGACAATACCCGAAGGCAGGATCGAACCCGAGTATCTTGCGCTGTAAGGCAGCAACTCTACCACTATGCCACCATGCTGCATGTTTACAGGATGATTCTAATGTGCACCGTAAACCCAAACTCTAATCCCATAAAACTACACCACTTCATACACAGTGACCACATATGATCCGACATTTAACTTGTAGCATAGTATTTTTTTTCATTGTGTGTGCAATAACCAAAATTTACAACTGTACCTCAAATTGAAGATTTCCGCTTTCCCTTAATTTTAACCGAAAACATAAAACATTCCTATCCCACATGCTGCATATCCAGCCTATAGAATCCTACCACCCTTCACACTATAAGCCACAGAGACACATGGCCAGCCCATTTTTGCCACTTTACACATAGTACACAAGACACATCAACCCTTGCCCCAATATGTACCAACCTGCTAAACTCTGCCACGATGCACTGTAACAGCAATCGACATTACTCTGCTATTTTAATGTTATCCCAATTTAAGATTTTTAAATACTGTATATCAAAGTCGGTATACAGCTGCTTAATCCAATCACTTTAGGGTTTAAGACTCAATTGAGTTCTCATATCATATCATTCTCTGCAATATCACCATTATGTACATCTATATATAGAAACAAATAACTGCAGATGCTGGTTAATACATAAAAGGACAAAGTGCTGGAGTAACTCAACAGGTCAGGCCTGAAGAAGTCTCGACCCGAAAAGAAACGTGTTCTCCAGCGATGCTGCCTGACCCGAGTTACTCCAGCACTTTGTGTCTTTTGCTGCTACTTATACACTTCAGACGGTGTTGCTCCTTTCTACTTTTAAACTTTCCAACACTCTCAATGTGTCACTAGATAATTATTGCTCTCATTTCAATTCTACTCCCCCCCATCCTCCCCCTTTCATTCTCCACTGAAATATACCATTATATCTGGCAACTGCCTCTACCCCACAAATACCCCTTCAACCTCCGCCCATTTCAGTTAAACATCTTTCTTAGTTCCAGAATAGATGCAGTTTTTTCCTTACCAACTTGTCGGCCGTTGAGCAAAAATAAAATTCAAAATTTAAACCCCATTTATTCTAATAAACCATTATGTTTTACAATTTGGATATAACAAATTCAATAGAATATGAAAAAAATTAAAGTACGGACACCTATAAGTAACTATTTTGTTTAAATTAAAAAGTCCTATAGTTTAATTTCCTTTGATGAACACACCAATACAAGTTGCACCCAGTTACAAGTCAAGTTGATATGTTATAGGAGCAAAATTAGTCCATTCGGCCCATCAAGTCTACTCTGCCATTCAATCATGGCTGATCTATCTTTCCACCTCAACCCCATTCTCCTGCCTTCTCCCTGTAACCCCTGACATCCATACTAATCAAGAATCTGCACCTTTAAAATACCCAAATATAGATACAAAATGCTGGAGTAACTCAGCGGGACAGGCAGCATCTCTGGAGAGAAGGAATTGGTGACGTTTCAGGTCGAGACCCTTCTTCAGACTGAACTACATACCCAATGACGTGGCCTCCACAACCATCTTTTCCTTTAAAGCTTCTTCAAAGATTTTCAGTTTTAGGTTCAGGTTATCTTTAAGTTTATTGTCACGTGAACTACGGTGAAAAGCTTTCTTTTGCATGCTATCCAATCAGCTCAGATAATGCTGTACATAAGTACAAGTCAACTCAAATATAATAGATAAAGTAACGGGGAGAGATGGAGTGCGGCATGTAGTTTTCAACATTGCCACACTTTGTAGTAAATAGGAAGCAAGCTTTTCGCTTTCTCCTATGAGTGAGTTTTCACACTTCACACGCAAAAGGGTAAATTAACTCAACTTTTGAGCAATTAATTAAGTTGTAAACAATGGATTATACCATATGAGGTTTATGCCATCTTCCAAAAGGCATTTGCAAAGGCTCTAGGTATGAGATTGATAAGAGGTCAGCATTGATGTAATGCTGAAGGGCCTGTCCCACTTGGGCATCATTTAGCATCACACCGGTGGCACGCGAAGATTTTGTGAATCTCAAAATCCTGGGGCGCCGCGCGTGACACTGCCTACGTCACTAAGCCTCACCATGCTCGTGTCACGTGCGCGTCGTGACGTGTAAATGATATCGCGTAAATGACGCGCAAATGACGCCCAAGTGAGACAGTTGTCTGAGGCTCTGCAAGGCACTGGTCAGACCGCATTTGCAGTATTGTGAGCAATTTTGGGCCCCATATCTGAGGAAGGAAGTGCTGGCGCTAGAGAGGGGCCAGAGGAGGTTTACGAGAATAATCCCAGCAATGAGTGGGTTAGCATATGATGAGCGTCTGACGGCACTGGGTCGCTGGAGGTCATAGCCTCAGAATTAAAGGATGTTCCTTTTGGAAGGAGATGAGGAGAAATTTCTTTAGTTAAAGGGTGGTGAATCTGTGGAATTCATTGCCACAGCAGGCTGTGGAGGCCAAGTCAATGGATATTTTTACGGTAGAGATAGATAGTTTTGTGCTCCAATCACATGAACTTATGAGGTTGAAACTTAGGTGGGTAGCAGAAGACAATATTGAAAGAGTAGATAAATGATTGAATTGGAGGACATAACTCAATAGCATCTGCATTGAAGCCACACTTTCCAGCACCATCTGTACTCTTCTGACAATTCTCGGATAATTATTCTGCCTCTCCTTTAGACGGATCTATTGTAATATGCTACTATTTTTTATCACCCTCTCTCATCTGGTGTCATCAATCTTATCGTTATTCAATCTCTAAAATAGTAAACTTGGCTTGATTTGCAGTTGCTGGAAATCTGGAAGAACAGAAAATGTTGGACAAATTTTCCAATCCTCACTAAGCCTCACCATGCGCGTATCACGTGCGTGTCGTGATGCGTAAATGATATCGCGTAAATGACGCCCAAGTGAGACAGGCGTCTGAGGCTCTGCAAGGCACTGGTCAGACCGCAGCATCTGTGGAAAGTGCCACAGTCATTGTTTCAGGTTTGTGATACTTTTTCAGTTCTGAAGACCCGAAACGTTGACTCTTTCTGCAGATGCTGCCCAATCTGTCGAGCTTTTCCAGCATTTTCTTATTTTGTTATTTAATCAGCCCTGCCGGCTATTTTTTTTTTTTTTGAATCACAGACCCTCTATTTTGCTCTCTCCTGCACTCTCCCTACTCTGCATTTAAAAACTTAATCAATCTCTCACTATTCCCCAAGTAAATGTTAAGGTTAATTGAGCTTGGCGGAGCAATTATTATTGGCCAGGACACCAAGTGGGTGCTCTTCTTTAAAGTACTGCCATGGAATCATTAACATCCAGCTGAAAGGTCAACTACAGCCTCAGCTTACGAAATCAAACCTCAGCAAGCAACAAATCCTGCAAATATGGAATAAAAGTAAAAGTGCTGAGTGCACACAGCAGGTCACACAGCAGCGATAAGAGAAATAGAGTTAACCGAGTAGGTCTTCCAAAAGTGGAAACGTTAATTCTGTTTCTCTTTCCACGGGTAGATTTGAAACGTTAACTAGGATGCTCTGACCTGCTGAGTGCTTCCAACATTTCCTAGTTCAACCGCAGTTTCGGAAGGGACTCCAGATACAGGTCACTGCAGTGCAGCACTCCCTCTGAACAGCAGCGAGTGTGTCACTTCAGACTGCTTGCTCTGGGGTAGAGTGTGCATTTCTGGTCACCACATTCCCGGTAGGATGTGGAGGCTTTGGAGGGGGACCAGGCCTCCCGTGGGGTCTATGGGCGAGTGATACAATATTGCGTTGTGAGGGAACGGGTTGCCTTGGGGGACCAGGCCTCCTGTGTGACAGGGACCCAATGGGTCCCACATGGTCTAGTAGCATATTAAATTAATAGATGCAAAGATAAGAGACAGTCAGAGCCTTTTTCCAGGGTAAAATGTCAAACACCACATGGCGTAGGTTTAAAGTGAGAGGGGAAAAGTATAAAGGATATTACGATGAAAGTCGTTATTTTTAAAGCAGAGATTGGTAGTTGCTTGGGGAGTTGGAGGAAACAGATATGATCTAGACAGGCACATTAACAGCAGGTAATGGGGTGGGGGGGGGGGGGGGATATATAGACCATGTGCAAGCAGATGGAATTAGTTTATTGAGGTTTCACTTCGCCTGTCCTTATCTGACATCCTTTTGTCTCTTTTTCAGCTCCAAACTTTGTCATTTACTCCACCAACCAAACCTCCCTCACCAGTATCCACCTATCAGCGTGTAGGAGAAAACTGCAGATACTGGTTTAAACTGTAGATACAAAATGCCAGAGTAACTCAGTGGGACCGGCAGCATCTCTGGAGAGAAGGAATGGGTAACATTTCGGGTCGAGACCTTTCTTCAGACTAGAAGTTTGAAGTTTCTCCTCAATTAGTTTAATTGGGCACCATGGTTGGCACAGGCACTGCAGGCCAAAGGACCTGTTGCTGTGTTGTACTATTCTACGCTCTATGAAGGGGAGTTGAAACACACACTTGAGTCACAGGCAGGGTCCTAACTGCAGGCCAACCCTGACAACAAGGGAGATTCTTTAGCGTCACAGTGGAGTGGGTTGTCTGAAGGAGTCTGCCAAAGAGTTGGCTGGTGAAAAGAGCAGTGGTTCCCACGGCTGTTGCACGAGATGACAGCTGCTTGTAGACAGATGCTGGTTGTTTACCATGGTATCACTGAACGTACAAGCTGCATATCTGTGCCAAGGGACCACCTGCTTTAAGGAGATACTGAGTAACACAATGTGGTTCTGGCCTCGTAACGCTTTGAGGACAACAAGCAGCCCCAGCTTCAAATATCATTGCAACCCTTAATGCGGATGTCCTTTTGACATAGAAACATAGAAAATAGATGTAGGAGTAGGCTAATCGACCCGTCGAGCCAGCACTGTCACTCAATATGATCATGGCTGATCATCCAAAATCAGTATCCCGTTCCTGCTTTTTCTCCTATATCCCTTGATTCAGTTAGCCCTAAGAGCTAAATCTAACTCTCTCTTGAAAACATCCAGTGAATTGCTCTCCAATGCTTTCTGTAGCAGACAATTCCACAGATTCACAACGCTCTGGGTGAAAAGGTTTTTCGTCATCTCCGTCCCAAATGGCCTAGCCCTTCTTCTTGAACTGTGACCACTGGTTCTGGACTCCAACATCGGGAACATTCTTCCTGCATCTAGCCTGTCCAACCCCTTAAGAATGTTATATGTTTCTATAAGATATGAAGAGTGGCAACAGCTGGACTGAGGACTGATGGTGAGGCAACGCTTGCAAGTTATAAATACATGGATGAGAGCAATAGCCGCATTGAGCCGATCAATCAGGCCCGCTGAGTGACAAACAGGAAGGAAACTCCACACGTTGCTCACCGGTTAAACCATCCGCTGAAATAAACCCTCCGCAAATCCTCCTCGTAAATGCCCATCAATCAATCAGCGGGAAACTGATCCGGAGCAAGGATTCACCAGTATTTCCAGGGAATGTCCTTCACTTTGACTGTCGTAACCGCGGGTATGATAGCACGGGGGAGATATTATAAGCACAAGGTTACTGTAGCAGCTGACATTAGCGCGCAAACACTTTGCAACTCAGGATGCAATTTGATCCCTGGTGCTCACACACTCGAGGATGGTTATGACTCGGAGGGAGGCCATTCAGCCCTTACTGCCCATGCCAGGCTGTTGGGATTAGCCCCAAGTTCCAGCTCCCAGTCTTCAATCTTATAATTCTGGGGTGGCATTGCTGCCTTGCAGCACCAGAGACCTGGGTTCCATCCTGACCACAGGTGCTGTCTGTTTGTACGTTCGCCCTGTGTCTGCGTGGGTTTTCTCTGGGTGTTCCGGTATCCTCCCAAACTCCAAAGACGTGCAGGTTTTTGTAGGTTATTTGGCTTTGGTAAGTTTGTATAAAAATTGTCCCTCGTGTGTAGGATAGTGTTAGCGTACAGGGTGATCACTGGATGGCGCGGACTTGGTGGGCCGAAGGGCCTGTTTCCATGCTATATCTCTGAAACTAGTCTAAATTTACAGCACAGTGCCGATACAGTAAACACTCATTTTTATGGACCTCTTAGGAGATGGACCTGCCAACCTTCACCACCAGACTGGGCTTCCGGCACCACCCCGGCCCACACCGTCTTCCAGTCCACGCCTGCCGCGGCCACCACAGACACCGCCAGCCCTCACTTGCACTCGCGGGCCACAACCATTAACTCTGCCGATCCTCGCCTCTCCCCCAGCTACCAGCAGGCCTGGGCCTGGGCCTGGTATCAACCTACCTGGATACCAGGCCCAGTTCCAGACTCAGAGCCTGAAGAAGGGTCTCGACCAAAAACGTCATCCGTCCATGTTTTCCCAGAGATGCTGCCTGACATATACCTGCTGAGTTACTCCAGCGCTTTTTCCTCCTTTGCTGCAATAACCAGCATCTGCAATTGTCTGCTTCTACTACTTATACGATGATAATCCCTTACGTGATGGTTGACAATCGGTATTCGTGGACACCACTCCCCACCCCACGGTCCATTATAACACGGGTTTACTGTACTGATGTTCAGTACTCTACCATACTGATAATTTTAAATATGCCAATGGTTTCTGCCTCCAGCAGCCTTTCAGGCACTGAGCTCTAAACCCCTGTGGAATTTTTTCCTCAGCTTCCCTCTGATTCGTCACCAATTACTGTAAATCAGTACCTCCTGGTTATCATCCTTTGTCTGACACAAATACTGGATCACATTGAAACGAAAGACACACCTGGTTTAATGCTGAATGGGCTGAATGATGTGTGCAGTGAGGTGCAATAAATGAGCCACGTTATAAACCCGAGAGCATAGTGGAGAAACTCCAGCTGACAGCAATATCAACAGACCATCAAATCTCAGGGTTCTGCTCCATTACCCTGCAGCCCTGCCCTGGCCATAGGGAAGGAGGTGCTCAATTCCATCGCTCGGGGAAATGCATCGCTTCTATGCACTCTGTCCAGGTCTCTCACACTTCAGTTTAATCTTACCTCAGCCTCCTCTCCTCCAAAAGTATATAAGTCTCCTCCAAGGTGTAGAAATGCGAAGACGCACGGCACCAGATTCAGGGACAGTTCCGTCCCAGCTGTTATCAGGACACTGAATCATCCTACCACAACTGGAGAGCAGTACTGAACTGCTATCTACCTCTGATGTCCCTCGTTCCATCCTTGACCGGACCTTGCTGGCTTTACCTTGCACGAAACGATTTTGTGTCTCTCCTTTGTAAACCAGCATCTCAAGTTCCTTGTTTCCACATTTTCTCATAGTTAAACCACTCGAGCAAACATAAAGGGCCTGTCCCACTTGGCGATTTTTTTTGGCGACTGCCGGCCTCATTGACTGACGTATCAGGGTCGCTGAGAGATTTTGAACATATCAAAATCCAGCGGCGACAAAAAAAAAGTTGCGACACTTGAGGAAACACCGCGCGTCAATTCGTCATCACGCCGCGACTTTTTCACTGACCTCATATGTCAGTCAATGATGCCAGCAGTCGCTGAAAAAAAATCACCGTGGGACAGGCCCTTAAATCCCTTCTCTTTACAGAGAACAAAGGAAAAGAAAACCATAAAACTGAGAACAATCATACTTCATCGTTCTTCAACCCTCTTCCCTTCATGAGGTCCCGCTGACTATGTTTCTAGTGATCGCATACAATTCCCTAATTACTGCGCTCCTCTCTCTCAAATAACCTAACTGTTTATTATACCAAACCCTAAACATTCTTACAAAACGCACATCTTGAGGCTGCCCTATACGTCTGCCCTATACGTCAGCAAGCCAGCTTTACCAGTTTCCACCATTTCCCTTAAATAAATAAAAACAAAACATTCTCTGGGATGTCTGAAACATGGAGGCGTAGAATTACACAGCATGGAAACAGGCCCTTCAGCCAAACGCATCCATGCTGATCATATTGTCTACCTGACTGCATTTGGCCTAAATCCCTTGAACCTTTTCTCTCCACGTTCATCTCCAAATGTGATTGGAGCCCCAATGCCTTCTGCATCCGTGCCAACCAGCGATCCCCAGACACTAGTCCGCTCACTAGGGACGGTTCACAGAAGCCAATTCACCTACAAACGTGTATGTCTTTAGAATGTGGAAGGAAGCCAGATCACCAGGAGAAAACACATGCAGTTACATGGGGACAGCACCCGTAGTCAGGATCGAACCCGGGTCTCTGGTGCTGCTGGGCAGCAACTTTACCGCTCTGCCAGCGTGCTGCCCTCCCCTCCCTATCGCCCCGACGGCAGTGTTCAGCAAAGCAGTGATAATGTAAAACAATGTAAATATGAAACAAGATTCAAGGTCAGATGCCCTTGCAAACGCAGACAGGGCGAGGCTCTTCAAACAGGAACGTTACAGGACTGGAACAATGCCCCAAGCTAAAGGGCTGCTGCGGGCTACAACGAGCTCCTGCAAAGCTCTCAGTTGCAGGCAAGGTCACACAAGCCCTGACTTCTTCCAGAATTAATGGTCCAATTTGCGCACACTGCTGTGCGTAAATACAGGAGTGAAATGACTGAATCAAGTGGGTTCATAGGAACATAGGAAGTAGATGCAGGAGGAGGCCATTTGGCCCTTCGAGCCAGCACCGCCATTCATTGTGATCATGGCTGATCGTCCGTTATCAATAACCCGTGCCTGCCTTCTCCCCATATCCCATGACTCCACTAGCTCCCAGAGCTCTATCCAACTCTCTCTTAAATCCATCCAGTGATTTGGCCAACACTGCCCTCTGTGACAGGGAATTCCATAAATTCACAACTCTCTGGGTAAAAACATTTTTTCTCCCCTCAGTCTTAAATGACCTCCCCTTTATTCTAAGAGAATTCATGTTCATGAGAATACTGTGCTTTGATTTTCCATTAATTTGATTTCCCCAGAGCAGCAAGAGGATAGACATTCAGATACTCAATTTGTGTGCTGTTGGTTGAGGGTGAAACACCGACCATACCACTGGGGAGAGCTCCTTTGTTCAACGAGTGGAATGTCGCAAACCAATCGGAAGAGCCTCAGTTTACCACCTCTGCTCAAGGCAGCACCGCTGAGAGAGCATCTCTCCTCAATACTGCCGTGGATGGCTAGTCCAGCCTTTCATCAGATGAGGAGGAATCTCTTCAATCAGAGGGTGGTGAATCTGTGAGATTCATTGCCACAGAAGGCTGTCGAGGTCAAGTCAATGGCTATTTTTAAGGTGGATTTTTGGCAGAATCTTGATTAGCAAGGGGTTATGGGGAGCTGGCAGGAGAATGGGGTTGAGAGGGAAAGATAGATCAACTATGATAGAATGGCAGAGTAGACTTGATAGGCCGAATGGTCTAATTCTGCTTCTGGAACATGAACCCGAGCAAGTTTGGACCAAAGGACCTGTTCTTATGCTTTACTGCTCCGTGTTCTATGAATTGCCTTCGGGAATATTTTGCTGCATTAAGATTCTAGCTACAGTCAAGCTATCCCTGCAACAACCCTTCATCCTAGATCTTTACTGAAGGAGATACATTACCGAAGACTTGGTGCCAACCTGCAACTTCCCTGCCTTTATTACGGTTTATTGTTGACTCCGTTTCACCAAGCCAGCCACTGAAAATATATCTTTGTGGGAACTAGGTTGAAATCTCCTTACGTCGGCAGGGAGTGACACATCTGAGGGATTAGTTCTCTTTGACTGGGTATCAATGCTCCAACAATCCTGAACCCCCTCGCCCACAGTCAGCAGGCTTCCTTCACCACACAAAGTCTCTCTTTGATCATCCTTAGGTAAATAACTTTCTTGTTTTTTTTGTGGGGGGTGGGAGGGAGGTGGAGGTGTGGAAGGGCAGGAGAAAGGCTGTGCCGTCGAAATAGTGCGCAACAAAGGATCTGAAGTAAATGTACTTAGCTATTTGAGGGCTATTGACAGGTATTCTTAGAGATCATATTACCAAATATTAGGCCAATTAATTAACCGGTACTCTGCTCTCATACAGAACCTCCCTCAAACACAGTTAGGTCATAGCTAGGAGTGTATTTCACAGATGTCAGGTTGCGTTGGAACACTGGTAACCATGGCAATTGTGTTCTCTGTCTAAAACAGGGCTGCGGAAAGGCTATCACAGTTAAAAAATATCCTAATCTCCTTACAGGAATGGAAACTGAATTCCCCCTCCTCCTTCTCCAATATCTCTTTCTCTCTCTCTCTCTCACACACAATAAATCAGTCCTTGGCCAAATCTATTTTCTTGTTATTTAAGTTTTAAATTGCCTATTCATAAAGTAATGTTTTCCCTTGAAAGTAGCCCTTTGAATGATGGACGAACTGAGGGTGATGAGGCCTGGGGCAGATTAGCCGTGATCATATTGAATAGTATGGCAGAAATGAGATGTCTACTTCTGCTACTATTTTCTTATGTACTTATGTTTTTTTTATTTTTATAAATGGTACAAGGACAGGTGAGACAGTGGCGCAGTGGTAGAGTTGCTGCCTTACAGCGCCAGAGACCTGGCTTCGATCCTGACTATAGGTGCTGCCCTTAGGAGTTTGAACGTTCTCTCCAGTGACCTGCGTCGGTTTACTCCGAGATCTCCAGTTACCCCCCCACACTCGCACAATATTGGTTAATTGGCTTGGTAAAAAAAAAAGTTAATTGTCCCTTGTGTGTGTAGAATAGTGCAGGGATCGCTGGTCAGTGCGGACTTTAGTGGGCCGAAGGGGGACAAGGTGGCACAGCAGTAGAGTTGCTGCCTTACAGCGCCAGAGACCCGGGTTTGATCCCAACTATGGGTGCTGCCTGTATGGAGTTTGTATGTTTCCCCGTGACCGCGTGGGTTTTCTCCGAGATCTTCCGTTTCCTCCCACACTTCAGACGTGTAGGTTTGTAGGTAAATTTCCCTAGTGTGTGTAGGGTAGTGTTAATGTGCTGTGATCGCTGGTCGTTGCAAACTCGGTGGGCCGAAGTGCCAGTTTCTGCGCTATATCTTTAAACTAAACCTAATCCCACCTTCCCATTATATCGTGCATGTCAGGACTCTTCAAGTCCACATGCAAGTGCTGTTTAAATACAAGACTTTGTGCCAGACAGTGAGGTCAGACTCCTTCCACCCACTGGGAGAAGAATGCTCTCATTCATCCTTTCCCTAAATGGTATCCGTCTACGACCTCTGGTTTGTTGTGTTATTGCATTTATGGGCCTGTTAAGCTGCAGCAGGTATGAATTTCATTTGTTCCGTTCCTGGTGCATATGAGAACTTAATACCCTTGACCTTCTGGAAGAGACCTGGAATATACTGCCAGAGAGAATATTGAAATAAAGTCCTTGACAGCATTTAAGACATCCTTAGACAAGCACCTAAATCACCCAAGCATAACTAACTAGAAACCAAATGCAGGAAAATGGGATGAATACAAATGCCCAATGGTCAGCATGATGGTGGTGGGCCAAATGACCGGTTTCCATGTTGCATGTCTCTATGACACCTTATGTGACACCTCTATGACACCTTATGACACTCTGATTGGGCCCTCCATGATTTTAGACACTTCATTCACTGTTCTAATTATACAAGATTAACATGGGGAAAAACAATTGGCATTGGGAAAATGACCAATTACTTTCTTCAAGTGAAGGATCAATATTAGCCAGAACACTAATCAGAATTCTCCTGCTCTTCCTTCAAGAACATTTTTTTTACATCCAGCCCAGGCAATAGAGAAACGTCTCACCTTTAAGAGATCATCACTCCCAGATAGAATGCTGAGCATCTCACCCAATATTGTGCACGCCAACTTTGGGAGACAAAGGACAAATAGTGCCATGTAGCTGATATTAACCAGATCAATGCTATATCTGGAGTGATTACATCTTTAAGGAGGGGAGGTTAAACTGAGACCCTTCTCGATGTTCATGTGGGGATAACTGAGCAATGACTACCAGGTTGAAATAAACATGACAATGCATGGTCTGACCAATTCTCAAAGCCCCAATGCTAGGTCAGATAGGGGAAGCCTTAAGCCCCTGTCCCACTGTACGAGGTAATTCAAGAGTTCTCCCGAGTTTTCCCAGGATTCGAACTCGGTGAATGTCCATAGCGGGTCTGTAGGAGTTTGTGGATGTCTCGTAGCGGCTCGTAATGCTAACGGTAGGTATAAAAAGTAACACTTTTTTTCATCACGTGTATTTTTTTACTCGTGGACATTTTTTGCAGGGATGATAAAACGTCACGAGTTACCGGATGTCCCTAGTACCTACCGTTAAATTACGAGCTGCTACGAGAAATCCACAAACTCCTACGGACATTCTCCGAGTTCTAATCAGGGGAAAACTCGGGAGAACTGTTGAATTACCTCGTACAGTGGGACAGGAGCTTTAACCTACACACAATCTCACTACGTGTGGGACCCTTGAGCAGCAGCAGGTTAGTCATGGGAAATCACACGATTTTAAATAGATTTGTAACAGAACAAAGAACGGCCTGAGTATGTGTAGGAAGGAACTGCAGGAGTAACGCAGTGGGTCAGGCAACATACCTGGACAAAAAGAATAGGACGTTTCGGCTCGAGACGTCTGAAGAACGTCTGAAGGGTCTCGACCCGAAACGTCACCTATTCTTTTGCTCCAGAGATACTGCCTAACCCGCAGAGTTACTCCAGTATTTTATGTCGAATTGCATGAGTAATTGGGAAACCACAAAGATCCAAGGTGATGAACACTCCAATGTCTTCAAGAATTTGCCTTTGTTTTAATGATATGAGCAAAGGAAAACTCAGACATTTCTTGTTGCCATTTCATCAACAAAAGTAGAAAGCACCCAGACTGATTTCATCACCATTTCTGAACAAATCACCACCTGCCTCAAATCCCAGTGATACAACGCAACAAGTCATGCACCAGCAAGTTTGTTTTCTCCAGTGATTAGATGAGTGAAACTGGTTAGGATTACAGAGGGTCGCTAAGATGAAATATTGTTGATACTCTCAAGGATGTAATTGGCTAAATTGATCCGGGTCTGACGTTGCCAGCCAGGGTCATCACAGATCGGATGATCACAGCAAGTTCTGACCTGGTGAAATCCCGGGATATTGATATACCCGTGCACCTCTGATAGCATCAGCCAGGATCTGTCACTCTTTATAATATGCTGAAGTTGGAGTAGTATCTCATTTCATTTAATTCCGGCAGACAGAGAGAAAAAAAAAAAATCACAGGCAATGGTCCAGAATTTATTGTAACCAGTGACGGAATGGCATCAGTCCAACATGACCACACCCAGCTCACCTCCGTTGTAAAGCAAAGTAAGCCCTTGCAAAAATAATCTGCCATTTTTGGGGAGGAAGGAACAGCAGATGCTGGTTTAAACCGAAGATAAACACAAAATGCTGGAGTAACTCAACGGGACAGGCAGCATCCCTGGAGAGAAGGAATGGGAGGCATTTCGGATTGAAACCCTTCTTCAGAAAGAGTCGGGGCAAGGGGGGGGGGGGGGGGGGAGGAGGGGTCATATCGAAGTGTATAACATTGTTAGGGGAATACATTGGGTGAATGCACAGTCTTTTACCTAGGGTAGAGGAATCAAAAACATGACATGAAAGGTTTAAAGTGAGGGGAAAGAATTAATAGGAACACGAGGAGCAACTTTTTCACTCAAAAGGCGATGGAACAGGCTGCCAGAGGAGGTAGTTGAGGCATGTACTAAAACACCATTTAAAAGGCACTTCGACAAGTACGTGCACAGGAAAGGTTTAGAGGGATATGGGCCAAATGCAGGAAAATGGTATTAGCTTTGATGGGCCATCTAGGTCAGCATGGACAAGTTATGCTTCAAGGCCTGTTACCCTGCAGTGTGACAATGACTGAATGAGAAAAAAACAGATTAATTGTTGAGGCAGGTAGAGAAAGGAGAGGATAGAAAGGTTAAGTTAACAGGGAGAAAAGAACAAATAAATGAAATGCAGCAATTAAAAGCTCAAGGTATGCTGTTTGCAAGTCTATAATTGCAAGCAATCCCAAGGGTTACAAGATCTGCAGTGGGTATTGTATGCACCCACTGTACAGGGCACAGGATAGTTGTGCTGCATTAGTAATAAGCCTAACGGCTCAACCCTATATCTCTGACGCTTACAGTGGAAAACAAAGATAGGCACAATACGCTGGAGTAACTCAGCGGGTCAGGCAGCATCTCTGGAGAGAAAGGATGGGTCCCTTCTTCTACTTTTGGTATAAACCAGCATCTGCAGTTCTTTGTTTCTACATAATAGCGTGGAAATCTCCATACGGCAATGCAAACTGGGGTGCCTTGCCGTTAGTTTAGATTTCAAGATACAGCACGGAAACAGGCTTTTCGGCCTACCGAGTCTGCCCCGACCAGCGATCCCCGCATATTAACACTATCCTACACACACGATGGACAATTTACATTTATACGAAGCCAATTCACCTACAAACCTGTACGTCTTTGGAGTAAATTACTTTGGCAGCACATTCTGGCATTGCATCCTTTCAGGCAGGTGCAGTGATAATGGTCATTTAGGAACCCCAGTCTCACGCAAGCAATCCACTGTAGACCAAACACAGCAGAGCGTTGGCCAATAATGCCACATGATATCAAATTTCAGTCCAACAAAGAGCTTCAGAGGTACATTACACAGAAACCCATTGTTCCAGGAGTTCATTTAAATTGGTGTTCTCTGGACTTCACCAACATCTGCTCCTCCACCACCCACCTATACACAGTCACCTGTATGAAAGGCCAGTGCTTTCTCTCTCACGCACCAGGTACATTGATTCAGAATGGTGATATATTAGCTATTAGCAATGGTAGGAAATCATTCCAGCCATGACCCGAGGCCAAACTCCCACAGCTGGACCTCTCTCAGCTGATTACAGGGCAGCACGGTGGTGTAGTAGTAGAGTTGCTTCCTTACAGCGCCAGAGACCCGGGTTCGTTTCCGTCTACGGGTGCTGTCTGCATGGTCTCCCCGTGACCGCGTGGGTTTCCTCCCACACTCCAAAGACGTACAGGTTTGTAGGTTAATTGGCTTGGTGTAAGTGTAAATTGTCCCTAGTGTGTGTAGCATAGTGTCATTCTGCAGGGATCACTGGTCTGTGCGGACGGGGTGGGCTGAAGAGCCTGTTTCCGCACTGTACCTCTAAACTAAACTGTCAGCTCACAGATGCAAGTAAACCTTAGCGATGTTGCAGTCTCATTTGCCACATCTTCAATCCTGACCGTCTCCCGCCCCCGCAATTAAGTGTCACAACAGAGGCCTTCACAGCTTTAAATCACCACTCTGACGCACTTTCAAATAAAACTTGTGAAATCTGTCATGGCCAATTCTAAAGGTCCTTGTCTGCAACTTGTCTCTAGAGCAACCCTGACATCATCCTGTCAGGGGCATTCCCTTTGCCCACCCACCCTCTCGGCAAGGTTACATTTCCTCTTTCCCTGTTCCGATGACGGGCCCATGATGTGCAACATTAACTCTGTTCCTCTTTCCACAGAAGCTGCCCGACCTGCTGAACATTTCCAGCATGTTGCCGTTTTAATTTCCAGCATCTACGTTTAGCTTTTCAGTTGCGTAATCTAATATAGTGCCCGTGGGCTCCCTCGTGAGATGTTGCCTTATTGCAGCAAGCATCAAGGATCAGGCCTCTAGCATCAAGGATCAGGCCTCCTGTCTTTGTAGCACCTTTCCTCACAGCTCTAGAATGGGGAATAAAGGATCACGTCACAACAATCTTGGAAGGCTTGGGTAGAGTGGATGTGGAGAGGATGTTTCCACCAGTGGGAGAGTCTAGGACCAGAGGTCATAGCTCAGAATTAAAGGACGTTCTTTTAGGAAGGAGATGAGGAGAAATTTCTATAATCAGAGGGCGGTGAATCTGTGGAATTATTTGCCACAGAAGGCTGTGGAGGCAAAGTCTATGGATATTAAGGCACAGATAGATTCTTGATTAGTACGGTGTCAGGGGTTATAGAAACATAGAAAATAGGTGCAGGAGTAGGCCATTCGGCCCTTCGAGCCTGCACCGCCATTCAATGTGATCATGGCTGATCATCCAACTCAGTATCCCGTACCTGCCTTCTCTCCATACCCCCTGATCCCTTTAGCCACAAGTGCCACATCTAACGCCCTCTTAAATATAGCCAATGAACTGGCCTCAACTACCTTCTGTGGCAGAGAATTCCAGAGACTCACCACTCTCTGTGTAAAGAATGTTTTCCTCATTTCGGTCCTAAAGGAATTCCCCCTTATCCTTAGACTGTGACCCCTTGTTCTGGACTCCCCCAACATCGGGAACAATCTTCCAGCATCTAGCTTGTCCAACCCCTTAAGAATTTTGTAGGTTTCTATAAGATCCCCCCTCAATCTTCTAAATTCCATCGAGTACAAACCGAGTCTATCCAATCTTTCCTCATATGAAAGTCCTGACATCCCAGGATTATGGGGAGAAAGCAGGAGAATGGGATTAGGAGGGAGAGATAGATAAGCTATGATTGGAAGGCAGAGTAGACAATGGGCTGAATGGCTTAATTCTACTCCTATCACTTATGACCTGGGACCATGGGCAAGGAAGGGGCACATTCTACAAGGATCGGTAAGAGGCAAAGAGAGCCAAACTCTCCGACGGGGTAAGGGCCTTCATGGGCACGCCAGAGAGAGCACCAGAGGGGGCTGAGAGGGACGAGGGGCCGAGACCACCCTGAGGAGCCAGTGAGACATCCCAGTGGAGCAGAGGAACCTACATGCTGGAATGTCTACATGCCACTGACAGGCAACAGCAGAGAGAAGGCATCTTCCTTTGTAGTGTTTTCGTGGCAAGAAGTGCAAAAGTGGTTCCGCAATGGTACCAAACCACAGTGCCCTCCCTCGGTGAAGGCCCATGTTTTTGCAGCCGTGCTTCAGTTTAGTTTATTGTTACGTGTACCGAGGTACTGTGAAAAGCTTTTGTCGCCTGCTAACCAGTCAACGGAAAGACTATACGCGATTACAATCGTGTCATCCACGATATACAGATACAGGATAATGGGACTAACGTTTAGTGTAAGATAAATTCCAGTGAAGTCCAAATAAAGATAGCCTGAGGATCTCCAATGAGGTAGATGATAGCTCAGGACCATGCTCTAGTTGTTGATAGGATGGTGGGAGTGCCCAAGTCCGATTTACCAAAACTGATGGGTTTTAGATGGGCTCCCACTTTCGACCTTCGATACATAAAGGGCCAGAGGCAGCTAGGGAAAGCTCCAGTCAACAACCAAGCAGAAATCTAAGGAGCGAAGGAGATAGGCGACGTTTCGGGTCGAGACCCTTCTTCAGGTCTGAAGAAGGGTCTCGACCCGAAACGTCGCCTATCTCCTTCGCTCCTTAGATGCTGCTGCACCCGCTGAGTTTCTCCAGCTTTTTGTGTAACCCTCGATTCTCCAGCATCTGCAGTTCCTTCTTTAACAACCAAGCAGAAATGCCTGCACAAATCTCACAGCAGAGATCAGGAGCAGCCTCACTCACCAAGACAGCATCAGGACTCTCTCAGTTTCTCAGCTGGGATTTGCCGCAAGTGATGCTTTGCTTGGTGGCTGCCAAGAGCACTTTGGGGTGTGGTGCTTCCCAACCCATTTGTGGTTTGGCAGCGAAGGGCAGAACTCTGCCTTTGCCTGAAGGAGAGATGTGCCCGACCCTTTAGATACCATTTAGTTTGTACCTTCACCATTAGTAGTCGTTCAGGATTACGAGCTAAAGCTAAACTGGCTCTTTGGCCCACCGAGTCCCCACCTACCAGTGATATTTGCACATTAACACAATCTTACCCACACACAAAAGAGACATTTTACATCTATATAAAGTCAATTACGGTACAAACCTGTACGTCTTTGGAGTGTGGGAGGAAACCGAAGAAATCTGAGAAAACCCATGAGGGGAGAACGTACAAACGGCGTACAGACAACGCCCGTAGTCCGGGTCAAACCAGGGACTCTGGCGCTGCAAGCACCAAGGCAGCAACTTTACCGCTGAGCCACCCAATTAGAAATTGTTATTTTTTGTACAAGTCAGAACGATCGAGGCCAACATGGTGGAACATCCCAATCAAGATTAACTTTGGGCATGACACGGGTCTTGGTTTCATCGAGGTGAACAAGCTGGACTCTAGGCACAGAGCAAGTGCACACTAATTTCCCACACAAAGAAATCCAGACTTATGTATGCAAGTTCATGATGTAAATTCACTCAGAAATGTTTTACAAAATCAGCCTGCAATTTTTATTTTTACTTGGAAAATCTATTTTATGGACATTTCACAGAAAATGTGTATCTAATGACTCGATGTACAGCAGATCCCCATACTCTCCCATGTTAAATTGACACACAATGCTGGAGTAACCCAGCGGGTCAGGCAGCATCTCTGAAGATGGGTGACGTTTTGGGTCAGACAGAAAGTAGAGGTGGGGCTTTCAGTCTGAAGAAGGGTTCCATCACAAAACGTCACCCACTTCTTTTCTCCAGAGATGCTGCCTCATCCACTGAGTTACTTCAGCATTTTGTGTCTATCTTCAGTGTAAACCAGCATCTGCTGTTCCTTCCTCCACACTCACTGCTAACTAAATATACAATAAGCAAAATATACATACAGCAGAATTGGTCACACCACACACCTCACTGCCAGGTATTTTGTATTTCCCATCATATCTGCCCTAATTCCAACAATTCCCCCAGTAATTCCATGGTGCATGGTGATTCTGAGATGAATGTGTTGAGATCATTGTAAAATAACAAAGAACTCATCAGGCATTGATTCAACCAGCCGTCTTTAAATAATGGACTGCACTATAATACCCTGGCTGAATTATGAACAACCCCCAAAATACTGTGTGTCTCACTGCCCTCTGTCTCTTTCCATGTATTTCACTGATGACCCGCTCTGATAGCATTATGGTCCTGAGTTATTCCACCCTGAACAGCCCACACACACTGCCCCGCCACTAGCCTTGTGCGCCTCATTCACTGCCCTCCATTACACATTACCATAGATCTTTATTTATCCCAGGAGGGAAATTGGTCAGCCAACAGACGTAAAACACAACAAAATACATGACACAATTAAAGTAACGAGTGGAAAGTCCAGGATTGGGGATGTGCAAAGATTTGGGTGGGGAGTGGGGTGGGAGAAAAGGGGAGTCAATCTACCCCACGACAGAAGGAGGAGGGGGAGTTGTGCAGGTTGATAGTTACAGAGGAAAAGGATCTCCTGGGGCGTTCTGTACTGCATCTTGGTGGAACCAGTCTGTTGCTGAAAGTGCTCCTCAGGTTGACCAGGTGTCATGGAGAGAGTGAGCTGCATTGGCCAAGATACTTCGCAGTTTAAGGAGAATCCTCCCCTCCAAGACAACCTCCTATTAATCCAACACCCTGCAGTGCCCAGACCCCCTTGCCCTCCATCATATCCTCTGCACATCCCACACATTGGCCGCCATTATACCCATACATACTACCCACTGCCCTCTCCATCTCATTTATGCCTTCTGCTACACCGTACATCCTACCCAGTGTCCTCCATTACACTGTGCGGTGCCATGATCCCATTTCCCTCCATTATATCCTCCATACATCCCTTCTACTGCCCTCCATGCATCCCACCCACTGCCCCCTGTATATACCATCCACTGCCGACCTTTATACCTGTACATCCCTCCCCACTCATTCCCCTTCCATTACACCTGCACATGGGGTGGAAGATTGCAACCTTCACGTGGTCCGCCCTGTTTCGACTAATGCAATCAACTCGACGTGCACAAACGGAAGATCAAATAGAACAAGTTGTCCAACAACTTTAGGCTGTGCACGCCACACGAAAGAAGAAGACCTGCACGTAACCCCCACTGCCATCTCTGCACCTCCAACCTTCCTCCGTACATCCCACCCACGACCTTCCAAGACACCAGGTGTGCAACCCATCCACTACCCCTCCATTCCACCCTGTGTCCCACACACACGACTCTTCCCATTGTACCATGTAGCCTGGCTCTACCACTCTGGACCACAGCTTTTACAAATTGCCGGAGAGTTCAGTGCGCAGGATGACATTGATACCTTTGGCGATACTGCGCACGGGGAAGCTACTGACCATTTTCTGCATGTTGGCTGCAGGAGGCTGCACTTTGCTCCTCAGGCGGTTGTGATGGGCCAGGATGGTAAAGCGCTCTTTGGGCGCCAACTCTGAAACAAGAAAGTGACAAAAGTATAAAAATGCAAATGTGAGCCGTGCTCTGACATCTCCATGGTTACGGAATGTGTCTCAAAGGGTCTAATTCTGCGCCAGGGATTTGTACGAGACACTGATTAACCGCAACACTCCGTTCACTTGTTTTAAGCGCTTCAAATAAACCACGGGGCCATCAAGGTGATATTCAGACAATTTGTAAGCTTCGAATCCCCCTTTTCGTTTTGCACAATTTTCAATAAGATACTATTCAGCAGCATAATAGATGGAAGCGTTTGCAACCTGCAAACTTGAACCCAAGTTTTGCATGAGAACTGCTCGCCAGAAATAAGAACAGGTCACTGAGAAGCGGCGCAGATCTGCAACGCGACCCATGTGCATGATCCGCGGGATGGGACTGCGCGACAGAGCGGCTGACCTTACCTTTCTGATCCCAGTTGAAGCTCCCTCGTCCCGCCGCTGCTGCGGCCGCCGCCAGCCCGGCGAGAAGCACCGGCAACACCGCTAGAAGTTTCATCTGGTCCGGGTGGAATTTGCAGAGCGCTACCGTTTGACACAGCTGTCTCTCTCGACTGGTGAGGCAAAGCAAGGGAGCGGTGAACCAAAGCGAGAGAGGGGGGGAGACAAGCCAGAACCCCGTCACTACAACCAACCCCTGGTTGCTACACGCACCGCCAACCACACACAACTACTCTCAAGGCATTGACCCGGCGACAGGGGCGCACACTGTGTTCTCCAGTGAAAGATGCACCAGGCACAACGTGACTCTATCCATGCACAGTTAGATATTGCGCAGGGAGTCATCAAACATTGCGACGAAGAATAACTGCAAACAAGAACTAGTTAAAATATTGCACTGTGTAATCCATGGATAAATTACAGCATGCTATTAATTGCAGACAGGTAGAATTAAGGCACTAAACCACCAGGCATTTGCAAATCGGTGATTAGAATGCATCGTGCAATAATTGCAACCGGAAATGTTAAAACATTGCACCATCAAATAATCGCATCTAGGGTATAGGCAGATATCGCGGCATTAATTGTAAGCGGGTTGTTAAGACACGCCGTGTAATAATTGCAAACTAGGTGTGGTGGGACCATATCTGTGCATCATGTAATGAGTGCGGGTAGGCAATACAGATTATAATATACTTCCCTTATTAACAATTAAGTATTTAAACATTATACCGTGTAATAATTGCAAACGATCCACACCATGCAACAGCGGTATCCGTGGAGCATATCGACACAATGATGCCATGCATTCATTGTAACGGTTGATAAGTTAGATATTGCATCATGCGTATCTTGTGCCCCTGCGTGTGGGAAAATCATTGAACAGGACATATGATAATATAGCACGTGTTTAAGAAGGAACTGCAGATGCTGGAAAATCGAAGATAGACAAAAGTGCTGGAGAAAGTCAGTGGGTGCAGCAGCATCTATGGAGCGTAGGAAATAGGCAACGTTTAGGGCGGAAACCCTTCTTCAGACTGATGTGAGGCGGGGAGAAGAAAGGAGAAAGGAATAGGAAGAGCCTGGGGGCTGAGGGAGAGCTGAGAAGGGGAGGAGACAGCAAGGGCTACCAGAAATTGGAGAAGTCAATGTTTATGCCGCTAGGGTGCAGACTGCCCAAGCGGAATATGAGGTGCTGCTCCTCCAATGTCCAGTGGTGCTCACTCTGGCCATGGAGGAGGCCCAGGACAGAAAGGTCGGATTTGGAATGGGAGGGGGGGCTGAGCCACCGGGAGATCAGGTTGGTTAATGCGGACCGAGCGGAGGTGTTCAGCGATACGATCGTCAAGCCTACGCTTGGTCTCACCGATGTAGATCAGCTGACATCTAGAGCAGCGGATGCAATAGATGCGGTTGGAGGAGATGCAGGTGAACCTCTGTCGGACCTGGAATGACTGCTTGGGTCCTTGAATGGAATCGAGTGGGAGAGGTAAAAAGACAAGTGTTGCATCTCTTGCGGTTGCAAGGGAAAGTGCTCGGGGAGGGGGTGGTCGAGGGGGGAGGTAAAGGGACAAGTGTAGCATCTCTTGCGGAAGAGTGATAACATAACACTCTTGACTCTTGCAAACAGGTAGCATTCAGACATTACGCGAGGTAATGTGGCATCTGGTTTTACTGTGCACATTACACGCTGTTGTAACTTGGTTTTAATTTTCTACTGTTCACGGGACTTGGGGAAGGCTCCATTGGATTGCAAATATAAATTCTTTATTGAAAGACGGAGGGGAGCAGGAAGCAGCAAACTAAAAGCCAGACGCTTAGCATCTGTCGTAGGAAAAAATGCAGAAAATTGATCTGAGATAAGTTGCAACAGATCATTTGTAAGAGTTTGCTTAAGATATGTCATTTCAATTCATACGTCACAAGACCATTTGGCTCATTGAGTCTACTCCACCAATTGATCATGGCAGATCTATCATTCCCTCTCAACCCCATTCACCTGCCTTCTCCCCATAACCTTTGATGCCCTTACTGATCAAGAACCTGACAATCTCTGCTTCAATCTCCAACGACCTGGCCTCCACAAACATCTGTGGCAATTAATTCATGTTATAGAAGGAGAATTAGGCAATTTGGCCCACCAAGTCTACTCTGCCAACAAATCATGGCTGATCCATCCTTCTCTCTCAACCCTATTCTCCTACCTTCTCTCCACAACCCCTGACATCCTTATTAATCAATAAACTGTTAATCTTTGCCTTAAAAATATCCATCAACGGCCTCCCCAGGTATCTGTGGCAATGAATTCCACAGATTCACCACTCTCTGCCTAAAGAAATTCCTCATTTCCTTCCTAATGGACGTCCTTTAATTCAGAGATGATGACCTCTGGTTTTGGACGCTCCCACTAGTGGAAACATTCTGTCCACATCCACTCTGAAGAAGGGTCTCGACCCGAAACATCAACCATTCCTTCTCTCCAGAGATGCTGCCTGTCCCACTGAGTTACTCCAGCATTTTGTGTCTATCTTCCACTCCATCCATACCTTTCACTATTCGGTAAGTTTCATTGAGGTCCCCTGTCATCCTTCTAAACTCCAGCGAGTACAGGCCCAGTGCCGTCAAAAGTGCATACATTAACTTAATCATCCCCAGGATCATTCTCCTCCGGACCCCCTCCATCACCAGCACATCCCTCCTCAGATATGGGGCCAAAAACTGCCTGCAATACTCCAAATGCCATCTGACCAGTGCCTCATGAAGCCTCAATGTTCCATAATTTGCTGTAGATAAAGGGGATCCAGTAGATGTACCATCCTGGGATATCCAGAAAGTATCGGGTAAAGTGCCATATCAAAGGTTATTGGGAAAGCTAATACGTCGTGGAGCAGGAGATAATGTACTAATGTGGTTGGAAGACAAGGGGGTTGACAGGAATCCAATAGTGGGTATAAATGGGTCTTCTTTTCACTGGCAGAATGTAATGAGTGGTGGGCCAGTAATGGTCAGTGTAGGAACCTCAATGTCTTTAGAATTGGATGCCAGCATCAAAGAAATGGTTGCTAACTATTCTCATGACATAAACATAAGTTTGTTATGATCAGGAAATAGGAAGTTACAAAGGGACAAGTTAAGCGAGTGGCCAAAGATCTGGCAAATAGGGAGTACAATGGGAAAAAATGTTGAACTTGGCAGGAAAAATAATCAAGCACCACATCTTTACGGTGAGAAATTGTAGAGCGCCATTAGACAAAATGATATTCTTCTTAACGTGATTTACAAAAAGTTAGTATTGCAGATACTACAAATGATCAATAAAGATAATGGAATGTTATTGTTTATTAAAGGAAGAATACAAAAGGAGGGAGATTATGCATGAGTTATCTAGGACGGCAGTGAGACCACATTTGGAATGCAGTGCCCAGTATTGATCTCCTTATTTGAGGAAGGATGTTGCTGTATACAGTTTGGAGAAGGATCAATAGACTGCATTGACCCGATTACCACTATGGAGAAGATAGATACAAAATGCTGGAGTGACTCACCAGGACAGTCAGCATATCTGGAGAGAAGGAATGGGTGATCTTTCGGGTCGAGACCCTTCTCGAGTTGTCTCAACCTGAAATGTCACCCATTCCTTCTCTCCCAGGTTGCTGCCCGTCCTGCTGAATTACTCCAGCATTTTGTGTCTATCTTTGGTGTAAACGAGCATCTGCAGTTCTTTCCTACATATTTAGTGCAACTTAATCTTTGCTATCATTCAAATTGCTTAAACATGCATGCAAACCACTGACTTTTAATAACTGAATAACATTTGATTTATAGTTTCAGCTTTTCACCTCTTATACTAAAGCATAAGACTCATGGCGGGACTCTTGTGTGATCCATGTAGCAGAGTGAATATATTGGCCAGATTCACTCTGCTGGTAGGGGAGCATATGATCTTTCTTTCAATTTTGAAGGAGAAACCGTTGTTCTTAATCTCGCCCAAGGTTCTCACAACTCTGAAGTCAATCGTTTCAAGTTGTCATTTTTTTTCTAATAATTTAACAACAAAACACATCCTTTTTTATCCTTACTAGGCTGGGAAGTTTCAAATTGTGATGTTGCCTGTATTTTTCCTCCCAGCATATAATTCTCATCATATGACCTTTGCAAAGAGGCTGTACCCAGACATTTAGTTTTGAACACTGCATTATACACTTGGCAGAAGCCCCTGTGTACCATTAACAAGCTCGATGACTCCAATGCATGGAAATTGTTGAGTTAGATTTTGTGGTCATTAGTGAAGGAAAATCTTAGGGATGTTTTAAAGGTTTTTGTGAAGTGACTTGTTTATTTGAGAACCTTTGACAGCCGCACCCTCAGCAGGGAACCCATTGTCTTTCTAAATTACTTTAGGGGGATTTGGACAAGGGCAACACTGATCATCCACCTCTAATTGTCTATGGGAAGGTGGTGGGAAGCCACCTCCTAGAACCACCGCAGTTCTTCTGGTGAAGGTACTCTCAGTGTCATGTAGGTTGGAAGGGTTCCAGGACTTCGATCCAGAGACAATGAAGGGCAAGTGATACATTTCACAAGTTATATTTTCACACAAAGGGTGGTGGGTGTATGGAACAAGCTGCCAGAGGAGGTAGTTGGGGCTGGGACTATCCCAATGTTTAAGAAACGGTTAGACAGGTATATCGCAGAAAGGATATGTTTGGAGGGATATGGACCTAGTGCAGGCAGGTGTAGCTGGGTCATGTTGGCCGGTGTGGGCAAGTTGGGTCGCTATTTCCACACTGTATCACTCTATGACTCTATAGGTGCAGAATTAGGCCATTCGGCCCATCGAGTCTACGCTGCCATTTAATCATGGCTGTTCTCTGCCTCCTAATCCATTTCATTGCCTTCTCCCCATAACCCTAAACATTTCCACGGACTTGGCCTCCACACCTCTCTCTCTGTGGTAATGAATTCCACAGATTAACTCCCCTCTGACTAAAGAAGTTTCTCCTCACCTCCTTTCAAAAAGAGAGCCCTTTAATTCTGAGGATATGCCCTCTGGTCGTAGACTCTCCTTCCAGTGGAAACATCCTTTCCACATCCACTCTATCTATGCCTTTCATTACTTTGTAAGTTTCAATTAGGTCCTCCTCAACCTTCTAAACTCCAGCAAGTACTAACCCAGTGCTGTCAAATGCTCATCATATGCTAACCCACTCACTCCTGGAATCACTCTGGTAAACCTCCTCTGGACCTTCTCCAGAGCCAGCACATCCAGCCTCAGATATGGGGCCCAAATTTGCTCACAGTACTCCAAATACAACTTGGCCAGTGCCTTATAGAGCCTCAGCTTTCCAAGATGGGATGGTGAGCCACGTGACAGTAAAAGGTTTCAGATCTGGGTAGTGGTATCAGTGGAGCCTAGAAGGGTCACTGCAGTACATTTCCCAGATGATGCACACTGCAGTCACTAAACATCGGTGGTGGTAAGAATTAATGTTCAGGACGGTGATAGGTTTGCCATTATAAACGGTGCAACCTAGAAATTCCTTTGCCATAATCTACTGACAATAAAACTGTGTAAATCTAATTTTAAAAGTCTTATACATTTTTTAACTTCTAATATAACGTTCCCTAATCAGAGCTATTGGTATAATGATTCACTCGTCAGTATCATTGCATTCTCTTCTTTAATCTGTTGTAAGATTAGACGACTGCTCGAAATTAGCCTCACAGATCCGACCTCCATTTATGTCCTGAAATTGGACCTGAGCAGGACTTATAGAGAACAATATCCACAGGAGGCATGTTCTTAGTGTGAAGGAGCACCATCAATCCTCCAGGTCTACAGGTAGGCTCACATGGCAATAGGATGCAGTCCAAGGAATTGTCAGTGTGGATTGGGGAAATAGTGAGATTACAGAGAGCTGGGGTGGCACAATGGTAGAGTCTGTTTCCACACTGTATCTCTAAACTCCAAAGTCTAAATATTGTGCCACAAGGGGTGTTGTTCCTAAGAAGAGATGTTAAACGAAGGTTCACGCAGGTGGACATCAAACATGCATATCGTTATTTTGAAGAGTTAATCTGGCCAATCTTTATTTCAACCAGCATTTCTAACAGATGATTCTTCCTTTATCGCTTTGCTGGCCGTAACTTGCCATATCCAGAATAGGTGCTGCTTTCCTACATTAGAAAAGTGCAGTTACATTGTGTAAAAAATCTGCTTGAAGGGAGTTAATTAAAAAAATGTGAACAAATCTAATTATTTTTAAGTAACTTTTTTCAAGAAATTGGATATATTTGATAGAATAGATTGTGAGTGGTTCACTGACAGAGGAAGTGTAGTAACCTTATCCCAAACGTGATGCTGTTTTGTTTATCAGCCTCTTTTCGACAATACGGCCTACTTACAGTATTGAAGTAGCAGTAATCGACCACTAGGTACCGCTGACACCTGGAGTTGTTGGTGAAAATTGTACAATCAAAGCATTGCGGGAAGGGAGTAAAGGATGAAAAGTTGGCATGTGTCTTGGGGTGCATGGGTATGCGTGTATACCTGCATGAATTGTACATGTTTGAGTAGTTATGCTGGGAAGTGCATGTGGAGCAATGTACATACATGAGAATGTGCTTGTGTGCCTGTACAACTATTTCCAAGCAGAACGATAGGTAGATATAAAATGCTGGAGTATCTCAGCGGGTCAGGTAGCATCTCAGAACAAAAGGTGACGTTTTGGGTTGGGATCCTTCGTCCTACCCATTTTGTCTGTATCCCAAACATGTCTATGTCCGATGTGCATACAAGCAAGGATGTCTGCATGTGTTGAGGTTTTATCAGGGTTATGAAATATTCTGTGGGAGAATTCTAAAATGCAATATTTTTTTTTGGGAGGTGCAAGCATAAATGATCCTATTGTTCACATCGTTATTTGTTTGAAAACAATTCCACCTCAATAAAACACTTAAAACAATTCAGGGCTGAATTTAATAGGTAAGATTCTTTGAATGCACTTGAGGGCTGGGCATTGAGCCAAGCCTTTATGCATTGTAAAACCTGCAACAAGCTGAAGGTCAAGCCATGTGCACAGCAACATCACTCCTGTATGCAGCAGCATTAATGTAATACAAATATCCCAAGGCACATAACTAGAAAATAATCCGTTAAAATTTGACATCCAATCACATATTGAAATAGATAACCAGAAATTGCACAAAGTAGTTTAAGGAGAAGGGGAGGTCATTGGGCAGGGGGGAGGGGGGGGGGGTTGAGTTGAAAAAATGGGGAGGCTTAAGGAGAGAATTAAATCATAGGGTCATGGTAGAAGGACGACAACATTGAGGGAAAGGCCTGAACAAGGGTCCTGACCTGAAACAATACCTATCTATGTTCTCCAGACACGCTGCCTGACCCGCTGAGTTATTCCAGTTCTTTGTGTCTTGAAGGAGGAAATCAGTGATGCACAAAAGAAGAAACATAGTTTATAGGGTGGGACAGGTTCTTTGTCATGGATTTGCGGAGGGGCGCCTCCCAGATGTTTCATGGTTTCATCAATGATCTCTATAATCAGTGGTGGGTTTATGCAGCAGCGACAGGTTGGCAAATTATCTTTGTTTTGTAGATGGGTGCTCCCCAAAACCCTTGACACCCGTACTAATAAAAAATGTATCTATTTCTGCCTTAAAAATATCCATTGACGGTCTACACAGTGTCTGTGGCAAAGAATCCCACAGGTTCACCACTCTCTGACTAAAGAAATTCCTCCTGATCTCCTTCCTGAAGAAATGTCCTTTAATTCTGATTCTATGACCTCTAGTCCTAGACTCTCCCACGTGTGGAAACATCCGCTCCGCATCCACTCTATCCAAGCCTTTCACTATTCCTAGTTTCAATGACGTACCCCCTCATCCTTCTAAACTCCAGTGAGTACAGGTCCAGGGTTTGCACTGATATTCAAAGGGCATCTCTTCAGTCACTGGAAGGAAACAGGTGAAGAGGATCTGGGTAATGCCAATCGCTATGGGAGTCACTAGGAAGACCCTTTGGAGTTAATGCAGTCAGATCATTCCTTTCTTGAATATGGTCTTGATTGCAATTAGCCGTAGGTTTACATGCATGCTCTTTGCCCTGTGGTGGGAGATGAGGCTATGACTTAATGCCAGATATGTTCCTCCTGCTAAGTTTAAGAACTTCAACTGGTTTTAACTTAGTTGAAGGTGCAGCACAATGGCACAACTGGTAGATTTGCTGTCTAAAAGCTCCAGAGAACCGGGGCTATGGAGTCATACAGTGAGGAAACAGGCCCTTGGACACAACTTGCCACACCAACCAACATGCCCCATCTACACAAGTCCCACCTGCCTGTATTTGGGCCATACCCTTCTAAACCTGTCCTATCCTTGTACCTGTCTAAATGCTTCTTAAACATCGCAATAGTACCTGCCTCAACTACCTCCTCCGACAGCTCGTTCCATACACCCGCTACCTTTTGTGTGAAAAAGGTACCTCTCATTCCTATCTTTTCCCCCTCACCTGAAACATATAATCTCTGCTTAAATATTTAATCTTTACCTTTGATGCTGTCTATATGGAATTTGCACATTCTCCCTGGCTGCAGGAATTCTTCTGGGTGCTTCCTTCCATATCCCAAAGATATAGTCTATGTAGATCAGTCGGTTAATTTAACTCTGTAAATTGCCTCGTGTATACGGATGAGAAGTAGAATTTGAAATAGGTGAAAAAGAAGGAGCTGATGTGAATGTGGGGAGAATAAAATGAGATTAGTGTAGATACAAGAGACTGTAGATGCTGGAATCTGGAGAAAAAATCAAACTGCTGGAGGAACTCCACGGGTCAGGTAGCATTTGTGGAGGGAAAGTCCATAGAAGGTTGTGGAGGCCAAGTCAATGGATGTGTTTAAGGCAGAGATAGATATATTCTTGATTAGTACGGGTGTTAGGGGTTATGGGGAGATGGCAGGAGAATGTGGCTGGGAGGGAGAGATAGATCAGCCATGATTAAATGGCAGAGTAGACGATGGACCGAATGGCCTAATTCTGCTCTTATCACTAGTGATTTATGACCTCATGACATGAAATGGACAGACAGCGTTTCAGGTTTGGAGCCTTCTTCACGACTAGACTAGAGTATATGGGGGTAGCTGATAGAAAGCTGATAGTGTAAATGCGTAACCGATGGTTGACACTTTCGGTGGGCTGAAGGACCTGTTTCTGTGTTATCTGACTCTCTAAATGGCTTCATGCACTGTTCCCACATGTTATCGCACTAATTCCACAGCACTCTGATCAGTATATGGGAAAGTGCCTGGTTTGAAATCTAATTCCTCTTTGCCTCATTCTCTTTCATCTGGGATTTCCGAGGGTCGACTTTCTTCCAGTGAAAGTTACACATTAGAAATCCTAATCCCTCCTGTGACTGCGGTCATAGAGATTTGGAAGGACAAGGATGCACCTGTCATCACTATGACTCTGCCTTACTCTATGGTAGGTGGTGCAGTTGTTGACAGTTTGGATTAACTCTTAATGCACACATATTAAATGCACACACAAAGAGCACAGAACAAGCTCATTCAGCCTATTAATACCTTTGCTGGTTCTTGGAAAGAGCTATCTGATCAGCTGCATCTTGCTCCACTTTAGCCATGGGGTTACATATTCCTCCACAGATATATTAGTTTAGTTTAGATATACAATGCCGAAACAGGCTCTTCGGCCCACCACGTCCGCGCCGACCATCGATCCCTGTGCATCAGTACCATCCTACAACCTCGGGACAATTTACAATTTTTACCCAAACCAAATTAAACTACAAACCCATGCGTCTTTGGAGTGTGGGGGCAACCGGAGCACGCAGAGAAAACCCACGCAATCACGTGGAGAAAGTACAAACACTCCATACAGACAGCACCCAGAGTCAGAATCGAGCCCAGGTGTCTGGTGGTGTAATGCAGCAACTCTACCCCTGCGCCACCGTGCCCCTCACATATATGTGTAATTATGAATGATGGTATTGAACCTGCTTCCATCAACTTTGCCAGCTAAAACCATTTGTGGTTCCATTAATTATTTTCATGGGACCACTTGGTACGATCACAAATGATGATCGCAACAGATTTCTCTATGATAAAGTTTCTCCTTCCCCCACTCTCCCTTTCATCTTAAACCTTTATCCCCTGGTTACAGGGTTTCCTATCAGTAGTTACACCTTCTCCTACTTTTCTCCATCAGAAACTCTCATGAATTTAAATTAAATATTTTCTGCTCTAAAGAGCAGCTTCATTATATCATTATATAAATGGAGCTTATTTTTATTGCTGCAGATATTATGAGTTAAAGGGAGACACAAGGAACTGCAGAATCCTGAGCAAACCATTAGGATGCTGGAGTAACTCTGTGGGTCAGGCAGCATCTGCGGAGGGAATGGATAGGTGACTTTTCAGGTTGGGACCCTACTTCAGACTGATGGCAGTCTGGAGCAGAAAGCTGGAAAAGAAGTGGGGACATGGCAAAGCCTGGTAATGTTAGGTGGATATAGGTGAGGGGGCTTGCTTAGCAGATGGGTGGATAACGGCTAGAGATGAAAAGGAGACAGTTAAGGGGAGAAGAGGATAAAGGCTACAGATAAGAAGGGTGCCAGACAAGGAGTGAAGAGAAGTGAAATGTAAAGCCAGAGATAGGGGTGTAGATGGGTGGCGACTGGGGAGGGGAAGTAGAAAAAGAGGAGTGGTATAGTGGGGGAAATGGGTGCCTTAAGGGCCTGTCCCACTTTCACAACCTAATTCACGACCTTTTTTACTCATGGACATTTTTCATCATGTTGAAAAAAACGCCTTGACCTACTTGATGCCACGAGTATATACGATAACATCACGACCTACCTACGACCTACCTACGACCTTGTGACGAACATGCTGCGAGTATGAGTCAAGGGCAAACTCGGCAGAGATCGTGAATTAGGTCGTGTGGGGCAGGTCCTTAAGAGGGTCTTGCTAACTGAACAGGTTCTTGGCATATCACATTGTTTTACTGAAGTTAAGGTGAAACAATAAAAAAAAATGTGATTGTCAACGTTGAACAATATTGAGTTCCATGTTTGACATCCTACAATGGTTTGAACATTATATCATTGACCAAGGATCTTTGGTCTGTAGTGAATCTATATTGGCAGTGGTGTTACTTGCTAACCTCTGAAGAAAGTCACATTACCCAAATGATAGCCCTGCTGGGAATTTGTAGAGAAAACAGTTCTATCGTGTAAGGTCCAGCATTGCAACAAGAGCATTCTGCAGCAGAGAAAAAAAGATCATAATACAGCTAAATCAATGAATTGATTGAAAGATACAGCATGGAAATAGGCATTCAGCCCACCAAGTCCACACCGACCATCGATCTACTTTTTAGACTAGTTCTTTGTTATCCCACCCTCGCACCTACTCCTCAAATATATGGGGAAATTTACAAAGGCCAACTAACCTACAAACCCACACATCTTTGAGATATGGGCGGAAACCAGAGCATTCGGAGGAAACGAGTCTCACCCCGGTCACTCCCTCTTTTCCCCTCTCCCATCAGGCAGAAGTGTGGAAACTTCTTCCCAGCTGATATCAGGCAACAGAACCATCCTACCAACAACTAGAGAGCAGTCCTGAGATAATATCTACCTCATTGGGGACAAACTTCACTGGAATTTATCTTGCTCTAAACATCATTCCCTTTATCATATATCTATGCACTGTGCATGGATTGATTGCAACCATGAATAGTCTTTCTGCTGACTGGTTAACATGCAATAAAAGCTTTTTATTGTACGTACCTCGGTACATGTGACAACAAATATTACTGACCTAAACCCACGCGGCCACAGGGATAACATGCAAACTCCACACAGACAGCACCCTGAGGTTAGGAAGGAACCCAGGTCTCTGACGCAGTGAGACAGCAGCGCTATCCAATGATATCAACCTCCACCAATGACAAACAGCACAAGTCAGTCTGAAGAAGGTTTTGTCCCGAAACGTTGCCTATTTCCTTCACTCCATAGATGCTGCTGCACCCACTTAGTTTCTCCAGCATTTTTGTTACCACGATTTTCTAGCATCTGCAGTTCCTTCTTAAACAACCAGCTTCATGATCATCGGGGCAAGATCTTTGGGCTCCCTTCCCACAGCACAACGTCACCCCACAGACTGCATTATAATCTCATGGGCACTTTGGAATGGGCAATAAAAGCTGGTCTGCCCAACAACCTTCAGACTCTGTGTGAAAACAACATCAGTGTGAAATGCCAATACTTAAAGCTGCACTGCAGGTGTCAGCCAAAGCTCAGGGCAGCAAATTTGCTTGTGAGTCACAGCATAATCGGTTTGTGCACATTGCTGAGGCTTCACACATAATCCAGACGGACACTTCAGTCCAGTTACAGAGAGGTCTGCATTGCTGACGAAGATGATTTTCAGATGATACTAAAAACTGAAGCATCTTCTGCCTTCTTTTATAGTGCTGGAGGATTCATTTGAAGAGAGGAGGGAGTTTGCACTGTTGTACATGCCGATACTTATCACGTTATTGAAAACTTCTGTGATCATTTATCCCATTGCCACATTTGTTGCTGTACAGTAATGCCCACACATTTAAAGAGTGCTTTATTTTCCACAGCGCCTCATTAATGTCCTAATGTTTCAAAAGGTGTAAAACCGCAAGTCCTCTCTTCTTTTGCAGAGATGTGTCTTCGCTATCCCTGTTTAATTGGGAGAGATAATCTGGGTACTTCAAATCACATGATGAAGTTTGTCCTGTTTTCAAGTGGGATTGCTCATCCTATTGATTCATTAGAGCGTGATCATGAATTGGAGCCTTTTAATTGCTCTAATAGATGTCACTGTTGCAAAAACTGCACAAAAGAGCAGAGACGATGGGTGGGAAGGGGTGTAGCTATAGCCAATCTATAGCTTTAATTTAGAGATAGAGCACGGCTGTTTCAGGCCCTTCGGCCTACTGAGTCCACGCCGGCCATCAATCATCCTTTCACACTAGATTTATGCTATCCCACATGCTTCCACGCACTAGGGGCAAATTTCTGAGATCCAGTAACCTACAAACCGGCATGTCTTTGGGTTGTTGGTGGAAAGTCACAGGGAGAGTGTGTAAACTCCACACAGACAGCAGCTGAGGTCGGGATTGAATCTGGGTCTCTCGTGCTGTGAGACAGCAGCTCTACCAGCTGTGCGACAGTGCTACCCTTCATAAGCATTTTCAAATAAGTATTACATAAGTATTACACAAGTGTCACATTTGTGTGTTTACTATGTTCCTCCAGGAGTAGCTGAATTGCACTTTTCTGTGCATGTTCGTAGTTGGGGGGGGGGGGGGGGGGGGGGGTGGTGGCAGGATAGTTGTGGACGAGGAGGAGATTTAGTGTGGTAATTAGTATTAGTCCGCGTTACTCCTGCCACCCGACATCTATGGCTGTGACAGAGTTGTTCTTGGTTGGAGAGTAGATCCCAGCAGATGGTCAAGGGAGCGTCTGGAATCAGAGGGGTCGTATGTAACCCTAAATAGACACAAAAAGCTGGAGCAACTCAGTGGGCAGGCAGCATCTTTGCAGAGAAGGAATGGATGACGTTTCGGGTCGAGACCTTTCTTCAAACCCTAACTCCAGTCTTAAAATGCAGTCAAATTAATGAGACATTCCAAAAAGCCAATAGCAACAAAGCAATATTTTTTATTTTGCGTCTGCAGTAAGGGTTGAGTGAAGTCCATTTGTATATGTTCCCATGATATCTTTGGCCGGGGTTAATTTCCCATTCGTATTTTCAGTGCCTTCCCTGGCTCGCATTGCGCACAAGTTATGCACCTTTGACAATGTACTGCTGTATCTCTGCCCATTCCTTGCCACCACCAACAGCGATTAATCTGATTCTGCATCCTATCTCTTCCTATGCGCTAGACCATGGTAAACCTTGAACAGGATTCTCTGGATACAAGCTGGAGTTATGATTTTCCCATCCTTTTGCCATACTCCATTGCAATCCTGAACCCCCCCCTGTTTTTCCCACTCTGCTTTTCCTTCCCCTGCGACAGATTCCTGGATGCTCTTTCTATTCTCTGACACATTGGTTGTTTAAAAGGTCATAAGGAATAGGAGTAGAAGGCCATTCGGCCCATCAAGTCTACTCTGCCATTCAATCATTGCTGATATATCTCTCCCTCCTAACCCCATTCTGCTGCCTTCTCCCCATAACCTCTGACACCCGCACTAATCAAGAATCTATCTATCTCTGCCTTAAAAATATCCACTGACCTGGCCTTCACAGCCTTCTGTGGCAAATAATTCCACAGATTCACCACTCTGACTAAAGAAATGTCTCCTCATCTCCTTCCTAAAAGAACATCCTTTAATTCTGAGGTTGACCTCTATATCTAGACTCTCCCACTAGTGGAAACGTCCTCTCCACATCCATTCTATCCAAACCTTTCACAATTCTGTATGTGTCAATGAGGTCCCCACTCATTCTTCTAAACTCCAGTGAGTACAGGCCCAGTGCTGACAAATGCTCATCATTTGTTAACTTACTCATTCCTGGGATCATTCTTGTAAACCTCCTCTGGAGCCTCTCCAGAGCCAGCACATCCTTCCTCAGATACTTACGGAAGCCAGACGTCTGCTCTGCCTCATAAATTCTCCTCCATTGATAGACTGCAATGCACAATGACGAAGGCTGTGGCAGGCGGCTCTATCACGACCAGGACTTTCCCAAGACTCTTGAGTCCACCTTGAAACATTTCAAGGATGGCTTGAAGAATTCCTTCACACATTCCTATGATAGCTTAAGCCGGCTGTGGAAGCTTTTCTCCGCCGGTCCTGGTTTGGCATGCCAGCAATGTGGATGCCTGGAATGCCAGCCTTTGTGTGTACACAGCACATGTGAAAGTGGTTCACTTCTATAATGTGGCCTTTGTAGGTGTCAGCATTTCAGATCACACAGCGGGGTAGCAACACAATCACAGCGTAGACCTTGAGTTTTATTTGTTGACAATTCCTCTCTCTTTTCCACAGTTTTGCAAGTAAGCTGCAGAAAGCCACACTCGCTTTGCCGATGGTGAAGTTGATTTAATCGATGATGTGGAATGTACTGAGATATGGGTAAACGTCCACTAGTTTGTTGGGGTAGGAAGGGGGGTGGTGTGGTGAGCAGTTCACTTTGATATTAAGCTGCATGTAAAGCATTAGATAAATGAAAGTTCAGTAGTTTGTAGGGAGGGGTTGATGGTTAAGGTTCACTTTGATGGTCAGATGCATGCAACGCTGCATGGTGTCTCACTTTTATCTTCCCGCCATTAATTGACAGACCAAAGTTGTCACATTGGGTTTCTTTCTGACTAACGGATTAATTGATCAATTTTGAAAAAAGTGATTAATCATTTTTAAAATTATTAATCATATTGGCTCTGATAAAAAAAAAAAAAAATTCAAAAATCAAAATTTCAAATTGATACTCATTCTCTCTTGGCAAATGTACCTTAACTTCACAAATATATACCTACTTTAGATTGTCATTAGGTAAGATCTCGAAAAACATCTCAACTACCTCCTCTGGCAACTTGTTCCATTTATCCACCATTCTGTGTGTGAAAAGGTTGCCCCTTAGGTTTGTATTAAATATTTGCTCTCTCACCTTAGACCTATGTCCCCTGGTTCTTAACTCCGTGTGCATTCACCCACATATTCCTGGTAGTTCGTTCCATGACTGGAAGATGTCAGCTAGTTCAGAAATCGTGTGCAAGTCTCACATCTTGTAAGCTTCTTCTTGGGGGAAATTATTTACTGGTCCACCATCTCTACCTGGTGCTTTACCATTTAAATGCCAGAGACCCAGATTTAATTTGCCTTCAGGTGTTGTTTGTGTGGAGTTAACACGTTATCTCTGTGGCAGCATGGGTTTCCTGGGCATCAATCAACAGGCTGGTTCTATGGTCTATGTCTTTTGGCTGAGCTCTGGCCCCTTGGGACAACGTGCTGTACAGTCTGGTTTATGGTTGACAAGCATGCACTTGATGGAGGGAAATGTGCAGAGATGTTTTTGTATGACCCAGGAATATGAGACCTCAGACAATAATAAACATTATCTGCCCATTACCTCAACAGATTCTGTCTGACCCACTGATTAGTTTAGTTTATTATCACGTATACCGAGGTACAGTGAAAAGCTTTATTTCATGCATGCTATCTAGTCAGCATAAAGACAAAATGTGATAGCAATCTAGTCATCAACAGTGCAGAGATACAGGACATAGGGAATAACCTTTAGTGCAAGAAAAAGTCCAGTCAAGTCCAGTTAAAGATAGTCCGACGGCCCTCAATGAGATAGATGGTAGCTCAGGACTGCTCTCTCCTACACTTTGTTTTTTGGTCCAGATTCCAGCATCTGCAGGTTCATATGTCTTCCGTGTACCCAGGGATTGAGTGGGATGGGCAAATTGGAGAAGGCTAATTTGCACTGCGTTTTAACATGCACCTACAGTTCAGGGTCCACATTAGCCACCTGCTGCATACATACAGATAATATGCTCTAATTATAACCCAATCATCCCTTGACCCCCTTCCTCAAAATAAACCATGGCATTTGGTGGTCTCAGGAGTGGGGACAAACCACTTCTCGGCGATCATCATCCATCCTGCCTAACATGGGGTGATGCATTTCAGAATTGGGGAAAGAACATTGGATTAAACACAGCCTGAAACGGAAAAACGTAGTTGGAATCACATTTTTCATGTACATGGATATCCTGACGCATTTTACAGCTAGTTGGGTGCGTTTGAGGTCAGTTGCGGTGGTCATGCGGGGAACGCAAGCTTTGGGAAGTAACACAGTGTTGCCTCAGTATGGCTGCAGTGGGGATTTTATACTCCAGCCTCCACAGTCTGACTTAACCTTTCTGGCTCAGAGGTGAAAGTGCTACCCGACTGATCCACAGCTGGCACCGTCTGACTCTTGTGTAATTCGGAATATGTTACTCGTCATTCTGCCAAGGGGGAAAAGAAGCTGCCGTGAGATAGTGAGACAGTCAGACACCAGCACCTTTTTACCTGAACTGTAGAAGTGCAAAGATTCCCGAGGAACTGTACAGCTCCTTCAGTTTTCAAGTCCTCGTATATATGTATTCATAATGCAAACATTGAATAACCAGGAGCCTGGACGGAAGATTTGTCAATCCAGCTATTCATCTCAAGTTCAGCAAGGAGATCGAGTGACCAGTATGTTCTGAAAATAAACATTGATCAGTTCACATAACCGATCTCGGGCTGGATCATTTACAGAACTTACATTTATAGACCACCTTCTATGTAGTGTAGAATCCCAAGGTCTACGCAGGAGGTTTGGCTTTGGATAAAAGGTCTTTGAACTGAAATGTTGACTGTTTTCCTCTCTCTCCACAGATGCTGCCTAGCCTGCTGATTATTTACTGAATTTTCAGTTTTATTTCAGATTTTGTTTAGTTTTGTACTGTTCTGATTAGTTTTTCAGTTTAATTGTGTGAGTTTCTTTTCAGCTGTGAGAAGGTGGTTGAAAAGACAAGATGGAAAGTATTTATTAACCATTGTCAGTTATGCTTGGGAAGATTTGTCTGAAAAAAGGTCCAGACTCAAAACGCTGCCTGTCCATTACCTCCCAGATGCTGCCTGACCCACTGAGTTCCTCCAGCACTTTGTTTTTTACTCTAGGTGACCATAAATACTAGGAAAGAGCACAGAAATCCCTGCAGAAATACAAAGTCAAAAGAGTTTATTGTCATGTGTCCCTGACAGGACAATGAAAATCTTTCTTTGCATAGCACAACAGAACATAGAAGGCATTGACTACAATTCTATACATAAATACACCCATGACTTAATAAATTAATAAAGTGCAAATAACAGATGGAGGGATATTAATGATTAAGTTCCGAGCCAGGTTTAATAGCCTGATGGCTGTGGGGAAGTAGCTATTCTTAAACCGGGTTGTTGCAGTCTTCAGGCTCCTGCACCTTCTACCCGAAGATAGCAGGGAGATGAGTGTGTGGCTAGGGTGGTGTGGGTCCTTGATGATGCTGCCAGCCTTTTTGAGGCAGCGACTTTGATAAATCCCCTCGATGGAAGGAAGTTCAGAGCCGATGATGGACTGGGCAGTGTTTACCACTTTTTGGAGTCTTTTCCTCTCCAGGGCGCTCAAGTTGCCGAACCAAGCCACGATGCAACCAGTCAGCAAGCTCTCTACTGTACACCTGTAGAAGTTAGAGAGAGTCCTCTTTGACAGACCAACTCTCCGTAATCTTCTCAGGAAGTAGAGGCGCTGATGTGCTTTCTTAATAATTGCATCTGTGTTCTCGGACCAGGAAAGATCTTCACAGATGTGCACGCCCAGGAATTTGAAGCTCTTGACCCTTTCAACCATTGACCCATTGATATAAACAGGACTGTGGGTCCCCATCCTACTCCTTCCAAAGTCCACAATCAGTTCCTTGGTTTTGCTGGTGTTGAGGGCCAGGTTGTTGTGTTGGCACCATATGGACAGTCGCTCGATCTCTCTTCTATACTCGGACTCATCCCCATCAGTGATACGTCCCACAATAGTGGTGTCGTCAGCGAACTTGATGATGGAGTTCGCGCTATGACCGGCTACGCAGTCATGAGTATAGAGTGAGTACAGCAGGGGGCTGAGCACGCAGCCCTGAGGTGCTCACATGACCTCACATGCTCACATGAAATACAGGACCTCTGCCATAGTTCTGAATTTTTGTACAACTGCGCAGTTATGTATACTTCCGCACAGCTCTTGGTGCAATGATGGATTTTATATGGAAGATCTAGACCCAAGAATATATGGCCCACAGGAGATATGGCATGACTATGTGGCGATTCTTGTGTATGGACTCAGTGTGGTGTATTATCTTACACTCATACTTAGTATAATTATGCCTAATGTATACTAGGATTGTCAATGAACTGAATGCAAAATAGTATTTTTACTGGACTTGGGTACATGCGACACTAAAGTACCATTGAATCATTGAATTCCTGCAATCTATGTGTTGGGGGTGCAACCACAATGTTGTTGACCCAGTGACTATAAAGTGAATGTGACATATCCCTCCTTTGGGATGGTTATGTAAATTGAAGAGGGACTTGGAAAGATACTGTTGAGGGGGATGACTGTGCAAGGGATAGCAGCAGCAGTCAGGTCTGTGGCACTGGGTCTGGCTCTGAGACAGAGCAGGGTAGGGTGGAGGCAGGCACAGCGATAGGAGATTCGATAGTTCAATAGTCGAATCATGTTTCATTTGTCACATAGACAACGGCACAGTGTAATTCTTTTTGCATTTATTACACATGCAGGCGTTACCTTTTTTGGCGCCATTATTCAAAGTCCAGTCGCACGCTCAATGTACTGGAGCAGAACCAACGTTCCTCTCCTCTTCCGGCTATCTTTAGGGCATCTAAGACTGTCTAAGTGAGACAGGCAGGAGATTCTGTGGCAGCGAACGGGACTCAAAGATGGTCGGTTGCCTCCCTGATGCCAGGGTCCCAGAGGCCTTAAGTTGGAGCAATTGCAGAACTGCATTGTGAAGGGGGAGGGTGAGAAGCCATAGTCATTATTCATGTCGGCACAAATGACGCAAGTAAGAAAGGGGACAAGGTCCTGCTGGAGTGAATGTAGGGATTTAGCAGAAGGATAAAATTCAGAAGCTCGTGGGTGATAACCTGTGGATTAGTACCAGTGCCACATGATGGTGAGGGTAGCAACAGCAGGATAGGACAGACGAATGCACGGTTGTGGGTTTGGTGCAGGGGACAGGGATTAAGATTTTTGATCATTGGGATCTCCTCTGGGACAGAGTTGAACTGTTCAAGAGGGACGGGTTGCACCTGAATTAGAGGGGCACCAACATCCTTGCAGGGAGGTTTGCTAGTGTTACTCAGGAGGGTTTAAACAAGAATGGCAGGGAGATGGGAACCAGAGCAGGAGGTCAGCATAAGGGTTGATTAGAAAGTGTTGGTTATAATAAGTAGGATGGACAGGCATCTCCATGAATATGGAGATAATTAAGTGCTGAAGTGTGTTTTCTTCAATGCAAGGAGTATTCTATTGCAAGACTGATAAATCCAGAGCCTGGACCAGGGCTTGGAATTATGATGTTGTGGCCAATTCAGAAATGTGGTTGTGACTGGCAGCTCAACATGCCTGATTCTCGATGACTCAGACGAGACAGAAAGTGGATAAAAGAGGTGGAGGACTTGCTTTGTTAATCAGAGAGAATGTCACGGCGGTACTCAGAGAGGACATACTGGAGGGCATGTCATGCAGAAGTGACGCATAGTGCATGTCATGCAGCGTTTGACAGCATTGAGTTTGTACTCACTGGAGATTAGAAGGATGAGGGGAGACCTCATTGAAACTTACTGAATAATGAAAGGATTGGATAGTGGATGTGGAGAGGATGTTTCTACTAGTGGGAGAGTCTAGGACTAGTCATCATAGCCTCAAAATTAAAGGTCGTTCCTTTCGGAAGGAGATGAGGAATCTCAAACGCAATGAAGAGAACCACAGGCAAGGGTTTGGTTTGATGTCTCACCGAAGAAGACACCAGCAACTGCATACATCACATCAATACCATGCTGGCTGTGGAGGTCCAGTTAATGTGCTTGATTCTCATTATGGAGCTTGGGTTTACTTAGACTGATGACCCAGTTCTGAGATGTGAGATTCAGACTGAGACACAGCTGGCCCTTGCTGCCTGTTTCTCCATTGCTCCATTCTCTGCTGTTTCTCTTACACGCTATTAGAGCCACACAGCATGGAAACAGGCCCTTTGGACCAACTTGTCCATGCTGATCAAGAGGTTCCATCCATGCAGGTCCCACCTATCTGCATTTGGCCCATATCTCTCTAAACCTTTCCTATCCATGTACCTGTCCAAATGTCTTAAATGTTGTTATAGAGTCCTACAGCTTGGAAACAGTCCCTTCGACCAAACTTGCCCACACCGACCAACATTCCATCGGGTGGCGTTTCTATGGCAGCCTCGTCTACAGTCTGTCTTTTTTTTTGTGTGTTTAAAACATATATGTAATGTTCTGTGGTTTGTTTTATGTGGGGGGTGGGAGAGGGGGTTGGGGGAAATTTTCAATCTTACCTTGCCGGAGAACCTTACCTTGCTATTGTTTTCCGGATCGTATCTCCGGTCGCTCTGCGGCCTAACATCACGGAGCTGGAGGCCTTGCACAGGACTGACTTTGAGCCCCCCCGCGGGGAATTGGACTTACCATCGGAGCCGATCCCTTGCCTGGGATCGACGCTCCAACCTGCGGCGCGGGGTAGATCGCCCGGCGCGAGCTAGATCACCTGGCACGGGGTAGATCGCCCGGCGCGGGGTAGATCGCCCGATCCGGGGTAGATCACCCGGCGCGGGGTAGATCGCCCGGCGCGGGGTAGATCGCCCGATCCGGGGTAGATCGTCCGATCCGGGGTAGATCGCCCAGCCCGGGGTAGATCGCCCGGCCCGGGGTAGATCGCCCGGCGTGGGGTAGATCACCCGATCCGGGGTAGATCACCCGGCGCGGGGTAGATCGCCCAGCCCGGGGTAGATCACCCGGCGCGGGCTAGATCGCCCGGCGCAGGGTAGATTGCCCGATCCGGGGTAGATCACCCGGCGTGGGGTAGATCGCCCGATCCGGGGTAGATCGCCCGGCGTGAGGTAGATCGCCCGGCGCGGGGTAGATCGCCTGGCGTGAGGTAGATCGCCCGATCCGGGGTAGATCGCCCGATCCAGGGTAGATCGCCCGGCGTGGGGTAGATCGCCCGGCATGGGGTAGATCGCCCGATCCGGGCTAGATCGCCCGGCCCGGGGTAGATGGCCCGGCACGGGGGAGCTGAGTTTCCCCCCCCTCCCCGATGCAGGAGCTCCACAAGGGGGCCCGCAACCAGCTACGGGAGTAAGATCTTCCCTTCAACGGAAGGCTAGAGGCCCCCAACCACTGGAGGACAAAGAAGGGAGAGATTGAACTTAATTTTGCCTTCCATCACAGTGAGGAATGTGGAGGAGTCACTGTGGTGGATGTTCATTGTAAAATGTATTTTGTGTGTTCTGTTGCTTATTATTGGTATGACTGTATGGGAAATGAAATTCCTCCTGTTGCAAACATACTTGGCTAATAAAGTATGATGGTGATGATGATGATGATTATTATTATTACTATTATTACTATTATGTCCCATCTACACTAATCAAACCTGACCGTGTTTGGCTGATATCGCTCTGAACCTATCCTTTCCATGTACCTGACTAAATGTTTCTTAAATGTTGCAATAGTATTCATGGCAAGAGTATTTACGTATACATTACATAGAAACATAGAAAAATAGGTGCAGGAGTAGGCCATTCGGCCCTTCGAGCCTGCACCGCCATTCAATGTGATCATGGCTGATCATCCAACTCAGTATCCCGTACGTACCTTCTCTCCACACCCCCTGATCCCTTTAGCCACAAGTGCCACATCTAACGCCCTCTTAAATATAGCCAATGAACTGGCCTCAACTACCTTCTGTGGCAGAGAATTCCAGAGACTCACCACTCTCTGTGTAAAGAATGTTTTCCTCATCTCGGTCCTAAAGGAATTCCCCCTTATCCTTAGACTGTGACCCCTTGTTCATAACTCCCCCAACATCGGGAACAATCTTCCAGCATCTAGCTTGTCCAATCCCTTAAGAATTTTGTAAGTTTCTATAAGATCCCCCCTCAATCTTCTAAATTCCAGCGAGTACAAGCCGAGTCTATCCAATCTTTCCTCATATGAAAGTCCTGCCATCCCATGAATCAGTCTGGTGAATCTTCTCTGTACCCCCTCTATGGCAAGGATGTCTTTCCTCAGGTTAGGAGACCAAAACTGTACGCAATACTCCAGGTGTGGCCTCACCAAAACCCTGTACAACTGCAGTAGAACCTCCCTGCTCCTATACTCAAATCCTTTCGCTATGAATGCTAACATAACATTTGCTTTCTTCACTGCCTGCTGCACCTGCATGCCTACTTTCAATGACTGGTGTACCATGACACCCAGGTCTCGTTACCGATAGCCGTGGAAGGTGGGTTGAGCTTGAATGCTTCTCCCTTTGGATATCTAACTCTCTAAAAAGTAAATCTAGGCGAGGATAGCAAGGTAAAAAAAAATCAAATGTGTAAGAACAACAGAATTTTTTCTAATTATTTTTTGTCTTGGATTTAGATAATGGGCCAGAATTGGTGAAGAATTTCAGTTTGTCTTTAAATTAGTATAGTAAATAAATGTCTAAAAGCAGCTCTGTCTTGAAATTCACTTGACACTAAACAAAAGGAGATGGGTTTTAAAGTCAAATTTACAGAAACTCAAGCTCTCTGTGCCTTTCAGTTTGCTCTAACGTAACATGGTTTGTACATGTAAATCCCATTTGTCCGACTGTATAGAGGGCTATGTCTTTATTCAAGAATCAAGAGACTGCCAAAAATAAACTGGTCCGTGTTTTTCAAGAAAAATGTCCTGTTGCTCTTGGCTACAGAACAGATTGGGAGCTACTCATGAAAGGATCCCAATGTTAGGGTCTGCAACTTATTTTTCCTGCGATTCATTTTCACCATGAATATTTAAAAAACGAGGAATTAATCAATTTATAATTCCCAGAACAAAAGAAAAGTAGCGCATCTGTTACAGTAGTGTCCATAAGATGTCACTTTTAGTGCGGCTTTCCTGTGTCTATCAGATTCAATTCAATGGTTCAAAGGTTCTTTATTAGTCACATACACCAATTTGTGTAGTGAAATGCGTATTGCCATTGCAGCAGATTAAAAAACTTTTTTTTTTCAAAAAGAATACAACATAGCAATGATAAAGAAATTTAAACATAAAAAACATCTCCCCACAATGTTTCCCATTATGAGGGAAGGCACAAAGTCCAGTCCACATCCCCAAGTCCACCCATAGTCGGGCCTCTTAGGCCTCCGCAGTCGCCTTTGCGGAGGCCCGATGTTCCATCGCCGGATGATGGTGCTCCGGCGTCGGGAGAATCCTCACAGCGGCATGGGAAACCTGGAACGGCCGCTTTCCTACCGGAGACCGCGGCTTCCGAAGCCGACAGGCCACGCTGGATGGACCTCCACCACTGGCGATCTCGGCGTGAGATCCCAGGCTCCCGATGTAAAGTTCAGCCCCGCTGCCCGCGGCTGGCCGCGCCACAGACCTGCAGCTCCACGATGTTTTTATCGGCGGTCCCAGCATACCGGAGTTCCAGCGCGGCGACCCGGGCAAGGCATCGCCCGCTCCGCGATAGCGCTCCAGTGCTGTGACACCGCTGAAGCTGAGGTTCTGGCCGGTCCCCTCAGGAAACGCTGCTCCAGGCCCGCTGGTAGGCCGCGAGGACGGGATGGAGAAAAGCCGCCTCTCCGACCAGGTAGGGACCAGGAAAAGCAGTTTCCCTCCCCCCCCCCCCCCCCCCACCCCCCACATAAAAAAGACGAGAGCTCCGAAAAACAAAACACTCAACTAACTAAAAATAATAAAAAGAGGTGAAAAAATGGACAGCTGCAGGCTGGGCAGCCATACCCATACAGGACGGCACCCCTAATTAATGCTACTCTGCAGCAAAGGCCAATTGACTCATTGAGGGGCTATTTCGTCCATAGATTCTCACCAACCTATTTTGGATTCTACCACTTGCTCATATGTAAAAATGTGGTCTTGGTTAAATACCTGTACATAATATCCTTGCAATCAATACAGTTGTGTTCAAGCACAACTTCAGAAACTTGATTGCAGAGTTCTTACTGATGCTTCTTGTTCGTAGCTATTCTTCAAACAATATTTAATGACAGGTATTTTGAACTGAAGGCATATTTTGGGCACCATTGTACCATAGGAATTACAGTTGACTCTATGTAAACAGCAAGGTTGTAATGAGTAGGAAGGAACTGCAGATGCTGGCTTAAACAGAAGATAGACACAAAATGCTGGAGTAACTCAGCGGGACAGGCAACATCTCTGGAGAGAAGGAATGGATGTTTCTGGTCAAGACCCTTCTTCAGACTCATTTGGAATGGGTGGCGTTTCAGGTCGAGACCCTTCTTCAGACTGAAGAAGGGTCTCAACCCGAAAAGTCACCCATTCCTTCTATCCAGTGATGCTACCTGTCCCGCTGAGTTACTCCAACATCTTGTGTCTATTAAGGTTGTAATGTGTGTCTCAACAATATTAACCATGATGTTTCAGGGATGAATATTAACCAGGAAATTCTGGAGAACCCTAGTCTTCCTGGAGTAAACATAACGGGGTCTTCTCCATACTCTTTTAGTTATATAGGGCATTGGTGAGGCCATATCTGGTGCATTGTGTATTGTTTTGATCTCTTAATACCAGGAAGGGTATTAAAGCACTGAAAACAGTTGAGAGAATGTTTACAAGGCTGACAATTGGGGCTGGTTTCTTTTGGGGAAAGGTTGGACAAGCTAAGCTAGTATCTGCTGCAGTTTAAGTGAGTGAGATGGGACTATGAGATTGAAGAATATGAGATCTTAAGTACTCTTGACAGGATAGATGTGGAGAGAATGTTTCATATTGTGGGTGAATCCAGAACAGGAAGTCATTGTCTAAAAATAAAGGGTCACCATTTCGAAGCGAGATAAGGTGAATTAATTTTCTCAGAGAGCTGTGAGTCTTTAGACTATCTTTGTAAATATATATATGGATAAAGAGTCTTTGAATATTTTTAAAACAGTGTTGGATGGATTCGTGAAAAGCATGTTATAGAGCAGAGGGATCTAGGAGTGCAAGTAGATAGTTACTTGAAGATGGGGTTGCAGGTAGATAGGGTGGTCAAAAAAGCTTTTGGCATATTAACCTTCATCAGTCAGAGTATTGAGTATAGACGTTGGGTGGTCATGTTGCTGTTATATAAGACGTTGGTGAGGCTGCATCTTGAGTATTGTGTTCAGTTTTTGGCACCATATAATAGGAAAGATGTTGTCAAGCTGGAAAGGGTACAGAGAAGTTTTGTGAGGTCTATGTAGCCACAGACCTGTGCTACACATAGAGATTGTGTACACGGGGATTTATTCCTTGGAGCGCAGGAGGATAAAGGGTGATCTTATGGAGGTATATAAAATCATGAGAGGAATAGATTGGGTAGATGCACAGAGTCTCTTGACCCGAGTAGGGGAATCGAGGATGAGAGGACATAGGTTTAAGGTTGATGGTAAAAGATTTAATAGGAATCTGAGGGGTAATTGTTTCACACAAAGGGTGATGGGTGTATGGAACGAGCTGCCAGAGGAGATAGTTGAGACAGGGACTATCGCAACATTTAAGAAACAGTTAGACACGTACATGGATAGGTCAGATTTGGAGGGATATGGTCCAAACGCAAGCAGGTGGGACTAGTGTAGTTGGGACATGTTGGGCCGTACTCTGTTTTACTCTATAACTCTAGGGGAGTGAAAGGTTATAGGGATGTAGATGGGAATATGGTGCTACAGTCAGATCAACTGCGATCTTGTTAAATGACAGAGCAAGCTCAAGAGGTGAAAGGAACACTCCTGATCCTAATTTGAACATTCATATATACCAATGGCCTTTTTATAACATCTTCTCCAAAAGCAGGCACCACCTTTTCGAAGCAGCCCTCTCAGTATTGCTGCGACATTATCCCAGACTCTCTGATGTGCAAACACAGGTATACAAAGTTGAGGCAATATGGATTTCCAACCAAACAACCTTTACTGTAATAATATGAAGCAAATTGACATTGTTAAATAATGTTGAAAAACGAAACCCGAGGACAATATTGTCCTAATATTGATCTCCAGATTGGTTATTGCATGTGAACCAATCAGAGTAATGTACTACCACTAACTCCACCCTATTGAACACTTTGTAGCGGCACCTACTGGCGCATGCAGGTATCGAACCCGGCGATCGGAAGCCGCGGTCACGTGACTCAGGAGGGGCTGCTTGTTTTTGCGCGATTTTGCTTTCGCGTGCTAGTTTAGCAATGACCACCGATGTGGCCAGACGTGTCTAGAGAACCTGTTTACTGAAAAGTGAATTTTTGAATAAAGGTTGGTTTAAAACTTCAGTTTTCATTCTTGAGACTGGCAAAACTTCATAATAACACTGACTTCCTATATTACGTGGTCGCACTAGTGGTAGAGTGGAACTAACATGTGTTGTACTGTGCCAGTATGATTGATGATTAAAGCTGACTTAAACACCAGACAGTGTCTGTACACTTGTTTACACAACCCAAAGACATTGATTAATATTTGGTGAGATCAATATTTGCTGCCAATATGAACTCATTCTGGTGTAGTTCTGTTTTGTTCATTACCACTGTGATCCCAGTATAATGGAGACTGGCTCAGTTCACTATCAATGTGACCATAACTGGAACAGTCCAGCTCCCTTTCATTGTCAATATGACCCCAGTTTAACACAATTCATCTCAGTTCATCATCAATGTGCCTCGGATCTTGTACAGTTCAGTTGAGTTCAGTTCATTATTGGCAGAGGTCGGTCTGGTGTATTTCACTTCCATTCATTACTGAGAGATATAGGAAATTGCAGATATTGGAAACCCGAGCAAAACACAAAGTGCTGGAGAAACTCAGCGGGTCAGGCAGCATCTCAGGAGGGAACAGAGATATGATGCGTTGGGTCATTATAACCATATAACCATATAACAATTACAGCACGGAAACAGGCCTGCTCGGCCCTTCCAGTCCGTGCCGACCATTTATTTTCCCCTAGTCCCATCTACCTGCACTCAGACCATACCCCTCCATTCCCTTCCCATCCATATACCTATCCACTTTACTTTTAAATGTTAAAATCGATCCTGCCTCCACCACTTCTGCAGGAGGATCATTCCACACAGCCACCACCTCTGAGTCAAGGCGTTCCCCTCATGTTACCCCTAAACTTCTGTTCCTTAATTCTCATGTCATGCCCTCTTGTTTGAATCTTTCCTACCCTCAATGGGAAAAGCTTATCATTCTTCAGACAAATTCAGTCTGCCCACTCCCTCTACAAATGATCTGTGTCAGCTGGACCTGCTGAATTCCTCCTGCACTTACTGTATTGCCATTCATCATCAACATGAGCCTGGCTTGGTACGTCATTCAGATAGAACATAGAACAGTACAGCACTGTGGCACGGGTACAGAACAGATCATGGCGGCATGGTGGCGCAGCGGTAGAGTTGCTGCCTTACAGCGCTTTCAGCGCCAGAGACCCGGGTTCGATCCCTGTATGGATGTTGTCTGTACGTGTCAGTCACCTGCATGAAAGGCCAGTGCTTTCTCTCTCACACACCAGGTACATTGATTCAGAATGGTGATATATTAGTAATGGTAGGAAATCATTCCAGCCATGACCTGGGCCCAAACTCCCAGAGCACAGCTGGATCTCTCTCAGCTGATCACAGGTGGCACGGTGGTGCAGAGGTAGAATTACTGCCTTACAGTGCTTGCGGCGCAGGAGACCCGGGACCGATCCCTGTACGGAACATTTATATTCTCCCCGTGACCGCGCAGGTTATCTCCGAGATCTTCGGTTTCCTCCCACACTCCAAAGACGTACAGATTTGTAAGTTAATTGGCTTTGTATAAAAATGTAAATTGTCCCCAGTGTGTGGAGGATAGTGTAAAGAGCCGGTCCCATTGTACGAGGTAATTCAAGAGCTCTTCCGAGTTTAAAAAAAAATCGAACTTGTGGTAAGAACGCAGAATGTACGTAGTGGCTACATCGGAGCTCGTGGATGTCTCGTAGCGGCTCACAATGCTAACGGCAGGTACTCGGGAAACACGGAAACTCGTGAAGGTTTTTGAGCACTGTGAAAAATGTTCACGAGAGCCCCGAGTACCTACGAACGGCTATTACTGTAGTTCTCCGAGTTCGAATCAGGGGAAACTCAGGAGAACTCTTGAATTACCTCGTACAGTGGGACAGGCCCTTTAATATGTGGGGATCGCTGGTCGGTGCGGACTCGATGGCCCGAAGGGCTTGTTTCTGCACTGTATCTCTAACTAAACTGAACTAAACTAATCTAAAAGAACAGGCCCACTGTATCTGTGCTGAACATAATATTGACACGAGCTTTTATTTGCTTGCATATAATCCATATCTCTCTATTCCCTGCATATCCTTGTGCCCTTCCAGACGTTGCTTAAATAATAGAACAGAGTGCTGGAGTAACTCAACAGGTCAGGCAGCATCTCTGAAGAAAATTTGAGTGATATTTTGGATCTTTTTCAGACTGTTAGTATTGGGGGGAGGGTGTGGCGGGCTGGGGAAGCTAAAAGAGGGGAGAGGTTGGACCAACCATTGCAGGCAATAGGTGGACACAGGGGAGAGGGGGTTTTGATAAGCAGATAGTTGGAACAAATCCCAGAGATAAAAGCGGAAACTGTGAGACAGATCTTAAATCTTAAATGTCCATTATCACTGCTGGGCCTGGTGCTATAATAATCATGGTTCATTATTAATATGGCCCAACCTGGTTGGACTACTTTGTCAGTTATCATTGGGACCTTAATCTTGTACAGTTGAAATCCTCACTCGTTCATTGTCAACGTGTCCCTGGCCCAGTACAACCTGGCTCAGATATTCATTATTGTGATCCCAGCCTTAGGCTGGGTTTCTTTGCTTCATTATCAATGAGAATGCTCTCACCATTTTTCTCACTCAATGTCAACAACCTCCAACCAACAAGATTGGTGCAGACACGAGGTGTTGAGTGGAAATGCCTTGCCTCATTTTGACTAACACAGTTTGTGGAAAAAGATTATGTTCGAATCACATTTTCCATAAACACGAGTTAAAAGCAGCACACTGACATATCTTTGTATCAAAGCAAATGAGAAACCACTGAACAAAAGCAGTAATTTCAGTTCAAAGCTGTACATTTTTGGTCTTGTGTTGACATTCAGCTAGACATGGGCTGCATGAACTGTTTGTCTTTTCCTTCTTAATTCTGTAATTTGGCATTGAGAATGTTATGTTATGGTAATAAAGGGATTTATTTCCATACCAAGAGAGTGAACAGAGGCTGCTGGGTGGTGCAGACGTGCAGCAGGTAATACTGATGCCTCAGAGCTGCAGGCACCCATGTTTGCTCCATCATAGACTTGCTGATGAATGGCATCCCATTCCGAAGTTATAGTCGCACAGTACAGAAACAGCCTATATGGAACATAAAACGCCCATAGGAATCCCATTATACTCTCTCCATATTCCCATTAAATTCCTCAAGTTTATGTCACACAGCAGCAATGTAGGGCAATTTTAAGTTACCAATCAATCTATCAATCCTCACATCTTTGGCATGTGGAGGGAAACAGGAGCATCTGGAGGAAATTCACACTGGCAACACCCGTGGTCAGGATCGAATCCAAGTCGGTGGAGATGTAAGGCAGCAGTTATATTCACCGTGTCACTCCACCACTAACTGCTGAGGAATTGTACAATCTAAGGGGCCTGTCTCACTTGGGCATCATTTGCGCATCACGCAGATGGCGCGCAAAGATTTTGTACATCCCAAAATCTTGGGGCAGCGTGCGCGACCGCACATCACTGCTTATGCCACCGCGCACCAAGTGTTGCATAAATTATGCGCAAATGACGCCCAAGTGGGATAGGCCCTTAACAAACTAATGTGTGAGTCAGAACAAGACCCTGGTCATCAAACAGCTGAGAAAGCCATTAATACTGTAACTGTGTAAACCTCATACTCAACCATTTGACAAACTTGTCAAGTACGTTTAATGCTTTTTATTTGCTATTTTATTAAAGTGCTGTTGTACTTTAATAAAATCATAATTGTTGCCAATATTGAGTTAGGTTTGAACAGTTTAGTAGATGATTTAAATTAATACAAATTTATTACAATGGTGAGCCAGTTGGGTGTAGGTTAATCGGTCACAGCCTGGTTTTGGAACTGCTCCATGCAAGACCGCAAGAAATGGCAGCAAATTGTGGACACAGCCCAGACCATCACACAAACCTACCTCCCTTCTATTGACTCCATTTATACCTCACGCTGCTTCGGCAAGGCCAGCAGCATAATCAAGGACGAGTCGCACCCTGGCCACTCCCTCTTCTCCCTACTCCCATGAGATGAAAGATATAGAAGTGTGAAAATGCACACCTCCAGATTCAGGGACAGTTTCTTCCCAACTGTTATCAGGCAACTGAATCATCCTACCACAACTAGAGAGCAGTGCTGAACTACCCTCTACCTCATTGGTGACACTTGGACTATCGTTGATCGGACTTTGGTAGTTTTACCTTGAACTAAACGTTATTCCCTTATCATGGATCCATACACTGTTTTTTTGTTTGTTTATTTTATTAGAAGTTAATACAGTACAAAACAATACAGTGGCACCTAATTTTAGGTGGCAACTATGTCATAACTTAATACATTCTATGTACAACCTCTAGTTTTATGTTTTTGAAAAGGAAATTTTAAAAAAAGACAAGAAATAGAGAGAAGAAAAAGAGGAAAAATAGATAGTAGAGAATAGAAAAACGTGAAGTGTATATATAACAAAAGAAAAAGTAGAAAGTAGAAATAGGAGAAAAAGACCCTTAAAAAAGAAAAATTTCAAATCCTTGTTCGGAGATGTAATTCTATCCACGACCTGACCTGAAATCACTAATCTTTACGGTACTGCTGTATCACATGATTCCAAAAGGTTGATGAAAGGGGACCAACTGCTTAAGAATTGGTCATATTTATCTATTAGGCGGAGCCTCATTTCTTCAAGGTGAGCTATGTCCATCATATTACTAATCCACATTTTAATAGTTGGTATAGCTGTATTTTTCCAAATTTAAGTATCAATTTCTTTCCAATTATTAACCCATAATTAAAGAATACTTTTTGGTCTTTGTTTACCTTGATATCTTCTACTATTATTCCAAATATAATCCATTCCGTATTTGGTTCTATTCTTGACTTGAAGAGCTTTGTAAATATATCACATATATCGCTCCAAAATTTATTCAACTGTATACATCCTACAAATGAATGTGTTATATTGGCATTTTGAAACAAACATTTATCGCATCTAGGAGAGACGTTTGAGTAGAATTTATTCAACCTCGTTTTTGAATAATATAGTCTATGTAATAATTTAAATTGAATTAAATTATGTCTTGCATTAATGGAACAATTATGTGTGTTCATCAGATACTTTTCCCATCTATCTTTCGGAATCTTTATCATTAGTTCATGTTCCCAATCTTCTCTTAGTGCCTCTGTTGAGGGTCATTCTCTATTTAATATACTCTTATAAAAATATGATATTAGTTTTTGTGAATCAGCCTTAATTTTCATTGCTTCTTCGAAAGGGTATAAAAATATAGTTTGAAACCTATGTATATATTTCTTCATAAAGTCGCATACCTGTATATATTTAAAATATTGATTATCATTCAGTTTAAATTTTGATTTTAATTGTTGAAATGATAACAATTTGCCCAATTCATACATATCTCCTACTTTCCTAATTCCCAGTCTATCCCATTGTTTATATGTTTTGTCAATAAGAGATGGTTTGAATGCAGGATTGTTCAATATTGGGGTTAGTACTGATAGTTTATTTCATTTTAAGGATAATTTTATTTGTTTCCAAATTCTTATTGTATTGTGAATAATTGGGTTATTCTTATATATTATACTATTCAATTTTATCGGTGAGAACAAGATCGTTCCTATATCGTACGGGAAACACTCCTCTTTCTCCATTCTTATCCACTCCGACTGGTGAGTGGAACTATCCAACCAGTACATTATGTTCTCTATATGCACTGCCCAGTACTAATACGTAAAGTTAGGTAATGATAAACCCCCAACTTCTTTAGGTTTACACAGATGCTTTCGTTGAATTCTGTGTGCTCTATAATCCCATATAAAATTAGTGATATTAGAATCTAGTTTTTAAAAAAAATATTTTGGAATATATATTGGGATCGCTTGAAACAAATATATTAATTGTGATAAGAAAGTCTTTTTTATAGCGTTAATTCTACCTTTCAATGAGAGCAGTAGCATTTTCCAAAATGTAATCATAACATTCAGTTTATTTAATAGTGGCATAAAATTGGCACTAAATAATGATTTGTGTCTTCTCATAATTTGAATACCCAAATACTTGAATTTTTCTGTTGCAGTTTTGAAAGGGAATTTTAATAAGTGTCTCGCATCCTGTGGTTTCAAAGACATAATTTTGCTTTTATTCCAATTTATTCTATATCCAGAAAAAGAACCAAATTCCTCAATTAGTGTTAATAAGGTGGGGATACTCGTTTGTGTATTAGTAATGTATAAAAGAATATCGTCAGCATATAATATTTATTCTTTGAGTCCTTAGTATTATATCCGTGAATATTCGGATGAGTTCTAATCATTTCAGCCAGCGGTTCTATCATAAGGGCAAATAGCAATGGTGATAAGGCACAACCCTGCCTATTACCCCTTGATGAATAACATTTTGGAGGTAACATATTATTAGTTAATATTCTTGCAGTAGGTTTATCATAAAGTAATCTAATACAATTCTGTCCCGTTTTACATTTTTGGAGTACCTTATATAAATACTGCCATGCTACCTGATCCAATGCCTTCTCTGCATCCAACGTAACGACTGAAATATCTTCAATGTCCTCTTTGTGAGAGTACATTATATTGAAAAGCCTTCTCAAGTTATTAAATGATTGTCTTTTGGGTATAAATCCCGTTTGATCCGGGTTTACCAATTTGTTAATATAATTATTCAGTCTTCTTGCTAGAATCTTTGCTAAAATATTCTGATCTGTGTTTAGAAGTGATATAGCTCTGTAAGAACCAGGTTCCTCTAAGTCTTTATCTTTTTTTGGTATAAGCGTTATTGTTGATTCTGCTAAAGTTTCTGGTAGTTTATTTTCGGTATAAGCCTGCGTGCCTAAGTTGAGTAATCTTGGTACAATTGACTCCTGAAACAGTTTATAAAATTCATTGCTAAAACCATCTGGTCCTGGGGTCTTCCCATTTTTCAATTAGTTTATTGTTTGTTTTATTTCTTCACTAGTAATCCGTGCACCTAATTCCTCTTATTCTAAATATCCAAATTAGGGAGGTTGCAATTATCTAAAAAAATTTTAATTTTACTATCATCTGTATTTTAGTTGTGTATAAATTATGATAAAATTGGGCAAACCTTTTATTAATATCCTTTGGTAGTGTTAGAAGCTTGCCCTTTATCAGATTTAATTTTAGTGATAGTATTTTCCTTTTCTTGTTGCTTCAGTTGCCTCGCTAATAATTTATGTGGCTTATCCCCAAATTCGAAGTGTGCTTGTGCCAATCTAATTTTGAGTTGAATAACTGCAATAACTGTTCGTGCATTTGATTCTGGACTGTAATGGAACATGGTAAATGACTGTAAATTTACTTAATTTGGCTTATTTTATCGTGAATTATTTATTATAATTGTTTAATTGTTATATGCACAAAACAATGACATTCTTACTTGCTGCAGCTTTGCAGGTCCATTAATGCGATAATGAAATGATAAATGTACAATAAACAATAATACAATAAATTAATAATCAGCAATACTAGGTAACTGGACCCTAATAGAACAAAACCAAAGTACATAGTAGATTGTCCGCTGCTGCATAAATGCGAAAACCTGCAATACTTTCCTGCTCAGCTGCCATGTGTCAATCGCAGGTAAGGGCGCAGCTGACAGGCTTTGTAAGCTTTTCAAAACTCGCAGTCTGAGCTGTAAGTTTACCCATGCTGCCTTTGTTTGTTTGCAAAGTTAGCAAACTCATGTTCATTAAAAAAAGATTATTTTCCAAGTGATGAATTTCCTGAAGGGTCCTGTGTAAAAGACGGCTTTTACACAGCTTTCACGTACACTGGCTGTACCCCATGTACTGTACTTACTTTACCCCTGGCTGGCTGTACCCCTTGTACTGTACTAACTTACTTTGTACTGAATACTGTTATGTGTATTTAATGTACACATTAATAATACGTAATTAGGAGAAGAAATAAAATTGATTGAGATAGAGACAACTCATCTCCCTGTTAGATAGACACAAAATGCTGGAGTAACTCAACGGGACATCTCTGGAGAGAAGGTTTGGGTGACGTTTCGGGTCGAGACCCTTCTTCATGTGTTTACAAGGAGATTTTGAGGGATTAAGCATTGCAAGAGTTAAATAACCCAAAGCTTTTCATTAAAAATATGATTCTGCACAAGTGAACACCTTTGAAATGTTTGTTGGCACCTGACAGGTGCATTACACAAATTGCCTTGGTATTAAAAAAATAGTAATTATTGCCAGAAGAATGAGGAAAGGAACAAATCAAGGCTTGACGATGCTTGTCGTATCATGTTCTGTGAGAATACTCCAGCTGTTTTAAAGATTGCTGAAGTATAACCAGATAAATCATTTTTGTTACTTCTGAATATTATAATGTTTCTCTGGATTGTGGTTTATTATTGGGATTGCTATTTTGTTTTTCTGTGGATGCAGCCTAGACCATCACATAAACCAATCTCCCTTCCATTGACTACATCTGTATTTCACGCTGCCTCGCCAGCATAATCAAGGACAAGTCTCACCCCGGTCATTCCCTCTTCTCCCCTCTTCCATCAGGCAAGAGGTACAGAAGTGTGCAAACGAACACCTCCAGATTCTGAGACAGTTTCTTCCTGGTTGTTATCAGGCAACCGAACCATCCTACCAACAACTAGAGAGCGGTCCTGAGCTACTATCTACTTCATTGAAGACGCTTGGACTATATTTGATCAGACTCTACAGGCTTTATCTTGAACTGAACGTAACTCCCCTTATCACGTATCTTTATACTGTGGGTGGCCCGATTGTAATCCTGTATAGTCACCCCACCTACTGGTTAGCACGCAACAAGAGAAAAACTTTACTCCCTACCTCGGTATATGTGACAATAAACTAAACTAAATTAAAGATATACACAACAAGCTGGAATAACTCAGCGGGACTTCCTTTCCAATGACGTTCAGTCTGAAGAAGAGTCTCGACATGAAACATCACCCATTCCTTCTCTCCAGAGGTGCTACCTGTCCTGCTGAGCTACTCCAGCTTTTTGTGTCTATCTTTGGTTCAAACCAGCATCTGCAGTTCCTTCCTACAAACTAAACTAATGTGGTTGAATACCTCATCTATTAAAATTAGGGAGAAGTATATTAAAATGTAGCTTTTATTTGCAGTTAGAACCTCTTTATCATGGTTATGGATTGCACTATTAACTGTGGGAAATGGAAACAGGACTTTTGCTAGGGATTATTATTTGTTTTAAGCTTATAGGACTTGGTATTACAATCCCTACTATAATTGGCACCTTCTTACTATCTTGAGTGGGGTGGGGTAAAAACTTAATTGGGGTCATCAGGTGGGCACCCTCCTTGCTTGCTGTTTTGTTGATAGGCCCAAGACACCTCCAGAGGGCTCAATAGGTACACCTGGCATCCCAGGTGCACTCCCCTCCGTTTTACCCCTCTTACTGGTCATTTTGCAGCCCAGTTGGAGTCCTTCCTCTTCAGCCACAGCCAGTTGCTGCTTCGTTCGGCAGCCGCTGACAGCGACCTGACGGCTTGCCGGAAGGCCTGTCCTCAAACTCCCATTCCCCTCAGGAGTCTGGTTGTTGACACGGCTACAAACCCCCTATCTACAACCAACCTCTACAGGGAGCACATGAGTACACCAGGGGCCTTTGACAACAACAGATCTAGTGATGATTGGATGATTCTCTCAGTATTTCCAGAAAATCATGTAGAACCTAAGACTTTTGGTCCTTCTCTAGGGAGAAAACAGATAGATTCAAGTTATCGAAGGTCCTGAAATATTAAAGCTTCCTTGGCCAAAATAAATCCTAACAGTTAACATTGTATATTCAGCTTCCAATATTGAAGAGACACTCTTAAATAACTTCAAATAATGGATAGGTTGGGAATTGGTGTACTGTTTTATATTTAATTGAAGTCAATTGGAAGGGCATTCTTCCAATTGATTTAAATTTGCCACAGGTGAATACCGTGAAGATTAATCCACTGATATACCAATTATCTTCTGTGAATGTAAGGGGAATGAATTATTAGAATTATATTTTATTTAGTTGAATCCCAAACAATAGCAAATCTATTTCGGAGCATGTAGTGTGATTTTATTAATAGTCTAATTACCTGGATAATTGGAAAGGGATTTTCAATGATATTCACAACCATTTCCAATACAAGAGAGTTTAACTACTTCTCTAATATTCAATAGCATTACATTCATCAAGTCTTCCACTATCATCACCCATGAGTGTTCCTGATTAGTACGGATGTCAGCGGTTATGGGGAGAAGGCAGGAGAATGTGGTTAGGAGGGAGAGATTGATCAGCCATGATTGAATGGCAGAGTAGGCTTGATGGGCTGAATAGCCTAATTCTGCTTCGATCCCTTATGACATGACCTTATGAGTCACTTTAAATGAGAAGTTATAGAATCATGGAGTTATACTGCATAGAAAGAGGCCCGCAGTCAACCATATCCATGCCAACCAAATTGTCTTTGGCAGCTAGTTCCTTTTGCCTGCATTTGGCCCACAGCTCCCCAAAACCTTTATTTAGTTTACTTTAGGGATGCAGCATGGAAACAGGTCCTTAGGCTCACTGAATCTGTGCTGACCAGCGATCATCATGTGCACTAACAGTCTCCTATACACTTGGGACAATTTACAATTTAACCAAAGTCAATCAACCAACAAACCTGTTCGTCTTTGGAGTGCGGGAGGAAACTGGTGCACCCAGAGAAAACCCACACAGTCACAAGGAGACCATATGAACTCCGTACAGACAGCACCGAGGTCAGGATTGAACCTGTATTTCTGGTGCTGTAAGGCAGCAACTCTACCGCTGAGCCACAGTGCTGCCCTAAAGTCACACAATACACATGGGACACCTCTCTGGTTACTGGAAGAGATAGAAATGGAGATTGCAGAAGGGCTTGCTGAAATCTTCCAGTCCAATACAGAAGCCATAGAGAATGGCAAATGAAACATGCATATCCAAAACCAAAGCTGCAAGGAAGTGCTATGAATTGACAGGCCATTTTAGCTTTGGGCCAGATTGGAGAAATAATGATCAGAAAAAAACATGTATAGGTAAATTGACTTGAGAAAGAGGAGTCAGCATGGATTTGATAAAGGCATGTTATGCTTAACTAACACGACTAAATATTTGATGAAATAGTAGAGATTCATGAAGAGGAGCAATAGATGGCATCAGAATGGATTTTAAGGATCTCACAAAAAACTCACAAAAGGCTGGTTAATGAAATCGAGACCCATGGAACTAATGAGACGTTAGTGGTGGGTCAATCGGCATCTTTTGTTCAGTTTGTTGCTGTGCCTAACTAAGCTGGCCAACTGTCAGTCACGGCGGCAGGCAGCTGTGGGTTCTACCCAGGCCGACTGCCTGCCCCTCTTTCAGGCCAAAGTCTGTGCCTGGATATCCCTGGAGAGGGAGCATGGGGTGTCCACAGGCACCTTGGCCTCTTTCAGGGAACACAGGGCCCCATTGGAGTTCGAGTGCTTCTTAGATGAGAGTAAAATGTTTTGCTTTGATACTTACATGGTATGTTCTTTTTTCAGATTGATGTCCACTTAGAATAGCATTTCAGTTGTCATTTTTTACCTGTAAATTAACTAACATTTGTATAAATCGGCTTGTATCATGATTTTCAGGGATTATTTTAAGGATAATAGATTTTAAATAGAGAAATTGGAGTTGATCTCAAAGTCAAGTCAAAGTCAAAAGAGTTTATTGTCATGTGTCCCTGACAGGACAATGAAATTATTTCTTTGCTTAGAACAACAGAACATAGTAGGCATTGACTACAAAACAGATCAGTGTGTCCATATACCATTATATACGTAAATAAATACATAAATGAATAAATTGATGAAGTGCAAATAACAGATGGAGAGGTATTAATGTTCAGAGTTTTGTCCGACTTGGTACGGCAACTTGAGCGCCCTGGCGAGGAAAAGGCTACAAAAAGTAGTAAACACTGCCCAATCCATCATCGGCTCTGACCTTCCTTACATCGAGGGGATCTATCACAGTTGATGCCTCAAAAAGGATAGCAGCATCATCAAGGACCCACACCATCCTGGCCACACACTCATCTCCCTGCTACTTTCAGGTAGAAGGTACAGGAGCCTGAGGACTGCAACGACCAGGTTCAGGAATAGCTACTTCCCCAAAGCCATCAGGCTATTAAACTTGGCTCGGACAAAACTCTGAACATTAATACCTCTCCATCTGTTATTTGCACTTCATCAATTTGTCACACAGGAATTGCAGTGTTTGATCAAGAATTGGTCTTCTGAAATTGTTTATATATGATGATTTGTATGTAATTGATCAGTTATAATCAATTTCTCAATGTGAATGGAAGTGAATTGTGCTCCTTTGTCCTTAATGATATTGTGGTGACTGGCAAAGATTTGGCTTTATTCTGTTTACTTGAAGTGAATCAGAGTGAATTGGATGTCATTCCATTCGTGAGGAGGAGATGTCTGTGAAGGAGTTGATCAATTCTATTGGACTTATTTGTGAAGCTCGTCAATTATGTCATTGAATGGCAGTGAGCACCAGTAATCTAACCGAGATGAATATGCCACTGCTGTCACTTATTTCATCAGCATGTGTGTAGTGGACTGTGTGCCAAAGATGATAATGTGTGTGTTCCCCATTGCAAACTATGAACGAACCACGAGGTGCAGTTGGACTACAACTTCACTTATCAACTATAGATGGAGTTGCTGCCTTACATCCCCAGAGAACCGGGTTCGATCCTGACTATGGGTGCTATACGTTCGCCTTGTTTTCTCTCTCCATCCCCTTCCCATTTTTAGTTCTCCCACTATTCTCACTGTCTCCGCCTACATTCTATCTTTGTTCCGCCCTCTCCCCAGACATCAGTCTGAAGAAGGGTCTCGACACAAAATATCGCCCATTCCTTCTCTCCAGAGATGCTGCCTGTCCCGCTGAGTTACTCCAGCATTTTGTGTCCACCTTCGATTTAAACCAGCATCTGCATTTCTTTCTTACACGTTCTCCTTGTGACTGCTTGGGATTTTTCCAGGTGCTCCGGTTTCTCCCCACACTCCACAGAGGTACACGTTTGCAGGTTAATTGGCTTCTGCAATAAATTGTCTCCAGCGTGTAGGGTAGTGCTAGCATGGCTGGTTGGTGTGGACTTGGTGGGCGCCAGGGCCTGATTCCATACTGTACCTCTAAAGTCTCATGTCTAAATGTCTAAAGCTTTGCTTTCAACACCACAATCCCATCCAAACTCACCTCTAAACTCCTGGCACCCTCAGCTGCCAGTGGATCCTCTACTTTCTGACCTACAGACCACAATCAGTGAGGATAGGTGGCAAAGTATTCTCCACAATAATTCCCAACACTGGTGACCTGCAAGGATGTGTTCTCAGCCTCGTATTATACTCCCTATTTAATTACGACTGTGCAGCCACGTTCAGCTCTAACTCAATCCATTGTGGTGTGCTAGATCACGAACAGTGACAGATTATACAAGGAGATAGAGAACTTATTAACATGGTGTCAGGGCAGCAATCTTTCCCTCAATGTCAGCAGGACAAAGGAGTTAGGGAAGTGTGTCAGTGTGTCATTGGTGATGAAGTGAAAATGGTTGAGAGCTTCAAGTTTCTTGGAGTCAACACTACAACAGATCTGTCTTTGATGAACCACATTGAAGCGACGGCCAAGAAGGCTCACCAATGCCACCAGTTCCTCAAGAGACTGAGGAAATCTGGCACATCTCCAGTGACTCTTACAAACTTCTACAGATGCATAATAGAAAGCATTCAATCATGTTGCACCACATGTTGCTTTGCGAACAGCTCTACCCAAAACCACAAGAAATTGTAGAGAGTTGTGGATGTAGCCCAGTCCCTCACATAGACTACTCCCACCATTGACACCATTTGCACTTCATGCTCCCTTAGAAAAGCAGCCAACATCGTCAACGTCTTGTCCCACCCTGGATCCATCCTTCTTCTACCATTTCTAGTCAGAAGATACAGAAGCTTGAAAACATGCTCTGCTTGACAAAGGAACTCTCTGTTATCAAGGGTCTGAATGGCCCTACCATATGCTAGGGCAAAGCCGATTTACTCTAACCCATTGTAGACATTGTATTTTGTCTGTGGAACTGGTGTGTGAAAATGCTGAGAAATATATTTTGCACCCTGTACCTTTTCCTTTGCTCTACCTATTATAGTTGAGTTTTGCCTGATTGCTCTATGTATAGTAATACCTGATTTGAATTGGACAAAACAAAGGTTTTCCCTTTACCTCATTACACGTGACAATAATAAATGTACACCTACTTCACCGAGTTGAGTAAAATAGGTGATTTTCAGTTCAATTATGGTTCCAGATCAATCGATTTGATCAATTTCATCCTTGCAAACTATAGCCACACACACGTTTACATTTTAAGTTTTGCCTTTTGATTTGCTCTGCTATATAATTGCCAAGTGAACCTTCAGCTCCAATAGTCCATCCCCAAGTTAATCGGACCCATTCTCAATGAAGATAGACTCAAATTGCTGGGGCAGGCAGCAGGAATAGAGAGAAGGAATGGGTGACATTTCAGGTTGCGACCCTTCTTCAGTCCTGACCCGAAACGTCACCCATTACTTCTCTCCAGAGATGCTGCCTGATTTACTCCAGCATTTTGTGCCGATCTTCGATGTAAACCAGCATCTGCAGTTCTTTTCTACACATTCTCAATGAAATCCCTTTACTCTGCTGTTTTATTGTGCTGCCATTGGTGTGATATTCCCAAGAACTAACCTGTTTTATCCACTGTCATTAGGTTAATAAATGAGATGTAACCGCATAGTTCCAGCAACCTGGATTCATTTGCCCAGAGAAGGGTAACCAGAGGACATAGGTTTAAGGTGAGGGGGGAAGGATTTATTGGGAACCTGAGGGGTAGCTTGCTTACACAAAGGGTGGTGGGTGTATGGAATGAGCTGCCAGAGGAGGTAGTTGAGGCAGGTACTATCACAATGTTTAAGAAACATTCACACAGGTACATGGATAGGGTAGGTTTATTGGGATATGGGCCAAAATCAGGTAAGAGGGACTAGTGTAGATGGGGCATGTTGGTCGGTGTGGGCAAGTTGGGACGAAGGCCCTGTTTCCATGCTGTATGACTATAACACTAATGTGAATGGCTGATTGATAAATTGGCCTGGTCTCAGTGGCTTTCAGGACCTTCTTCCAAATTTGTGGAGAAGGTGATCCAGAATGGTGACATTCTGAGTAAGGAAGAAGGCTGTGACTCACTGAGCCAAGGATAGTCCCAACTAACAGCAAAGAGATAAATCTTTGCATCATCCATTGTGATGAACTCCTCATGTATCTATGGAGCCCATGACTCAAGGTTTAATACAGCTCCTGAATATGTGCAGACACTTTTCATTGGGCTTGTTCTTCCTTTGACTAACTTCCTCCTGGTAAATGGCTTCTAACAGACAGCGTATTTATGCCACAGATGTGGAACATATCTACTGCGTTCAGGCAGGGTGTTTGATCTCATCGAGAAGGGATGGGGAGCAGCCATCAAAGCGTGACAGTCTAAATAAATGGAAACTCCTAACTTCAGGCGTTTGGCATCATTTCACGGCGTGGATTTCCTGTCCAGAATAACTTGCAAATTATAACTTTCCATATCCCTTCGCAATTTACTCCTCCTGCCTCCACTCACCGCACTCCACCCACTCGCTCTCTCCACACACACACAAACACTCGCAGAACTCCTTCTAGATGTCAGTCAAACTCGCAGCATCTAATCCCTGGGATTTGCAAAACACTCTGATGCACAGACCATAAATACCCCCTGGCCAGAGCAAGTCTAAACTTTGACCCAGAGTTTTGGAGAAGAGCGTAACAAAAGAACAAGCAAACGTATCAAGAAGGTTTTGTTTTTTTTTAAATAAGAACCTGCAGGAATCTGTCTGTGCCGTCGCGACGTTGTGGGGTGATTCGCTTTCCCACTTTCAGGATGATCCTTGGGGTTTCTGGTTGGATGATGCTGTGCCTTTTAGAACTAGCCTCTGCTGCCGACCAGGTAAGGAAGCATGTACCTGGAAAAACAGCTCAGAGCTGCGCTCAAATGTTCAAGTCCAACAGGCAGGGAAGATGTGATTGTGTTTACTTTCGTGTTCGGCAAGTAACCTTTATTGTCCGCTGTTAAATCTTTACCCCTCCGGGATGTAAAACATGCTGAGGATTTATCTGTGGGGAAAGTGCATGTGTCACATCGTAGGGGAATAAGGAATAGCGAAAAGTCATCTTTCAAAGGTATTCATTGCCGGCACGGTCAGTGCATTGATTATGATCGTGGAAAGAAAGTAATCCTTCTCGTGAAGCCCTGGATAAACGGACATCCCAACTGTCTGGTGTGACTTGTCTTGGCCTCTGCGAATGAGTTAAACGGGCAGGCAGCTTTGCATTTGATCAAATTCGGTTATTCCGAACCAAGGTATGCTTTTAGCTCTTGCATGAGTCCAGTGTGATTTGTGAGTTTTCCATCGCTCCAGAAAGTGCATACATCCCATTTAAACCGAGCATTGCAAAAAACCACCTTCACCTCACCTGAAGCTGCCATGTATCTGCAGAAGTGCTCTTAAGTCGCTTCTTTGTCTGAGATATTTGTCGCCTTGAATAGTCAAAATACACTTGCCACTTTGTGAATCCAAATGCATTTCTAATTGGTAAACCATGATTGCAGAAATTATGAGATATTGATACCAGTACCCATATTTGCCAGTCCGAGGTATAGCTGTGGATTTTTTAAAAGTTTTATAAAAAGACTACAAGCAAAGTGTGTGATTGTTGTGGTTGAATTACTCCCTTGGTTTCTGAATGCTGGGAGATGTGTATTAATAAGATGCATCAACTACTTTACCAAGTGTAGTAGCAAAGAACCGCATATGCTGAAGATAGAAAGAAAATGCTGGAGTAACTCAGCAGGACAGGCAGCATCTCTGGAGAGAAGGAATGGGTGATGTTTTGGATCAAGACAGTCTGAAGAAGGGTCTCGACCTGAAATGCCACCCCGTTTCTATCTTCGGCTTAAACCAGCATCTGCGGTTCCTTCCTACAAACTGCATTTGCTGCTTAATACCAAAGATAGACACAAAGTGCTGGAATAACTCAGTGGGTCAGGCAGCATCTCTGCATAAAACGGACGTTTTGGGTTTGGACCTTCTTCAGATTGGGATCAGGAATCGAGTTACCAAGTCTACTGTGCAAGAGATGTAACAGCTGGTATTTGAGGCTAAAGTGGTGTCACTGTATCTACCAGGGTGGTCAGTCGGAGCTTTCTGTTGGACGATGTGTAAATGTTGACTCTTGAGAGGCAATTAGCTATGATGGCCAGTAAGTGGAACCATGTCGTTGCACGATTAGCCTGAGAGATACAAGGGCAACTGTGTAACTTTGGTCCCACAAGTCACTTTTAGGCAGGTAGACACAAAATGCTGGAGTAACTCAGCGGGGCAGGCAGGATCTCTGAAAAGAAGGAATGGGCGACCTTTCGGGTCGAGATGCTGAAGAAGGAACGGGTGATGTTTTGGATCAAGACAGTCTGAAGAAGGGTCTCGACCTGAAACGTCACCTATTCCTCCTCTCCAGAGGTGCTGCTTGTCCTGCTGAGTTACACCAGCTTTTGTGTCTGTCGTTGGTTTAATCTAGCATCTGCAGTTCCTTCTTACACCTTTAGGCAGGTACTAGACTTGATCCTGCAACATAACTGTGGCCTGTGCCTTCAGTTCAGGAGAGTGGGTGTAAGTTCACAGTGCACAGATTTGTCTGAAAACCTCATGGTAGTGCAGCTATCTGGAACATAGAAGCACAAGAATGAGGACATTGTACTGTGACTGAGTAATTAAAGAGTGTGTTTATGTTGGAGTTTAAAGCATAATTTATTTTGGCACAAGAAGGCCAAATGGTTAGAAGCTGGGATAAACATATGCAGATAGCACTGAAGGGAAACGTATAACTTGCTAACCTCACCATGTTCCGTTGTTTTTATAACCAAGGAGTTACTTTTGCACTGTGAGTACTGATGTAGTGGAGGCAACATGCTGTCAATTTACACAGAGTAAGCTCTCAGCAACAGAGAAATGAAGAGCAAACCCTATTTCAGTGTAGTTCGCAGGAAGATTGAACAAGCCATTAGAGAAAATTCTTTAAAGTAGGTCCATATCATCTTTTAACTAAGGCGCTAGATTGGACCTCAGTTTAGCATAGGTTTCCGAATTTTAATGAAAACGATGAATATGGTGAGAATACCAACAAAAAGGCAGTTAGAATATCAAACATGAACCTGATGAATAACAGAGAAGAAAGGTCAAATGATCTGCTCCTGGTCAAATATCCTATCCTCATGTGTCCCATCTGAAAATGGTTTGCATTTAGTCCTCCATAAGGAATAGCAGTGTGTATTTAGTTTAGTTCAGAGATGTAGTGTGGAAACAGGCCCTTCGGCCCACCAAGTTCACGCCAACCCTCGATCACCAGTTCACACTAGTTCTATGTTATCCCACTTTCTCATCCACTGCCGACACACCAGGGGCAATTTACAGAGGTCAATTAATTTACAAACCTGCACGTCCTTGGGATGTGGGAGGAAATTGGAGCACCCAGAGGAAACCCACGTGGTCACAGGGAGAACATGCAAACTCCACACAGACGACACGTGACGTCAGGATCAAACCCAGGTCTCTGGTGCAGTGAGGCACCAACTCCACCAGCTGTGCTACTGTGCTATCCAGATGCTCCATTTTCTAGAAAGGAAATTAAATCTGCAATATTCTGATCGAAAGATGAGAAGACTAGTTTGTGTGCCATGTCTGCACTTTAGGGGAACCTTCTACACTTTGGTATCTTTAAAGAATGAAAAAAAACTTATGTGCCCAGTAATGGAGGACAGGGTCACCTTGAGTGGTGTGTATAATGCAGTTACCACTGATACATAGATATGATCGAATCTGTTTCTCTGGTAAGAAATATCTGATAATATTAAAGTGATTATCATGGATTGGGTGGCATATCTGGAATTTGGGTAACTTGAGATACGGTGAATGGCAAGTGTGGCATGCCTTTGAAGAACTGGCAACTTGATTCTAATGGTTTTTATATCTTCTACTGGAATTTCCCTCACCTTATCTGAGACCATTGGAGATTGAATTTGGTTTTTAGTTTTATAGATACAGGCCTTTCGGCCCACCGAGAACCCACCGACCAGCAATCCACACAAATTAACACTATCCTAGACACACTAGGAACAATTTACACTTATACCAAGCCAATTTACTTGTATCTTTGGAGTGTGGGAGGAAAACGAAGATCTCAGAGAAAATTCACGTGTTCACGGGGAGAATGTACAAACTCTGTACAGACAGCACCCGTAGCCGGGATGGAACCCGGGTCTCTGGCACCGCAAGTGCTGTAAGGCAACAACTCTACCGCTGCGTCACCGTGAGGCTGATTGCTGTGATAAATCAATAGTTCTATTTTTGTTGTATCGGTCAATTACCAGGAGAGTAAAGGTGGATTTATTAGTCCATTCTCTCTCTCCACTTTTCCAGCCTTCAATATTGTTTAAATTCCAAATAATTGAGACTTAGGACCTTGGTAAATGATTCTGCCTTTATTTCGGAGATAGACATAAATTGCTGGAATAACTCAGCGGGACAGAAGGAATGGGTGACGTTTCCGGTCAAGACCCTTCTATATTTCATTCTGTTGCTACATTCTGTACACTGGCATGGAAAGCAGAGTTTTCTATCAAGCTCCGCTTACTTCATGTATGGCACCAGTCATTCAAGGCCGCCAGCTCCATGGCATATATAGTTTGATCTGATTGGCAAAATTGCCCTCTGTAAATCTCTCCAGGAAATATACTTCTATACATTTCCATAATGCATTCCACATACCCAGTGGGTCTCAAAACAATTTGCAGCCATTTACATACTTCAGAAGTATAGTCCGTGGTGAACACTACACTTTCCCCGACACACCATTTTCTTGCTGGCAGTCTTGCTTCAGTGATGGTTGTCACGCTCCATTGAATAGTTGTACATCCATAGTTCTTATTCTGAGACTTCAACTCAGAAGGTAGGAGGGAGAACTGCAATGTTGGAGGTGCCGTCTTCTGAATCAGATGATCTGATGCACACCTTACTGTGCAAATTGGTGCAAATGAACAAGTAAACCCCTGTCGCTATTCAACGAAGGTGAGAGGAGTCCTGGCAAATGCTTCTTTAGTTTTGTTTAGTTTAGCTTAGAGATCCAAAGGATAACTCGGACTTTTAAGAATGTGCTACCAGAATTCTCGGTTAACTAATGCGACTTGAACTGACTTTCTGGCCATTAACTCCCTGCTACTTGTCAGATGTTGCTGGTGACTGTGTCTCCATTAATATGCTAGTAATTGGCCTGCAAATTGATTTCATTCACTGTAAAGCCATTGGGATGCCTAAAGTCATGAAAGGTGGGCTGCAACAGGATGTTTCATGTTCCCTATGACCAGGAATGCCGAATGGAGACATCAGTGTTCTTGGTTCCCCCGAGCCAGCGAAAAGGCAATTTTAAAGCAATTTTAAAGTTCACACACCATGAAGGCATTAGCCCATCTAACACCCAAGTTATTTTCCCCACATTCCTATTCACTCTATCCAGATTCTACCATTCATCTCCACACTGGGGAAAATGTACGGTGGAAAATTAATCTACCAGTCCGCACATTATTGGGATGTTGAAGGAAACTGGAGCATCTGTTTATTTTAATAGAACATGAGATTCGTTGCAAGATCTTCTCCCAGAGCATTGAATAGTTTGTTTAAAATCCCAAATAGTGTGAATTATGTTTGGTTAATTCAAAGATCAGCTTTTCTTATTCCATTGTTTCCAGTTTGAGTGCAATGAATTCAATTTCCTGCTGAGGACTTTGTACACACCTGAACACAAGCAAGTGAAAGTGATCATGAAGTTGTGAAATAAAAACACAAGCAACATTGCCTTGATCCACTGCGGTTGAGGATGATAATACTTAAGGTCATAAGTGATAGGAATACAATTAGGCCATTCAGCCCACCAAGTCCACTCCGTCATTCAATCATGGCTGATCTATCTCTCCCTCCTAACCCCATTTTCCTGCCTTCTCCCCATAATCTCTGACACCTTGTACAAATCAAGAATCTATTTTTTATTAATACTTTATTATCACTTGTACGTAGGTGCAATGAAATGCTTTGTTGTTGCATACGAAGTACACGAAAGAGTCGCCACAAAGGCGCTGTATGTTACAAAATGTTACAAAACTTTGACATTTTAAAAATGAAGTCTGCAATTTATTCCCTCAGATAAAGCATAAAAATAAGTTTAATTTGACACCTAATTCACTTTCATATCTTCAGTATTAAAAAAGTTATGGCCATTTTCGTACTCGGAAATTAGCATCTTGTTCCCTATTGTTTTTCCATTGACTTAACACAAAAGCTGTGATCGAGGACAGTCAAAAGCCCATAACTTTCTTAAAAATTAAGAGAACTGAATGACATTTCCAGTTATTATAGATTGAAGCATTCTGAAACAAATATATCTTACTTGGATGACCTGAAATGAAAGCATATAATTAGTTAATTACCTAATTGTAGCTAATTACAAAATTAACCATTGTGACGGAAATAGTAATAAACACCAAGACTGCCTTGAAAATTCAAAAATGTGATATTCTCAAGATCAGAACTTTGATATTATTGTATTATAGGCTGTAAGTCCGTAACAGATAGGTAAATAAATTACAATTTCTAATAGACCAGGTCTTTATGGAGAAGATCAGTTGCTAGCTGGTACATTGGCATATCATAATCAGTAGCATCATCATACTCCTCAGATTGTAACCAATAAGCAACTCTGTACACCTTGTTTTTCCTCAACTTTTCAATTTTGGCATTGTAAACTACAAGTTTTTGCTCTTCAAACCACGCATGACATGCCTTTCTCCCCACTACTTTCCCCATTAAGAATGTCCTGTAGATTCCATTTCTTAAGAAAGGGATATTTTTGTTTTAATAGCCTAAGTATCCAAATAACAAACTAATCCCATTCACACAAGAATTCACAATATAACATGATTTTAAAATCTCATTGTCATGAATTTATATGCCAGATGGAAGGAATTTAATGTTTAATTCCCATAAATTAATCTAGAAACATCCACTCAATATAATCAAAATTACTATTTTTTGCACAATGCATGTGGTTAAAACGGTTGTGTATATTTAGTATAAAAATATTGACTATGTATAGACAATAACACAAAATATAGACGATTTAGATGCCCTTATGACATGATTGTCCAAAAAAAGAGCATTTAAATCATCTTGCGAGTGGGTGTTTCTGGAGCGCCATCGATTGGAACGTTGCAGTGAATTTGAACCTCATATCGTCAGGAAAAACACTGCCGGTTCGTATGGGGCCCAAATAACATTTTCGCTACGTAAAATTAGATTAAAGCCATCCCAAGAAGCAAGATAATATGTAAAATAGACGACTTACCCTTAGTTTTGTCCTGTCATTACGATCCGTCACGTTGTCGGTGTTGAGGGGGTTCAGTCATTTTTTATCTTAATCCAATTATTAAATTGTCCAGCGATTTATTTAAAAATTAGAAAAATGGGAACGGAAGTCCGATCGATTTATCTTCATCAGTTAGCAGCCCGAGGAAATCCCTCTCTGACAAGTAGTACAAAACTGCATTGTAATCTCGCCCCCCACCCCCCCCCCCCCTCTCAAAGGCGGCAAAGTAGCGCACACAGCCAGTGGCAGAACTGCAGCGCCGCTGAAGGTAGGTTTTGTAACATCGCTACTGTATATAACAAAACATAATCATCCTGCCTTCCCCCCCCCCCCTCCCCCATGCCGGGTTCCCATTAGTTCTTGGCCGTCCATCACCCCATGTGGGGTCCCCCTTTGTTATCGACGGCACGGCTTATCCACCCCGGCCCGAACTAGAGACTCCGACCTATGCCCGACTACGACCACGAGGCTCCGATGCTGGGACTTCGATCTCCGGGACTCCGGCCACCAGGCCTCTTACCTTGAGGCTCCGACCCTGGGATTTCGACCTTGCACTGCGCCGGCTTCTACATAGGCCGCAGAACCCCATGGGAGCCTCCCAGCCGTGATTCTGGTAGCACATTCTTAAAAGCCTTGTTATCCTTGTGCTCACAGCCAAGAATTTGCTTCCTGTACCTGATTATGGTGGGTAGTAAGTAGAGGAAAGGAACACAGGGCAAACCCATAAATCACTGGCCCCACCACCTATAATCAAAAACTCCAGCTACAAATAGCTTCTTTACTTCCAGCTGTGGCTCAGTTGCTTATACACTTGAGTCTGTGTGAGAAGTCGGTGAACTGACTTCCATTCTAGAGACTGGGTCTCAAGCCTCATAGTTCCTCACACTGCTGAGTAAGTGCTGTGTTGATGGATGTGCCACCCTCTATAGGAAATGGTAAACTGATGCCCCATCAGCTCTCTCAAGTAGATTGACCAATAAACTTATTCATTCATTCATTCATTAAATGATTACATGGCATCCGTCTATCCTTCTGGCAAAAGGTCCTAGGAGGATTATCACAATGCTGTTGATAAAAGTTTGCATTTTGACTTCTTGATTTTATATTGCAACTGTGTCCGCATTTTGGAATTGGCTGTAACGCAATTTTGGAAGTCCAGAATGGGACTTGGCAGCGACGGGAATGTGAACTAGCCCATTATATGAAATTTGTATAATATTTGCAGTGAGAAATTGGTGCTTCATTCCATGTCCAATAATTTTTTTTATGCTAATAATTTCTGAGACATGTAAATTCGAGTTTAGTTTGGCATTGCACTGAAAATACCTTCAAAAGGAACAAAATCTCTTCCAGGTAGACAAAAATGCTGGAAATACTCAGTGGGTGAGGCAGCATCTATGGAGCGAAGGAAAAAGGCAACTCTCAGACACCTCCTCCTACTTATCCTTGGACAATGACCCTACAGACAAGCACTAGGTCACTATCTCTAGCACCATCACTGACTTTATCAACTCCGCCTCCTTGCCCTCCCAAGCCCCCAACCTCATCGTTCCCCAGCCCCGCATGGCCTGATTTTACAATTCTCCCCAAAATCCACAAACCTGAATGTCGTGGCCGACCCATTGTTTCTGCCTGTTCGTGTCCTACCAAACTTATTTCCACATTCATCAACTCCATCTTATCCCCCATGGTTAAATCCCTCACTACGTATGTTCAAGACACCTCAAACGCTCTTCGTCAACTCGAGGAATTCATTTTTCTAGGCCCCCATTCCCTCATCTTCACCATGGATATCTAGTCACTCTACACCTCAATCCCCCACCAGGAGGGTCTCAAAGCCCTCAGTTTCTTCCTCGACCGGAGAACCAACCAATCCCCGCCTACAGATACTCTCCTCCGTCTAGCGGAGCTGGTACTTACCCTTAACAACTTTTTGTTTGACTCCTCCCATTTCCTCCAAATACAAGGCGTAGCGGAAGATGGCGGTGCCTCGCGGCAGCGGCCTCAGCAGTCTGTCTGTCTTTTTTAAAATGTTTGTTCTGTTGAGTATATAGTTTGGTTGTAGTTTATATATTGTTTTTAGCTGCGTATATATGTGGGGGGTGGGGAGGGGGGGGACTTTTAAATCTCTTCCCTGTACGGGACACCCAACCTTTTCCCTGGTGTTTTCCGGGTCTCTATTGTCGTTGGGGCCTAGCACCGTGGAGCGGCCTCCAACCAGAACAACCTGGGGGTCCAGTCGTGGAGCCTGCGGACTCACCATGGTGGACCTGGCCGGCTTCAGAGCGTGGAGAGCTGTGGTGGTGCGCAGCTGTGACCCGACCGGAGCTTCGGAGGCTCCAGCCGCAGGCCCGGTGGACGGTGTCATTGGGAACTCGCGGGTCACTGGTGGGAGACCGCTTTTCGGAGCTCCTGCAACGGCAACTTCTCCCGCCCGAATTGCGGGGTTGAAAATGACCTGGAGCGGGGCCTTACATTGCCGCGTGGCTTTAACAGCCGCAGGACCTGCCATCGCCCACCGGGGGCTGTAACATCAAGACCCAGAGCAGGGCCTTACATCGCCCGGCACAGCCTTAATGGCCGCGGGACTTGCCATCACCCGCCGGGGGCTGTAACATTGGGAGAAGAATGGAAAACTAGGAGAGACAATAACTTTGCCTTCCATCAGAGTGAGGAGGAGATTCACTGTGATGGATGTTTGTGTTAATTGTGGTCTTGTTTTTTTTCTCTTGTATGACTGCAGAAACCAAATTTCGTTTGAACTTCATTTGAGGTTCAAATGACAATAAAAGGTATTGTATTGTATTGTATTGTATTGTATTGTAGCCATGGGCACACGCATGGGCCCTAGCTATGCCGGCCTCTTTGTAGAGTACGTTGAACGATCCTTGTTCGAGACGTACCCTGGCCCAATCCCAAAACTCTACCACCGCTACATCGACAATTGTATTGGTGCTACCTCTTGCACCCACACACAACTCACTGACTTCATCCATTTCACCACCAACTTCCATCCGGCACTCAAATACACCTGGACCATTTCCGACATTTCCCTACCATTTCTTGACCTCACTATCTCCATCGCAGGTGATAAACTCCCGACTGACAACCAATATAAACCCACTGACTCCCATGACTATCTGGACTACACTTCTTCCCAACCTACTTCCTGTAAGGACTCCATCCCCTACTTCCAATTCCTCCGTCTACGCCGCATCTGCTCCCAGGATGAGGTGTTCCACACCAGGGCATCGGAGATATCCTCATTCTTCAGGGAATGTGGAATCCCCTCTTCTACCATAGATGAGGCTCTCACCAAGGTCTCTTCTATACCCTGTGACTCCACTCTCACTCTCCATCCCCCCACTCGTAACAAGGGCACAGTCCCCCTTGTCCTCACCTTCCACCCTACCAGCCGTCACGTACAACAAATCATCCTCCGTCATTTTCGCCACCTCCAACAGGATCCCACCACTCGCCACATCTTCCCATCTCCTCCCCTGTGTGCTTTCCGCAGAGACCGCCCCCTCTGTAACTCCCTGGTCAATTCTTCCCTTCCCACGCGCACCACCCCCTCTCCGGGCACTTTCCTTTACAACCGCAGAAATTGCTACACTTGTCGCTTTACCTCCCCCCTTGACTCCATTCAAGGACCCAAGCAGTCTTTCCAGGTGCAGCAGAGGTTCACCTGCACCTCCTCCAACCCCATCTATTGCATCCGCTGCTCTAGATGTCAGCTGATCTACATCAGTGAGACCAAGCATTGGCTTGCCGATCGCTTCACCGAACACCTCGGCTCGTTTTGCAATAACCAACCTGATATCCCGGTGGCTCAGCACTTCAACTCCTCCTCCCATTCCGAATCCGACCTTTCTGTCCTGGGCCTCCTCCATGGCCAGAGTGAGCACCACCGTAAATTGGAGGAGCAGCACCTCATATTTCGCTTGGGCAGTCTGTACCCCAGCAGTATGAACATTGACTTCTCTAAATTCAGGTAGTCCCCACTTTCTCCTCCCCTTCTCAGCTCTCCCTCAGCCCACTGGCTCCACCTCTTCCTTTCTTCTTCCCACCTCTCCCCCACCCTCACATCAGTCTGAAGAAGGGTTTCAGCCCGAAACGTTGCCTATTTCCTTCGCTCCATAGATGCTGCCTCACCCGCTTAGTTTCTCCTGCATTTTTGTCTACCTTCGATTTTCCAGCATCTGCAGTTCCTTCTTAAACAAAATCTCTTCCAGTCTGTGGGGGAAACTGTAACTGTACAACTCATTGCTCATTAAAGGTTGCAATTGGGATGTAATTAACCCAACGGATATCTTGGGCAGAAGAACAGTGTTTCTCTTCTCTCCATACCAGCACTTTGTGCTCATGTTTTAGGGGAAGGAAGGGCTCCTATTAGTCTCATGAAGATGGCCGAGATCATGTGGCACATTTGCAGATTTGGAAAACATATAAGAGATCCTTGATTCGAATTAACATGGATGACAGAGAACGGGAAAGTTCCTCCGGAAGTTCCAGCCCAAATTTATGCCTTGCATACAGTTTGTTCATCTTCCTTTGAAGTTTGAATCATAGTCAGAAAAAATGAAACAATGATACAAGTCACTTAATACCTTTCTGTGGGGCAAAGTTATTCAGACCCATAGATAAACACAAAAAGCTGGAGTAACTCAGCAGGACAGGCAGCATCTCTGGGGAGAAGGAATGGGTGACGTTTCGGGTTGAGACCCATCTTCAGACTGGTTAGAGATAAGGGAAACAAGAGATATAGACGGTGATGCGGAGAGATAAAGAACAATGAATGAAAAATATGCAATAAAGTAATGATGATAAAGGAAACAGCCCATTGTTAGGTGTTTATATGGCAAAAATGAGACGCTAGTGTGACTGAGTGGGGGAGGGATATAGAGAGAGAGAGGGCATGCCGGGGCTACCTGAAGTAAGAAGTCAATATTCACACCATTGGGCTGTAAGCTGCCCAAACAAAATATGAGATGCTGGTCCTTCAACCTGTACCTAGATGAACTGGGGTTTTATCGTCTGCATCCTCAAGATTGGCTGCGGGAGGCACTCACGGAACACAAAGGCTAAATGGTGGCTGGGAGAGGCGAGGGATGACCGTTCATTGGACGATCCAGATCGAGGTGATGGCTGCAACGGGCCTTTATGGCCACCTGTAGATTGGACTTTGAAAACCTGACGACTTGCTTCTGGTCTCAGTGGGTTACTTCTACACACTCGGTACTTAATCTAGGATTGTACTTATGTATGGTAATAATTTACTGAACTGTATGCAAACAAAAATAATTTCAGTGTACAGTGTACATGTGATAATAAAGAACCATTGGACAATTGAACCATTGAACCATTGTGCTGGTCTGGAGCCTTTGGCACAATTAAACACATCATGCTCTTCCAACTCCTCTTGTCATCTATTTGGATGGCACAACACTTATTCAGCGATAGTCATTAAATCACCAGCTGCAGATCTGCACCATAATCTCCATTAACCTTGAAGGTCCATCATGGGTTCCTACTGTTTCCCATCCAGATGATGGCCTTTGACACCATTACCTGAAGACACGGCATTAACTTCCCCATTAATGCTGACAGCTAGCACCTTCTCCCGACCATTTCTCTCGCACCGTTAAACTCTGCCCACATAGTGTTGCTACAGTGAATTCACTGACATCCAGCACTGAGTTTAAGCCATTGTCTTTGGTTCCTGCTATAAACCTCATTGACTCCACCTCAATTCTCATCAACTTTCTGAATCAGAATCTGATTGTTTGCAAACAGTGTCAGGATTTGCTGTGCAAGAGCTCCTGCCGTGTCCCTCTCCCCTGCCCTCTCACCATAGTCCTGAATTTTATTTTTGTTTTGGTCACTTATCCAGTTCTCTTTTGAATTGAATTTCCCTTCGCTAATTTCCTTGACATTCCGGACCCCGACCACGCACTGCGTGAAAGTATTTTTCCTCTGTCAGTTTTGCTTCCTCTGTCTTTATTCTTCATTCTATGTCTTTTTGTTCTTGACTCCTCTGGCAATTGGAAGTTTCTCTCTATCCATCCTGTTTGTGATTCTCATCATGACTTTAAATTCATTTTTCAGATTCTTCACAACCTCCAAGGAGAACATTCCAGCTTCTCCAGTTCTTTCATACAATGCAAGTGCCGTATTCAACGGAGGCACTGCATATCTCTCCACGCATATTGCCTAACCTGCTGAGTTCCTCCAGCATGCTGTGTTTTGCTCAAAACACCAGCACCTGCAATCTCTTGTTTCTCTCCTTTCCAATTCCGAAATATTAACTCTTTGTCCACTGATGTTGCCTGACCTGCTGAAACTTTCTGGCATTTTTCTAAATTTATTTCAGATTTTCCAGCACCTGAGTCTCCTTAATAAAGCCGGGACCAATATCATTTCATAGTCATGGAGTGATACAGTATGGAAACAGGCCCTTTGACCCAACCTGCCCACAACGGCCAACAATGTCCCATTTACACTAGTCCCACCTGCCTGCGCTTGTTCCATATCGTTCCAAACCTGTCCTATGCATGTATGTCTAACTGTTTCTTAAATGATGGGATAGTCTCAGCCTCAATACCTCCTCTGGCAGCTTGTTCCATACACCCACCACCCTTTGTGTGAAAAAGTTACCCCTCGGATTCCTATTAAATCTTTTCCCCTTCACCTTGAACCTATGTCCCCGAATCCCCTACTCTGGGCAAGAGACTCTGTGCATCTACCCGATCTATTCCTCTCATTTCCGGGGGTTTCATCGGTGCAATTTAGTTGGGGATGGGAACAGGAAAGTACAAGTCAAAAGAAGAACATTTCTGCAAAACAATTGTTCAAGATAAATAGGGTCTGAGTAAGGAACAGAAGGTTTGTAGATGCAACCAGAAGAGAGAATAGGCAGAATATGGAGGCTCTATTCACATACACAGAATAAAGCAATTAACCAAAGCCCATGAGCACCCGAGGCATTTAACCACATAGGATTTTGCTCTTGTGCCAATAACATTATACATAGATTCATAGAGTCAAACATTGTGGAAAGAGACCTTCAGCCCAAATTGCCCACACCCACCAACATGTCCCATCTACACTAGTCCCACCTGCCTGCATTTGGCCCATATCCCTGTCCTGTCCATGTACCTGTCTAAATCGTTCTTAAATGTATCGATAATGCCTGGCACAATTGCCTCCTCCGGCTGCCCGTTCCATACGCCCACCGCCCTTCATGTGAAAAAGTTACCCCTTAGGTTCCTATTAAATCTTCCCGCTCCACCCCCCCCCCCCCCCCCCCCCCCAATCCCTCACTTTAAACCTATGGTTTTGGATTCCCCTACCAGAGGCAAGAGACTCTGTGCATCTACCTGATCTATTCCTCTCATGATTTTGTACACCTCTCTAAGATCGGAGAATCTTGTACACCTCAACAACAAAAGATAAGGCAGAAGTGATCAAAAAAGTCAAATTATTTTTGTTAGTATTAAGAAAGCAAAGAGATCTGCATGCACTAGTGGGATTGTGCAATGGGTGGCTAACTGGTAGGAAGGATACTCAGGAGCAACTTTTCAGGCTAGGTGAATAGAGGGTAACTATCCGGTGTGGGGGAAAGAGGAACTATCAAAATAGGGCTGGGATAGGAACAACATGAGGTTAAAGAGGGTCAGGAAAACACAACATCTATGAAGGAGGCCATTCAGCACATTGTGTCAGTACCAGGTGAAAACAGCTGCCCATCCTAATGGTCATAGCTCCCTGAAAGTGGCATTGAGTAGCAAAGAAGGCATATGGTATGTTTGGCTTCATTTGTTGGAGCATTGAGTGTAACAGCCAGAAAGCTTTGTAGAACTTTGGTTGGGCAACATTTGGAATATTATGTGCAGTTCTGGTAATTCCATGCAGAAAGGATGTGGAGACTTTGGAAAAATTAGAGAAGAGATTTACCAGAACGCTGCCTGGATGAAAAAAACATGTGAGAGACTCCGTGAGAGAGAAGGGGGAGACTATGGAGAATCAAATTTAGACATTTTTCATATTTTTCTGCAAATCACAGCAATGAACGAGGAAACTCTATCCTGGTCTGGATCTCACATGGAGCAAATGAAGGGAGGGAGAAAAATACTGGGGTGAGGTTTAATACTTGCAGGGGGAATATTTATTGATGGGCCGAATGGACTCCTGGGCTAGTACAGGCCTGATGAGCCAAAGGGGCTCTTTAAAACAAATTGGAGTGAAATCTCAGTGAAAGGCACTTTTTCTGGATTTTTCCTGGCCTGGCACGGGCCTTTTGGGCCAAAATGCTCCTCCTGGGCAAATATGGGCATTTTGGGTAAAAGGGACTGGTTTTGCGGCTAATAGGGGCCTTGTGGGCTGAAATTAGTGGTTTCAGGCAGGCCAAACTAATTTCATTTCGTTTCCATTGCCATTGCAGTTTCAAGAACAGGGCAGGCTCAAGCCAAACAGCAGATTGCATTTTCACTTCATTTCCATTGAAATTTCACATTCAAGCACATGTCAGGCCAAACAACTCATTTCATTTTCATTAAGGGCTAACAAATCATTTATTCAAGTACATTGCATACTCAGTGGTTTTTAACTTCTCAGCTCAGACAGAGAGTCGTGACCTCTCCCTCGCCATCTTGCAGACAGACGAAGCCATGCCCACACGTCTGGGTTTTATAGTCCCTCCCCCCTCCCACCGGAAGGGGTGTGGCCTTCATGGCGGTGATTGACAGGAGAGAGAATCTCAAGATTTTTTAAACCCTAATAAGTCTTTTATTTTTCATCGATGGAAAAAATCCTTGGGGCCTGCGCAGAGGAGGACTCTGAGTAAGATGGCCCAAAAATTAAAGCCATATGTGGGAGCGTTTTTCCTAAAACCAAAGCACAGTGCAAACAGGAAGTGGTCAAGATGAGACATTTAATTAGATAGATTATGAGAGCCAAAGGGTAGTCAGTCAGAACCTTTTTCCCCATGCTGGAATTGACTTAATCTCCTGCCACTCCCTTAAACTAAGGGTGATTTACCGTGGCCAGTTCACCGACCAACATGTCTTTAGGACGTGGGAGGAAACCAGAGCGTCCAGTGGAAATCCACATGGTTCACAGACAGTAAGGTCAGGATTGAACTGGGTTTGCTGGAGTTGCTCTATCTACTGCTCCATAATGCTGCTCTTTGCAACTTTCAGTAAGTTCCAGACCGCCATTACCCTCACTTCTCTTCCAAACCTTCCACTGATTTAGCTCATGATCCCTCTGCGTTTTTCCAGTTACTCTTTCTGGGTACCTCATGTCCTTCTGGCCACTCTATGCCAAATAAAACAATGGCAGCTCACCAAATCATTTCCCCAAGCTATAGTTTGCCAATCCTGTAACATCCTCTTCTTCATTGCGCCATCTCTAGTACAGTCATCTTTCCTGTAACGTGCTGATTGGAATTGTAGGCAGCACTTAAAACTGTGGCCTGATTCATAGAACATTGAACATAGAACAGTGCAAGAATAGTCTGTAAAAGTGTTGCCACCTGAAACATCACCTATCCTTTTTCTCCAGAATTTCGCCTGGCCCTCTGAGTTAATCACAGGAATAGCCTCTTCAGCCAACAAAGTCTGCAATGACTATGATGCCAATCTAAACTAATCCCAATTGGTCTGCACAAGATCCAAATCCCTCTATTCCCAGCCTATTCTGTGTCTGTCTAAATGCTTCCTCAACGTTGCTCTTGTACCAGCTTCCACCATTTCCCCTGGCAGTGGGTTACAGGCACCTACCACCCAGTGTGTACAAAAAAAATCCCTTACACTTTCCCTCCCTCATCTTAAATCTGTGCCCTCTAGTTTTTGACATGATTTGGGCACTTCCATTCTGGGAAAAAGACTAACCATCTGCACTATCTAATTTTCTTCTTAATTTTATACACTTCTATTGTGTGCTCTTCAAGAGTACCTTGCTCTTTTAATTTTTGCTTTAGTTAACAAAGGATAGTGCCCTGCATCCATTCTTAACCACCTTACTGCTAACGTTAATGACTCTGTTCCTCTGCATCACTCAATGTCCTTGCACATATTCTAAATACCCTTGTCTTGCAGTACTTATCCAAATCCATTACCTTAAGCTTCCTTGCAATAGCTTCTATGTACAATGTTTCTGTATGCCTGACTGGTAACCTATTTTCTTCTTGCATTCAAAACCTTTCCTCCTCATTGTCAACCACTGTGCAGCACGGTGGCGTAGCGGTAGAGCTACTGTTTTACAGTGCCAGAGACCCGGGTTCAATCCCAACAATGGTGCTGTCTGTAAGGAATTTGGACGATCTCCCCTTGATCGCGTGGGTTTTCTCTGTGATCTTTGGTTTCCTCCCACAATCCAAAGATTTACAGGTTTGTAGATTTATCCTTAGACTTTGTAAATAACCACACAATGAGAGTAGCCTTTCATTCCTACTTCCACAGCCACAGACCATTGTGATCAATGCCTCTGAAATCCTTTCCATCCCTTTAACTGTCTGCAATGTGTATTGAACATAGAAACATAGAAACATAGAAAATAGGTGCAGGAGTAGGCCATTCGGCTCTTCGAACTTGCACCGCCATTTAATATGATCATGGCTGATCATCCAACTCAGTATCCCGTACCTGCCTTCTCTCCATACCCCCTGATCCCTTTAGCCACAAGGGCCACACCTAACTCCCTCTTAAATATAGCCAGTGAACTGGCCTCAACTACCTTCTGGGGCAGAGAATTCCATAGAGTCACCACTCTCTGTGTGAAAAATGTTTTTCTCATCTCGGTCCTATAAGATTTCCCCCTTATCCTTAAACTGTGACCCCTTGTTCTGGACCTCCCCAACATCGGGAACAGTCTGTCATAAGAAATTGATTATGAACCCACTTCCGCACACTTGTTTATTTGATCCCTAATGAACCCTATTCCTTCCTTAGTAATCAACTTGCTCCTTATGCATTTAGAAAGAAAATTGGGATTTTCTTTTCTTTTATACGCCAATATGTGTCATATCTCCTCTTTGCTTTCCTAATTAACTTTTAAAATTTCACTCCTACACCTCCTACAATTCCCGCTGTATTAAGCTCTTTGCATTTGGTATATATACTTGCCTTCTTTTACCTTAAACTCAGCACACAATTTTATCTGAGGTTTCTCGTTTAACAGTTCCATCTTATTATTTCTGCGTGGGAATATGTTCACCTTTAACCATATGATTCTCCATCAGACATAGAAGCAGAATGAGACCATTTGTCATATTATGTTTGCCCTGCCATTCAATCATAGCTGATCTATTTTCCTTTCTCAACCCCATTGTCTCGTCTTCTTCCTGTAACTTTGGACGCCCCTTAATATCTCCTTTCTAAAATTCTCCCATTGTTTCACTGCTACTGTAATGGCAATTTCAAACTTTTCCAATGTCCAACTTTCCATTGCCATTACTACACGGGCAGGGAGGAGTGGAACTTACGTAAACGATAAAGAAAACACATTCTCCAGTCATTATTTCCAGTTTAATTGATTCTTTATTGAAGTAGTTGGACAAACAAAGAGATGATTCATACCAGGTATTCCTTTTTCTCATACAAGCTGTAACTTTCCGTTCTCCCTCTCACCTCTGGTAAAAACTGTATTCTCTCTCTCGTGCCCGCTCCAGTCTGACCTGTCCACTCCCTCTCCAGTAAATATATGTAATGTTCATCTATGTATCAAAAGCCCACCCCCAAGCATACAAAATAATTCTGCAAGAAATATCTAGACAAAACAATAAAATATACTAACAGTAACTAGAATAAGCATGAATGGCTCGTACAGCTACATTACTTTCAAGTACCTTTTCCCAGTCGGCGGTTTCTAAATCTCATAATAGCCATGTGAAATTAGCCAAACTCCAATTTAGATCCTTGTGTTTTAATTTTGTTCTTTCACATAACCTACTTAATTTATAATCATTGTCACAAAAGTACCTGCCCAATTATATTCATTTCATCATCCCAATTTCCATTCCTAATATAAATTAACTCTTGGATTTAAAGTTATAAAGCTTCTAATAAATACATTTTAGAAACTCTCTGCAACTGTTATACTGACTGTATCCCAGTTAGTATCAAGAGAATAGAAATTTATCATTGTGACTCTCTCACAATGGCTGCTCTGTGTTTATTGCGGTTGTCAGAATGTTCCTTACATATTTGCTCCACTATCTCCCTCAGATGCTTTGAGCGAAAGTGTTAAATGCCATCTATTGTCTTAGGTGATCGCAAAGAATCCAAAGAGACTATTTAAAGGGCTCAGCAAATTTCGCCCTGATTACTCTAGACTTTAGAGATACAGCTGAGAAACGTGTTGTTCGGCCCACCGAATCCGCGCCAACCAGCAATCACCCCGTACACTAGCACTGTCCTGCACACGATTTATAATTTACAGGAGCGAGTTAGTCTACATACCTATATTTCTTTGCAGTGTGGGAGGAAACCGGAACACCTGGAGAAACCCACGCAGCCACTGGGAAAACATACATACTCCGCACAGACAGCACCCATAGACAGGATCGGACCTGGGTCTCTGGTGCTGTAATACCCAAAGATCCTATAGTGGAGCACGATAGACCACTCCTGCTAAATGCAATGGGCTGACGTGTAGTATGCAACGGAACGGAACGTGGGCCTTTTTTTCATCCATTTCCGCAACCTGACCTGACCCGACCCGACTTGCAGTGTCTTTGCAGGGGAGCAGTTTGTGTTAATAAATTAAAATTTTGAAAATGAGGAGAAGATTTTTACCAAATAACTTTTATTTTTACGAGGATGTTTCCGTAACCGGCTTCCGTCTCCGCACTATTATCCTATGGGATCTTTGGTGCGGAGGCGAAAGCCGGTTACGGAAATGGGGCCGAAAATTACCCATGAATCTGCCCATGACCGTACTACGTCTTTTTCGTCGAGTGAACTATCTTGCTCGCTATAGGATCTTTGGTAATGCCCCTGTCCCACTTAGGAAACCTGAACAGAAACCTCTGGTGACCTTGCCCGCCACCCAAGGTTTCCATGAGGTCACCGGAGGCTTTGGTCACTCTCCCTAAGTGGTTTCCGCGTAGCCGAGTCGAAAGTGGTTTCCGCGTAGCCGAGGCTTCATCTAGGTTGCTTCGATTCTTTCAACAAAATCAAAACCGGCCTTGACTAATAATAGGTTGCCGTTTGGTCGAAGCCAGTGGAGTAGGGTCGTTATTTACTTACAGGCAGTCGAAGGCAATCTCCTTCGCTGACCGACCATTTTGATTGGCTCATTGGAGTTTTCAGGACCAAGAAGACCAAGGTAGGTAAGAATGCCGCTAAATTTATTAAACTTCTTAAAACTGTCTCCACTCCTTCTCCCCCCTTCTCTCCCCTTCTCTCCCCTTCTCCTCCCTTCTCCCCACGTCTCTCCCCCTTCTCTCCCCTTCTCTCCCCTTCTGTCTCCTGCTCTCCCCTTCTCCCCCCTCTCCCCCCTTCTCTCTCCCCTTCTCTCCACTTCTCCCCCCTCTCCCTTTCTCTCCCCCCCTCCCGCGCTGTCTAAAGGACTTACCGTGCTCTGTGGCAGCTGTTTACCTTCCTCTTCATCGCGTGGACAGCGCTCCTCCGCTCTCCATGGCCCCCACCTTCGCGATGTGTTTGTGTGTGAATGTGTGCGGTCGGTAGCAAAGATCCTATAGGATCTTTGGTCAGTAGGTGCAGCTCACGCTTCAGTCGATCCAGGTCGAGGCTTTCCAGGTGAGTGACCAAAACCTCCAGCAACCTCATGGAAACCTTGGGTCACGGGCAAGGTCACCAGAGGTTTCCTAAGTGGGACAGGGGCATAAGGCAGCAACGCGTTTGCTGTGCCACTGTGCCATCCTTATGTCCTCCCTGTGGCTTGGGGTAATATTTCATCCTCATTACCGAAACCTTTATCTGGTGTGCTTAGAGTTGTTTGTGAGCTCTTGCTTGTCAGAGCTGGTTCCAAGATTTCAAACATTGCACCAGTCATGATGTTTCCTTCAAGAGGTTCATTGAATGTAAAACATTTCAGATGTCCTGAGGTTGTCAAAGATGCCAAGTAAGTACAAGCATTCCTTTCTCCTAAATTTTAAACTGAGTTTCTCTTCCATACCCTTAATAGCTGAGGTCTGATTTGATCTGCACCTAGTCTATGTACCAGTATGAAGTTGGTTCTGCAAGTTAATCTAGGAAAAATAACAAAGGATTCTTTTGAAGTCTTCCAGCATAAATATATTGCTTTAGTGCTGTGCCATAAAAAAAACAGGAAAGTGAATGATTCATTCTGTTCTTGTTCCAGCCAGAGAATGAGGGTAAAAAGAAGTTGGGATTTGCTGTTGGCCCAGCAGAGTTCTCCCCTTGCTGTCTGTTGCTCAAGGGGAGAATAGTGTTAAACATTTCTAATTACCTTGCTTTGGTGTCGAGGCATGTAGTTCAAAGAAATGGTTGTCAGCACAAGTGTTGTTGTGAGCATTCCATTATGCATTTAGCCTATTTATTTAAGGATATATTTCAGCTGAAATGGAGTAATTTGGGAGGCTCCGTTCAAATATTGCACACCCCAGCGGCTCTGGAGTATGTGTCGTGTACAAACAAAGTAAGACATATGTGAGAAGCAACCGCACATACCAAACAAATCATGGTTTTGGGACTTTGGAAAAACGAGCCATGCTTGACGGAGATGTAGCGTGATATCTCTAATTTCCCTCTCCCCGGACATTCAGTCTGAAGAAGGGTCTTAACCCGAAACGTCACCTATTCCTTTTCTCCAGAGATGCTGCCTGACCCCTGACCCGTTGAGTTACTGCAGCATTGTTGTGTCTATCTTCCGTGTAAACCATCATCTGCAGTTATTTCCTACACACCGCAGTGTGCTATCTGTTTGACTCATCCATTGTGGAACTCTGCAGATGTTTCTTTGAGGACAGTAAGAAGAATCCTTGTGGTATAAATTCTCCTGAGCTGTCAATCATCATAGTAATTAATCTGCAGCCTTGCCAGTGAGCCAGAATATTGTGGAGCCCAGATCAGCACCCTGTACACTGCTGAAAGAGTGCTGAACTGTCAGGGCCGCTGTCTTTTTAGATGAGACTTAAATATAAGTCTCTGCCATCAGAGGTCTCACTATTTCAAAGCAGAGCAAGCAAACCCTTGCCACATTCTGGCCAATATTTATCCCCCAAGTCACATACTAGCTTTTCTGGTCCTTACCACATTGTTATACATGGGATCCTAATGTGTATTAATTGGCTGTCACATTTTCTACAAACTCCTTCCAGACAGCACCAGATGTCAGGGTTGAGCCTATGTCTCCGCTGCTGTTAGGTGGCAGCTCTCCCAGCTGCAACACTGTGCCATTTATCAATGTCTGGTACCGTGCTTCAAGGTAACAAGCCTTACTGTTTCCTGCCGCAGCACAAGATCGGTCTGCAACCTCAGCCAAAGCCAGCATCTGTACCCATAGCCTAAGACAGCATTGGTGCCTGAAGTGTAGAAAGGAACTGCAGATGCTGGTTTATATCGAAGATAGACATAAAGTGTTGGAGTAACTCAGCAGGTCAGGCAGCATCTCTGGAGAAAAGGAATAGGTGATGTTTCGGGTCGAGACCCTTCTTTTCCTATGTTCTGGACAGTAATGTTTCTGTGCCCATGGCCCAGGACAATATTGGACACCTGAAACGGGACTGTTTCCTGTCCCCTCACCCAGGAGAGGGTTCATGCCTCTTTTTGTGACCTAGGACAAGATTAATGTTCGACCCAATGAGCTGAGACGTTATCGGTGACCTGAGGCAAAACTGTTCTTGGAATTCAGTCTGGAGATAAGAATGTGGATGAGTTTGGAACATCGATTACTGTTCTGGAGGTGAGGGTAGTACAAAATCAGCCACAGTTGAAACCCACTGTCTGCCATTGTAATATGTAACAGTGACAGAGTCAAATGAAATTGCCGATTTGACCATTTACCTGAGAGTGTTAACTCTTCCCATCGGGAAGAAGATGCACCTGAAAACTGCACCAAGAGCCTGAAAACTGTAACATCCAGGTTCAGGAACAGCTTCTTCCCTGCAGCCATCAGGCTATTAAACACTACAACCTACAAATAAGCTCTGACTTGGACTTCTGACTACATAGACCTGGGGGCATTGGCTTCGTCTTTTTGTGCTATAATTATTTCTTTGTTTTATGTGTGTGTGAGTGTATGCATACATACATACATGCGTACACACACACATATATATATATCTATATATACATAGATACACACTTACACACACACATATGAATGCACACACACATACTGTATATATATATATATACATATGTATGTGTGTATATATATTTTTTGTTTATTATATTGTTTACGGAGTGGAATAATTTCTGTCCAGCTCAGTGGGCAGAAGGAGGCCTTGGCTTACTATGTTATGCAAAAGGTTGTATCTTCTCAGTAATCCCTTAAATTTGCAAGGGGTTAGTTCCAAGTTGTAATTTGCACTGAAGATTCAGGAGTGGGACTTGAATTGCCTCAGTCCATCTGGCAAAGACACTGTTAGGTCTGAACCTCCAAGGATTACCCCCAGCAACAGAGAAGGAATCGTTTATGCAGTCACTCAAGACTGCAGGTGCTGGAATCTTGAACAAAAACTTGATTAGTAATGGTGTCAGGGGTTATGGGGAGAAGGCAGGAGAACGGGGTTGAGAGGGAAAGGGAGCTCAGCCATGATTGAATGGCAAAGTAGACTTGATGAGCCGAATGTCCTAATTCTGTCCTATAACTTATAAACTTATGAAAAAACAATATGTTGGGTCAATAATCATTGGGTCAGAAAGAATCTGCTCGGTCTAAAGTAGAGTCCTAACTCCTGGATGTTGATTGTTCATTTCCCTCCAAAGATGCTGCCTGACCCGCCAAGTTCCCCAGCAGTTGGTTTTGTGTTCATGACAATTTATGTACAAGTCGTGATGATACACAATGTGGAGATGTTCTTTGGTGCTGGCTCGAAGGGGCCAAATGACCTACTCCTGCACCTATTGTCTATTGTCTATTGTCTTTGAGGTGTTGATGTTGCCACATGCCCGCTATCCTTGTTGTTTTTGGCGAATTCTGGTGGTGCTTTAGAGGGAACTGTGGGCCATTGTTTGCTGTGCACCATATAGATGATGTGCCAATGGGGAAAGGAGAGAACACTTGAAGCCACGATGGTGATGTCCTTGTCTTGTTTGACATTATGTTTTTTGTGTACTCCCACCAAGAGTATGATGGGACACTCTCCAGGCTGGTGGTGAAGGCCTTGCACCTTGCAGATGCCGGAAAAGCTTTGTAACGAACTGCAAAACGATTAATTCTCCACAACACACATTGTTTCTGCTATGCTACAAGTGGTACACCTTATTTTTGGTTAAGTGGTTTATTTTCTGGTCATTGCTATTGATTGCAGAACACCACAATGGTAGTTCCATTAAATGCTAAGGGAAGGCTTAGCATTTAATGAGGACAGCGGAAAAAATCATCAGGATTTCTCTCCCCTCAATCGGGGATATTGCGACCAAACGTTGCGTGTCTAAGGCCAGCAGTATTATAAAAGACCCCACACATCTCCATCACGGACTGTTCAATCTGCTGCCCTCAGGCAAAAGATATTGTAGCATAAGGAGCAGAACATCAAGGTTCTGCAACAGCTTCTTCCCACGAGCCATCAGACTCCTGAATGCCATGTAATGGGCTGCCACCATTGTCTATTTATCCTTTTATCCATTTTATCCATGTCTATCCTTCTGTTAACTATCGTGTTGCACAGGGAGCCAAATGCAACGGAATTTCGTTTGGAATTGCATATATCGATGTATTTCTGAATGACAATAAAGTTTGTTTGACTTGACTTGGCTGTTTGTCTCTCACTTTCTTGGGAAAAACCACAGCAAGTATGTTTACTTGTTGCATATTCACTTAAACTAAATTCAACTCCATTCAGACTTAAATTTAGTTTATTGTCACTTGTACCGAGGTACAGTGCTAACCAGTCAGTGGAAAAACAATACATGATGACAATCAAGTCGTCCACGGTATCCAGATGCAGGATAAAGGGCTTTACTAGCTTCTAGTTTGGAGCTGCTGGTTTTATTCCTTAAATGCTAAATGTGAAACAGTGGTACAATGAGTAGAACTGTGCCCTCACATCTCCAAATCTAATCCTGACCTCCGGTTCTGTTTGTGTGGAGTTTGCACATCCTCCCTGTGATCTCATGTCCATCTAGCCCCTCTATGCCATATTAACCCATGGTAACTCCTCAAATTATTCCCCATAGCTATAGTTTGCAAATCCTCACTGTGCCCACGCTATTGCAGTCAACTTTCCTGTAACGTGGTGATTGGAAATGTTCATTCAAAACTGTGGTCTGATTCTTGGAACATTGAACATAGAACAGTACAGCACAGGAATAGTCTGTAGAAGAGTCCCGACCCAAAGTCACCTATCCTTGTTCTCCAGAGATGCTGCTTGGCCCGCTGAGATACTTCAGTATCTTTTGTCTCAGTTTGGTAGGTTAATTAACCACTGTGAATTGTGTAGGTGTGCAGTGGAATGTCTGGTGAGTTGGTGGGAATATGTAAACAATGCGGTCAGGCCAAATTTGGACTCTTGTGTAAAGTTCAAGTCATCTCATTGCAGGAAGGATGTGGTAGCTTTGGAGAGAGAGAAGATGAGGTTTACCAGGATGTTGTCTGGTTTGGAGATATTAGCTATTACTAGACATTGGATGAATTTGAATTATTTTCTCTGGAATATCAGAGGTTGAGAGGCAGACGTGATAGAAGTGTATAAAACTATGAGAGGCATAGACAGGGGAGACAGTCAGAACCTTTTTGCCAGGGTGGAATTGTCAAGGACTAGAGGGCATAGCATTAAGGTAAGAGAGGAATTAGGAGAGGTGTGGGTCAATTCTTTTTACACAGGTTGGTAGGTGCCTCGAACATGCTACCATGCTTGGTATTTAAGAGGATTTTAGATAGGCACATGAATGTGCAGGGAATGGAGGGATGTGGATCATGTTCAGGCAGAAGAGATTAATTTAATTTGGCATCATGTTTGGCACAAGCATTGCACGCTGAAGGAACCGTTCCTGTGCTGTCCTGTTCTATGTTCTAATGAAATGGGATTAGTGTGACTAGTATTAGTCTCTCACTTTCTTGGGCCAAACCAGGGCACCTATGTTTACTTGTAGCATATTCATGTTGTTTCATTGAGTTTATTTTAGTTTATTGAGGTAAAGTGAAAAGCTTTTTTGTTGCATGCTATGCAATCAGCGGAAAGACTATACAAGATGATAATCAAATCACCCACGGTGTACAGATGTGGTGTGCAATTCAGTGGCTATGAATCCTATTTATTATGTTAATAGTGCCACACATCATGATGGTCTTTAAGTATGTGCACGAACGTGTGTGCAAGTGTGTGTGTGTGTGTACACACAGTAATTGTGCGGGATCAACCTGTGCCATGTTTCCTTCTGCAGGGCTGTCCCAGTAAGCAGCAGGTGCTGAGTGCGATACGACAGATGCAGAAGCTGCTGTCCACGCAGGAAACCCAGTACACACAGGGTATTCGCATGATGAAGAGGAAGCTTAGCCTCTTGCAGAACACAATGAACAAACAGGCTGCCAAGCAGAATGGTGAGTTCGGTGAAGTGTAACTACATATTCGATCAATAGTCAATAGACAATAGGTGCAGGAGTAGGCCATTCGGCCCTTCAGTCCAGCACCGCCATTCAATGTGATCATGGCTGATCATCCCCAATCAGTACTCCGTTCCTGCCTTCTCCCCTCAAGGAGATCTTCTATGTCTTAAGCCATTTCATCCCCCAATTCTGTCCCACAAATAATTCAGATGAAAGCTGAACTATATCCTAGACCAGTTACCCACCTTGGGTTTTTTTTTGTAACTACAGTAAACCCTCATTATAATGGACCATACATACGGAGGGATTTGTGTCCATTATTGCCGATTGTCAGCTATAACTGACTAAGGTGTTATCATTGTTTAAATAGTAGAAACAAACACCTGCAGTTGCTGGTTAATACAAAAAACGACACAAGATTCTGGTACAACTCGGCAGCATCTCTGGAGAACATGGATAGGTGACGTTTCGGGTGGAGGCCCTTCTTCGGACTCTCAGTCTGGAACTGGGGCTGGAATCCAGGTGAGTTGATGGCCCCAGCCTGCTGGTGGCCGGACGAGAGGCGAGGATCGGCAGAGTCATTGGTCGTGGCCTGCTGGTGGCTAGAGTGCAGGTGAGAGTTGATACTGGCGATAGCCTGGAAGCGGCAGGATAGTTGGTGTGAGGCAGGGGTGGCATCAGCAGATGTTGGTAGGTCCGGCTGCTGAAACCAAAATGCATTATAAAGAGGCCTGTTAAAACGAGGGCTTACTGTAATGCTCAAATATCGCTGAGTTTCCTAATGTTCTTCATTCAGGTTCTGAGCATTTCTGATACCCTTTTTGTAAAGAAGTACTTTGTGACAACATTGCTGATTCTAATTTGAAGATTAAGCTCTCTGATTCGGACAGCTTCACCAGAGGAAGCAGGTTGTCTCTTAATTCATTAATAACCTTCAATTATTTTGAACATCACAAACAGATCATTATATAATCTTCAATTCTTGGGCAAAACATGTCTGTGCAATCTGTCTGTAATCTGTCTGACTAACATCTAAATGTTAATTTATTTCAACAGACTCTTCCTAAACAAAAAAAAATGTCTGTATAAATACACTTCTGCTAAACACCGTGAGACATTTTACAGCTTTGAACACATTAAATAAATGCTATTTGCTGTTCACTAAATACGTTGTTGTATTTGCTATTCTTATTTCAAATTTAGTTTAGTTTAGTGATCCAGCATGGAAACCTTTGGCTCACCGAGTCCATGCCGACCATTGATCACCATTCACACTCGTTCTACATTTTACCACATTTGCATCCACTCCCAGCACACTAGGGACAATTGACAGAAGCCAAATAAACTGCAAATTCACACTTATTTGGGATGAGAGAGGAAACCGGAGCACCTAGATGATACCCTAATAGTCACAGGGAAAATGTGCAAACTCCGCACAGACAGCACCTGAGGTCAGAATCAATCCCGGGTCTCTGGAGATGTGAGGCAGCGTCTCTATCAGCTGCATCACCGTGCTGCTCACGATTTGTTGCACCTGATGCATTTTTGCTTTTCTAACTCCTGTTCCCCACTGATCCGTTGGCTTATCCATTCTCTGACCCCAGTTGACTGCCACTCCATTGGTTGTCCCATGACTATGCCTACCCTCTGGAATACCGATCACTGCTCATTGACTCAACCACCCATCCCTGACAATCCATCTTCATCCCAACAAATCCCCAGAGCACATGGTTACATTGCCTCTGTTTAAGAGCTGCCCAGTAATGCGTAATATTTTGCATCTCAAGTCCTAGTGAATTTTGCCGCATTGTGCCCCCAAACAGGATATTTGTTGCTCCTTTTGCAGCGACAGTTTAACGTGATTTTCTGGTGTTGCTCAAATGTTTTGCATTGCACTGCCCGCAAATCTGGATTTCCTTGTATCTTTTAAAATCTCCTTTGAGTAGTTTCCGGTGAAATAAACATTTGCAAAGGAATGAGGTGATTGCAATGGATTAAGGAAAGTAATGTGATTAGAGCGGTATAACCATAACTAGTCAACTCGGCCTCACAGCTGGTGCTTTATTGTTTTAATCCACTTGGAATGGGCCCTCTGTTTAATCCAGAGGAGATGAAGAACATGATTGTGGGAACTCCAAGTAAAGCCATCCGACTTGTACATGTACAGGGGGTTCAGAGTTTGTTAGTTCAATGGCCAGATCAGGCAGAATATATCCTGTTGACTAGGTTCCCGCAGGGATTTCTTTACATTGGAGACTTGGGTACGTATTTGCTTCAATTGTACACAGAAATAAGTAGCTTTCAATACGTTTTAAATGTGAATTGTGGAGTATTTTAAATTGGACATAGGCCTGAGTTCAAATCGAGTGTAGAGCGATGAAAATGTATTTTCCAATATGCTGCAAATGTAGAAGAAGTAGTGAGTGGATAAACAACCCTTTGATCCAACCTCCTGATGGCACTGTTTTTATACATTGCATATCATTAGGTAGACACGTCACAGTCGATTCAAAAAGCGAAAGCCTAGAAGTGGGGAAAAAAGACCCATGTCTAATATAGGGAAACAAAAATCTTACAAAATGCAATTCCAGCATTCCCACCTCAATGACATGGACATGGCTTAGTTTCGGAGGAGATAGACACCTGTCCTTATCCAGTTCCGATGGGCCTTGAGTCTCTAGTTCGCCCACTTTGAACATGACTGGTTTTTATTTAATCATTTGAAAGCTACTTCAGAGGACATCTAGGAGTCAATTATGTAATGTGGAATGGGTGACACATACATATTAGACCTGATAAAGGTGGCCGGTTTACTTTCCTGACCCATGAGTGAGTTGGATTTTTCTACAGCTCATGATCATAATTACTTGTACCTGCATTTACCTTCAGATGTCATAATTTGCTGTGACAGGAATCGTGCTTGATTGTAAAAGCTGAGGAATGATCTGATCCATATATTTAAAGAATGATTGTTTGTTTTGATAGCGTAGAGTGAAAAGAACTGATCGCTAAAGGGGAAATCAAGATAGGGGACATGACTTTGTGTATTAAAGATACTATTATTTATCTAGTAATTTCACACTTCAGTTAGATTATGACTAATAGATATTTTTAGTTAACTTCTACATACACACCCCTCCCCTCATTTCCTACCCCCTCTGCTTCTCCCCTTCCACCACTAAAAGTTAGTTAACCAGTTCTACATTTCGCAGCGATGTATCCTTCTTGGGATCACACCGTCCATAGCCAACAGTTAGACTATTAGGAAACCACCCTGCCTGAGATTATATGTAGCCGGCCCTGACTTGCCCTGGTCTTTTCTTGTTTCAGGTGTCCCCCCCCCCAACCCCCCCCACCCACAATCAGTCTGAAGATGCCACAAAATGTCACCTATCCATTTGCTCCACAGATGGTGCCTGGCCCATTGAGTTACTCCAGCATTTTGTGTCTAGCTTAGATATTTTATGTCTATTTGCTTGACTTTTTGATAACCCTTGCCTCATAATAATGTTTTCATCTTGAGAGCATCAATTGAACCCAGACATTTGCAACTCCCTGAGAAAATGCATGCGACCCTTTGAGAGAATAAATCCTTTTTGATTTCACTCCCTGAAAGACCTAGCTTTAATTTCAAAATGATGCTCCTTATTCTGGATTTGCTCCATCAGAGAATATAGTTTCCATTCATCCAACATATTCCATCCCCCTACTAATTTAACCATCTCCTTTGGATAAGCTGTTAATGTTTTAAACTGACAAGAATGCACCCATTTTATACAACATCATCATAACACATCGCCATAAGGCCAATATAAATTATTTGAGGATTTAGGTCTCGGGGTATTCTGGACTATAATGACTTCTTCACAACATTAGCCATATATTACACAGATTCTGAAGAAAGGCTGCAATCTGAAACATTGACTATACAATTCCTCCAAATATGCTGCATGACTCGCTGAGTTCCTCCTGCACTTTGTATTTTAATTCTTATTTTCCACAAATAAAATATCAATAACTTGGTGTAAATTATGTTGGAATACTCTTGATGTCATGAAAGCATTATATAAGTTACATTTATTTTTAGTTTAGTGATGTTGGTCAGAGTAATAGAGATAGAGATAGAGCTACAGCATGGAAATGGGCCCTTTGGCCCATCGAGTCTGTGCCGACCATCAATCACCCGCACACTAGTTCTATGTTATCCCACTTTCGCATACTACACAAGGGCCAATTTACAAATCCCATTTAATTACAAACCTCCACTTCTTCGTAGTATAGGAGGAAATTGGAATATCCGGAGAAAAGCCACGTGATAAAAGGGATAGTGTACAAACTCCGCACAAACAGCACCCCTAGTCAGGATTGAACCCGGGTCTCTGGCACTGTAAGGCAACAGCTCTACCGTTGTGCTATTGTGCCACTGTGCCACCTGTTTGGTAATTTCAATATCGTCAATAATAATATACTCTGCACCACCCTTCCCGAGTTCTTGTCCCTGTTTCACTTTGACTTTTGTTTCCACAGAAACCTGTCCCAAGCTCAATGCGCCAAACAATGGGAAGAAATTTGGGAGCAGGTACTTATTGGGCCATGAGGTGCACTATGCCTGTGACCCTGGGTTTGTGCTGGTCGGCTCGAATACCAGGGTGTGTCTTAAGGACAGGAGCTGGAGCGGAGAGTCGCCTTTCTGTAAAAGTAAGTCTTCTGAGGTAAAGAGTGATTTTGAAGATGAAAGTCATGACACTACTGGATGCAGACATTAACCACCAGGGTACTCTTTGGTGTTCCCGCTGTTTAAGAAATAGAATTATGATATTGTTCCTTTTTTATTACACCAGCTTGGAACATGTTGGTGCAGCAATCCCATCTCAGGAAACCATTTTGTAACACTGCCCAGCCTAAAGTAACTTGTTTTATCACCCTGACTCAGAAGTGCAGACTCCGTTTATAATTATTAGTTTGGCTTCTTAAGTGTTCAATCTTCTTGGATTACTTTACTGAAAGTGATATTTTAGCAAACTCCTGCCTCGCATTAAAAACCTTCACTTCAATAATCCTCTAATTACAGTAATATCTATATAATGTTGCAACCAAACCTGGGCTATACAATATGATTCATGACTGAACGGCTCACGTTAACCTGCACCTGCACGTTCAGATGCTGATGCTTGGATGCTGAGATCTGTAAGATGCAGTGCAACTTAGGGAAGAGAATTATGAACAGAAAATGCTGGAGAAATTCAGGCTGCATCTGTGGAAAGAGAAACAATTAATGTTTCAAGCCTTTGACCTGTCAATAGACCCAAGGAAGAAAGAAAGTGAGGTAGTCAAGACAACAGAGAATACAGGGAAGGGCAGTGGGTGGAACAAAGGGATTGCCTGTAGTGTCTGGTGAAGTAATGTAGCCATTGAATGGACAGTTAAGATATCTGTGTAAAACACAATCAGTCTGAAGAAGGGTCACGACACAAAATGTCACCTATCCATGTTCTCCAGGGATGCTGCTTGACTGAGTTACTGCCACGTTCTGCGCCGTTCCTGTGTAAAACACAAAGTGTAGGAGGGACTCAACGAGTCATGCAGCATCTTTGGAGAAATTGGATAGGCGACGTTTCAGATTAAGGCTCTTCTTCAGACTCTGTGTGGTAGGTGACTAACGTTACGAGGTCTGGGTGATATTGCGTGGTCTGGATGTACCAAGCAGACCAGAATGTGCAAATGAAAGGAGAAATTAAAGAAAAAGAGGAATAACAAGCACAAATGATCAGCCATGATTCAAACAGAAGCAAACCTCTAACTTGCTGAATCTTTCCAATGTTTTCCATTAGTTTTGGCATTTCAGATTTCTGGCATCTTTCAGTTTTCTATTTCAGATTTCTGGTATCTACACCTTTTTTTTATTTTCAAGAAATAGATTTGCTCACTCACTTTTATCATTATTATATATTCACTGGAGCTAATAACAAGGTGCAAGGGTTGGATGTTCATGTGATGAGAACAATGTTAGGCCATTCAGCCCATCAAGTCTACTCCGCCATTCAGTCATGGCTGATCTATCTTTCCCTCTCAACCCTTTTCAGAATGACAGGCAGTGACTAGTGGGGTGCCGCAAGGCTCGGTGCTTGGACCCCAGTTATTTACAATATATATTAACAAATTAGACAAGGGAAATAAATGTAACATCTCCAAGTTTGCGGATGACACAAAGCTGGATGGCAGTGTGAGCTGCGAGGATGATGCTATGCGGCTGCAGGGTGACTTGGATAGGTTGGGTGAGTGGACAGGTGCATGGCAGATACAGGACAATGTGGATAAATGTGAGGTTATCCACTTTGGTGGGAAGAACAGGAAGGCTGATTATTTTCTGAATGGTATCAGATTAGGAAAAGGGGAGGTGCAATGAGACCTGGGTGACTTGTACAACAGTCACTGAAAGTAAGCATGTAAGTACAGCAGGCAGTGAAGAAAGCTAATGGCATGTTGGCCTTCATTGTGAGAGGATTTGAGTTTAGAAGCAAGGAGGTCCTACTGCAGTTGTACAGGGCCCTGGTGAGACCGCACCTGGAGTATTGTGTGCAGTTTTGGTCTCCTAATTTGAGGAAGGACATTATTGCTATTGAGGGAGTGCAGCGTAGGTTCACCAGGTTATTCCCGGGATGGCGGGACTGACATATGACAAAAGAATGGGTCGACTGGGCATGTATTCACTGGAATTTAGAAGGATGAGAGGGGATCTTATAGAAACATATAAAATTCATAAAGGATTGGACAGGCTAGATGCAGGAAAATGCTCCCGATATTTGGGGAGTCCAGAACCAGGGGTCACAGTTTCAGAAGAAGGGGTAGGCCATTTAGGAGTGAGATGAGGAAAAACTTTTTCACCCAGAGAGTTGTGAATCTGTGGAATTCTCTGCCACAGAGGGCAATGGAGGCCAATTCACTCTCTCAAGAGAGAGTTACATTTAGCTCTTAGGGCTAAATGAATCGTGGGATATGGGGAAAAAGCAGGAATGAGGTACAGATTTTGGATGATCACCCATGATCATATTGAATGGTGGTGCTAGCTCGAAGGGCTGATTGACCTACTCCTGCATCTATTTTCTATATTTCTAACCCCATTCCTGCCTTCTCTCCATAACCCTGACACCCTAGTAATGGAAGGTCAATATCTAACGACTATCCCCAAAGGTCCAATGCAGTGGAGTTGACAATGAACAACATTATATATGACATAAAAGAGGTTGAGTAAGGACTGCAGATTTCCTCCCTTAAGGGCCACTGGTAAGCTCCATGAGCTTCATGATAACCTAGTAGTTTTAGAGCCATCGATTTGCTTTACAGTCCAGAATTAATTTAATTAAATAAATGTAAATTCTGCAATGAAATGACTCGAACTTATGTAGTCACCAGGTAGTTTGTTTGCAGCATAACTAGATGTCATTGCCCTTTATGTGTCATCAAGGACATGCAGCGAATGGACTTCTTGTTCATTGATCTGCCTGATGCAACTCAATGCATTATGCTTTGCAGTACCACTCTCCACTCCCTCCCTCTCATCCTCCTCCCCCCCCCCCTTTCCTCTCCCCCCCCTCCTCCCCTGCCCTCTCCTCTTCCTCCTCTTCACCCTCCTCACCCTCCTGACCCTCACCAAGGAACTGCAGATGCTGGTTAAAACACAAAAGGACACAAAGTGCTGGAGTAACTCAGCAGGTCAGGCAGCATCTCTGGCGAACATAGATAGGTGATGTTTTGGGATGAGGCCCGAAACATCACCTTATCTATGTTCGCCAAAAAGTTATTCCAGCACCTTGTGTCCTTTTGGTGTCTAGCAAGTCTCCTTTTAGTTTATTCCCTAGTTCTGTTGTTCTTTTGGAAAATAATCACTCCAAGTCATGATCTCAAACTTTATTCTGTGTACATCTGTAACTTTGCTGTATGAGATGAGAATGAGTTTTAGGAATTTTGGGCACCGGAATCTCGGCCGTGTTTCAATAGATGACGTTCTCTGCTTTTAATTAGCACATTGTTGGTGTCCTTCCAGGGACTGGAGCATCAAACCTGTGCTGATGATGCCACTGGAGTATTGAGCAGAGGTGGGAGGTTATGTGTTGGAGAAAGAAACAAAATGCTTAGCGGGTCAGGCAGCATCTCTGGAGAGAAGGAATGGGTGACATTTTGGGTTGAGGACCTTCTTCAGATTGAGAGTCAGGGGACATTAGCTTCACTGTCCTCCTGATTGACTTTACTGATTGTATGCCTCGTTGTCAACTTCTCTTAACTAACAATGAACCATTCTACATTTCCTTGATCATTGTCTGCTTTGCCTATCTTGCAGGTTAATCAATCCTTTCTAGCCCCAGGCCATTGGTGCTAATGTGGCTCTCAGCACCATTGGGGCATGGAAACAGGTTCTTCGGCCCAACTTGCCCACATGTCCCATCTACACTAATACAACCTGCCTGTGTTTGGGTCATATCCATCCAAACCTCTCCTATTCATGTACCTGTCTAAATGTTTCTTAAACATTGTGATAGTACCCACCTCATTTACCTCCCCATGCAACTCGTTCCATACACCCACCATCTTATATGTTACCCCTCAGGTTCCTATTTATCCTTTCCTCCCATCACCTTAAACCTATTGTGTCTGGTTCCTGATTCCTCTACTCAGGGCTAGAGACTCTGTGTGTTTACCCGATCTTTTCCTCTCGTGATTTTATACAACCTCATCCTCCTGCGCTCCTGCGAGTCCTAGCCTGCTCAACCTCTCTTATAGCTCAGATCCTCGAATCTTGGCAACATCCTCGCAAATCTTCTCTGTACCCTTTCCAGCTTGGCAACATCTTTCCTGTAACATGGTGGCCAGAACTGAATGCAATACTCTAAATCCAGCCTCATCAGTGCCTTATATAACTGCAACATGACCTCCCAACCAGTTCCACACCATTGTCCTACTTCAGCCAAACTCAGTTGAAAACCTTGGGCCTCCTTGTTTCCACCTGAAGAAGTGAAACAAATTCAATGTGGACAACTGCCCATAAATCCAGCCAGGCAGCTGATAACCCATCACCCTCAGTGCTTGTTGAACTCTAATGAGATCTGCATCAGATCTAAATTTATGGTGTTCAAATCTCTCCATTTCACTTCACCTCTTCAAGCCCTGCTCTTGTGCTTCCTGGGTCTGCTCTGCAGCCTCCCTGATCTACAAGGCAGCCCCTGTTATCAGAAACAATGAACTGCAGATGCCAGTTAATACACAAAAACTCACAAAGTGGTGGAGTGACTCAGCAGATCAGGAAGCAACTCTGGATAAAATGGATAGGTGACATTTTGGGTTGACACCAGAAACGCCACCTGATCCATGTTCTCCAGAGATGCTGCCTGACCTGCTGAGTTATTCCAGCATTGTATAGCCTTTTGGTGTCCAGCAATTCTCCACGCAGTCTATTCCACTGTTCTATTGGTCTAATCCCCATTGCTGCTCCAAGAATTGAAATATGCTGTTTGAACTCTTCACAATTCACACTTCCCTTTCACGTTTGAAACGTTTTCTGAAACTAACTGACCAGGTGTCCTCTTCTTTTACATGTCTCAGGGTCAAATTTGGTCCAGAAGGGACCTTGAGACTTTTTTATTATAGAGGTGACGTACAAATGCTTGTTGCTTTTTGTCAGTTCAAGAGGAGACATCAGCTAATCATCTAATGCTGCCCATTGCTTATACTCTCTTCCTGCAGATATAAATGAGTGTGCCAGTAATCCTTGTCTCAATGGTGGGACGTGCGTGGATGATGTAAACCGCTTTGCCTGTCTCTGCCGTAAAGGCTGGGCTGGTTTAGACTGCCGCCTTGCCTTAGACTCACGTAAGTCTCCATAGGTCACTGAACTCCAGAAAACACACAGTCCTCTGGCCTTGTGGACTCAAGCGCATTGCCTGGGAGGACACATTGAAACACCAGCACAGTAGAAACACTGTTCCAGAAACTGCACTGTAAAAATTTGGTGTGTGAACAACAGTAAAAACACGCCACTGCCTATGGACAACCCAGCAGAAACACAGCACCAACTATGGACTACACAGTGAAATCAGTGGATCAGCTGTGTACTACACAGTAAACACATGGCACTATCTATGAACTACACACTAAAAACATCACACTCTCTGTGAACTACGCAGTAAATGCACCGCACTGTCTGTGAACTACACGGTAGAAACACTCCCATCTGTAAACTACACAGTAAAAATTCAGTCTGTGACCTGCACAGTAAAACAATTCACTATCTGTGAACTGGTCCAGTAAAACAATGCACAATCTGTGACCGCATTTTAAAAACACCATACTTTCAGTGAACTACAGAGTATAAACGCTGCCTCATATGTGAAGTACACAATAAAAACTCTACTATCTGCGAACTAAACACTGAAAGTGCAGCACTAACTAGGACATACACGTTGAAAGCACTGGACTAGTTATGAGCTGCACATCAAAACAACTATATCAGCTGTTATCATAGAAACTGCTTTAAATAATCCACACATTGAAAGCTTTGCACTTGATGTAAACTATGCATTGAAGTGATTGTACTCAGTGAACCTCAGATTGAAGTATTTTTTAGTAGCTCCGCACACCTTTGGTAAACTGAGCTCAGGGAATACACCGTATAAATGGAAGTCCCTTGTCTGTATGTCTCACTATTTTCTCTTCTCTAATTACCGCTTCATTATCTTTTCCCTTTTATTTTTTACTCGTGTCCTCTTGCTCTTGCACTATATCCCTTTGCTTGAAGTTACATTTGCTTTAAAACTATTTGATTTTTGGGTGCCCATAATAGAAAGCACAATTAATATATTCTCTGAGCCTCAGTAATGAACACCAGGGTTGATAACAAACAGTCAGTGTTATTGGCATGTATATTTTTAGATTTACAAGGATGTTACCAGGACTAGAGGGTCTGAGCTATAGGCAGAGGTTGAGTAGGCTGGGACTCTATTCCTTGGAGCGCAGGAGGAAGAGGGCGATCTTATAGAGGTGTAAAAAATCATGAGAGGATTAGATCGGGTACATGCAGAGAGTCTCTTGCCCAGAGTAGGGGAATCAAGGACCAGAGGACACACTGTAGGTTCAAGGTGAAGGGGAAAAGATTTAATAGGAATCTGAGCGGTAACTTTTTTCACACAAAGGGTAGCGGGTGTATGGAACAAGCTGCCAGAGAAGGCAGTTGAGGCAGGGACTATTCCAACGTTTAAGAAACAGTTAGACAGGTACATGGATAAGACAGGTTTGGAGGGATATGGACCAAAAGCAGGCAGGTGGGACTAGTATAGCTGGGACATGTTGGCTGTGTGGGCAAGTTGGGCCGAAGGGCCTGTTTCCACACCGCATCATTCTATCACTCTATTTGATCGTCCATGGCAATTGCGTACGTTGACTGTAAGGTTATGTAGGACTGTCTGGCAAATAAAAGTTATGGGGAATTTGAGATGTTACAGAGCCACTCCAGTAATAATGGTGTGTTTAGGTTAGAGATGCAGTGCAGAAACAGGCCCTTCGACCCACTGAGTGTGCATGGACCAGCAATCCGCTCACACTAACTCTATCCTACACACACTAGGGCCAATTTACAAATTTATCAAGCAAATGCGCCTACAAACCTGTATATCCTTGGAGTGTGGGAGGAAACCAGAGTTCCCAGAGAAACTCCACGCAGGTCACGGAGAGATTGTACAAACTCTGTGTGCTTTACTCATAAAAGTTGATGTAAAAACAACAAACTCAATTCAAGCTCGCTGTAATATATGGAAAATGTGATCTAACACCTGCTGGTAGGAACAGCTGTTTTTTTGCTGTTATTTGCAGTGTGCTTTGTGAGAATCTGGAAACGTTGCTAGGCTGACTCTATTCGGGGAATGCACATCCTGTCTGAAGCCGACTATTTCAATCAGTTGGATGGATCTCAACGTATCTCGAGTGATTCTGGCACAAAGAGATCGCTGTTTTGTTCAGAAAAGGGAACATGCAGGCTCCTCGGGGGCAGGGATCAGTTACAGGAACAAAGGATGGAACGCAGTGAGTGAATACTGTAGCCCAGAGATAAATAGCCGTGGGTTCCAGTCTCTAAACCTGCCTGTTCGCTCATTGATCAACTATACACTATGTGGGAGGCAGTGAGTCATACCTATTGGTACTCAGCCCAGGACGAGAAAAGTTATTCTTTGGTATCTGAAGCTGTTTTGCACAGCATAATATGGTGAAAGATGCATACTTTCAATCTGTTGTCATTGTTTCCATTCAGGAGAATTTGCACTCGGTGACATCCCACAGCAGTAGGGTATTTTCTTACTTTGAGGGATAAATACTGATTCATTCACTAGCGATATTTTTAGGATGTGGTTTTGTTCAATATAATACCTGGAAACCTTTTACTTGTTCCTGAGGGTCATAAGTTTTAAAAACAACTCCTCCAGCACAGCAGATGACACAAAGTGCTGGAGTAACTCAGTGGGTCAGGCAGCATCTCTGGAGAAAACCTTTTGGGACGGAACCATTCTTCAGACCCAAAACGTCACCTATTCTTTTTCTCCAGAGATGCTGCCTGACTCGCTGAGTTACTCCAGCATTTTGTGTTTAGCTGCGTTATAAACCAGTATCGGCAGTTTCTTCCTACACCTCCACGAACAGTCCTGCAAGCCCAGGTCAACACAAGGTTTTGGATGTGGCTTGAATCAATCCCTTGTGCTGTTGAGTGAAGATTGTTATCACCGACACGTGCCTGCTTGAATCTACTGGAAATGTACAGAAATGGCAACCAGAGCGACCCTATTACACACTCTGATGTATGCTCCAGTGCTGTACCCGAGCCTCAAATGGTGACAGATCTGGTTTCCCGACCCTACCCAATGACATGTGACTTTGTAGGTTAACTGACCACTGTAAGTTGTCCCTCGTGTGCTGGTGAGTGGTCTAACTTGTAGGGAGGTGGGGAGGGTGTTGATAGGATTTTGGGGACCGGATACTTTACAGGGAAAACTAACGATGGCTTATTTTTGCCCGGTCAGCCGGTAAAAATTTAATGGGTTGAAATGGCCTCCTTCAATGTTGCGTTCAAATACAGAAATACTGCGCCTAGTTGAATGACAGAGCAGCCTTGAGGGGCCGAGTGGCGTATTCTGTTGATTCCGTGCTCATATACTCCGGATGCGGTGCCCAGAACTGTACACAGTGCTGCTGCTGAAGCTTACCTTGTGGCAGTGGATAATTGTTTGACCCCCTCATTTCCTATGTACTGTGCCTGTACTTACACAGACTTCTTCCCATTTTTATAAGAGCGGACAATGGTGCAGAGTGACCCATCCTACAGCCGCCAGCCACGGTGCACGGAAATTCAAGGATCCCAACACTGCAGTTGCGAGACCGGCTTCCAGCTGAATGGGGTGGACCTGAGGCAGTGTCAAGGTAAAGCAGCATCCATTACAGCTGGAATTTAAGGACCATTTCCCCATTGTTGAATCTGTTGCTTTGAGAAATGGACCTTAAATGCAAATATCAGCAGTGATTTGGATAAAGTGAAGCCCATCTTTAATATTTTGACGTATGTGAGATATTTCAGCTCAAGATAGACAATAGACAATAGGTGCAAGAGTAGGCCATTCGGCCCTTTGAGCCATCCAATGTGATCATGGATGTCAAGTCAAGTCAACTTTATTTGTCACATACACATACAAGATGTGCAGTGAAATTAAAGTGGCAATGCCTGCGGATTGTGCAAAAACTACAGAACAGAATAGAACAGAATCAGTATTTACATGTTAGGAAAAAACAACAATTTTAAAAAGACACAACACAACAGTAAATTAGTCCCTGGTGAGATAACACTAATTTCCTGTACTAATCCAAAATCAGTACCCCGTTCCTGCCTTCTTCCCATATCCCCTGACTCCGCTGTCTTTAAGAGCCCTATCTAAGTCTCTCTTGAAAGTATCCAGAGAACCGACCTCCACCTCCCTCTGAGGCAGAGAATTCCACAGACTCACAACTCTCTGTGTGAAAACGTGTCTCCTTGTCTCCGTTCTAAATGGTTTACTCCATATTCTTAAACTGTTGCCCCTGGTTCTGGACTCCCCCAACATCGGGAACATGTTTCCTGCCTCTAGCGTGTCCAAACCCTTAACTATCTTATTAAAGAAGGAACTGCAGATGCTGGAGAATCGAGGGTTACACAAAAAGCTGGAGAAACTCAGCGGGTGCAGCAGCATCTAAGGAGCGAAGGAGATAGGCGACGTTTCGGGTCGAGACCCTTCTTCAGTCTGAAGAAGGGTCTCGACCCGAAACGTCGCCTATCTCCTTCGCTCCTTAGATGCTGCTGCACCCGCTGAGTTTCTCCAGCTTTTTGTGTAACCCTTAACTATCTTAAATGTTTCAATAAGATCCCCTCTCATCCTTCTAAACTCCAGAGTATACAAGCCCAGCCGCTCCATTCTCTCAGCATATGACAGTCCCACCATCCCGGGAATTAACCTTGTAAACCTATGTTGCACTCCCTCAATAGCAAGAATGTCCTTCCTCAAATTAGGGGACCAAAACTGCACACAATACATCAGGTTTGGTCTCACTAGGGCCCTATACAACTGCAGAAGGACCTCTTTGCTCCTGTACTCAACTCCTCTTGTTATGAAGGCCAACATGCCATTCGCTTTCTTCACTGCTTGCTGTACCTGCATGCTTATTTTCATTGACTGATGAACAAGGACCCCCAGATCCCATTGTACTTCCCCTTTTCCCAATGACGCAATTTAGATAATAATCTGCCTTCCTGTTTTTGGAACCAAAGTGGATAACCTCACATTTATCCACATTAAACAGCATCTGCCATGCATCTGCCCACTCACCAAACCTGTCCAAGTCACCCTGCATTCTCATAGCATCCTCCTCACTGTTCACACTGCTTTGTGCCATCTGCAAGTTTACTAATGTTACTTTGAATCCCTTCATATAAATCATTGATGTATATTGTAAATAGCTGCGTCCCAGCACCGAGCCTTGCGGTACCCCACTAGTCACTGCCTGCCATTCTGAAAGGGACCCGTTAATTCCTTCTCTTTGTTTCCTGTCTGCCAACCAATTTTCTATCCATGTCAGCACTCTACTCCCAATACCATGTGCCCTAATTTGGCCCACTAATCTCCTATGCGGGACCTTATCAAATGCTTTCTGAAAGTCCAGATACACTACATCCACTGGCTCTCCCTTTGTCCATTTTCCTAGTTACATCCTTAAAAAATTCCAGACGATTAGTCAAGTATAATTTCCCCTTCGTAAATCCATGCTGACTCGGACTGATCCTGTTACCGCTATCCAAATGTGCCGCTATTTCATCTTTTATAATTGACTCCAGTATCTTCCCCACCACCGATGTCAGGCTAACTGGTCTATAATTCCCTGTTTTCTCTCTCCCGCCTTTCTTAAAAACTGTGATAACATTAGCTACCCTCCTTTGTCCTTGTTTGAAGAACACCACTACCCATGTAAATTAGGGATAGAAATTTGCCATTATATCCCTGTACTTGCCATTGCATCCTGTGACCCCATTCACTTAGATTACCTCCATTCATTCATTCATTTTCAGTCTATATTCATAATAATAAAAATCTATAAATTTCACACATAAATACTCCAGTTAACCCCAGAATTCATAAACATATGGAACAGAATTACTGATTACTACTCATTCATTGGTAACAAGAGGGCCTCTCTCCCACTTTCTCTCCCTCCCTTTCTCTTTCTCCTTTTCCCTCCTTCCCTTTCTTTTTCTCCATTTGTCTCCCTCTCCCTTTCATTCTCTCTCTCTCTCTTGCCCTTTCTCTCTCTCCCCCTTTCTCTCTCCTTTTCTCTCTCTCCCTCTCCCTTTCCCTCTCTCTATCTCTCTCTCTTTCTTAATCTCTCTCCTGTTCCCTCTCCCCTACTCTCTCTCCCCTACTTCCTCTCCTTCCCTACCCTTCCCTTCTCTCTTCCCTACTCTCTCCTCTCTCTTTCTCCCCTTCTCTCCCCCTCCTCTCTTGACTACCCTTTCTATGTCTCTCCATCTTGCTCTCTCTCTCTCTCTCTCTCTCTCTCTCTCTCTCTCTCTCTCCCTCCCTCTCTCTGTCTCTCTCTCCAACTCCATCTATATTCCATAATCTTCACTCATGACTGATTGCAGAGGATGTCCATATAGGTGGCTCAGGCCAACTTTGCATCAGTGTTTGAAGTTCATCGCCCGCTGAAACTCCATGCTGATTTGGTGACAGGCTTGCTGACTTCCTATCAGCCTACAGACGGCACACTGAGGAAGCTCCTGTTCCCAGCATGTTAACTAAACATTGGATTTCTTTTAGATGTAGATGAGTGTGAGATGTTTCAAACTGGCAGATTGGCTCGTCTTTGTGTACACGCCTGTGTGAACACACCAGGTTCCTATATTTGTGCCTGCCCATCTGGATATAACATCCTGGAGGATTCTCGGAGCTGCGAAGGTAAGTTCTCCTAATCCTCAAATTCATTCACCTAATGCAGTCTACAAAGGTCATTATAGCCTGTGTGTTACTGAAACTCATTGTTGCCCAACCATTATAATCCATTACTGCCCAAGCATTATCCGGGCTGCTGTTGGCAGCAAATTCCTTATATGTGAATACTTGGCCAATAAACTTATTCATTCATTCATTCATTCATTATTCTTCATAGTCCCTAATCCTATAAGACTGCACTCTTCAGAACGTTGAAAAATTGACAGCACCAGAAACGTGGAGAATCTTTGTGTGCTGTGCCGGTGACGTCCACTACAGCACTACAAGCGTTGCACTTGTGTACTTATCTATGATTGTGCTGGATTGTATACAAACCAAAGATTCTCACTGTCATCATCATCATCATTATCCCCATTGCATTTCATTATATTCATCTCCTTTGCCTTCCCGTTATACGTTTACCGCTGCTTGGCCATTATATTGTGCCCTATCACTTGTCCAAATCCACTTCTCTGCTGCCTCCCCGTCCTTTTCCCACTGCCAGCTATTCTTTATACTCTAACACACAAAAATGGCGCAGCAGTAGACTTGTTGCCTTACAGTGCCAGAGACCCGGGTTCGATCCTGCTGCCTGTACAGGGTTTGTGCAATCTCCCCGTGACCTACATGGGTTTTCTCTGGGTGCTTCGGTTTCCTCCCGCACTCCAAAGTCGTACAGGTTTGTAGGCAAATTGGCTTGGTAAAATTGTAAATTGTCCCTAGGGTGTGTGGGATAGTGTTAGTGTGTGGGGATCGTTGACTCATTGGGCCGAAGGGCTGTTTCTGTGCTCTATCTCTAAACTAAACTAAAACTAAACTAGACCGACTGTATATTATGCTCTAACCTACTGCTGACTAGTTTATACTCTCCATAACTATGCCAATTATGTGATATTGTATATTTTACCACTGCACTGATTTTACAGATATTAATGAGTGTTTGAGCAATCACCATAACTGTACTAGAGAAGAGATTTGCATTAATATACACGGTGGCTTCCACTGTGTTCATCCGGAGTGCCCAAAATCTCGGCAAAATGCGAGCTACGTAAAAACATCACAATTGTAAGTACCTGCACGACTAACCACACCTCTAAAATTACATCTACCGTGTCTAAACATGGTTTGCTCATGGAAGGTCTGTCTAGTTATGGTCACAGAGTCTTAAGGGAGCTGTTCCACAGTGAAGTCTTCCCTGACTGACCTCTTGCATGTGTGAGAGAACATATTAGTGTGAGTTATAAGGATATGAAAACAAAATGGACCTGCAGTCTCAAACAAAAATCTTTTGTTGAATTTACAAAGGCAGCTGGAGATCTGACAAAGAAATCTGAGAGTCTTCTAGAGGTATCTGAGGAGAGATTACTCAGGGAATATTGGACATGCGGCATGGGAGAGGACATTTACAAGAAGTAGGGTGTGTATAATGAACAGCAGAGGGTTAGGTTTAATGGAAAGGCAGCAGGGTGTGTGTGATGGAGATGGACAGGCAGTGTCATAGTCATAGATTCATGCAGTATGGAAACAGGCCCTTTGGCCCAACTCATCCATGCCGATCAGTGGGGTATGTGTAATGGACAGGCAGTGGTGCATGCTTAATAGACAGGCATTGGGGGACCCAGTGTGTTTAGTCTATTTATTTATTTGCTGTTTTTGCCTGACAAAATGCGCCTTTCCAACATTGTGTGATTGCATTTCAGATTTTTAGCATCTGCAGTCTTTTGAGTTTCAATTACACCTGAACTCCAAAATGAATGTCCAGTCTGGAGGGTTAGATCAAGTGAGATCTAGGGCGAGTAGCTAATTGGATACAAAATTGGCTTGAAGGTAGAAAACAGGTGGTGATTGTACTTGCTACTAGGCCACCTGTTTTCCGGACAGGTGGCCTAGTAACAAGTGGCGTGTTACTAGGATTGTAACAAGGATTTGTAAATTATGGGGTCATAAATGCACTGGTGATCTCATGTTTGCTGATAGACAATGGTGAACCTGGCGCAGTCATTCCAGAACTTTGTGTCTTTTTTAAAAAATAAACCGGAATCTGCAGTTCCTTGTTTCTACAAGAGTGTAGGTAAATTGGAAACTGAAGACAATATGATATAAGGCAACATTTCTGATAAATAAAAGCACATAACCTTCAGATTTGATAGTGGAATAGATGTCTATGCTATTTATGTATAAAATAGAAAAAAAATCTTTAATCGCTATTTTGTCTGGGGTATGTTTTTAGTTATGCTCTCTGGCTGCATCTAATTATTGTGTGATGTCCAAACTTATTCTCATGGAATTTTGGCACTTGGAGCACTTGGTACAGAGTAACGTGAAATCACCATGAACCATTAACGATGGACTCTTGGCTTCAGCCCTTCAAACCTAATGCAGTATGTACTGAACTCAAATTCCTATTGGCTTTTGTGTGCCAATGAGATAAAAACAAGCCATGTTTCACTGCTCTTCAGTCCAACACCTTAGAAATATTAGCATATTTTTGCCTTTGATCCCTAGATGTTAAATTCCACAAATACACACATGTACACAATGTGGAGATACAAAGGGGGAGATAAGCACTCACTGAAATTCTGCACAGTACAGATGAGATTGGAGGAGTGCATCAAAGATTTGCAGCTTAATTCAGCGACCCAATATATCATATAGATTGGATCTATACTCTCTTGTGTTTAAAAAATAAATAAGTGTCGCCATTGAAACATACACATTTCTAAGGAGTTTGGCAGAATGCATGAAGGATTTATGTTTCTGGGGTTAAGATTTCTAGAATCGGGGGCAAACTCAAAAACCAGGATGGGGATGAGAAGAAAATTCTGCACCGAAAATTAGGCGAGTCTTTGGAATTTCCTACCAGAGGCTCGGTGGTCACAATCGAGTTCAACAGACTTGAAAGAGTCAAGAGAGTCAAGAATGTTTTATTGTCATAAGTCCCGGATAGATCAATGAAATTCTTACTTGCGGCAGCACAACAGAATATGTAAACATAGTATACTGTAAACAATATAATAAACAAGAGAGAAATAAAAGTTCTGTGTGTGTGTGTGTATATATACACACATACTCACAAATACACATATATATAGATCATATATATATATATACACACACACACACATGCATGTGCACACACATAAAACAAGCAATAATAACAATAATAGTTTATGTAGTTCAGAGCTTATTTGAGGTTGTAGTGTTTAATAAACGAAGACGGGATAGTGCAGGAAGATGATGCTGGGGTAAGGATGCAGTTAAAATCTTATAGAATGGTGTAGCAGGTGTGAGGGGACGAATGATTTACTCTCACTTCTGTTCCTTATGCTTTTATTATCTCAACTCTTATATTTTCAACTGAATAGTGGAAATAGAAATTCAAATTAAACATTTATGTTAGTCTATTTATGTTTTGCCTCATACGTGATTCAGTGTATTTTTACGAAATTGTAAAAGAGGAATGTTGGATTGCGCTGTACAACCTTTGTAAATAACTTATAGTAATAATTAACAGCATAGCTGAAATATAAATTGAAAAATACGCTGAAATAATCCACAACACTATAAATGTAACAGAAAGTTTCAGCTAAGATATAATAAGAGAGTAGAGGATAATATTGCAGGAAATACTTTCTCAACCAGTATTTGTTGCACAATTTGGGGATGCGATGATATTTTGGTTTGAATGTGGTATTCCAATAGTTGGCAAGTACCTGAACTAATAACTTCCCATGACAGTGGTGAATAAGACACAGACCAACACGACGCAAATTTTCCTGTCAAATAATTATAAACACACAGAATTATCATCAAAGCTCATCTTCAATGCTATTTCACTTGATCTTACCTTGATCATTTATAATGATAAAATAACACAGTTCAGAAATGTTTAATCTTATTATATGTTATTTAGCTTAATTAGTGCAAACAGAATAATTGCAATCCTAAATCAAAACTTATCCATGAAAACATTTACTGATACTTTGTAGATTTCTGCCAAGGGAGCTGCAGAGGCTAAATCTGACAGAGATAAACGGATTTTAACATCAGATATAAAGATTAATGAAGAATAAGTGGGCCGGTTTATGTTATCTTACCCATGTATGGAAACATAAACTCATAAGATATGATATTTATACCAGGCCTTTACAATACATGTCCCTTCACTCCCCCTCCGAACAAAGACCTCCTACTGGGTGAGGGGAGTTGGGGGGGGAGGGGTTCAAATGCTAAGGCAGACTTGTCATTATTTCCCCTATTAATAGAAACTCAATTGTTTAATCCCCCTTCCTTCTCACCCACCTTCAGCTGATATTTACCATATGTGAAAACTGAGTATAAATATAAAGGTTTGTGAGTTAAGGTGTAGAAACAAGGAACTGCAGATGCTGGTTTACAAAATAAGATACAAAGTGCTGGGAACACAGTCGGTTGGGCAGCATCACTGGAGAACTTGGATCGGTGACGTTTTGGATCGAGGGGCTTCTTGATACTGCAATGGAACGGTCAAAATGTGGAAACAAATCTGAAGAAGTCTCGACCCAAATCATCACCTATCCAAGTTCTTCAGGGATTCTGCCAGAACGGCTAAGTTACACTTTACTTTTTTGTGAATTACGGGATTGACCACAGATATTAAATGACTTAAATGGTCACCAAATTATAAATGGCCAAAGGTTTTGGTGCAATCCATTCCTTTTTTTTCCCCAGTAACTCATGATATTGCTTTGTTATTAATTTGAAGCCTCTTTAGAAATGCTAAGATGCAATCAACATGCACGTTGTAAGGAACAACGCACAACCTGGTCCCTTCCAGATTCCAGCGTCTCTGCCTGTTGTAAACATGGAGTGTGCAGCTGTGTTTTGCCAAAACTGTTTTCGTCGGTCCCGTTACAGTAAAAGATGCAGATCCAATAAAGATCTACGTCTCACTGTATAAGATCTCGGTCTCACACTTTTCTCTTTTAATCCTAGTAAATGTGAGAGAAACCCATGTCTGGTGGACAGCAAGACGTGTGCAAATGCCGCCTACTCCATTACCTTCCATTACCTCACCCTGACCTCGAACCTGCGAGCCCCTAGGGCTCTGTTCCGGATGACAAGCAGCCGATTCACGGGGGACACCATGCGCTTCAGCATCGTGGGTGGCATCGGGCAGAACCATTTTTCCATCCAGAGGTCGGAAAGGCAGACGGGGGAGCTGGTGCTGGTGCATCCCATCCAAGGCCCTGCAACTTTGGAGGTTGAAATGGAAATGACGGAACTCCATGGGAAAACTGTCCTGACCAAACACATCTCCAAAGTCGTGATTTTTGTCTCACAGTACAACTTCTAGGTGAACTCCACATTCCGGCATGACCCCCCCCCCCCCCCCTTCCGTGTTTTTAAAGGAGAACCGAGATAAATTAAGCATATAACCATTAGAGAGTTTAAAACTGCTTAAAGAAAGTATTCAGAATAATATCAAGCTACACTATAATGGGCGTGCATGCTGCTGCCATGCCAGAATGAAGGAGAGCCTCAGAGGAACAAGGCTGAAGAGCTGGATGATGGAAAGAGTTGCATTGGTATTTAAATGACAAGAGGCCAACAATATCCTAAGCCCTTAGATGTGATTGGTCAGGCAAGTTCCTTACACCAATGTTTTCAGAAGACCCTTTCCACCTTTAATTGGCAATAGTCTTGTATGGTGCTATGGGTAGAGTGAATCATACTAATCAAACATTTGAAGTGATAATGGACATCCATTTTGTCATATCTCCTTGTACCATAGAAGGTATGGGGGAATGGAAGAAGGTGGAGAAGGGTTAATGTGTATCCAGATATCTGCGAGTCCAGTTATTGGCATTATTGGCAGTATTGTTTCAGGAACTTTCTGTGAAGTTTTTATATGACCTGTTCCTTCTCCTTCCAATAGACTAGCCAAGAAAGATTGGGTGGGGAGGGGAGGGTGGTGGAGTGGGGTTGATTCTTCTGGAGAAATGAACCTAAGGAGATCAAGGAGGGAGGGGGGTGGGAAGAGGGGAAGGGGTGGTTCGGAGAAGTAACAGGGTAGTTAACTTGATAAGGATAAGCACCCATGATAGTATTGAATGACAGGCTGAAGGCCCAGTCCTGTCCCTAATTTGTATGCTTCGATAGTTCAGCTTGATGCAGAACATTTCACCAACATTACATAGGTCAGCTCTCAATATAGTGCCTCTGCCAATTGGATTTATACTGCTGCCTGCTGTCACAATCCAGGTTGGGGATGCAATGGGCATTTCAACAAAAGGTAGCAATAGCAGTGAGATTACAGTTGAGTAATTATTCTTTTAATGTGCTACTTTTCAGGATTTTATCACCCAAAAGCATCTTATAGGTTGTAGGCATCGTGTAAATGTTTCCAGCCCCCACACTCAAATTTGTGACATTGTGACATCCAAAATCCATTGATTTCTGCCTAGAAAATGCTCATGAGTTGAATATTAGGAAAAAAAAACCCTGATTCACAACTCTTTGAGTGAAAAAAATTGGTCATCTCAGTATTAAAATTGTGGCCACGTTCTAAACATCCTAAGTTGGTACAGCACCCTCTTGGTCTCTTCCCAAATAGTTCCTAAAAGATATTAGAATCATCGCTAAAAAACACATCTATCTAATCAACATCACTGCAATTAATGACTCCATTATTCCCTTCTCATCACAATAACTTCCACTACATCATCATAATTATCACATCATTATCGTCTCTTCCGTTGTATCATTGCCAGTATCACTCATCTCTCATCACTCTCACTTATCACATTGTTTCATCATTAGTCTCATCTCACGGTTCTGTCATCTATCTGATTTCACTCATTCCCATCACATCTCTTTCACCATTATTCATATCAGCATCAGTCCTATCATATCATCTCTATCCTCATTCCCATCTATTGCCATCACTCTTATCTCACTGGTGTCACTCCCATTGCCATAATTATTCAATATTAACATTATTAGTTTCATTCCAATGCCACCAGTTCCATCATATATTTATTATATCACTCACATCAAATCCCCATCACTATCATTGCATCATTGTTATCAGCACTTCAGTTGCCACCAGTCCTTCCTCATTATTGTCATCACTCCCCTCGTCCCATCACCATCCATTCAATTTTATCATCTGCACTCTTATCACCATCTTCCCAGCACATATCATTGCTATTGCTTCCATTTCATTGGCATCACTACCATTATATCATTGGCATCGTCACTCCTGTCCCCATCACCTTCACTCCCACTTCATCATTCTCATCTTGATTCCATCTCATCATCATCACTCACGCTGCACTCACCGATCTCTGTTTCATTACTATCACTCCCATCTCTTCATCAATCACGGATCGACGTGGTGAGCACCTGCACCTCAGCACCATCAGCCAACACCTCAGTGCACCTTTGCATCTCCACATCATCGCTTACATGTTAGGATTTTCATGAATTTTGCTACCCGTGGATGTTATTACGTTGTTGCCACTATCGCGTCCATGGTGTTATCGCCGTCCATATTATCATCATCACTTTATCTCTTTGATGTTTCTCGCACTTCGTCATTGCCATCAACATGTTCGTCACTAGACTCACATTTCATCTCCAACATGTCCTCATCACTTCCATTTCACCACCATCAATCATTTCATTATCACTCTCATTGTATCATCATCATCATCATCATCATAATTATCAGACCATCACCACTGCTGATTCATGATGGCTACTTCCATTATATCACCATCAATGAAGAAGGGTTTCATCCAGAAACGTCACCCATTCCCTCTCTCCAGAGATGCTGCCTGTCCCGCTGAGTTACTCCAGCATTTTGTACCTATTTTCTATCACATCATCATCCCTCTCATCATTATTACTCCCATCTTATCACCAATACTCCACTTGTATCATTGGCATCATTATTCTCTTCACACCACCGTCACTCCATTGTATCATTGTTAATATCACCCCATGTTATCATCATCACTCCCAAAAAATCACTCCATTCTCATCATCATTATTCCAAACTATGCATTGTTATCATCAGCCTCTTCTCATCATTGTTACTCCCATCTCATCAGCATCACTTCCATTACATAACCCTCCAGGGGCAGAAATCGCTGTCAAAACAAGGGGGACACACAATTTCTTGGTGGCCCAACGCATACACTCACGCACATGTGCGCACACACGCACGTGAGGCTTCGGCCGTCGGCCCTGTGGACGGTAACATCGGGAGCTGACCTGGTTGGTGACCGACTCTGAACTCCAGCAACAGCAGCTTCATCCGCCCGAATCGTGGGACTTGAATCGGCCCATTTGCGGGTCCATTCATTGCCCGGTGCGGCTTAAAATCGTCCGGCGGGGACTTCAACATCGGGAACCTCGATCACCTCGATACAGCAGTTTGACTTTAAGCCGCGCCGGGTGATGAAAGGCCCCGCGAACGGGCCGATTCAGCCCTTAGAAAGCGTCTGATACCCGCTTGAATCTTTCAAAAGCTACAATGTGATAAATAACACTTAAACAAATAAAACTGAAGCAAATAAAGGCAAACAGAAGAAACAACCTTGGAGGGGGGAGAGAAAGAGAGATGGGAAAAATATTCTAAATAACGTGAGTGACCGTGAATGAGGTACTTACCTGCAAGCCATCCAGGAAACCGGTTCGACCAGAGTCCTTAATGACCTGACCCATTTAAATTCGATACCCGTTTAAATCTTTCCATCCACCAATACATCCAATTAGTTCAAATGGTAATTCTACCCACACCAGACAGCTTTAAGAAATTCTCCGTGAATACCTTCAGTAATACTTGAAGGTCAAAACACAATTGGTGACACATCATGTTAATACGATGTTAATGGCGACATTTAACAAGCGATTTTAATAGTTTTATTTTCACCGAATTTCAAAATCCGGATTACAAAACATGGGGGAGATTGTCCCCCACCTCTCAAAACCCCCACCAGGATTACCGCCGCTGACTTGTCACATCACTATCACTGAGATCTCATGACTAATACTATCCTCACGGCATCTTTCTCTTATTATTACTCCCATCACATCATAATCATTGTCAGCATCATTGTCATCATCATCCCTATTGCATCATCATCACCATTACAACTTCATCACCCCCATCACATCACCATCATTCTCATTGCTATTGATACACATCATGTCACCATCACTCTATTGTAACATTGCCAGTACTACTCCAATCTTACCACCTTCACTCCTCTCATCAGTATCATTCTCACCTTATCGGCATTCCCATTCACCACCATTACTGTAATTGCATCATTATCATCATCATTCCAATCTCATCATCTCTCGCATCACACCATAATCATCCCATCTCACCATCATGATCCCATCTCATCAGCTCTCCCATTTCATCATCATCCCAACTCATCCTCATCATCCCATCTCATCATCTCTCATAACCCATCGTCATTTCTCCCATTTCATCATCCCGTCTCATCATCCTCTCTCATCACATCATTATCACCCCATCTCATCATCCCATCTCACCAGTATCATCCCATCTCACCATCATCAGCCCATCTCATCTTCTCTCCCATCTCATTGTCATCTCTCCCATCTCATCATCTCTCCCATCTCATCCTCACCAACCCACCACATTCATCATCATCATCCCATCTCATTCTCATCATCCCATTTCATTTCTCCCATCTCATCCTCTTCATCCCATCTCATCCTCATCATTCCATTTCATCTCTCCCATCTCATCCTCATAATCCCATTGCATCCTCCACATCCCATCTCATCATTATTATCATCATCATCATCATCATTATCATCATCCCATCTTATCATCATCATCATCATCCCATCTCATCATCATCATCATCACCCTGTCCCATCATCGTCTCTCATCACATCGTCATCACCCCATCTCATCATCCCATCTCACCAGTATCATCCCATCTCACCATCATCAGCCCATCTCATCTTCTCTCCTATCTCATTGTTATCTCTCCCATCTCATCATCTCTCTCATCTCATCCTCACCAACCCACCACATTCATCATCATCATCCCATCCCATTCTCATCATCCCATTTCATTTCTCCCATCTCATCCTCTTCATCCCATCTCATCCTCATCATTCCATTTCATCTCTCCCATCTCATCCTCATAATCCCATTGCATCCTCATCATCCCATCTCATCCACATCATCCCAATTTCATCTTCCTCATCCCATCTCATCCTCATCATCCCAATCTCATCCTCATCATCCCATTGCATCCTCATCATCTCATCCTCATCATCCCAATCTCATTCTCATCATCCCATTGCATCCTCATTATCTCATCCTCATCATCCCCTCATCCTCATAATCACATCTCATCCTCATCCCAATCTCATCCTCATCATCCCATTGCATCCTCATCATCCCATCTCATCCTCATCATCCCATCTCATTCTTACCATCCCATCTCATCCTGACCATCGCATCTCATCCTCATCATCCCATCTCATCCTCATCATCCCATTGCATCCTCATCATCCCTTATCATCACCATCCCATCTCATCGTCATCATCCCATCTCATTCTCATCATCCCAGTTCATCCTCATCTCTTCCACCTCATAATCTCTCCCATCTCATACATCATCCCATCTCATTACCATAATCATCCCATTTTATCATCATCTCAACACATCTTCATTCTCCCATTGCATCCTCACCATCCCATCTCATTATCCTCATCCCAACTCATCCTATCATCACATCACATCCTCACCATTCCATCTTAACTACATCACTCACATCTCATCCTCATCATCTAATTTCATGCTCACTACTCTTATCTATTCCTCATCACTTCCATCTCATCCTCATCCCTCACATTGTAGTACTGTCATCATCATTTCTGTCTTGTCGTCACGTCTCATTATAATTATTCCCACAATATCATCATCACTCCATTGTAACATGTCAATATCATTTCATATTATCACCATCACTCCCATCTCATCATCATCATTCCCATCTCACCAGCAGTTCTATTTATTCACACTTACTGTCATTGCATTATTGTCATTATTTCTCCCCTCTCATTATCTCTCCCTCTCATCTCACATCTCTCATCATCACTTCACCCCATCATCACTCCCTTCTCATCATCACTCATCATCATCTCTCCCTTCCCATAATCTCCCCTCCCATAATCTCTCCCTTCTCTTCATCATCACTCCCCTCTCATCATCATTCATCATCATCACTCCCCATCAACATCTCTCCCCTCTCATAATCTCTCCCCGTCAGCATATCTCCTCTCTAATCATCATCTCCCACCTCATCATCTCTCCTCTCATCATCATCTCTCCCCTCTCATCATCTCTCCTCACTCATCATCATCTCTCCTCTCTCATCATCTCCCCCATCTCATCCTCATCATCATCCCATCTCACCCTCATCACTCACATTGCACCACTGTCATAATTTAAATTGGCACATGGATATGTTGGAAATAGAAGGATATGGATCACATGCAGGCAGAGGAGAAGACTAGTTTAACTCAGCATCAGGTTTGGCATGGTTTTGCTGTCGGAAGTTTGACTTGTTCCTCTGCTGTTCTGTTCTATCTTCTATTTTTTAGATGCTGCACGCACACAGAAATTAGCCTAAGGGGTTAAATACCATGAGAGTTATGACTTCCATATTTTTGTTGCTTTTGATAGTTAGAAAATTAAACAAAAATGATATTAATGTTTTGTGGACAAGGTAGGCTTATCCATTATTCAATCATCAAAATGAGCTGATCAAATGTTGCAGGCCTGGGGCTTTATATAGATTTGGTATATGACTTTGCCCAGTGCTGACTTAACATGTGATTCCACATAATCTACCAATCCAAGCAAACCAGTGTGCACAGAGTGTAAAATGTGTACACTATATTTTCTGTATCATCACTCTCATATAATTCTTCAACTTCTACAATCCAACATACTTATTTTAATTTTCATCATTCCTCTCATTATGTTGTTAATGCTATCACTTCATTCACATAGAAACATAGAGAAACATATAACATTCTTAAGGGATTTGACAGGCTAGACGCAGGAAAGACGTTCCCGATGCTGGGGGAGTCTAGAACCAGGGGTCACAGTTTAAGAATAAGGGCTAGGCCATTTAGGACTGAGATGAGAAAAAACCTTTTCACCCAGAGAGTTGTGAATCTGTGGAATTCTCTGCCACAGAAAGCAGTGGAAGCCAATTCGCTGGATGTTTGCAAGAAAAAGTTAAATTTAGCTCTAAGGTCTAATGGAATCAAAGTATATGGGGAGAAAGCAGGATCAGGGTACTGATTTTGGATGATCAGCCATGATCATATTGAATGGCTGATCACCTATTTTCTATGTTTCTATTTGATCTGCCTTCACATCTCCTCAATATCTTAACAGCATTCTTTACCACCTCCATTATCGCCACATCATTCATTGCTGGGTGTATCCTTCTTCTCCTCCAACACCTGCACAGTTATTATGAAACTAAAGAAGATGAAGTGCCTCCAGCTCCTTTCCATTTTGACAAACATGGGTTGAGCTTTCCTACAAGGTTCTTTTTGGACCCTGCTAAATGATCTCCATTACTCTGCCTGAGGGCTTGAGTCCTGCTTTCCTTCCATCCATTGTCAGCAGATGTTCGAAGGAAACCTTTTTAGTTGCTGCAGACATCCTCGTGAATTCTATCCCTGTATCTTCTAAACTTCACAATGGAAGCACTGCCTGAAATTAAGCACCAGAACAGTTCCATGTTACCATTCAAATTGTTGAAGTTCATGATCATTAATTTTACTTCAATGTTTTAATTTGATCAGTGTGTATTGTCTTGTTCAATAGTGAGGAAGCTTGAGGTGGTTTAGTGTTTGTTTATGGAAGTTTTACTGAAGATTGACAGTGTGCATCTTGTTTTTACGTTCTTGGTCTCTATCTTATCTCTGGTCAGGCACCTTCTTGGAAAGAAGATCAGTGGGAGGGAGGTGGTCAAGATTTAGGTCTGTGCCATGACAACCTGGCAAAGATTCGGTGTAAGCTTCTAGGATATGCTCAGTTATAAATTGAAGGGGAAGTGTTACTAAGAGGCTGAGACAGTGGCTTAAACTCCATTCCCACATTCAATCGCTTCACCTTTTCCTTGTACTGTTTCATGGGATACCATGAATTGTGTATTGAATCGAAGTAGACTCAAGCATCCCAGTAGATGGCAGATTGAGGTTGGAAGCAGCAGCATAGCTTTTACAACAAAATTAAAGAGTTTTTAATAGAGCTATTTTTATAAGCAATGTACTTCTGATTAGAATTTTAAATTGTCACTGTTTTATGTGTCAGTAAATTATCATAAGGAGCTGTACACGATGAATGTAAACCATCATGTTTGAATCATTAAACTATCAAACTGTACATGGAGTTGAGGTGAATTTGTTTCAGGTCATACATACCACAATGGTTGATTGATTATATAGCTTCTTGTTCTGCTATGGAGCAGCACGGTGGCACAGCGGTAGAGTTTCTGCCTTACAGCAACAGAGACCCGGGTTCGATCCTGACTACGGGTGCTACAGGCCTGTACGGAGTTTGTACGTTCTCTCTGTGACCGCATAGGCATTCTCCAGTGCTCTGTTTCCTCCCACACTCCAAAGGCATGCAGTTTGTAGGTTAGTTGGCTTCTGTAAAACTATAAATTGTCCCTAGTGTATGGGTGATCGCTGGTCGACATGGACTCGGAGGGTCGAAGGTTTCCACGTTACATTTCTAAACTAAAGTAACTATAGTAAAGTGCTAGCTTTCGGCCAGTTGATAGCATTCTTTGCTCTGTTAATCCCAAGTCCACTTTGAAGGCCGACTCCTGACCAAGGAACAAAAATTTAGGAGAGCACACTCCAGTCTATACAAATGTATGATGTATGCTCATGCAGGTAAGTTAATTAATTAACCACATAAACAAGATGCCAGTGTTCTACGTAGCAGCTCCTAGTCTCTTCATGATACCCACATTTAGAGAAGTTGCATGCATACACACGTTGCAAGTTGATAACTAGAGTATCAGCAATGTACTTTGTGTTGAGTAGGAAAACTTCTCTGTGGGCTGACCATATTTCAAACACTGGCCACTTTGCTGAGCGTAGCAACAGTTAACAGCTCAGGTGTGTGTGAGCGCAGGAGATAATACAATTACATAGTGGTGCAGCGGTAGAGCTGCTGCCTTACAGCGCAAGAGACTTGGAATCGATCCTGACTACAGGTGCTAGTCTGTACAGAGTTTGTAAGTTCTTCCAGTGACCGAGGGGTTTCCTTAAAGTCATGTATGCACAGCACAGTGAAATTATTTTACACAACCACAAAAAAACAGTCGAAAATCTAAAGTCCAGTCCACCTGTTGGAAGTACCAGTGCGCCCCTAATCCAAGTAAGCCTTGGTAAGCCCAAAGCTGCTGCAGGCTCACAACCTGATGTGAGCCCAGGGGTGTCTTCGCATGCTCCGGCTTCTTCCCGCACTCCACAGGTTTGTAGGTTAATTGGCTTTGGTAAAATTGTAAATTGTCCCTAGTGTTTAGGATTGCGATCATAGGTGGTGGCCAACAGCACTCAATCCGTACACTAGCACTATCCTACACACTAGGGACAATTTACTCGGACTTGGTGGGCCTGTATTTCTAAAGTCTAAACCAAACTCTGCAGCAGAAGGCATAGATACATATAAAAATAGGAACGGTAGTAGGCCATTCAGCCCTTCGACCCATTATTCCATCATATGTCAGTCCTGCTATCCCGGGAATTAACCCATGCTGCACTCCCTCAGTAGCAATAATGTCCTTCCTCAAATTAGGAGACCAAAATTGCACACAATACTCCAGGTGCGGTCTCATCAGGGCCCTTCTTCTTTTGTGTGGTGTGCACAGCCTAAAGTTGAGGGACAACTTGTTCTACTTGATCTACCGTTTGTGCACGTCGAGTTGATTGCATTAGTCGAAACAGGGCAGACCACGTGAAGGTTGCAATCTTCCATCCCATCAGGGCCCTGTACAACTGCAGTAGGACCTCCTTGTTCCTAAACTCAAATCCTCCCGCAATGAAGGTCAACACGCCATTAGCTTTCTTCACTGCCTGCTTACTTTCAGTGACTGATGTACAAGGACACCCAGATCTCGTTGCACCTCCCTTTTTCCTAATCTGATGCCATTCAGATAATGATCAGCCTTCCTGTTCTTGCCACCAAAGTGGATAACCTCACATTTATCCACATTATACTGAATCTGCCATGCGTCTGCCCACTCACCCAACCTATCCAAGTCACATTGCATCCTCATAGCATACTCATCGCAGCTCACACTGCCACCCAGTTTTGTGTCTTCCACAAAATTGGAGATGTTACATTTAATTCCCTCATCTAAATCGTTAATATATATTTTACTGGGGTCCCAGCACCGAGCCTTGCTGCACCCCACTAGCCACTCCATACCATTAAAAGTACCCATTAATTCCTACACTTTGCTTCCTGTCTGCTAACCAGTTCTCTATCCATGTCAATACCCTACCCCCAATACCATGTGCTCTAATTTTGTTCACAAATCTCTTGTGTGGGGTATTGTCAAAGGCTTTTTGAAAGTCCAGATACACCACATCCACTGGCTCTCCCATATCCATTCTACTTGTTACAGCCTCAAATGTGCTGCTACTACATCTTTAATAATCGACAAGAATCTTCCCCACTACCGATGTAAGGCTAACTGGTCGATAATTCCCCGTTTTCTCTCTCCCTCATTTATTCAAAAGTGGTGTTACATTGGCGAACGTCCAGTCCATAGGAATTGATCCAGAGTCGAGAGCACATTGGAAAATGATCCCCAATGCATCCACAATTTCTAGGGCCACCTCCTTGAGTACTCTGGGATGCAAACCATCAGGCCCTAGGGATTTATCTGCCTTCAGTCCCAACAGTTTACCTAACACCATTTCCTGACTAATGTGGGTTCCCTTCAGCTCCTCCCACTAGATCCTTGGTCCCCTAGTATTTCTGGGAGATTGACTCTTCTTTAGTGAAGACAGAACCAAAATACTCGTTTAACTGTTCTGCCATTTCCTTGTTTCCCATTATACATTCACCTGTCTCTGACTGTAAGGGACCTACATTTGTCTTCACTAATCTTTTCCTTTTTCCATGTCTAAAGAAGCTTTTACAGTCAGTTTTGATATTACTTGCAAGCTTTCTTTCATGCTCTTTTTCCTCCCTCTCAATTAAAGTCACGTATGCACAGCACATTGTCCGCCTCTGTTGAATCCTAAATTTCTCCAAGTCGTCCGGTTTTCTGCTTCCTCTGGCCAATTTATATGCCTCTTCCTTGGATTTAACACCATCCTTGATTTCCCTCATTAGCTACGGTTGAGCTGCCTTCCCCTTTTTATTCTTTCGCCAGACAGTGATGAACAATTTTTGTTCGTCCATGCGATCTTTAAATTTTTCCCATTGCATCTCCTCCATATAATTTAGGTAGAATTTGCCCATCTATCCTAGCCAATTCCCATCTTATACCTTCAATGCCTCCTTTCTTTAAGTTCAGGACCCTGGTCTCTGAATTAACCGTGTCACTCTCCATCCTAATGCAGAACTCCATTATATTATGGTCACTGTTGCCCAAGGGGCCTTTGCACAACAAGATTGCTAACTAATCCTTCCTCATTGCACAATACCCAGTCTAGGATGGCCTGCCCTCTAGTCGGTTCCTCCACATATTGGCTTAAAAAAAATCCCATATCCAATCCAGGAAATCCTCCTCCTCAGCAACATTACCAATTTGGTTGGCCAAATCTATATGTAGATTAAAGTCACCCATGATAACTGCTGTACCTTTGCTACACGCATCCTTAATTTCCTGCTTGATGTTATCCCCAACTCCCAAAGGCAGAATGGCAATGGTTTGGGAGGCTATTAGGAGAGTACTAATGCTAGAAACCTGATGAATAATAACGATATGCGCCTGACCAGCAGGGTATGTCGGATGGGTGTGCGCTGTAAGGGACCTCCAGTGTCAGCAGCACAGGTGTTATAGTAAAAAGACAATTAAAGTTGGAGATCCCATGCAGATGTGCACACCTTGGCTGTGTTGCTCACAGAGGGACAAGTCTTTTAGTCGACAGAGTCCGCACCAACCATCAGCCATTTTTAGTTTAGAGATACAGTGTGGAAACAGGCACTTTGGCCCACCAATCCCGAGCCGACCCGCGATTCCCATACACTAGCACTATCCTGCACACTAGGGACAATTTATGTCTGAAGAAGGGTTTTGGCCCGAAATGTTACATATTTCCTTCGCTCCATAGATGCTGCTGCACCCCGCTGAGTTTCTCCAGCGCTTTTGTCTACCAGGGACAATTTGCAATCTTTACCAAAGCCAATATACCTACATACCTGCATGTCTTTGGAGTGTAGGAGGAAACCGGAGAGCCTGGCCTGAACCCACGTGGTCACAGAGAGAATGTGCAAACTCCGCATGGAAAACTTTCTTAGGCAGGATAGAACCTGGGCCTGTAAGGCAGCTATACCACTGCGCCACCGTACTGCCCCACTTATTACATTAATACTATGTTAATCCCATTAGGCGAACAAGTTCAAACAAAGTTATAAGCTATGACTTTATAAAATGGTGAAGCAGGCTCAAGGTGCTTAATGGCCCATTTCTATTCCTAAATTGTATGATAGTACATCAATTACAACCGTCTGGGGAGAAGTAAAGCCATGTGGTAAGATGATGTGTTAATACCATCTAATAATCCAATATTCACAAATGGGATGTCGAGAGATATTTTTGAAAAATGGAGGACTGAACCAGGAGTGTATTTAATTCCTGTGAGACACTTTTGAAGAGTTCTATAATTATGAATGTGTTGATGAAGCTGAGTCAATGCAAGGAACAATGCGCGTTTTGCGTGAATTAAGTACAAAGTGACACCACCTCAGGCCATGGAGAGAATACATTGTCAATGACAGAAGCTCCTTGGAGAAGATCAAAATGACTGAAGAAACTTAATCACTGTAACTAATGTAAATACATAAATCCAATTTTCAAGTAAGGGGAAGGCAGCATGTGAAGTGTACTGACACATGCAGGAGTAAACACAGAATTGAATAAAGATCCTACAGTTTTCCATGTCTGGTTATCATCTGCACATTTCCTGTGTTGAAACAAGTCACCTATAATTGTGGACATACATTATCGGTTCAGTGTAGTGCTGAAGGACTGCTTCACTTGTTGGCAATGCTTCCTCTCCTTGGGGGCAGATGTAAATAATTTGCAATGCTTTATGAGCAATTTTGTTCCAGTGTCCTGACTTGCAACACTTAAGATAATTAGATAATTTACCAAATTTCTGCGTTTAGGAAGTAGTGTCCATAGTTGGATGCATTACATTGCATTACAGCCAAAATATGCATTTTACAAGTTGTATTTGTAAAAATTGGTAAATAGATGCTATTTTGTTGTGCTTAATCAAGCAGCAGACTTTAAGGTTAGAAATCTAGATCTAATCTAGGTTGAGATAAATTAAATAGAGACATCCCCTAGAATCTGCAGAAACTAAAACAAAGTTTGCCAGTTACAATTAAATTGATGAAGAAACAAAGAATAGTAAGATTGAACGAGAACTTACCAGTTCGAAGGTTGATCTTTATTTCATGAGGAGTTGCGGTGAGGGATTTCGTGAAGAGCCCGCCGACACGCATGCGCGACATTCTTCACAGTAGCGGTGTGGAATCACAGAAACAACAACAAAAATGACTTGGCATAGTAAGATTGAAGAGACTCTAATTACCAGTTGAGTATGATCGAGGGTTGGGAGCGGAGGGCACGAAATCCCTCACCGCAACCCCTCATGAAATAAAGATCAACCTTCGAACTCGTAAGTTCTCGTTCAATCTTACTATTTCATTTCGGAGTCACGTGAGTGACTTCATGAAGACTTCAAAGCTTCTGTGATTACACGCTGACACACCACTAGCAAGGATGGATGGGAGTAAACAAGTTGCTGAAAACCAGGTTATACTGAAAAACAAAAGAATATTTATTAACAACACAGCAAAACCCCCTTATTCGGGGACATCCCCACGTTCTTGCCCTGCGTTCAGCACGGCCTCCGCGAACTGTAGCGGAGCAGCAACAGGCTTATTGTAGAATCGCTGGAACACAGCTTCATTTGCCCATCCTGCTGTGGCGAGAATATGGTCCATGGGCACCTCCATGACCCTCGCCGCCGACGTTGATGCAGCCCTGGTGGAGTGAGACTTGAACATATTAGTGTCAATACCTGACTTACCCAAGACGATCCGGAGCCACCTGGATATCGTCTGGACTGTCACTCGATGGTGAGGTCTTTTGTGAGTGACAAGCAGGTATTGCTCCATTCCTCTGATGCATCTCGTCACCTTGACATAGTGACGGATATGAGTGGCTAAACATAGCCTAGCATCTGCGGGGTATGCCGGGAACTTCAGCTGCAGCCCTGTGCACCCAGGTCTATGCTGCTTTAGTAGCTCATCAATAAAGAAGACTACTTCTCCAGGGGTAGAGGTCATCCTGTCAATACGGAGTTTATGGAGCGTCTGTACCCTCTGTGCTGAAGTCAGCGCTAGTAACATCACCAGTTTCATGGTGAGTTTGTCCAGCTGTAACCCTTCCATGGGTGACCACGTCCTGAGCAGGGTTAGTACATCCCTGACATCCCAGGTGATGTTATAGCGTGGTGTAGGCGGATTCATGTTGAATATACCCCGCATGAGTCTGGACACTAGCCTGTTGGATCCTACCTCAATCTTGAGGTAGAATGACAGCGCACTCCTGGCGCTGTTGATGGCACTGTAACTTAAGTGTTCATCGTGGTGCAACCCCGCGAGGAATTCCAGGACATCGGCTATGGAGACATCGTCATATGTGATGCGAGAGCGGCTGCAGTAGGCTTCCCATTTTGCGATGTGGGAGAGGTATCTTTGCCTGGTCGACTCTCGGCACGATGCCCCAATGGTGTCCATAGTTCGGGTGGAGAGGCCATACTGCAGCAATGGCCTGGTCAGAACCTGCAAGCCAGTAAATTTAAATAGCGATGGCAGGGATGTGGCTCCCCTGACACAGGGTGAGTAACCAATTGCGGGCAACCCTCTAAAGGGACCCAGGGTTGACTGATCATGTCAAAGACCACCGGATACCAAGGCTGCGTGGGCCAGTCGGGTATAATAAGAATGCCCCGAGCGGCGTCCATCTTGATTTTTTGCAATACCCGACTGATGAGGCAAAACGGGGGGAATGCATAGAAAAACCACTTCCCCCAGTCTAGCGAGAATGCATCTATCGCCAATGCCCCAGGATCTGGTTCCCATGAAACGTATGTTGGTACCTGATGGTTCAACCGTGACGCAAAGAGATCGATATCCGGTTGACCAAATTTGGCTGCAATTTTGGCAAAAATTTGAGGATGCAACATCCATTCGATATTGTCATTAAACTTGCGTGACCTGGTGTCCGCCACAGTATTAAGCGTACCTGGCAAATAGGTAGCTGAAATCCAAATATCCCTGTCAATACACCAGAGCCAAATTGTATTAGCCAATTTATCACATGAAATTGACCTGGTACCGCCCATATGGTTTAAATATGCCACCGCCGTGGTATTGTCTATTTGGATACGGACATGAGCCCCAATGAGATTGGAACAATAAGCCCGAAGTCCGTGAAATGCTGCAAGCAGCTCCAAATAGTTTATCCCTTGTGATAGCAACATGCTAGATTCAAGGGTGTCCCACCTGCCCCCACAACTAGAACAGTTACCCGTAGCTCCCCAGCCCTGGGAGCTCGCGTCGGTTTGCAAGTATACCATCGGATTGGGCATAATAATGGGTTTGAATGAGCTACCAATATTGCACACCCACCATTGTAGCTCAATCTTAGCTTTAGGAGGCAGCCGCATTGGTCTGTCAAAATGACCGGCGTTCTGTTTTAACGCGGCAATCTTGGCTCTTTGCAAATTTTGATAATGCAAAGGCCCGTATTGGGCTGCTGGAAACAATGCTACGATTTTGCCAATCACCTTAGCTGTTTGCCTAATTGATGGTATACTGGCGCAGGCTAGATCCTGACATGCTTGGGTGACATCCCCAACCTTGTTAGTTGGTATGGTGGCCCTCATACGATTGGAATCCACCGTGAACCCCAGATAATCCATAACCTGGGAAGGGTAGAACTTTGACTTGTCTGGATGGACAATAAACCCCAGCCGCTGAAAAATCGCGACAGTGGCCGAAACTGCTCGTTCAGCTGCCTCCAGGGTTTTGCCAATAATCAGGATATCATCCAAATAGGCCATTACGATATGCTGCTGCTTTCTTAATTGGGCCATAATAGGTTTTAGTAATTTAGTAAATAGTCTAGGGGCTGTAGTAAGCCCATTCGGCAAAGCCCTGTATTGCCAGAGCTGACCCATCCAAACAAACTTTAAGAACTTCCGGTGATGTTTCCGAATGGATACAGAATAGTACGCATCTTTTAAATCAATGCATGCCATAAAGCAGCCATGCAAAATCAACGATTTGGCTGTCTCAAAAGTGTCCATTTTAAAATGGGTGTATGTTACAAAAGTATTCAGCTGGGTCAGATCAATAATCACTCGACAACCTCCATCCTTTTTTGGTCTAGTGAAGATATTGGAGACAAATTCAATATGCTCGTGCATAGTTTTTTCTATCACGCCTTTTTGTTCTAATCGTAAAATTTCAGCTGAGCCTGCTGCCTGTTCAACGGCAGACAGCGTAAACTTCCGATTAGGCATATGCTGGGATGGAGGAATGTCCCCGTTAATAAACTCAATTGTATGACCCCGAATATTCTGCAAAATAAACTCATCTGAAGTAACAGTCCCCCATGCCTCACAAAAGAAACGGAGTCGCCCACCAACATGTGACGTTAAAGGAACAGAGAAAAGAAAACCAGACCGCCTCACCTCCATGGTTACCGGCGGTCCTTGACATGTTTGGTTGGTCGCGGAGGTGCTGGGTTGGGCTGATATTGGGGTGTCTTCATTTTCCACTGGGGCCGCTGCAGTGCTGGCCCCAAAAAAGACCACTGCTGCTGGGCCTGTTGATAGCGATGTGGCACTGAAGTATATGTTCTGGTTGCTGTAGCAACCGAGGCTCGTGGCCGGGCAAGTGGAGCTTTCGGGGCCGACGGCCTGGGGCCGATCTGTGATCGCATGAGTCCCACCGTCTTGGCTACCTCATCGAGCTCTTTGACCCTCTTCGGGAGGTCTTCTCCGAAGAGCTGTCGGGGCGGCGGTGGCGGTGGTGGTTTGCACAGCCCAGCAAACTTTGGGTTGAGTGACGGGCGGATGCTGTGTTTGCGGAAGGCATTGATCTCATGTTGGGTGGCACATAACAGCGCCAATGCATCCTCCTGGTCTAGATTAAGATCTTCCCCATCGACCGACCGCGCAAAGGCGGTAATACCGGCCATGAGAAGTTTCAGGATCCGCTGGAGCTTCAGCTCCTGATGTCGGATAGCCACACTGATGTTGCCCCATATGGGCGTATTGACCACAGGCACATTAAGGGCATTGCAGTTAGACGGAGGTTTGTGGCGATGGATAGCCTGAGAGAGGACTTCCTCCTGAAGCTGATGGTTTGTGAGGAAATCCACCGTGGCAGCCAGCTTGGGGTCGAGAGAAAGCCCAGTTGTGAGTGGGGCAGCGAACTTCGCCGCCACATCGAGAAGATCTGCCGGCGGCGGCTCCGACGGAGATGGTGTAGGGTCAACAAACCCTTCCTCTTCTGGCTGTTCGAAACTGGTGATGGAGGCTGGTGAGACTGCCCTGTGCCTGTCGATGCTGGACGCTTGCTGCTGTTGATTGTGGAGCAGAAGCTCCAGTAGCCGCTCCATACGGTCAATATGCCCGCCACCCTGAACACTCGGGTGGTCAGAGTCCTCCGGCTCAGAAAAATTGCCGGGGCTCCTGTCATCGGCCCGCACCTCGTCGAGGCGATCTCGGTGCCGGTAGATGTCGCTGCCAGCCGCCGAAGCGAAACCGCGCGATTCCCGCGCGGGAGATGTGTTCAACCGCCTCCGTTTAGCGGGAGCGGAAGCCGCTGCCACGAAGGGCAAAAGCGGCTGGGAGTCGGCACCAGCAGAAGCATGGAGATCCGACGCCCGCGCGGGCTTGCCGGCTGCCCACATCGTGGACCTTGCCGATGCATGGTCTCGTCCTCCCATCCATGGGGGACTCGGCGACCGAGGCGGGACCCTACCCAAGCCCCCCGTCCCGGCGTCGGGGTTTGGGGGTTGGATGCTAGACCTCACCATAGACCTGGGTCCCGCCGTTGCACCAGACCGCAGCTCGGCGGCAGGTGATGCCTTAGCCCGTGAAGGGTTAGGCTTACGGGCTCCTCCCCTGCCCTTCCTCGGAGGGCTAGAGGAGGGGGCCGTGCAGCTGCACGCGACCCCTTGCCCGAGGTCGCCAATGGGCCCGCTGGCGACCTGAATGCTGCAGCAGGGTCCACCTGCTCTGGTGGCACCCCGCTGTCCTCCTCCACGAACTCCTCCCCGGAGCTGTGGTGAGTTAGCGGGTCCCGACCTGCAGGAACAGGATTCTCCGGTTTCCCCGCCTTCCTCCCGGCCCCAGGTGTAGTCGATAATGAGGGCGCCGGGACAGATGGCCGACGACTTCGACCGGACATTTTCTCTCCCAATCCACGTCCTTGCTGAAAGAAAAACAGACAACAAGGACGAACCAACTGAAGGTTAGTGTCACTCACCCAGGTGGTTCCTTATGAAGGGCTGGCGGGGAGCGCACCCCACCGCCAGCCGTCGGCAGCAATGCGTTGCGACGATATGTCGCGCATGCGTGCCGGCGGGCTCTTCACGAAGTCACTCACGTGACTCCGAAATGAAATTGCAGATGCTGGTTGATACACAAAAGCACACAAAGTACGGAGTAACTCAACAGATAAGGCACCATCTGTGTGGAACATGGATAGAAACATAGAAAATAGGTGCAAGAGTTGGCCATTTGGCCCTTCGAGCCAGCACCACCATTCAGTATGATCATGGCTGATCATCCAAAATCAGTACCCCATTCCTGCTTTCTCCCCATATCCCTTGATTCAATTAGCCCTAAGAGCTATATCTAACTCTCTTTGAGACATCCAGTGAATTGGCCTCCACTGCCTATTGTGGCAGAGAATTTCACAGATTCACAAATCTCTCGATGAAAACATTTTTCCTCATCTCAGTCCTAAACGGTCTACCCCTTATTCTAAACTGTGACCCCTGGTTCTGGACTCCCCCAACATCCGTAACATATTTCCTGCATCTAGCCTGTCCAATCCCTTAAAATTTTTACATGTTTCTATAAAATTCACTCTCGTCCTTCTAAATTCCAGTGAATATAAACGGAGTCATAGAGTTGCACGTGTGGAAACAGGCCCTTCGGCCCAACTTGCCCATGCCAACCATCATGCCCCATCTACAATGCTCCCACCAGGCTGAATTTAGCTGATATCCGACCAAACCTATCCTATCCATGCACTGGTGGGATACTACCATGCAGCGGGTTAGATCATCTCTGACCCCTCTCACCCTGGCCACAAACTCTTTGAATCACTTCCCTCTGGAAGGCGACTCTGGACTGTCAAAACCAGATACAAAAACAGCCAGACATAAAAACAGTAGTAGCTCAACTCAATAACCAAAAATCTGTAGCCACCTTTAGCTCTGGTATTTTATTTAATTCACATGTTTAATCGATAATGCTTTATTAGTAATGTTTAATGTTTTTTGTATCATTCCTAACTGTCACAGTATGTCATGTTGTCAATTGTGGGCGGAGCACAAGGCAAATTCCTTGTATGTGAATACTTGGCCAATAAAATTATTCATTCATTCATTCATTCATTCATCCTAGGAAGAATGATGAAAAATGTGGGAAGAATAAAAATGGGATTCATGTAGGATTGTGATAAATGGATTGTTTGTGGACTTAATGGACTGTTTATGTTTATGTGTAATGTGCCTTTTGACAAAATAGGTTCTGCGCTTGATTTTTCTGGGGCATCCTTCCCTTCTGGCAGTCTTTTAAATCAATACCCCTTAATTTTTCGGAAAATAAATGAAATTGAAGACGCCGGAATTGCTGGAATTTGAAACAAAAATTAAAATGCTGGTCATGCAGAAGGAAGCGATGCGATCTGAAACATTGACTGCTTTCTCTTCCCACAGATGCTGCCTGGATTCCTGACTGACTCGGCACACAATAGCAGATTACTTTATTGAATTCATAGTGGGACTAGGAACAGTTTTAAGATGTTGTTGTTATGCCACTTTGCTACACGGAGTATCAAGACAATTAAAAGAAGTTGCAATTGTCCAAACCATTTGTAGTTAGGAGCAAAAGGCCTTCCGTGAAGCTAATAGCTTTTTAATTTAGAGACACAAAAGAACGCAGATGTTGGAATCTTAAGCTAAACACATAGTGCTGGAGTAACTTGGCAGGTCAAGCAGCATGAGTTGAGGGAATGTATAAATGATGTTGAGGCCCTTCTTAAGTCTCATTGGCAAATTTAAATGGTTTAGCTTAGTTTAGTTTAGAGATACAGTGCGGAAACAGGCCCTTCGGCCCATCGAGTCCGCACCGTCCAGCGATCCCCGCACATTAACACAGGCCTACACACTTGTATACCAAGTATACAAACCAAAGACAATTAACCAACAAACCTGTATGTCTTGGGGTGTGGGAGGAAACCAAAGATCTGAGAGACAATCCACGCGGTCACGGGGAGAATGTACAAACTCCGTACAGACAGAACCCGTAGTCGGGATCGATCCCAGGTCTCTGGCACTGTAAGGCAGCAACTCTACCGCTGCACCACTGTTCCACCCTTTCTGAGGTCTTTATAATATCCCTTTTCTCTCACATAAAATAATGTGCTTATTATTGCAGCTCTAACTGATTCCATTAAACTATTGAGTCTCACTGACAGAGATATTCCATCTATTCTGCCCATTTCTCCCCACCTTCATTGCTGCTGTAAGCTAACTTGTTTTTCTATCTTTACCAGTTCTTTACCAGTTCTGACAAAGGGTCTGAGACCTGATACACCACATCCACTGGCTTTATAACACCTGATAATAACTGTTTCTCTTTCTAGACATGCAGTCTGACCTGCTGAGAGTTTCCAGGATTTCCTGCCTATATTTCAGATTTCTAGTACCTCAAGAGTCAAGAGTGTTTTATTATCATATGTCGCAAACAGAACAACCTACTTGCAGCAGCACTACAGAATATGTTAACGTAGTACTCTGTAAACAGTATAATAAATGAAAAAAAAAGTGGTGTGGGTCTCTGATGATGCTTGCTGGCTTTTTGAGGCAGCGACTCCTGTAAATGCTTTGGATGCAGGGGAGGGTCGGTACCCGTGATGGGGACTGGGCAGTGTTCACCACTTTTCGCCATCTTCTTCACTCCTGGGCATTCAAAGTTGCTGAACCAGGCCGTGATGCGACCAGTCCATGTGCTCTCTACTGTACACTTGTAGAAATTCAAGAGAGTCCTCTCTGACATACCGAATCACAGCAACTTCTCAGGAAGCAGAGACTTTAATGGGCTTTCTTTCTTCAAATTATGGCATCTCCAATTGTTGCTACCATTTTTGAGCTTGGTTCCAATTTGTCAATTAAATTGTTAATGGCTTAGATTAGCACCCACAATAAACATGTGGCCGTCATTAACTGATTACTATAAATGGGTTCCTGCTATGCAAAGTTGCTGTCTTTGAAGGAGGTCTTTGAAAATGATTCCTGAAAGACTAAATTACAAGGACAGGTTACATATTACATATTTACTGCCCAGAGTTTCGAAGGCTGAGAGGTCATCTAATGAGTTTTTAGCCAATGTTTAATACAATAAATAATAAACTAAAATTATGCTCGGAAAGATACACGATTTCAATAACAGGGAAACAAAATGAAAAGTAGCCCAGTTTTAAATGTTACAAGGACCTTTGAAGGTATGTATCGATTGATGTTGCATGTTAACCAATCACACATAAGCCAGCATCACTAACTCCACCCACTGTAACACTTATACAAACACTTGTTTCCGGCACTCCCGGTCTGAGCAGCTAGGATGCACTGACAACCAACTATCCTTTATGCTGTTAAGTTTCAGTGCTGATTAAAGATGTATTTGAAACACGTACTGTGTCTGGTGCTTGTTTACATGGCGTCAGGTCTTATCCACACCTTCTGTATAACGGTTTTTGTTTTATCTTTTTGTGAGTTTTAATTTGCTTTATGATGGCCTCTTCTTGTCGAAAGCCTGACCCTCTCATCTTTGATGCGGATATCAGCGAACGCTGGGCCACGTTTGAAATTGATTACCGACACTACATGAACATTGCACACCAAAATGAACCTGATGCTGTCAAGGTCTCTCTCCTACTCAATCTTGCGGGCCCAGATGCCATTCCGCTATGCTCCGGCAGTCCGTGATGCCAACGACCAGGTAATAACTCCAGCTGAATCTCCTAATAACCCCAATATTATGCTGCATAAACTAAGCCAGATCTGTGACCTGCCCTCAAATCACATTTTGGATAGGGCAATGTTTTTCTCTCAAACATCAACTCCCTGGTGAACGAGTAGACTTGTTTATCTCAGATTTAATGTATCTAGCCCAGCGCAGCCGATTCCAAAATATGCCGGTTGATCAGCTGATTGGTCAGTTAACGAGGGTCATTTTAGTGAATGGCATTAGTGACCTGAAGCTCAGATCAGAGCTTCTGAGACGGCCAGATTTGACACTTGATGAAGCAGTACACACATGCAGAATAGCAGAATTCATCGACCCTATAGACAGTTCGCATAAAACCAAAACCATCAATCTGACGGGCCTCACTAGGCAGCGAACCAACACAGATAACAGGCAATTTATGACCCAAGCTAGACAGGTGGCTCACAGCGATTCACAGAAGAGATGTCCAAACTGCAATTACTTACACAGCAGACAATCAGCCTGCCCCGCCCTCGGAAAAGCATGCAATTACTGTAAAAAGTTAAATCACTTTGCCTCTGCATGTCGGGCAGCAAGTTGGGCTCGTGGGAAGAATTCGCCCAGCTCCACGTCTAATCTCAGTTTTTTGCAATGAGACAGCAACAGTCTCACGCCCCAATTCCAGCTCGAATCCGTCCCCGAACGCAGCCCAATTAACTCACAAGAGGACCCGACTGTTTACTCATTACAGCATGCTGCTGCCAAGAATTCTGATCCAACCGTGATGGTATCTGTAAGCAATGTCCACTTTGGCGCTAAATTGGATACTGGGGCAAAAGTAAATACCATGTCAATCAACCTCTTCAACAAGATTAGAACTAACGAGTCACTGATCAAGGACAAATCCACTCTACATGCTTTTGGAGGGGAAGTGCTGGTTCCTCTGGGCAAAACCAACCTGAAATGTGTGCTGAAAAAAACCACGAGGAATTTGACCTTCTATGTCTTGAACTTTAATTCAGTTACTCAGCTTGGCAATCGTGCCTGTCAGGATATGGGGCTGATTTCCTTTGACAAAACGGCCCACAAGCTGCAAATTTCCTTGGACCCGCTGAGTGAATTCCCTGATCTTTTCGACAACAACCTAGGCGAGTTGCCCGTGACCTACAAGATTATTACTGGCCCCGAAGTGACACCTGTCATCTGACCCCCACACCGATTGTCATTTGCCATGACTGACAGGGTTCACACTGAGCTGAAGGACTTGGTCTCCACAGGCGTAATTGAAGCAGTCAGCGACCTCACCGACTGGGTCTCAACCATGATTGCCACAGTCAAGAAGGGAAAAAATGAAATCCATCTGTGCATCAACCCGAAAGAACTGAACACTGCCATTAAGTGCCCACACCATCCCATGAAGACCGTCGAGGATGTTGCGGCCAAGGACAGAATGGCCACCCTATTTTCTGTCCTCGATGCAAAGAACTCTTTCTGGCAGATACCGCTGGACAAGAAGTCATCAAACCTCACCACATTTGCCACCCCATTTGGCAGATACAAATTTCTGAGAATGCCATTCGGAATCAACTCTGTCAGTGAAGTCTTCCAAAGAACTATGGAGCAATTATTCGAGGACCTACCTTTTGCCATTCTTGTCGATGATATCCTAGTGTATGGCAAAGACGCAACAGAGCACGATCACAATCTCAGGCTCATCTTGCAAGATCAACCTCAATCTCAATCCTGACAAGTGCAAGTTCCGGGTTCCAGAGGTTTCCTACGTCGGCCACATCTTCACTCCTGATGGCCTCAAACCCGATCCGAAGAAGGCTGCTGCCATCACAGAAATGGCCAGTGCGCCAACCTGCGAGGGAGCGGTATACCGGAGAAGTCGACAACACCTGCTTGCTGTGAGGGAGCCTCGACCACCGCCTGCTGGTCCCTATACTCCACCGCTCCAGTTCCAGCCGACTTTTGCAATGTCTCCCACCCGTCCCTGCATGCCTTGCACCCCTCCACATCCCGCGGTTGCCACTAACCACGGGGCCTCTCCCACCGCATGTTTCCCCTTTCGGTCACCGCAGGCCTCCATCACGTCATTCTTGCCTCCAGGCTCTCTGTCTGAGCAGCTAGGATGCACTGACAACCAACCATCCTTTATGCTGTTAAGTTTCAGTGCTGATTAAAGATGTATTTGAATCACGTACTGTGTCTGGTGCTTGTTTACAGCATGATATCACATAATGGCAGTGCAAATTGTCCAACACATGCCTGTGAATGCTACACAGCCAAATGAATTATGAATAGAGAACAATAGATTTTCTTCAGTTCTTAGTTCATGCTGTGAATAGAATGGAAAAATGGTGCTGTGATTCGTCCAGTTTATTTGTCACATACACATACAAGATATGCAGTGAAATGAAAGTGGCAATGCCGGCAGATTGTGCAAAACAACAGAACAACAGAACAGAACAGAACCAGTATTTACATTTTAGGGGGAAAAAAAAGACACAACACAACAGTAAATCAGTAAATTAGTCAATTAGTCCCTGATGAGATAAGAGTTTACAGTCCTGAACCTCCGTCTCATCCTCTCTGTTTTCACAGCGTGACAGCAGAGGCGCTTGCCTGACCGTGGCAGCTCGAACAGTCTGTTGGTGGGGTGATAGGGGTCCCTCATTATGTTGCTGGCTCTGGATCTGCACCTCCTGGTGTATAGGTCCTGAAGGGGGGTGAGTGTAGTTCCCATAGTGTGTTCAGCCAAACGCACTACTCTCTGCAGAGCCTTCCTGTCCTGAGCAGAGCTGTTCCCAAACCAGATAGAGATGTTGCCGGACAAGTTGCTTTCTACAGTCCCAGAGAAGAAGCACTGAAGGATCCTCAAGAGAGATTCTGAATTTTCTCCGCTGCCTGAGGTGGTAAAGGCACTGCCTTGCCTTTCTCACCAGAGCGGCAGTGTGTGTTGTCCAGTCAGACCCTCTGTGATGTGGACTCCCAGGTATTTAAAGCAGCTCACCCTATCCACAGTAGCCCCATTTATCTCTGTGGCGTGTACGTCCTCGGATGTTGTGCTCATCTAAAGTCCACAATCAGCTCCTTAGTTTTTGTGACATTCAAGAGGAGGCTGTTGTTCTGACACCAGAGTGCCAGATCAGCCACCTCCTCCGGGTAGGCCTTCTCATCGTTATTGGAGATCAGGCCCGCCACCACAGTGTCATCAGCAAACTTGATTATAGAGTTGGAACTGAACCTGGCCACACAGTCATGTGTGTACAGGGAGTACAGTAGGGGGCTGAGGACGCAACCTTGGGGGATCCTGTGTTCAGGGTGAGAGGGTTGGAGATATTTCTCCCCATCTTGACCACCTGGGGCCTGGCGGTGAGAAAATCCAGCACCCAGGCACACAGGGGAGTGTTCAGCCCCAGTTCCAGCAGCCTCTCAGCAAGTCTGGTTGGACTATGGTATTGAGAGCTGAACTAAAATTAATGAACAGCATCCTCACATAGCCCCCCTTCTGGCTGTCAAGGTGAGAGAGAGTGGTGTGCAGAACCTGGGAGACCGCATCATCCGTGGATCTGTTCGGACGGTATGCGAACTGCAGCGAGTCCATGGTGCGAGGAAGGAAGGCGCAGATGTGGTTGCTGATCAGCCTCTCGAAGCATTTCATGACTACCAAGGTGAGGGCCACCGGTCGGTAGTCATTCAAGCAGGCTGGAGAGGCATTCTTTGGCACAGGTATAATGGTGGATCTTTTGAAGCAGGCAGGAACCACAGACTTGGCCAGGGAGAGGTTGAATATTATGGTGAGCACTGGAGCAAGTTGAGTAGCACAGGACTTAAATACTCGCTACATCTGGGCCCATAGCTTTCCTCATGCTCACACGCATCAGAGCCCTCCTCACGTCGTGCTCGGTCACCGAGAATGTGTGCACACCCGCAGCGGTGGACCTCCCTCCCTCAGATGAGAGCTTGAGGGTCTGAATGGTCACGACTGCTTGTAAGAGATGCTGAAAAAAGATATGACAGTATTGTATGATGTGAGATTTATTTTAGTTTATTATTTTAAAATCCTCCAAACACTGGCAGTGAGGTAATGTGAGTACTTTTCAATCTGTAATGAAAGACTCGAATACTTTCACTCTCTCAAAGAGTTTTTCCATCTGCCCTTTAGATATTCCTTTATGTTGGTTTGAGTTTTCATCTCCATTCTAGTTGAAATGTAGCTGGTTTCTTTACAGGCAACTTGCTTGTTTCTTTTCAATCTGCATATTTTTCAGAATTTAAGCTTTGTAAAACACCACAGCACCGTCTTTAGCTCGTTGGTGCATTTTTATCAATTACAAAGCTTATTTGTCTGATTGTCACTCAGATGGGGCCACAATGTTAAAAATATAGCCACACAGAAATGGATGGAACAGGAGAGAGTGGGAGGCAGAAGACTGGCTGATCATTCAAGTCTGCCTCATGTTGGAACATCATACGTAGACATGGTGTCTCTCGGAGTAGATGAGGTGTCATAGACTTGTTCAGGATAGAAAACATATCCTTTCGTCCACTGCATCTATGTAAACTATCATGCCTATATTTACTAATTCCACTTGCTTCAAGTAATTCCATACCCATTGATGCCCTGTCCATTCCAAAACCTGTCTAGATGCTTCTTAAATGTTGTTACTGTTACTATCTCCACTACCTTCTCTGACAGCTCTTTCCAGATACCAACTACTCTTTGCATGAAACATTTGCCCTTCAGATCCCCTTCAAACCTCCTCACTCTCATTTTAAAACTCTGCCTTCTAGTTTCAGACACCCTTATCATGGAAACAGACGCTGGCTATCTACTAGGCTATTTATGTCCCTCATCATTGTTTTATGTCTTTATCATTCATCTCTCAGGCTCCTTTGTTCCAGAGAAAATAGACCAGGTCGATCCAAACATTTTTGCTAACTAAAGTCCTCCAATTCAGGTAACATCCTGGTGAATCTTTCCTGTGCCTTCTCTAGTTTGGTATCGCCACAACCCTTCCTTTCATGTGGTGACAAGATTGCACACAAGTGCGGGCTAACCAACGTTTGTACATATGTGCCATGCCGTCCCAACACTTATACTGGTATATGTTGAACATCCTGATTATATCTATTTTTGTATTATTTAAGATCTTGGTTCATCAAGTGGAATGTCATCAAGTCAAGTCCAGTCACAGGCACTTGTCCCATTCAGTCATTATTTAATGTGCTTCATCTAATCATGCAGCACTATGAAGCAAGTTTAGTTTAGTTTAAAGCAAAGGTAGGCATAAAATGCTGGAGTAACTCAGCGGGACAGGCAGCATCTCTGGAGAGAAGGAATGGGTGACATTTTGGGTCGAGACCCTTTTTCAGACTGATTTAGTTTCGTTTAATTTAGTTTAGTTTAGTTTGGAGATACAGCATGGAAACAGGCCCTTCGGCACACTGAGTCTGCACCGACTAGCAATCCCCGCACATTAACACTATCCTACACACAATTTGTGCAGTACCTTTAAAGTAACAAAGCACTTTGTGGCACCCTAAACCTACTGCATGAATGCGAGTATAGAAACATGCAGGCAATGCTGCATATCTTGCAGTCTCATGCTGAACCGTTGCTGATTCCTGCTCAAAATATGGGCGTGATGGCGTTTATTTCCCATCCTTTGTTACCTGTGAGTGATGGTGATGAGCCACTTGAACCACATTAGTTCCTCTGATAGAATTGCTCCCTCAGCAATCAGGTATAGGATTCCACGACTTTGGCCCAATGCTGTTAACAAGACATCTAGTTGATCTTGTATTCAGCTTGTGAATTTGTGAAAGTGAAAATCCCACATTTTATTTAAGTTTCCTTAACTTTTCCCTCTACTTTGTGGCAAACTCATAAGTCTTTCTGCTCCATTTTTTTAATTCACTAAATCCCTTCATTATCAGCAAAGCATGTTAGATCATATTTAGCAACAATTTACATTTATACCAAGCCAATTAACTTACAAACCTGTACGTCTTTGGAGTGTGGGAGGAAATCAAAGATCTCGGTGAAAACGCACGCAGTCAAGGGGAGAACGTACAAACTCCGTACAGACAGCACCCATAGTCGGGATTGAACCCGAGTCTCTGGCGCTGAAAGCGATGTAAGGCAGCAACTCTACCGCTGTGCCACTGTGCCACTTTGGGAGCCAAAGTTCTTTATGCAAGGATTGACCTATGGGTCGGCTCTGGAGCTGTTCCAAAGCTACTGTATGTCCCAGCATGTGGTGGGACCAAATGTGGGCACAGTGTTCCAGATGTGGTCTAAGCAGTAATTCGAGAGATATCATGTGGAAGAAATATGGTTAACTGGTCAAAAGGCTATAAACAAATTAAACAACATACTGGAGCAGGTCGCCCATTCATTCTATCCAGAGATGCTACCTGTCCCGCTGAGTTATTCTGACATCAACGTGTCAATAAACGACACACTGACCTGTTTGGGTATGTCAATGAAAATTAATTCAGTGCAATATGATCTAACATGCTTTGCTGATAACGAAGGGATTTAGTGAATTAAAAAAATGGAGCAGAAAGACTTATGAGTTTGCCACAAAGTAGAGGGAAAAGTTAAGGAAACTTAAATAAAATGTGGGATTTTCACTTTCACAAATTCACAAGCTGAATACAAGATCAACTAGATGTCTTGTTAACAGCATTGGGCCAAAGTCGCGGAATCCTATACCTGATTGCTGAGGGAGCAATTCTATCAGAGGAACTAATGTGGTTCAAGTGTCTCATCACCATCACTCACAGATAACAAAGGATGGGAAATAAACGCCATCATATACGCCCATATTTTGAGCAGGAATAGTAAGATTGAACGAGAACTTACCAGTTCGAAGGTTGATCTTTATTTTATGAGGAGTCGAAGTGAGGGATTTCGTGAAGAGCCCGCCGGCACGCATGCTCGACATACTTCAAAGTAGCGGCGTGGAATCACAGAACCAACAATAGAAATGACTTCGCATAGTATGATTGAATTGACTAAGATTACCAGATGAAGGTGATTGAGGGTTGGGCGAGGAGGGCACGAAATCCCTCACTTCGACTCCTCATAAAATAAAGATCAACCTTCGTACTGGTAAGTTCTCGTTCAATCTTACTATTTCATTTCGGAGTCACGTGAGTGACTTTGTGAAGACTTCAAAGCTTCTGTGATTACACGCCCTGGACCACGTCCATGCTGACACACCACTACCAGGGATGGATGGGAGGAACAAACTTGCTCAATAGTTCATACTGCAAAACAAGAGCATATTTATTAATAACAAATCAAAAACCCCTCATGCGGGGACATCTCCACGTTCTTGACCTGCATTCAGCACGGCTTCTGCGAACTGTAGAGGAGCAGCAACAGGCTTGTTATAAAAACGCTGGAACACAGCTTCATTCGCCCATCCTGCTGTGGCGAGAATTTGGTCCATGGGCACCTCCATGACCCTCGCCGCTGACGTCGATGCAGCCCTGGTGGAATGAGACTTGAACACATTAGTGTCGATACCTGACTTACCCAAGACGACTCGAAGCCACCTGGATATCGTCTGGACTGTCACTCGATGATGAGGTCTCTTATGAGTGACAAGCAGGTATCTCTCCATTCCTCTGATGCGTGCCATCACCTTGACATAGTGGCGGATATGTGAGGCTAAACATAGCCTAGCATCTGCGGGGTATGCCGGGAACTTCAGCTGCAGCCCTGTGCACCCAGGTCTATGCTGCTTTAGTAGCTCGTCAATGAAAAAGACTACTTCTGTAGGGGTAGATGTCATTCTGTCGACACGAGGTTTGTGTAGTGTCTGTACCCTCTGAGCTGAAGTCAGCGCTAGTAACATCACCAGCTTCATGGTGAGTTGGTCCAGTTGGAGCCCTTCCATGGGAGACCACGTCCTGAGCAGGGTCAATACGTCCCTGACATCCCAGGTGATATTATAGCGTGGTGTAGGCGGATTCATATTGAATATACCCCGCATGAGTCTGGACACTAGCCTGTTGGATCCTACCCCAATCTTGAGGTAGAATGATAGCGCACTTCTGGCGCTGTTGATGGCACTGTAACTTAAGTGTTCATCATGGTGCAACCCCGCGAGGAATTCCAGGACGTCGGTTATTGTCACGTCATCGTACGTGATGCGAGAGCGGCTGCAGTAGGCTTCCCACTTCTTAATATGCGAGCGGTATCTTCGCCTTGTGGACTCTCGACACGACGCCCCGATGGTATCCATGGTCCGAGCCGAGAGGCCGTATTGGACTAACGGCCTGTTCAGAACCTGCAAGCCAACAAATTTAAATAGCCATGGCAGGGATGTGGCTCCCCTGAGACAGGGTGAGTAACCAATTGTGGGCAACCCTTCAAAAGGACCCAAGGTTCGTTGAGCATGTCAAAGACCACCGGATACCAAGGCTGTGTGGGCCAGTCGGGTATAATAAGGATGCCCTTGGCAGCATCTGCCTGAATCTTTTGCAATACCCGACTGATGAGGCAAAACGGAGGGAAGGCATAGAAAAACCAATTCCCCCAGTCCAGCTAGAATGCATCTAGCGCTATTGCCCCATGATCTGGTTCCCATGAAACGTAGGCAGGTACCTGATAGTTTAACCGTGATGCAAAAAGGTCAATGTCCGGTTTACCAAATTTGGCTGTGACTTTAGAAAAAATCTCAGGATGCAACATCCATTCAATGTTGTCATTAAATTTGCGTGACCTGGTGTCCGCCACAGTATTAAGCTCACCTGGCAAATAGGTAGCTGAAATCCAAATGTCTCTGAACACACCAGAGCCAAATTGAGTTAGCCAATTTGTCACACGAAACTGACCTGGTACCATCCATATGGTTTAAATATGCCACAGCTGTGGTGTTGTCTATTTGGAGACGGACGTGTGCTCCAACAAGCTTGGAACAATATGCACAAAGTCCGTGGAATGCTGCCAGCAACTCCAAATAGTTAATCCCTTGAGTCAACAACATCGATGCCTCAAGGGTGTCCCATCTGCCCCCACAACTAGAGCAATTATCAGTAGCTCCCCAGCCATTGGAGCTTGCGTCAGTCTGTAAATATACCACCGGATTAGCCTCCCTAACAGGCTTAAATGAGTTGCTAATGTGACACACCCACCAGTGCAACTCAGTTATCGCTTCGGACGGCAGCTGCATTGATCGATCGTAATGACCAGCGTTCCGTTTTAACGCAATAATTTTAGCTCTTTGCAAATTCTGATAATGCAAAGGTCCATATCGTGCTGCCGGAAACAAAGCCACTAGCTTGCCAATTACTGTGGCTGTATGCCGAATCGATGGTATATTGGTGCCAATTAAATCTCTGCACACCTGAGTGACTTCCTCAATTTTGTTAATTGGTATAGTTATCCTCATGCTCATTGAGTTCACCGTGAACCCTAGGTAATTAATTACCTGGGCAGGGCAGAACTTCGATTTCTCTGGATGGACAATGAACCCTAATTGTTGAAATATATTGACAGCAGCTGCAACACCCTGTTCAGCCAATTGCAGGGTGTGGCCCACAATAAAGACATCATCTAAATAGGCCAGAACTATATGATGTCGTTGTCTCAAATAAGCCATGATTGGCTTCACCAATTTAGTGAACAATCTAGGGGCTGTAGTGAGCCCATTAGGCAAAGCCTTATACTGCCAAAGTTGCCCCATCCAGATAAATTTCAAAAACCTTCTATCATATTTCTGGATGGATACTGAATAATATGCATCCCTTAAATCAATGCATGCCATAAAGCAGCCATGAGAAATCAATGATTTGGCTGTTTCAAACGTATCCATTTTAAAATGAGTATATGTTACAAACGTATTCAAACGGGTTAGATCAATAATGACACGACAGCCTCCATCCTTCTTAGGTCTAGTAAATATGTTCGAAACAAATTCAATTGGCTCATGCACCGTTTTCTCAATGACACCCTTCTGTTCCAGACTTAAAATTTCCTTATAACCTGCTGCCTGTTCTGCAGCAGACAATTTGAACGTACGACCAGGCATGTGCTGGGATGGAGGAATGTCGCCATTAATAAACTCAATTTTATGCCCCTGAATATTCCGCAACACATACTCATCACCAGTAAAATTACCCCATGCACCCAAAAACAACCGTAAACGACCACCAACATGGGAAGTTAAACAGAGAGAAAAAAGAGAACCAGACCCCCTCACCTCCGTGGTTACCGGCGGTCCTTGACACGTGTCGGTGGCCGTGGAGGTGCTGGGTTGGCTTGAGGGCGCGGCGTCTTCGATTTCCACAAAGGTCTCTGCCGACCCTGTCCTAAAAAAGACCCTTGGTGCTGGTTCTGGTGCTGTTGTCGTTGTGGAGCTAGAGGGTGAGTCCTCGTCGAGGCACTGCCCGACCCTCGTGAGCGAATGTATGGAGCTTTTGAGCCTGACGGTGTGGGGGCACTCTGAGAGCGCATGATCCCCACCGTTTTGGCTTGTTCGTCAAGCTCTTTGACTCTCTTCGAGAGGTCCTCACCAAAGAGCTGACGGGGCGGCGGCGGCGGCGGTGGTTTGCACAATCCTGCAAACTTCGGGTTGAGTGCTGGGCGGATGCTGTTTTTGCGAAACCCGTTGATTTCGTGCTGGGTCGCGCACAATAAGGCCAGAGCATCTTCCTGGTCCAAATTCAGTTCGTCCCCGTCCACCGACCGCGCAAAGGCGGTAATACCGGCCGTGAGGAGTTTCAGGATCCGCTGCAATTTTAGCTCTTGTTGACGGATAGCCGCACTGATGTTGCCCCATATTGGCGTATTGACCACAGGCACGTTGAGGGAGTTGCAGTTTGATGGAGCCTTGTGACGGCTCATAGCCTGGATGAGGACTTCTTCCTGCAGCACCTGATTATTAAGAAAGTCCACTGTGGCTGCCAGCTTTGTATTGAGAGGAAGACCAGCCGTATGTGGGGCCGCGAATTTGGTCGCCACATCCAAGAGTTCCTCCGCTGGCACCTCCAACGGAGGTGGTACGGGATCCACCAGAACCTCCTCCTCCTGCTGCTCCAGGCTGATAGTAGATGTTGGTGAAGACGCCCTGTGCCTGTTGCTGCCCTGCTGTTGTTGACGTTGAAGCAGGAGCTCCAGCAGCCGCTCCATACGGTCAATACGCCCTTCACCCTGAACACTCAGGTGGTCGGAGTCCTCCGGCTCTGAAAAGAAAACCGGGCTCCTGTCATCGGCCCGCACCTCGTCGAGGCCCTGCCGGTGCCGGTAGTTGTCGCTAACAGCCGCCGAGGCGAAACTGCGCGATTCCTGCGCGGGCGTGTTCAACCGCCTCCGTTTAGCGGGAGCTGAAGCCGCTGCCACTAAGGGCACTTGCGGCGAGGTGTCGGCACCAGCCGAAGCATGGCTGCCTGGGGCCCGCGCAGTCTTGCCGGCTGCCCACATCGTGGACGTTGCCGACGCATGGTCTCGCCCACCCATCCATGGGGGGCTCGGCGACCGTGACGAGACCCGACTCGACCGACCCGTCCCGGCGTCTCGCCCTGGAACCTGACCGCTCCTCCGCGATAGGCAATGCCTTAGCCCTAACAGGGTTAGGCTTCTGGGCTCCTGCCCTCCCCCTTCTCGGAGGGCTGAGTGGAACAGGCCGTGCAACGGCACGTGCCCTGCTCGAGGTCGCCAGCGAGCCCGCTGACGACCTGACTGCCATGGCAGTCCTCCTCGTCGAACTCCTCCGAGCTGTGGTGTGCTGGCGGATCTGGACCTGTGAACACAGGGCTTACCCACATCTCCGCCTGAGTCCCGGCCTGCGCTGCAGGTACTGCCGATGGTAAAGGCCCCGGAACTGTTGACCGGCGAACTCGTCCTGACGTCCTCCGGCCCTTCGAACTCCCATCCCTTGCTGCAAGACATAATCAGACAACAAGGACCACCAACTAAAGGTAGAATACTTACCTCCGTGGCCCCTTATGAAGGGCTGGCGAGGAGCGCGCTCCACCGCCAGCCGTCGCAGCAACGCGTTACGACGATATGTCGAGCATGCGCGCCGGCGGGCTCTTCACGAAGTCACTCACGTGACTCCGAAATGAAATCAGCGACGGTTCAGCATGAGTGCAAGATATGCAGCATTACCTGCATGTTTCTATACTCACATTTATGCAGTAGGTTTAGGGTGCCACAAAGTGCTTTGTTACTTTAAAGGTACTGCACAAATTCCTGATGTTGTATCGGACAAAATTTGCTACGGAGGATCAGACCTGCAGGCATATGGCTGACACATTGACCTTGGTGTCATTAAAATAAAGAATTGCTAGCAGACCATTAAACTACATTCCTCTCAATGAAAACTTCCAAACTTCCATTTGGAAATTTATGGCAATGTTTGCATCCCTCAGTTAAATTTCATCCCATGCCTCCTTCCTGACGGTCCATCATTTCCTGCATAAACTGTCTAAATCGCACAATTAGATTCCACTCTACAACTTGCTTCTCGATACCCCATGATTCTGTACAGAAACCATCAGAACCATAGATTAGATCCCAGTTTTGAACTTATTCCCAGTAATGAAGTAGCTCATTTGTTGCTACTTATTCTTGATAATATAACGAATACTTTGAAAAATATTGACACTATCTGACCCTCTGGATTAGATTCCACCTAAAAACTCAACCGCCTTTCACTTTAATGTCTATTTATGCAAACATCTATACATACTGTTTTGATTAACGCAACAGAATTAATTGCTGCAGAACATTCCACAGAAAAAAAAAATTGCAGGCTAATTGCTGTTGGATTTCTAATTTCCTTGGCAAAATATTCAGCAGAGGATCTGGCTGTTTTGTAAAAGTCTGAAATGGGAACAGGAACAAACAAAAGTAGTAATTAGATATAGTGAACGGAAATCATTTCAAAACTAACAGGCAAAAGAAATATTGAGTTGTGTTTCCGAAGTATTTGCTCTTAAACCTACGGCCTGTTTACCGTTTTTTTGCTGTGTAAAAGTTTACTGTCTAATTCACTGTAGTACAGAGGTAGCTCTGAATGCATCTGGCAATTTTGAATACCACAATCCCCTGAAGCTGCACGCACATAACTGTGCCATTGAGGAGAGCTGGCACACACTGATGTGATCAAATGGTGCAAAAACGTTAAGTTATGTTCAGCGACAGCATCAAAGTAAAAATCATACTTCGGTTCTGTCTGCTCTGCCTTTCACTTCCAGGGTAATCAAGGCTGGAATGTTTCTAAAACTGTTTTCCAACTTTTTTTTGGATGCCATGAATATCTGACGCTGAAGCAGATGTAAATATAATGACAGGAGATACGAAATAAAACCCGAAAACTCAAGAAACTCTCAGCAGGTCAAGCAGAGTAATCATTCGAGGTCAACAATATTTCATGTTCAGATGGATTGTCACAGAACTGAAACGTTAACTTGAAACAGAACTGAAACAAGTCCGAGGAAGAATTTCCACCTGAAATGTCACCTATTCCTTTTCTCCGGAGATGCTGTCTGACCCGCTGAGTTACTCCAGCATTTTGTGTCTGTCTTCACTGAAACATTAACTTTGAATGTCAGTCAGTAGGTATATGTGAAGTCCATTGTGTCTTTGAAGTCCCTTCTCATTCAATCTTACTTGAATCTTACTTGACCCGCTGAGTTACTCCAGCATTTTGTGTCTGCCTTTGATATAAACCAGCATCTGCAGTTCTTTCTTACACGTTACTTGAATCTTAAGTCTGTTTACTCCCCAAGTACTCTCACCTAACGAAAAACTACCTGTCGCCTCTTGAAAAGGTTCAATTGACCCTTCGCCACGGAAGCCACTTGGGGGAGAGTTTCAGAAGTCCATGAAGATGTGTTCCCTGGCATTGCCTCTGGCTATCCCCATTAATTTGAAGGGTTATTTCCCCCTTGCTGTGAATCTCCCACCAAGGGAGCTATTCACTTGCAACTATCTTAGCATCTCAATCCAAAGCCCCTACATAATAGATACGGCTCAAATGGCATTGCTCTCTCAGCTCTCTGTTCAAAGTTTATGAGTTCAGGCTCTTTAGTTTAGTTTAGTTTAATTTATTGTCACGTGTACCGAGGTACAGTGAAAAGCTTTTCTATGCATGCTATCCACTCAGCAGAAAGACAATACATGATTACAATCGAGCCATTTACAGTGTATAGATACACGATAAGGAAATGAGGTTTAGTGCGAGGTAAAGCTAGCAAAATCCGATCCGGGAGAGTCTGAGGGTGACCAAAGAGGTAGATAGTAATACAGCACTGCTCTCTGTTTGTGGTAGGATGATTCAGTTGCCTGATAACAGCCGGGAAGAAACTGCCCCCAAATCTGGAGGTGTGCATTTTCACCCTTCTATACCTTTTGCCTGATGGGAGAGGGGTGAAGAGGGAGTGGCATGGGTGCGACTCATCCTTGATTATGCTGTTGGCCTTGCCGAGGCAGCATGAGGTATAAATGGAGTCAATGGAAGGGAGGTAATTCCTATAAGTCTGAATGCACATGATCGAAGTTAACACTTCAGGGAAGTATTCACTGTCACAGGACCTGTCCTTGGATGAGATTCTAAACTGAAGCCCTTTTCACTCTTTCTGGTGGGTTTTATATGTTCTCACTAGACCAAGTGCAGACCCGTTGGGCCCGCTTCCCCAATGCAATATTCCACCAAACTGTGCATGCGCGGCTGTCCCCTTCAAAGCTGTGCTGTTGACGGCAGAAATTAAATTAAAGTTAATAAATTGAAGAGAGGACCCGTGGAGGCACTTGTAAAATAGATGGAAACTTACCCGTGGAGCCGTTGGGTCCCCATTGTGAGGCCAGGCAAGTACACGTGAAAAAAAAAAACATGCCAATTAAAAAAAAATGGAATGTGGGATCCCGTTGTGATGTCATTGTGACGTCGAATGCGGCTAACGGGCAGGGCAAGTGGAAAAGTGGTTTGAAAAGTGTTTTTGGTAAAGTTTAAAATGTGAATAACTTGTAAAATATACCATCAATGTGAACAAAACTTGTTTTGTTTACATCGCAGGACAATGGTATAAAAATGGTAAAGAAATTGTAGCGCTACCGTGTACTGTTTTGGCGGAGTTTCTGGAACTCACACACACGCACGCATATGTACGGACAAACAAGATGAGAGTTTTAGTAATATATAGATATTTTTCCTATTTCCTTCTAGCCTAGGATGAATCTATTCAGTCCATCAAGCACACTGGATAGCCACCAAGTGATCACAGGAGTGGTAGGCAACCTCATCTCCACTACACAGCTACGTCTCTTCACCAGATAAAAGCTGTCCAGTGTCTGACCTCCCCAGAGGAGCATGGGTGAAGCTCAACAGACTTCGTACTGGAGTTGGGAATTTCAATGCCAGCATGTGGAGATGGGGACTCCGCCAGAGCCCAGCCTGTGAATGCGGAGCAGAACAACAGACAGTCATCTGCGGGTGCCCAGTCTACCACCCACCAAATGGAGCTCTGGCACACATTGACGCAGAGACAACAACCTGGCTGCTCAACAGCTGGCTTGAGATCTAACTATTCCTTTGGTTTATGTTTCATTCGAAAGAAGAAGTCCATCAAGTCTCAGAGTAATCCCACCACCCCATTCACTCTATTTATTCCCTGTGATCATTCTCTCTCACATGTCATTAACTTTAATCCTAGATTCTCTGCAAGAATCAATAGTGTTAAATCTGCTGTGTGGTAACATCAATGTGTTGTAATTTGGCTCTAATGTTTAGTGGCATTGAAATCATTGGAATACATTTTGGTGGAAATGTTCAACACACTGATGCCACAACATAACTTGTTTAGCACTACAGGCAGATGGATGAATTTTAAGTACTCTTGCCACTAGTTTGAAGATTTTGCCAGGGTCGATTGCACCATTTAAGAGCCAATTAGACGGGTACATGGATAGGACAGTTTTGTATATGGGCCAAACACAGGCAGGTGTGACTAGTATAGAAACATAGAAAAATAGGTGCAGGAGTAGGCCATTCGGCCCTTCGAGCCTGCACCGCCATTCAATGTGATCATGGCTGATCATCCAACTCAGTATCCCGTACCTGCCTTCTCTCCATACCCCCTAATCCCTTTAGCCACAAGTGCCACATCTAACGCCCTCTTAAATATAGCCAATGAACTGGCCTCAACTACCTTCTGCGGCAGAGAATTCCAGAGACTCACCACTCTCTGTGTAAAGAATGTTTTCCTCATCTCGGTCCTAAAGGAATTCCCCCTTATCCTTAGACTGTGACCCCTTGTTCTGGACTCCCCCAACATCGGGAACAATCTTCCAGCACCTAGCTTGTCCAACCCCTTAAGAATTTTGTAAGTTTCTATAAGATCCCCCCTTAATCTTCTAAATTCCAGCGAGTACAAGCCGAGTCTATCCAGTCTTTCCTCATATGAAAGTCCTGACATCCCAGAAATCAGTCTGGTGAATCTTCTCTGTACCCCCTCAATGGCAAGAATGTCTTTCCTCAGATTTGGAGACCAAAACTGTACGCAATACTCCAGGTGTGGCCTCACCAAAACCCTGTACAACTGCAGTAGAACCTCCCTGCTCCTATACTCAAATCCTTTCGCTATGAATGCTAACATACCATTTGCTTTCTTCACTACCTGCTGCACCTGCATGCCTACTTTCAATGATTGGTGTACCATGACACCCAAGTCTCGTTGCATCTCCCCTTTTCCTAATCTGCCATCATTCAGATAATAGTGTACCCTCATGTTTTTGCCACTAAAGTGGATAACCTCACCTTTATCCACATTATACTGCATCTGCCATGCATCTGCCCATTCACTCAGCCTATCCAAATCACCCTGCAGCCTCCAAGCATCCTCCTCACACCTAACTATACCCCCCAGCTTGGTGTCATCTGCAAATTTGGAGATGTTGCATTGAATTCCCTCGTCCAAATCATTAATATATATTGTAAATAGCTGGGGGCCCAGCACTGAGCCTTGCGGTACCCCACTAGTCACTGCCTGCCATTCTGAAAAGGACCCGTTTACTCCTACCCTTTGCTTCCTGTCTGCTAGCCAGTTCTCTATCCACATCAATACTGAACCCCCAACACCGTGTGCTTTAAGTTTGTATGCTAATCTCTTATGCGGGACCTTGTCGAAAGCCTTCTGAAAGTCTAGATATAATGCATCCACTGGTTCTCCCTTATCAGATTTGTCAGACATGATTTACCTTTCGTAAATCCATGCTGACTTTGTCCAATGATTTCACCACTTTCCAAATGCGCTGCTATCCCATCTTTAATAACTGACTCTAGCAGTTTCCCCACTACCGATGTTAGACTAACTGGTCTGTAATTCCCCGCTTTCTCTCTCCCTCCTTTTTTAAAAAGTGGGATTACATTTGCTACCATCCAATCCTCAGGAACTACTCCAGAATCTAAGGAATTTTGAAAAATTATCACTAATGCATCCACTATTTCTGTGGTTACCTCCTTGAGTACTCTGGGATGCAGACTATCTGGCCCTGGGGATTTATCGGCCTTCAATCCGTTCAATTTACCCAACACCACCTCCCGGTTAACCTGGATTTCACTCAGTTCCTCCATCTTGTATGGCCCCCGTTCCACTGCTATTTCCGGCAGATTATTTATGTCTTCCTTAGTGAAGACAGAACCAAAGTAGTTATTCAATTGGTCTGCCATGTCCTTGTTCCCCATGATCAATTCACCTGTTTCTGACTGCAAGGGACCAACATTTGTTTTAACTAGTCTCTTTCTCTTCACATATCTATAAAAACTTTTGCAGTCAGTTTTTATGTTCCCTGCCAGTTTCCTTTCATAATCTATTTTTCCTTTCCTAATTAAGCCCTTTGTCCTCCTCTGCTGGATTCTGAATTTCTCCCAGTCCTCCCAGGTAGGCTGCTTTTTCTGGCCAATTTGTATGCCTCATCCTTTGTTTTTATACTATCCCTGATTTCCCTTGTTATCCAGGGATGCACCACCTTCCCTGATTTATTCTTTTGCCAAACTGGTATGAACAATTTTTGTAATTCATACATGCAGTCTTTAAATACCTTCCATTGCACATCCACTGTCAACCCTTTAAGAATCACCTGCCAGTCTATCTTGGCCAATTCACATCTCATACCTTCAACGTTACCTTTGTTCAAGTTCAGAACCCTCGTTTCTGACTTAATTTTGTCACTCTCCATCCTAATGAAGAACTCAACCATATTATGGTCACTCTTGACCAAGGGGCCACGCACAACAAGACTGCTAACTAACCCTTCCTCATTACTCAATACCCAGTCTAGAATAGCCTGCTCTCTCGTTGGTTCCTCCACATGTTGGTTGAGGAAACTATCCCGCATACATTCCAAGAAATCATCTTCCTCAGTACCCCTGCCAATTTGATTCACCCAATCTACATGCAGATTGAAGTCACCCATTATAACCATGTTACCCTTGTTGCACGCATTTCTAATTTCCTGTTTGATGCCATCCCCAACTCCAATACTACTGTTAGGTGGCGGTGGGGCATGTTGGTCGGTGTGGGCAAGTTGGGCTGAAGGGCCTGTTTCTTCGCTCTATGACTTTATGGCTCTATGACTCTATAAACAGAGCAATTTGTATCCCTCAGTCACTGTCACCAAAGCAGAGACCCAGTCATTATGACAATGTTCTCTATGGAAGATTGTTGTGGACAACTTTGTTTTCTGCATCACAATAGCGACTTCACTTCAAAAATACCTCATCGTTTACAGGGTGCTTGGAATGTGGTGGGTGCTTTGTAAAAATTGCCGCATCAGTAGAGTTGCTGCCTTCGAGCATCGGAGACCCGGGTTTGATCTTGACCACGGGAGCTGTCTGTACAGAATTTGTACGTTCTTCCCATGAACGCATGGGTTTTCCCCGAGTGCTCCAGTTTCCCCCCTCATTCCAAAGACATATAGGTTTGTAAGTTAATTGGCTTTGGTAAAAATTGTAAAATTGTCCCTAGCGTGTAGGATAATGCTAGTGTACAGGGTTCGCTTGTCGATGTAGACACGGTGGGCCGAAGGGCCTGTTTGTGTGCTGTATCTCTGAACTAAACTAAACTAAACTAAAATAAACTAAATTAAAAAAAATAAACCAAAGAATATAAATGCAAGGTATGCCCACATTTCCTTTAGACCTGAGTTTTACTTGTAACCAGGGCAGCTAGTTTTTACCATTTTGGTTTCATTCTCCGATTCCTCTGTCTCCTGGTTTGTGTCAGACTGCAGTTGCTCATCTGGGTTGAGTAATACACTCTGGTGGCCTGCTTTTCACCTAAAGTTTAAAGATAGGTTTAAAGATAAGCACATCAGCATCTCTACTTCCTGAGAAGATTATGGAGATTCAGTATGTCAAAGAGGATTCTCTTGAACTTCTACAGGTGGACAGTAAAGAGCATATTGACTCCGATAAATTCCTTCGATGGTGGGCGGAGGTCAGAGCCGATGATGGAATGTGCAGTGTTCACAATTTTTAAAAGTCTTTTCCGCTCTCGGAGTTGCCGAACCAGGCAATGATGCTACTAGGGACACACTAGGGACAATTTACAATTTTTACTTAAGCCAATTATCCTACATACCTGTACGTCTTTGGAATGTGGGAGGAAACCGGAGCATCAGGAGAAAAAGCCATGTGGTCATGGGGAGAACGTACAATTTCCATGCAGACAGTACCTGAGGTCAGGATCAAACCTGGGTCTCTTGAAGAAGGCTCCTGACCCAAAACATCACCTGCTCATGTTCTCCAGCGATGTTGCCTGACCTGTTGAGTTACTCCAGCACCATGTCCTTTTTCAACATTTTTCTGGTTGAAATCATTGAGTGGATAAATGTATCCAAGAAGAGGATGTGATCAGATGGCTCGAACAACATTTTATTTCTGAGTCACGTGAGTGACTACATGAAGACCCCGTCCAGCACGCATGCACGACATTAGCGTTCATGCAGTGCACACGCGACGAACGGGTGTTCAAGGCGCTCCCGCTACAATTTGAAAGTAGGGCCGACAGGTAAGTGTTTTACCGTGTATTTTCTCTGTGGTCTGCTTTGTGTTCCGGGAAGAATGAGCAAGACCAGAGGAAAGAAATGTGTAGCTCGCCCCCGTTCGTCTCCCGTTGAGGAGCGTTCTTTTGAGGGGGGGGGGCGAGAGGCGGCAGGATTGACTACCGAGCCGAGCCCAGCACCACTAGTGCAGCCTGAGCAGCGGGCTGGAGGTACCTGCAGCCAGAACCGGGCGGTAGTATCCGACGATTCGGATGAAGATGCCTCACCGCTCGAGAGCGGCAAAGGGAGCCGCCTAAGCTGAATGGAACGGCTTATGGAGCAATTGCTCCAGCGAGATCTGCTGAGCGAACAGCAGCAGACTCGCCAAGGGAACTCAGGCACTCCCGCAATGCCCTTTACGGCACTGACCATTGCTTCATCTTTTATTGAAGGCAGCATTGGCGACCAGGTCTGGGCTGGTCAAGAAGAGGGGTCGCTGGCTGAAGATGTCCGGAGCACGCAGGGTGTACAGGATCAGCAAGAGCTGCTGGGTGTGGTCAACCGCTACGTGGCCACTCCACGAGCGGGTCGGCCTTTAGAGCCGAAACTTGCAGCCAGCATTCACCACCTGTCCTCAAAACCCCTCCAAGAACGGGTGGTCAATGAGGCTCTTGAATTATATTCAGCCCCAGAAAATTGTACATCATTGGATGTACCAGCTGTAAACAGCCAAATTTGGGGACAATTGGGGCAGAATATCAGGAACCTGGAGTTGAAGCTCCAGAAAACCCTAAAACTCCTGACAGCAGGAATAACTTAATATGCTCGGTCCATAGATGGTGTGGACATTACCACAAATCAGCAAGATACAGTAGCTCTACTGTGCACCACTCAATTCGAGATGAACAATTTACGGAAGGAAATCATCAAGTCTGCCCTCAACACTAAGTTTGCAGGACTTGGTAAAACACCGGGTTCAGAACCTCCAATTCTGCTCTTTGGAAAGGACCTTCCAAAAAAGGTGAAAGACCTGGAGGAAGAGTCCATGACCTTTGGTCTCATGAGGGCAGGTTTGGGACCGAGCAGACCCAACAAACCCAGGCGACAGTACCCCATGGCGTTCACCAGTCGCCGACTACCATATGGGACTGGTGAAAGCTCGGGGTTCACAACCATTCCCCGTAAGCCTTTTTTAGGCCAGGGCCCAGAGCGGACCCCATGGAAAATGCGCCACCCCCAACATCAACATCAACAGCAACATCAACATCAACAGCAGCCCTCTACAGCCCAGCAGACACCTCATCATCCAGCGAAGAGGCAGAAGAAGCACCAGTAACCATGGAGGTATGTGGGTCTGGTTCCTCTCAGCATATGAGCAGTAGGGGCTCTATACTAACAGGGGGGAGATTGCACTTGTTTTTGTATGCATGGGAGTCTATCAATAATGACAAATATATACTCAGCAGCATTCATGGCAATAAAGTTGACTTTGTTCATGAAAACATGCTGCCAGTTCAGCATATACCCCAAAGGGTATTCACCCTCTCAGTCAAAGAGAAACAAGAGGGTCAAGCTGAACTGATGAGGCTACTAGCAAAAGGTGTCATTGAAAGAACAAAACATGAACCTTTGGAATTTGTGTCTAATATTTTCACTAAAACTAAAAAAGATGGTGGATGTCGCATCATCATTGACTTAACTTCTTTAAACAAATCTGTTAAGATATACATTTCAAGATGGAAACTTTTGAAACAGCCAGGCAATTAATTTCTAGAGGGTACTTTCTGGCAAGCATTGATTTAAAAGATGCCTACTACTTCGTACCTATGCACAAAGAGCATCATAAATACCTAAAGTTTATCTGGATGAAACAGCTATGGCAATTTAAAGCCTTACCAAATGGGCTAACCTCAGCTCCAAGGTTGTTCACAAAAATCTTAAAACCTTCCTTGCCGTTATTGAGGAAACAAAAGCATATAGTCATGGCGTACTTAGACGACATTTTCATAGTAGGGAAAACCTTGGAGACAGCCATTTCGGCAGTAGCAGCCACCAAACGTTTGTTTGAAACTTTGGGGTTTGTCATACATCCAGATAAATCCAATTTGACACAGTCCACAACCATGGACTATCTTGGATTTATGATTGACACTATTCGCATGACTGTAACTCTGCCGAAGGGGAAAGCATCAGAGTTGGCACAATCATGCAACAAACTAATGGTTAATCATCAGCCAACCATATGGCAGGTAGCTAGTGTCATTGGTAAATGGTAGCAGCCTTTCCAGCTGTACAATTTGGGCCTCTGCACTATCAAGATTTACAAAGAGCAAAAGTGCATGCACTAAAGAAAAACTCAGGTCACTTTGACCGAGCTATGAATTTAACTGCTGAATCCATTCCAGAGTTACAATGGTGGACAAGGAACATTAGGCTTAGCTCCAGTTCCATAATAATCATCAACCCAGTATTAACCATTCAAACGGATACCAGTGCTTTGGGCTGGGGACCAACTAACATGCAATCCAGCAATGGGGGCAGATGGACTAATTTTGAATCATCTTGCCTACAGACATGGGGTATTAACTACTTAGAAATGTTGGGTGCGTTTTATGGTTAAAAAGCATATTCATCTAATAAGCATCACGCACATGTCCGGTTGCAAATAGATAATACCACGGTGGTGGCTTATATCAACCACATGGGTGGTGTAAAGTCTATATCATGTGACAATTTGGTCAACCTAATCTGGCAATGGTGTGTCGAAAGACATATTTGGTTATCAGCAACTTACCTACCAGGTAAGCAAAATACAGTGGCAGACACCAGGTCACACAAATTTAACGATAACATCGAATGGATGTTAAATCCCAAAGTATTTGCTGAAATTACAAAGCAATATGGCACACCAGATATCGATCTATTTGCATCTAGGCTGAATGACCAGGTACCAACGTATGTCGCTTGGAAACCAGACCCTGAGGCAGCAGCTGTTGATGCATTCACGTTGCATTGGGGGAAAATGTTCTTCTATGCTTTTCCTCCCTTCTGCCTCATCAGTCGGGTATTACGCAAGATTCAATTGGATTCCACTTCAGGAATCTTGATAATACCAGACTGGCCTACACAGCTATGGTTTCCAGTGGCCCTCGACATGGCTGTCGAAACACCGTTGGAATTCCCCAGCAGCCCAGAATTATTAATCCACCCAGTGTCAGGCATTAGTCACCCGTGCCATGACAGAGTCAATCTCCTGGCTTGCAGATTCTAAAAAGACCTCTACTGGGCCTGGGACTGTCTGAGGACGCTATCAACATGATGACCGCATCCCACCGGGAGTCCACCAGGAGACAATACCTGACCAACATAAGGAAATGGGAACGGTATTGCTCCAAAACAGGAACTACCTACTCAACAGCAACAGCTACCAGTGTTGTGGAGTTCCTGGTTGGATTACAACGGGATGGACTCAGCTACAGCGCCATCAATACAGCCAGGAGTGCGTTGTCAGCTTATTTGGTTCCAGCAGCAGAACAACAGGCTTTGGGGTCCCATCCACTGGTGGTCAAATTCATGAGGGGTATTTTTAACACTAATTCCCAAGACCAAGGTACACTCAGATCTGGGATGTCAGCATTGTGCTGACGTACCTTAGGGGATGTCAGCACAAAGTCAATTCAAGTCGTCACATTTATTTATATAGCACATATAAAAAACAAATCTCGTTGACCAAAGTGCTTTACATTTGTTATAAGAGGGTGCAAAGGGTACAGTCCCTCCACCTTCTGAGGCTGGACAGCATGACAGAGTCATTGGACTGTATCACATTTCTTATTCAGGGTCTGGTCAAACAAACTGGACCAGGAACCACGCCTCCAGTAATGGAGTTCTGGGCATATTCATCTGACGCACGGCTGTGTGCCAAGACCCATCTCGCCATTTACATAGACACACCATACAACTTAAGAGGGAGAGAAAAAGCCTTATGGATAAGCCACAAGAAGCCCCATGGTCAGTAGACAAGCCAAACTATTTCAAGGTGGCTCAAGCAGGTGCTTAAGTCCACGGGAATCAACACTAATATTTACAAATCCCACTCCACCAGGGCTGCATCCACGTCGGCGGCTAGGTGAATGGACGTGCCTATGGACCATATTCTGGCCAGAGCAGGATGGTCCTCGGAAAGAACTTTCCAAAGGTTTTATAATAAGCCGCTGGCGGAACCTGCTCCATTTGCAGACAGAATTTTAGAGTCTGCAGATAATATTTAATTTAAGCCCGGGGAAGCTCTCTGTTTTTTGTTGTTGTTAATAAACCTTTTTTGTTATTGTTGATTGTGATAACATACTTCCTCCCTCAAAGGTCTTCAGACAGTGAGTGAAGCATGAGCTGGTACACGGTTCGGAATCACAGAGCTTTGAAGTCTTCATGTAGTCACTCACGTGATTCCGAAATAAAATAGTAAGATTAAATGAGAACTAACCAGTTCTAAGTTCGATCTGTATTTTATGAGGAGTTACGATGAGGGATTACGTGCCCTCCGCTCCCACCCTCTATTATACAGATCAACTGGTAATTTTTTCTTATTTTTTCTTTACTATATTTATTTCAATCGTTGTGTTTTTTCTGTGAATCCACACCGCTGCTTTGAAGAATGTCGCGCATGTGTGCTGGACGGGGTCTTCACGTAATCCCTCATCGTAACTCCTCATAAAATACAGATCAAACTTCGAACTGGTAAGTTCTCATTTAATCTTACTATTTTATAGCAATCACTGTAAGAATCCTATGAGATTTCCTATTATCTGTCCCAATCTCAATGTCAGCTTTTTATTTGATATTTCTTATGTTAAGCTTTCTAGAATGTTTTTCACCTAAGAGGCGCCGAATTACATTGTTGTAATGTGGAATGCCCTGAAAATAATGTGCACTTGGCTAATTCCGACAGATAACTATGTGATACCAACTGAAGATAGATAAAAAAAGCTGGAATGACTCAGTGGGTCAGACAGCATCTCTGGAGACAACGAATAGGTGACATTTTGGGTCAAAACCCTTCTTCATATACCAACCCACAGGTTAAATGATAAGTGATTGCCAGGACACCAGAATAATCCCCTCCCACCCCACCCCCCCCTCCCCCCCCTCCCCCCCTCCCCCCCCTCCCCCCCCCTTCCCCCCCGATCTTATGAGGGTGCAGAGAAGGCCTCAGTTGAAGACCTTACCTAAAAGGCAACCCCAGTATGAGGGTTGTTCTCAAAGATTGTGGAATTATGGTTTGAACCCATGACCTCTTAATTCAGATGCAAGAGTGTTATCCACGGAGCTACAACCACCCTCACAGGAATGAAGTCAAAACCAGCCGTCATTGAGTCTCAATCCCTCACTTGTGCAGTGGAAGAGGTGGTGAGGGAGTATGAATGGAATTGAGACAGAAACACTGACCAGCTTTCAATGGTTTTTTCTTAGTTGGTTTATAAAATTCTAAGGTGTTTTCTTTGGGACTAAATGTACAGCACCGTTGCCAGACTCGTAAAATATTTTCACACACCATGAGCTCGTTTTTGAAAAACATTTGTAAAATTTAGCTAAGCTTGGAAGACTGCTGGAAATCTGTAGAACGACCTCATGCCTTGGCAAAAAAGAGGAACCTGTTTCTTCACGTCCCAAGGAAAATAAAAGAGGCTAAAAGAAAGCTGCATCATTTAGTTGAGTTTAGTTTAGAGATACAGCACGGACCAGGCACTTCGGCCCAACAAGTCCGCGCCGACCAGCGATCCCCGTACACCAGCACTATCCTACGCATTACGGGCAATTTACAATTTTTACCAAAGCTAATTAATCGACAAACCTATACGTCTTTGGAAACCGGAGCGCCTGGAGAAAACCCACGAGGGGAGAACGTTCAAACTCAGGGCAAACAGCACCATACTCAACATCGAACCCGGGTCTCTGGCACTGTAAGGCAGCAACTCTACTGCTGCACCATCGTGTTGCCCCTAGTTACTGCCTCGTATGACATTAGACTATTTCAATGCGGGCAATAGAAACATAGAAACATAGAAAAATAGGTGCTGGAGTAGGCCATTCGGCCCTTCGAGCCTGCACCGCCATTCAATATGATCATGGCTGAACATCCAACTCAGTATCCCGTACCCGCCTTCTCTCCATACCCCCTGATCCCTTTAGCCACAAGTGCCACATCTAACGCCCTCTTAAATATAGCCAATGAACTGGCCTCAACTACGTTCTGTGGCAGAGAATTCCAGAGACTCACCACTCTCTGTGTAAAGAATGTTTTCCTCATCTCGGTCCTAAAGGAATTCCCCCTTATCCTTAGACTGTGACCCCTTGTTCATAACTCCCCCAACATCGGGAACAATCTTCAAGCATCTAGCTTGTCCAACCCCTTAAGAATTTTGTAAGTTTCTATAAGATCCCCCCTCAATCTTCTAAATTCCAGCGAGTACAAGCCGAGTCTATCCAATCTTTCCTCATATGAAAGTCCTGACATCCCAGGTTGAAGTAGAGTTGCCAGTAGAATGTAGGAGATTCAACAGCCAATTTGCATACATTAAGCATCACATTAATAGTGACCAGAAAATCTGCCTCATTCAAGTTGCTTGTGGATAAGTACACTGGTTGACTATGCTATGAAATACTGTCAGGTGACCCTTTGCAGCCATCTTAGGGAGCAGATGGGACATTGGATTAATATCTCACGTGGCGTCCAATAGCTTCAGCAATGCATCTTTTGATTAATGATTTCACTGGAGAATCAAGTCTCAGGCGTGGAGCTTGAACCCAAAAAAGTCCTGAGTATCTAATTTTACTTCGGAGTCACATGAGTGACTATGTGAAGAAGCCCCGCCAGGCGCATGCACGTCATTACGTCGACGCATGTCATTTTGAACGGTGCTGGAGAGCGCAGTTCCACCAGTGGTAAGTAGAAAACCTCGCAGGTAAGTGTTTAAAAAAAAAAAAAAAAACTTTCCAGCGAGAGTTAAGCTCTGTAAGGCTGGCTTGCGAGTCAGCAGGAGCCTGTGGTACAGCGGGAGGAGCAAGCGTTGGTCACGCAGCATTGAGGTCCCATCGCAGCGATCGGGAAAATAGAAAAGTGCGGTGCCGGTTCCGATACCGGTGGCCGTTATTTCCGTAGTTAATAACCCTCCAGCTGCTCTAGTGTCGCAGTGCACTGAGGCCACAACGATAGGAAAGCACATACAAGATCTGCTCTGAGTATGTGTTACCAGATGCAGTTTTCTTAGTTTTATGCACAAATACAGAAAATGTAAAAGAAAGTAACTCTCCTTCAAGACAGGACAAGAATGTGGGGGAGACTGGAAATTGAGAAAATGCTCCACACTTTACTGAGTCAAGGGTCCAAAGACCCAAAGACTTCCCAGGCAGCCTCCGAAGGAGTTCCATACACTGAGTATGGTGCCTGTTAAAAATGGGAATATAACTCCAGTGCCTTGTTTAGGTTTGGATGAGGTCTCCCTAGAGCAAGACTAAAATGCTCCAAAACCTGATCAACCAAGGGTCCAAGGACCCAGAATATTCCCAGGCAGCCCCTGAGGGGGTTCCATATCAAGAATATGGTGCCTATACAACATGGGAATGTGAACCTCCAGAGCCTTGTTTAGGTCTGGAAGAAGTCTCCTTTGAGCAAGTCTCAGGAGTACCAGGGGGGCAGGAGACTGACCCTGAAGGTGGTGTTTTTGGTCTTGAATACCCACCACAGCACAAGAGTAAAACTATTTGGTTTCACACCAGCTTCAAGAGACTGTCATGGTTGAGACAGTACACCTTTATAAAACACCTGTGAATTGTGCGTCACTCAGGATGCCGACGGTGAATCTGACAATTGGACACCCATGAGTTCAACGATGCGAGGACAGGAAATACGTTTCCAGTGGGTCCTCAAGCTTATTGCGGCTGGCATCACTGCTTTTGGGAAGCAGGTAGAAGGGTGTACAATGTCTAAACTACAAAAAGACATGTTGCCGTTGTTTTGTAATTCTTATTTTGAGATCAATTGTTTGAGGAAAATCACTATTCGGCCCATACTGCACCCTAGATTTGCAGGTCTGTACAAATCAAGTAATGTTCAAGCTCCCACTTATTTTTTCGGAGAGAACCTGCCTAAGCAAATTAAAGAAATTGATGAGGAGGGAAAGACTATCAGCCTCATGAAACCTTTCATGTATGGCCAAAGAACTGGCTGGATGAGAAGGGGGTTTGATTCCGGAGCAGGAACAAGCAGAGGCAGGGGAAGGTGAGAAGGTATTATTACCCATCACAGCCCAATGTCAACCTATTTGTTGGAAGAAGGAGACTGTCACAGTCATTTGCTGAGGTACAAAAACTTAATTCCATCACAGAGAAAACTTTTGGGGAACAACCTCCAGTTGGTGGTAGATTACAATTGTTTTATGATGAATGGTGCTGTATAACATCTGATCGATTTATATTAGATACTGTGTCAGGTTCTACAATAGAATTTATGGAAGGAATTGATCCACCTGTACAGGATAAACCTAATCGGGTTTTGGTGTTTTCTGCACCTGAAACTTCTCAGATAAAAGAAGAAGTTAGAAATTTATTTGATAAAGGAATAATTGAAAGTACGGTGTATCATCCGCAACAATTTGTGTCCAATATATTCCCCAGGCCAACGAAAGATGGGGGTTGTAGAGTCATTCGGGACCTCACAAAATTGAATTCATCACCATTATCGTAGGTACTTGAAGCTTAATTGGATGGGTCAGCTGTGGCAATTTAAAGCATTACCTAATGGGTTAACTTCAGCTCCCAGGCTGTTCACAAAATTATTGAAACCAGCACTGGCATTATTAAGAGCTCAAAATCACATTGTCATGGCTTATCTTGATGATATTTTAATTGTAAATGCCACTCAGGAATCAGCTGAAGAATCAGTTTCAGCAACTATAAGCCTGTTTGAAAGGCTAGGGTTTCTGATCCATCCAACAAAATCTAAGCTACAGCCATCTCAAACACTTGGCTATTTGGGGTTTGTCATTAATTCAGTTGCTATGTTAGTAACTTTGCCAACAGATAAAGTTGGGGATATTACAAATGCCTGTAGTTGCCTTGCTGACAAACCTTATCCCTCCATCCGAGAAGTAGCTAGGTTATTGGTAAAATAGTAGCAGCATTCCCTGCTGTCGAGTTTGGTCCTCTGCATTATCAAAGTCTTCAACGGGCAAGAGGATAAGCACTAAAAGAACGTGCAGGTCATTTTGATAGGTCCATGCAGTCACCAACGGAAGATTTAGCTGAATTACAGTGGTGGATTGGGAATGTTGCACAAGCTACTAAAAACATTTTTGTTCAGCAACCTTCAGTGGTATTGCAAACTGATGTGAGTGCTCTCGGATGGGGGGCTATGGACGATGACACCAGCTGTGGTGGTAGATGGACTGTCCAAGAGGATTTAATTCTCTAAACAAATGGTATCAATTATTTGGAGTTATTGGGGGCATTTTATGGATTGAAAGCTTATTGTTCTACAATGAAGGACTTGCATGTTCAATTACAAGTAGACAATACCACAGCTGTGGCATATATCAATCACATGGGAGGAGTAAGATCAGTATCGTGTGATTATCTGGTCAACATGATGTGGCACTGGTGTATATCTTGGAATATCTGGCTTTCAGCTATCTATCTACCAGGGAGAGACAATATTGTGGCAGACAACAGATCACGAAAGTTCAAAGACAATACAGAATGGATGTTAAATCCACAAGTTTTCAAAAAGATTGTCAGTTGGAATGGGTTACCAGACATTGATCTGTTTGCATCCAGATTAAATCACCAGGTGCCTAAATACGTCTCATGGGAGCCTGACCCAGGAGCAGTAGCGGTGGATGCATTCTCGCTACATTGGGGAAATATGTTCTTTTATGCTTTTCCCCCATTCTGCCTGATTAGGCAATGTCTCACCAAAATAGAGCAAGACTCCGCCACGGGCGTTTTGGTGGTTCCAAACTGGCCTACACAGCCATGGTTCCCATTGATGCTCAGAATGATAACTCAACCATTTATGATGAATCCCAGCTGCAGTAATTTGTTGGTACAACAGTAACAGAAGAAGTACATCCATTGCATGATCATATTAATTTGTTAATCTGCAGGTTCTGACCAGACCATTACAAGGGCTTGGACTGTTGGATAGGACCATGGATGTCATAACTGCAGCTTGGAGAGATAACACTAAGAAACAATATATGTCTCATATAAAGAAATGGGAAGCTTTTTGTATACCGTCAGATATATTTTATCATACTGCAAACATATTGGATGTATTGGAGTTCCTTGCTATGTTGCACTTTGATCAGCACCTAAGTTATAGTGCCATTAATAGTGCTCGTAGTGCTTTGTCCTCCTATTTAGGACAATTTTCAGAATGTCAATCTATCGGGTCTGATCCATTGATGTTCCGATTTATGAGAGGATATTTTTAATAAAAATCCTCCCAAACCCAGATATACAGAAATTTGGGATGTCAGTGTAGTTCTTACATTGCTTCGGCAGTGGGCTCCAATTACGTCACAGTCTTTTCAGAAGTTAACATTTAAAGTGGTAATGATCATGGCATTAGTATCAGCACAAAGAGTACAAACATTGCAAATATTACGTTTAGATTGTATGCATTTGTCTGCAGATAACATCACTTTTTATGTTTATGATCTAATCAAACAAAGCTGACCAGGGGAGGCTGGAACCAAGGCAATCTTTAAAGCATACCCTGTCGACCAAACATTGTGTGTGGTTAAGCATCTGACTCAATATATTGAAGTAACCAAAAGTCTCCGAGGTTGTGAGACAGCAATGCTTATTACCCACAAGAAGCCATGTAAAAAAGTGACTACAAACTATTTCTAGTTGGTTAAAACAGGTTCTGGATTTAGCTGGAGTAGACACTCATGTGTTTAAATCTCACTCCACCAGGGCGGCATCCACATCCGCGGCGAAGGCACAGGACGTGCCGCTCAACCAAATTTTAGAGGCCGCAGGATGGTCTAAAGAAGAAACTTTTTCCAAGTTTTACGATAAACCTGTTGTCACAGTGCCAGGGTTTGGACACGCTGTGTTGGGTTCTGTTTGATTTGCTTTCTGTTATGTCATTGCTTTCATATCCTTTGTTGTAATTTCCCCCTGGGATAGAGGGGTTATTACTTTTCTTTTCTTTTTATTAGTATTATTAAAATACTTATTGCATAATTGCAAGCAATGTTCAATATATATTATTTACTCACTACTGTGTCAACTGAAGCAGTGTGTCGTATGGAATGAATCTACGGCATGAAAATCACAGAGCTACAAAATCTCCACGTAGTCACTCACGTGACTCCGAAGTAAAATAGTAAGATTAAATGAGAACTTACCTGATCGAAGTTTGATCTTTATTTTATGAGGAGTTACGATGAGGGATTACGTGCCCACCGCTCCCGGTCCTCATAATCTAAAGGATCATCTGGTAGTTTTTGTCTTCTGTAAGGCTTATTATCTTACTTTGGCTATCGGTTTCTTTGTTTTTCATGCCGCTGCTTTGAAGTATGATGCGCATGCGCCTGGCGGGGCTTCTCCACATAATCCCTCATCGTAACTCCTCATAAACTAAAGATCAAACTTTGAACAGGTAAGTTCTCGTTTAATCTTACTATTATAGTGAAGATTGACAAAATAAACACATTTTGTAAACCGTGAGGGAGCTGCACTGCTGGAGGTGTCCTCTTGTGGGAAGACATTTTAAAAGTGAGGAGCACTTATTCTTTCAGATGGATGTAGAATATCTCACATTTTTTATAGGTGTGGGTAAGTTCCGTTAAACCCTCCCTGACTCCATCAGTACAATTACACCCTGGGATCAAGCAGAGTGATGAAGGGCATGTTGAGAACTGAATCAAAATGAAGTGCAAAGATGACAAAGGTGCTGCATATCCACACAAAATCGCACAAACAACACGCAAAAGCGTGGTCTAGGTAGCGCTGGCAGCAGGCAAAGGTACATGCTAAACATCACAGCAGCAAGCAGAAGTCTGATCTGAGCAATCTGTCAAGAAACAGAACAGATCAAAGCTCTACACTCCTGAAACATCCAATGTTTAATGGACAATTAAATGGCTGATAGAATGAGGAAGGTCCAAAACATTGTCAATAAAGATAAGACCCACATGCAAAGGAGAAATATGAGACTGAAGGATATGCCACCATGTTTGGCCAGAAGTACCCAGTGAAGGATCAATTCAACATTTCTGGCCGTGATGGTGGAGATCCCAAGGTCACAAAAGCCAGTCTGTTGCCACTGGTGATTAAGAGGCTTTTAGGTAGGCACGTGGATGTGGAGGGATATGGATCATGTGCAAGGTGATGAGATTAGTTTATCTTGGCATCATGTTTGGCACAGGCATGTGGGCCAAAGGGCCTGTTCCTGTGTTGTACTGTTCTATGTTCAAATTTCTCCAGATTATATTGAAATCTGACATGGAGCACTAGGCATAGCAAAGACTATGGTTCTGAACAACACCCTGGTCATAGAGGAAAAGCAAAGGTTACTTGAAGTTAGAAAAATCAATATGCTTGGGCAGCTTACAACCCAATGGTATGAATATTGATTGCTCTAACTTAAAGTAACCCTTGCTTCCCCTCTCTCTTCGTCCCTTCCCCACCCTAGTTCTCCGACTCGTTTTACTGTCCTCCTGATTAATTTTACTGTTTGTATGCCTCATTGCCACCTTCCCCTCAGCCATCAATGAGCCATTCTACATTTCCTTGATCATCGTCTGCTTTGATCTGTTGTTTTCACACCTTACACTGTCTTTGTACCCTTCCATATCTCCAGTTTCCCTCTCCCCTGACTCTTAGTCTGAAAAGGGTCTCGACCCGAAACGTTACCCATTCCTTCTCTCCAGACCTTTTGTGACCTTGGGATCTCCACCATCACGGCCAGAAATGTTGAATTGATCCTTCACTGGGTACTTCTGTCCTGCTGAGTTACTCCAGATTTTTGTGTCACTTTGTTTCTTTTGCTTTGATAATTCTGGCGTCTGCAGTCTTTTGTGTGTTAATCACCTGGCATCTGTCATATGCTCCTTTGTTGCAGTTCTATTAGTTTGCTTTCTTTTTGATCATTCAAGGACTTTGGCTTTAACTGCCCTATCCTTTTCCCACATGGGAACTTACCTCAACTGGCCAGTCTTTGCCAAGAACTGCAATCTCACAATTCATCAGTTTGCTGTACCCAGCTGCTTCAAGGAAGCCTCCATCATTCCAATAACAAAAACATAAAATGATGTGTCAATGACTGCCACTCAGCAACCATAATGATGTGTGTTGGAAGCAGCTGCAGATGCAGGTTTACACTGAAGATGGACACAAAATGCTGGAGAAACTCAGCCGAACAGGCAGCATCTCCGGAGGGAAGGAATGGGTGACGTTTTGGGTAGAGACCCAATATGAAGCATTTTGTAAGAATGGTAATAGCCCACATCTGTGCCAGTCTTCCAGAAAATCTAGACCTCTAGGGTAAAATTGGTCCATGAAAGACACCATCTGTCTTGCTTGCATTCAGCTCTGGATCACGTGGACAATTGTAACATTAAGCTAATCACTGACTACAGCTCAACCTTCAATACTGCATAAGTTCATCCTTAAATCTCCGGTCCTTGGCTATGCTTTTGATGCCATCAAGCCACCTCAGACATTCCCTGACTTATGAAATTGATAAGTCCTGTGGACCCCTGCGTAAGTCGGATATTACGCAGGGCGGAAACAGAGGTGCTACTGCGTATATGTAAATTTACTATTTGATGTGGATATCATGTGGATTCTCCTATGTGGAGACCACAGGGTAGCTCTGGCTTGGAGACCATGTGGATCCTTCTATGCAGAGACCATGAGGGAGCTCCGACGTGGAGACTACATGCAACATCCTACGCAGGTACCACGTGGCACTTCCTTCGCAGACCCATGGGAGAGCTCCGACATGGAGACCATGTGGAACCTCCTACACAGAGACCACAAGGGCGTCTGGGCTTAAAGAATTGCCTGTGCAAGTGCACGTTTACAAAGTTGCCTGCTATGTAGGTCAGAAAGTGCCTCTTGCGATTCTTGTGTATTTTCTGACATGGATAAAATCAACAAATCTGTAAAAGCATGAGAGGGGATCTCATTGAAACATATAAGATTATTAAGGATTTGGACAAGCTAGAGGCAGGAAACACGTTCCTGATGTTGGGGAAGTCCAAAACCAGGGGCCATTGTTTAAGAATAAGGGGTAAGCCATTTAGTACAGAGATGAGGAAACACTTTTTCACACAGAGAGTTGTGAGTCTGTGGAATTCTCTGCCTCAGAGGGCGGTGGAGGCCGGTTCTCTGGATGCTTTCAAGAGAGAGCTAAATAGGGCTCTTAAAGAGGATCACCCACAATCTCCATTCTTCAGCTCATTTATTGTGATCAGAATTTACACTTATAAATGGGAGAGGGAGCCGTTCACTTTATGATGTGCTGTCCATACACTCTCTCTGATTGTACAAAGCACTGCATTTGTTGTCGCAAGGTACATTATCTTCATCCAACGCGTAGATATATTGTTATTGGCACTGAGCCAACCCGGTACTGACGAGCGGGCCAACAGTCTTTAGACTTTAGACTTTAGACATTACTTTGCACTTTTGAGATACAGCACAAAAACAGACCCTTCGGCCCACCGAGTCCACCCCGACCAGCGATCACACCATACACTAGCACTATCCTACACATTGGGGATCATTTACCATTTTTTTACTAAAGCCAATTAATCTACCAACCGGAAGCTGGAGCACCAGGGAAAAATCCACGCGGTCACAGGGGCAAACGCCGTACAGTTACAACCCATTTTTATGATCGAACACGGGTCTCTGGAGTTGTAAGGCAGCAACACTGTGCCACTGCGCCACCCCTAAAGATGTCCTTTCTGGCATCATTAACCTTGCATTTAAAGACTCCATATTCTGAAGGTTTCGCAGTCGAGTCACATCCTCTGAGTATGCAGTTGTTCCAACTGGTGCTCAGATTGTTTCAGCATCACCCTTGGAGACCAGAGTAATCTCTGCCACTACTCCCGAGCTGGCCCCATTATCTCCATACACTTCCAACACAGAGGTCTGCACCTCCTTGCAGTGATGTGTGTGCCCCTAGCAAATGACATTCCACAAATGCGCTGTCATATTGACAAACTATGTGCATCTCTCCTTATCCTGTTCCAACAAGCCTGTTGCAAAACCTACAAAATTATTACTGCAATATGTTTAACATACAGCAAAATGTTTAACTACAATATAAAATTCCCCAACCCTTAGTTATGATTAACTAGCGATAGCAGGTATATGCTGCTGCTGTCTCTGTGTGTGTGCAGGTTGATGTCTCTTGCTAATATTTCTGTTGGCCTTTATAGTACACATTCTCATTCCCAGCGCATTCCAGGCATCCACCACACTGTGTAAAAACCTTGGCCGCACATCTCCTTGTCTGCCCCTCTCACCTTATACCCTCTAGTATTTGAGAGTCCCATCTTTGGAAAATTTCATAATAAGAGGAGTATAGGAGCAAAGAGGTCCTTCTGCAGGTGTATAGGACCCTAGTGAGACCACACCTGGAGTACTGTGTGCAGTTTTGGTCCCCTAATTTGAGGAAGGACATTCTTGCTATTGAGGGAGTGCAGCGTAGGCTTATAAGGTTAATTCCCGGGATGGCGGGACTGTCATATGCTGAGTGAATGGAGCGGCTGGGCTTGTACACTCTCATTTCACTCCTGCCATCGGCAAGATAGTATGGGAGTCTGAAAACCGTGGCCTCCAGGTTCTGGAACAGCTTCTTCTCAACAACCACCAGACTATTGAACACTACAAGCACCAAATAAACTCTGAACTGCAAACTGTTTTGGTTGCTCTAGGGACTTTGGGCTTTTGTTTTGATTTGCACTAATATTGGGGTTTATTATTTATTGAATGTTTTCTTGTTTGTTTTTTATGTTTTGAATTTTGTGTTTTTAACCTGCTATGCTGCTGCAAGTAATAATTTCATTATTCTGTTTCTGAGTATATGACACTTAAACAGTCTTGACTCTCTTGACCAAAGATCCTAGAATCTTTGCGCTTGACGAACTCTGGTGTTAGGCTGCCCTCTGTCTGCAGTAAATGTCATCACTGAACATCAATCTCTTCATGGGTGCACATGATTTTCCAGCATCTGCAGTTCCTTCTTTAACAATCAATCTCTTCATCCCAGCCTGTTATTGACTTTGCCCCAATAGAGATCCCCCCCACCCCCAGACCTCCCATCTCGTTATCTCCAAAGTCGTATATCACAAGTTATCCAATGTGATGATTTTGCAACTTGTCAGACAGGAGAAGTTTACAAAGTTATGGTGGGTGATAAAAATAAAATCAGAGCAACTACCATGAAGTAGTTGGACACTTGCATCAGTTCCTGGTTTGGTAATTCAAATGCTCAAACATGAAGGAGGTTGCAGAAAGTAAAAGGCATTGGCTGGTTCTTCATAGGTATTGACCTTCTCACAACTGATGAAATCTACATGAAGCATTCCCTCAGGAAGGCAGCTGATATCATCAAAGACACACTCCATACTGGCCATGCTCTCATCTCCCTGCTCCCATCAGGCCAAGGGTAACAGTGCTTGAGAACCATTACCTCCAGGGTCAACACAGCTTCTTTCCACCAATCATCAGGCTCTGGAAACATCCTAACCACAACGCCATCTCATAAACTCACCACTACAGACATTGTACAACTAAGGTTGCATTACATGCTTTGGCTTGTACCATCATGGTCTGGTTTACCTAGTATGACTAATAATTTGTTATATATTTGTTTGTTGTGTTGTGTTGTGTTAATGTGCCTGTAAAGGTGCAGCAAGTTAGAATTTCAATGTTCTGTTCCCACTGCATTTGACAATTAAGTCCTCTCCAACACTCTTGAAGATTCACGATTCAAGTAAATTGCTCCCAGAATATCACGGTGTGTATTACAAAGTTTTAATAACTACCATGTGACTGACATTGTGTGATAACTTTACAGTGTTATCCTTCAGCCAGTGAAAGTCTCTTTAGGTGCCTAATAATTAAATAATATTAATACCCCTCTTCAGTATGCATCACAATGACAAATTACATTGAGCTCTGGGATTAAAATTCATCTGGTGTAGTTTGTATTATAAGACAAGAGACTATATAGAGATTGGCTGGGACAGATTAGGTGTTATGGAGCATGAGTAGTGACTACAGGGGGAGGTGGGGGCCAGGGACATGGACATCTTCGAGCCATGATGAGAAAGGAACACAAGCATGATAATGGGAACTAACGAGAGAGCAGTTCATCTGAAGTTGGAAAATTCAATGTCCAGAGGATGCAAAGAGCCTGGATAGAAGATGCAAGTGTGGGAGGGTTTTGATAGGCAGATTATTGGACATAGGCTGGAAGTGAAAAGACAAAAAGTGTTAGATAAGGATAGAAGAACTGTGAATTGTGAAGTCAGAGGAAGGAATGTGCGTGGTAGGGGGTGGGTGAAATGTGTGCGAGTCCAGGTGGGGCACAGGGGATGGGGGGAGGGGGAACAAAGGGGAAATGGGGGAGGGGAGGGGGGAGTTTGTAGTTATCTACAACTGGAGCATTCCATCATATCATTGGATTGTGAGCTACCGAAGAGGAATATAAGGTGCTGTTCCTTCAGTCTGTGTGTGGTCTCACTCTGGCAATGGAGGAGTCCCAGGATAGAAAGGTCAGAATAGGAATGGGAAGTGGAGTTAAAATGGTTAGCAACTGGATGGTCCAGTAGGGATTGGTGGACTGGGTGCATGTATTCAGCAAAATGGTTGCAAAAGTTATCTCGCTGATGTACAGGAGGCCACGTTGGGTCATTGGATGCATTAGATGAGGCTAGAGAAGTGTCACATGAATCTCTGCCTCACCTGGAAGGACTGCTGGGGATCCTGGATGGAATTGTGCGATGAGGTATAGGGACAGGTGTTACATCTCCTGCACTTGCAGGGGAAAGTATCTGGGGAGGGGGTGGTTTGGGCGCGAAGGGATGGGTTAACCAAGGAGTTGTGGAAGGAGCAGTGTATGTGGCAGCCAGAGAGGAGTGGGGATGGGAAGGTGTTGCTGGTGGTGGGATCACGCTGGAGATGGTGGAAATGTTGGAGAACGATGTGTTGGATGCGGAGGCTGGTGAGGTGAAAGGTGAGAACCAGGGGAACTCTATTCTTGTTCCATCTGGGGGGAGGGGGAGCACGAGTAGAACTACGGGACACAGAGGAGATGCAAGTCTGGGATCCATCATTAACAACAGGGTGAAGCCAATTTTACTAAGGAAAGAGGACATCTCTGGGAGCAGATGTGGTGGAGATGGAGACATTGAAAATAGGGGATAGTGTCATTGATAACGTCAGACAACTGTGGGAGTCAATGGGTTTGGAATAGATGTCGGTTAATAGTCAGCCCCCTGTGATGGAGACAGGTACATCAAGAAAGGGGAGAGAGGTGGCACAGTGGTGCAGCGGTTGAGTTGCTGCCTTACAGCACCAGAGACCCGGGTTTGACAATAGACAATAGGTGCAGGAGTAGGCCATTTGGCCCTTCGAGCCAGCACCGCCATTCAATGTGATCATGGTTGATCATCCCCAATCAGTACCCGTTCCTGCCTTCTTCCCATATCCCCTAACTCCGCTATTTTTTAGAGCCCTATCTAGCTCTCTCTTGAAAGCATCCAGAGAACCTGCCTCCACCGCCCTCTGAGGCAGAGAATTCCACAGACTCACCACTCTCTATGAGAAAAAGTGTTTCCTCGTCTCCGTTCTAAATGGCTTTCTCCTTATTCTTAAACTGTGGCCCCTGGTTCTGGACTCCCCCAACATCAGGAACATGTTTTCTGCCTCCAGTGTGTCCAAGCCCTTAACAATCTTATATGTTTCAAATATGTTTGAAACGTTTGATCCTGCCTATGGATGCTGTCCGTACAGAGTTTGTCCATTTTCCATGACCGCATGGGGTTTCTCTGGGTGCTCTGGTTTCCTCCCATAATCCAAGGATGTGCAGGGTTGCAGGCTAATTGGTCTCTGTAAATTGTAAATTGTCCCGAGTGCGTAGGATAGTGCTGGTGTACAGGGTGATCGCTTGTCTGAGTGGACTGAAGGGCCTGATTCCATGCTGTATCTCTCTAAAATTTAAAGGTGTCAGAGATAGTCAAAGTGAATTTGTGAGTTGGATGGAAATTAGTGGTAAAGTGAAAGAAATCAACAAGTTCTGCATGTGTGCAGGAGACAGCCGTGATGTTGTCATCGGAAAGAGTTGTTTCATGTCTACGATCTTTCATCAAAATCAATCCAGGATGGAAGGGTAATTGACGATATATAAGGAATGTCTTTTGCTTAAAAATCTTGCTTTACTTGGGAGTTAATCAGATTTCAGCTGGGTTTTTTTTATGAGATTGATTTTCTAAAAAATTAATTCACTTTCCACAGTTTTTCAGTTCTTGAATTCTAACGCCTAATTTTAATGACCATTCCTGCTTTTCTCCACTTGTGGGAAGCTGCAGTGAATGCCAGGAATTCAAAAAGACTTATCTTCCTCTAAGATTCCATTTACAAAAGGGAGCCAAATTGCAATATAACAATAACAAGTGAAGTGTGGGTGACACCCTCTGAGTTCTAGAATTTTTCTACCACGATTGAAAAACAGAATGACTCTCCTGACACTCAGTCTGAAGAAGGGTCTCGACCTGAAACACCACTGATTCCTTCTCTCCAGAGATGTTGCCTGTCTTGCTGAATTACTCCAGCATGTTGCGACTATGGGCTATTAAACCACTAATCTATGTTGATCCATTCTGCTATAGAATTATAGTTTGAAGGAAGAATCTGCTGAATTGCAGAAGATCAAATTCATTTGCAAAGACTATTGCTGGAGTTTCAATGATTCAATGGTTCTTTATAGTCACTTATGCACTGCGCAGTGAAATTCTTTTTGCACAGCTCACACATGCACAAGTCACCATATTTTGGTGCCATTTTGGTTCACAGTCCACGTGCTGGAGCGGCTCCCGATCCAGTTAAGCCCCAGGCTATTGCAAGGCCTCCTCCATCGCCCTTGACTTGCTCAGCCCACGGACCGACATCCTTCTCTTCACCCGACCGCCTCTGTGTACCAGGGGTTGCCTCTTGCAGCCGACCTTGAAGGCACTGGAGACAATAGTCCGGTCCCTCTCCTATCGGCCCACTTCCTCGCGTCTGTAGTAGCCAGCGGCGCTAACTCCTCCTCGACTCTCCAGTCTTCAGGACAGAGCTCAGCAGTGTTCAAGCCTCCGTCCTGCAGGCAGTGGCCTTCGCTGGGTTCAGCTTCGCAGCGGCAAATGAGGCCCATGGGTGGCCCATGGTCTTTGGGATCATACAAGGTTTTTGGCAGCTCCTTGTTGATTTGTAAGGAAAAATGCAGAAGCAAAATGCTGGAGTTACTCAGTGGGACAGGCAGCATTTCTGGACAGAAGGAATGGGTGATGTTTCGGGTCGAGACCCTTCTTCAGACTCTATATCTTAAGAAGAGTCTCGACCTGAAACAGCACCCATTCCCTCTCTCCAGAAATGCTGCCTGTCCCGCTGAGTAACTCCAGCATTTTGTCTATCTTTGGTTTAAACTAGCATCTGCAGTTTGTTCCGGCACAAGGCAGAAGCAAACCATTTCTTATACTTACAACAATAACAAAGGAAGCCTTTTGGCCCTTTGGGAATATATTAACTCATAAACTGTGATCCCATCAGTTCTGTTCCCTTTCTTTGTATTTTCCTGTACTCCTGCAGCTATCTCTCCCATGCCCATTAACTTTCTCATTTTACTATTTTGACATCCACCTCCGCCCAGGATCATTTACATTGACCAGAAAGTACACTGAGATGCCTTTGGGAGGTGTGAAGAAGCTGGGGCTGAGGAAACAAGCATGGGTACAGATAAATCATAAATAGCCCATACAGTCAGCATCCGAGGTTGGAATCCGATCCAGCAGTTTATTTAGTTTAGAGATTCAGCATAGAAACAGGCCCTTTGGCCCACTGAATGGTCAATCACCCATTCAACGTAGGAAGTAACCGGCAGATGCTGATTTACACGGAAGATAGACACAAAATGCTGGAGTAACTCAGCAGGATAGGCAGCATCTCTGGAGAGAAGGAATGGGTGATGTTAAGCGTAGAGACCCTTCTTCACCGGTTCTATGTTATCCCGCTTTCTCAACCTCTCCCAACACACTAGGGGCAAATTACAGAAGTCAATTAATCTACAAACATTCACGTCTTTGGGATCTGTGGAGGAGAGCAGAGCACATGGAGGAAACCCGCATGGTCACAAGGAGAACGTGCAAACTCCGCACAGGCAGCACCCAAGGTCAGGATTGAACCCAGGGTCCCTGACACTGAGAGGCTGCAGCTCTAACACTTTGTTGAGGATTATAATAAGATAATCACCTCTTATGTTGCCATTTAAGGGTCATATTTTATTTTTAGGAAAGATCACAGAGTGATACAGCAATTGCTCAAGTTTTGGTGCATTCCATTAACATACTAAACGATCAGAGAACTTTGAATGCTTGTCCTTTCATCTCTCATTTCCACCAAGCAATGATCTGGCCCGCCCAAGAACATGGAGGGCTGCTGTACATATTTTGCATGCATAGTTTTGTGCTAGTCATTTTGTGCTTTCAAATGCAATGTAAGTTTCATTGAATAATGTCATAAGTGTGTGTTGCAGTTTCTAATTATCACCCACGCTACCTGACAGGAGTACAGATAGATCATAGCTTCCATTGCATAGCTCAGCTAGGGAATGTTGTTATTTTTTCGTTTACAGGGTCCATTAACCATGGTTTCTCACGAGGACAACATATTGTCCAACATAGACACAAAATGCTGGAGTATCTCAGCTGGATAGCCAACATTTCTGGATAGAGGAATGGCTGACGTTTCAGATCGAGACCCTTTTTCAGACTGAAGTAGGGTCTGAAGAAGGGTCTTGGCCCGAAATATCACCTACAGCATTCCTTCTATCCAGAGATGCTGCCTGTCCCGCTAAGTTACTCTAGCATTTTGTATCTATTGTCGATGTAAACCAGCATCTGCAGCTCCTCCCTACGCATATTGCCGAACATAATCCTCTTGAGTTTTAAAGACCAATGTTTGGTAAACATCTATACATATCTCTGAGAGTCTTCTTGATTTCACTCAGGAAAGTAGGTAATTCAGCCTTTCAAGGCTATTCCTAGGTAGCTGGCTTTATATCTGCTCCCTGCTATCCTGTCAAAAACCTGTCGAAAGCAGCTGGGAAAATGTTCAATTAACCTTGAAAATCCGCAAGCTTTTGGGGAAGAGGATTATAGATTTTATGTGTAGCAATGTTGTTATTATACCTAAAGTCAGTGTTTTCAATGTGTTAGTTTATTGGTAATAAGGAACATCCTCAACACTCACAGCCCCTTTCTTCAGCTAGAGGTTGACCCTCCACCAAGTGACTCCTGTTCATAAAGCTCTAAAGAGCCATATACCTGTACGTACCTGCATATCTGTAAAACATTAAAGATACCATAGGCAGGTACAAAAAGGTTTATGGAATCTCAGACTTTATTTGTGAAGATCAAGAACATAAATAGATGTTTTGCTAATACTTAACAATGCATTGGAAAAACCATTAGTGGAGTCCCATCACCAGTTCTGGGCACAAACTGTAGAATTGGACTTTGAAAGGGCCGAATGGCCTACTTCTGCACCTTTTTTTTCTATGTTTCTATGTTTCTATGAAAGATTTCTAAATTATATTTTCCAAAATGAAACTCGGATGACAAGGGCTAAACTATGAGGAGAGATTACACAAATTATGCTGCAAGAAACTATTTCCACTGGATCGTCTAGATAATTGATTCAGGTGTTTTAGGGATGACTACAAAACGCACAGGTAGAAATTTGGAAGTCATTTTGGCAAATGGGAGTAGATACAAGGTTAATTGTTAATTTATAATCTGCTATTTTGTAAAGACCTGGTAATGGAAGAATATGATGAAAGATTGGTATATCTCATTAACTCAGAGATCAGTCATAAAATTATTGAAGGAAGAATGGGTTCAAGGGGCTAAATAGCCTGGTTTTTACCCCGGTCCACACAGGTAGACTGGAGGGGTAGACACAAAATGCTGGAGTAACTCAGCGGGACAGGCAGCATCTCTGAAGAGATGGAATGGGTGACATTTCAGGTGCAAACCCTTCTTCAGACTGATGTCAGGGGAGAGGAAGATGTACAGATAAGGAAGTTTAAGGTGTGAAAACAGGACAAAGAGGATGGAATCAAGGAGACTGGAATCATCTTACTTGCAGTCAATATCTTTTTGTGACATATCTCTGCAATATTTGGAACCTGCCATTCATCGGTTTCTAAACAAGGTAAAAATAGATCCTTTTCACTGTACCTCAGTACACATAACAATAAACTGAACTGAATGGATAGTGAATTTGATCTTATTTTCCATTAAGGGAAAGGTGCTTGCATAGATATGCCAATGCGATTCATTACCATCCCATTTCTTAAGCTTGCAGACCCCTCTGAATTTGCCAAGACCAACAGCTGTCTAAGGCCTTAAAAACCATTGTGACTGGCATTTCAATAGTCACGATTAAAATTCATTCACATTGCAGAGCGTTCCAAAGCACTTTGCAGAAGCATCATTAGCCACATTTGACACTGAGGCAAGAAGACACTGTAAAGGCACTTGACTGAGTGTGCAGATGGTGCCATGTTACAGGTCCCTGGCCAATCTGCACACACTCCATGCATACAAACCAGCATTTGGGAGACTGGGGGGATGGCTTTGATAGTTGCTGCGGGGCTGCAGGTAACTTCTGCAAGGGTACCTGCAGCTCCAAGCCACAAGAATCGGGGGCTGGGTAGAGCTGAGCAGAGCTGGGAGTGCTGAGCAGATTCACTCGCTCACTCAATGGGAGGGGCTGGTGGCTGCACTCTCCTGCTCATTCTCCCATCTCAGCTGTTTCTGCCATTCTCTCTACACTTTCTTCATTCATTTCCGACGTACAAACAGTTTGGTTTATGAAGACTCAGTAACAGAATGGGGACTTCCTATACTGATAGATCAGGAATTGCGCAAGTTTAATATGCAAGAGAGTGAGTTGAAACAACTGCATGATCAGAACAATAGAAAAAAACACAATGGGAGCATCTCCCACTCGTTTAAAGTACTTGTAAAGGAATTTCTTTGGAGTTGCCACAGCGACTGCACTCTCAGCCCTTTATTAAACTTGGAGCTCAACATCAACATTATAACAGTTTACTGCTTAAATCCAATTATTTGCCATGTTTAATTCATAACTTATTTTGATTCTACCATTAAAATATATGTGGGTGAAAATGTAGAGTTTAGAGATACAGCGCAGAAACAGGCCCTTCAGCCAGCCAAGTCCACGCCGACCACCAATCACCCCATACACTAGTACTATCCTACAGATTGTGGACAATTTACAATATTTTTTACCAAAGCCAATTAACCGACAAACCTGTACGTCTTTGGAATGTGGGAGGAAACATACTGTCACAGGGAAAACATACAAACTCCGTACAGACAGCACCTTTAGTCAGTTTGGAACCCGGGTCTCTGGTGCAGTAAGGCAGCAACTCTACCGTGCCATCATGCCGCCCTGACTTTTTGTTACTTTACATCATCTGCATTTACAGAGTAAATTCATTAATGACAGGACTTTTTTCCTGACTCTGTGAGTCTACTCTGCTACCTGTGATTCATAGCCAGGATCACTGGGAAAGATGCAGGATATTGAAGGATTCATGGCAGGACACAAGCCCCTGTGCTGTCATTTTAAAGTAATAGTGCAAGTTGTGTGGTATAATATACTGTAGATATAAAAGGCGCCGGAGGAACCATGTTACGTAATCTCCAAAACGTTCATAAGTACAACAATTGATCATATGACAAATCTTTAATATGATTTTAATTGTAATTACGAATGATGCTTTGAACTGTACAAGTCTATCTCCTGCCCCAATAACTGACATAAACACGCAAGACAAAGCAATTTTTTAAAGTGTTCTAAGTATCTGCATGCTTGACTTTATAATATGCTTTTTATATGAGGATTATTTTCACGCATACGCATATGAGGACATTGCTGCAATTTATCTTTCAAGGATGCCATCAGGTATAAATCTTTCTTATGAGGCTGTCAGTGAAACATAAAGCAACTGGTTTATTTTATTGTAGATGTGGTTAACTCAGATCGAAAGTGCATCTAATCTTACATGATTTCTTTGCCATGCTCCCAAATTATCTGTCACAAAGCACATCACATTGTAATTATTTGGAGTATACAGTACTAGACGAATATTGGGTAGGTCAACAGAACAACATGGCCTCTAATCATTTCCATATAATAAATTAGTGGAGAAGCAGCCCATTTGGCCCACTAAGTATGTGCCTAGCCTTCAAATGCCCACCCTACACCGAACCAAATCCGGCTTTATTCTTATAAACCTCTCCCAGAGTCTACCACTAACTTACATACATGACCAATTTACCGTGGCCTATTAGCCTACCAACCCTCATGTCAATGGAGAGGAAGACAAATGGAAATACAGGGATGTTAGGACCGAAGCATAAATGCAACATGCAGCTATATGATTAATTTATCAAAAATAGTGAACCCTATAGGAAAGTATTTGATAGATCTCCACATAAGCAAAGGACAATTAGGCTGAGAATTGGTTCACTCAGGGATGCACAAGCTTCATAAATATTGGAGTTATACCAGGAAGTTAGAGATGGCTATCCTCTGGGGAATGTCTCACCTCTAGAAGCCCTAGCCATCAAGAAGGTCAAGGGCAAAAGGCAAATGGGAACACGAGCACTGAAGCTTCCCCTTGAAGACATTTCGACTTGCAAATGTGCCACTGGCCAGTAATAGCTTTACATAAAGGACTAGATTGCTCTTACATAGATCAAATATGGTTAATGGACCAAATTATCTTCTTGAAGGCTCTGGGCCTGTACTCACAGAAGTTTATAGATATGGGTGAGATCCCATTGAAGCCTGCTGGATAATGAAAGGCCTAGATAGAGTGGATGTGGAAAGATGTTTCCATTAGAGGGAGAGTCTAGAACCAGAGGACACCACCTTAGAATTAAAGGACAGAACTTTAGAATGGAGATGAGGAAAAATAGCTTCAGCCAGAGGGTGGCGAATCTGTGGAAAGCATTACCAAAGAAGGCTGTGGAGGCCAAGATATTCAGGTATTTTTAAAGTGGAGATTGATAGGTTTTTTTGTTTAGTAAGGTTGTCAAAGGGTATGGGGAGTGGCAAGAGAATGTGGTTGAGAGAAAAATAGATCAGCCATGATTGAATAACAGAGTAGACTTGAAGGGCCAAATGGCTTAATTCTGCTCCTATGCCTTACGGTCTTATGGTTCTTCTTCTGTGCTGCAATTCTTCATCAGATGGAAATAGCAATGCCTACAGGGCATGGATTTAAGGGGGGGGGGGTAAGGTTTAAAGGAAAAACTTTAAAGTTTGGGGAAAGTTTCTAACAGAGTGACTGGTGCGTGCCTGGAATGTGCTGCCAGGGGTGGTGGGGGAGGCAGATACAATGGTGGCGTTTAACAGGCTTTTAGACGTGCTCATGAATATGCAGGGAATGGAGGGATATGGATCATGTGCAAGCTGATAGGGTTAGTTTATCTTGGTATTGTAGTGGCCTGGAAAAGGCCAGACGCTAGGCAGGTTCTGAAGTCATTTAATGAAATATGGCAAACACACAGAACGCCCCCTCAACAGGAACCGGGGAACCCTGTGGGCAGACAATTGTCCCTGTCCCTCAAGAGTCAAGGGGGCTAACCCAAGGAGTGGCCTAATCCCCAGGGACCACCACAGTATCATGTTTGACACAGATATTGTGGGCTGAAGGGCCTGTTCCTGTGCTGTACTTCTCTATGTTCTATGTTCTATCATTGCTGGGTCTAAATCCTGAAACTTTACCCAGCAGCATGGTGGGGACCTTTTTCACTAGAAATACTGCAGCAGTTTAAGAAGACGGTTCACTGTCAACTTCTAAGGGCAATTTGCAATGGACAATAGCTGATGGTGTTACTAATGATGTGCTCTCCATAAACACATTTATAAATTGATTACAGAGTTTAGACTTGGGAATCAGAAGCACAGTTTCAAAATATGCAGGTGGCAGCAATGGGGAGGTTGAATGAATCCCAAAGAAAACTGCATCAAACAACAAGGAGTTGGTAATAAACATTAAAAATGGACATCCTTAGGTAGCCATGTGCTTCTTAGAAGGTAAGTGTCGGTATATGAACAAGGTAATTAAGATACAAAGATTAACAAATCATAGCAACCAGCAACTTGGCAATAAGACCATAAAGTGCAAAACACTGATTAATTTCTAAAGAAACAACATTGGAAAGCAGATATATTAGGTTAAATGTGTTGGAACTTAACTCGGAGCACACAGGAGTTCAGTGAACATCCCTGGTAGCTATAATGTAGAAAGCAAACAGAAGCAATGGAGAGAATGTGAAAAAGATTATTGCAAATATGATGTTCAAACTGAGAAGTTGTATCTAACAGAACAGATCAAGGAGGGTGAAGATTCTCTAACCAAGGGGAAAGCTAGGGGTGGCCCGATGGAGATGTTTAAAATTATGATGGAGTAGATGGAAATAATTCTACCTGTAAGGGAACCCAAAACCAATGGCTTCAACATTTACGGGCACGGGGATTATTTAATGTTTTTTAAAGGGCTACAATGGATTATTAGATGACATACTTCACCCGGTCTGATTCAGTAGAAGGAATAAAGCTGAGCAAGAAGTCACCATTGACTCAAGATCAATAAAAGATGGACAATAAAAGCCAGCAATTCTACAGTGAGTCCACTCAATATACTTCAGCAATGGCCAGGCTACTGATAGTTTGGTACACACATTTCTTTACATGTTGCAGAGTCTGTAAAAGTAATACAGAATTAGTTTTATGCAATTTCAGGTGTTAATGGGGAGGGCCAATAATTGGGGAGAGATGATTGGGATAGGAGACCAATTGCTGCTGTAGCAGATCTGGGAGATCAGGGGCTGGTTGGATGTAGCAGAGGAGTCCAGGGATTGGGAAGTTGGGGTGGTTTGTGCAGTAGAGGGGTGGGAGGAAATGTGAGGAGCAGTTTTGTTGAAAAGAAGTGAGCTAATAGAATGGATGTCTGGCTGAGGGCTGGAAACCTACGCCAATGATGGTTACTCATAGTCATAAAGCACAGAATCAGGCCCTTTGGCCCAACTTGTCCATGCCGAGCAAGATGACACATCTACACTAGTTCCACCAGCCTGCGTTTAGTCTTTATCCCTCTAAACCTTTCCAATCCATGTTCATGTCCAAATGTATTTTAAAAGTACAAAGTTGCAATTGTGTGGCAGCTCGTTGCATGTACCCACAACCCTCAGTGAATATGAGTGGGTTCTTACAAGGAGTGACTGAGCAGAAAAGCAGAGAAGAATTCAAAGCAAAGTTAGAGGGAAAGAAAATCAGCTGGAGCTCTAGATGGGGTTAGACAATGAGGAATGGGATACGGCTCAAACAGATCATAAATAACAACATGGTCTTATTTTCATTTAATTTCCTAAAATGAGGCAATTTTGTCCATTCAATCTATGGCAATTCTTAGTGTAATGCCATTTTCCCGTCCAGATGCAGGGTCTTGACCGAAAACGTTGACTATTCCTCTGTCTCCACAGATGCTGCCTGCCTGTTGAGTTCTTCCAGCACTTTGATTTTCTGCAGTTTCTTATGTCTCCATTTTCTTTCTTATTTATTCTCTCTCCCAAGCTCATCAAATTCCCCATGATGTTCCTGCCACCTACCCACTCTGAAGGCAATTTACAAAAGAAATGTTACATACTGTAACATGCATACTGTAAATCAATATAATTCACTTACATTCTAATTATTTTTTTGTGCAGCGCAACTTCTGTCCTCTTGAGTTCTACAGGTATAATTTTGACACAAACCAGGAGGTGCTTATTTAGCATCCTGCACGTTGCCCCTCAGGGTCCATTTAAATCTTTCCCCTCTCACCTTAGACCTATGTCCTCTGGTTGTTGATTCCCCTGCTCTGGGTAAAAGACCCTGGATATGTTTCCCATTTATTCCTCTCATGGTCATGCACACCTCTAGAAGATCACCCCTCATGCTCCTGTGTTTCAAATAAACAAGTCATAGCCTGCCCAACCTCTCCCTATGGCTCAGGCCCACAAGTCCTGGCAACTACTTAATAAATCTTTTCCTGTACTCCTTGGAACAACGTGGCCCAATTTCTTTGAATGGTATATAATATTACCCTGCATGGAACTAATACAGAAATCATGCCATCAGAGCAAGATCAATCCTGCTAGTGCCCAAATGAATTTCTGGAGCAGTTCTGTTTGAGGTAGAAATGGTTGCTATTGCATTCCATTTCATGACTTAGTATTATTGGATGCCGAATGGTGATTAAATGACCAACATCATTATTAATAAATTCATTATAGAATCATTGGTCAGACATTGAGCACAAGAGTTGAGACATCATGTTGCAAATATACATGTCGCTCATGAGACCATATTTGGAGTGTGCAGTTCTGACCGCCCAGCTTTAGGAAAGATGTCATTAAGCTGAAGAGGGTGCAGCGAAGCAGGGAAAAATTCAAAGCAAAGTTAGAGGGTAAGAGAATCAGATGGAGCTATAGAGTGGAAACAAATAACTGCAGACGCAGGCTTATACCAAAGATAGACACAAACCCTTGGAATAACTCAGAGGGCCAGGCAGCATCTCTGGAGAAAAAGGATGTGTGACGTTTAAGAAGGGTCCTGACCCAAAACGTCACTCATCTTTTTCTCCAGAGATGCTGCCTGACCAGCTGAATTACTCCAACACTTTGTGTCTATCAGATTGAGATATTGATAGGGTTAGAAGGTGAAGAGTGGGATATGGCTCAAAAAGATCATAAATAACAGCATGGTCCAAATAAGTCTTCTTATTTATTCTCCTAGAATGAGACCATTTTGTCTATTGAGCCCATGCCAACTCTTAGAGTAATCCCATTTTCCAGTCCAGATGCAGGTTCTTTACCCAAAATGTTGACTATTCCTCTGCCTCCACGGAAGCTGACTGATTTATTGAGTTTTTCCAGCACTGAATTAGCTCCAGATTGCAGCATCTGCAAATTCTTGTGTCTTCATTCCCCATTGTGTTCCTGGCACCCACCCACTCTGGTGGTAATTTATGTAAGTAACATTACATAAGTCAAATTAATTCACTTACATTTAAATTATCTTTTTGTGCAGCGCAACTTCCATCCTCTTGACTTTAAAAGGTATAACTTTGACAAGATGATGCTTATTTAGCTTCCTACACATTGTCAGAGCACCTCAAAGAATTTCACAGACAATTAAGTGCTTTTGAATTGTAAAGATTATTATGACAGCAAGCAAAACATCCAATTTACACACAGCAGGATCTAACAAACAACAATAAGACAAATGACAAGTTAAATATACTGGAGTGATGTCAATTGATGAATTAACACTGGACAAGATGTATTTTCACTGAGCCATTCTTCCTCTGAGTTTGCTAAGTTTATGAGTGAAAGTAGCTCAGGTTTCATACCGGTAAGGTAATATCACTGACAAAGTGTTGGCCTCTGTCTTACCAGTACATTGTACCAGCTTAGCCCTATCTCTGTCTGTTGTTAACATCACAATGTCCTAAAGATAATGGTGACACAACTAATGTGGTGTCTGTACACCAAGTAAAAAAAATTACGAGGTTTCTTTAATTAAATATGAGTTTAAAACTAACTTACATTATGATTTTAAGTCATTTCCCACACTGTTGCATCATCTGTTTCACTATAGTCAGTCAGCATAACTACCAGCCCCTTCTAGGTTATACAAGGTGCATCAAATACTCTAAGGTGTACAAATGAGAAAAATGGAAGACCTATAACTGGCTGAAGTGAACATGAAGCTCAGAGAGTCTGAGTAGGTTATTGCCTAAAGATACATCAACCTGTTTCACCTCTGGCAAAATACTTTCAACATACGCAGCTGCTGGGCTTGCTTGCAATTTATAAACCTCTTCCTAATATTTTCCACTCACTTGTGGACAATTGGATAGTGCTTGGGTACAACGGGATTCCATGAATTCACAGGCATTCCCCCATTAACGTATCCAGGAGGTCAGAACAGTCATATATGGTAGTTTCACTGACAGCCAGAAAATCAATATATGCTTCCCTGTGCCTGGGACTAGTCTAATTTTATTGTTCCTTAATAAAAAAAGGGTGACATTTTGATTCATCTGTGGTAACTCAAATTCATTCCGCATTGAAGATTGATTAAAATGTTCCGTTGTCGAGTTGTGCAATAAAACTCCTTGCGGTGGGCTCCTTTACATGGTAAATCCCATGTATAGGTACATGCCTCTTCTCACTTCATTCCAACTGGCGAGTGTGGATTAGTGTCAGGAAGACTGCATGAGACCCGTAAGCCGCTTGCCAGTCAGAGATTTGCCCTGGAAGACAGAAGGACATGCTCAAATACAGCAACACCATACCTTGCTCAGTAGTTTAGTTCAGAGAAAGAGCGTGGAAACATGCCCTTAGGCCCACCGAGTCCATGCTGACCAACAATCACCCGTACACAAGTTCTATATTATCCCATGCTACACATTTGGGGTAATTTACAGAAGTCAATTAACCTACAAACCTTTATGTCTGGAGTGTGGGAGGAAACCGGAGCACCCAGGGAAAACCAACGGTGTCATTGGGAGAACGTACAAACTTCATACAGATAGTACTCATAATCTGGATCAAACCCAGGTTTCTGGTGCTGTAATGCAACCTTCCACCATGAAGATTCATCTGCATGTCTGACTCTGCCCATTCCTTCCATCTGCCTGGCACCTTCTGCCTTGCAGATCATCTTGTTCATGGTCTCTTCTCACTCACTTTCTGTTTTCCTTCCACTACAATTCCCTCCACTTTTGGCCTTCTCCTCTTTTTTCTCCATTTTCGTTCATTCCAGCCTTGCTTCTATCAAGAGTGGCCTTGCTCCCTGCCTGCTTTCCCTTCCCTATGGTTTCATTTTCTACAGTGCCATTCATTCCTCATCCCTCCCTCATTCTTTCTGCTCTTTCCTCTTTCCTTCCAGACTCCTGTTCCTCTTCAGTGTTATCCGAGCAGGCACGAGAATTAAGTCAGAGGAATTTACAATTTAAGTTGACCATTTTTGGAAGAGCATGTTAAACCTAGGTATTATACACAAGTGTGTCTCTCTTAGGTCCCCGACCTCATCTCTTTTGCACAGGGCAGAGGTGGATACAATTGCAACATTTGAATATAAGGTACTTGGACAGCACCCAGGAGCGGAAAAGACTACAAAAAGTAATAAGCACTGCCCAGTCCATCGTCGGCTCTGACCTCCCTACCATCGAGGAGATCTATCGCAGTCGTCGCCTCATAAAGGCTGGCAGCATCATCAAGGACCCACACCATCCTGGCCACACACTCATCTCACCGCTACCTTCAGGTAGAAGGTACAGGAGCCTGAAGACTGCAACGTCCAGGTTCAGAAATAGCCACTTCCCCACAGCCAGGGTTGAACATTAATAGACCATTATCTGTTTATTTGCCACTTATCTGTTTATTTATTCATGTGTGTATATATTTATATAATGGTATATGGACACACTGATCTGTTCTGTATTCATGCCTACTATATTCTGTTGTGTTGAAGCAAAGCAAGAATGTAATTGTCCTATCTGGGACACATGACAATAAACTCTCTTGAATCTCTTGAATCTTGAATCTTGAAAGGGCTTGAAGGGATAAGGATAGACAAATGGGATTAGTGTAGTTGGGTATCACATTCAGAATTGTAGTAGTAAGCCAAAGGGCTGGTTTACATGATGTACAATTCTATGATCCTACGATTCATTTTCAACAGGTTTGTGAACAGGACAAAAAGAGGTGGGCATGAGCGACAGAAACAAAGATCCATGATAGGATGGAGGAGAGGAGAGATTAAATGGAAAATGCAACGATGCTGTGCAAAAAAACTGGGCAGTAATTGATTCAGTAGAATGAAAGTGTGAGTGCAATTAGCAAAGTCATTAGAATAACTGCTAGTGGTTAAAATGGAGCAGATTATGATTGAAAATTATTAAATTCAGCATTTTATCTGAAGGGATGTAAAATGCCTAAAGGGGAAATTAAGTGTTATTCTTTCATTCTGCATTAAATCTCTTAGAAAATAGTTTTGGAAGTTACAGTTCAGAACAAATGCAGGTGGGAGTATAAAAATGGCAACTTTCATATCCAATATTAGTGATTAAACACAAATGCTGTTGCTCAGTTAAATAGAGACATCAGATTCTCTTCCATGGGCAATTGCGCATGATCATCACTACAATACAATATTTTGGAATGGAAATGTTTTTCTAATGACACATTAAGAATATATCAGAGAGTATTCTCTTGAACTTCTACAGGTGTACAGTGGAGAGCATATTGACTGGCTGCATCACGGCCTGGTTTGGCAACTTAAATGCTCAAGAGTGAAGAAGACTGCAAAAAGTGGTGAACACTGCCCAGTCCATCACAGGTACTGACCTCCCCATCATCGAAGGGATGTACAGGAGTCGTTGACTCAAAAGGTCAGCCAGCATCACTGGAGACCCACATCACCATGGCCACACATTCATTTAACTCCTGTCATCGAGAAGATATAGGAGTCTGAAAACTGTAATGTCCAGATTCAGGAACAGCTTCTTCCCTACAGCCATCAGGCTTTTAAACACTACTACCTCCAAATAAGCTATGAACTACAGTACATAGACATGGAGGTTTGGTTTTGTCTTTTTGGACAATTATAGTTTGTTTGTTTTCTGTGTATGCATGTACACACGTACGTATGTATGTATCTGTGTGCATGCATATATATATATATATATATATATATATATATATATATATATATATATATATAAAGTCAAGTCAATTTTATTTCTATAGTACATTTAAAAACAACTCTCGTTGACCAAAGTGCTTTACATCAGTGCAGGTACTAATGTGCTACATACAATGGAACACAGTAGCGATGTTACAAAACCTACCATCAGCGGTGCTGCAGTTCTGCCACTGGCCGTGTGTGCGACTTTGGCGCCTTTGGGGTGGGGGGCGGGATTAAAATGCATGTTTGTATCGCTTATCGGAGAGGGATTGCCTTGGACTGCGAGCCAATGAAGAAAAATCGATCGGACTTCTGTTCCCGTTTAAAAAAAAAAAATCGTTGTACAATTTAATAGTTTGATTAAAATAAAAAGCAACTTCGAACGCCCTCAACGCCTACGGCGTGACGGATCGCAATATGAGGAAAAAAGAAAGGGTAACTAATTTATTTTACATATAATCTTGCTTCTTGGGGTGGCTTTAATCTAATTTTACATTGCGAAAATGTGATTTGGACCCCATACAAACCGGCAGTGCCTTTCCTGCCTATAAGTGGTTCAAATTCACCGCAAATGCAACGTTCCAATCGATCGCATTCCAGAAAAACCCACTCACAAGATGGTTAAAATTCTCTTTTTTTTGGACAATCATGTCATAAGAGCATCTAAATCGTCTATATTTTGTGTAATTGTCCATCCATATTCAATATTTTTATACTAAATATACACAACAGCTTTAGCCACATTTATTGTGCAAAAAATATTAATTTTTATTATATTGAAAGTGGATGTATCTAGAATAATTTATGGGAATTAAACATTAAATTCCTTCCATCTGGCATATGTTCATGACAGTGAGATTTAAAAATCATGTTATATTGTGAATTCTTGTGTGAATGGGATTAGTTTGTTATTTGGATACTTAGGCTATTTTTAAAAAATGATCCTTTCCTTAAGAAATGGAATCTACAGGACATTCTTAATGGGAAAGTAGTGGGCAGAAAGGCATGTCATGCGTGGTTTGAAGAGCAAAAACATGCAATTTACAAAGACAAAATTAAAAAGTTGAGGAAAAACAAGGTGTACAGAGTTGCTTATTGGTTACAATCTGAGGAGTATGATGATGCTACTGATTATGATATGCCAATGTACCAGCTAACAACTGATCTTCTCCATAAAGAGTTGGTCTATTGCTAGAAATTGTAATGTATTTACCTATCTGTTACGGACTTACAACATATAATACAATAATATTAAAGTTCTGATCTTGAGAATATCACATTTTTGAATTTTCAAGACAGTCTGGGTGTTTATTACTATTTCCATCACAATGGTCAATTTTGTAATTAGCTACAATTAGGTAACTAACTAATTATGGACTTTAATTTCAGGTCATCCAAGTAAGATGTTTTATATTTGTTTCAGAATGCTTCAATCTATAATAACTGAAAATTTCATTCAGTTCTCTTAATTTTTAAGAAGGTTATGGGCTTTTGACTGTCCTCGATCACAGCTTTTGTGTTGAGTCAATGAAAGTCAACGAGTATGAAAATGGCCATAGCCTTTTTAATACTGAAGATAGGAAAGTAAATTAGGTGTCAAATTAAACGTATGCTTTATTTGATGGGATAAATAGCAGATTTGATTTTTAAAATCTCAAAATGTTGTAACATTACTATACATAGATCTAACAATACATGCATAAATACATACATACGGGGCTCCCTCAAAGGACCTCAAGAAATGCTTGTGAGTAGAAATAGGTTTTAAGTCCAGACTTAAAGGTGTCAATGGCGGGGGCAGTTTTGATGAGAAGAGGGATGCTGTTCCAGTCTAGGTGCTGCAACCGCAAAAGCGCGGTCGCCCCTGAGCTTAAGTCTGGACCACGGGATAGTCAGTAGCCCCAAGTCGGCCGACCTGAGGGACCTGGAGGTAGAACGGTGGGTTAGCAGATTTTTGATATAGGTGGGGGCAAGCCCGTTAAGGGCTTTGTATACATATAGGAGGAGCTTGAAATTGATTCTGTACTGTACTGGGAGCCAGTGGAGAGAGGCCAGAATCGGGGTGATGTGGTCCCTTTTACGGGTACATATATCTGTATATATATATATACATGTATATATATGTATACGTGTGTGTGAGAGTGTGTGTGTTTGTGTGTGTGTGTGTGTGTGTGTGTGTGTGTGTGTGTGTGTGTATGTGTGTGTGTGTGTGTGTATCTATATATATATCTATATATATATCTATATATATCCATATATATCCATACATATACACATATGTATACATATCTATATATAATGTATATATATATATTGTGATGTTTGGTGGACTGCGTGGGGTGGGTGGACCCGTTGCTCTTCCCATGCAGCAGGTGACGCTGCACAGGACAAAGGGAGATGTTTTTCCTGACTGTAGACAGTCAGTGTGCAGCAATTTTGTTGTTGTTTTGCTGCCAGCATTGAGTAAAGCATTAAAGACTTTGGTTGTAAATTAAAGACGCTCAAGTTTTCTGCAGACCTAGAAATAGAACACAAAAGTGGTGTCAGGAGTGGGATACGTTCGATTGTGTCCAAAGACCCAGATAAGAGCCTATTTTAAAAAAAATTATAAAAAAGCAGAACTCAAACTAACCTGTCTCAGCAATTCAATTGTTTCGATCCTGAGCGAGAAAGGTGGTCATCGTTTTTAATGCGCGCTGAGTTTGATTTTGAAAGTATGGCAATTATAACTGACCTGAGGAAGAAGGATGTCTTGTGTTCATCAATGTCTCCAGAGACAAAATTTACTTACAGAAGAAGTAACTGAAGCCTCATATGCTGAAATCACAACGGCTATGCAGCTGCATTTCAAGGAAAGTCGAAATTTCCTTGCAGCTCGCCTTGATTTCTACAGGACGATGCAATAGGAAGGGCAATCGATACCAAATTTCTTGCCGAACTTCGCACCAAGGCAAAGGCATCTGCTTTTAAAACTCAATGCTGCAAAAAGTGCCAAGACAATGCGTTGCGGGATAGACTGGTCATGGGCTGCAGGCACGCATTCATCCAGCAGGCAATGCTCAAGGAATCGGACGCCTCATTGAAGAATGTGCTGTAGTGTGCTAAGATGGCCAAGCTGTTGAGTAAAGAACTGCACAAAATGGCCGTCGAAACAGCATCGAAGCTCCCTCAGGAGGTGCATACAGTTCGTCAGACTCGTCCGCAAAGCCAGAAACCAGTTGATCGACCCAGAGCAAATCCGGAGAAGGTGGGACAGTTTCAGAAGAGCTGTCCCCCTGTGGGGGGAGGCTCGAAACCTTGCTACCGGTGCGGCTCGACTGCCCTCATCACCGTGAGTGCCCGTATATCGAGTCAGTTTGTTATACCTGTTACCGGAAAGGTCATCTCCAAGTAATGTGTCAATCCGTAGGAAAGCTGGGAAAGGGCGTAGGAATCCGTAGGAAAACTGGGAAAAGCGTAAAAACACTGTCGACAAAATCGCGGAGACCACTGAAGTGCTGGTTGTGTTTACAATCACTGAGAAGACGAGGATTTCACTGCGGGTCTCGAACGTCGATCTACATTTCCAGGTGGACACTGGTGCGGCTGTGTCGCTAGTGGGTCAGGACATCTGGGGGAGGATCGGATCGCCGAAACTGAAACCGGCCAACATCCGCCTTTTTGGATATGGATGACAGCCCATTCCCACGAAAGGCAAATGCACTGTCGCCGTTTCCTGTAATGGTATAAGACAGATGTTGCCGCTGATCGTCGTTGGTAAAGAAGGTACATTCCTGTGCAACATCGACTGGATCCTGCTTTCAAGCTTGACATGAACTACTTGATCTACGATAGATCAACTATGGCATTGTCACCTACCACGGATTGCAACATGGTTAGCAAGTACATGAACAAGACGTCGAATGGCACTGGGCCAAAGAGTGTGAGCATGCAATCACCAGGTTGAAGGAGATGCTCCACCAGAAGATGCGTTTGGTCTATTATGACCCATCGAAGCCAATCTCACTGGCCGCCGATGCATCGCCGTCTGGTCTTGGTGCAGTAATCTTACAAACGGCGCTGAACGGCAAGGAAGAACCAATCGCATTCACATCCAAAACGCTGACGACCGCCGAGAAAAACTACAGTCAAGTGGAGAAAGAACAGCATACAGATAAATCAAATACCGATATCTCTTCAAAAGAGAACATTGAGGAAAACTCTGCTGATTCTGAACCTTTAGCAAGAGTTGTGAAACGCAAAAAAGGCTGGAAAAAACAGTGAAGCGAGGTCCAGCTAAATGGAGATGTTCAAACTGGAAAGGGGGAATGTGATGTTTGGTGGACTGTGTGGGGTGGGAGGACCCGTTGCTCCTCCCATGCAGCAGGTGGTGCTGCACAGGACAAAGGGAGATGTTTTGTATATAGTTTATCCTGTCTCTAGACAGTCAGTGTGCAGCCATTTTGCGCTGTCTTGCTGTCAGCATTGGGTAAAGCATTAAAGACTTCTGTTGTAAATTAAAGACTCTCAAGTTTTGTGCAGACCTAGAAAAAGAACACAAAATATATATATATAATCTGATTTTTTTTCGTTTATTATATTGTTTACAGAGTACTATGCTGAGGGAGTTGTGGATGTGATTGTGGAGTGAAATAAATGTTGCAGAGGGAACAGTTGCATAAGAATGCTGGAGCAGTGCCAAAAATATATTTAATGATGGTTTTGCCTTAGATGTGACATAAATTGGATCAGATAATTAGAAGAATGTGGAGTATGGCTGATGTTAAGTTGAACACTATCTCAGATTCACTCAGATTAGGTTATTATCATGTGCAACAGGAAATTCCTAGTTCACATGAACATAGAACAGTTCAGCACAGGAACATGCCCTTTCCCTCACGATGTCCGTGTCAAACATGATGCCAAGTTAAATCAATTCCTACTGCTTGCAAGTGCCCCATATCTGTCCATTCCTGCATATCTAACAGCCTATTTAACTGTCTCTCAATCACCACCATTGTATCTGCCATCCTCCCTGGCAGCTGGTTCCAGGCACCTACCACTCTCTCTTTGGAAAACTTGCCCCACATGATTCCTTTAACCTTTTCTCCTCTGATCTTAAAGCTGTTCTTTGTATTTGACATTTCTATTCTAGGGAAAAGGTTCTGACTGTCTACCTTATCTATACCTCTCATAATTTTACAATCTTTTACCTGGTCTCCTTTCGACCTCTGATGCCTCAGTACAATGCCATTAGATCATGCTTTGTGCCAACAGCACTGTGAAACTCACCACACTGCGAGTGAACTTTTCCAGCGACGTTCTGCGGCCCTGTTCATTCTCAGGCTGGAGTGGAAAGGATAGAGTCAGAAAATAATGTGCTGAGAATCACAACATCAATACTAGAATAATTGGCAGTGACGTAGGAGATACGACCCATGATAAAGCGAAGGGAGGAAAAGTTGCTGACTCAGTCATAGAGACAATCTCCACAGAGATCAAAATACGATCGAAGTGAATGTTCTGACTGGAATTGTGAACTGCAATTAGGGTGCTTTTTAGAGTTCTCCCAAGTGCCTACCGTGGAAGGGAATGGTATGCCAGGTCGGCAGACTTTGTCCTGATTTGAAGCTTCTGACAATCGGAAGCCTCACAGTGGTGCAGTGGTAGAGTTGGAGCCTTACAGCACCAGAGACCCGGGTTCGATCCTGACTACGGGTGTATCTGTACAGAGTTTGTATGTTCTTCTTGTGGCCGCATGAGCTTTTTTTTGGGGGCTCCGGTTTCCTTCCACACTCCAAAGATGCATGGGCTTGTAGGTTAATTGGCTTCAGTAAAAAGTAGCAAATTGTCCCAAGTGTGTACATGTTCATGTACAGGGTGATCACTGTTCTGAGTAGGCTCAATGGGCCGAAGGGTCTGTTTCTGAGCTGTATCTCTAAAGTCTAAAGTCTTAAGATGCTCCTGGCTGTTTGGAGACACAAGAAACTGCTGATGCTGGAATTTGATTACACTCCGGATGTAGGATTTGATCCAAAACCTCAATCTCTTTACCTCCACAAATGCTACTTGATCAATTGAGTTATTCCAGCAGTTTATGATCTACTCCTAGCTATGTGTAATTTTAGTAGGTGTTTAGTAGATGTTCTCCATGCAATTCAGTATGGATCAAAAATAGTCAATAAAGACACTGATGTTCCCAGAAAATACCAGTATTAGAAAATATTCTGTGAGTTCAGCCCTGGTCCCTGCTCCTGATTGCTATCCCATGAAAAGACTACAGTATGTGCAGGGATTTCTGGCCTTGGATACTCTAAAGCTGACTATGAAGCTCATAAGATATTAAACAGCTGGGCTTAGTATTTGACACCTCTGAAAACAATTGCCTTTATAAAGGGAGGAAAAATTGGCACAGAGAAGAGCGCTTTATTGAAAAAGCAAATGTTAATAATTCCCAGTTTTCATCAGTAGGGCCATTTCAAATGCTTTCCACCTGTACATTGCTTCACAGACTCATGGTCTGCTACTTATCAAAGGCAGATACTCTCTCACTCATCACACCTGCTCACTACGTCCTCTGGTGAACAATCGGGAGTGACCTTCTGCATTCTAAAGGAACCACGACTAACAGTGGCACTCCAAATACAACTTAGGCAGGGATGAAATTCTGGCACTTTTGGCTTTAATAATAGATGGAAGCAGAACATTTAACCACTAAATCTTCTGTTAGTGAGATTTGAGCAACTTTGAAATGCCAACAAAGAAATAGAAGCATTACAGATTAGGATGAGAATTATCAACTGTCAATGTGAGAAGCCACATGTTTCTGGGACAGTACCTTCCGCTTTGCTTGTAAGAGTTCTTGATAGCCATTGGAACGCAGAAAGCGAGCATAACTGTCACTTTTCATCAGCTTGTAGATGTGTTCCTGAAAGGTAAGATGCGTTCTAGTTAACCTAATCCCAATTCATCACTGCTTTATGCATGAAACCGTTTGTGAATGATCATTTGGCAAAAAACAATAGGTATGGACCTAAGAATCTGAGCTGAGCATATACTGAAGGGTGATGCAAGAAACTGCAGGTGCTGGTTTACGAAAAAAAACACAAAGTGCTAGAGTAGCTCAGTGGATGAGGCAGCATCTGTGGAGGACATGGATAGGCGAAATGTCAACTATCCATGTCCTCCACAAATGCTGCCTCGCCCGTTGAGTTACTTCAGTACTTTATGCAAATAGAAGGGCTGTGGATTGCCTTTCCAAAATGATACATCTTCTGACATATTGCAAGGTAACATACCTTGGGACAGATATGCTTTTTTTTTACAAATGGCAATACTTGGAGTTTATCTGCAGGAATATACTCTTCCAAAGCACCATCAAATGGTCTTCCCCTAAAACTAGGAAGACAAAGCTTTCTGCTAGGTCTCTGCTCACCCACACCTTAACTGTACAACAAGGTGCTGAAAATGTGAAAATAAATGTCCTGCATTTAGTGGTAAGTCAGGGCCTGTTTCCGTGCTGTATCTCCAACACTAAAAAAACAATAAACAGGAAAGGACACAAAATACATAATACATTAAACATTGTAAATAAATGTAAAAAATGAACATACTGGAAGCCATGGTCAAACACTGCAATGATAATTTAATGCAAAAATTGAGTAAACACTGTAAATAGGATATGAACAGACACCTCAATTACAATAGATTTCATCTGCTATAACCAAAATCTGTTACAAAGAGGTCCGTAATAATGTGGGTAGACTGTATTAAATAAAAAAATATATATTCTATCGTCCTTCTCATCTTGATGGTAATGGAACATTTTACATTTTCTGCAGGCTTCCCTTTTTTAGAGTGTACATGTGAGTTTAAGTGGATAACAAACCAAACTCTTTGGCAAAGTGTTCACTTAAAGTACAATTTGCACCTGGTTTGCTAATTAAATCCAAATGGAAACTCCCAGGAGAAGAGTTCAAAGGTTTTTCCTGATAAGGTGGAGAGGTAATCCTAGTTAATAAAGAGCTGTCATCAATGACAGGGCAGCTGATTTATATAGTTCACATTTTTAACGGGGGAGTGTCCAGTTGCCATTTATGGCCATGTGCAAAAAGCAACAAGCCATCTGTTATAGGCTGTGTCTCATCTTTGTTTGGCTGCTGTGTAATGGTTTGAAGTTTGAAAAAAAAACCCCATTAACTTGGGTGTCTATATCCATTGCGATGTTTCATTGAAAACATCAGCAGACACTCTACAGGTTTTTAATTGGGAGCATGTTTCAGGCGGGCATTGGAAGCAGACAATATCAAACCCATCCAAGTGTGAATACCTTTTTTAACTCCAAAAGCTCATTGGCATTCTGCCAGGCAGATACACATCTTATGCAGGTGGAAGGAGGCAGTTGCTAACCTTGAACAAGTCAGTATTTTGCGGTCAGCCCCAACACGAAGATAATCCGGGGAGTTAGTTGAAAAATGAAGGGTTATATCAATCTCCATGAACAGATGAGTCTGAATTTTTTTTGCTTTTATTTCACATATCAGGCAGTGGCAGTGTTGGTATTAGTATGTTATTGTCGCATACACTGAGATTCAATTAGTAATTTTGTGCTGTGCTATCGTAGTGAAATCCTAGTGTATGTGAGTACAAGCAAGTTGTGTATGATACAACAGGTAGCAAGAAGAAAAAAATACCAGCGTGCAGAAGTAATGCTACATTTCATTTCGGAGTCACGTGAGTGAGCGACGGGCAGTGAGGAGCGTTGCTCCTCTACTGCTGGGACCTGCAGGTAAGGAAAAACTAACCTGCCGTCCTTTTTTCATTTCAAGGACTCTGTTTTCAGAGTACTTGAGGCCGCTTCGGCACTGACTGCGGACCGCGGGATGTGGGCAGTCAGCGGCGGCACTATAGTATGGAGTCCGGAAGAGCCCGTTGACCCAGGTGGGTCCGGGTTCACACTCGCCGGCGGAGGACGGCAGAGGCAGCCGACTCTACGCCGCAGCCCGCAGGACACCGCGGGCTGGCGGCATGAATAAGGGAGTGGGGCTTGCAGGCTCACCGCGCGCAGTGAGCGACGGCAGAGCAGCAGCCCGATTCTACACCGCAGCCCGCTAGGATACTGGGGGCTGACGGCATTAATAAAGAAGTGGGGGCTTGCAGGCTTGCCGTTCGCGGATAGCGACGGCAGAGCAGCAGCCTGTCTACACCGCAGCCCACAGAACACTGTGTGCTGATGGCATTAACAAAGGAGTGGGGGCTAGCCCCAACTCAACTCTACTCCACAGCCTGCAGTATCCCAGTCTCCCAGCACGCAGTCTGTATTAAACAGGGAATGGGGCTTGCAGGCAACAGCTGAGGGCTGAAGACTTTACTTACGCCGTTGCCCGCCTTTATTTTTACAACAGGGCAGCTTGTTGACCTAGTAGGGTCCGGGCTCATACTCGCCGTTCGCGCAGCGACGGCAGAGCGGCAGCACGAATCTGCACCGCAGCCCGCAGGGCACCACGGGCTGACGGCAACGCTACCCGGAAGTCGGACAAGCCCGTGGACCAGGAGGGTCCGGGCTCGGAGACTGCCATTCGCGGGCAGCGAAGGCAGAGCAGGAGCTCCGACTCGACGTCACAGGCCGCAGGTATACCGCGGACTAACGGCTATGCTACCCTATAGAGGTAGTAGACAGAGCCGGGGCCCCGACTCGCACATAGGCGGGAGCCCTGCCGTTAGCGGCAGTCTATGTCCCACATGATAATCTGGTCACCATTGGAGCTAGGGGGAGAGAGTGCGCTCCTCCACCTGAAGCTCATAAAGACCCTCATGTAAGATACTAACCTTGAGTTGTTAGCTTCTGTACTAGACTTTGCTTACAGAAACAATGGATGGGAGACCAGAATTAAGGCATGGAAGTATGTCTCCCAGGGCCATGGGACATCGGATGTGAGTCAGCGCCCACTATTCCCGGAGCTGCCCGCTCTGCGGGCCGGGATAAGAACAGGGAAACCGGGGAGCCCTGCACAGCCAGGACCCGATTCTCCACCACGGCTGGCCATGGAGCCGTAAAGTGGTAGGAGCACCGGGCAGGAGCAGGGTAGGCAAGACCCTGACTCCCTACCACTGTCACCTTAGCAGAGGGACAGTGGAGCAAAGGTGCGTAAACATGTTATCCTCTCGGCGGCACGTTCTCTCTCCCCAATTATGCAGGTCACCAGAGGGAGGACCAGGGGAAGAACAGTCGGTGAACCCCACTGTAGGAGCCAGGGTCGACTTTCCACCGGAGCAGGCCACCAGATCGTGGACCGGCGAAGGATTGAGGCCTGGGTCTGCAAGCCCCGCATGTGCGGCCAGCACAGACTCACCACCGGGGGAGCCTGCCAGATTGCGGGCCGGTGTAGTCTCATCTCGGTCACCGCATCCATCCTGAGGAAGTCGACTTGTCGTCCGCAGATGCGGCAGCAGTCGCATGGCTTGGATGGATCGCACAATGGAGCGTATCCTAGAGCACAATCTGCAGCTGGACCAGATGTCCTCCAGTCCTGGAGACATGCAGCTGGGCCACCCAGCATGTCCCCGTCATTGGTGGGGAAAGCTACGAATCAGCAGCTGGCTGACACGTAAGTAGGGTGGAGCAGGAACCTATAGTACCTAAGACAACCCAGGAGGAACTGCTGAATGTGGTCTCCAAGTTTGCCCAGCCGAAGCACAGGTCAGCCAGTTGCAGCCCAATTATGGGGCTAGCGGACTACCTCACTACACACCAGCTGCAGGAACAGGTCCTTACCAAGGCGGTCAACAAATACAAGGCCCAAACAACTGCACATCATTATATGTACCGACGGTCAACACGCCCATCTATGGCAACAACAGTCCCGGGATAGGGCACAGGAGTTGAAATTACAAAGATCCTGAAATTGCTGACGTCGGGGATTACTGCCTTTGCCAGGTCGGTTGACGGTACGGAAATGACAGCAGAGCAGGAGGATGCTCTTGCGATATTAGTCATGAAGTTAACGCTTCCCGGAATATCGCCATTTAACCCACTCCTAAACCCCATATTTGCGGGGTTGTACAAGGCATCTGCGACGCCTCCACCGAGACTGTTCGGTGAGGACCTGCCCATACAGGTCAAGGACCTGGGTTAGGAGACGGGGGCAGTCGGGTTGATAACCCACCTCCCTCCAGCAGGCCGGCAGTGCGCAGGCAAACATCATATGCAAGATCTCGAGCCACCTGAAAGACCAGTAAGGACCTACACGCCAGCAGCACCTCAACACAATCCAACGGAACACCAGGAATCAGAACATCAGGCCCGTCGGTAACCATGTAGGGAAGGGGTCTGGTTCTCCAGAGAGTGCTGCATGTATAACCTCACAAGTAGGAGAGCGGTTATACACATTCTGTGATGCATGGGAGCTGATTGTCACTATTCCAGGGAACAAAGCAATAGACATTATAGAGGCATGTAACAGCCTTGCTTGCGCCAGGAAACCGACTATTAGACATGCTGCTAAGGTAATTGGTAACTTGTAGCTACATTCTAGCTACATAATTGGGCCGTTACACTATCAAAGCTTGCAAACACGAAAATCTTGGCATTAATAGCGAATGATGGACATTTTTACGGGCCTATGCAGCCGCCAATCAAGGCATAAACTGAGCTACAATGGTGGATCAGCAATGTTTGTGATGGTTAAATCACATCATTACATAAAACCCATTAGCCATGTTACAAACTGGCGCAAGCACCAATGGCTGGGACTGTTCAGATATGCTGGGAGCATGTCACGGGCTGTGGGCTTAATGCACTAATCTGCAGCATACGTATGTCCATCTTCATAGAATACCACTGAGGTGGCATATTCAAACCTTATGGGTGGTATCAAGTCAATATGTTGTGATGAATTGGGAAAAATTGAGAAAAATTAATTTGGCTCTGCTGCATTGAAAAAAATATTTGGATATCAGCTATGTACCTTCAAGTTAGCTCAATACAGTGGCGGACACCAGGTCACAAGAATCTAATAACGACACCAATATCCTCCAAATATTTGCGAAAATTATAGCATAATATGGAACACCAGATATCGACCTCCTTGCATCCAGGTGAACCATTAGATACATATATGTGTCTCTTGAGAACCAGATCCTGCGGGAGTGGCGATGGACGAGTTCTCGCTACATTGGGAGAAATGGATTTCTATGCTTTCTCCATTCTGCCTCATCAGACAGAAAACGTAACCAGATTCTGGAACATAAAGGACCATGGACGTCATACAGATCGTGCAGAGAAAGTCCACTGGGAAGCAGTACCTCACCTACTTAGGATATGGGAGGTTTCTGTAGTCGGACCAAGACCACCTACATATCTGCTACGATCTCCAATGTGCTGGCATCCTCACGGGTCTTCATTATGATGAGTCCCTCAGTTACAGTGCCGTATACAGTGCCAGGAGTGCACTGTCATCTTATCTCAACATTGGAGTGGGATCTCACCAGCTGGTATCCAAACTATGAGGGATATGTTCTATCCATCCCTCCCCGACCACAATATTATAATACCTAAGAGATAAGGGTGGTGTTGGTCGCTTATGACGGATTTACCACTGGACTTAATCACCTTTAAAGTGGTGATGGCAATAGCACTGAATACAGCACAACGGGTCCAGACTCTACAGGAATTAAACCTGGATAGAATGATCGACCCATAATAAAGTAACTTCTTTATGAAAGAGTTACTTAAACTACACAGACCTGCGACTACAGGTCTGGAAATGGCCATCAGGAATATGGAGGAGGATCTGTGGTCAGCCATGGAAACCCACGTCACAGGGTGACGGTGCAGACTATCTCCAGATGGCTCAAGGTGGTATTCGGTGCAGCAGGTAAGACACTAAAAATTTAAAATGTCATTCTACCAAGGCTGCATCCACATCAGCGGCGAGGACCATGGAGGTGATCATAGAGCATGTCCTCGCAATAGCGGGCTGGGCCAGTGAAACTAGCCTGTGGCCGTTCCCGCAACGTTTGCGGAGTCAGTTTTAAGTGCTGTCCCTAAACGTTTGTCCCCGAGTTCAGGGGTTTATTGTTGTATTAACAATAATGTTATTATTTTTCAGCTTGTTCAAGTCTGAAATACGTTAACATACTTCCTCCATCAGTACTACGACAGTGTGTGGGCATGGACGTGATCCAGGGCATGTAATCACAGTGCTTTGAAATCTTCACGAAGTCACTCACGTGACTCCGAAATGAAATAGTAAGATTGAATGAGAACTTACAAGTTTGAAGTTTGATCTTTATTTTATGAGGAGTTGCGATGAGGGTTTTCGTGCCCTCTGATCCCAACCCTCTACTATAAGGTCAACTGGTATATAGAGTCTCTTCAATCTTACTATAACAAGTCATTTCTGTTGTTGGTTCCACACCACTGCTTTGAAGAATGTCGCGCATGCGTGCTGGCGGGGTCTTCACGAAATCCCTCATCGCAACTCCTCATAAAATAACGATCTAACTTCAAACTGGTAAGTTCTCATTTAATCTTACTATTAGTGCCCAGAATGTTTTATTTTTGGTCAAGCATACTCAAATCACTGGATTGTGTATGCTTACTAATTATCCTTGTGGAATGTCAAGTATTTATTTTGAAGACATTAATATTCAGATGGGATGCATTCATTAGCAAATGTCATGCTATGCTACAATTTTTGCAAGTGTTATGTTGGAGATATTAAAGATGTAAAAGCAAAGATTATATTTTTGGATGGTGCCATGTTGTGGCCAATGTATTCTTTTAAGGGACTGTTTGAAAAAAATGGCATGTTGAAGACCTCCTTCGACTATGTAGAAGACTTCCTACAACATCCTTTGACTATGTTGAAGACTAGCTTCGATTAGCTTCGGGGAAAATTGGAAAATGGCAGAGAGTGAAGACGATCTCCTTCGACCTCCCTTCAACTTCCCTTCGACTATGTTGAAGACTATCTATGACTACCTTCGATTACCCTCGATTACCAACAAATAACATACCAACCTACTACGACCTACTTCGACTAAACCTACGAGTAAAAAAAGTATTGATTTTTTCCATGGCAACCTTTTTTTACTCACGGGCATTTTTCAACATGTTGAAAAATATGCCACAACCCAGCTGAGGCCTCTGGTACGCGGGGACTACTCTCAAGCATGAAGAAGAGTTGCAAAGACCTCCTAGGACTTCCTACGACCTCATGTCGACCATGCTGCGAGTATGAGTCGAGGGCAAACTCTTCTAAACTCTAAGACATGCCTGGGCTTCAATTGTATAATAATCTAATATTGTTTGGCTTTAAAAACACAAGTTATTTGATATTAACGTTAACAAACCTGTGCATCTTCAAAAATATACCTCCCGGGATCCTTGACATTCTGGCTGGTGATCTCATACGAATGGGAATCCAGGTTGATCGCGCTCGGTGCCCCAGGAGCAAAAAATTCTTGCCAGATTTCTTGAACCTTGTCTGGAACTTCTTGAAGTGGACGCTTCTTCAAGTCTTCTGCGGCTAACCAAAATCTGATGGTGGAAGGAACATACAGTAAACCCTTGTTATTATAGACCTCTTTATAACGGAATTTGGTTATAGCAGACTGTGTCTTTCAGAACTCAGGCTACTAGTTACACAGGTTACAATACCACAATAAATTGCAGCGAATTGTGGACGCAGCCCAGACCATCACACAAACCAACCTCCCTTCTATTGACTCCATTTATATCACACACTGCTCGGCAAGGCCAGCAGCATAATCAAGGATGGGTCACACCCTGGCCACTCCCTCTTCTCCCATCCCCCAGGCAAAAGAAGTGTGAAAACGCACACCTCCAGATTCAGGGACAGTTTCTTCCCAGCTGTTATCAGGCAACTGAATCATCCTACCACAACCAGAGAGCAGTGCTGAACTACTATCTACCTCTTTGGTGACCCTCAGATGATCCTTGGTTGGACTTTGCTGGCTTTACCTTGCACTAAACGTTATTCCCTTATCATGTATCCACACACTGTAAATAGCTTGATGGTGGTCATGTATAGTCTTTCTGCTGACTGGTTAGCATGCAACAAATGCTTTTCACTGTACCTCGGTACATGTGACAATAAGCAAAACTGATAAACTGACTGTGGAGGCTGTTGAAATTGGAGGGTCGTCGGAGAGCCATTGGACACCATTCCCCCACAAATTCCTCCATGGTCAGTTATAATGAAGGTTTACTGGAAAGAAAATGAAACAGAACTCAAAAATATATATCATTTAAAGGCAATAATCTATAATGGATGAATGTTGTCATTGTTCCAATCTACTGAAAGGCAAATGATTTGTCAATGAATAAATATTCTTATTCACTGGTTGGATATTTTCCTCAATGCCTAACAAATGTAGAATTGGTAGTATCCAAAAATAACAGCTAGATCAGATTCATAAATATTCCAGGATATTGAGATGCCAGAAAATTATATAACATTTTATTGTGAAGCATTCCTGAACAATGGTGTTGCATTTTCAAGGATATACTGCTGAATTTCAATCATCCATGAAATGCCCTACATTTTTCACACCACAAAGATCAACCCTCTCTCATAACAAAAAGATATGTAAAAGTTGTATATTTTTGGAAAGGTTTGTCATTGCTGAAAAGAATGAGAATGAAAACTGTATGACTCCTATCTTCTAACCCTCCTTTCCCGTCACAGTCTTTCCTGTTCTTCCATTCTGATCCGCAGGGATCAGATCCTAGGGGATCTATCGCAGTCGCTGCCTCAAAAAGGCTGGCAGCATCATCAAGGACCCACACACCATCCTGGCCACACACTCATCTCCCCGCTACCTTCAGATAGAAGGTACAGGAGCCTGAAGACTGCAACGACCAGGTTCAGGAATAGCCGTTTCCCCACAGCAATCAGGCTATTCAACTCGGCTCGGACAAAACTCTGAACATTAATAGACCATTATCTGTTTACATGCACTTTATCTGTTTATTTATTCATGTGTGTATACATTTATATAATGGTATATGGACACACTGATCTGTTCTGTAGCCATGCATACTATGTTCTGTTGTGCTGAAGCAAAGTAAGAATGTCATTGTCCTATCAGGGACACATGACAATAAACTCCCTTGAATCTTGAATCTTGACGGAAAATTCCAGTCAATCCTAATCCCAAGTACGTATGTCAATTCACTTTGTCTTCCAGCATGAACTCATAACCCTCTCTGTACTCATTACCTGCCATCCTCACACTCTCTAGCCTCTCTTTGCTTACCATCCCAGTTTGACTTCAGTATCCTCACATTCTCTTCCTCTTACTCTCCCATACTCTTCTTTGTTGGAATCTGTTCCTAGCCCCACCACACAGGAATCACTTTTTTATCTTTCCTGATGGAATAGAAACTATCATTTGGGGCCAAAGACCTTTCATTTGATCAGTTCTCACAAAGGGTTTCCAAGTGTAAGCTTTGTTTCTCTTCTTAAAGGATGGCCTAACGTGCTAAGTATTTCCAGAATTTTCTGGTTTTATTTCAGATTTCCAGCACACGCAGTTTTAATTTTATTTTCACTTTATCTTTCTGTGCCTTCAGATAAATGATTATTTTCTACTGCTTCAAATTTATTGTTCTTTTTTCTTCAAGGTTTCCTGCTGTGGTTTATATGCTAGAACACTTGGGTAGTTCAGCGACTAATAGACAGGTCTAGTCTAATGTAATGTGAAGCATTGCACAATAGGAAGAAGAATGCTTATTTCAAATAGGCTCATAGGGCAGCAGAATAAATGTTAACCAATAGTACAGACAATCAAACAGATGGCTGATCTGTAATCGATCATTTTGCATCCTCAAACAAGTTGAATTAGAGTCGTGCAAATAAAACTTGTAACGTTCAAATAGATTTCTGTATGTTAAATACAAGCTGGTTAAATATTAAGGGAAGGACGAATTGCCTTAAGTACTGTATTGATTAGGATAGATGCAGTACTGCAATTTTCTACATTGGGCAATTGCCACGGATTCTCCATCCACAACCAAGTAGCAGAAATGTTCATAACTAAAGGGGAACATACTTGGGGGAATATAAATTAGTTTTTTTTTAATTTAGAGTGATCAACTGTAAATTATTAAGAAATAAAGCTTAGAAATGTGCAGTACAGCAATCGGAAGGCTATATTGATAATTGAGGTGGAAAGGGTGCAGAGAAGATTTACGAGGATGTGGCCAGAACTTGAAGGCCTGAGCTATAGGGAGAGGTTAAGGAGGCAAGTACTTTATTCCTTAGAGCACAAGAGGATGAGGGGGTGATCTTATAGAGGGATATAAGATCATGAGAGGAATAGAGAGTGTAAATGCACAGTCCTTTTACCCAGAGTAGTGGAATCAAGAACCAGAGGATACGGTTTTAAGGTGGGGGGGGGAACCTGAGGAGCATCTTTTTTACACAAAGGGTGGTAGGTCTATGGAACGAGCTGTCACAGGAGGTAGTTGAGGCCCATTCTATTACAACGTTTAAGAAACATTTATACAGGTACATGGATAGGATAGGTTTAGAAAGCTATGGACCAAACGCAGGCAGGTGGGACTAGTGTAGATGGGGCATTTTGATCGGTGTGGGCAAGTTGGGTTGAAGGGCCTGTTTCGGCATTGTATGGCTATATGACTCTAATGGTCAACTCAATAAAATCACATAGGTTGTTGGTGGTGAGTTTGTTCTTGTCTGCCGATTCAGACCAATCAAGCCAGTAATATGCTATCTTCAGTGTTCCCTGCAGCCCAGTATCAAGAATTTTCATGGCCAAGACTACTCCAGCAGCTTTCTTCAATGACCCAGACTAAATGTGCCTGGACTACCACAGTTCATCTTGGCTCAGGAACAGACCGATGACCCACTGAGTATGTCTTCCTGCTCTACACACTTTTGCCTATGTTCCTTTGTCTGTGTGCTCACTTCTAAGTGCTCCCATCCATTCATTGACCAGATAATCTTATTAAGTTTATCCCCATGGACATCAGTTGTACCCTCTCCGGGACATCTCCTCTCCCCCACCCTGACTGCAGTTTAACAAATTATCTTCTTCCTTTCCCAGTTCCGAAGAAAGGTCTTTGGCTTGAAACGTTCATTCTGTTTCTCTTCCCACAGATGAAGTCTAACCTGCTGAGTATTTCCCCCGGCATATCAAAACAATGAACTGCATATTTTGGTTTACAAAGGAAAGATAAAAAAACACTAGAGTAACTCAGTAACTCAGCATCCCTGGTGAACATGGATAGGTGACATTTTGGGTAGGGACCATTCTTCACACTTCAAATCTACCCTTCCCACCATATTCTGTTTTTTACTTTAGATTTCCAGCATCTCTTGGGGTCATGGAGTTGTGTAGTATGGAAACAGCCCTTTGGCCCATCTTGTCCACTACGACCAGGTTGGCATACTGGGCTAGTCCCATTTGCTTGCTTTAGGTCCATAACTCTCTAAACCATTCACATCCATATATCTGTCTAAATGTCCCTTAAAAGTTATAATTGCATCTGCTTCTATAGCTTCCTCTGGCAGCTCATTCCAGAAAATGACTACCTTCTGAGTGAGAATTTCCCACAGGCATGGCACGGTGCGTGCAGCGGTAGAGTTGCTGCCTTACAGCACCAGAGACCCGGGTTCGATCCCGACTAGGGGCACTGTCTGCATGGAGTTTGCACATTCTTCCTGTGACCACTTGGGCTTTCTCTGGGTGCTCCAGTGTCCTCCCACATCCTAAAGATGTGCAGGTCTTTGGGTTAATTCTGGATCTGGATGTAGTACACTGAAAAGCTCTAGGTAGAGCATCACTCGGCACTGGACAATTTTTTTTCATTTTATCAAGGCAATTAATCAAGCCAATTGGCCTCTGTAAATTGCCCCTAGCCTGTAGAATAGAATGTAGTAGAAATGTGTTATCATTTGTCGGCGTTGACTCGGGGGGCCAAAGGGCCTGTTTCCATACTATATCTGTAAACTAAACTAAACATCACTCTTAAATACCTCTATCTCACCTCAAGCCTATTCCCTTTAGTTTTAGAATGCTCTGCCCCGGGAAAAGGACTGTGTGCATTCACTTTATCTATGCGCCAAAAAAAAGTCCCAGCTTATTCAACCTCTGAAGGATGAGGGGGAACCTCATTGAAACTTACCGAATAATGAAAGGCCTGGATAGAGTGGATGTGGAGGGTATGTTTCCACTAGTGGGAGAATCTAGGACCAGAGGCCATAGCCTCAGAATAAAAGGATGTATCTATAGGAAGGAGATGAGGAGGAATTTCATTAGTCAAAAGGTGTGAGTCTGTGGAATTCATTGCCATAGAAGGCTGGGGAGGACGTCAATGGATATTTTTAAGGCAGAGATAGATAGATTCTTCATTAGTGCAGGTGTCAGGGGTTATGAGGATAAGGCAGGAGAATGGGGTTGAGAGGGAAAGATAGATGAGCCATGATTGAATGGTGGCGTAGACTTGATGGTCTAATTCTGCTCCAATCACTTATGAACATGAATTTATAAACTCTCGATTTAACAAGCCCGCAATGGCTGGGTAGCATCCTGGTTGGTCTCTGCTACACACATTCCAACTTAATGACATGCTTTCTATGGCTTGGCAACCAGAACTACACACAGTATTGTACAAGCATTGTCTCACAGTGCCCAATGCCCTTCACAATGAAGACAGGCCGGCCAAACACCTTCTTCACCACACTGTCCACCTGACTAGGCACTTTTGGGGAACCATGCCCAGATTAGTCTCTTCTGCCACACTCACCAAGACTCCACCATTTACTGTATAGACCCTGCCTTGGTTTGACATAGTAAAATGCAACATCTCACATTTATCAGAGATAAATCCATTCGTTGGTTGCCATTCTTTTGCCCAGCTTCCCAACTGACCTAGATCTTATTGTAAACTTATATATCTTTCTTTACTGTCTATTATACTACCAATTTTGATGTCATCTGCAAATTTACTAACAATGTCAATCATAATATTGTCAAAATTGTTAATGTACATAACAAACACCAGTGGACACGAGCTCTGAACCCTGCAGCAATCCATTGGTCACAGGCCTCCAATTAAAATAAACCCTCCACAACTAAACTTTGACTCCTTCTCCAAGCTCACCAATTTTGAATCCATTTTGCCAGCTTACCTTGGATTCCATGTGCTCTAACTTTCCAGACCACGCTACCATACAGGACTTTGTCAAAGGCCTTGCTAAAGCCAACGTCAGGCAGCACCATTGTAGTTGGAGACTCCATTGTGAGAGGTATGGACAGGGGTTTCTGCAGCAACAGACAGGATTCGAGGGTAGTGTGCTGCCTTCCTGGTGCCAGGATCCAGGATGTCACGGACAGAGCGCAGCAAATCCTCAAGGGCGAAGGTGAACAGCCGGAAGTGGTAGTGCATTTCGGCACAAACGACGTCCAAAAGAAGGGGATGAATATTCTGCAGCGTGACTTTAGAGAGCTCGGAAAAATGCTGAAAAGCAGGACCTCCAGAGTTGTTATCTCCGGTTTGCTTCCAGTTCCTCGTGCTGGCGAGAGCAGGAACAGGGAGATACGAGACCTGAATATGTGGCTGAGGAACTGGTGCAGGGGGCAGGGATTTAGATTCTTAGATCACTGTGATCTGTTTTTGAGTAAGGGGAAACTGTACAAAAGGGACGGATTGCATCTTAACAGGTGGGGGACCAGCATTCTGGCAGGCAGGTTTGCCACTGCTACACGGGTGGTTTTAAACTGAATAAAGGGGGTGGGGTGTCAAATGGGATAGTCAAGGATGGAGTTAAAGGGAAAGAGAGTAAACGGATGGTTAATGACCCCAGAATTAACAGGAAAGGAAGCTCACAAAGGAATAGGAGAGTATGGCCAAGTGTAATGGGGATCGATGTGAAAGGTGAGATGCGTAAGGAATTAAAAGTATTGTATATGAATGCGTGAAGTATAAGAAGTAAAGTAGATGAGCTTGAGGCTCAGAGGTTGGTTGATATGACATTATGGGGATTACTGAGACGTGGCTGCAGGAGGATCAGGCCTGGGAACTTAATATTCAGGGTTATACATCCTATAGAAAGGACAGGCAGGTGGGCAGAGGAGGAGGGGGGGGTAGCTCTGCTGCTGAGGGATGGAATTCAGTCCCTTGCGAGGGAAGACATAGGGACTGACGAGGTAGAGTCACTGTGGATTGAATTGAGGAATTGTAAAGGCAAGAAGACACTAATTGGTGTTATTTACAGACCCCCAGATAGTAGCCCGGATGTAGGGTGTAAGTTGCAGCAGAAGTTAAAACTGGTATGTAAGAACGGTAATGCCACTGTGGTGATGGGGGATTTCAATATGCAGGTAGACTGGGAAAATCAAGCTGGTTTAGGACCCCAAGAAAGAGAGTGTAGAATGCCTCCAAGATGGATTCTTAGAACAGCTTGTAATGGAGCCGACCAGAGAAAAGGCAATTCTGGATTTAGTGTTGTCAAATGAACCAGATGTGATAAGAGAACTCGAGGTAAAGGAACCGCTTGGAGGTAGTGATCATAATATGATTAGTTTTAATCTGCAATTTGAGAAGAACGTTAAATCGGAAGTGGCAGTGATGCAGTTGGACAAAGGGGACTATGAAGGCATGAGAAGGGAGCTGGCCAAGGTAGACTGGAAAGGGATCGTAGCAGGAATTACGGTGGAACAGCAATGGCAGGAATATCTGGGCATAATCCAGAAGACGCAGGATCATTTCATTCCAAAAAGGAAGAAAGATTCTAAGGAGAGTAGGAGGCAACCGTGGCTGACAAGTGAAGTTAGGGATGGAATAAAACTAAAAGAAAAGATGTATAACACAGCAAAGAGTAGTTGGAAGCCAGAGCATTGGGAAACTTTCATAGGACAACAGAAGGAAACAAAACGGGCAATACGGGCTGAAAAGATGAAGTATGAGGGGAGCCAGGAATATAAAGAAGGACAGTAAAAGCTTCTTTAGATATGTTAAAGGAAAAAGAGTAGCAAAGTCAAATGTGGGTCCCTTGAAAGCAGACACGGGTGAAATTATTATGGGCAACAAGGAAATGGCAGAAGAGTTGAATAGGTACTTCGGATCTTTCTTCACTAAGGAAGACACAAACAATCTCCCAGATGTACTAGAGGACAGAGGATCTAAGGGGGTAGAGGAACTGAAATAATTTTTCATTAGGCGGGAAATAGTATTGGGTAAGCTAATGGGACTGAAGGATGAGAAATCCCCTGGGTCCGATGGTCTGCATCCCAGGGTCCTCAGGGAGGTGGCTCTAGAAATAGTGGACGCATTGGTGATCATTTTACAATGTTCAATAGATTCAGGATCAGTTCCTGTGGATTGGAGGATAGCTAATGTTATCCTACTTTTCAAAAAAGGAGTGAGAGACAAAACGGGGAATTACAAACCAGTTAGCCTGACTTTGGTGGTGGGAAAGATGCTGGAGTCAATTATTAAAGAGGTAATAATGGGGCATTTGGATAGCAGTAAAAGGATAGGCCAAGTCAACATGGATTTATGAAAGGGAAATCATGCTTGACTAATCTTCTGGAATTTTTTGAGGATGTGACAAGTAAAATGGATGAAGGGGTGCCAGTGGAAATAGTATATCTAGACTTTCAGAAACCCTTTGATAAGGTCCCGCATGGGAGACTGGTGACTAAAATTAGAGCACATGGTATTGGGGATGGGGTGTTGACATGGATAGAAAATTGGTTGGCAGACCGGAAGCAAAGAGTAGGAGTGAATGGGTCCTTTTCAGAATGGCAGGCAGTGGCGAGTAGAGTGCCGCAAGGCTCGGTGTTGGGGCCGCAACTGTTTACCATATATATATTAATGATTTGGAAGAGGGAATTAGGAGCAACACTAGCAAGTTTGCGGATGACACAAAGCTGGGTGGCAGTGTGAACTGTGAAGAGGATGTTAGGAAGTTGCAGGGTGACCTGGACAGGTTGAGTGAGTGGGCAGATGTGTGGCAGATGCAAAGATAGATAAATGTGAGGTTATCCACTTTGGTGGCAAAAACAAGGGGGCAGATTATTATCTCAATGGGGTTAGGTTAGGTAAGGGGGAGGCACAGCGAGACCTGGGTGTCCTTGTACACCGGTCACTAAAAGCTGGCGTGCAGGTATAGCAGGCAGTGAAGAAATCTCATGGAATGTTGACCTTCATAACAAGAGGATTTCAGTATAGGAGTAAAGAGGTTCTTCGGCAGTTGTATAGGGCTCTGGTGAGACCACATCTGGAGTATTGTTTACAGTTTTGGTCTCCTAATTTCAGGAAGGATATCCTTGTGATTGAGGCAGTGCAACGTAGGTTCAAGAGATTGACCCCTGGGATGGCGGGACTGTCATATGAGGAAAGATTGAAAAGACTAGGCTTGTATTCACTGAAGTTTAGAAGGATGAGGGGGGACCTTATAGAAACAGATAAAATTATAAAAGGACCGGACAAGCTAGAGGCAGGAAAAACGTTCCCAATGTTGGGCGAGTCCAGAACCAGGGGCCACAGTCTAATGCCCCTGTCCCACTTAGGAAACCTGAACAGAAACCTCTGGAGACTTTGCGCCCCACCCAAGGTTTCCGTGCGGTTCCCGGAGGTTCCCGAAGGATTTTGTGAGTCTCCCTAATGGTCGAAAGTGGTTTCCGCTTTTCTTTTATGTTCCGGCGATTATTTGAAAAAATTCAAAACCGGCGGCGACTAAAAATAGGTTGCCGTTTTAAAAATCAGTAATTTTTTAGTCAAAGCCGGTTGCGATGCTATTTGAAGGTGGTTGCCGGAGGTTGCACATAGTGGAAGGTAAGACCTCCCTGGTGGAATAAAACTGGGTGAAAAAAAAGTCTTACCTTCCACTACCTGCAACCTCCGGGAACCACCTTCAACGAGCATCGCAACCGGCTTCAACTAAATAATTACCGATTTTTAAAACGGCAACCTATTTTTAGTTGCCGCCGGTTTTGAATTTTTTCAAATAAATGCTGGAACGTGGAAGAAGTGGAAACCACTTTCAACTAATAGGGAGACTGGCAAAAACCTCCGGGAACCTCACGGAAACCTTGAGTGGGGCGCAAAGTCTCCAGAGGTTTCCGTTCAGGTTTCCTAAGTGGGACAGGTGCATTAGAATAAAGGGGAGGTCATTTAAGACTGAGGTGAGAAAAAACTTTTTCACCCAGAGAGTTGTGAATTTATGGAATTCCCTGCCACAGAGGACAGTGGAGGCCAAATCACTGGTTGGATTTAAGACAGAGTTAGATAGAGCTCTAGGGGCTAGTGGAATCAAGGGATATGGGGAGAAGGCAGGCACGGGTTATTGATAGGGGACGATCAGCCATGATCACAATGAATGGCGATGCTGGCTCGAAGGGCCGAATGGCCTCCTCCTGCACCTATTTTCTATATTTTCAATATTTATATTTTCTATGTCCAAACAGACAACACTCGCTATCTTGCACTCATTGATCTTCTTGCTGACCTCTTCAAAAATCTCTACGATTCTTGAGACAATTTCCCATACACAAAAACATGCTAGCCATTCCAAATAAGTCTGTGCCTATCCAAATGCCGGTAAATCTTACCCCTAAGGAACCTCTCCAAAATACTTCCCACCGCTGACGTCAGGCTCACTGGCAGTTGTTCTGATGCTTGTCTTTGCTGACCTTCTTAAATAAATGTACAACGTCTGCAGCTTTAAAATAAAATGCTTTTCAATTTCTGAGCCAATTTGTTTTGGCTTTCCATCAAAGGATAGTTCATCTTGGAAGACACTTCATGCTAGAATTTGCGATATTTGTCCTCGAAGATGAATGTTAATCGCGAGTGATTCCCCAAACTCAGGTGTAAACTAGGGTTGAATGCGCACAACTTTCCATTTAGCATGCCAGCATCTTCCCAACCTCAACATTACTCAATGTTATCACCCAGTTTGGGGCTGTTAACACTTGTTGAATAGACTGCAACATTTCCATTCAGGGACTTCTGCAACCTATTGCTATTGGTCATCCAATATGTAATTCTTCATGATGCCACCCTTTCCAAATCCATTTGAGTCACTTGGAGAATTCCACTGAGTTAAATATCCAATGTTGATATCCAATGTTGACTTTGATATTTAAAAACAAACAAATTGTTCAAGGAATATGACAAAGAATATCGCTTTTTGAATGTCCCAATCACTTTTATCTTTGCTGGCAGCTGTGTCAGTAAAGAGTTTTACACCCAACATATGGCCTGTCGGAGATTGTTGGTTCAATGCCATGTGCTGTGAAGTATTGCCTATGAATAATTGGTTTCAGATTGACTGAGTGCACCTTTACTTCAAATCTTCACAGCTGGATGCAAAGGTTGTTATTTTTATATTTTATAAATCTGGCATGGGTTCAAACATATATTCAAGTTATGAGGGGAATGTGTTAATCCTCCAAGTACCATCCAGTCTGTCACATCTGTGCCTTTGAAAGAATTATGGTTATTGATAATCAACCTCCAATTCAAGTGCTTTTGGCTTTTACCCAAGTATTAATTATAGAAGATAAGCACAAAGTGCTGGAGCACAAGGACAGCTGGTCAGACAGCATCTCTGGAGGAAAATGAAGGGTGACGTTTCAGGTCAGGACCTTCTTCGGACTCAGTCCCGACCCGAAACGTCACTCATCCGTTTTCCCCAGAGATGCCGCCTGACCCGCTGAGTTACTCCAAGACATTGTGCCTGTCTTCGTTATATACCAACACCTGCAGTTCCTTTCTACACATATTAATTATACAATATTTATTATGAAAACATTTCCATCTTGGTTCTCTCTGTTTTATTGTCCAAATCCAGCAACTATCTACCTTCTGCAACAAAGGTGAAATAAAATTAAAGTGTGCGTCAAACAAAACAACATTCCCTCCATTTTCCAATAACTTGTCTGGGCAATGCACTACATTTGTAGAATTTGTTATCCTAGTCAGTACACAGTCAGTTATGTTACACAACACAAGAATTGTTTCATGGAGACACAAGGAACTGTAGATGATGGAACCTTGAGTAAAACACAAAGTGTTGGACGTAACTCAGCAGGTCAGGCAGCATCTTTGGAGGATATAGATAGGCGACGTCTCAGTCAGGACCCTTCTTCAGACTGATTGAAGTTGAGAGGATAAAACTGGAAAAGAGCTGGGAATGGGAAAAAGCATGGCAAGCCACAATTAGTCCAAAGAAGGGTACTGATCCAAAATGTTGCCTAGCCAATCCCTGTCCTATTGAGTTACTCCAACACTTTGTATTGGACACAAATTGTTTTTTTGCGCCCAGCAAGTTGATGTGAGTGTTTATTCTCTACTCAAACCTCTTACCACCCTCCGCCAGTGTAGCCTTTTATATACCTATCCAACTTTCTTTAAATATACACTGCAATCACTCTCCATAGAGCCAAGTTCCCTTTTGAATATTCCTTATTTAGGATGTGAGCATTCCTGTCAGTGCCAGCATTTGTGCCCATCATTGTCTGTCTTTGAAGAAGGTGGGGGTGAGCTGCCTTCTCGAAGCACTGCAGAGCTTCTGGGGTGGAAGATTGCAACCTTCACATGGTTCCCCCTGTTTCGACGAATGCAATCAATCCGGCATGCACAATCAAATAAGATCAAATAGAACAAGTTGTCCTACAACTTCAGGCTGTGCACGTCATACGCAAGAAGAAGAAGAAGCAGAGCTTCTGATCAAGGTCTTGATATTGGGGACAGAGTACCAGGAAGGAAGATCCAGTTGCAATGAAGGAATGGTAATGTATTTCCAAGTTAGGATAGTGTACAAGTTGGTAGAAACAATGAATGTTTCGGGTACTGGATGGATGCCAATCACATATGCTGCTCTGTCCTCATTAATTCTATGATTCAATGTTTCAATTGAATTGTCACAAGTACCAAGGTACAGAAATGCTTTATTTCTGCATATGCAGACCGCATGCTAGGCAGTGCATGAATAGCCACCACATCTTACCTTCTCGTGGCAGTGAACTAGGTCTGCCACTTTACGTGGCTGTAGGTGGCCCGCCAGGTCCCCCTTCACTCTTGGCGATACCCCACCGGGCACACTACGCTCTTGGCAGCCCTCCTTGCTCTCGGCGCCCCCACACCAGGACCCTCTACACTCTCAGCGTTCCCCCAATGCACTTGCCCCCAGGGTTGCTGTCGGCCGCCCTCCTCACTCTCAACATTGTGGGTCCCTCCTCGCTCTTGGCGACCTGCCTGCTAGGTCATTGATCTTATTGATTACTGTGCAGCTGCCATCATCCAGGCCAGAGGACATTCATCCATCATGCTGCCGACTTACGCCGTGTTAATGGTGGAAAGACTTTGAGGATCAGGAAACTTCCTGTAGGGTATTCAGGCACTGATGTGCTCTTCTAGCCACTATATTAACGTGGCTGGTCCAGTTGAGCTTCTGATCTATAGTGCCTTCCATGATGCTGATGGTTAGCCCACTGAATATCAATGCTCGATGGCAAGACTCTGTCTCTGGGGAGATCGGCACTGCCTGAAACTTCTGTGGCATAAATATCTACTTGCTACTTTTCAACCCACGTCTTGTTGTCTGTTCTCAGCTATTTCTTGATATCATGTGAAATGAATCAAACTGGTGAAGGCTGACCTCTATGATCTCAGGAGGAAACTTAGATGGATCATCCGCTTGCTTTTTCCAGCTGAGCAGGGTTTCAAATGCTTCAGCCTTGTGTTTAGTGCGCAAGCATTAAGCCCTGCTCTCACAGAGGACAGAAATATTCTTAGATCGCCTTTTTCCCATATCTATTTAATTGACTATCAACATTCACCATTTGATCTGACCTGCTGGTCGAGCAGAGACACACCTCAAATCCCACATTCTCAATATTTCCCTGCTTCAGAGGCATCTCCTGAATTTCTGATTACTTTCTGAATATCTATTTTAATAAATTCTAGCTTTTTGGTTTCTTCTATAAATGGAAAAACTCTGTCTACTCGATCAAGATCGTTCCTAATCTTATAGATGCCTATGGATCACCTCTGAGCCTTTATCTCTTACTTAAGTATACAACATGTATAACCAAAGTAAGAATAACCTCGAACCTCTGGTATCATTTTGTATCCAGAATTATATACATTTTATTGTAAATGTGTAGGAAAGAACTGCAGGTGCTGGTTTAAACTAAAGATAGACACAAAATAGTAAGATTAAATGAGAACTTACCAGTTCGAAGGTTGATCTTTATTTTATGAGGAGTTGCGATGAGGGATTTCGTGAAGAACCCGCCAGCACGCATGCGCGACATTCTTCAAAGTAGCGGTGTGGAATCACAGAAACAACAACAGAAATGACTTGGCATAGTAAGATTGAAGAGACTATAATTACCAGTTGATTATGATCGAGGGTTGGGAGCGGAGGGCACGAAATCCCTCATCGCAACCCCTCATAAAATAAAGATCAACCTTCGAACTGGTAAGTTCTCGTTTAATCTTACTATTTCATTTCGGAGTCACGTGAGTGACTTCGTGAAGACTTCAAAGCTCTGTGATTCCATGCCCTGGACCACGTCCATGCTGTCACACACCACTTATAAGGATGGATAGGAGTAATCAACTTTCCAGACTGCTTGTACTGAAAAATAAGAGCACCATTTGTTAACAACAAAAGAAAACCCCTCATTCGGGGACATCTCCACGTTCTTGACCTGCATTCAGCACGGCCTCCGCGAACTGTAGAGGAGCAGCAACAGATTTATTGTAGAACCGCTGGAAGGTGGCTTCGTTCGCCATCCTACTGTGGCAAGAATATGGTCCATGGGCACCTCCATGACCCTTGCCGCCGACGTTAATGCAGCCCTGGTGGAATGGGATTTGAAGATATTAGTGTCAACACGTGACTTACCCAAGACGATCCTGAGCCACCTGGATATCGTCTGGACCGTCACTCTATGGTGAGGTTTCCCCATTCCTTAAGTTTTCTCGTCACTTTCACATAGTGACGGATATGGGCGGCTAAACATAGCCTTGCATCAGCGGGGTATGCCAGGAACGTCAGCTGCAGCCCTGTGAACCCAGGTCTATGCTGCTTGAGTAGCTCGTCTATGACGAAGACTATTTCTGCAGGGGTAGAGATCATCCTGTCGATCCGGATTTTGTGGAGTGTCTGTACCCTCTGCGCTGAAGTCAGTGCCAGTAACATCACCAGCTTCAGGGTGAATTTGTCCAGCTCTAGCCCCTCCATGGGCAACCACGTCCTGAGCAGGGTTAATACTTTCCCGATATCCCAGGTGATATTATAGCGTGGTCTGGGTGGATTCGAATTGAATATTCCCCGCATGAGTCTGGACACCAGCCTGTTGGATCCTACCTCAATATTGAGGTAGAATGACAGCGCACTCATGGCGCTGTTGATGGCACTGTAGCTCAGGTGTTCATTATGATGCAACCCCGCCAGAATTCCAATACATCGGTTATGATTACAGCGTCGTATGCAATGTGGGAGCGGCCGCAGTAGGTTTCCCATTTCCGGATGTGAGAGAGGTATTGCCGCCTGGTGGACTCCCAGCATGACGCTCCGATGGTATCCATGGTTCTAGATGATAGGCCATACCGCAGTAATGGCCTGTGCAGAACCTTCAAGCCAACAAGTTTAGATGACTGTGGCAGGGATGTGGTTCCCCTGACACAGGGTTTGTACCAATTGTGGGTAATCCTCTAAGAGGACCAAAGGTTGACTGATCATATCAAGGACCACCGGATACCATGGCTGCGTAGGCCAGTCGGGTATGATAAGAATGCCCTTAGCAGCATCTGTCTGGATTTTCCGCAACACCCGACTGATGAGGCAAAATAGAGGAAATGCATAGAAACCCATTTCCCCCAGTCCAGCGAGACGCATCCATCGCCATTGCCCCAGGATCTGGTTCCCACAAACGTATGTTGGTACCTGATGGTTCAACCGTGACGCAAAGAGGTCGATATCCGGTTCACCAAATTTGGCTGTAATTTTAGCGGATATTTGGGGATTCAACATCCACTCGATGTTGTCATTGAATTTGCGTGACCTGGTGTCCGCCACTGTATTGAGCTCACCTGGTAAATAGGTAGCTGAAATCCAAATATTCCGTCAAACACACCAGAGCCAAATTGAATTTGCCAATTCATCACATGAAATTGACCTGGTACCACCCATATGGTTTAGATATGCCACCGCAGTGGTATTATCTATTTGGAGACGGACATGAGCATCAGTAAGGTTAGAACAATAAGCTCGAAGACCGTGAAATGCTCCTAGCATCTCCAAATAGTTTATCCCTTGTGACAACAACAAGGTAGATTCAAGGGTGTCCCATCTGCCCTCACAACTAGAGTAGTTGTCCATAGCTCCCCAGCCATGGGAGCTTGCGTCTATTTGTAAGTATACCATCGGATTGGCCAAAATGATGGGTTTAAGTGAGTCATAAATATTGTCAATCCACCATTGTACCTCAATCTGTGCCTTGAGAGGCAGCTGCATTGGTCTATCGAAATGTCTAGCGTTCAGTTTTAACGCTGAGATCTTGGCTCTCTGCAAATTTTGATAATGCAAAGGCCCGTATTGGGCAGCTGGAAAAAAGCTACAATCTTGCCAATCACCTTTGTAGTTTGTCTAATTGATGGTATACTGGCCCAGACTAGATCCTTGCATACTTGGGTGACATCCCCAACCTAGTTAGTTGGTATGGTGGCCCTCACGTGATTGGAATCCACCATAAACCCCAGATAACCCTTGACCTGTGAAGGGCAGTTCTTTGATTTATCTGGATGGATAATGAACCCCATTTCCTGAAAAAATTTCCACGGTGGCTGAAACTGCCAGTTCCGCTGATTCCCAATAATTAGGACATCACCTAGATAGGCCAACACTATGTGATTTTGTCTCCTAGTGTAGCCAGTATTGATTTGAGCAATTTAGTAAATAATCTAGGGCTGTGTAAGCCCATTTGGCAAAGCTCTGTATAGCCAGAGCTGATCCATCCAGGTAAATTCCATCCAGGTAACTTCCTGTGGTGTTTCTGAATGGATACTGAATAGCATGCATCTTTTAATCAATGCATGCCACAAAGCAGCCCTCAGAACCCAATAACTTGGCTACACAAAAAGCTGGAGAAACTCAGCGGGTGCAGCAGCATCTAAGGAGCGAAGGAGATAGGCGACGTTTCGGGTCGAGACCCTTCTTCTGAAGAAGGGTCTCGACCCGAAACGTCGCCTATCTCCTTCGCTCCTTAGATGCTGCTGCACCCGCTGAGTTTCTCCAGCTTTTTGTGTAACCCTCGATTCTCCAGCATCTGCAGTTCCTTCTTTAACCCAATAACTTGGCTGTCTGGAACGTTTCCATTTTGAAATGGGTATATTCTACAAAAGTATTCAAATGGGTCAAATCAAAAATAACCCGACATCCTCCATCCCTCTTGGTTTTGTAATTACATTGGATACAAATTCAATTGGTTCGTGTATAGTTCTTTCTATCCTTTTCCCTTGTAGCCTTAAAATTTCAGCATAGCCTACTGCCACTCTTTGCTGGACAGTGTAAATTTCAGATCTGGCATATGCTGGGATGGAGGGATTTCACCATTGATGAATTCAATCTCATGGCCTTGAATACTTTGTAAGATAAACTCATCAGAAGTGATGGTTCCACATGCCTCCGGAAAGAGCCTTAGTCTCCCACCAACATGTGAAGTTAAACATGCAGGTGCATGAAATCCAGACCACCTTACCTTCATGGTTATCGGCGGCCCTTGATATGTATGGCCGGATGTGGAGGTGCTGGATTGAGCTGATAATGCGGCGCCCGCATTTTCCATGCTGGCCGCTGGGGCCCTAGCCCTGAAAGGCCTAGGTTGTTGAGGCTGCTGAAATTGAGGCGGAGCTGGAGCGTAGGTCCTTGCTGGTCTAACGGCAGGGCCTTGTGGCCTGAAAAATAGCACTCCCTGGCCTGCTGCCTGGTCGAGATATGTGACCGCATGAGTCCCACCGTCTTAGCGTGGTCATCCAGCTCCTTGACCCTCTTCGGGAGGTCTTCCCCGAACAACTGTCTGGGTGGCGGCGTAGGAGGTGCTTTGCATAACCCCGCAAATTTTGGGTACAGCGTGGGTTTGATGACGCTCTTCCTGAAGGCGTTTATCTCATACTGTGTGGTACACAATAGAGCCAGAGCATCCTCCTGCTTGGTGCTCAGATCCTCCCCGTCCACCGACCGCGCAAACGCGGTAAACCCAGCAGTGAGCAGCTTCAGGATCCGCTGGAGCTCCATCTCCTCGGTCCTGATCCTTGGGCTGATGTTGCCCCAGATTGGCGTATTGACTATGGGCTCGTTGAAGGGAGTTGCAGTTCGCTGGGCTTTGTGCCTGTTTTATGGCCGCCGATAGGACCTCCTCCTGGAGCTGATGGTTGGTCAGGAAGTCCACGGTGGCAGCCAGTTTGGGGTTGAGGGGTAGTCCCGATGTCTCTGATAATGCGAATTTTACCGTTACATCGAGGAGTTCTTCCTGCGGCCCTCCGATGTAGCTGGTGTATGGTCCAAAACGTCCTCATTCTCTGGCTATCTCAGGCTCCTGCTGACGATGGTGAAACCTCCCTGTGCCCTCTGGAGCTGGATGCTTCCTCCCATTGATTCTGTTGCAGGAGGAGCTCCAACATCCGCTCCATCCGGTCAATACGCCCCTCGCCCTTAGAACTCGGGCGGTCGGAGTCCTCATGTTCTGCTGAACTGCTGAGGCTCCATTCATCGGCCCGCACCTCGTCGAGGTGAACCCGGTGCTGGAAGTTGTCGCTACCAGCCGCAGCAAAGCTGAGTGATTCCCGCGCGGGAGGTACGCTCAAACGCCTCCTCGGCGGAGCTCGATCCCGCTGCCACGGAGGGCAAACGCGGTGGAGAGTCGGCACCCAATGCCTCAGCACGGTGACCCGACGCCCGCGCGGGCTTGCCGGCTGCCCACATCGTTGGCCTAGCCGAAGCACGGTCCTGTCCTCCCATCCACGGGGGACTCGGTGACCGTGGCGGGACTCCTCCCAAGTGTCTCTTCCCGGTTTCGTTGGTTGGGGAGTCCACTGGTCCTGATAGGTCTCCCAGTGGACTTGAGTCCCGCCATAACACCAGTCCGCATTTTAGCGGCAGGTGACGCCCTTGCCCCTAAAGGGTTAGGCTTACGGGCCCCATCCCTCCCTCTCCTCCGAGGGCTCAGGGAGAAGGGCCGTGCAACCGCATGCGAGCCCTAGCCCAGGTCGACCAACGAGCCCGTTGGCGACCTCGATACGGAGACAGGGTCTACCTGCTCCGGTGGTACACCGAAATCCTGCTCCTCGAACTCGTCACTGGAGCTCCGGTGTATCGGCGGGTCGGGCCCTGCGTCAGCGACAGGGCTCCCCGACTTCCTCGCCTATTTCCCGGCCTGACTCGCAGGTGCAGCCGTTGAGGAGGGCTCCGGGATAAGTGGCCGGCGACTCCTGCGGATGTCCTGGCCCTTACTCCTTCCATGTTCCTGTATGGAGAGAAAACACTCGCCACAACAGGAACACCAACTCTAGGGGGCTTAGCCTTACCTGAGTCGGCCCTCTGAAGGGCTGGTGGGGAGCCGCGCTCCCCTCCAGCCGTCAGCAGCAATGCGTTGCGACGATAAGTCGCGCATGCGTGCTGACGGGTTCTTCATGAAGTCACTCACGTGACTCCGAAATGAAATACTGGAGTAACTCAGCGAGTCAGACAGCATCTCTGGAGAAAAGGAATAGGTGACATTTTGGGTTGAGACCTTTATTCAGTCTGAGACCCTTTCTCCAGAGATGCTGTCTTACTGAGTTACTCCAGCTTTTTGTGTCTATCATCGTATTGTAAATGTGACTTATTTCAAGTGGTTCAATACAAGATGAGCATATTCTTTGCTCCTTTACTGGGAGGGGAGCATATTCTTTGCTCCCCCCCCAGAAATAAATCCTGATGCTTGTTTGTTTGTAAAGCACTAAACTAGTGCTATAGAAGCACAATCTCCATTGGCTTGTATTTTGAGATTTCATTTTGATTTTCCATGCAATATCCGTCTAATTTATTTCTGATTAAATATTATTCCCTCACACTTATCAATACTGGTGCATTCCTCCATTCATTGAGTGTCTTTACAACTTTTCACAAGCAATTTGTTGAATTCCTTCTCGGTATTAAGGCACACTTTCAATTTGTGTCATGTAGAAATTGTGTTTTTGCTTCACGGTTCTGAATCATTAGTATAAATAATGAACAACAGTTGTCCTAGAATTGAATGTTGGGAATTCCACTAGCTAGCAATCCCCAGTTGAAAAGCTGCTCTTTATTCATACCCTCTGGGTTTTATTTGCTTTGACTCTACCTGCTATTATGCAATGAATCCCTGGTTCTATTAAGTGGCTCAGTTTGCAATGATAGCATCTAGAGTTCATACAAACTCCCTCACATCCTTATCCCACTACCTCAGCTACCATAATTCCCTTCTACCTCATGCAATGAGCTACCTCATGAGGTTAATCCCCGGGATGGCGGGACTGTCATATGAGGAAAGACTGGGCTTGTATTCACTGGAATTTAGAAGGATGAGAGGAGACCTTATAGAAACGTATAAAATTATAAAAGGACTGGACAAGCTAGGTGCAGGAAAAATATTCCCAATGATGGTGAATCCAGGGGCCACAATCTAAGAATAAAGGGGAAACCATTTAAAACTGAGAGGAGAAAAAACTTTTCTCGCAGGGAGTTGTGAATTTGTGGCATTCTCTGCCACAGAAGGCAGTGGAGGCCAATTCACTGGATGAATTTAAAAGAGAGTTAGATAGAGCTCTAGGGGCTAGCGGAATCAAGGGATTATGGGGAGAAGGCAGGCACGGGTTACTGATTGTGGATGATCAGCCATGATCACATTGAATGCCGGTGCTGGCTCGATGGACAAAATGTCCCCCACCTACACCTATTTTCTATGTTTTTATGTTAATCACTTTGTTTCACTTAAACCATTTTGTCTCAATCACTCCTAACTCTGACTGATCTCTGGGTTAAAAAAGTTTATTCTAATTTACATTGATAGCCTCCATTTAGTGGCAACACTCTCATGATATCTATGTAGATAAAACTTATCAAAGTTTTGCAGATCAAGGTTCCCCTCAGTCTTCCCTTGTCATGTAGAATGAGATTCATTATTTATATGTTAAAGAAGGAACTGCAGATGCTGGAGAATCGAGGGTTACACAAAAAGCTGGAGAAACTCAGCGGGTGCAGCAGCATCTAAGGAGCGAAGGAGATAGGCGACGTTTCGGGTCGAGACCCTTCTTCAGACCCGAAGAAGGGTCTCGACCCGAAACGTCGCCTATCTCATTCGCTCCTTAGATGCTGCTGCACCCGCTGAGTTTCTCCAGCTTTTTGTGTAACCCTTCATTATTTATATCCTCACCTTAAAGGCATAACCTTGATGCCTGGCATCATTCTTGCAGCTAAATATGTAAAAACAGCAATGTCATGTATTGCCTAATTCTGTTCCTATATCTTATAGTTATAAGATTTCCAAATCTGATTCAACCTAGGTTTAATTCAAATTGATAATTTCACTTCCAGACCTATATCCAATCAGAACTAAAAAATAATGCTGAGTGTTTTATTTATTAAGACTTTATGGTGGCAAAACTTGAGTAACTTACATCCTCCAGATACTTGGGATCCCTGAGCTCCTTTGTGTTGCTTTAATTCTAAATATTCAGCAAATGCTTTCTTACCAATAAGGTTTTGATTCCAAAATCAATTTTGTACATTAAATAGTGATCAACATGTCACCGAACGGTCAACTTTTTGATGGCAGTAACTTAACCCAAAATCTGTCAGCAATACTGACTTTGTTCTCAATGAAAAATGCCTATCAATGGGAACATTTGCAATGGGAAAATTAAGATGGGAAATGAGAAATGTTTGGTGCAAATGGCAAAGGTTGCTTGGGTGGCAGTAAGGGTTACTGTGTTTGTTGATACGGACACGAAACACACAGTGTTGCCATTCTTGCAGCAAATAACACAGGTTGGCATCGAAAAAAGAGCTTTCAGAAACTGCTGAAAGATCAGTCCATCTGCAGAGTGAACTTCTGTTGATACCATCAGGAAAGCAATCGATTGAAATGCCCATTGATGTTCACTAATGGAAGTGACAACCTTTGATCATGAAATGCATTTAGTTACATCAAGGTCCTGGCTTTAAAATTTGATCTCACTAAAGATCCTGATGTCAACTCTTATCTGTTAACGTAATAGACAAAAAATAAATGTGCAATTATTAAATAATTGTACAGTTCATGGATCTGCATAAACTCTCGCTGATAAGGATAGATCAGTAGTCACATGCTTCATACATTAAGTGGTAGCTCTTTGATTCCATAACTATATCAATTATAATATTAGCAGCAAAAGTTAAGCCATTATTTTATTAATTTCATATTCTGATGGCAAGATATAATACAGATACAACATAGTGTAAAGAAACTGGAGAAGTTAAAGCCGAGGCAAACATTATTTTCTCAGATGGTTCAGATATTTATTACAGTAATCTTGGACACTTTTGTAAAGACATTTACACAATGATTGTGCATGTTCATAAGTTATAGAAGTAGAATTTGGCCATTCAGCCCATCGAGTCTATTCCTCCATTTAATCATGGCTGATCCATTATCCCCCTCAACCCCATTCTCCTGCCTTCTCCCCATAACCCCTGTCACCTGTACTAATCAAGAATCTATCAACCTCTACCTCAAAAATATCCATTGACTTGGCCGCCTCAGCTTTCTGGGGCAATGAATTCTACAGATTCACTACGCTCTGAGAGCGAATGAAATTCCTCCTCATCTCCTTTCTAAAAATACGTCCTTTTATTCTGAGGTTATGTCCTCTGGTCCTAGACTCACCCACTAATGGAAACATTCTTTCCCCATTCCATTCTATCCAATCCTTTCCGTTTTCAGTAAGTTTCAATGAGGTTTCCCCTCATCCTTCTAAACTCCACTGAGCACAGCCCCAGTGTCATCAAATGCTCATCATATGTTAACCCAGTTAACCCTGGGATCATTCTCATAAATCATTCCTACTACCAAAATGCAAGACTCCAAATAATGCTACGCTGTATTTTGTGATATTTCTCTGCCCACTCTCACTACCTATCCAAGTTATTCTGCACAGTCCCTGCTGTCTCGACACTACCTCCCCGTCCACCTATCTTTGTATAATCTACACATTCGGCCACAAAGCGTTCAATTCCCTCATCCAAATAATTGATGTACAATGTAACGCACCAACCCCTGCGGAACACCACTCGTCTGGTGGCCAAGCAGAAAAAGCCCCCTTTATTGCCACTCTTTGCCTTATGCCATCTAGCTAATCTACTATCCATGCTAGTATTTTTCCTCTGATACCATGGGCTCTCATCTTCTTTAGTAGCCTCATGTGTGGCACCTTGTCAAAGACCTTCTGAAAATCCAGGCACACCACATCCTCTGACTCTCCTTTGTCTATCCTGCTAGTAACTTCTTCAAAGAATTGGAGGTTCGTCAGGCAAGATCTCCCTTTCACAAAATCATGCTGACTTCGGCCCATTTTATTATGAGACTCTAACTACTCAGAAACTTCATCCTTTATAATGGATTTTAAAATCTTACCGACCACTGAAGTCACGCTAACCGGCTATAGTTTCCAATCTTCTACTTTATTCCCTGCTTGAACGGCGGAGTAATATTTGTTATTTTCCATTTGTCTAGAAACCCTCCTGACTCGTGATTCTTGAAAGATCACTACAAATGCCTCGACAATCTCTAAAACCACCTCTTTCAGAATCCTGGGTGCAGTCCAGGTGACATATCCACCTTCAGGCCTTTCAGCTTCCCAGGTGCTTTCTCCTTAGTAATAGCCACTTCACTAACTTCCACCCCTGACTCTCTTGAATTTCAAGCATGTTGCTGGAGTCTTCCACTGTGAAGACTGATGCAAAAAAGTTATTCAATTCTTCTGCCATTTCTTTATGCTCAATTATCACTTCTCCTGCAACATATCCCAGTGGTCCAATGTCCAGTCTTGCCTCTTTCTTACTCTTTATATATTTGAAGAAACTTTTGCTTTCCTCTTTTATGTTATTGGCTTGCTTACTTTCATATTTCATCCTATCTCCCCGTATTGCCTTTTTAGTTGCCTTCTGTTGGTTTTTAAAAGCTTCCCAATCCTCCAGTTTCCCACTAATCTTTGCAATGTTATATGCCTTCTCTTTTAGTTTTATGCTGTCTTTAACTACCCTTGTCAGCCACAGTTGCCTCATTCTCCCCCTAGAATCTTTCTTCCTCTTGGGAATGAAAGGATGTATTTTCCCTGGTAGGCTCCACTACAAGCTGCACTTAGTGATGCAGATAGGAGAGTTTCCGATTCACAGTTTTGGAGTCCTGGGTTCATTCGCAAAAACTCCCACCCTGTCAGTGTAGAGTTTGCAGGTGATCATGCTGGTTTCTTCTGGGTGCTTTGGCTTCCTCCCACATCCCCAAAATGTGTGTTGGTAGGTTATTTGACCAGGGTAAGTTGCTCCAAGTGCATTGGTGAATTATAGGGGCTGATGGTATGGATGGGAATAGGAGGAGAATAAAATGGGATTTGTACAACTTTAGTACATTTAGGTGCTTGATGGTCAGCATTGACTCAGGGGGCTAAAGGGTCTGTTTCCATGCTGTAAGACTTTTCTTCACTGAACTATGTAACTTCCACCGGTTGCTGTTTAGTCAGCCCTCTGTGACGGAAAATTCCAAAACATGATTTGAAGGCCTTTGCTTTGTGTACTCTGCCAATGCACATTTTAGGCTTTGGTACACTGCTCAGTAGGAACAGACAAGAAGAGTAAGGAGCATTGAAAAAAAAAGATCAGAAGGCCATAGTGTAGTATGATCAGATCTGATAAGTGATAAAAAGGGACAAAATACTTGTGGAAGTATAGAAGCAAGCGATTACAGATGCTGGATTACAAAAAAGACATGGAGTGCTGGAGTAACATAGAAACATAGAAAATAGGTGCAGGAGGAGGCCATTCGGCCCTTCGAGCCAGCACCGCCATTCATTGTGATCATGGCTGATCGTCCCCTATCAATAACCCGTGCCTGCCTTCTCCACATATCCTTCGACTCCACTAGCCCCTAGAGCTCTATCCAACTCTCTCTTAAATCCATCCAGTGATTTGACCTCCACTGCCCTCTGTGGCAGGGAATTCCATAAATTCACAACTCTCTGGGTGAAAACGTTTTTTCTCACCTCAGTCTTAAATGACGTCACCTTTATTCTAAGACTGTGGCGCCTGGTTCTGGACTCACCCAACATTGAGAACATTTTTCCTGCATCTAGCTTGTCCAGTCCTTTTATAATTTTATATGTTTCTATAAGATCCCCCCTCATTCCTCTAAACTCTAGTGAATACCACCCCAGTCTTTTCAATCTTTCCTCATATGACAGTCCCGCCATCCCAGGGATCAATCTCGTGAACCTATGCTGCACTGCCTCAATCACAAGGATGTCCGTCCTCAAATAACTGAACAGGTCAGGCAGCATCTGGGAGAACATGGATAGGTCCCAACCCAAATCATCACCTTCATCAGACTGCTGGCAGTGATTCAAATTCAAACTAATGCAGCATTAAAAGAAAAGATTGTAACAAAGGTACTGCAATAAACAGGGTGGACCTTAATGTGTGTCATCGGGGTAAATCAAATTGGCAAAATCCTCGAGGATGTTTTCATAGTATGCATTAAGGCCAATTTCAAGGAGCACAATATCAAGGAAACAACTGGGACGCAGGCTATTTTAGATATCTAATGCTACTAGACAAGGTCATTGGCTCTCTCATAGTAAGGCGGCCTTGTATGCTGTTCTATAGAGACACAAATCAGTTGGAAACTAGACTCTTAATCAGTCTATTGCATGGATTTGACAATGAATTAACCAGGGAAGATTGTGCAATAGATGAAAACTATTCCCAGTAAGGAAACTATTCCTAGTAACAAACATTTAACAATACACTTATCAGTTCTCAACAACCATACTCTTCATTGATCAATAACGTTGATTATCTTCATTGTATATTTGGAATAAACACTTCAATGATCTATCTGTGGCTAATAATGAAGAAAGGATTTATAACTGTCAAAAATAATTATATTGCTGAGGGTTGGGTGTAGGAAAGGAAATGTGTAGAAAAGTAAATGTGCATCTCATTGCAATGGGAGAAATTATAATGGAGAAAAATGAATGGAAAAATGTGAAGTAATGTTAATTGTCTACTCTGCAGAAGACAATGGAAATAACGAAAATTAAGGGGAGCCAAGGTTCTTATGGCAGTGAGGAATGTAAAGTCATTAGAAATCATGAGAGACCACCAAATGCTTCAAAATCTTTAGGACTTGATTGTCTGACTCTAGGTTTCTAAAACATATACCTGCAGCGATATTGAGTTTGCCTTCTGTCCTCAAAATATTACCTCTCCATGTTTTCTGGAGATGTTGCCTGACCTGCTGAGTTACTCCAGCACTTTGTGTCTTTCTGTAAACCAGCATCTGCAGTTTCTTGTGTCTACATGAATGGAATACCACCGATCTTCCTAAATGTCAGCGTAATCCCCCACCCCCCAACCATTAAAAAAAGAGGATAAAGAACCCGACATCGGTTGTCAGGAAAACGCTGGAATTCATTGTCAAGGCTTGGGAACAAAGCATGCAGAATATCATATGTTTGGCCAGAATCTGCATGCATTTATCAAAAATAAAATGTAGTAGGACAGATTTAGTGGAGATTTAGTGGTTGATTACGCTACCTCAAATTCTCGGAGCTAAACTCAGACTCGAGAAACTTCAGAAATTGTTCGCGTCCTGCAGGATCCTTGAGCACTTCATCGAAGGAGAATCCCCACCTCCTCACACGCTGCTGGCTGGGCTCTTTGCTTCAGGGACAGGAGAAAGGAGAGAGCAACTTTTTAACAAGCACATCTCATGCATACTGTTTCCAATAATTAATTCAAAGCAAATAAGTAATGAAGGTGCATTTAGATAGCACCATCTATCACTTTTCATAACGCTATTCAGGTAAAATGACTTGCCATCAGATTTAACATAAAACGATTCCACAACTTGGACAAATCCAATTTTCAGGTGATCAGTGGTCATCCATTACCATTCCACAACAATACTGCTTAGGGTCACAGTCATAGAGTCATACAGCGTGGAAACAGGCCCTTCAGCGCAACTTGCCCACACCTACCAAAATGTCCCATCTACACCAGTCCCACCTGCCTGCATTTGGCCCATATCCCTCTAAACCTGTCTAATCTATGTGCCTGTCTAAATGTTTCTTGAACGTTGCAATAGTACCTGGTTGTATAAACAAATTATTTAATGAAGTTCAATGAAACATATAGAATATGCTCAACACATTGATAAGACAATGAACAAAATAAAAGGTTACTGCCTTTGTAATTCCATGAGACACAATTCAAAAGGGCTCCACTAGAGACTCAACCTTTCTCTAATGAATCCTGAGATTTGTTGTAGCTCCTGTGGGCAGATGCCAAATAGAAAGCATCACCTAATTACCCCTAATTACCTCAAACCTAAAACTCCCAATCACCAATGTTGCTACTCCCCAAGTGCCACAGTTCACAGGTTACTTGACGTTCCCCCCACCCCCAATCAGAGGAGATTAGTTTAATGTTGCCTCATGTTTGGCATTGCATGCCAAAGGGCCTATTGTATGCTGAACTGTTCTAGGGTCTATGTTCTAAGTTGGCAATCAGACCACTGCTTCCACATCTACAAATGACAAATAGTAATAGGTATGGAATTTCAATGAGTACAGATGGCACAAAATATGATAACATAAACAGTGAGGAGTAAAGGAATAAAAATCGCAAAGGCATGCCCAGGACTGTTTCTTGGGTTTGCACGCAAAGGATGTTTTGAGCAGATCAGATCACAATGGCAAACCTGACAAAAAGCTGGAGTAACGCAACAGGTCAGACAGAATCTCTGGACAAGAGGAAAATATTATGTTTTGGGTTGGGTCTGAAATAGGTAACTGCACACCTTTGGAATGTGAAAGGAAACAAGAGCACCTGGAGAAAACCCATGCAATCAAAGGGAAAAGGAGCAAACTCCATACAGATCAATTTTGGGTATCTGGCACTTTTAGGCAGCAACTTTATGGCCAATGTACTGCTCCATAGTCTTGAACTGAATTAAAACATACAGTAGCTGTAAAGGGGGACATAGCGTCACTTGGAGATTTAAGACTGAAAATTTATATTTTCATTTTTTAGTAACCAAAGTTATCAACGTATACTTTTTTGTGTGTTGGAAAACAAAATATAGTGTAACAGCTGGTAGACTTGCTGCCTCACACGCCAGAGATCTGTGTTCGATCCTGTCCTCAGGCACTCTGTGTTGAATTTGCACATTCTCCCTGCATGCGTGCGGGTTTCCTCCCACATCCCAAAGATGCATTGGCTTTGTAGGTTAACTTGTTTCTGTAAAATTGCCCCTAATGTGTCGGGAGTGGGTGAGGAAAGTGGGAATACAGAACTTGTGTGAATGGGTAGACAAAAATGCTGGAGAAACTCAGCTGGTGAGACAGCATCTATGGAGCGAAGGAGATAGGTGACGTTTCGGGTCAAGACCCTTCTTCAGACTGATGTGAGGGTAGGGGTGACAGGAAGAAGAAAGGAAGAGGCAGAGACAGTGGGCTGAGTGAGAGCTGGGAAGGGGAGGAGAAAGCAGGGACTACCTCCAATTGTAGAATGCAATAGATGAGGATGGAGGAGGTGCAGGTGAACCTCTGCTGCACCTGGAAAGTCTGCTTGGGTCCTAGAATAGAGTCAAGGGGGGAGGTAAAGCGACAAGTGTAGCATTTCCTGCGGTTGCAAGGGAAAGTGCCAGGAGAGGGGGTGGTTTGGGTGAGAAGGGACGAATTGAGTTATGGAAGGAGCGGTCTCTGCAGAAAGCCAACAGGAGGAGATGGGAAGATGTGGCCAGTGGTGGGATCCCATTGGTAGACAAAAAAGCTGGAGAAAATCAGCGGGTAAGGCGGCATCTATGGAGCGAGGGAATAGGCGATGTTTCGGGTCGAGACCCTTCTTCAGATTGATGTCGGGGGGAGGACATGAAAAAGAAAGGAAGAGGCAGTAGGCTGTGGGAGACCTGGGAATGGGAGGGGAAGGAGGGAGAAAGAAAGGACTACCTGAACTTAGAGAAGCCAATGTTCATACCGCTGGGGTGTAAACTACCCAAGCAAATATGAGGCGCTGCTCCTCCAATATGCAGTGGACTAGACTCTGGCCATGGAGGAGGCCCAGGACAGAAAGGTCGGATTTAGAATGGGAAGGGGAGTTGAAGTGTTGAGCCTCCGGGAGATCAGGTTGTGAACTGAGTGGAGGTGTTGTGCGAAGCGATCGCCAAGCCTGTGCTTGGTCTCACCGAGGTCGATCATACGCTGAATAATCCAACCACATATTTGTTTGTAAGTGGAAAGAAATAATAGAAATTGCATTCATTGCAACGTGTAAAAAGAGTTGAGATATTGTATTATAATTTTCCTGCATGCCATTGTGGTATATATCATGTCTTGATTGGTGAATATGTTTAGTTTGTGACTTTATTTGAAGCAGAAATAATATGTGAATGCTTTATTGAGCATAATTCCGACTGGTAACCACGCAGTTCGTCCGAGCACATTATCACACGCGTCATGCAAGCCGTCTTAAATGACTCCCTGAACTGTAATTTGGCTACCTAAAAAGATGCAAAGTTGCCCGGCTGACAACAGAGAAGAAAAGTTAAATGAGAGCCTTGCAAGGTGTATAATATTTTTGACACTGTCATAGTCCTTTCTTACATATGCTGTCACAATGCACTGTAGTCTCTAAACAACCCTTCAGTAATTTTCCTTGCCCTCCATTTCAGAATAATAGTGTTTTAATCCGATAACTCGACACTAGCACTGGCAATAAATAAATAAATTTAAAACGCAGCTTTCCACCTCCTCATCTCATTGGGCACACTCGGTTGCAAATCGGTGTCAATCTGGTGGAACATCTTCCTCTAGTCGTGGCGGTGGGGGATTGGGAGGGGCCTTACAAGTGGAACAGCCTTCTCTTCATCTAAATCCGGCCTTGTTGAAACCGCACCACAATGCAGCAGAGAGGTGGGTTACAGTGATCCCACTGTGACCACAGTGTTTTGCCCTCAGCCTCTGCATGAATCATTTTTCAGTGCTGCATTTCACTCACAGGCATCACTGATCACTTCTCTGCCCTCGGAGCAGAGTGCTGTGGTCATTGGCCCCTCAATGAGCCACTATCTCTTGGTACCTTGGGACCACTCATGGCCATGGTTAGAGGAGTGGATAAGATCAACAAATGTGTGGCATGTTTCTGGACATGTGGAATCATTGTGAATCCCTTATCGCTCTCAACCATTTCTTCTCGCCCCCATGGCGGCCTTTTATACTGCTGTACTGTGGCTTTTGTGGAAGAGTGTTCTTGAAGAGTTACATGTAACTCACTTCCCTGCCATGGATGCTGTCATAACGCAGCAGCATACAAGCTCTGCAGACAGCTGATATCAGGAAGCGGGCCGTAAAAGTTTTGTACACTTCAGAGTGTAAACCACCTCTTGTGACTTTTTCCCACCAAAGCTCACCCATCTGGGCTCCCATCCAGCCCCACCTAGAATGTGTGAACTCCAATTTCCTAGCGACAGGCTGATGAAATCGACGGCACATTACAGATTGAATACGACGCAATATAAAATTAAAATTAAATATTACATTAAACAACCTTCATTCTAATATTGAATATTGAGTTGGTTTTACATAGCGATTTTCTACCAAGTATGCATCTTTAATCTCTGCTTCAATAGTCAAGTACTGTTGAAAAGATTGTTGAATCCTGAACAGCACGCCATGTTAGATCGCTGGGATGGAGCACCTCATTAACTCATTTAGTCCCACTCTCCCTTTCTAAGACGCACTTAACATTGATACCATGTACTGAAAATTTTATTTTTACATGAAGAGTTCTACTTATCCTATCTGTCAATTAACAAATCTTCCTTTGTTACCTGGCTTCCATCTCCCAGAATGTGCTGTCGTCACTGATCCAAGGGTTAGAAGGATCTTGAGGAGTCAGAAGAGGATCATAGTCCAAATATTGCTCAGTGTAACTGACTAAACTGAAAGACAAAGCACCAGAAAAGTGTTAGCAAAAAAGGAGAAATTACCAATTGAAACCTGGTCAGAACGGCAAGTGTTGAAAATACTCAGCGGGTCAGGCAATATCTATGGAGACAGTGAGGTAAAGTTAACAATTTTAGATAAACAGAACTGGGAAAGTTTGAATTCTAAAAGGTTTCAGGCAAAAACAGAGGCAAAGGAAGGGGGCAGGGGAGGAAAGAACTCTAGAGAAAACCTTCAAAGGAATATTGGTGCAAGTCAGAAGTCAGAAAGTGGTTGGAATGGAACAAGCAAAGAAGCAAAGTCAAAAACTATCCAGAGGATCTAGGAGATTAAGGTGCATGGGATCCACAGTGACTTGTTGTTTGGAGTCAGAAATCACTTACTCATAGAAGACAGAGGCTTTTGGTGGAAGAGTGTTATGCTGGCTGGGGTTCTGTGATCAGTGGATGTCTGCAGGGACCTGTGCTGGGACTTCTATTGTTTGTTATACATATAAACGATTTGGACATAATGTAGATGGGTCGTTGAGTAAGTTTGGTGGAGTTGCAGTCCGTCACGAGGTTTTGTCAAAATATCCAGTGGGATATAGATCGGCTACAAAAATGGGTGGAGAATGGCAGATAGAGTTTAATTTGAGCAAGTGTGCGATGTGGCACTTTGGGAGGGATATAAGTGGAATAATATATGGAGAAAGTATACAGTTAACAACAAGACCCTTAACAGCATTGATGTGCAGAGGTATCTTGTGGTTCAAGTCCACAGCTTCCTGAAAGTAGCAACATACATAGACAGAGTGTGAATGAAGGTGTATGGTATGCTTGACTTCATCGTTCAGGGCACTGAGTAAAGGATTTTGGTTTGGCTGCATTTGGAGTATTGTTTGCTGTTCTAATTGCTCCATTTTTTGGAGAGGGCGCAGACCAGGTTTACCAGAATGCTGCCTGCATAAGAAGGTATCCACCATAAAGAGAGGTTGGACACACTTGGATTGTTTTCTCTGGAGCATCGGAGGCTGAGGGGAGACATGGCAACAGTTCGATCATTCATAAGAGGCATCAGTAGGGTAGACAGTCAGAATGCTTTTCCCAGGGTGGAAATGTCAAAGACCAAAAGGCATAGTGAGAGGGGAAAGGTTTAAAGGAGATGTGCAGGCCAAGTTTATTATACACAGAGAGTGGTGGGTGCCTGGAATGTGCTGTGAGGGGTGGTGGTGGAAGCCGATAGGAAAGTAGCATTTAAAATTCACGTGTAGACAAAAGAGTTTGGTGTCACATTCAGTACATACATTATGGGCTGAAGGGCCTGTTTCTGTGCTGTACTGTTTGTTGTTCTACAGTTTACTTACAGTAATATAGCCATGCAGCACAGCAACAGGCCCATTGAGTCCATGCCAAACATTATTGACACTGAACCTAATTTATTTTCTCCATGTTCCCATCAACAGCCCAGATTCCATCATTCACCTACAGACCAGGGTGAATTTACAATGGCCCATTAGCCCACCAACCTGCACATCTTTGGGATTTGGTAGAAACTGGGAAACACTTAGTGGGCACCTGATATCAACAGCACTGGAAATTAAACCCCTGTCTCATGGTGCGAGTTGGCCCACGAGTGACCCCGAGTTTTCACTCGTGGTGATCACGTACAGCCAACGTAGTGGGAACGTCGGAACTCGCGCGATCAACTTGTCCACTCGTGGCGCTAACGGCAGGTACCTGTGAAACTTGTGAACTCGTGAAAAATGTCAAACATGTTTGACTTTTTCCACGAGTCAAATTTCGTGGTCAAGTTTAAAATTGAAACATTTAAACTCAGAGTTATATCGTAGTGGCCCGTGCGTTAAGTTTAGTGATTCATGCGTCTACCGTGGGAACTCTTTAATAGACTCAAGATGCTGGAGTAACTCAGCGGACCAGGCAGCATCTCTGGAGAGAAGGAATGGAGTCGAGACCCTTCTTCAGACTTACCCAAAACGCCACCCATTCCTTCTCTCCAGAGATGCGGCCTGTCCCGCCGAGTTACTCAAGCATTTTGTGTCTATCTATACTTTAGTTTCGGATATGATCAAGTGTAAGAAACGCAAACCAGACTGCCTTCACATCAGAGAATCCTAATGTTCCTAATTTGGCCGAGGCACTTCACTGTCCGTGTGTAGGAAGGAACTGCAGATGCTGGTTTACACCGACGATAGACACAAACATGCTGGAGTAACTCAGCGGGACAGGCATCGCCTCTGGAGAGAAAGAATGGGTGATGTTTCAGGTCGGGACCCTTCTTCAGACTCCCCGCTCATTCTTCCCTCGTCGATGTGAACTTGTGGGGGTGCGAGGAATCGGGCGTCGCTGGGTAAGGGGAAGAGAGGTTTTACTGCTGAATTATGCGCAACAGAAGCATGAAGTGGGGGTAAGGTCCGTTTAAACTATCTTGTCGTCCAACCCCCCCCAATGTTGGGAGACAGAGGGGATAGAGTTGTGCAAACAAACCATGGGAGACTACATCTTTGGAGGGAAATCATAAAATGTATAGGGATGTTTCGGGCCGGGACCCTAAAGGTTGACTACCCGTTTCGCAGATGCCGTTCCTAGCCCCCCTCTCACTCCTCCCCACCCATAGTCTTTGCCTTCTCCCAATTCCACCATCCCTCGCCTCGCCCCCCCCCCCCCCCCCCCAAACCTGTCCTTGCCTGAACTGCTGAAGATAACCGAGTGCTTTAAATGCGAATCCCGGACTGCAGCAACAACACACGCCCTGAGCGGGAGAGGAACTTGGTAACTCAAGAGCAAAAGGGAGGGGAACTTGGTAACTCTGGAGACGAACTCGGAACATCGCAGAAAGTACAAGTTAACGGCAAACTTACCATACCCGTGGGAACTCGCCTCAAACACTTGAACATCAACTTGGAATATCGTACACAACCACGAGTCTGTCACTCTGGGTCACTCGTGGGTCAACTAGCACCGTGAGACAGGGCCTTTAGGATTAACCGTGGTCTCCAGAGCTGTGAAGAAGCAGCAGCTCTGCATCTGACACTATGCAATCATTATCCAACTCCTCCTTATATTCACCTCATTATTATCCTCATGGGAGCAAGTTCAAGTTTCTTTATCCTCAGGATAAATATGTTTTTCTTGAATTCACTGTTGCATTTCTAGATGACTATCTTTTATTTATGGCTTCTGGTTTTGAACATGTGCAGATATAAATGTCTTTGTGTCAATCTTGTCATGACGTGCTTCCTCCAGATTCTCTAGCCTGCACTGTTGTGGATCCTAATGCCCCTGTCCCACTTTGGAAACCTGAACGGAAACCTCTGGAGACTTTGTGCCCTCCCCAGGTTTCCGTGCGGTTCCCGGAGGTTCCCGGAGGTTTTTGTCCTCCGGCAACCACCTTCAACTAGCATCGCAACCGGCTTCGACTAAAAAATGACCGATTTTTAAAACGGAAACCACTTTCGACCATTAGGGAGACTGACAAGAACCTCTGGGAACCGCACGGAAACCTTGGGAGGGGCGCAAAGTCTCCAGAGGTTTCCGTTAAGGTTTCCTGTGGGACAGGGGCATTAGTCTCTTGTCCCTTTTCCACAAGTGGTATGAAAATGTCAGCCATCATCAACTACACAAAGCCCTTACCTTTCAGCTACTTTAGACATTTTTAAACAATGTCTTTCTAGCTGGATATTTAAAAATGTTATCTGGAAGTAGAAAGAAACAATGGTTAAGATGTATATTAATACATCAATACAACTACACATAATTCCAGCCAACATGTACAATATCCTGGCTGACAATCTAGGCATATATACGTTCAGAACTATTGTATGCACCAATTAACAGTTCACACTGCTTAATGCTGGTGTTATGAAACTGACCAGTATCATGTTACATATCACATTCTGGCAATTTGTTTAGATTAATTTGCAAGTTTAAACTGTTGAAGATCAAGAATTTAACTGACAAATGACCCAGGTAAATATAGATTATGAAACTTACTGAGGAATTACATGCACTTTTTTTCACATAGAATAGAAGCTCTATCAAGTCTTATGTTACCTGTTTCTTCAGATCATCTTTTGCAGGCTTCTTAGCTGTTTGTGCAACTGTGTGTACAGGACTGTGTGTCTGTGAATCTTCAGAAATCCCATACACAGACTGATGGAAAACAATTACAGAATCGCAAATCAAATACTATTTCATCTTCAAATTATGCCAAAAATTAATAGTACATTATCCAGATATAAATGTAGCAATCAGTGACAAGTAAATGTAGAATCCCAGAAAGCCTGCTTGTTAAAACTGCCACCTGTTTTTTCAAAGGCAGACACAATATGACAATAGACAATAGGTGCAGGAGTAGGCCATTCGGCCCTTCGAGCCAGCACTGCCATTCAATGTGATCATGGCTGATCATCCCCAATCAGTACCCCGTTCCTGCCTTCTCCCCATATCCTCTGACTCCGCTATCTTTAAGAGCCCTATCTAGCTCTCTCTTGAAAGTATCCAGAAAACCAGCCTCCACCGCCCTCCAAGGCAGACTCACAACTCTGTGTGAAAAAGTGTTTCCTCGTCTCCGTTCTAAATGGCTTACCCCTTATTCTTAAACTGTGGCCCCTGGTTCTGGACTCCCCCAACTGGAGTAACTCAGCAGGAGAGGCGGTACCTCCTGAGGGAAGGAATGGGTTCTCAATGGAGACGTCCAAAGAGTCAGAGAGTGAATTGCTTATTGTCATTTACTGCCAAAAATCTCATAGGTTTACCAGAGACCTTCCTTCTTGGTTAGAAAAGAAAAACATCTTCTTGCTCTTCTTCACATGGTGTTATTGGAGTATTGACGTCAATATAAAGAAGAGAATGGGGAATTGATAATGTTCTCTGTCACTCTCTGTCTCTCCCTCTCTCTGCTCCCTCTCTCACTCTCTCCCTGTCTCCTCTCTCTTTGTTTCTCTGTATCTCTATCTGTCTGTGTCTCTCCCTCTCTGTCTCTCTCTCTCTGTCTCCCACTTTCTCTGTTTCTCTCTTTCTCTCTCTCTGGTCTCTCTCTCTCTCTGAGCTCCCGCTGGTCCCTCTCTCTGTCCTTCCTCACAATCCTCCACCCCTTGCAAACATGTTGGTTAATTGTTTATTCTGTCCATCCAACTACTCTTGCTTGCCTTACCCCTCTCACATCTCTGCAACCTCTGCAAATATGTCCCTTTCTAGAGTTAAATGCAATAGCTATAACTTTAGTCTGGACTCCCAAATTGCATGAAAGACCGATCTTGGTCATGCAAACCTGCAAAGGTCCCGTAATCTACTAACTTGCAGCACTACTCAGGTAGCAACAAGGATTCTTCCTTCTCCCGACTGAGAGAAAAAGCATAGTAATGCGAAGTGTAAACTCTTCCCTGTAAGTAAGGGCCTGTCCCACTTACACGACCTAATTCACGACCTCTGCCGAGTTTGCCCTTGAATCATACTCGCAGCATGGCGCTCTCTAGGTCGTAGGAGGTCGTAGGTAGGTCGTAGGTAAGTTGTAGGTAGGTCATGATGCAAGTTGTAGGTACTCGTGGCATCAAGTAGGTCTGGGCGTTTTTCTAGCACGATGAAAAATGTCCACGAGTAAAAAAGGTAATGAATTAGATTGTGAAAGTGGGACAGGCCCTTAACTCTGCATCATGGTGGTCCCAAAGTTTTGTTTCTATGATGTATGATTCTACAACTCAATGGCTGATCAAACTAGCTTTTCAAGATAAATCAGAATGGAACCAAGTAAAGATGCAATTGATCTTATTAGCGACAAGAGCAGAGATCTATGCTATAACATAAATGCCTGGGAAATGTGCCAGATACATACAATACAAGCACACAGCAGTCCACCTAGGATTGAAAACAAGAATGATGGTTACTGTGCTTTTCCTCTCAGTCAGAATGTTCCTGTTCTGGGTAATCCTTTCGTCCAGTCTCTCTTTCTGATCCTCCTCCCGTCCTCTCATTTTTGCCCACTTTCCCATACCCCCTCCTCCGTCCCCCACACACCTTTTCATTCCCTCTCAATCTTGTTTTCATCCATCAACTTCTCACATGTTTACTCTGCACTTTCCTCCCCATCCCATCTGCTTCCGCTTGCATTTACCTGCACCCCTCCTCCCGTGGTTCCCATTATCACATTCCCTGCTTATCAGATTCCAGCGCTGGCGGTTTTTCTGTTCCAGTTTATCATCCTCCAGCAGCTGTCCCCACCCTCACCTCCCCATCACCTGCCTCCATATGCCTTATTTCATTCTTTTTTTGCATTTCCCCTTTTTTCTCTCCTCTCTGCCTCCATCCATCACCTACCTGCCTCTGCCTTGCAACCATCTCTCCCCTCCCTCACCTCACTCCATATGCCCTTCATCTTTGTCTCTCTCAGTCCATCAATCACTTCTCATTTCTCTCTCACCACACTTCCTCTTGTCTTTACATTGGCTATCTTCCATCTCCACCCTCAGTCCTGATGCGGGGTTTCGACCTGAAACATGGACCGATCCTTTCCATCTCCAGATGCTGTTCTACCTACTGAGTTCCTCCCCACTACTACAATCTAGCCTAGGCTCAAAGAAAGGTCCCGACCCGAAACATCGCCTATCTGTGTTTGCCGATCCCGAGATGCTGCCTCACCCACTCTGCTACTCCAGCTCTCCGTCTCTACTTACTCCAGTAGGTAGTTTGTTTGTCCATCACATTTTTAATTTTCATTCACACGTCATAGTTGCAACACTCAACACTTCTCACAGTTTCTAACTGCCCAATAAACTAAACTTACAAATTGCTTATACACTAAAAAGACTTGACAGGGAGAGGCAAATGGGGTATTTTTACCCTGTGTGGGCCACAGATTCAAGCCAGTTTAATACTCAGGATATCACAATACCTTCATAGGGAATAGATGGTAACATGTACAATCCTTAAAACCACTTGTGTCACACTACTTGTCTTGGTGACTTTTCCAAAAATGCAGCACCACTTTCAATCTGAATATTTACTCTCCTGCCTCTTTACTACTAATCCCATAGCCCTTCATTCCATTAACGTCCAAAAGTCTCTGTCAACAATTGGAGCCTTACTAGCTCACTTGTATAGACAATTCTAAAGACCCATTAGATCCTGGTTGAAGAAAGGTCTTCTTATCTGTGACGTGAAGAAACATCTTCACCCAGTGGATAATGTTTTGAAATTCTCTGCCATGTGGTGATCCAGTTGCTGAGTATATTCAAACACAATTACTCAGCATTCTTATTTCCATTATTCCCAGAGATTATCTACATGTCTGGATTTAATGGCATTTAAGAGCACATTATAGTGAATGAGAAAATAATTCAAGAACAATCAACTTAATAGACAGAAGTTCTTCAATTATTATTCAATATCGGCTATGCAAGCATGGATAACATTTTGCGTCACAACTGTGGGCCATTTGTATATCAACACCAAATGTCTGCATGTAGTCATAAATTCACAGAGCTATCTATACAGCTTGGATACAGACCCTTCAGCCACCTTTTACTTGCTGACCAAGTTCACATTTTGGGCTGGTCTAATTTGCCTGCATTTGGCCCATGACCCTCTAAAAGTTCATCTCCATATATCTGTCCAAATGTTTATTAAAATTCAGAATTATATCCACTCCCACAGCTTCTTCTAGTAGTTCATTCCAGACACAGACTATCCTCAGAGTGCAAATTTTCTCCTGAAGTCCCTCTGAAATATCAATGCTCTCAACACAAATCTGTGCCCTCTAGTTTTAGAATTCTCTACCTGGTAAAAGTGTTCACTTTATCCATGGTCTCATAATCTTGTACTCATCAATAAGGTCATCCCTCAGCATCCTATTTTCCAAAGAAAAAAGTCTTAACCTTTCCAACCTCAACCGTGCAACTCAAGCTGCGAGCCCAGGGACCATCCTGTTGAATCACTTCTGCACTCTTTCCAACTTAATCACAGGCTTCCTATAGCTGGACAACCAGAACTGCACATAGTATGTAACTATGGTCTCACCAATCACTTGCATCATGATGTCCTAACAGTATGGTCAATACCCATACTAATGAAGGCCAGCATGACAAATACCTTCTTCACCATGTTTATATAACCATGCTGTCCAAGCTTCACCGGTTACTCTACATGCCCTGCCATGATTTGACAAACCAATGTGCAATACCTCATACTTGTCAGAGTTAAATTCAATTTGCCACCTTCCTAACTGATCTAGATCTTGATTTAGATCAGTTAGGAAGTATAGACATCTTTCCTCACTGACTACTATGCCAATTGTGTAAATTTACTAACAATGTTAATTACATTGTCATCCACATCATTAATGTATATAACAAACAACAGTAGACCCTACACCCACCCTTGTGGCGCACTCTGGTTACAGACCTCCAATAAGAAGGAAAACCATCCACAACTACATTTTGACTTCTTCCTCCAAGCCAACTTTGAATCCAATCAGGTAACTCACCTTGGATTCCATGCAATGTAACCTTCCAGACAAACCTACCCTGTGGGACCTTGTATAAGGCCTGGCTAAAGTCCATTTAGACAATGTCCACTGCCCTGTCCTCATCAAACCTCTTGGTGACCTCTTCAAAAACTCTATCAGATTTGTAAGACACGATTTCCCACACACAAAACCATGCTGACGATCCATAATCAGTCCATCCCTTTCTAGATGCTGATAGATCCTGTTATAAAGAACCCCCTCCAACAACTTACCCACCAATGATATCAGGCTCAGCATTTAAAGGAAAAACAGAACACACCATTCTCTCGCACACACGAGCGCACACGCAAAACTAAGGTCATCCTATGTCTGAATGATTCCATAATACACAGGTCAAAGATTTACTAACTTAAGTTGTTCCAAGCTTCAATAAAAAGCAAAAACAAGTTTGTTGAGTAAATTTTCTGTGCCATTTTGAAAGCTATTTTGCCATTGTTTTCAAGAGTCAAGAGGCAAGAGAGTTTTATTGTCATGTGTCCCAGATAGGACAATGAAATGACAAGGATAGTTCCAATACCAGTTATTAGTACAATAGAAATTCTGACTGTTTTTGATCAAGCTTTCCATTCTAGTTCAGCATGAAGGTAATTTGAATGGAAGAAAACCTAGAGATTTTTTTACTAATGTTCTGTAGCTCATTGCCACAAAAGGCTGTGGAGGCCAAGTAAATGGATATTTTTAAGGCAGAGATTGATAGATTCTTGATTAGTACGGGTGTCAGGGGTTGTGGGGAGAAGGCAGGAGAATGGGGTTAGGAGGGAGAGATAGATCAGCCATGATTGAATGGCAGAGTAGACTTGATGGGCCAAGTGGTCTATTCCTGCTCCTGTCATTTATGACCTTATTGAGCAGATGTGAGCAGGTTGCTTGTACACACCTTCTTTACATTGTTCGGATTTTTCATCCTGCGACATTTCCTGATGTCCATTTCTGTAGTGTTCACACATCCAGGCTGCAGAAAGGACAATAAAGGAGGAATTTAGTGAGAGATGATGACAGTGCCAATGACTATTTAATAAGTTACATTTCAATGATCAGTTGTCAGCATTGCCATTTTCCTCTCTTCTACGTGGTGGAGTGGCAAATCTTTGTATTTATAAGTTCCCACTAATGGCCATCATTCATATATGCAAATCAAAAAGAAAACTGCAGATGCTGAAAATCTGAAATTTAAACAGAAAATGCAGATGCTGATTAGAAGATTTTCTCTTATCTAAGCTAGATGGGAAAACTTCTGGTATAATTACCAGCAATTTGATTGGTATTTCAAGATTTAGAAACAAAATGTGAGGACTGGTATGAAATAAAATCTTTATATTCATATTCATAGTCTATTTGAGTGATATTATAATCCATGATTAATTCATGAGTATTCATATATAAAAACCCTTACAGAAAGGAAGTAAGAAGAAAGCCACAGCAAAACAAAATCATACATAGCTTCTCAGAGTCATACCGCATCTAATCATACCCTACATCCCACCATGTCCATGCCAACCATAAAGCGCCCATCTATATTAATCTTATTTTAGCCTTTACATCCCTATCATTTCCCACCTTGACCCTATTCTCCTGCTACATGTGCACTAGAATCAATTTACTGTAGCCAATTAACCCACCAGCACATCTTTGGGATGTGGAAGAAAGAGCACCTCAGGAGAAATGTGGGATTATAAGCAAACTTCACGCAGGTAGCATCCAAAGTCAGAACAAAAAAGTGAGGCAGCAGAGCTTACTGCCATGGCACTATATTCCCCCATTACAAAGCAAACCTGATCGTTGTCAATATTTAAACCTAAACTTCTATTTTAAATCTAAAATTAATTATTTAAATGGTTAACATACATTAGCCTTTCATTGGTTTTAGAAATACTGATACTGCAGCACTGTTCGGTATTAAAGTGGTTGCCCTGTGAAAAACATTTGTTTAAACGAAACCAATGCAGAAATTATAGACTAAATGTTTAGTTTAGTGTAGTTTAGTTTAGAGATAGAGCATGCAAACAGGCCCTTCCGGCCTACCAAGTCCACACTGACCAGCAATCCTTGTACATTAAACCTATCCTAGACACAATAGGGACAATTTACACTTATACCAAGCCAATTAACTTACTAACCTGTACCTCTTTGGGGTGTAGGAGGAAACCAAAAATCTTGGAGAAAGCCCACCCGGTCACGGGGAGAGCATACAAACTCCGTACAGGCAGCACCCGTAGTCGGGATCGAACCCGGGTCTCCAGTGCTGTAAGGCAGTAACTCTACCTTTTAAGTTAGCTAATACTCACTAGGATTGCTGTGCAGCGCAGAGCATGCTTGCAGCTGAGAAAAGAGAAGCTAAAGTAAAGGAGTGTATATTGCTCTGAGGCATCACTTGAACCTGAAGTGGAAAGGATGTACGTTCTTGTGGGAAAATCTAGAATTAGGGGTAATTGTCTAAAAACAAGTAGTCACCTATTTAGCTGAGAGATGAGATGATTTTTTTTTCACTCACAGGGTCATGAGTCATTGGAACCATCTTCCTCAAAGAGTGATGGAAGCAGAAATATTCAATATTTTTAAGACAGAGGTAGTCAGATTTTTCAACAGTCAAAGATTACCAGAGGTAGGTGGCAGTATGGAGTTAAGATTAAATCAGATCCACTTTAATTGTAGAATGGCAGAGCAGTTTTGAGAAATGGAGTGACCTACTCGTTCTCCTAATTCATATATTTGACACTGCAGATTGAAAATCTCCGTGCATACATTTCTGTCAACTTTAGTTAATGGGTGCACAAGGTACACTTTTGATTGAAATACTTGTGTGGGAGCTCCCTGCTAGTAGCACAAAGTTGGGAATGGACTTCTTGTGCCTTCAACAAATATCCAAGGAATGATGGTAAAATTCAAGCATACTCACAACGGGCCGGTGGACATCCCAGAATGCTCTTTCTTGACTGTCTAGGATCTTACGTTCCGTTTTATCCTTCTTTCTGTCAATTCTAAAAGAAGATAATATCAACTTCCAAAGGAAACACTGAATTTGCAGAACTTCTGTTCTTGGTTGCACTTCCACTTTACAAATACCACACACTGCAGTTCAGTAGTGTTTCTACTTCACAAACCAAATTCCTCTCTGTCTGAGATGTCCTATGGTACGTACCTTGTTACCCTCTCCTTCCCAGGGGCCGCTACTATGTTAGCTAATTTGGCCAGTCTTTGAGTTATTAGGCTCAAGTTTTCTCAAGTCTTAATAAAAGGGACAGGTTTGGCATTTGGCAGAAACATTGGGAAATAACGTGTTCTGATCCAAAACATCAACATCCTGAAATATTTACTTTGTTCCTTTCTTCACAGATGCTACCTAACCTTCTACGTTCTGTATTATTGTTGTTCTTGAAAAACATAGCTGACGATAAACTATCCAGGACACTTTTACTGTAGTCTTGAGTCCCATTAGGATGTAATCTTATATCATTACTCAAATTTTAAGAAAGGTTAATGCTTCTTCATTATTTTTTAATGCAAATTACTTGATATCTTCCTGGGGAGAATCCTCTTCTTCTTGCGTATGACGTGCACAGCCTAAAGTTGTACACCTACATCTATTTGTTTGTGCACATCCGGTTTATTGCATTAGTCGAAACAGGGTGAACCACGTGAAGGTTGCAATCTCCCACCCCCCTGGGAAGAATATAATCTACCAATGGACCCAAAATGCAGCACCCCAAGTCTCAATTGGCAGCATCTGAGGAGGTTTTGAGAATCCCCCCCACCTCCCATTAAAATTGCAATGGAAAAGGTGGCCAATGCTTTTCTTATTTACTATGTTGCCTAAAATTCAGGGATGGGCACGGAAGGGAACACAGGGTGGGTCCATCAAAGGGCAACTAGCGATTTAAAATCACCCAGTAATAGAAACAGTAATATTTCTCATTTACTGTGAGGATAAAGCAAGGTTAAATGGAATGACCCACATATACTGTGTTTGGCAAATGTTAACTTTCAGCAAAATTGTCTGCAATATTGGAGCAGGCATGAGAAACATATTGACCCACTCCTTGTTCTATTTCTTATGTTCTTTGGGCAATGTTCACATAATATATTGAGCATCAATCCTCTTCTGTAACACCTACAATATGAAACTGGTTCCTGTTCAAAAACACGTGTGAAATGTGAGGTGCCTGTATTCTCAAGTCTTGGTCGTTGGACTTGTATTCAGGACCTACTGACACAGAGCGAGGGTACACCCACTGAACCAGGCTCTCAAAGTTCTTGTGGAGCTGTAACTATCAACATCAAGCATGGTACTTGTTCCTGCATAATGTTCAGAGAATGGATATTTCATCATTGTGAGGACTAAGGGGAAACTGTAAAAATGAATTTACTGTGAATGCATAGTTGGAGATACCTCATTGCTAGTTTCAATTTGAAAATAACATTTCTCTTTTTTTGGATTTCCACTGGATTATACACTATAAACGTAGGGAAGACATGTATCACTATTCAAGGTACTACTGGTACAAAATCTGTCTGGTGGCTTTGCACTAAACCCACTGATATCAAATCTTACTTATTGCTCAGAACAATCAGATAAGAATTATCTATATATTATTAAATCTCTCATCTTGTTTGTGATTCTGTGTGCGTGCGTTAGTGCGTGCTCCCGGAACTATGCCAAAATGGTACACGATAGCACTACAATTTTTGGACCAGCTTTTTTGGAGTGTGGGAGGAAACTGGAGCACCCGGTGATAACCCACACGGCCACAAAGAGAATGTATGAACTCCATACAGACAACATCTATTGTCAGGATCGAATGCAGATATCTGTTGCTGCAAGGCAGCAGCACTACCAGTGCGCCACTGCGTCATCCTACAAATTGTTTCCAATCGATACATGCCAATGCTAGGAAATATAATCACTGCTTAATGATCAGGATAAAGCTAAATTACCCAAACACGGTCAGCCGAATGCAAGCGGAAAAATATTTTATTTGGTTTTCTGAAATGATTTATTCATATAGAGTTCTGAAAGTGTCCATCATTTTCCAAACTTGGCATGAAAATGACAATCACAAGTTTTACATTGAACACAAGATATTTCTTGGCTCATTTCACCCATGTTAACAGCAAGAACTAGTCAACCCAGAAAGGCTTGATATCAAGTGGTTACGCTCGGACTGGCTTTAGGATATATTTGGGGCAATTCCCAATAGGGCACTCCATAGCAGTCTGGTTACCAGCTGCTTATTATAATCATGCTCTAGGCTTACATTGTTCATAAATAATTCCATAGGAGATCAGCTTGCACATACACAGGAAGAAAACCCCAGTTATTTTCCATTTTATTTTCACTTCACACATACATAAAATTGAGCGTTTACGTACTTTATTTGGGCCTCTGCTTGCATAAAGATGAACTCCCACTTTCTTGCAAATGCTCTTTGCAACCTGGCCAAATTTTCCTGCAGAATGAACAGCTTTGTGTTACAACGGAAAACGGGTTTCTGCTTTTTACTTGCTAGTGCAAGTTCTGACTGGAATCCTTGCTGTAGTTTTCAAAATAACTCATTGGTGTAATAATAGCACATTGTCGATTATAAAATTGGTATACCTACAGCTTCATAATCAGCAAGCTCCAATCTCGCTTTATTCTGCATTGTCCGCTTACACAGGTAGATGGCTATGATGGTGAAAAAATGAAACAATTAATTACCCCTTTAAAATAGCTTCCTTTCAAAAAATAATTCTGTTTAATTGTTTTTTTTCACCTCAGTTATATCAATGACAAAATGCACATTTTAGTATCCTCCTCACTGAAGTTCACTTGTACCAAGAGGATATGGTATTTCAGTTTCAGAATACTTCTGACTTTCGCACAAATTCAAGGCTGAAAAACTATGGTCATTGTGTTAATTTGTGAATCGATCAATTACCTCACAAACACTAAAGGGTCAATCCCACTTGGGCAACATCGGCAACAGCCTGAAAAGAGGTTGGTGCGGCGTGGTCGGGGCGTGACATGGGGTGACGCATGTAGTGACGCGCGGTGTCTTCCCTGCTGCCGCTGGATTTTGGAATGTTCAAAATCTACAGGCGACATCTAGGTGTCTTATCATGTCATGCGCCCTGTCACACGCTGACGTATGCTGTCCTGCGGGTGATGCTCGGTGACGCGGGTATATAAAGCGCCGACTTTCTAAACTTTTTAGTTTACTTGGCTGAAGATAGACAGGGGCAAAGTGCCCATAAACAATGAAAAGTACAAAAGTACATAAATGTACAAAGTACATTATTAAGAACATCTGAAATGATGTTCTTTCTAGTGTGGTGAAAAAATAAAGATCTTTTTGTCTTGTTGAAGTTCAGTGGAGTTGATGTACATTGTAATGTTATTGTCAGATCTGACTATTGTTGTTGAATAAAATTTTTGCTTAAGTATGATGTTCTTTGAAATATGCCGTTAAATATATACAGTTACTTTTGTTGAAATTAAACCTTTCTTGTTAAACGAATTGTTGTTTTTCAATATGATGTTATTTTTAAGATGATGTTAAATAAACAATTTATTTCCTAAAAAGTTATTGGTCCTTAGATTTATTGTGGATAAGTTCATTTCCAATGTGATTATTGTTCTTCAGTGTAACCTTCTTGTGTTGTGAAGGCGGGTGACGCGGAGTGTCGTAGCTTGACGTGACAGTGGCGTGGAGTGTCGTACAACTTGACGATTTTTAGGGCGACTATGGACGTCAGTCACTGACGTTCCCAGTCGCCAAAATAAATCGCAAAGTGGGACAGGCCCCAAAGGGGATTCCACACCAGTTAAAGGGCCGAGATAGAGTCTGGGCATTACCACAGCTCCGTATCTACAAAATGCTGAATGCAATTATTTTATTTAGTTAAATTGTTAGATTCTGTTAACTTTGTAACTTTCATTTGCACTGATAAACATAGAAACATAGAAACATAGAAAATAGGTGCAGGAGTAGGCCATTCGGCCCTTCGAGCCTGCACCGCCATTCAATGTGATCATGGCTGATCATCCAACTCAGTATCCCGTACCTGCCTTCTCTCCATACCCCCTGATCCCTTTAGCCACAAGTGCCACATCTAACGCCCTCTTAAATATAGCCAATGAACTGGCCTCAACTACCTTCTGTGGCAGAGAATTCCAGAGACTCACCACTCTCTGTGTAAAGAATGTTTTCCTCATCTCGGTCCTAAAGGAATTCCCCCTTATCCTTAGACTGTGACCCCTTGTTCTGGACTCCCCCAACATCGGGAACAATCTTCCAGCATCTAGCTTGTCCAACCCCTTAAGAATTTTGTAAGTTTCTATAAGATCCCCCCTCAATCTTCTAAATTCCAGCGAGTACAAGCCGAGTCTATCCAATCTTTCCTCATATGAAAGTCCTGACATGCCAGGAATCAGTCTGGTGAATCTTCTCTGTACCTCCTCTATGGCAAGGATGTCTTTCCTCAGATTTGGAGACCAAAACTGTACGCAATACTCCAGGTGTGGCCTCACCAAAACCCTGTACAACTGCAGTAGAACCTCCCTGCTCCTATACTCAAATCCTTTCGCTATGAATGCTAACATACCATTTGCTTTCTTCACTGCCTGCTGCACCTGCATGCCTACTTTCAATGACTGGTGTACCATGACACCCAGGTCTCGTTGCATCTCCCCCTTTCCTAATCTGCCACCATTCAGATAATAGTCTACCCTCATCTTTTTGCCACCAAAGTGGATAACCTCACATTTATCCACATTATACTGCATCTGCCATGCATCTGCCCATTCACTCAGCCTATCCAAATCACCCTGCAGCCTCCAAGCATCCTCCTCACACCTAACTATACCCCCCAGCTTGGTATCATCTGCAAATTTGGAGATGTTGCATTGAATTCCCTCGTCCAAATCATTAATATATATTGTAAATAGCTGGGGTCCCAGCACTGAGCCTTGCGGCACCCCACTAGTCACTGCCTGCCATTCTGAAAAGGACCCGTTTACTCCTACCCTTTGCCTCCTGTCTGCTACCCTTTGCCTCCTGTCTGCTAAACAAGTATTAGAAACAACTCCTTTAATCCACTGTACAAGTAAGTAACCAGTTAGAATTGGTTAACTCAAGACAGTTGGCGCAAAACTTGTGGCAACTAGGAATAAAAGTTTGTCGTTTCCGCTAAGGCGCATTGCATTTTAGTAGATGTTGTGGTGTTCAAGGACTGCTATGTCTACTGACTATGGTTTTTAAGAAAAGGGCTTTGGTGAGTCAGGGCAATGGTGTTTATAAATAATTAAATGTATAATGTTTATACAGGGCAAATGATGTGCTGCAGCATGTGGGAGTTGCCAGAAACCGCTGTAATCCACAATGATTGTCATTGCAGTATGTGCCTGCTGTTCAGGATATTTTGGTTGATAGATGATGAGCTCTAGTCCAGGATAGGGACACTCAAGGTGAGGGAGAGTTATCTGGATATTTTCTTCCAGGAGGCTGTCACGCATGTTAAATTTAATACTGTAGAATGGGTCAATCAGGAGAAACAATACACTAGCAATGAGTGAAGCAGATATGGTGATTCTGAAATTTGCATTGGGGGAGCCTTTGTCTTTACACTTAGTTTAGTTTGGTTTAGTTTATTGTTGTGTGTACTGAGGTACCAGTGTAAAGCTTTTGTTGCATGCTAATCAGTCAGCAGAAAGACAGTATGTGATTACACTTGTCCTATAGCTATGATGCTCATGCCATTTTTGTGGACAAGCAAGAACTATTGGGTGGATGATAAAACCAGCATCATGATAATTCTGAAGAAGGGTCCCCACCCAAAAAGGTCACCTATCCATGCTCTCCAGAGATGCTGCCTGACCCACTGAGTTACTCCAGCACTTTGTGTCTTTTCATGATCATTCAAGCTTGGGTGCATGAAAAGCAATATAATAATGTTTGGGAACACTGTAGTTAGAAGGTTAACTGTTACTTTTTGCATCTGTGAGCATGAGTAATGAAGGGTGTGTTGGCTACCTAGTTCCAGGATGAAAGATGTCTTCTTGCAGGTGGTGAGTCCATATTGGGATCAACAATGTAGAGTGGAATGGGATTCTCTTGAAGAAATTTGAGCAGTTAGGGCCCAGGCCCACAACCTTTACCAACAAAGGCAATGCAATGCAAATATCATCACCCGATGGTTCTCCTCCTACTCACACACCATCCTGGCTTGGAGATATGCTGGCAGTCCATCATCATTGGTGGGCCTAAATCCTCAAATTACCGCTGTCCAACAGCTCAGAGGGAGTGCCTTCACCAGGAAACTACTGGAAAGCAGTGCACCCCACCTTTTCCAAGAGCAGGAATCCAGGCGTCACATCTTACAACATACTTGGTGTCACCCGTGAAGAATCCAAACAAACCAAGTATCTTGGCATCAAATTGCAGAATGATCTACGTTGGAATGGTCAGACTCTTCATGTAACAGTGAAAGCAACAGGTGTCCTAAACTTCCTGAGGCGCAACTTCTATCATTGTTCAGCTTCTGTCAAGGAGAAGCTGTATTTCACCATCGTTAGACCTCATCTGGACTACTATGGGACCCATACACAGATAAAAACATTTCATCCATCAAACGTGTCCAAAGACAGGCCGCTCGATTTGTTACTAACACCTACGAGAGAGAAGCGAGTGTCACCAAACTTCTGAATTCTCTGGGGTGGAACCCTCTCCAAGACAGACGTGAAGCTCACCATTTAACCTGTTTTTACAAAATGTTAAATGGTCAGCTAGACATAGATCACAAGACCTACACCAACCCCAAACCAATTAGGAGCAGATGAGGGCATTCAATCCAATTTGTGGTCCCAGCCTCAAAGACAGATGTGTACAGCAATTCGTTCTTTCCATGCACTATTAAAGCATTGAATAATCTCCACCAAGCCACGGTTGCCCAGCCAGATGCAACTAAATTTAAAGTGGCACTTTCTTCCCAATAACCCTCTCTGGCTAAACCCCTCCGTTCACCACCTCCAGTTTAAATTCCAGTTGGAATATTTTGGAGGACCAAGTAACCAAGAACCAAGCAATAAGGAATAGGCAATAAATGCTGGTCTTGTCAGTGACCACGGATGCTGAAAATAAAGCAGCCCACTGGAGTAACACAGGCTGGCAAACAGAACCCAAAATGCTGGAGTAACTCAGCGGGACAGGCAGCATCTCTGGAGAGAAGGAATGGGTGACGTTTTGGGTCGAGACCCTTCTTCAGAGTTTAGGTGAATGAGAGAAGCGATATACAAAAATATGTGCAGAGCCTGGCAGAGTATATGAAGGAGTGATGTTTCTTGACATGCCTGGAACCAAGCGTCACAGCCTCAAAATAAAGGGTCAAAATATAATTTCCAAATTGATAAGTCTTATATCACAAAGATAGCGGCTCAGAAAAATAAATGCATACTCTCACCAATGGATATAGACCAAACCTTATCACTGAAAATGAGCTATTACACTTTATTTCCTGAGCTAGGTAATGTAAGTAAATATTTTGTAAATAAATAGTTAGGGGTGAAATGCACTTCATTGATTTAGCAATGCAAGACAGCAATGTGTTATATTGTTATATATGTTGTTGTGCTCATGAGAAATCACTGCTAACATACTTCAACTGCAGGATCAGGCAATCTGGTCATTTTACATGTTCAATCAAGACTGGATGAATAGTATTGCCCACAATCTAACAGACTAGAAATAGTCAGATTCTCCTGATGATTATCATGCAATCACTACAATCTCTGACATTTATATTGGCTTCAAGAATCATTGACATCTGGCTCGTTGCAGCAATTGAACCACATATGGGGCATCCCCAAAGGATGTAGACACAAGGCCTTAAAGATTTGAACATGCAACACTAATTTTCCAGTTGCTTTGAGGTGCACATTTAGTATTTAAATTCTTCCTGTGTGTCTCCATCCATGACATTTGAAAGATAAAGACTGGGTTCCATAGACTATCTGAATGAATAACCCTGAGCATTGTACAGCCACAGAGTAGTGCAGTAACTGTTCTCCACAGACAATTAACAGACAGCAAAAATATTGTGTGCTGCCTCTATTTGTTTTGGCCATACTAGCTTTTGGGTGCCGTATTCTTTCAAGGTCCAAGTTTTATTTAAGGGAATTAATCTTGCATTCTATTTTAGTTTTCTAAATACTTTACAGGAAATGTGAATGATATATTGGCTTTTTGGAAAATAATTTGAAACACTCTACATCCTTGAGGTTCAGCCATATAATGATAATTTCCGCCCATCTTCTAGTGGGGAAAATGGTTTGGCATTGATGCATCACCTCAGGGCGAAGACTGCTGTTAAATGATTCTGTGACAGGGCTAGAAGAACTTGGCATTGAAACATTCTGCATGGAAATATGGAAATATTCAAATCCTCAATTTCTATATTCCTTATAATTATGCAGCACAAAGTTCACCAAAGAATATAGTCAAAAAGAAGTTGCAACATAGAAACAGTCCATTCAGTCCACTGCACCTGTGCTGACAAACAAGCAACCGTTTTTACACAAATCCTACCTCAACCCATTCTATTTTCCCCTCATAACCATCGGTCTATGGGCCTAGATTCTACTAGTCGAGATTGGTCTTTGTGGAAACTTTAACTTATTAGAAGGCATACAACATTAAAAATCACAGTTCTTTCAGCAAATACGTTTATACCTATGCCTCTCCTTATTCCTGTTAATTAAAAACCCTATCTTCAGTAGTCTTTAGAAATGACTTTTGGGAATAAACTATTCACTTAACGCAGCGAAAGAGAAATAAAACATATCCTGAACTAGGCTTCCGGTTTGTGTTCCAGTCGTTGAGAAATTAATCTCCAGTAATACATGGCGGCATATCTAGTAGTGCAGCAGTAGAATTTCAGCCTGACAGCGCCAGTGACCCAGGTTCAGTCTTGACTAAGGGGTTTGTCTGTATGGAGTTTGTATGTTCTCCCTGTGACCAGATGGGTTTTCTCAGGGTGCTCTGGCATGGGCTGAAGATGCTGTTCCTCTGCTTCACTATTCAATTTTCAATGTTCTATGTGAAATATACCCTTTATTTATCTTTGTTGAGGCTATTCCCCTGCTGATTGCTCCCAGTGCTGTCACTGTTATTTGTAAATGCCATGAGGGATACACTTACCATAATCTGTGTTTTCTGGCTCCCAACAGTTCGATGGCCAAAAATATGGAGCCTGCAATGAAGATTTATTTGTTACTGCACTGAAGTTAACAACACTGAAGAGATTAGAAAGCCTCGCTACATGTTTGCTTGTGCAACCAAGTGTACAGAATCCTGGAGAATAACTCTGGAAACAATAGTCAAGTCAAGAGTCAAGAGTGTTTTATTGTCATATATCCCAAACAGAACAATGAAATTCTTACTTGCAGCAGCACAACAGAATATGTAAACATAGTACACTGTAAACAATAAACTAAATGAAAAAAAGGTTTGGTATATATTTAAGACATCCTAATTCTGGATGTGTGGGAAAGAACTGCAGATGCTGGTTTAAATCAAAGATGGACACAAAATGCTGGAGTAACTCAATGGGACAGGCAGCATCTCTGGAGAGAAGGAATGGGTGACGTTTCGGGTTGAGGCCCTGAAGAAGGGTCTCGACCCGAAACGTCACCCATTCCTTCTCTCGAGAGATGCTGCCTGTCTCATTGAGCTACTCCAGCATTTTGTGTCTAAACCTGGACATTACATTTTTCAGGCTCCTATATCTACTTCCCGATGGCAGGAGTGAAATGTGTGTGTGGCCAGGGTGGTGTGTGTCTCTGATTATTCTGTGAGCCTTTTAGAGACAGCGACTCATGTAGATCCCTTGGATCATGGGCAGGTCAGTACCCATGATGGACCGGGCAATGTTCACCATTTTTTGCAATCTTTGTCGTTCCTGGGCATTGGAGTTGCCCAACCAGGCCGCGATGCAACCAGATGCAACTTCAAATGTCAAGTATGAAGATGTGGGCTCTTGTGTTAACAGAGATGCCAAATGCTGCAAATCAATTTGAATCCTCCAAAATGAAAGAAAAGATGTGGTGACAACCAGCAAAGGTCCAATATTCCATGTAATCTAGCAGCTTGTGTGAATTATCAATGCTGTTTGTAAGTAACTGCACTTCACAATGTCCTTGGCACATATTACTAAAGAGGAAAGAGCAATTTACCACAATACAAGGTTTCAGATCAATATTCATAGTGTAAATATGAGTCTCTGATGAATACAGTTTCTGTTAAATGCATATCTTATGGCGATTTGCTACCTTGATGTTTTGATTCAATGATTCCAGTCACGGCCTGGGATAACAGGAATCTAATCATCCCAAAGTAATAATAATATACGGTTGTTCCTATAGCATGGGGATTTTACACAGTTCTGCTGCGTGGAACTATTTCATTTTGTTTACTGTTTCAGGTACACAGATCCTGGACACACTCCAGTGTCAGAGCCAAGGTGCACACGGGCAGGGCGCGTTCCCAGCCATTGACATTTCCATAGTCCATGCTGCCATGAGAAAATCCCGACACACTATCCCAATCCAAACTCTGACCCCACATCCCTCCCCACAACCCCCACACCATCGCCATTTTATGATAGGAAACTTTGCTGCAAAGGAAGTTCTGTCAGCTAATCTGAGGAAAGGGACCAGACTCTTAGAAGTTAAACGTTCACTATTTCCATGGATATTAAGACCATAAGACATAGGAGCAGAATTAAGCCATTCAACCCATCAAGTCTCCTCTGCCATTCAATCATGGCTGATCAATTTTCCATCTCAACCCCATTCTTTTGCCTTCTCCCTGTAACCTTTGATGTCCTTCCTGGTCAAAAACCTATCAATCTCTGCCTTAAAAATACGTAATGTCTTGGCCTCCACAGCTGTCTGAGGCAACGAATTCCACAGATTCACCACACTCTGGCTACAGTAATTTCGCCATCTTTATTTTGAAGGCACCCTCTGTGCCCTCTGATTCTGGGCTCCTCCATTGCTAGATACATCCTCTCCACTCTATCTAGGCCTTTTATTATCTGGTAGGTTTCAATGAAATCCTCCCCCCCCCACCCCACCCCCCCCCCCCCCCACCCCCATAAACTCCAGTGCATTCAGGCCCAGAGCATTCAAACACCTCTCATACTTCAACCCAATCATCCCCGGTATCATTCTCGGAAACCACTTCAGGACCCGCTCGAAAGCCAGCATATCCTTCCTCAGACATGGGGCCAAAAACAGCTCATAATATTCCAAAGAGGACTCACCAGCACCTTGCTTTTATATTTTTGTTCTCTCAAAATGAATTAATTGTTGCTCATAATGTTGCCTAATTTAACAATTAAAAAATTGTAGATGATACCTCCCTGAAATGATCAATAGATTTTTAGATGCTATAAGAATCAAGAAGAATGGGGTTAGTATTGGCAAGTAGAGCTTTGGTAAAAGATCACCATGAATTTACTGAACTGACTTCTTCCTCATTCTGTTTCTTCAATTCTGACACTCAGATGTTGGTGTAGGAACCCATAGGTAATCAGTATTCAAGTTTAAAAAGTCCATTCGTTTTTGAGCTCCCAGACATGAACATAGCTTGATTGGCCCAATCTCACAGAGAGAGGAGTCAAAAATTGCTGCTCACAATAACTGTAAAACCATGGAGAATGGATTTCTGACACTTGCCTCCAGCTTTGCCAGGAGCAGATCCAATGGGAAAGTTCAAATGTGGAAAATTCAGTTTCCCTGCTGGCTTGGAGGTTTCCTGCCCAAGTTATGGTGGAAGAACATTAATAAGCTGCTGAATTGTGATGCCTCAGTATTAAGGCAGCATTGGCAAATGAGCCTTTCCACTTTAAGTACCCGAGGATGAAAGATCTCCGATTCTAGAGAAGAAGGCATGGTTGCTCACCTGAAACCTGTAAAACGTCCCGTCATCTTTCAATGTTAGAACATGGTCGGAGATAGGAAACACATATCCTTGAGCAGAAATGAGGCTCCCAAAGTGTATTGCTTCACCTGTGAACAGGGGAAAAGAAAAGATGTTTTGAATCTCAATGCTACTGCCACAGATTCCATTTAAACACTCCTTCTGAGCACTCTTCCCTCTTTATGTTTCCTTTACACCGTAACCCATTGTTATGCCTATTTATCCAACAAGGTACATTTTTAGTTATTACTCATTACCATTGCAATTTCATTACACCCGCTTGATTTCAGATAGATATTCTGCATAAAAATTAAAGTGTATAGCAGTGTTTATTTCATTTTTATGAGATTGATAATAGACTTTTTTGTTTACATGAATCTGATAATGATTATTTCTGGGGTGATTTAATGTAATGGTAAAGATTTGCCTGCCCACTACTGTATGAGATTTCCATGTCTGGAAATGTCCCTTGTCTGCCAATGTGACTGGTCCATCAGGGGCACAATCTTCCTCACCATCAAGCGCATCCACATGAGGTATTGCCTCCAGGAGGCGGCATCTATTATCATTGATCCCCACCATCCAGGATTGATCTCTTCTCGCTGCTCCCGTTGGGCAGGAGGTACCGAAGACTGGCATCCCATATCACCAGGTTCAAGAACAACTTCTTTCCCACAACCATCATGTTCTTAAACTGACCTGCTCATCCCTAATCTTAGTGTGCAGGAAGGAACTGCAGATGCTGGTTTACACCGAGTGTAAACTCAGGACGCTCAGCACCGAGTATGCTCTGTCCACCTTGACCTTTGCGATCTTTGCAATTCCGGTTGCCAAACACTTTAACTCCCCTTCCCATTCCCATTCTGTCCTGAGCCTCCTCCGTTGTCAGAGTGAGGCCAAACACAAATTGGAGGATTCGCACATCATATTTGGCTTGGGCAGCTTACAACCCAGAGCTATGAACATTGATTTCTCTAATTTCAAGTAACCCTTGCATTCCCTCCCACTCTGTCCCTCCCCCACCAAAGTCATCCTACCAGATTCACCGTTGTCCTACTTATATTCACTGTTTGTATCTTCTCATTATCATCTTTTTCACAGCCAATAATGGACCATTGTGGACTCCACCTTTCCTTGATCATCGTTGCTGGCTTTGATTTGTTCTTTTCATACCTTTCATTCATTTGTCCTTTGTACCATTTAATACCTCTGGTTTCCTTCTTCCCTGACACTTCGTCTGAAGAAGAGTCTCAAGCCGAAATGTCACCTATTCCTTTTCCCCAGAGATGCTGCGTGACCCGCAGAGTTACTGTAGATGATTAGTGCATGTCCCTTTAATTGTAGTTACGTAGCCCTGCTAACCACTCCCCTATAATCAAGTATATCTGTGTCTTCCCATCCCCTAGCTCCCTCTCTAGTGAACGTGACAGACCATGTACAGCTAGGGCAGTAATGTGTGTGTAGTCAATAAAAGCTATAGTAAAGAATTCCTTGTGTACGTGCATGTTCTTTACATGGTGTCAGAAGTGGGATTCTTTGACACCATGCAACGTCCTGGGGTCCCCGGCGCAACGCCTCATGTCCCGAGTCACGCGCCCTCCCATTCCGGTTGCCCAACAGACCCTTACCCCCTCCGTGCTGAAACCTGCCATGGTCCGTGAGCGTATTGCTAACAAGCAATTCATCCAGAAGCGCTCCCATGACAGGTCCTGCTGCGTTCTTCCTCCTCTGTCTCCTGGCCCGGTTGTCCGTATGCGCTCCACCTCCGGTCACCCTGGGCTTGCAGTTGTCGTCGGATCTGCCGGTTCGCCTCGTTCTTACTTGGTTAACCTCGATGGCACGGTCTACCGTAGGTCACATCAGCACCTTCGCCTGGTGAATGAGCCTCCACCCCCTCCTGCTGTCCCGCATGCTTCCCCAATGTCCGCTCTGCCGCCTCCGGCTTTCCCTGGCCCTGAGCCCCCCCAGACCGTCCCGGTCCTTCTTCCTGTGCCTGTCCCCATCTCTCCTTCTGTCTCGCCCCCCTCCTCTCCCTCGTTGCCGCAGCGCTCACCGCCCCGCGACTCTCCTGCCAGGTTTTCCCCTCCCGCTCCGGTTCTGCTCGTTCCCGTGGGGGGAGGAGGTGTGAGCGGGATGCGGACCCGCTCTGGCCGTCTTGTGCAGCCGCCTGACCGTTATGGCGAATATGTATGATTCGGTGCTGCGTTATTGTTTCTTTGTTTTCTATTTGCCCTAGCGCATGAGACATGGTCGGCTGTCACTTTCCTTTCTTTTGTAGAGGAAGGATGTAGATGATTAGTGCATGTCCCTTTAATTGTAGTTACGTAGCCCTGCTAACCACTCCCCTATAATCAAGTATGTCTGTGTCTTCCCATCCCCTAGCTCCCTCTCTAGTGAACGGGACAGACCATGTACAGCTAGGGCAGTAATGTGTGTGTAGTCAACAAAAGCTATAGTAAAGAATTCCTTGTGTACGTGCATATTCTTTACAGTTACTCCAGCATTTTGTGTCAACCCTAATCCTACCTTAGCAATGGAATGGTTTGAACTACCTTTTGAAGCTATAGACTTGTTTTCAATTTTTTGCATTAATGTCTTGTTTTGCAGTTTATTCCTTTCACTGCCTTGTAACATATATAATATATATTAATATCTTTATATATATATAATGTTATGTTCTGCACACTGTCTGAGTCTAAGTGCCTGTGATAAGCAAGCTTTTCATTATACGTACATCACCATACTTGTACCTATGACAATAAACTCAACTTGACATAAATGACACAAGCTTTGCGGGAGAGATCCCGATTTACATCTATCTTTTAAAGAGAACTAATATTTGCTCATTTTCACTCTTTAATGAGCTGGCTCTAATTTTAATATTTACCCCTTTATTCTGAGCTCTTGCTTCAAAGGAAATAGCTTTCAGTTCATCAAATCCCTTTATTACTTTAAACCTCTTGGTTAGGACATCCCTCAATTCTTAGACCTCACAGAAGTACATTTATAATGAGATATATACCACGGAATAAAACTTGCATTTGTCTATCAATTTTCTCAAAGTACTTTATAACCAATGAAATACTTTTGAATCAGTGTCAATTAATGGATCCATAATTTGACCATGGATGGCTTGGTATCATTCTGCACTTTTTAAGAGTTAGTCTATTGTTCTGACATAATTTGAGTCGTTCAGACATATAACACAAGAACAGGCCCTCAGCCCAGCAAAGTCCACACCAATCATTGCAGTTTAACATTAACTTCATCATTACACTAATTCTAAATTTTTCCCATTTATTTTATTATCTCCAAAGATTCACCTCCACACTACTTAGCAATTTAGATTGTCAATGAGCCTACCAACTTGCTTGGCTTTGAGAGGTGGGAGGAATCTAGTTTACCTGGAGGAAACATGGTCACAGGAAGATCAAGCAAACTCCACACAGACAATAGGTATGTTACAATACCTACCTTTAGCAGCGCTGCAGTTCTGCCGCTCCCTGTGTGCGCGACTTTGGCGCCTTTCAGAGTGGGGCAGGTTTAAAATGCCAATTTTTTCTAGGCAGTCCAAGTCGATCCATGTCAAGCGATTTCGTCGCTAAAGAGAAATCGCTCCGACATTTAATTCATAAAGGTATTTTTAATAGATTATTTATTAACTAGAGTAGTTTAAAAATCATCTTCTAAATCTCTGAATGGTGACAGCGGAATGGACCTAAGGTAGGCGATAAAAGAAGCTACACGGTTTATTTTTACATAAAAACTTGGTTTTTAGGAAGGCTTTAATCATATTTTCATGTTGCAAAAAGGGGACAAAAAAAATGTATGATCGGCAGTATTTTTCATACTGACTTCACCGCAAACCACAACGTTCCAATCCACCGCATTCCACTAAAACCCACTCACTAGTTGATTTAAATGGCCATTAATTTACAGGCATTAAACACTAAATTCCTTCCATTTGGCCTATAAATTCATGAAAATGAGATTTAAAAATTATGTTATATTGTGGATTATTGTTTGAATGTTATTTGGACACAGGCAATTTAAAAAAAGTTTATCTTTTCTTAAGAAATGTATACATGTTTAGATCTACTCATTGAATTTTGTAATTAGCTACAATTAGATAACTAACTAATTATGCTTTAATTTCAGGTCATCCAAGTAAGATTGTTTCATATTTGTTTCAGAATGTTTGAATCTATAATAACTGAAAATGTCATTGAGTTCTCTTAATTTTTAAGAAAGTTATGGGCTTTTGACTGTTCTAGATCACAGCTTTTGAGTTAAGTCAATTGAAAGGCAATGGGGAACAAGATGCTAATTTCCGAGTATGAAAATGGTCATAACTTTCTTAATACTGAAGATATGAAAGTGAATTAGGTGTCAAATTAAACTTCTTTTTACGCTTTATCTGATGGGACAAATTGCAGACTTGATTTTTAAAATCTCAAAATTTTGTAACATTGCTACAGACAGTGTCCAAGATCAGCATTAAACCAAATCCCTGGTGTTGTGAAGCAATGGCTCCAGCAGCTTCACCATTGTGCAGCCCATTGAGCACAACTCCAGGTATGATATGATTAAGCATCTCTTTCCCACTTTTCAATTCTAGCTTCTTCAACGTAACAGGACCCCATTCTACTGAGCGAGGTTGTAGGGAAGTAGTTGACAGAGGGATTTTGACCAAAAATGTTAACTTGGTTTCTCTTTCCACAGATGCTTCCTGACCTGCTGAGTGTTTTGGGTGTTTTGTTGCAGTTAAAGGCCCTGTCTCACGGTGCGAGTCCACCCAAGAGTGACCCCAAGTGAAAGAAAAAAAACGGACTCGTGGTTATGCACGAGATTCAAAGTTTATGGTCAAGTTTTTAACCGAGTTCCCACGGGCATGTTTTTATACGATGTGCCAAGGTGCTCTCCCGTGTTACCAAGTTCCTCTCCCGTTACACTTGAGCCAACCGTGAATGAAGGTATGTTTTAATAAAGCAACAATGTTAAAGAAAACATCTCCATCCTGTGGCTTTGAGTTAAAGATAGATATCAGCGCGGCTGCATCTATTAATATGACCTACAGAGGGAAAATGCGCATCAGATTGTTGGGAGACGGAGCTCAGGGTTCGCCTCCTGAGCTGCTTTGGTCCCCAGGCGTGAGGGAGGTTGGGGAGGGTGGGGGGGGGGGGGGGGCGTCATTAATCTGTCTGGGGTGACAAGTCTCTTGGGTTAGGAGTGGTGTGCAAGGGAGTGGTGTGCAAGGGAGGCATAATTCCCTCCGATCTCTCTGAAGCCCCGGACGAGAACAAAGGAAACCTATCTTGCCAGCGCGTACAAGCCCTTTGTATATTCGGGTCTCGACCCGAAACGTCACCTATCTCCTTACTCCTTCACTCCTTAGATGCTGCTGCACCCGCTGAGTTTCTCCAGCCTTTTGTGTACCCCCGTTGTATATAACTTTGCTGCTGACGTGCACACCCACTCTCTCTCCCTCTCTCTCTCTCTCTCTCTCTCTCTGCTCTCTCTCACTGCAGCTCAGAGCCCAACCTCGTCATCCTATAGTGGTAACATTCACATCGGGTCCCCTCCACACCCACACCCCCTCTCTCCGACACACCCCCCCCCCACAAGGCAACAGGCAGCGTGAGAGACAGAGAGTTTGTAGGGTGTTAGTTTTGTATAAGGATTTATTATTAAATTATTAGCCAAAGTCAGATTTACTTATTTTAAACGAAGTTTGGAGCGCTTGACAATACTTTTTTTTCTCTTTGCGCTCGTTTTCAGAAAGGGTTCAGACCCCGCTTAGCTCGTTGCCCCCTTTGAACCAAGCCCTGCGAGAGGGAGGGAGGGAGGGAAGGTGTGAGTGAACAAGAGCGCCGAGGAGGAGAGGGAAATAGGGGGGGGGGGGGGTGGGGGGGTGGGTGGGTGGAGGAGAAATAGGGAAGAAGTTAGTTGTTCAGATCAGAAACCTGTAGGCTGGGAGCCATAATGGTGAAGAGCACACCCAGTTCTTCTGAGGAGTGCATAAGAGACATCGATCCGAAGCAATGTTCCTCTAGAACTATAACTGAAACCGTGTCCACATCAGCTCCTCTTGGTCGGACCGCAACACCAAATCTACGCGTCAGGAAAATCCATTGATTCATCTCCATGGTTTTTATAGCTAATTTTCCAATAAATAACTGCAGTAATCACCCCCAGAAAGGGTAGGATAGGGCTGAAGCCCAGTGTTTAGACGTTGGAATGTTTTTTTTTTATCATTCTAATAGAATGATTTTCCACTCCTGTGGTAATTAAACCTTTTTTTTCACTCCTAGTTTTTTTAACATATTTTTAGGATATACATTATATAAAAAAGTGTACACATGGGAAAATAAGACGAAAATGACCAAAAAGCAAAGAATATTTAGTCTAGCGTGAATTAAATTTTGTGATTAAGACTCGAGCGTGAATGGCACTGAAATAATTTAAAGAGTTCCCACGGTAGACTCACGATTCACTAAGTTAAACGCACGGGCCCTACGTTCTTACAACGAGTCTAAATGTTTCATTTTTAATCTTGAACACTAAATTTGACTCGTGGAAAAAGTCAAACATGTTTGACTTTTTTCACGAGTTCACAAGTTTCACGGGTACCTGCCGTTAGCGCCACGAGTGGACAAGTTGATCGCGCGAGGTCCGACGTTCCGGCTACGTTGGCTGTACGTGATCACCACGAGTGAAAACTCGGGGTCACTCGTGGGCCAACTCGCAACGTGAGACAGGGGTTTAACAGTTCAAAGAGCTTAGGGGTTGTGCACGTCTTCAATCTGAATAATGAACTCAGTGCTCTTACCACAGACGCAGTGTGGTCTGCAGGACATATTCTGTTCTTGTTCCACATAACCTTCAATTCACCAATCTTTCAAATATTTCCAGTCTCACGAAAAGTAATCTACCTCCCCTTTAAATACCTTGAGTCCCTTATCCACAATTGATTTATAATTTATGCTCTGTGTTAAATCCTCCCACTATCATATTTCAAGTGGACTTATTGCTATGGATATATTTGAAAGCCCTTTTGTTGTTAAGTGATATCACCTCAGAAATCTTTTTGACTATGATACATTTGACTGGCCCAGCTCCTCCTCATAAAGTCATCCAGTCTTGGTTCCACTTTGGTCTTCATTGTTTGATTGATTGATTATTGAAGGGTACATCATGGAAACAGGCCATTCAGCCTACAGAGTCCATGCCAACCCATTCACTGTAGTTCTATGTTATTTCGCTTGGCAACCATTTCCTACACACTAGGGTCAATTTATAGAGGTTAATGAACATATAAACTTGCACGCCCTTGGGCTGTGTGAGGAAACAGGAACACTCAGAGGCAACCCATGCGGTTACGGGGAGAACTTGCAAACTCCACACTGCGGGCACCCGACAAGCTGTAAACAGCAGATGTTTACATTCAGAATTTTTCCTTTGCAAGCCACATAATTAAACTTCTTTACCTGGGTCTTCAATATTCAGGCTCTTCATCAACCACTGTACGATGTCTGCACCTAAAATGGAAAGGCGATGGAAATGAATGATTGAACAAGGAGCTCAAGGCAAGCACATTGTTATTACCAGGTCTATCTGTGAGTTTTGAAGGAAATTACATTCAGAATAGACTGAGTGGAGTGGAAATCTTGGCACCATTTAAGCACAAAACAAATGGTTAATGATAGGAAGAGTGCTGTTAGATGAATTAAACTGACTTAATCATCCATAAGCAGTCTGAGACCTTGACAGTCTTAATCACTCCCATGCCAATCGCAGAAGCTTAGATTCAAACTCTCCCATGACTTCATCAAGCTACAGTATATTGACATCATTAACTTCCACTGGAAAATTTCCAACTTCTCAAATGCTAACCTAACAGAGGATGGCTGTCCGTTTAATGCAGAATGGTTATATATATTGACGGTTGCATGCTCACTGTGAACTAGATTGCAATTTCTGAAATTTGTTTCACTCTAGGCTGTCAAGGGAATCTTTGATATCAACATTCTGGCTTGAATTGGACCATTGTTGTGTCAAAGTGAATTGGTCAAAGATTGTTGTGTGTAGGAGGAAACTCCAGATGCTGGGTTAAACCGAAGATAGCCTCAAAATGCTGGAGTTACTACATTGGGCAGGCAGGTAGCATCTCTGGTGAAAAGTAATGGGTATCTCTTGTTTCCCTTTCCCCTGACTCCAGTCTGATGAAGGGTCTTGACCCGTAACATCACCCATTGCTTATCTCCAGAGATGCTGCCTGTTCCGCTGAGTTAAATTGGTGTTCCAAGCTGGCAATTCAGGCTATACAATTTTAACCATTTTAATATTGTCTTTACATAGATTGTTCTTTTAATATTTCCGCCTAATGGATCTGTTTCTTGAGAAACATAATACTTATCAGCTTTAATTTTCCCAGCAAGATTCTAATGTGTCCTGTATTATGTCTTCACAAGGATTATTTCAAATTTGACATAATATTCATTATTTTTCTGTTCGCTGTTGATTCATACCTTGATTATCAATTTAATTGCTTTGATGAATTGGATAACGTCTCTCCTCACTTGATCTGCTTGCCACTTAAAAGGTTACATTTTAGATTGAAAATCAGTCAGTCAATTCTTGATCCTTACAAAGCAGCTTATTGTAACAACATTCTTTATTGTTGTAATAATTGTAATAATTATTATAATCATATTTTCATGCACACACACATTAAAAAAAAATTGTTTCCAAGAGTCCAGAGATCTTCAAACAGTCTTGCATGAAAAGTAAAAGAGAAAAGGGTTAACTTCAAAAAACAAAAATGTTCATACTGGTCATGGTCCAAGATAGCGTTCTGGTTCAGTCATATTGCCTTTTCAATAATTGCACAGAATTACAAAATATACAAGTTGATTATACAGCAAATTATTCATTTACCAGCAGAACATCACAATCTTATCACTATCAACGTGATGTTTGTCTCATTTTCTCAACTTTGCTTATTCACGTAATCTAAATCGCAATAGATTTATAGCACTCAGTTTGCTTAGTTCTAATTCAGATGCTTGCCTTTAATTAAGCAGGGCCATTTATGTAAGCTTTAGACATTTATGTCATACTGGATGAAGCTAGAGTAATTTAATTATTACAGCATGGATGATCATTTGGTCCATTGAGTCTATATTTGTTCCTCACACAGTCCCATTCCCTTTATTATTAAATTATTTTCTTTCAATAGCTTATCCAATTCGCTCTTGAGAGTCCTGAGTAAACATTAAAGAGATTCAGTAGGTCTTTGAATACTCAATCAAACTTCTACGGATTTACTGTAGGAAATATCCGGACTGGTCGCATTGTGGCGTGGTATAGTAATTCCAAAGCATAGGAATGTGAGAGGCAGCAGACAGTGGTGGACTCAGCTTGGTCCATCACAGGCACAGCCCCACCACCTGGGTCATGCCCTCTTCTCAATCGGAGAGCATTTACAGAAGCCTGAAGTTCCACACCTCTGGGTCCAGGAACAACTACTTTACTAAACTATCATGTTCTTGAATCAATCGACAAAACCTCAATCGAACCTCGGCAACACAACACTAGGCATGACCTAAGGTGGACTGAAAATCCTGGAGTAACTCAGCGGGACAGGCAGCATCTCTGGATAGAAGGAATGGATGATGTTTCGGGTCCAGACCCATCTTCAGACGGACCCAGTCTCGACCCAAAATGTCACCCATTCCTTCTATCCAGAGATGCTGCCTGGCCCGCTGACTTACTCCAGCATTTTGTGTCTATCTTCGGTTTAAACAACCATCTGCAGTTCCTTCCTACAATAGGCATCACCTCTTGCACTACCATGGACTTGATTATTTTATAAAATTATGTTTATGCATTTATTTTTGCACAGTCTTCTTTTTTTTAGAAGCCTCTATGTAAAACGCATGTATAATTTTTATGTACAATTTGTCTCTGTGTTTTTCTGAGTTGATGTGCCTATGCTGCTGCAAGCAAAATCTTTCATTGTACTGCTACCTCACTGTAGTTGAGCATATGAGAATAAATTTGACTTGACTCGATTAGCTGTGTTTACTATCCCTGGAGGCAGTGAGTTCCATCTCATCACCACTCTCTGGAGAGTGTAGTGCTGCAGCTTCCTTATCAGAGCTCACTGTCAGTGTGCAGATTAGCAGAATTAGGCCAGAACTATTCTGGGAGAGAGGAAAGATTTAATAGGAACCCGAGGGACAACATTTTCACTCAGAGTGTTGTGGTTATATGAAATAGGCTGCCAGAGGAGATAGTTGAGGCAGGTACAATAACAACCTTTTAAAGACACTTAGAAAATTACATGGATAGGAAAGGCAGCAGCTCTGGAGAGAAGGGATGGGTCTGAAGAAGGGTTTCGACCCGAAACATCACCTACTCCTTCTCTCCAGAGAGGGTTACACAAAAGTTGGACAAACTCAGCGGGTGCAGCGGCATCTAAGGAGCGAAGGAGATAAGCGACGTTTCGGGTCGAGACCCTTCTTCAGACTGGTCAGGGATCTGGGAATCGAGAGATATAGACGGTGATGTGGAGAGATAAAGAACAATGAATGAAAGATATGCAAAAAAGTATTGATGATAAAGGAAACAGGCCATTGTAAGCTGTTTGTAGTGTGAAAATGAGAAGCTAGTGCGACTTGGGTGGGGGAGAGATAGAGAGAGAAGGAATGCCAGGGCCCGAGGGCTGAGGGATCGGTGGGAAGGGGAGGAGGCAGCCAGGGTTAACAGAATTGAGAAAATTCAATGTTTAAGCCCAGAGGATGCAGACTCCCCAAGCGGAATATGAGGTGCTGTTCCTCCAACTTGCGGTGTTGCTCACTCTGGCCGTGGAGGAGGCCCAGGACCGAGAGGTCGGATACGGAATGGGAGGGGGAGTTGAAGTGCTGAGCCACCGGGAGGTCGAGTTGGTTATTGCGGACCGAGCGGAGGTGTTCGGCGAAACGATCGCCAAGCCTCCGCTTGGTCTCACCGATATAGATCAGGTCTGCCTTCTCTCCAGAGATGCTGCCTGTCCCGCTGAGTTACTCCAGCCTCAGAATTAAAGGATGTTCTTTTAGGAAGGAGATGAAGAGGATTTTATTGAGTCAGAGGGTGGTGAATCTGTGGAATTCTTTGCCAAGTCAGTGGATACATTTAAAGCAGAGATAGATAGATTCTTGATTAGTCTGGGTATGGGGAGAAAGCAGTAGAATGGGGTTAGGAGGGAGAGATAGATCAGCCATGATTGAATGGTGGAGCAGACCTGATTGGCCGAATGGCCTAATTCTGCTCCTATCACTTATGATCTTATGATCTTCTGTTCTTCCATTCTCGTACTACCCATTTAACTAGTTACTCCATGTATTAGGAAGTCCATGTTCCAGCCACTCTCTAGCTAAATAGGTTTCTCGTGAATGTCTTAAATGATTTAATTGTGTTTACAAGTTCACATAATTCACAGTTGCTAATTGTGGACTCCCCTGCAGTGAAAATATCTGCAGCTATATCTTGATACACACCTTCAGAATTTTAAACACCATTAGGCCACCTTTTAGTCTTATATCTAGACAAGGGCCCCATTGTAATAAATCTTTCTAGGCAGAAGATGCAATTATCGTGACGGTCTATCCTATTCACTCATTTACCCCCCACTATTAGGAATGAATGGGGGCCATTATATTTTAAATACTTCCCAGAATTAGCGATAGTTGCTTCCAATTAATTCTGAAGATTAGTAAGTGGCTGGAGGTTTGGATTGGCGCTCTGGGGCATTTCAGAAACAAAACAATAATGTTCAATAAAATGCATGCAGATCTGAAAATACAATGACAACAGCAAATTACTCAGGATCTGGAAACATGGAACTGAACATGCAAGGGATAGGTCCACTAATTCAAAAGCAATATAATAATTCACCTTTCCTGAATTCTTCTCAGATTTGGTGTCCAACCTCATCTCCATACCCCTGATTCTAGGTGACAGCACTCCTTTCTGCAACTAGATCCTCGACCACAATCAGTGAAAGTAGGCACACAACATCTGCCATGATTACAATAAAGGTTTAGCACTACACGCTACGAATCCCAGTTGTGAGACACTGGTATCACTGTCTCGTTGTAGGACACTGATCTTTCTTTTTAATTCTGGATTTTAAATCATGACTGTGTTCATTGTATATAATTTATGATGCTTTTATAAGTGATATACTAAGGTTTAATATGCATTTTACTTCGGAGTCACGCGAGTGACTTCATTAAGACCCCGCCAGCACACATGCGCGACATATCGTCGCTCGCATTTGCAGTCGACAGCTGGGGGGGGGGGAGTCCATCCTCTGCCGGCAGCTTCAAAAAGGCCCTCAGGTAAGTTTTCACTAACCTTGAGCTGGTTAGTTTTCTGTATCTGCATTACAGAGAAACTATGGACAGGAGGACAAAAAAGAAGGCTGCGCCGAAGCATGCCTCTATGGACCACGGGACTTCAGAGAGAAGTCAGTGGCCAACATCCCCGGAGCTGACCGCAGAACCGGCAGCACCCGTAACACGGGCTGGGAAAAAAGCTCGGAAGTCAGGGAGCACCACTCAATCGGCAGGACCCGACTCTCCACCACAGCAGTCTAGGGAGCTGCATACTGGTATGAGGACTGCATGGGAGCAGGGTAGACAAGACCCCGACTCCCTACCGCTTCAGCCCAAACAGAACCGGGCCGGAGGTAAAAAGGTGCGTAAAACAGGGCCTGTCTCAACGGCACACCCCAACACTCCACCGTTACAGTTTGCTAGAGGGCGGGCCGATGGGAAAACCGCACCAAAGTCGCGTAGCCCCGCTGGAGCGGCTGGCACTGACTCTCCACCGCTTCAGTTTGCTAGATTGCGGACCGGTGGTAGAATACACAAGTCGTGTAGCCCCTCAGGAGCGGCTGGCACCGACTTTGTGTCGCATCAGTCCCGCAGACCCGGGACTGGTGGCAAGCCCGTGCGGATGTCGTGTAGCCCCGCTGGAGCGGCTGGCACCGACTTTGTGTTGCATCAGTCCCGAAGACCCGGGACTGACGGCAAGCCCGTGTGGATGTCGTGTAGCCTCGCTGGAGCGGCTGGCACCGACTCCTCACCGCCGCAGTCACTACAGACAGGCGGAAAAACCAACAGGAAGCTGTGGCACCAACTCGCCACCGCTTCAGTCCGGAAGACCGCGGACAAGCGGCAAATCCGCACGGGAGTCATGTAGCCCCGTAGGAGCGGCTGGCACCGACTACCTACCTCAGTCCCATAGGCATCACCTCGACGAGGTGCGGACTGTCGATAGAGACCCCATTTGTTCATCAGAACTTGGGGAAGACGACTTGCCGTCTGCAGATAGTGGCGGCGGTCGCATAGCCCGAATGGAGCGCATGGTTGAGCAGCTGCTCCAGAGGGACCTACTCCATCAGGAGCGTGTGTCCCAAGGATCCCGGAGATCCACGGCGGGGCCCATGACAGGGCTGTCCAACATCTCTCCCTCCTCAATAGGGAGTGCAAGAAGCCAGGCACTAGCTGACCGAAGAGGGGTTGGTGGAAGATCCATTGTTGCAAGAGATGCCAGAAGAGGAACTTCTGGGAATGGTATCGAAGTTCTCCGAACCATCCCAGAAAGGGCAGCCTCTTCAGCCGAGGCTAGCGGCTAGCATAAATTACCTGACGACCCACCAGCTACAAGAACAGGTAATTTCGGAGACAACCAACAAATACATGGCTCCGGAGAATTGCGTGTCGCTGAATGTCCCTACTGTCAATACACCCATATGGGGTAACATCAGCCCCGGGATCAGGGCTCAGGAGTTAAAAATCAAAAAGATCCTGAAATTATTACCAGGTCAATAGACGGTACGTACATGACGGAAGAGCAGCAGGATGCATTAGCTCTGCTATGCAACACACAGTACGAAATAAACTGCTTTCGGAAGAGCTCTATCCGTCCGACATTAAACCCCAAGTTTGCGGGTTTGTGTAAGGCCAATGTTACACCGCCACCAAGACAATTGTTTGGTGGTGACCTGCCTAAACAGGTAAAAGACCTGGATGAGGAAGCCAAAGCAGTAGGATTGATTAAACCGCCTTCCTCGAGCAGACCACTGGCGTACCGTAGGCAGCATCCATATGCAACAGCAAACAGGCCTCGGGTTCAACCCGACAGAACAATGGGAACTAACCCTAAGGTCGCGCCCTATCAACAGAGGCCTTTTTTAGGTCAGGGCCCACAGCGACCAGCCTGGAAGATGCGCCAACCCCACATCCCAGCAACACAGCAACACAAGAAAGGCCAGAAGATCAAGCCCCACCGGTAACCATGGAGGAAAGGGGGTCTGGTTCTCTTGGGAGTGCTGTATGCGAAACCTCACTAGTAGGAGGGCGATTGCGTCTGTTATTGGATGCATGGAGTTCTATAACTTCTGACACTTTTATAGTACAAAGTATTCATGGTTACAAAATTGAATTCATAAGCGGACAACTTCCCCCAGCTCAGCATGTACCTATCCGGAAATTTGTACTTTCTCACAAAGAGAAAGTGGAAGGACATGCAGAACATAAGGTTATACACCAAGGGGGGTCACAGAGAAAATGATACATGAACCTCTTGAGTGTGTATCTAACATCTTTACTAAAACCAAAAAAGATGGTGGATGTCGTATCATAATTGATTTAACCCACCTGAATACTTTTGTACAATATACCCATTTCAAGATGGAAACATTTGAAACGGCTAAGCAACTGATTTCCAGAGGGTGCTTCATGGCCAGCATCGTCCTAAAAGATGCATATTATTCAGTGCCTATACGGAAACATCACCATAATCACCATAAATACTTTAAATTTGTCTGGATGGGGCAGCTATGGCAGTATAAAGCATTACCTAATGGACTTACAACAGCCCCCAGGTTGTTTACCAAAATACTAAAACCAGTATTGGCGTCTCTAAGAAGACAAAACCACATAGTCATGGCATATCTTGATGACATTTTAATTGTGGAAAAAACTTTGGAATTAGCTAAATCAGCTGTGACAGCTACCAAGTCACTGTTCAAAAAACTGGGATTTGTCATCCATCCAGACAAATCTAAGTTAAACCCTTCTGTGATTATGGACTACCTGGGATTCACGGTTAACACCAATCATATGATTGTCACTTTCCCAGAGAAAGTAACAGACATAATAGAGGCATGTAATAGCCTTGCTTGCACCAGGAAACCGACTATTAGACATGCTGCCAAGGTGATTGGAAAACTTGTAGCTACATTTCCAGCTGCACAATTTGGGCCGTTACATTATCAACATTTGCAAAGAGCAAAGATCTCAGCATTAAAAACAAATGCTGGACATTTTGACAGACCTATGCCGCTGCCAAACAAGGCAGAAATTGAGCTGCGATGGTGGATTAGCAACATTCGTAATTGTTTTAATCCCATCATAATTTCAAACCCATCAGTCGTGTTACAAACCGTTGCAAGTGCCCAGGGCTGGGGAGCTACCGACACCACTTCCAGTTGTGGCGGCAGATGGGATTTGCACGAATCTACTTTACTCCAATCACATGGTAAAACTATTTGGAAATGCTGGGAGCATTTCACGGACTGCAGGCTTACTGCACAACTATGCATCATACGCATGTCCATCTTCAGATAGATAATACCACAGTGGTGGCATATTTAAACCATATGGGTGGTATCAAGTCGATATCTTGCGATGAATTGGCAAACATAATTTGGCTCTGGTGTATTGAAATAAATATTTGGATATCAGCTACATACCTTCCGGGTAAGCTCAACACAGTGGCGGACACCAGGTTACGAGTATTTAATGACAACACCGAGTGGATATTGAACCCCCAAATATTTGCTAATATTATAGCCAAGTATGGAACACCAGATATCGACCTCTTTGCGTCCAGATACCAACATATGTCTCTAGGGAACCAGATCCTGGGGCAGTGGCGATGGACGCGTTCTCGCTACATTGGGGGGAATTGTTCTTCTATGCATTTCCCCCTTTCTGCCTCATCAGTCAGGTATTGCTGAAAATCCAGCTAGATTCTGCATCTAGGATTCTGATAATACCCGACTGGCCCACACAACCATGGAACCCGGTGGTCCTCGACATGGTGAAAGAACCATGGGCGCAGGTTCCTAAATGCCCGAATCTAGTGACCCATCCTATAACAGGGGAATGTCATCCGTGCCATGGTCATCTGAACCTTGCAGGTTCTGAAGAGACCATTACTGGGATTCGGGCTGTCAACGAGGACCATGGATATCATCACAGCATCGTGCAGAGAGTCCACGAGGAAGCAGTACCTCACCCACATAAGAAAATGGGAGGCCTTCTGTCCTCGGACCAAGACCACCTACAACTCTGCAACGATCACTGATGTGCTGGAATTCCTCGCAGGCCTTCACTATGATGAGGGCCTTAGCTACAGTGCCATCCACAGTGCCAGAAGTGCATTGTCATCCTATCTCAATATCGGAGTAGGATCCCACCAGCTGGTATCAAAACTTATGAGGGGTATATGCAATTCCAACCCTCCCCGACCACGCTATAATTATAACCTGGGACATTGGGGTTGTGTTGTCCCTACTCAGGAGGTGGTCACCAGTTTCAGATCTACCACTGGATAAACTCACCTTCAAAGTGGTGATGTTAATGGCACTGATCACAGCACAGCGGGTCCAGATGCTCCACAAACTAAAACTGAACAGGATGGTCTCGACCCCCACCAAAGAATTATAGACGAGTTACTCAAACATCACAGGCCTGGGACAACAGGTCTGAAATTGGAATTCCGAGCATATCCCGTTGATGTACGACTCTGCATAACCACCTATCTCCGACATTACATCAATGTCACCCAAAACATCAGGAGAATGGAGATAGGTCTGTTCATCAGCTTCAAAAACCCACATCACAGGGTGACGGTGCAGACTATCTCCAGGTGGCTCAGGGTGGTATTGGGTGCAGCAGGTGTAGACACTGACATTTTTAAAGCTCATTCTACTAGGGCTGCATCCACATCAGCGGCGAAGACCATGGAGGTACCCATGGATCATGTCCTTGCAACAGCGGGCTGGGTCAGTGAAGGAACATTCCAACATTTCTCTAACAAACCTGTGGCCGCTCCCGCAACATTTGCGGATTCAGTTTTAAGTGCTGTCCCCTAAATGTTTTTCGCCGAATTCAGGGGTTTTTTGATTGTATTAATAAATACGTTATTATTTTTCAGCTTTGATCAAGTCTGAAATACGTTAACATACTTCCTCCATCAGTAATTACGGCAGTGTGTTAGCATGGACGTGGTCCAGGGCATGGAATCACAGAGCTTTGAAATCTTCACGAAGTCACTCATGTGACTCCGAAGTAAAATAGTAAGATTAAATGAGAACTTACCAGTTTGAAGTTTGATCCTTACTTTATGAGGAGTTACGATGAGGAATTTCATGCCCTCCGCTCCCAACCCTCTATCATAAGGTTAACTGGTATATTAGTGTCTCTTAATCTTACTATCTCCAGTCAGTGCTGCTATCTATGATTCCACACCGCTGCTTTGAAGAATGTCGCGCATGCGTGCTGGTGGAGTCTTCACGAAATCCCTCATTGTAACTCCTCATAAAATAAGGATCAAACTTCAAACTGGTAAGTTCTCATTTAATCTTACTATTTTATAGTGTTTTTATATGCATTGTATGTTATGTAATGTTGTCTCTTGTCTGGACCTTGAGACTGAAATAAAGTTTAATAATAATAATATTAATCATAATAATAATAATAATAATAGCCTACACAAATGTGTTCTCAGCTCATTACCACACTCACAACTATGCGCCTAAATTATGATCCAACTTCATTACAAGTTTGCAGATGACACCGCCATAGTGAGCTGTATCTTGCACAATGATGAGACAAGGTAATGGAAGGGATAGAGGTCAAAAACGGTGTCAAGACAACAACGTCTCCCTCAATGCCAGCAAGGTGAAGTTGTTATTTTATGATTTTGGGAAGTGAGATGAGAATTGAGGCTATGGCCACAGAGAAGACAAAGGAAGTTTGGCATGTTTCCAACGACTCTGACCAATTTTTGCAGATGAATCACAGAAAGCATTCTATCAGGATGCATTATGGTGTGGTTTGTTAACAGCTTTGCTCCAAGATCGGAAGAAATTGCAGAGAATTATATCTAGCCCAGTTCAACACAAAAACCGCCCTTCCGTCCCATTGACTCCACCTACATTTCATGCTGCCTTGGGAATGCAGCTCACATAATCAAATAATATTTTCATTCTGGTTGTTCGCTCTGCTCCCCTCCCTCATCTGGCATAAGGTTTAAAAGCATTTTCTCCCCTCCCATCCACAGACATTTTCCAAAATCTTCTTTATTTCTCCTGCTTAAATCCATCAACTTGCACTAAGGTGTATTGATATTCATTTGTCATCCACTTTCCTACACTGCATGTGCAGTCTTTGTCTAGACAAAGCCCCCTTCATTCAGAATGATTTATTTTTAATTTATTTGCATAGCAGCAACTTTTCACATTTTTTAGGGGGGGGGGAAGTTACAATTTAATAGTTGCCTACAATTAATTATTTGGATCTTCTTATTTTTGCACAGCATTATGCGTGCATTATTAGGAATTATAAACAGAAAGAGCTGCAAATGCTTAACTGGCCAAGGAGCATGTAGTGGGAGAGGAACGGAGATAATGTTTCAGATGGACAACCTTCTTCTACAATTGGAAACATTAAGAAAAGGGACACGTTTAAACTTGCAGAGAAGAGGGAAGGATAAACGGAATATTTGTGATAGAGTGAAGACTAAGATGGATAGTACATGGCTTAAATCAGGTGCTGAAGACTTTTTGGCAATGTGTCATGATGGTGTAGGAAGAGAGAGAGAGGGCAGAGCAAAGAGTAAAAACAACATTTACTGCAGTTAATGGAAACCTGAAATAAAGGAAAATGCTGGGAAAGCGCAAAAGCATAGGCAGCATCAATGGAAAGAAAAATAAACCTTGAATTACATTAGAGGTTCTGAGAGAGTGAGAAGCAAAACCTGCAGATGTTGGGAATCTGAAACAAAATCCCACTTAAATCTGTGATATCACAGAAGCCATTGACACTTGTGGTTCCAATTGGTGTCTGTTCACCATGGTCTTTCCATCTTGTTACACCCTCAACTCATGATAGAGTTGCCATACACAGACAACCCCCAACTCCTTTCATTAGGGGAGCTAACCAGTGTCCTCCAACTCCACCCAAGAGAGTTTTCTTCTATTTACACCTTCTCTAGACAGATTAGTTGCCATTTAAAAGACTTCTGCACCCATCTCCAATCCGTTTTTCCATCCACCCTTAATCTCCACATAGACATTTCCTTTGATCTTTGCCTGGAATGCTGAAATACTCAGGAGGTCAGGTGAGAAGAGAAACAGATTCAATGTTAAATATCAACGAGCTGAAATGTTCACTATATTTTCCTCCACTGCCACACTCAGACTTATTGACTATTTTCAGCACTTTCTGCATAATTCCCAGTTTTTATTGTTGCATCATATGTCACCATCTGTATCATGTTCACCATAGAGTCATAGAGTGATACAGTGTGGAAACAGCCCAACTTGCCCACACCGGCGAACATGTCGCAACCTACACTAGTCCGACCTGCCTGTGTTTGGTCCATATCCCTCCAAACCTGTCCTATCCATGTACCTGTCCTATCCATGTACCTGTCTAACTGTTTCTTAAATGTTGCGATAGTGCCTGTCTCAACTACCTCCCCTTGCAGCTTATTCCATACATAATGTGTAAGAAGGAACTGCAGATGCTGGTTTACATTGAAGATAGACACACCAGTTGGATGCCACTGGTACCTTGCCTCCTGGTGAGTCCTTGCATCCCAATGAATCAGACCCAGTTAGTGTTGTCCTTGAAGTGGAGTCAGTTGTGGGAATCCATGCTGAATTATTCCTCAATACATCAGACATGCTGAAGTAAAATGGAACAACTCTATCTATTATCCGCCCACATTCCAAATAATGTTCCTTTGAGGCAGCTGTGTTAAAAGTGCTGTATAAATATGTGCGGTTGCATCATTCTCCATTGGATCATGCTTAATTTCCGCCCATCTGTTGTACCAATTAATATTCAAACTCATTATCTGCCTCCTTGGGCCTGAAGCCTGGCCAGACTTGTAGATTAGACTAAAGTGCTTTTCCCTATTGATGACACTTGATTGCTATAATTACAAGAACATAGTTGCTCAAAGAACTGAGAGATTGGATGCAGCATGCATATTTCTTAGATCATTGGGCAATGTCCAGGAGCACTCCTGTCAACATGGTTTGTCAAACAAAACATTGTGACCTAGAAATGTGCCACCCATACTTCCTGTAACATAGTATTGCTCCTGGTCAAATTGATGCTTGTATGATTGAATGTATGGGCATTGGGTCAGGAAAAATGAGGGTTGAGTTTGGCAAGAGTGAGAGCGAGCAATATTTGCATTTTAGACCTTAGAGATACAGCATGGAAACAGGCTCTTCGGCCTACTGAGTCCACTCTGGCCAGCGATCATCCCATATGCACTAGGGACAAGTTACAATTTTTTCACCACACCCATTCAGCAGATAATAATGTAAAGTGATTGACAGGAAAATTCAAACAATTTGCAGTATTGGGGTCTAATTCCTTTAAGTGAAAGATTCCAGGCAGTGGGATAAGTTGTTAAGGAATGGTGACTGCAGAAAATTTGGACAGATTACTCTGAAAATATAAGGAGGGAAAAGAATAGAGAATGAAAACATGTGGCATAGTCACTCATTTGATATCCTCTCTGATGTTGAGTGCAACAGCCCTGGCTATCAGGTATGTTTTACAAGCATCAAAAGCAGTGTTATATTCAATTTAACTGTTAATCACAAAAATAACCGATGATACCTAAAAAAATCCTTAAATAAGGTGGTGGTGGATTATAATGAGTGTAGCTTTGAATTAGATCTCTTGGAGTTAATGGGCATTTGCCAAGAAAAAAACTAAGCAGGGAAGATTTAAGGTGCACTATTATAGGAGATGAATCAAATGCATCATACAAGCTGCAAAAATTGTACATATTTTGAACATATGATGCTGTTAATTTTTGGTGAAGCATTGTTGGTTTCTGAGCCTCTGATGATAATACAAAGTGATAGACTGTCAATACTGCAACAGTTTATGGCTCTGCAAAAAAAAGTAAATACTTTAGAGTGATCTAAAGTACCCCTTGGTGTTATTTCATTGCTGTGCAGCACATTTAGAAACATTACAGATTTGATTTTTAATTTGCAATGCTACCCTAGAGATTGAGTGCATTATCTGACTGGAAGCAAAGATCACTTGCATCAAATATTTTAAAAGCCAGCAGCTCCATCTAAACAGCAAAGGGGTCTGGTGGTTTAACGGTTGGATGTAGTTCTGGGAAAGCCTAATTACTGCATTATTAAACCAATTCCTGCTTTTTGTTTCAGATCTGCACTATTTTTCTTCCTATTGGAAGGATAAGAACGTGGCAAAAATAAAAAGTGGGTTTGACGTTGAATTCATGTAAATGGCACATGGCCGGCTTGGCCAGAATGGATTTATGGACCTGTTTCCATGATGTATTTCTCAATGCTTTATGACTCTGATACTGAGTTTAGGAAAGGCACTAAGTGAATGAATATTACATAGTCTTGCTTTCCATTCATAAGTTGGAGATAGGAGGCAATGGAAATAGTATAGAGCAATTGGCACATACTGTATGAATATTCCAACATTTATTACTTTAAAAGCAGAGCTGTAGGGTTGCTCTGAATATTTAGCTTTGGGAAACAGGAATTAAATTAGGCCACATGGGTTGTAAAAATAACCTGGATTTGAATCTGTGGAATTAATTGCCACAGATGGCTGTGGTGGCAAAGTCATTGGGTATTTTTAAATAACAAAAATTGGCTTGGGTAGAGTAAATGTGGAGAGGATGTTTCCATTAGTAGGAGAGTCGCGGACCAGAGGGCACAGACTCAGAATAAAAGGAAGTACTTTTAGAAAGGAGATGAGGAGGAATTTATTAAGCCAGAGGATGGTGAATCTGTGGAATATATTGCCATAGATGGGTGTGGAGGCCAAGCCATTGGGTATTTTTAAAGAGGAGATTGACAGGTTGTTGATTGGTAAGGGTGTCAAAGATTACAGGGAGAAGGCGGGAGAACGCGTTTGAGAGGGAAAGTTAGATCAGCCATGATTGAATGGCAGAGTGGATTTGGTGTGTCAAATAGCCTAATTCTGTTCCTATGACTGATGAATTTATTAACTTATGAAAAATTGCTTTTGTCAAGTATTTTGTACACACTGAGTATATGATCTTTTTTTAAAAAAAGGAAGTATTTTGTACACACTGAGTATATGATCTTTTTAAAAATAATGGAAGGTGAAAAGTGTTTTTACACTCATTCTTCACTGCACCTGAATAGTAAGGTTTTGCCTGGCAGAGGTGTTACCATTTGAAAACATCCTTCACTGAAATTATGTATTCATCAGAATGACAATTTTTCTTTCAATATTCATTCCTTTAAACCCAAAGCTGCAGCGTTGCTCTGAATATTTAGTTTTGGGAAACAGGAATTAAATTATTAAATTGACTCATAATTGTGCTGCAAGTCACATTTTCCATGCAAGAACATAAATGTTCTATTATGCATGGAAAATGTCAGGGTTTTGCAGAGAAGCAATGTTATCAGCTCACAAAGATTATTTCAGTTAAAGGCTGATTGCACTATAAGGCTAGTCTTTGAATGCCTAGATTTAGCATAAAGTTTTGGTCCTAATTGCTGAAAATGTGACTAATGCTTAGTGCAAGGTAAAGTCCAGTTAAAGATAGTCCGAGGGTCTCTAATGAGGTCGATAGTAGCTCAGGACTGCTCTCTAGTTGTTGGTAGGATCGTCAGAATTGGTGCCATGGAGACAAAGGTTATTAACCTGAATATTTTGTTCTCTCAATACAGTTGCTGCCTGGCTGAGTATTTCCAGCATTGGAGTCAGAGAGTTGTTGAGTAATTCAGCACTGAAACAGGCCCTTCGGCCCAACTCGTTAATGCCGGCCAAGATGGCAGAAATAAGTTTGGTACATATCCCTCTAAAACTTTTTTATCCATGTACCTGTTAAAAAATGTTTTTTTTTAATGTTGTTATTGTACTTGCCTCAACTACTTCCTCTGGCAGCTCATTCCATTTTCCCAATGCCCTCTGTGTGAAATAATGACCCCTCAGGATCCCATTAGATCTTTCCCCTCTCACACTAAACCTAGTTCTTGATTCCCCTACCATTCAGTGTTTTTTAGTTTAGATGTGTTCAGTGCATTTAGTGTAATTGTAGGAAACCTCAAGTGTTTTGATTATAAAACAATCCCCAGGATATTAATCTTAACAACTGGCTCGAAAATTGTTCAAGAAAAATGTTCAAATATTCATTACCCTCACACAAGTCTGACAAGAACGGCCTTGTGCAGCTTTATATAATGTCTGACTACTCAGCTCAATCAGGATGTGTTTTTTTAAATCATAGGGTGGAACGGTGGCACAGCTGTAGAGTTGCTGCCTTACAGCAAAAAAAAAAACGGGTTTGATCCTGACTGAGGATGCTGTCTGTACGGAGTTTGTACGTTCTCCCTGTGACTGCACAGGTTTCCTCTTAGTGCTCTGGTTTCCTTCCACATTCCAAAGACGTGTAGGTTTGTAGGTTAATTGACCTATAAATTGTCCCTGGTGTGTAGGATATAACTAGTGTACAGGGTGATCGCTGGTTAGCACGGACTTGGTGGGCCAAAGGGGCTATTTCCACGCTGAATCTCTAAACTAAACTGAACTGTGTCTCAGGTTGGAAAAAAACATAATTTAATATTCTCAGTGTTTTACGTACCCCAACACAAGGACTGAAATATTTTCTCCCAAAATTCATTCTAATGCCGTCGCATTGCATTTTAGCCACACTGCCATCTTCCTGGTTTCACAGGGTGAACAACACCTCACACTACAGCTTGTATGACGCCCTAGGCAAAGAGCAGATAAGGTGAATCTGATGTATGCAGTTGGCATTAGTGTTTGTCTTTGTATGTGCTGCAGCAGCTCAGCTCCATTTGATTCCTTCCATTAATGACCAGAGCCTACATGTAAATCCCTTCCCCACATTACGATAAGGGATGCCGAGTGGCAACAACCTCAATTTGCATTTATATTGCGCCTTTCACAAAGTAAATTAACTCCTTCTGGAGACAGGCATCCATCCTTTGCTCTTGCAATTTTGCCTCGGCTGCCAATCAGTCTTTCGAAATACTCTTGTATTGCTGCCGGAATTGTTTTGCTCTGGTTTAATCACTTTTCATTCCATTTTGCTGGTCCTCATTGACCTCCACATGACATTGCCAAACATTGATTTTGGCTGCAGCCCAGTTCCAAGGAAAACAGAGAAGAAAAAACGGAAGAGTCACTCTCCTCTGTAATATTCTTTTGTAATTATATTGTTTTGTCCCTAATAAATCCCTACCCTCTGGGACGCATTCTTAGAATAATTCCTTTTGATTTTCTTGATGTGCAGGTGTATTTTTTGTTGATTTAAAGTTTGTTAGTTCAGCCTAGCTTTTTCTTATATTTCCTCCGACATATTAGATTCTATATGTTTATTCATATTTATGGATATTGCAGCCCTGGATTTATTACTCCCCGAGCATTAGTTTATAATAACTTCCCCTATGTTCTTTCTTTCAACAGAAAATATAACATAAATCTTTGATTTCCCTGAAATTAAACAGAGTTCACAGAAGCAATATCTTAACCCCACCCTACCTCACTCTTCCAAAAATTGAGATGAAGGAGGAAATTCTTATAAAGGAATAAAATTGAAATCCGTTGCATGTAGGGGGAGCCATTGAGACCAATTCTACATGAATTCAACAGGGCAGGATCAATGTAAGAGTTATCTGGCAGACTGGACCCATTGTCATGAATGAAGAAGTATGTTAATATAGTTGGGATGCCACAAGTGACCCTTGCTCTCTCCATCTCCCTCCCTTCCCAGTTCTTGGACCAGTCTGACTGTCCCCTGATTATATTTTATCTCTGTTTACCTTGTTGTCACCTTCTCCTAGCTAACAATGATCTACTCTGAAGAAGGGTCTCGACCCGAAACGTTGCCTATCTCCTTCGCTCCTTAGATGCTGCTGCACCCGCTAAGTTTCTCCAGCCTTTTGTGTAACTCAATGATCTAATCTACATTTCCTTGACTGCATCTCTTTTGAAGTCTCGTTTTCACACTACCCATCCTTTTCTCTGTGTCTCCCTCTCCCCCGGCTCTTAGTCTGAAGAAGGGTCTCAACCCGAAACATCACCCATTCCTTCTCTCCAGAGACGCTGCCCGCCCCGCTGAGCATTTTGTGTGTCTTCGGTGTAAACCAGCATCTGCAGTTCCTTCGAACACAAGTGATGGGTCCTATGCATCTGATTTACATTCAGTATTAGTCTCATCGTCAATGCACATAATGTGTTGGATCAGGAATAAACATCGGTTGAACTAAGATGTTACTCAGATTCTTAACTGGTCCCCATCTTGTACCAAGGTAATGGACAAATGGTTATTACATTTACCATTCACAAGAAAACATATGATCGGCAATTGCATTCAAAAGAGTTTAATTCAAACAATTTGATCATAAGATACAATCAGATAATTCCCATTGAACAACTATAATGAGACCCACCTTCATCTTTTACTGGTGCTGACATACGTCAGATCTCTCTGCTTGGCTCAAAGCTGAACCTTTGGCTAAAATTCAAATCTGTTGTCATTTTCCAGTTTTCAAATCAACTTTCTAACTCTGTACTTGAATTTCTTCACTCAGGTTTCCATTCCTGCTGTAATAATTCTCAACACTGCTGTCCGGAGGGATGTGTCCTCAGCCCCCCTACTATATTCCTTATACACACAAGCCTGTGCAGCTAAATACCAATCCAACTCAATTTACAAGTTCGCAGATGAGACCACCATAATGGGCCAGATACCAAATAATGATGAGACGGAGTACAGGAAGGAGATTGAGGACCTCGTAACCTGATGCCAAAGCAACAAGCTCTCTCTCAATGTCAGCAGGACAAAGGAGATGGTGATTGTCAAAGAGATAGTCAAAAGCTTCAAGTTCTTAGGAATAAATATCACCAGCAACTTGGCTTGGACCAGCTATTTCGAAGCAATGGCCAAGAAAGCACACCAATGTGCTTTCTTAGAAGGCTTAGGATGTGTGTATATCCCCCAAAACCCACAACAACTTCTACAGATGCGCCGTAGAATGCATTTTATCAGGATGCTTTACTGCATGGTTTGGGAACAGCTCCATCCAAGGCGCAAGAAATTGCAGAGAGTTGTGGACATAACCCAGATTATCATGCAAACGAACCTCCCTTCCATGGACTCCATCTACACTTCACGCTGCCTCAGCAAGGCCACCAGCATAATCAAGGATCAATCTCACCCAAGTCACTCTCTCGTCTCCCCACTCCCATCAGGCAAGAGATACAGAAGTTTGAAACGCACACCTCCAGAATCAGGAACACTTTCCCAGCTGTTATCAAGCGACTGAACCATCCTCTCACCAACTAGAGTGAGGTGCTGACCTCATTGGAGACCTTTGAACTATCTTTAATTGGCTTTATCGGACTATACCCTTTATCCTGCATCTGTACACTGTGGACCGCTTGATTGTAATCATGTATAGTTTGAATAGCACGCAACCACAAACAATTTTCACTGTGCCTTGGTACACGTGACATTAATAAACTAAACTAATTATCCCTCTCTGATGCCCCTAGTATTTTTGAACACACTAATGTACTCTGATACATCTCTTCCTTTCTCTAGCATTCTCCGTTTGACTAGCCTACTTATCCAAATGAAGCAAGCATATTCAAAAGGCTAAGGCCTCCATTACACCCATGCACTGTGGCTGGTCGTGCCACTGTGCTGATCTACTGAGTGTTTCCAGCAGTTTTTATTTCAGAGACCAGCCCAATCTGTTTAATCTCTCAACATATCACAACTGCAGGAATTGATCTGATGAATCTTCACTGCACTCAATCACAAGTCTATCATTCCTTATGTAGGGAGCCTCTTAGAAACATAGAAAATAGGTGCAGTAGTAGGCCATTTGGCCCTTTGAGCCAGCACCGCCATTCAATATGTACATGGCTCATCATCCAAAATCTCTTCTGCATCAATATCTAGATGAGGGCTCACTTGGGTTCTACATATTTGGAGCAAGACATCTCTACTCAAGTTGTCTTGCAGTTACAGATAACAGTTCATCAACAGTCATTGGATAATTTTTCAGTACATCAATTTAAGGGTCCATTTCCTCATTTTATGTTATCCTCTTGAGGCTGGCTATCAACCAGGAACAGCTGCTCTACGTATGATTGTCATGCTGAGGTCTCTGATTCTATCTGCCATTGACTAAAATCTCTACTCTCAGTGCAAAATGATTGGATCGAAAGCCTCCTGAATGGATGCCGCTCAGATTAATCAATGGATCAGCTCCCTCTTGCATCTAAAACCGTCATGAGATCCCTCATCACAACTCAATTCTTACCTTGTGCTCCTCCACCATCACTCCTAGAGCAAAAGCATTAAGCCACCACACAACTGTGCTCTAAAACGCTCTCGCTCCATCAGAAGGCTTCTTAAAACCTACATTTCCTTCACATCCATGAATTAAATTCCCTTCTAGTTTTTGGATGCTGGGGTTGATTTCTTACAATAAGGGTCATGGGGACAATTAGAGATTAGAATGTGAAAATCTATGTACAAGTCACCCCTGGGTTATGAAGGCCACATTATGAACATCTCTACATACAATCAAACTTCAATCTTATATTGATATTGATAACATCTCTTAATATCATCATACGATTATTAAATTAAAAGTCCAAATGAACGTATATTTCCGTTCATGAATGACAGAACTGGCTTCCTTGTCAATGATTCAAGTCAATGATAATTTATTGTCACATGTACCCAGGTGCAGTGAAATGCTTTGTTGTGCATACGACCTGGTAAAATCATACAGCAGACCTCACCTAGGCAGTACACAAGAGTCCCCCCGTTTTTGGCACCGACGAAGTTAATCGAACAGTTTTACCTTCTGCTTGCAGCGATGAACCTGACCTGCTGTTGCACGTGGCAATAGGCGGCCCCCCGCCAGGTGCACCTTCCTTCTCAGTGGTCCCCTTTTTGATCTTGGCTCCCCCCCCCCGCCGGGCAGCTCTCGGCTGCTGCAGGGTCCTGCTACACTTTCAACAGTCCACCGACAGTTCACTTCGCTCTCATTGGTCTCCTCACTCTCGACGATCCGCTTTGCTCATGGGACAATCTTACCCCTCGGTTGTACGGGTCCCGTCGATACTGGTGGCTCAGAGTCTATGGTGGGCAAGATGGGCTTTCGTTGTCGGTCCGCTGCGGGCAAGCCTTGATCTTTGGTGATGAGTCCTTGGTCTGCAGCGGCCGGTCATACCAGGCGGGTCCTGAGTCTTTGGTCCACAGCGAGCTAGTATCCGGTCCATGGCGGGTGAGCCGGGTCTGCTGGTGAACTTGGCCGCTGCTCCCGGTGGACTTATGAAGCCATTCATTGCAATACCATGTCGGTTATGATTACTATATTAAGTGAATTTCCTGTGCTTTAAAACCGGTGGACAAATCCGGCTAATGGATGGGTGTAAAAAGGGAACCTGTTCATTACCTGGGGATAGTCTGCACAAGCCTTTCTATCCCCTAATGACTGAGATACAACCATCAAACAATATTCATCGCTTGGCAATTAGGTCTTAATAAAATATTGCTGCAATAATTTATTTCTTTCACTGTGATAGGGAGGTATTCACCTGAATCTCTGCATGCTGTTTGTTCAATATGTGAAGAAAACTCTCTGGCTCCTTTAATTTGTACTATCCAAAATGTTTACAACAGATAACTAGTGGCACTGGCAAATAAATGTCTATCCATTTGATCATTTTGGCATGAGTTTAAGATGAGAGATACAGGAAGTTCAGAAGGGATCGGAGGGGAAATTATTTCACACAGAGGGTGGTTGGAATCTGGAATGTGTTCGCTAAGGAGGTGGAGGAGGCAGATACTCTCACATGGGCAGCACAGTGGCGCAGCAGTAGAGTTACTGCCTTACAGTGCAATAGATCTAGGTTCGATCCCGACTATAGGTGATGTCCATGCGGAATGTGTACGTTCTCCCTGTGACACGTGGGTTTTCTCTGGCTGGTCTGGTTTCCTCCCACATTACAAAGTTGTGCAGGTTTGTAAGTTGATTGGCTTCTGTAAATTGTCCCTACTGTGTACCAGTGTATGAGCGATTATGGTCGGCATGAACTCGGTGGGCCGAAGGGCCTGTTTTCACTGTATCTCTAAAACTAAAACTAAAAACTAAAATGAAAACAATGTTTTAAAAGCATCTAAACTAACACTTGAATTACTAAAGCATAGAGAGCTATGGACCTCATGTAAATGGTATTAGTAGAAACAGCCAGCATGGACATGGTGGTCCGAAGGGCTTGTTTCTGTGCTCTATGATGGTGTGACTAATACTCAATGGCAATATTTCTCTGCATTGGTACGGAATTAATGAAAGACGAAGCAGATCTCATACTGTCTTAAATTTAATCAATGGATACAATGGCAAAGGATTTCAAAAATAAAAACAGAAAATTCTAGAAGCACTTAGCAGGTCAGCCAACATCTGTGGTGAGAGAAAGAGTTAAACCCCTGTCTCACTGTGCGAGTCCACCCACGAGTGATCCGGAGTTTAAAACAAATCAAACTGGTGGTAATCACGTAGAATGAACGTAGTGGGAACGTCGGAACTCCTAACGCTAACGTCACGTACTCGGGAAACTTGTTAACTCGTGAAAATCTTTCAACATGGTGAAAGATGTCCACGAGTCAAATTTACTCTTGAAGTAAACATTTTAAACTTTTAAACTCGTTGTAAGAACGTAAGTAGCCCGTGTGTTTACCATAGTGACACATGAGTCTACCGTGGGCACTCTTTGCGTCTTTGTGTTACTCCAGCACTGTGTGTTCACTTTTTGTCAACCAGCATCTGCCCTTTCTTGTGTATGACATTATTTGTATCCGTGGCAGTTGATTATCGCTCCCTTCAGTTTCCCAGGGGGGCAGGATGGGGTGGGGGGGGGGGGAGGAGGGAGATGCTGCCTTGTGACGATCTCATTTATCCAACGAGATTTATGCCTCAGTGCTGTCTGGATGCTGAAAGAGGAGGCAGATCAATACGGTTATAAAGCCTCCTAATTAGTCACATGAAAATCTTTAGATATCAAACTATAAATGAGCAAAATGTTTTTTCAAAATATGAATGGTTATTTCAAAACTTTTTAGTCCATCACAGATTCCATTTCAAAATAATTGAAGACTACAGCCATGATAAGGAAAAACGTTATGAATTAAATTAATTGTCCACTACTGTAGTAAGTGATGCTACAATAGATTTCCCAGTGTTAAACATTACAGAACGGTAAATGAACTATTTTGGTAGTATGTTTGAAGTTAATGGAAGTTTCTGCATGCAGTTGCAATCTCTGGCCACTGAGAGTCACTGCGGGACAGATAACGTATATAATGCAACATGTAAGCAAAGTTAGCATTACAATATTTACAATATCATAATTATAATTCACAATATGTGGCTTCCTTTAGATCGCCGAGACCAAACATAGATTACACTTGTGCTCTCTCTTCCCTCTGCACCCACCCCCAACCTAGTGTGCATCAATTTCTCCCACTATCTCCCGCCCCCACAGTCACCCAGTTCCTTTCCCCTCCTTCATACATTCAACTCCCATCTCAGAATACCTCATTGCACTTCCCCCCTCCACCTCTTTTCTTCCGTACAGCAATCAGTCCCAACTCAAAACGTCACCTATCCATTTATTCCACAAATGCTGCACAACCCACTGAGTTATTCCAGCACTTATTTTTTTAATCACAATATTTAGGTTATTTTTGCACATTAGGTAAATATTTCTTCTCTTTCTGTTGCACTGGACTTTAGTTTAGTTTAGTTTAGAGATACAGGAGGTTCAGAGGGGATCTGAGGGAAAATTATTACACACAGAGAGTGGTTGGAATCTGGAATGTGTTCGCTAAGGAAGTGGTGGAAGCAGGTACTCACAGTGGCACAGCGGTAGAGTTGCTGCCATACAGCACCAGAGATCCGGGTTCGATCATGACCACAATTTCAGTGTTTCATGGTGGTGCAAATGGTATGAGGCTCAGAGCCCTATGATTCAAAGGCAAGACTGCAATCTAAAGGAGTCAGTCATTTCTTTCCCATTGGAAAGGTAATGTACTTTTTTATTTCCTGACAATACAACTCGTAGAAAAATCAAGTTCATGTAACATTCATCGGCATTCAAAGGATAAACCCATGCTTGATCTGAAAAATAACACTAACAACTTCTATTAATGTGGTGTTTTCGGCATATCAAACCATCTCAAGGTAGTTCATAGAAGTGCTATGAAACACATTCCCAGCAATGTAGGAACATTTTAAGGCAGATGGCTAAAAAGGTTTATTGATGTAGATTTTAAGGGTCGATTAAAGGAAGAAGAAGATGGTGAGAGATGAGAGGTTCCAGAGATTAGAGTACCCACAAGGAATTGCAGATGCTGGTTTACAAAAACAAAATACACAAATGATAGAATAACTCCGCAGGTCATCGTCTCCCAGACTGTCACCAATTTCATTAAGCCGATCTCCCTTCCACAGCCTCCAGCCCAAACTGCCCAATTTCATCTCCTTCCCAAAATCTACAAAAAGGACTACGCTGGCAGACCAATTGTTTCTGCCTGCTCCTGCCCCACAGAACTCATATCCACATACCTCGATTCAATCCACTTGGGTAGCTTAAAACCGAACAGTATGAACATTCAATTCTACAATTTTAGGGAACTAACCAACAAAACTTTCCCCAACCCCGATTTCCCTCCACCTAAATCCCCTCTTCTAGCTTCACATTTTACGCATCCCGTTATCTCTTTATCTCACAGCCTTTTCTCTTCTTCCTTTTTCCAACCTTTGTCTACAGATCTGTCAATCAACCTCCCCCCGTCTCATATGTATCCACCTATCACTTGTCTGAACAAGGGTCTCGACCCAAAACGTCACCCATCCCTTCTCTCCGGAGATGCTGCCTGTCCCGCTGAGTTACTCCAGCTTTTTGTATTATTTGCCAGGCTTGTCCCACCCCACTTCTCTTCCAACTTTCTCCCCACGACTACAGTCAGCCCGAAGAAGACTCCAAACCCAAAACATCGCCTATCCATGTTCTCCAGAGATGCTTCCTGACCCGCTGAGTTACTCCAGCACTTTGCGTCTTTTTGTCCAGAGATTATGGGGCAATTCTTCTGAAGACATGATCTCCAAAGGTAAACTGATTCAGTTCACAGTTGATGAAAAGATTAGAATTCAAGGAGCGTAGATATCACTGGCGTGGGCAAGTCCAAGAAATTACTTGAAAACAAGATTAAATGTTTTAAATACTGTTGCTTATTAGAAGCAGATACAGTGGTCCTGAGTGCATGGAGTTTAGTATGAAACAAGTTTTAGTTGTTCGGTGTCCTTCAGGTTCACAGAGAGTAAAATGAGAGAGACCAGCCAGGAGTGTGTCAGAATAGTGAACCGTGACCAAAGATTTTGGCATTAGATGTGCTAAGGCATAAACATGGTCAGGTGTCCCAGAAAAGGTAACAGGCAGTTTCCTTCTCTGAGACAACTGTTCTGAATCTAGAGGAAACAGAGGCTAAAAGATTTTTATTATAAAATGTGACATCAGAGATAAATAGAAGATAGACACAGAATGCTGGAGTAAATCAGTGGGACAGGCAGCATCTCTGGAGAGAAGGAATGGGTGTCGAGTCGGGTCGAGACCCTTCTTCAGACTGATGTCAGCGGAGTGGATGGCACAGAGATAGAATGTAGTCAGAGACAGTAAGACTGGTGGGAGAACTGGGAAGGGGGAGGGAAGAGAAAGAAAAGCAAGGACTATTTGATGTTTGAGAAGTCAATGTTCATGCCGTTGGGGTGTAAGCTACCCACGTGAAATATGAAGTGCTGTTCCTCCAATTTGCACTGGGCCTCACTCTGACAATGGAGGAGGCCCAGGACAGAAAGGTCAAATTGGGAAGGGGAGGGGGATGTTAAAGTGCTGAGCAACCGGGAGATCAGGTAGGTTAAGGCAGACTGAGCGGAGGTGTTCAGCGAAATGATCGCCAATGTACAGAAGTTGACATCTGGAACAGCGGATACAGTAGATGAGGTTGGAGGAGCTGCAAGTGAACCTCTCTGCCTCACATGAAAAGACTATTGGCATCCTTGGATGAAGTCGAGGGGAGAGATAAATAGGCTCCTTGTCCAAAGCCAGTTTTGACAACTTTCAAGTGAGGTTTTGGGGTGCATCATTTCTAATTTTTTCCCTTCACGTTTGATTACAGAAATCTGGGCAAGTTTGGCTCAACACTCCTCTCAGGGTGAAATACAACATTGAGGTTATCAACAGTCTGATTCGGTCACTCTATAGGGATAGATAACTTCCATGGATGAGGTGACTAAAATAAAAGTGGTCCAAATGTGAACTTCATCTTGTGTATACTTCTTTCTTTAGGTGTGTATTCCACCAATCAGCTAGACATCCTTTTCTATCTGTAATATCGCTGTCACTTCAACAAATGCCAAAATCAAGACTTTTTTGATTGACTGGGATAGACCTATAGTGGGTGGTGGTGTCAGCGATGGCAGCCTCGCCTACAGTGTCTGTCTTTTCGTCTTTTTTGTTATTTTAAATGTGTTTTAAAAGTATGTGTTAATGTTCTCCGGTTTGTTTTATGTGGGGGGTGATGAGGGGGTCAGAGATGCCGGAGATGCGATTGTTTCCCGGTCACTCTGTGGCCTAGCATCATGGAGCTGGCGGCCTTGCTCGAGACTGGCATTGAGCCCCACCGCGGGGAGGTGGACCTACCATCGGAGCCTGCGATCCCTTGCCTGGGATCTATGCTTCAACCGCGGCCTGCGGATTGCAACATCGAGGAGCGCGCAGTCTCAGGTAGAGGCTGATGTCAGGAAGCTCCAATCCACGGGAGGTTCCACCAACCCCGACCCGGGGTCCTATCGCCCAGTGCAGGGGAGCTGAGATTCGCCCCGATGTGGGAGCTTGATCGCCCCGACGCGGCAACCTCGACTGCCGGCTGCGGGAGCCAAGATCACCCCAACAATGGAAGGTTCCAGTGCCCCGACCGCAGGGGAACAAAGAAGGGAAGAAGATTGAACTTTCTTTGCATTCCATCACAGGGAGGAATGTGGGGGAGTCACTGTGGTGGATGTTCATGTTAAAAATATATTTGGGTGGCTTTTTGCTCTTTATTGCTATGACTCTATGGCAAATCAAATTCCTCGTATGTTGCAAAACATACTTGGCTAATAAAGTACTATGATGATTATGATTATTATAGGAATAGAGTAAAAAGGATTTCACCTAAATAGTGGCAGTCCAATCCATACATCTGTTTTCACTTGAGAGAATAGTTGATTATTAGCTACGTATCCCCCATATCTTTATGTTCTGAAAATTATTGCTATACTTAATTAGTCCTTCCATTTTCCATTGATCTATCCAACATATTGAAAGATACAGCATGAAAACAGGCCCTTTGGCCCATCATGTCCACACCAATGACTTCTTCACACTGTTTCTTGTTATTCACTTTTGCATGCACTCCATCCCCATTAACGACAATTTTACAACAGGCAATTAACCTACAAATCCATAAGTCTTTGGGATGTGGGAGGAAACTGAAGCACTTGAGGAAGCGTGCAAACTCCACACTACAGCACCCCAGATCAGGATCGAACTCATGTCTCTGTGGCTGTGAGGCAGCACTCTATCAGCTGCACCACTGTGCCTCTTCCTTCTGATTTCTCTTGCCTGCTTCAGAACATATGCTCTTGGCCACAGCACTCACCCAAAAACAACATCACAAAGGGAATATCAACATTCAACTTGTTTGTGATATCCTGCCATGCACAAAGAAGAACTATTTTATAAATAACTGGAATTGCTTCATTTCACTCTGCGAAGGTCTTGGCAAATTTCTAAGACATGTATTCAGGTAAGATAGAAATGCAACTTGTTCAAGTAATTTGTCTATTTATTGCAATTTCTCCAAAGTAATTTATCTGTAAGGTGGTAAAAGCTATTCAATCCACAAACAAATCATCCTGATGAATTGTGGTTAGTACTTTTTGTGGAGATGTCTATATCTCAATGCTCTTTCTAATCTCTAAATTCATCCCCACAAAATTTCATTTTGGAGTGGTTTCAATGTTCATATTCACCTAATTTTACTTTGAGTTAAAAGAGTTTCACTAAGTAGTGGCAGTTCAATCCATATATCCGTTTTCACTTATTTGACTGCATTCATTGTTAGCCACGTTTTGGCCATATCTTTTCGATCTGAGCAGGCTGATCTATTCTCAATTAGCCCTCCCCTTTTCCCGTGATTAATCCATCGTATTTCTTTCAACTCTTTCACCGATTTATAAGCTTAGTAAAATTTAGGCACTGTGTTTATGAATCGATGAAAGAAGTTAAATTGAAACTGTTGTCAAAGAAGCATGTGCAGGTAAGAACATGCCCATATAGTGTACATTGTCTTCTCAAATGTAGGTACATAAGAAACTAGAAGCACGTGTAGGCCACTCAGGCCCTCACGCCTGTCCCGCCATTCTATGTGATCATGGCTGATCTGCCCCAAACTTCAACCCTTCTGCTATGCCAGTTTCCCATAACCATCAAATCCCTGATCTTAGACACAAAATGCCAGAGTAACATAGCGAAACCGGCAGCCTCTCTGGAGAGCATTTTGTGTCACCCATTCCTTCGCACCAAAAATGCTGCCTGACTCGCTGAGTTACTCCAGCATTTTGTGTCGATCTTCGGTGTAAACCAGCATCTGCAGTTCCTTCCTACACAATGCCCTGATAGTCTTCTGATCTACTTCCCCTCTGTGATCTTGCCTCCACAACCCTCCAGTCTAGAGAATTCCTTAGATTCATCAGCATCTGCAAGAGGAGTTCCTGTACATCTTAGTTTTAAATGATTGCCATCTACTCTTGTAACTATGCTTCCTCATTCAAGATTCCCCCATTGGTGGAAACACTTCAGCATCTACCCTGTCATGATCAGCCCTCGATCTTCTAAATTCCAATGGACATAATTTCTGTAGCCACATGTGATAGGACAATCCTCGTTATTGTATTTAATTTTATTGTAATTGTAAATCATTTATGAGCAAGTATGTAAACATATACGGAATTTGATTTGCCAACAGTCATACAAAAAACAAGGACAACCACATAAACATTAAACATAAACAGCCACCACAACGACGTGTGAGAATCCCCAGGGCACACAGCATAAGCGGAGGCCCACAGCCATCAGTTCAATGTCCGGGCCACATACATGCTCCTTCACCATGTTGTGACCAGAGTTGTACCGACTGCTGTCATTCTCTCTGCAAACCCTGTCCGCCCGAACAGTCAGAAAGCCGTCCACACTCGCACCAGACGCCCTCATGGAACCATGTCCCTGCAAAACACTGAGATCACTGCACTCCCTCCGACTCCTCACCAGTGCAGGCAGCACGCCCACCTTGTTTTTTCAGCGACCTTACATTCCCCACTGTGATGGAAGGCAAATAACTTATACCTTCTTTCCTCCTTTTCTCCCGTGGTCGGGGCAATCGAAACATCCGCAGTCGGGGCGATCGAAGCATTCGCAGTCGGTGATTGAAGCTCCCGCATCGGGGCGATCAAAGCTCCCGTGATCGTGGCGGTCGAAGCTCCTGCGGTTGGAGCTCCCGCAGTCGATCCCTAACAAAGTAATCGCCAGCTCCAGGAAGTTAAAGACGCAATGCAGATGGAGATACGATGAAAAGTTGCATCTCTGTCGAGGAAAGCGATAAAGAAAGTTTCGCCCAACCCCCCCCACCCACCCATGCATAATTCACAAACTAAAGATACACTAAAAACATACAACTAAACGCAGACCAAAACAGCAAAAGAAGAAACAGATGAGACAGGCTGTTAGTGCAGCTGTCATGTACAGCACCTGCGCTGATCTACTCATAGGTATCGTTATACTATGAAATAACCTGGTGAATCTCCATTGGAATGCTTCAAATGCCAGTATATCCTTTCTTAAATACGTGGTTCAAAGTAGTGCAGGGTCCGCTCAATGTGGCCTCATCAATACCCTGTACACGGTAACAATACCTCCATATTGTCAATTATAAAGCCATGTACTGTGTTATAACACCTGATAACTACTACAGCAACTGATTATACTTGGTACTTGGTACAATACAAGATACTGAGAGGTTAGTTACTACTTTACTCTGGATGCTTTTTAACATCTCACCAGTTTGCCTCTGATATAACATTGCCCTGTGTCCAACGTGTAGACATCAGACATTCTCTCTTATCTAAGTCCTGATGCAGGGTCTTGAACCAAAGTGTTGGTTATCCTTCTGTCTCCTCCGATGCTCCTCAAACTGCTGAGTTCCTCCAGCAGTTGGGTTTCTGCTCCAGATTACAGTATCTACAATCTTTTGTGTCTCAGTTCCCTCTTTCCTGCTGTAATCCATGGTGCCACAATAACTGCTCCTCTCTGAATTGGCCTCGATGCACTTTGTTCATTTTTTGTAAAGCATCATTTGCAGTTCCATGTGTCTACATTTTATCGCGATGCCGTGGTCTCGATGCCTCCAGGAGCGGCTGACGGAGCCTGCGGCCAGATCAGCGCATAGAAGCCTGGATCGGCACCACGCCAGCGTGAAGTGGGGCGTCGTCATCAGTGAAGCCTCGGTGGCGGTGAAGTGGTCGCAGCGGTGAAACCTCGCGACGATGGGGCCTCGTCGGTGGTGAAACCCCGCGGCGGCGACGATGCCTCGTGGGTCGACCCGTGGTCAACGGTCGATGAGAGCGTGGAGGACCGGCGTAAGGAGGGAGGGGAAGAACAATGGAGGACCCGGCGTGGGTGGACGGTCGTGCGGGAGAAAAGTGGACAATAGGGGGGAGGGGACAAAGGGGACACGGCGTGGCGGAACTGTTGGGGGGGGAGACACAAAAGGGGGAGCTGGCTGCTATTTTTTGTATACATTGGGTGTGCAAGCAAAGAATTTCACTGTGCCTAGTCTCATGTGACAATAAAGTATTCCTATTTCATTTCGGAGTCACGTGAGTGACTTCGTGAAGAGCCCGCCGGCACGCATGCGCGTCATATCGTCGCATCGCATTGCTGCCGACGGCTGGTGGGGAGCGCGGCTCCCGACCAGCCCTTCAGAGGGCCGACTCAGGTAAGGCTAAGCCCCCTAGAGTTGGTGTTTCCTGTTGGGGGGGGGGAGCAGTGTGTTCTCTCCCTACAGGAACGTGGATTTGGAGTCGCCGCCACTTATCCCGGAGCCTTTCTCAGCGGCTCACCTGCGAGTCGGGCCGGGAAACAGGCGTGGTAGTCGGGGAGCCCTGTTGGTACAGGGCCCGACCCGCCGATACACCGGAGCTCCAGTGTGAGTTGGTGTCTTGTTGTGGCGGGTGTATATTATGTTCTCTCTCTGCAGGTACGTGGGGAAATAGACGTGGATGTCGGGGAGCCCTGTTGTTACTGGGCCCGACCCGCCGCTATGCAGGAGCTCCAGTGCCGATTCAAGGAGCAGGTGCTCCAGTGTTGATTTGAGGAGCAGGAGCTCCAGTGCTGGTTCAAGGAGCAGGAGCTCCAGTGCTGGATTAAGGAGCAGGAGCTCCAGTGCTGCTTCGAGGAGCAGGAGCTCCAGTGCTGATTCAAGGAGCAGGAGCTCCAGTGCTGGTTCCAGGAGCAGGAGCTCCAGTGCTGATTCAAGGAGCAGGAGCTCCTGTGCTGATTCGAGGAGCAGCAGCTCCAATGCTGATTTCAGGAGCCGAGAACGGGGTGCCTCTCGAAAGGGGGGACCCTGCCACAAGTTCGCCATTGGCGACCACGGGGAAGGGGTCGTGCTGCGGCCCGACCCCCCTCCGCTAGCCCTTCGTTGAAGGGCAGGGGAGGAGCCCGTAAGCCTAAACCCGGTTCGGGCCAAGGCTCCACCAGCCGCCATGGTGCGGTCTGGTGCAACGGCGGGACCTGGGTCTGTGAGATCTGCTATCCAACTCCCAAACCCCGCCGCTGGGACGGGGGGCTTGGGTACGGTCCCGCCTCGGTCGCCGAGTCCCCTGTCGATGGGGGGGACGAGACCGTGCGTCGGCAAGGTCCACGATGTGGACAGCCGGCAAGCCCGCGCGGGCGTCGCTCCATGCTTCTGCTGGAGTCGACCCCAAGCCGTCAGGGCCCTTTGTGGCAACGGCTTCCGCTCCCGTTAAACGGAGACGGTTGAACACCTTTCCCGCGCGGGAATCGCGCGGTTCGCTGCGGCGGCCGATAGCGACAACTTCCGGCACCGAGATCACTTCTCAGAGGTGCGGGCCGATGACAGGAGCCCCGGCAATTTTTCTGAGCCAGAGGTCTCCGACCACCCCAGTGTTCAGGGTGAAGGGCGTATGGCCGCATGACGCGGCTACTGGAGAGGAGCCATCCAGCTCCAGTAGGCACAGGGAGGTTAACCGCCGTCAGCAGAAGCTGAGAACCGTCAGCAGACACTAAGCCCAGCGAACTGCTCCTCCCTTCAACGAGCCCATACGCCACGGTCGCCGAGTCCCCCATGGATGGGAGGACGAGACTATGCGTCGGCTAGGTCCATGATATGGGCAGCCGGCAAGCCCGCGCGGGCGTCGGATCTCCATGCTAAGTCAGGTGCCGACTTCCCATCGCATTTGCCCTCCGAGGCAGCGAGACCAAGCTCCGCCGAGGAGGCGTTTGAGAGTACCTCCCGCGCGGGAATCGCTCAGCTTCGCTGCAGCGGCTACCGGCGACAACTTTCCGGCACCAGGTTCACCTCGATGAGGTGTGGGCCGATGGACGAAGCCCCAGCAGTTCAGCAGAACATGAGGACTTCGGCCGCCCGAGTTTTAGCTCAAGGGGCGTATTGGCCAGGATGGAGCGGATATTGGAGCCCCTCCTGCAGCAGAATCAAAAAAATTCGGGGAAGACTTCTCTAAGAGGGAAGGATATTCGGGGTCCTCCATCCCAGCATATGCCTCAACGGAAGTTTACGCTGTCTGCCGTTGAGCAGGCAGCAGGCACGGCTGAAATTTTTCGTCGGAACAAAAGGCGTGATAGAGAAAACTATTCACGAGCCCATTGAATTCGTCTCCCATATTTTTACTAGGCCAAAAAAAAAAAGGATGGAGGTTGTCGGGTGATTATTGACTTGACCAGTTGAATACCTTTGTAACATATACACATTTTAAAATGGACACCTTTTGAGACAGCCAAATCACTGCTTTCGCATGGTTGCTTTATGGCATGTATTGATTTGAAAGATGCATGCTATTCAGTGTCCATCCGGAAACATCACCGGAAATTTTTGAAATTTGTCTGGATGGATCAGCTCTGGCAATATCGGGCCTTACCAAATGGGCTTACTACCGCCCTAGGCTCTTTACTAAATTACTCAAACCTATTATGGCCAAATTACGTATACAACATCATATTGTAATGGCTTATTTAGATGATATTCTGATTATTGGCAACACTCTGGAAGCAGCTGAAAGCGCTGTTTCAGCAACTGTTACTATATTTCAGCAGCTGGGGTTTATAGTCCATCCAGAAAAATCGAAGTTTCACCCATCCCAGGTTATGGATTATTTGGGTTTCACGGTGGACTCTATTCAAATGAGGGCCACCATTCCATTTCACAAGGTGGAGGATGTCTCCCTTGCATGTCAGGATCTCACATCCGCCAGTATACCATCTATTCGGCATACAGCTAAGATGATTGGGAAAATCGTAGCTTTATTTCCGGCAGCCCGGTTTGGACCTTTGCATTATCAAAATCTGCAAAGGGCCAAGATTGCTGCGTTAAAAAAGAACGCTGGTCATTTTGACAGACCTATGGGGCTGCCTTCCGATGCTAAGGTTGAGCTACAATGGTTGGTGTCCAATATTGGCAAGGCATTCAAACCCATTGTTGTGCCCAATCCGGTGGTATATTTGCAAACTGACGCAAGCTCTCTAGGCTGGGGAGCTGCGGACAGCTCTTCTAGTTGTGGAGGCAGGTGGGATCCCCTTGAAGCTAGCATGTTGCTAATACAAGGGATTAACTATTTGGAGCTGCTTGCAGCATTTCACGGACTGCGGGCATATTGTGCTAATCTTAGTGGTACTCATGTCCGTCTCCAAATAGACAACACCACAGCGGTGGCATATTTAAACCATATGGGCGGTACCAGGTCAGTCTCTTGTGACAAATTGGCTAATACTATTTGGTGCTGGTGTATTGATCGAGATATTTGGATTTCAGCCACCTATTTGCCAGGTAGGCTTAATACTGTGGCAGACACCAGGTCACGCAAATTCAATGATAGTTTTGAGTGGATGCTGCATCCTCAAATATTTGCCCAAATTACAGCCAAATTTGGCCAACCGGATATCGACCTTTTTGCGTCCCGGTTGAACCATCAGGTACCGACATATGTTTCATGGGAACCAGACCCTGGGGCATTAGCGATTGATGCATTCTCGCTAGACTGGGGGAAGTGGTTTTTCTATGCATTCCCCCCGTTTTGCCTCATCAGTCGGGTATTACAAAAAATCAGGATGGATTCTGCCAGAGGCATTCTTGTCATACCCGACTGGCCTACACAGCCTTGGTATCCGGTGGTCTCTGACATGATTAGTCAACCTTGGGTCCCTCTAGAGGGTTGCCCACATTTGGTTTCTCACCCTGTCTCAGGGGAGTTACACCCCTGCCATGCCTATCTAAAATTACTGGCTTGCAGGTTCTGACCAGGCCATGGATGCAGTATGGCCTTACCACCCGGACCATGAACACCATTGGAGCATCATGTCGAGAGTCAACCAGGCGGAGATATCTCTCCCACATCACCAAGTGGGAAGCCTACTGCAGTCGCTCTCACATCACCTATGATGATGTCTCCATAGCCGACGTCCTGGAATTCCTCGCGGGGTTGCACCATGATGAGCACTTGAGTTATAGTGCCATCAACAGCGCCAGGAGTGCGCTATCATTCTACCTCAACATCGAGGTAGGATCGAACAGGCTAGTGTCCAGGCTTATGCGGGGAATATTCAATCTGAATCCGCCTACACCACGCTACAACATCACCTGGGATGTCAGGGATGTACTTACCCTGCTCAGGTCGTGGTCACCCATGGAAGGGTTACAGCTGGACCAACTCACTATGAAATTGGTGATGTTACTAGCGCTGACTTCAGCACAGCGGGTTCAGACGCTCCACAAACTACGTATTGACAGGATGACGTCGACCCCTGGAGAAGTAGTCTTTTTCATCGATGAGCTACTTAAGCAGCATAGACCTGGGTGCACAGGGCTGCAGCTGAAGTTCCCGGCATACCCTGCAGATGCTCGGCTATGTTTAGCCACTCACATCCGTTACTACATCAAGGTGACGAGGAGCATCAGAGGAATGGAGTTGTACCTGCTTGTCACTCACAAAAGACCTCACCATCGAGTGACAGTCCAGACGATATCCAGGTGGCTCCGGATCGTCCTGAATAAGGCAGGTATTGACACTAATGTGTTTACATCCCACTCCACCAGGGCTGCATCTACGTCGGCGGCGAGAGTCATGGAGGTACCCATGGACCATATCCTCGCCGCAGCAGGATGGGCGAATGAAGCTGTGTTCCAGCGATTCTATAATAAGCCTGTTGCTGCTCCCCTTCAGTTCGCAGAGGCCGTGCTGAACGCCGGGTGTGAACGTGGGGATGTCCCTGATTAAAAGGGCGTTATTTGTTGTGTTATTAACAAATCTTCTTTTTGTTTCAGTATAACCTCGTTTCGTCAACTTGTTTACTCCAATCCATCCTTGCTAGTGGTGTGTCCGCATGGACGTTGTCCAGGGCGTGTAATCACAGAAGCTTTGAAGTCTTCACGAAGTCACTCACGTGACTCCGAAATGAAATAGTAAGATTGAACGAGAACTTACCAAGTTTGAAGGTTGATCTTTATTTCATGAGGAGTTGCGGTGAGGGATTTCGTGCCCTCCGCTCCCAACCCTCGATCATCTTCAGCTGGTAATCAGAGTCTCTTTAAATCTTACTATGCCAAGTCATTTCTGTTGTTGTTTCTGTGATTCCACACCGCTGCTTTGAAGAATGTCGCGCATGCGTGCCGGCGGGCTCTTCACGAAATCCCTCACCGCAACTCCTCATGAAATAAAGATCAACCTTCAAACTTGGTAAGTTCTCGTTCAATCTTACTATTCCTATTCCATTGCCACCATGGGCAGGTTGAGGGCGACAGAGGAGGCCCAGCAGCAGCCTGGGGCTTGGCTGGATCAGGAGCCACCAGTTCATCGAGCGCATGGATCGTACTTTAGACTTTTTGTAAACTACCCCAAAATATCGCAACTCACACGTATGATCTATGCAAAAAACATTTCACTGTGCAGTGCACACGTGACAATATAGCACCATTGAACCTTTGAACCTGCACACTCCTTGTGCACCAAGGCCTCTTCCCATAGTGTAGGTTCAGGTGGACTGATGCCTGGAGAAGATTGATGGTGCAGTTGAGAGTTTAAGTCAGGAGTTTCGGCACCTCAAAAACCAGCTCAAGACATGGGTGGCTTGCAGTCAGTTGTGCGGTTGATGGTGGAGGTGGTGCACTGGTTGGGGTTACGAGCTCTGTATGTGAGGATGGTGAGGACAGGCTAGGGGGAAATCATGGCTGACGGCACGTGGCATCCAGAGATAGGCAACAAAATGGAACTTGCTTTGAGAAAATAAGCATATTACCGGTACTTAAATGTAGATGGTTTCAATTAGTTGGGTCATACATAATCCAGTCATCTTTAAATCTAGTTAAAGGAGATTTCAAATAATCAGGCCATCCATAGCCCAAAATCATGCAATTGTGTTTTGCAGAAGTGCCATCCAAATGGGTGTTGCCCGTAAGAGGAGATTATTGGGCAGGTCCATTCACCTTTAGCACACCATATGCAAAAGGAAACCAGAGCATTTAGTACCTGTCACGAACCATGTAACAAGTATGTGCATGAAGGAACTGCAGCTGCTGGTTTAAACTAGATAGACACAAAATACTGGAGTAACTCAGGGGATAGGTAGCATCTCTGGAGAGAAGGAATGGGTGACGTTTTGGGCTGAGACCTTTCTTCAGACTGTGTCTACCATGTAATAAGCTTTCACATACAATCCCTTTATAGAATTTCTTGGCCCTTATCAGGACATTATCAGCTTGTAGTCATTGGGAATTTATTAAGTGCCCAGTTGGCTGCCATGTTTCACTTCAAAGATACCTCCCTGACAGCAAAGCATTTTGAGAGGTTTCAAAACCATGAAATGGATAATTTAAATATGTCTCGCTTTTCATTACTGAAGAGTCCGCAAAAGTAAAGTTGGAGATAATTGCATGCCAATTGCCTTGCAGTTTGCAAGTATCCTTAAAATCTACTCTGGGTTCGCAGGTCATAGGCAGATTCCGGGATTATTAAATTTCATACATGCGACAGACAGGTATTTCTCATTCCTTGCTTGCTTTGCAGTTAGTTTTTAGACCATCAGATTAGGATGTTATTTTTTTGTAATCACTTTATGTGTTAAAGTATATTATGATGCAGGACCTTTATGGGCCTGTCCCACGTAGGCGATTTTTCAGTCACCTGAAAAACCGACAACTGGAATGGCGACTGTCAGAGTGGAACACACACGCACACACATACGCACATCGCTTCCTTCACCAGCCCATTATGCAGGCGAGGGACAGGGCGAGCAGGGGGAGCGCTGTCTGAGTGAAATTCACACGGTGCAAAGCCAAGGTGATGCTGCGATGAACAGGAAGGTTGGCGCTGTAATTAAGATGGCTAAAGCACAGTATATGGTAAATCCTTTAAAAGAGGGGGGAGAGGGGGGAGGAGGGATAAGGAGTGGAGACCACGTTTAAGAAGCTGGAGATACACGGCTGTGAAGCTCGGCAGACATTAACATTACCGGTCGGTTATCCTTGGTTCTGAAAACTACTGCTTACGTTTTTTTGAGCCAATGAAATTCACCGATCTGCACCGGCTACAACTTAAGAGAACCTTCGACCTGCTGGCAACCCACTAGGACCTCCTGGTGACCCAACTACGGCACGAAAATTCTCGCTCCATGGCGGCTTCATTCTAGTCGCCGCGACTCCCCGGCAACCAGCCGTGAACATGTGGTGACTGCATAGTCTCCTGCAGTCGCCTAAAAAGTTGCCCAAGTGGGACAGGCTCATTAGCCCCTCAATTTGCCTCCACTGTAAAACATTAGGACTCACAAAGTCCTCTATTATAAGTGCCAGCCGCAGTCTACTTCTATCAAGAGAACTCAACCATATCAATCTAATAAAATAGTGTTATGTACAGAAATTTAACAAAGATACATATATTTTGGAATTACACTTCAGCTGAAACTTCAGGTATATCAACAGGGTGGGTTTTGTACCCAGTGAACTTGACAACTGATTTACGTTTGTTTGGTGTGCTCCATGCTGCATTACCAGATGTATTGGGCGAACACTTTCTGTAAAGTGTGCAGTATGATATGGCAAAGGAGGATGCTTCCCTCTGGCCAAACAGGGAGGTGAGCCAGTTACTTAAAATATGGCACCATGGCTCACCCAGTCAATAGCATGTAAATGTGAAATTATCTTACTGTAGCAACATTGCATACAATAGACAATAGACAATAGGTGTAGGAGTAGGACATTAGGCCCCTCGAGCCAACACCGCCATTCACTGTGGTCATGGCTGATCATCCACAAGCAGTACCCCGTTCCTGCCTGCTACCCATATCCCTTCACTCCTCTATTTTTAAGAGATCTATCTAACTCTCCAGAGAATTGCCCTCCACTGCCTTTTGAAGCAGAGAATTCTACAGATTCACAACTGTGTGAAAAAGTTTTTCCTCATCTCCGTTTCCTCATCTCCATTCCTCATCTCCTCGTCTCCGTTTTTCCTCATCCCCTGGTTCTGGACTCTCCCAACTTGGGGAACATGTTTCCTGCCTCTAGCGTGTCCAAACCCTTAACAATCTTATATGTTTGGCATCGTTTCCATCCAGACATGCTATCTTGGTGTCAGTATATTTGATACTCTTAAAAATACATAAACTTCTGGTTAATAATCTACCTTATATAAAGGGACAACCAACTCTAAGGTCACAATGCAAGGGCACCACTTTCACTAAGGTCAGTTGAAAAGGTGTACGAAAAGCACATGGGACTGCTTTGTACTGTTCTGAACTACTATCTACCTCTTTGACAATCCTTGATTGTATTTTGTTTTGTTGGCTTTACTTTGTACCAAAGGTTATTCTCTTATCATGTATCTAAACACAGTAAATGGCTCGATTGTGATCATGTATTGTCTTTGTGCTGATTGGACAGCATGCAACAAAAGCTTTTCACAGTACCACGGTATAGGTGACAATAAACTAAGCTGATTTATCACATCCTGATTACGATTGTGCAGTGGGCGTTATGGCTCAGTGAGTTTTGTTTACTTGCCAGAACAGGAAGGTCAGTGTTCGTAATTTGTGATGTTAGTGAGCAAGAAGGTGAGGGAAGGGATGTCAGGCTGGTTATTGACTTTGGCAACCCTGGTGAGGTAAAGTGTAGGATGCACTTAGACCATCCCTGGCGTAAAACACAAGAAAGTGTGCAATTGGACCCAACCATTGAGTTGCAGAGGAAGGATGCATGAGTGTGGGTGTTGAAATTATGTTCATGGTTTGTAGGTTGATGGGATGTAAGAAACAGAAGCAGGAGCAGAATGTTCAATTCTTTTCACCTGTACAGTCATTGAACATGATCGTGACAGATCATTCATCGCAGCACCAGTTTCCCTCACTAAGAATGAATCAGGGTGCAGATCTCCCTCAGTACCTGCAGCAAATTGGATTGCACACAGTCTTGTATTCTGGGCATCACACAGCAAATTTGAAGTTTACCATGGATAGATTACGCTAGAGGTCATGTTTTGGTGAAATTGGTGAGAATATGGAGCAGGTATTTCCATACGAGATTCAAGTTAAAATCTTCCTGACATCTTGCAAGCACATACCATATGACGGTTTTATTTACATAAATCCAATCCCACTGTAAATTGTTATCTAAAGAGGCACTTTGGTGCCATTTGATGACCTGAAAAACTCAGTGTCTATAGTGTGTGTTACACGTAACCGAGATGCTTTTCCCAGCATATACTGTAGCTGCTGAGATAGTCACTGGGGAGATGAAAGCAGCAAAAACACTCAATCAACCGAAACATGTTACTAAACCTTTGATTTCTCTTATTTGTTCTGCATTTACTCTTTCCCCATACTCAAATCTTGTTTGAAAGGAAAGATTCAGCGTTGCTTCTTTCAATGAATGACCATGGCCTATTTAATTTTCAAACCAATGTCGTTTCTTGAAATGTCAATGGAAACCAGGAAGATGTGAAATGTGTTACCATGGAAACTATGTGTTTCATCCAGATTGTTGCAAACGTCACAAGGCCATTGGAGTCTGCAGGAGACACGTGCTCCTGTTTCATTCACCAAAGGCACATTGTCCTTGCATCCTGATGTTTGCTAAACAGTCATCATCTAGAGGACGGCACAAAGTGCTGGAGTAACTCAGCGGGTCAGCATCATCTTTGGAGAACGCGGGTAAGTGACGTTTCGGGTCGGGACCTTTCTTCAGACTGAACTTCAGAATTGAGTCTGAAGAAAGGTCCTGACCCGAAATGTCACCTGTTACATTCTCCAGAGATGCTGTCTGACCCACTAAATTACTCAAGCATTTAGTGTCCTTTTGTGTAAACCAGCATCTGCAGTTCCTTTTTGCTTTCATTTAGCGGAGACTGGAATGCTATTTTTGGAGGACATTATTATTTGCATTCTCATTTTATAGTGCTCAGCCTCAGTATGGTCTACTGCAGCTGATCTGATACCACTTACAGTCTTCCAGTGGAAGTCACTAAAACCTTACTCAAGAAGGGGCCTCCCCTATGCTATCTTCAATGAGGACTACCTGGCTCAGAGCATGGGTCTATGGCAGCATTACCTATTAATATTAGACTGTAGTAGACCACATTCATTTAGTGATATGGCCTCTGCTTTACAACCCAGAAACCTGCCACAAACCAAAAGATCTTCGACCTGCTCATATGGTTCTAGACTGAGAGGAATTTTCTCCAAATTCCTAGGCCTTCATGAAAGTCGAGCACTTCTACTATGAAAATGTGACATTTGTTTCAATAACCAACATTCTTATCACAAGTGAACAAGTATCGGTCACCTCCACAGGCTATAATTTTATTCCACATCTTGGCTGCTTGTGGCTTCACCTCCATCCTAGTCTTCAGTCCTTCAACAAGCATTTTTAGTATCAGTAAACAAGGATTTGTGGGCAGGAGTAGGCCTTGCTATCTTCCCTCTGCTATGGAGTCTCCTGCACAGAGTAGGACCAAAGGACGTAGGTTTAAGGTGAAGGGGAAAAGATTTAAGAGGAATCTGAGGAGGTAACTATTTTACACAAAGAGTGCTGGGTGCATGGAACAAGCTTCCAGAGGAGGTAGTTGAGGCACGGATTATCCCAACATTTAAGAAACAGTAGGACAGGTACATGGATATGACAGGTTTGGAGAGATATGGACCCAACATGGGCAGGTGGGACTAGTGTAGCAGAGACATGTTGGTCGGTGTCGGCAAGTTGGGCTGAAGGGCCTGTTTCCACACTGTACCACTATATAACCTCTCTCTCTTCTACAGCAGCCATTATAACTGTGGGTAGTGTTGGAATGCTATGGAGAGTGGCCCATTACCCCTTCAAGAGCTGAAGTCCTGGTGTGATTGGTATGGAGTTAACTGCTAACTGGAGCTTGGAATTCACATATGAAACAAAGTGGCTTAGGCTGTTTCTTACAAATAGGTTAATGTGCCGTCAGTGTGGGCTTGATGGGCCGAAGGGCCTGTTTCCGTGCCGTATCTCTAAACTAATCTAAACTACACTAAACAAAACTAAATTAAATTAAGAAGCCTGCCTTTGACCAAAAATGCAATTGCATTTGTTCTGTGATTCCAATCTCAGATTCTAATCTTATTCATTTTGCACCAGGGCAACACAAAACAGTTTCCAAAAATTGTACCAATCCAGGTAATGCTGCTTATTTGTACCAAGTTGCAGAATGCAAGCTGATGAAGTGTGCCTTATTGAATGGTGTGTAGATGAAGGAAAAGTAACTGGGTGAATAATATTTGAGTTATATTGATGACAGGTAGTGTTTAATCTAATCATTCCACATTCTTCATGTGACTGATAATTCACTCCCTGGTGATCACCCAGTTGAAACCGACTGGCCTGAAGCTGTTGTTTTTATCTTCTAGCTATTCGTGTACAGTTGCAGTCCTCCTGTCCTCAGACAGTATATATCTACAGGTTTGAAATAATAAAGGGATAATCTGTTTATTTCCATCCCCTTTTCTCAGCACCCTGGAATACCTCACCTGAATCAAGATAATTTATCCACTTTAAAAATGGATAACCTCTCCAGCATCTTCCCTTTATTAATTTTCAGCCCATCCAGTATCTCAACTACATCTTCCTTTGTTGAGAATCCACCAGCACCTGCTTCCTTGGTAAAGTCTGATGCATTTAATGCTTTACCATCATTAGTGATCAGCTGCTCCTTTCCTTTCAGTTCCTAGTCCATATTTATTTGTGTAGAGAAGTCGTTGGGATCCCCATGTAAGCATTCAACCAGTTTTTTGGAGTCATAAAGCTATACAGCATGAAAACAGATCATTCAGCCCAACTCATCCATGCCGACCAAGGTGACTACCTTACTAGCCTGATTTCCTGCATTTGTGCTGTATCTCCCTGAAACATTCCTATTGATGTACCTGTCCATTGTCACAATATCTGGCAGCTACTTCCATATAGCTAGCACCCTCTGTGTGAAAAATGTCAGGTCCCCCGGGTCCCTCAGTTCCTCTTTAAATATTCCCCTTCTCACTTTAAACTTACACCTTCTAGTTTTTGATTCCCCACCCTGGGAGAAAGTGTGACCATCTACCCTATTTATGACCCTCATAATGTTATAAAACTCTAGAACCTTTTGTCTCGCTTATACCCATTTATTTTCTTCTCTACTTCTAAACCTTCTCAAATCACCCAGTTTCTCTCTTGTATTATCCATCTAACATATGTCTATCTCCTTGGTCAACCAGGGAGCCATAGCTTTGATTGTCCAATCTTTCTCCCTTGTGGAATACACCTTGTTATTTTTCACACTGCCTTGTTGCAGGCAAATTCTCAAGTAAAATCCCATCTCTTCAGGATAGTTAATGTATGAAAGCAATTTTGAACATCGATGTACCAAATGCACCGTGTTAAAAAAGTTGCTTTATGTAAATAAATATTAAATTAGTTGTTGCAGTTTATTAATTGCATAATTATAAAGTACTGCTTATAGTTCCATCAAAATAGGGTGATAATTTAGGAGCACTAGACATTATGTCATTTAATGCATCTTATTGGATGGAGCATGTTCGATAAAGAACGTTCTTCATTAGTCAAGACACATCAAATCAAGTTCTATTTCTTTAAATGCTCTTAATTCTGTCTGTTCTTCATTTATTAGCTGTTAATTCTGGTTCAATCCTTAACTTTGTAGAAATCGATACCACAGATGTTTAGCTGAAGACTGATGATTATAGATCAATAACCAATGTCTAATTTTCTTTGTTTCAAATCTTTCCCCTTTTGAGCATTAAATTTCACCCCATATCTGATCAACTGCAATTTTTGACTTTTCTTCAAAGGATGGCTTGTTTACTCTGCTTCTCTGAAACCCCCAGGCTCATGTAAGTGCTTCAATTTACAGGTAGGTAAAACTAGACACTTCAATCTGAGTCAGTCAATGACAATTGTAAAATGGTGCATTATTTTCACAAACATCACTGGTTTTCAGCAGGAAATGTATCCTACTCTGATTCAGCAGTTTGGAAATCCTTAGTCTTACTGTTTGCAAAATGCGTTAAGACCTTTGGAAATTGTGTATATGGTAAAGTATATGACAGAGTGGAAGGTAGATTTTCTGGTTTGTCATGCTTGACATAACAGAATGAAGTTCTCAAGATGCTGGGTTTGTTTTTTAATGCATTTTCCAAACCACCAGGAATGTCAGACCTTGCACACTGGGGAGAAGTAAGTGGTCATGGAATCATAGAATTGTGCAGCACAGAAAGTACAGCTCTTCAGCTCACCCTGCCCGTGCCGATCTTCACTAATCCCATTTGCCTCCATCAGGATCATATCATTCTAAGCTTATTGATTTAACATCTGTCTAAATACCTCTAAAATGTTGTATTTGATTCAACCACCTCCTCTAGTAGAGAGTTCTAGCTATCAGCCATTCTTTATGTAAAACACTTGCAGCTCAGATCTCCTTTAAAACACTTGCCTCTCACCTTAAACCTATGTCATTCTGTTTTTGATACCCTCACAATGGGGGAAAACATTTTGACTATATATATGCTTCTCAAAATTTTACATACTCTGTCAGGCCCCTCTCAGCCTCTGTTACTCCAGCGAAAACAAGCCCAGCCTGTCCGATCTCTCTCTGTAACTTACGTCCTTTAATCCATATATTCTGGAGGATCTCCTCTCATCCTCTCTAGCATAATCACATCCTTCTTAGAATGCAGCAGCCCTAACTATCCACAATATTCCAAGTGCGTCCTAACCAGTGTTTTATAAAATTGCAAAAGTCTCAATTTTTATATTCTATGCCTCGACCTATGATGACAAGCATACTGTATACCTTCTTCCTCACCCCATCAAGCTTTAGTTTTTGGAAAAATTGGAAAGTATCTGTTTATTAACATCCTTTTGGGCCCTAACATTTACTGTGTATGTACTACCTCTACTTGGCTTCCCAAAATGTATCACTTCACACTTATTGGGATTCAATTCCATCTGCCAATGATACTCTCAACTCTCCTTCTGATCTGCATTCTGATGTAGACAACCTTCTTGCTATCCAGAACACTACCAACTGGTGCACCATCCACAAACCTATTAATCATACCTCCTATCTTCACGTACAATTCATTCAGATATATCACAGACAGTAAAGGTCCCAATTCCTGTAGCACACCATTGGTCACAGACTTTCAACCAGATAGAAACATCCATCTACTACTACCCTCTTCCTCCTATGACCAAGCCAGTTTTGGACCCAGTTTGCCAGCTCCTCTTGGACTCCATGTAGCTTAGCCTTGTGGACCTGCCTACCATGCAGGACTCTTTTTGTCTATGCACATGGTTTGGGAATATAAGACTAGGTCATGTCAGGAAGTTAAAAGGAAGCCCTTTCCACACACAATGTTTAACGGAAACTTGGATTTTTTTCCTCACAAATTCCAATTGTCGCTAGGTCAATCCTCAATAGATGTTTGGTAACAAGACATATTAGGAGACGTGGACCAGAGAACTAGGACACCAGGACTAGATGTGATTTGGCAAATGGGATCAGAATTTCATACTATAATCGTATGGATAGTTGAAGAAGTGGAAGGTGGAGCCAAAAGAGGAGATACAATGTCAAACAATAATCACCTAGAAGAGGCCAGGGATCACTTAATGAGCAAACGTCTGATTCTCAAACGAAGGAGGCATCACAGTGACTCAGTTATCACTCTTAACCATCTGAATGTAAAATATTGTCTTGAAGAAGGATCACGATCCAAAGCATCATCTGTCCATTTCCCTCCACAGATGCTGCCTGACCTGAGTTCCTCCAGCAGTTTTTTTCTTGCTTCAGATTCCAGCATCTGCTGTCTGTTTTGTCTCCTATAAATTGTATTTGTTGCTTGACATTTATAACAGCCATGGGAACAGACAAGTCTGCTCAGTAGAGGAGACGATTTATCCTCATCATTTAAATTCCTCGGGGGAAATGTACCTGGTGTTCAAAGTTGTCACACGTAAAGATCAACTTCTGTGTTTCAGAATCTGCTACAAAATGTTCTACTAATATGTTGTTAAATGTTCTACTAATATGTGATACATTTTAATGGCACTGAACAAAGAATGTGGAGACTTATATTCCTTTTTTTATCTAAGTAAAAGTTAAATTTCTACCAATCCTTGCATTAAAATATGTCCTCGATTTCACTCAAGGTGCCCTGGATCGATCTTGATTTTACTTCGGAGTCACGTGAGTGACTACGTGAAGAAGCCCCGCCTGACGCTGGATCGGCATTACGTCGTCGCTGTCGGCAGTGGAAAGAGCTGCAGAGCGCAGCTCCACACAGCGGTAAGGAACCGGCCCGCAGGTAAGAGAGTTTTTCGTTTCTAGGGCAGGTTTCAGAACTCCGTAGCCTGGTGGGTAAACCAGGAGGAGTTAGAAAAGAAAATGGAGAAAGCCAAAAAACAGCGGGTAAAACGTGCGTCCCGGGGTGCAGAGGAGTCGTGACAGGAGATTATTGCAGAGCTGGTTCCGATACTGGTGGCCGTTGAAGTACCCGTTAGTGAGGCTTTGATTGCTCCACAAACAGAAACTTTGGAGGAAAACCCAGTGCCTAAAAAATGTAAAAGAAAAGCTGAAAGGCCTGAGGTTTCTGAGGACTCTGATCCTGAAGGTCCAGAAAGAAAAGCCTTATGGCTCAGAATGGACCAAATGGAGAAAATGCTCCAAACTATTATCAACCAAGGGTCTAAGAACCCAGAATATTCCCAGGCAGCCCCTGAGGGGGTTCCATATCATGAATATGGTGCCAGTTTGAATTGGGAATTTGAAACTCCAGTGCCTGGGATTGGACTGGAGGAAGTCTCCTTTGAACAAGTTTCAGGAGTACCAGGGCTGTATGAGACAGACCCTGAAAGTGGTGATTGCGGTCCGGAGTACACACCACAATACAATTATATTGATCCAGGTGTGCCTGATGTGGCACAAAGTTTTGCTATACCTGGAGGAGGCGGTGAGGCCATGGAAGAAAACCTGGCGGCCAATATTAGTTATATGGTCTCTCACCCGCTTCAAGAAGCTGTTATGTTGAGGCAGCAGAATTGTATAAAACAGCTATCAATTGTGCCTCATTGAAGGTACCTACGGTGAATGCGGCTGTTCGGGCGCCAATGTCATCGATGATGCGGGCGCAGGAGATTCGATTTCAAAGAGTCCTCAAGCTGATTTCAGCTGGCATTACTGCCTTTGGAAGACAAGTGGAAGGTTGTGGAATGACCAAAGTTCAAAAACATATGTTGGCTTTATTTTGCAATTCATTTTTTGAGATAAATTGCATGAGGAAGATTGCCATTCGGCCTCTGTTACATCCAAGATTTGCAGGGTTGTGTAAACCAAGCAATGTTCAAACTCCTGGTTATTTGTTCGGAGAGAATTTGTCTAAGCAAATTAAAGAAATGGATGAAGAGGCAAAAACCTTTGGTCGTATGAAACCCTTCAGCTTTGGCCAGAGAAGGGCTGGCTATATAAAAAGGGGATTTGATTTTGGAGCTGGAACAAGCCGAGGCAGGAGTATGATTAGAAAGAATTTCCAGCCAACTCAGCCGAATGTACACCCATTTATTGGGAAAAGGAGATCATTTTGTCCAGTTGGAGAGGTACATAAACTTTATCCTATTAAAGAAGAATGTTTGGATGAACCCCAGATTGCTGGTAGACTCCGAATGTTTTATAATGAATGGGACAATATAACAGCTGATCGTGTTGTATTAGATACTGTGCTAGGATCTACCATTGATTTTGTAGAAGGTATGGATCCATTGGGACAGAATAAGCCTAGTCATTCTTTGATGTTTTCAGATCTTGAAAAAATTCAAATTGACAAAGAGGTTAAGAATTTGAGTAAAAAAGGAGTTATTGAGAAAACAGGAGAGGATCCACAACAATTTGTATCAAATATTTTCCCCAGACCAAAGAAAGGTGGGGGTTGTAGAATCATTTTAGATCTCACACAATTGAATACATTTGTCCAGTATAAACATTTTAAAATGGACACATTCTACACTGCAATGCAGTTGGTATCGACAGGTTGTTATATGGCTACAATAGATTTGAAGGATGCATATTATTCGGTCCCAATTCATCATAGTTTTCGCAGGTATTTAAAGTTTAAATGGATGGGACAGCTGTGGCAATACAAAGCATTACCTAATGGATTAAGTTCAGCACCTAGATTGTTCACTAGATTGTTGAAGCCAGCACTTGCACTGCTAAGGGCACAAAAACACATCGTTATGGCTTATCTAGATGACATTTTAATTGTCCATGCTAATCAGGAGTCAGCTGAAAAATCAGGCTCAGCAACTACAAGCTTGTTTGAGAAGTTGGGTTTCCTGATCTATCCAACAAAATCTAAGTTACAGCCATCCGAAACCATTGAATATCTGGGGTTTGTGATTAGCTCAGTTACCATGTTGGTAACTTTACCAATGGATAAGCTGTTAGATTTGACAAATGTGTGTCAGAACCTGATTAACAAACCTTATCCCTCCATCCGAGAGGTTGCCAAGGTTATTGGTAAGTTGGTAGCAGCATTTCCAGCAGTAGAATTTGGTCATCTACATTACCAAAATCTTCAAAGGGCAAAAACTCAAGCGCTTATTCAGCGAGCAGGCCATTTTGATAGGCCTATGCAATTGCCTAAGGAAGCTTTATCAGAATTACATTGGTGGGTTGAGAATGTTCCACAAGCTGCTAAGAACATTTTAGTTCATCAGCCAGTAGTGTTTTTGCAAACTGACGCAAGTTCTCTCGGATGGGGGGCTACGGATAATGAGACCAGCTGTGGAGGCAGATGGGCTGTCCAAGAGGATTTATTGCTCCAAACATATGGTATTAATTATTTGGAGCTACTGGGAGCATTTTATGGATTAAAAGCTTATTGCTCTACATTAAAAGATTTGCATGTCCAAATACAAATAGATAATACCACAGCTGTGGCATATATCAATCACATGGGTGGTGTCAGATCAATATCATGTGATCATCTGGTAAACCAGATGTGGCAATGGTGTATGGGAAAAAATATTTGGCTTTCAGCTATTTATCTCCCGGGGAGAGACAATGTTGTGGCAGACAAAAGATCACGAATATTTAAAGACAATATAGAATGGATGTTAAATCCACAAATTTTGAAAAATATTGTCAGTCGGTATGGAGTACCAGACATTGATCTGTTTGCATCTAGATTGAATCACCAATTGCCCAAATACGTGTCTTGGGAACATGTTCCAGGGGCAGTAGCGGTGGATGCTTTCTCGCTACACTGGGGGAATATGTTCTTTTATGCTTTTCCCCCATTCTGTCTGATGGGCAATGTCTCAAGAAAATAGCGCAAGATGCTGCCAAAGGCATTTTGGTGGTGCCAAATTGGCCTACGCAATCATGGTTCCCATTAATGCTTAAAATGATGATTGAACCATGTATGACAATTCCCAGTTGCGACAATCTGTTGACACAACCAGTAACAAAAGAAATTCATCCATTGCATGATCATATGAATTTGTTAATCTGCAGGTTCTGACCAGACCGTTGCAAGAGTTTGAACTGTCGGACAGGACCGTGGATGTTATAATGCAGCTTGGAGGAATAGCACTAAAAAACAATATATGTCGCATATAAGGAAATGGGAAGCTTTTTGTACACAAAGATATTTTATCATACTGCAAACATTTCAAATGTATTGGAGTTCCTTGCTGCGTTACACTTTGATGAACATTTGAGTTATAGTGCCATTAATTGTGCTCGTAGTGCATTGTCATCCTATATAGGACAAATTTCGGATCGGGATTCAGTTGGGTCTCACCCATTAGTATCCCGATTCATGAAAGGAATTTTCAATAAAAATCCTCCCAAGCCCAGATATACAGAAATTTGGGATGTTAGCATTGTTCTCACTTTGCTTAAACAATGGACTCCAATTAATTAAATGTCTTTGCAGAAATTAACATTCAAGGTGGTTATGTTAATGGCGTTGGTATCAGCTCAAAGAGTACAAACTTTGCAATTGTTATGGTTGGATTGCATGCATGTGACTACAGATAACATTGTGTTTTATGTTTATGACTTGATCAAACAAAGCAGACCAGGGAGAACTGGAATGAAGGTAATGTTTAAAGCATATCCTATTGATGAAAAATTGTGTGTAGTTAAACATTTAACTCAATACATTGAGGTAACCAAAAATCTCAGAGGTTCTGAGAAAGCGTTAATGATAACACACAAAAAGGCACATACTAAAGTTTCAGTTCAAACCATTTCTAGATGGTTGAAACAGGTTTTGGGTCTAGCAGGAATAGACACTGATGTGTTTAAATCTCACTCCACTAGGGCGGCAACTACGTCCGCGGCGAAGGTACAGGACGTACCACTCGATTAAATTTTAGAGGCCGCAGGGTGGTGTAGAGAAGAAACATTTTCAAAGTTCTACGATAAACCTGTTGTCACAGTGCCAGGATTTGGACACGCAGTACTGGGTTCTCTTTAAATGCTTGCTTTGTTTTATATTATCGATTTATATTATCGATTTATGTTACCATTGACATCATTTATCAATTTTTCTTTTGTAATTTTCCCCTGTGATAGAGGGGTTATTATTATTTAAAAAGTTGTTCTTTTTTATGATTAAAGGACTTATTACATAAATTGTAACAATGTCTTATAATACTATTTACTCACTACTGTTTTGACTAAATAGAGTCGTATGGAATGAATTTACGACATAAAAAACACAGAGCTTTAAAATCTTCACGTAGTCACTCACGTGACTCCGAAGTAAAATAGTAAGATTAAACGAGAACTTACCTGTTCAAAGTTTGATCTTTATTTTATGAGGAGTTACGATGAGGGATTATGTGCCCTCCACTCCCAACCCTCATAATATAAATGATCATCTGGTAGTTCTAGTCTATTTTTGAGCCTTACTATACTACTTCGGCTATTGGTTCTGTGTTTTTCATGCCGCTGCTTTGAAGTATGCCGATCCAGCGTCAGGCAGGGCTTCTTCACGTAATCCCTCATCGTAACTCCTCATAAAATAAAGATCAAACTTCGAACAGGTAAGTTCTCGTTTAATCTTACTATTTTTTTTCACATCATGATTATTGTGTTCTTTAGACCTTGTAAACAACTCAAATAGATTGCATTTAACCTGCTAAAAGGGTCAACATTTTTATAACAAGTCATTCCCACGGTGGTTCAATTGGAAGCAATTTTGTCTCTGGGTCAAGAGGTTATAGGTTTCAGTCCCTCACTGGAGGTAGGAGTGCAAAACAATTGGCACTGGAACTCCAGTGAAGTTTGAGGCAATGCTGCAATATCAGTCAAAATGTCTTTCTGAGAAGTTGGTGAATCCAACGCTTACAGGAAGACACAAAAAAGTCCACAATACTATTTCAATAAAGAATATAGACTGTTCAGGGTGGCACGAATCTTGACGATACCTGCCCTCATGGTACAATATATCATGACGATGGTCTGGATGTATGGAAGTGTCAAGCCTGTGATGGATGGTGCTGTATCCGCCGCTCTGTGCAGGTTCAGGATGTCAAGTGCTGAGCAGCTACCAGAGTACACTGAGATGCATCCTGAAGAATACTTACTCATGAACTCAAGAGGATCATTATGGGCATGCCAAATCTTCTCAGACACTTAAGAAAGTAAAAATGCGCCATTTCTTAATTCCCACATATCAGTGTGTAGGGAGCTGGCAATATGGATACCAATTGGAACTTGAAGTTGTCAACCATCTATCTCGCAGCTCCATTCATGAGAAAATGGTTGTGTTTACCATCCTTCCCCTCTGCTTCCTTAGGTTAATAACCAACTGACTGGAAACTTCACCCATTCCTTCTATCCAGAGATGCTGCCTGTCCACTACAGCATTTTTTGTCTATAAGCATATAACCACATAACAATTACAGCACGGAAACAGGCCTTCTCAGCCCTTCCAGTCCGTGCCGACCATTTATTTTGCCCTAGTCCCATCTACCTGAACTCAGACCATACCCCTCCATTCCCTTCCCGTCCATATACCTATCCACTTTACTTTTAAATGTTAAAATCGATCCTGCCTCCACCACTTCTGCTGGAAGATCATTCCACACAGCCACCACTCTCTGAGTAAAGAAGTTCGCCCTCATGTTACCCCTAAACTACTGTCCCTTAATTCTCATGTCATGCCCTCTTGTTTGAATCTTCCCTACCCTCAATGGGAAAAGCTTATCCACGTCAACTCTGTCTATCCCTTTCATCATTTTAAATACCTCAATCAAGTCCCCCCTTAACCTTCTGCGCTCCAAAGAATAAAGACCTAACTTGTTCAACCTATCTCTGTAGCTTAGTTGCTGGAACCCAGGCAACATTCTAGTAAATCTCCTCTGTACTCTCGCTATTTTGTTGACATCTTTCCTATAATTAGGCAACCAAAATTGCACACCATACTCCAGAATTGGTCTTACCAATGCCTTGTACAATTTTAACATTACTTCCCTACTCCTATATTCAATGCTCTGATTTATAAAGGCCAGCACACCAAAAGCTTTCTTTACCACCCTATCTACATGCGATTCCACCTTCAGGGAACTATGCACAGTTATTCCTAGATCCCTCTGTTCCACAGCATTCCTCAATTCCCTACCATTTACCATGTACGTCCTATTTTGATTTGTCCTGCCAAGATGTAGCACCTCACACTTATCAGCATTAAACTCCATCTGCCATCTTTCAGCCCACTCTTCCAAATGGCCCAAATCTCTCTGTAGACTTTGAAAATCTACTTCATTATCCACAGCACCACCTTTCTTAGTATCATCTGCATACTTACTCATCCAATTTTCCACCCATCATCTAGATCATTGATGTACATGACAAACAACAGTGGACCCAACACAGATCCCTGAGGCACCCCACTGGTTACCGGCTTCCAACCTGACAAACAGCCATCCACCATTACTCTCTGGCATCTCCCATCCAGCCACTGTTGAATCCATCTTGCTACTCCGCAATTAACACCCAAAGATTGAACCTTCTTAACCAACCTTCCATGGGGAACCTTATCAAAGGCCTTACTGAAATCCATATAGACAACATCCACTGCTTTACCCTTATCAATTTCCCTAGTAACCTCTTCAAAAAATTCAAGAAGGTTTGTCAAACATGACCTTCCAGGCACAAATCCATGTTGACTGTTCTTGATCAGACCCTGTTTATCCAGATGCTTATATATATTATCTCTAAGTATCCTTTCCATTAATTTGCCCACCACTGACATCAAACTAACAGGTCTATAATTGCTAGGTTTATTCTTTGAACCCTTTTTAAACAATGGAACAACATGCGCAGTACGCCAATCCTCCGGCACTATTCCCGTTTCTAATGACATTTGAAATATTTCTGTCATAGCCCCTGCTATTTCTACACTAACCTCCCTCAATGTCCTGGGGAATATCATGTCAGGACCTGGAGACTTATCCACTTTTATATTTTTCAAAAGTGTCAGTACTTCCTCCTCTTTGAATCTCATAGTTTCCATAGCTACTTTACTTTTTTCCCTTACCTCACAGAGTTCAATATCCTTCTCCTTGGTAAATACCGAAGAAAAGAAATTGTTCAATATCTCCCCCATCTCTTTTGGCTCTGCAGATAGCTGTCCATTCTGGCTCTCTAATGGTCCAATTTTATCCCTCGTCATCCTTTTTTGCCAAAGCAACCTCATATCTTCTTTCAGCTTTTCTTATTTCTTGCTTAAGATTCTTTTTACATTCTTTATACTCATCTAGCACCTCATTTACTCCATGCCTCCTATAATTAATGTAGATATTTCTCTTTTTTCGAACCAAGTGTCCAATTTCCCTTGAAAACCATGGCTCTTTCCGATGTTTACTATTTCCTTTCAACTGAACAGGGACATAAAGATTCTGTACTCTTACAATTTCACCTTTAAATGTCCTCCATTTCTCTTCTACATCCTTCCCATAAAACAAAATGTCCCAATTCACTAATTTTAAATCATTACGCATTCCCTCAAAGTTAGCCTTTCTCCAATCAAAAATCTCAACCCTAGGTCCAGTTCTGACTCTCTCCATAATTATATTGAAACTAATGGTATTGTGATCACTGGACCCGAAGTGCTCACCAACGCATACCTCCGTCATCTGACCTGCCTCATTTCCTAACAGGAGGTCCAGCACTGCCCCTTCTCTGGTCGATGCCTCTATGTATTGCTGCAAAAAACTATCCTGCACACATTTAACAAACTCCAAACCATCCAGCCCATTTACAGAATGTGTTTCCCAGTCTATTTTTGGAAAATTGAAATCTCCCACAATCACTACCTTGTGCTTACTACTAATATCTGCTATATCCTTACATATTAGCTCTTCCAATTCTCGCTCCCCATTTGGCAGTCTATAATACACCCCTAAAAGTGTTGCTACACCATTCCATCTTCTCAGTTCCACCCAAATAGCCTCCCTAGACGAGCCCTCTAATCTATCCTGCCAAAGCACTGCTGTAATATCTTCTCTGACAAGCAATGCAACACCTCCACCTCTGGTCCCTCCAATTCTATCACACCTGAAGCAACAAAATCCTGGAATATTTAGTTTCCAATCACAACCCTCCCGCAACCATGTTTCACTGATTGCCACAACATCATATTTCCAGGTGTCAATCCAGGTTCTAAGATCATCCACCTTTCTTACAATGCTCCATGCATTATAATATACACATTTTAGAAACCCACCGTCCCTTATTCTCTGTTTATTATCTTTTTCCTCTTTCTCACCTACATTTTGGGTCTGAGTGCTTCCCTTCTCTGCCTCTTGCCCCTCTCCCTGTCCCCTAGCCCCCTCTACCCGAGTCCCTTCCCCCAGCCTTTCTAGTTTAAAGTCTCCTTTGCAAATCTCCCCGCCAGTACATTGGTTCCCCTCGGGTTCAAGTGCAACCCGTCCTTTTTATACAGATCATGCCTTCCCCAAAAGAGGTCCCAGTGATCAAGAAACTTGAATCCCTACCCACAGCACCAGTCCCTCAGCCACGCATTTACCCTCCACCTCATTCCATTTCTACTCTCACTGTCACGTGGCACAGGCAGTAATCCTGAAATTGTTACTCTTTTTGTCCTTCTCCTTAACTTTCCCCCCAACTCCCTAAATTCTCCTTTCAGGACCTCTTCTCTTTTTCTGCCTATGTCATTGGAACCAATGTGTACCACAACATCAGGCTCCTCTCCCTCCCTTTTCAGAATCTTTTCGACACGTTCCGACACATCCGAGACCCTGGCACCAGGGAGGCAAGCTACCATCCGGGTCTCCCGATTGCGTCCACAGAATTCCCAATCTGACCCCCTAACTATGGAGTTCCCTATTACAATTGCCCTCCTCTTTTTGCTACCCTTCTGAGCATCAGGGCCGTTCTCTGTGCCGGAGGCCCGGCCGCTGTTGCTGCACCCAGGTAGGCTGTCCGCTCCAATCGTACTCAGACATGAGTACCTATTTTCCAGGTATACAGCCACCAGGGTAATCTCTAGTCCCTGCCTCTGCCCCTTGCCCTTCCTAACAGTGACCCACTTGTCTGCCTCCCATGGTCTGGGAGTGACCACCTCCCTGTAACTCCTGTCTATGACCTCCAGTCTATCTTCAGTGTGAACCAGCATCTGTAGTTCCTTCCTACACATTTTTTTTGTCTTACTGTTGTTAATGGCAAGATTGGTCTGATACCAAGAAACAAGGTTCATGATCTCTTTCCAGTGTACTGTCTCTTTGTTGTTGATCCGGCCAACTATTTATAAATTTAAATTGTTATAGGGGTGAACCCTGGAAAAGTGCCTAGTATACCCGGATGGTATACCCGGTCGTGTCCTAAAAACCTGTGCAGACCAACAGGCTGGAGTTTTTACGGACATTTTCAACCTCTCACTTCTGAGGTCTGAGGTCCCCACCTCCTTTAAAAGGGTATCAATTATACTGGTGCCCAAGAAGAGCAAGGTGACGTGCCTCAATGACTATCGACCAGTGGCACTAACGTCGGTGGTGATGAAGTGCTTTGAGAGGTTGATCACGGCGCAAATCAACTCCTACCTCGACAAAAACATGGACCCACTGCAGTTCGCTTACCGCCACAACAGATCAACGGTGGATACAATCTCGCTGGCCCTACACTCCGCTATGGACCACTTGGACAACAAAAACTCATATGCCAGGCTGTTATTCATTGATTACAGCTTGGCATTTAATACTATCATCCCCTCCAAGCTGGTTACCAAACTCGCAGAACTGGATCCTCGACTTCCTCATTCACAGACCACAGACTGTTCGAATTGGTGGAAAAGTGTCGGCCTCGATAACAATCAGCACGGGAGCACCTCAAGGCTGTGTGCTCAGCCCCCTGCTGTACTCACTCTATACTCATGACTGCGTAGTTGGTCATAGTGCAAACTCCATCATCAAGTTTGCTGATGACACCACTGCTGTGAGATCGCCTCCTATTTCAGCTTGTTGCCCATGACGGCGTTCAGACCCTGCCACAGAAAACTGGCATCTGCTTGACTGCATTGAGCCTGTAGCTTGTTCTGGAATACCCTCTTGGCATCCCTGATAGCCTTACAGAGATCAGAATTGGCATTCTTGTAGACTATGGTGTCACTCTTCTTGAAAACCTCAATTGTATCTAGATTTCCCTGTTCAGCCAAGGCTCTTAGTTAAGATGAACCCTAATTATCTTGGTTAGAATGCGGTCGTCACTGTATTTCTCAATGAAACTGATGAATGCCGAGGTATTCACATTCAAGCTGGGTGAAGTGGTCTTGAACATGTTCCACTCCACTGAATCAATGGAGTCCTGAGTCTCCTCAGATCACAGCTGTGTGACTCTGTATTTTGAATTTTATGTTAATGTCGTTACATTTTGAAGTTGTGTTATTGTGGGATAGATTGGGGAGTTTGCAAATGGTGGTGTTCTCAAACACCTGGTGCCCCTGTCCTTCTCAATGATAGAAATCATGTATTTAGAAGGAACGCCTGAACAAGCCATTGCATCTCCTCAATCTTGGATCCTTATGGCAGCTACGTACAGAGTATGAAAACTCAAATCTCTGAAATAGCACTTGGCAAAATCAAATCTGGCCCTCCTTTGGAATCAAACATTATTCAAAATAAATGTTGAAAAGATCTCTCAGCAAAAATTTGCAGCAGACATCATTGTTTGGTTCTATTCATCTGCATATCTACAGTGCACCAGGTGGTTGGCCCCTGGTATCAATTTATTCCAGCTGTAGGCACATTTAAATACTGCATTCTTAAATAAATGGGCTTCCAATAAAATATGAGATTAATTTTCAGCTCCTGCACAGAAAGATAAATCTAGTCACATACCAAAAAAACAGGTGAAAAATTCAGTAAAACAATGTCCTTTACACCAAGCCGACAACCTAGCATTGTAGCAGGTTGCATGTAATGTCATGTTTTCCCTCAATATCTTTTAAGTACAAGCTGGAACATAGATAACGGGCTATTTTGTGAAAGTGAATAATAGCTTTCTGATGAGGAGTCATTCTCTGCTGAAATTATCTATGTCAATGACCGACAGCAGTCACAACCTTTTATGGAAAGCAAGATTTCACTTCTGTGCTACTGTTTCTGATAGCTTGGGCACCCTGAATGAAGTGCCATCAAAACAAATGATTAAATATTGCATCTCACAACATCCTTGGGTCAATTCAGCAGATCAGACAGATGCAGTCCGAACCACTGAGTTACTTCAGCTTTTTGTGTCTATCTTCAGTTTAAACCAGCATCTGCAGTTCCTTCCCTACACATTCTTGGGTCAATGTTGAGTAAGTAATCCTGGATACAGTGGAACAAAAGCATTAACCTTACACACAAGATGCAAGGGAAAATTGTCTTATTTAAATAATATTTAAGCGGTATTTATTGTCTATGTAAAAACAAACTGCCGGAGATACCTCACAGGTCAGGCAACATCGGTGCAGAAAAGAGGACAGACGGCATTGCAGGTCACGATCCTTCTTCAGACAGAAGGCTGCCTGATCTGCTACGTTCCTCCAGCACTTTGGGTTTCACTCATTATTCCATTATCTGCAATCTCTTGTGTATCAAAATTGCCTGTAACTTGTGGTACAATGTCAGCCTGAACATTAATTATTTGCACATTCGCTGTATCTTGTAAAACTCCATTTTTGTTGACCAAATGTATCAGGGGTAAAAGCACGTGGAGCATAGGGAAATAGGTCACAGCTTGGCCACGATCTACCAGAGGAATAGGATTGAAGTGCTTCTAAACACACTCTTGTTTTCCTGTTCCTTTGGGACAATCTCAAAGCACTTCAAATACAGAGTGAGGATGCTTGTTGGTGCTGCAAGCTGGAGTCTTGTGCAAGATAGCATCTGCACTTTCTTGATTTTCTTTTGGGAGAACTATCTGCTCAAATTTACCGACTTGTATAGTTGACAGAAACCCCTTTGAGTGAATGAAACTCCGACACAGCAGAATGTTGATCACGTGCTTGGCTTCTGAGATTCTTACCCAATACCAAAGATCATAGAGCTCTAAGATCTCTGCCCAATACTGCTATAATAGACTTCCTCCAAAGAAGGGTCCCAACCCAAAATGCCATTAATTCACAGATGCTTTTTGGCCTGCTGAGTTCCTCCAGGATTTTGTCCAGCATCTGCAGTTTCTTGTGAATCCTCTGTAATAAGCTATTATTAAGTATTAAGTATTAATCCTTTAGCCTCTTCATACATTTGTCATTTTGTTTCACATCGAGAGAGCAACTGGAATGGTCCCAGTTTTCACTGTTGAAATGGATCATCAGCAGCTTCTGGACTGGCTGGTAAGATTTACCAGCTAGGCATTATTTTTAAACGCCAGCATTTTGTCCAGCATCTGCAGTTTCTTGTGAATCCCCTGTAATAAGCTATTATTAAGTATTAAGTATTAATCCTTTAGCCTCTTCATACATTTGTCATTTTGTTTCACATCGAGAGAGAATTGGGATGTCATTTGAGTTTCTCCAGAAGAATCAATGGCTATAAAATTTGCACTCACATTGTTTAGGTACAGATTTTATTCAAGTGTCATATCCAACGCATATGAGTTATGTTAGGTTGCTACCATGTTTCCAATGTATACTTATTCAAAGTAAACAGACTGAGTCATCAATCACAGTGTGCATTAATATGAAACCAATGATGCAACACTGGGGTTCAGTGACAGAGCTACTCCAGGCAGCAAACTCACAGAGCAAGGATGACTTGTGGGCATCACGGTGGCACAGCGGTAGAGCTGCTGACTTAATGCGTCAGAGAGGTGGGCTGGATCATGACTACGGGTGCTGTCTGTATGTAGTTAGCACACTCTCCCCGTGACCGTGATTTTTTTTAACATTCTAAAAACGAGCACGTCTGTGGGCCTATTGGCTGCTCTAAATTGTCCCTAGTGTGTAGGATCCAACTAGTGCACAGGTGATCGCTGTTTGGCACAGACTCAGTGGGCCGAAGGGCCTGTTTCCACGCTGTATCTCTAAACTAAACTAAATACATGGAGAGCAACTGGAATGGTCCCAGTTTTCACTGTTGAAATGGATCATCAGCAGCTTCTGGACTGGCTGCTAAGATTTACCAGCTAGTCATTATTTTTAAACTCAACACATCTTTAAAATTGCCAAGGGAGCTAGCTACCTGCAGCAGGATTTGTGTCTGAAGTTCCACAATTGCCAGGGATCCTTGGGTATTCTAGGTCACAAACTGATCAAAAAGGAACGAAAAGCAGTGGAAAGAAAGGATCCCAGCAGGAGTGTATATACGTTTGGGGAAACCAAAGATGTATCTCCTCCCTGAATCTGAGCAAAGGTCAAGACATGATGCAACTTCACTTCAATAAAGGTTTTCAAAATAAACTTAATTCATAAATATCCAAATGTGTGCAATGCAGAATATTCAAGTCAACATTTTCATTGTATCATACTACTTCCATGCTTAAATTACTCATTTATATCCTTTGAGTAAATAGTTCATGGGGTTTAAATACATATCTCAGTTAATTAGCATCCTGTGGCACCTCAGTGATATGTTACCACTGTGTCATGCCGCATACTTAGAGCTAAAACTGCGGAGCCGCATAGAGACACTTTGCTGGCTGGCCATCTAAGGTTACGGTGGCCAGGCATTTTTAGGATTTACGATCTTTCCCGCTGGAAATTGAAGATTTTTGCCACATATGCCACATTTTTGCCACATGCATAGAGCCAATAAATATAATTCTCCGAAGATGGACACACAATGCTGGAGTAACTCAGCAGAACAAGCAGCCTATCTGAAGAAAAGGAATGGGTGGTGTTTTGGGTCGAGACCCGTCTGAAGAAGAGTCTCAACCCGAAACGCCACACATTCCTTCTCTCCAGAGATGCTGTCTGTCCCGCTGAGTTACTCCAGCATTTTGTGTCTACCTTCGATTTAAACCAGCATCTGCAGTTCCTTCCTACAAATATCATTCTCCCTTGCCTAAGAACAGCGGGCAGAATGAAGAACCAGCTCTACATGTACTGTCGACTTCCCTGTGGTGCAATTCACCAATTACTGCACTCATGTGGCAACCTGGATGTATATCATATGCAGAAAGTAAATTCCAATCCCTCAGTGTCCAGCTGGTATGTGACAAACCAGAACACATCATGCAATCCAATACTCAAAACAATCTCCAGCAGTGCCACCTGTGTCTGATCTTAGGCAACAAATGTCAGGGTGGCCACAGGGTGGAAACTAACTAACTATCAAGGTATGCACTAACCACTTTGCCTCTGGTATACAACTCATGTGCCTGCAAGTTACTGAAAGCAAATATACATGTGCAGAGCTAACAGGAAGGCCTTTATTTAAGAGGATTTGAGCACCAGAATGAAATTATTTTACTGCAGCTGCATAAGGAACTGATTCAGTTACACCTGGTGCATTGTGAACAATGTGCAGGGAGCAACTGGAGATGCGGGTTTACACCAAAGATAGACACAAATTGCTGGAAGCATTTAGCGGGTCAGACACCATCTGTGGAGGAAAAGGACAGACAATGTTTTTGGTTCTGGTCCAGCAATTTGTGTTAGTGCTTGAAATGGTGTTAACCGCTCATGGTTCACAAGAGCAGACCTTCTGCTGAGGTGGGAAGGTCAGCTGCAGCACAGTAGATAACGCACCTGCCGGATGTAAGTGTCCAAAACAATGTAGGGAGTCACGAATAAAGTCATATAGCACAGAAACAGGCAGTTAGCCTACCATCTCCATGCCAGCCATCGAGTACCTACCTATACCCACCCCATTGTCCTGTACTTGGTCCTTCCATACCCACTGGAGTCATAGTAAGACAGCTCAAAAATAGGCCCTTTAGCCCAACTCATCCATGCCGATCAAGGTGCCCCATGCATGCTAGTCCCATTTGTCCGCAGTTGGCCTATATCCCTCAAATGCTTTTCTATCCATGTACCTGTTCAATTGTCTTTTAAATTTTATTCTCGTATCTGCCTCAACTACCTCCTTGGGCAGCTCATTCCATATACCTACCACCCTCTGAGTGAAATATTTGCCCCTCAGGTTCCTATTAAATCTTTCTTCCCTCCACTTAAACCAATGCCCTCTGCTTCTAGATACCCCTACCCTGGATAAACAACTCTATGCATTCAGCCTAGTAATTCCCTCACAATTTTATACACCTCTATAAGATTACCCTTTAGCCACCTGCATTCCAAGGAAAAGAAGTCCTTGCCTGCCCAATCTCTCACTATAGCTCAGGCCCTTGAGTCCTGATCAAATCCTTGTAAATCTTCTCTGTATTCTTCCCAGCTTCATGGCATCCTTCCTTTAGCAGGGTGACCCAAACTGAACACTCTACTCCAAATGCCGCCTCACCAACATCTTGTACAACTGCAACAGCCCTTGTGACCGTATTACCCCTTAAAAAATCTTCAAAAGCAGGTTAATCTCACACACATTTGTAAATGCTATCTGGTGTCTCCACATGTGCGAATATTCAGATTTCTCAGCCATTTGATGCAAGTAGCACTAAGGTATAGTCTGTGCATGATTTACTGTCAGTTTATCCCTTCCACAAATCACAGTAACTCAGGCAATAGCCATTAATCTATTTGCGTGGAGAATACACATTTCCGATTTGATAACAATTGGCGGACTACACTGCACCCGTGGTAACACTCAGCATAACACTCTTCTGTGTAACAGCCTTTCAACGTAATCGAGGGACTTTACAATAAAACTGATATAATTGTCCAAGGTCACGACTTGAGCAAGAATTGAACTGCCGCCCTTTAATGGGGTATCAAGTTATTATCATTCATCAGAATGCTTCTGAGGCTGAATATTACAGTGCCATTAAGATTACAGTGTCTAAATTTAAATGTAATAGGAATTATAGTGCATTATATCACATCAAACAGTTTTGGTGATCTGCTTCCAAAATAGCAGAATAAATAACTCTTTAGCAGAGGACTGAAACAGCTTTCCAATAAGGTAGAAATTGTTTTTGTGTGATTTGAGAATTAAAATACTTTTCGCCCAATAGCTTTATCCTTGCATTTTTGCATTTTTTTTCTCTCCTTTTCTCTGTCTTTCTTATACACTTTCAATTGTTTCCTCTTCACCTTTCTCTCCAAAAATTTATTTCTCATTTCCTCAGTTTGTAAGCTTCTGTACTCTCCTGCGTTGTGCCCGTCTGTCACACATACTTAATCAGTTTCCACCTTATGTCAAAACACTACGTGCTGGAGTAACTCAGTGGCTCAGGGAGTATCTGGGGTGGGAAATGGACAGACAATTTTTATGGTTGGAATGTTGCCAGTCCATTCACCCCCCAGCTGCTGCCTGACCCATTGACTTCCTCCAGCGTGTGTGTTTTGCTCAAGTTTCCAGCTTGAGCAAAAGGTGGAGATACTACTGCAGTATCTCCATCTTTTAACAGGCACTGTGTTCAGTAGCAGGGAGGTAGAGGCCAGGGTAAATGTTGTGCATAGTATGAGAGTGACAGAGAAACTGGGGAACCTGGCCTGATCAGAGTGTGAGGGAAGGAAAGGGAGATCAACGTTTTGAAATATAAGCAAAACGGTATCAAAGAAAACTGAATCAAAAGTAAAGAAATTAAAGTTAATATGTCTGCTTCTATCATCCACAGGAGGCTTCTTTTCCTCCTCTCCTATCAGCATTATCTCAATCTGTGTAGCAGAATGTCTATACCCTCTTTCCTCCACAGTGCATTTGCTTCTCTCTACTTTCTCAACTCTTTCTCTAACCCTGATGATAGTAGCCTCTCAACATGCTCACTCCCTCCACGCTGTCTGTAGGCTCTTTCAGTTCCCCCTAACCAAACCGGCAGCATGGCGGTGCAACGGTTGAACTGCTGCCTTAGTTGCAGAGATCCAGTGCTAAGACTATTGGCATAGAATTTATGTTTTTTGGCTGGACAACATGTCTCCTTACATATTCTTGGAAAACTCAGGCTTCCTTCCTGGAAAAATAAAATAAGAATTTTCTTACATTTAATCAAATTTTCCGACCCTCTCTCCCTCCCCTTCCTCCCTCTCTCCCTTTTTTTTTTTTTTTTTTTTTTTTTCATTTCAAAAACTTTATTCAACACAAATCATAAAATACAACACATCAAAACACAATCAAAAATCACACTATAATGAACAGATCATTGTAGTACAGCAGTACATTCATTTATAATCGCCTCAACCCCACGCGGCGACCAGCGCTGACGGAAGGCCTCCAGAGTCCCCGTGAACACCGCGTGTTCCCTCTCCAGGGACACACGTGCACGGACGTAGGCCCGAAAGAGGGGCAGGCAGCCGACTCTCGCCTGACCGTCGACAGCCCGCTGCCTGGACCCACGAATGGCCATCTTGGCCAGGCCAAGGAGCAAACCGACAGGTAAGTCCCCCCCCCACACTCGGCTCTCCCCACTCCCCGCCTTGTGTCCAAACACCAGGATTGTGGGGCTAAAATGCAGCCAGAACTTGAGGAACAGCCCCTTCAGATATTGGTACAGGGGCAGTAACCTCACACACTCCATATACACATGGAATACGGTCTCCTCCTCTCCGCAGAAAATACATGCGGCAGACGAGCCCGTGAACCGACTCAAAAGTTTATTACAAACCACCGCTCCATGCAGCACTCTCCACCCCAGGTCCCCAATATAAAGGGGTACAACTCCCTTATAGAAGGACCCCCACTGGGGCCCCCCGCCGCCTTCGGATGGTAACACCGTCCTCCATGGTGAGTCAGGACGGGAGACGAAGGCACGGTGGTTCAGAATGTGCAGGAGCATCCTGTACAGTGCGCGTCTCCTTGCATCACAAAATGGCATGCTGGTCATCTCAGAAAGGCAGCTCAGATTATGCGGAGCCGGAGGCCGAGAAATATCCCGAAGCCTAGGCCCGATGAGCAGATCTGACGGAGCAGGGGTAAGCTCTATCTGAACCACTCTAGGCTCGCGCCTCTCCTCGACAACCACCATGACAGGATGAGGACCAGCCACACCCGCAGCCACAACATCCCCCTCTCCTCGTGGAACAACACTCTGGCTGAACACCACCAAATTCCTCACTCTTAACACATCCCTATAGAAAACAGGCAAGCCCCTTAGAGCGGGTCGACTGACACCCGCCACCGGGAGCCGCGAGACCCCCCTTAGGCAACGACCCTGACGAAAAAAATACGTGGCCAGAGCGTGCCATCTGGGAGGGTTCTCTACATACATGTATCTCCGCAGAGTCCTGAGACGGAGAGCCGCCACCTGGGTGCGCACGCACACCAAGGACTGGCCGCCCTCCTCTAACGGAAGACTCAGGACCGCCGCGGAAATCCAATGCTTCCTATTTCCCCAAAAGAAATCCACCAGCTTCTTCTGTATAGCAGTTACAAATATAGAGGGCGGGACAAGAGTAGCCAGCCGGTACCATAACATAGAGGCCACCAGCTGGTTTATGACCAGCACCCTCCCCCGAAAGGAGAGAACTCCAAGCAGGCCTGACCAGCGCCCCAGCCGAGCAACCACCTTCGTCTCCAACTCTTGCCAGTTTGCCGGCCAAACATCCTCAGTGGGACTCAGGTACACCCCCAGATAGAGGAGGTGCGTGGTACTCCACGCATACAATGCCATCTCCTCCGGCAGGGAGTCTACCCGCCACTGACCCACCAAAAGTCCAGAGCACTTACTCCAGTTAATCCTAGCAGAAGATGCAGCCGAGAATATCTCCTGGCAGTCACGCATCCTCCGCAGGTCACCAGGATCAGTGAACATAAGAAGTACGTCATCGGCATACGCCGATAGAATCACCTCAACCCGCGGGCCAGGTAGGGCCAGGCCTGTCAACCTCCTCCGAAGAAGACACAGGAACGGCTCCACACAGACCGAATACAACTGGCCCGACATAGGGCACCCCTGGCGGACCCCCCTCCCAAAATGAAAAGGAGATAGCACCGCGCCATTAACCTTTACAAGACACTCCGCAGCAGCGTACAAAAGCCGGACCCGGGCCACGAAGTGTGGTCCAAACCCAAACGCTTGCAACGTCCCAAATAGGTATTCATGCTCTACCCTATCAAAAGCCTTCTCCTGATCAAGAGACAGAAAAGCAGCTGACTCACCAGTACCCTGGACTAAATGAATCAGGTCCCTAACCAGGTGGATGTTATCCTGGATGGACCGGCCAGGGACTGTATAAGATTGATCAGGATGAATCACTTGATGCAGCACGGAGCCCAGGCGATTTGCCATTGCCCGTGCAAAAATTTTATATTCTGTGCAAAGGAGAGAGACTGGACGCCAGTTCTTCAACAAACGGAGTTCGCCCTTCTTAGGCAGCAAGACAACAACCGTCCTACGCCACGAGAGAGGCATCACTCCAGTCGCCAGGCTCTCCCCCAGAACCAACATATAGTCACCCCCTAGGATGTCCCAGAATGCTCTAACAAACTCCACCGTCAACCCATCCAGCCCGGGGGACTTACCCCTCCTGAGCTGATGCAAGGCGCGAGTCAACTCCTCCAAAGATAAGGGGCCATCAAGAAGATCAGCCTCCCCCCTATCTACGGTCGGTAGACCCTCCCACAGATCTTGCTGAGCCTCCACACTGAATCCTTCCGCAGAGAACAGGGACCCATAAAAGGACCTAACCAAGGCATTAATCCTCTCTGGATCAGTGACAGAGGAGCCGTCATCTGCAAGCAACTCCACGAGCTGTTTTCGAGCTCCCCGCCCCTTCTCCAAAGAGAAAAAGAAAGGCGACGCTCGGTCCAGCTCGTGCAGCATCTAGACCCGAGACCTCACATAAGCGCCTCGAGATCGCTCAAGCAGCAGACTCCTCAAAACCTCCTTCTTCCTCTGAAACTCTCCCCATTCGCTGGAGTCTTCACCAAACTGACCCAGGCGAGACTCAGCGTCCTGTATCTCCCTCTCCAGCTTCTCGACCGCTGAGTCCCGCCTCCCAGTCGACCCCCATGTATATTCCTTACAAAAGAGACGGATGTGAGCTTTACCCACATCCCACCACTGCCTAAGGGAAGAGAAGCACCTCTGCCTCTCTCTCCACTTCACCCAAAACCGAGTGAATGACTCCCGGAAACACCGATCCTCCAGCAGCCTGTTGTTAAAGTGCCAGTACGCGGACCCAGCCCGAGCGCACGCTGGATTGAAATCCACACGCACCAGACAATGGTCCGAGCACGGCACCAGCCGCATTGAGGCCGCTGAGACACGGGAAACAAACGCTCGGGAAATATAAAACCAATCAATGCGGGAACCACCGCCCTCAGACCTCCGCGAAAAAGCAGTGGAATCAGGGTGAAGGTCCCTCCAAACATCAACCAACTCAAAGGAGTCAATCAAGCCTCTCAGCTTCTTCGCTACAGCAGGCGCACACTGAGTACCAGAACGGTCCCGCACCTCAAGTGTGCAATTAAAGTCCCCACCAAGGAAGACACACTCTCCCCTATCAATAGTGCCCAACAGAGCATTCACCTCCCGAAGCAGGCCGGCCTGCATCGTGCCGGAGCTAGGGGCATACACGTTAATGAAATGCAACGGCATGCCATCCAGGCTCACGGCCAGATGGAGCAAACGTCCTGGCACCACTTCCTGCACTTTTAAAATGCTTGGCAGAAAATTTGGGGCCAACAGAAAAGCCACCCCACTCGAATTTGAGCTGAGATGGCTCATATAAACCCTCCCTTCCCACTCCAGTTGCCAGGTAGGTTCATCACTAGCAACGGTATGTGTCTCTTGCAGATAACAAACTGCAAATCTCCCCTCCCTTAGGGCTGATAAGAGCTGAAATCTTCGAAAACTCGCTCTACTCCCATTTAAATTTAATGTAGCTACTGTGAATGTGTAGACACATTAGATTGTGACCCTCACACTCCCTGTAGTCACAGGAGCTCCTTTTCTGAGGACCTTCAACAAACCCCAAAACTGCCCCAAATCCGAGTCAGAAAGACCACTATCCTTGTTACTAAGGATAGCCTCGAGACTCTCCTGCACATCTAGACAATCCTCCCACCGCCTTGTAGCGGCAAACCATAATGTTTTGGGAGCACGACTTATTTTTAAGAACTCTCGCACCTCAACAATAAGCTTCGCCTCAGACACGGCCTTGGAGTCTGGGCTCGCAGCCAACCCGCTCGCACCTGAATCAACAACCTCAGAAAGACCAGAACTGTCTGACAAATCACTCTCTGTGCCCCCCCCACTGGCCGCATCGCTGTCCTCCTCCACAGCCATGACACGACCACCCGGATCAATGCTGGGGGTGGGTCCCAACACCCCTGCCTGAGACTCGCAGCCCTCTGAATGGCTGGGCTCCTGCACGCTACCATCACCCTCCTCCTCTGGGCCTGGGGAAGCAACAACAAGAGGCATCCCCAGGGCCTGTGGAACACTGGCACCCTCGGAGTCTGAAAGAGGATCACGTCCCATAACAGCCCTGACCTCCACATCATCCAGAGTGCCCTCTCCACAGGCATCACCCAGAGAATCACCACCTGCCATTAACCTCACCCCAGACAACTCATCCGGTGAGGCATCCCGCCCCCCAGCACCTCCACTGGCACTGATATGGAGCACAGACTTGAACGACAACACCCCCGAAACTCCCCCCTCAGCCTGACTCTGCGCATCCCCCGTCACAGAGGGCACACTACCAGAGGAGCCAACCACGTCACCTAACGTGCTAGCACCCTCAGTAGGCCTCTGAAACGAGGGGACCTCATCCGACCCAGAGGGTACACCCCCAAGGGAGCTAACCACAGCACCCGCCGAGATAACTCCCTCAGAGGGCCCCTGAGATGAAGGGACAGACTCCCGCCCAGTGGACCTACCTCCACCGGAATCAACTTCAGCACCCAGTCCGGTGACACCCGCTGTAGATCCATGAAGAGAAGGCCCAACCACCGACCCAGAAGACACCGGGTCAAGACCACTTTCAGCCACCTCAGTGGTGGAAAGCCCGGAGAAAGACATCCCCTTCGCTCTGGACCCACGCCCTTCCTCCTCTTCACCAGGCAGATGCCTCCTTTTAGTCCCACTCGCATGCGGAGGTGCGGTAACCTCCATAAGGGAAGGGTCATCCGCCTCCACATTACCCCCAACCACTTTGCCACCCACACGTTTAGGCTTCTTTACCCCCTTCCGAGCCACCACAACTCCCCCCTGGGCCCCAGCAGGTGCAGTCTGCACCACACTGGAGCTAAACTCACCCGATTGCACTTTCTTCGCTCGGGCGGCCCTATCCCTCTCCTTCTTCTTATTGTGCTTCCCCTGCTTCTCCCAAAACCCCCCCTCAACACTCCCCTCCTCCTGCGCCCCACCTCCATCCACCGCCACAGGCGCAAGACGTAGGGGACGTGGGGGGCTTGGGCTCTCACTGCCCAGGGTCCCCAAAGCGGAACCTCTGGACCCAGAAGGCTTAGCACTGCCGCCCCGGGTCACCAAGGCAGAACTGGCAACCTCAGCCGGGTCAGCAGTACCACCCCGCGCCGCTGAGGTTTGACAAGCCACCCCAGATGGGCCAGCAGTGCTTTCCTGGGCCACTGCACTAGAACCTCTAGCAGTGCCCCCGCGAAAAAGACACTCCCTACGGAGATGTCCAAATTCGCCGCACGCATGACACCGTGCCTTGCCCCAACTCCAACGCACGGTTCTCGGTACACCCTTATGCACCACCTCAAAACTCCCCTCGGCACCATCCCCCTCACCCACCTTCATGAACACCCTCCTCTTGAAACTGAAGACCCCTTTTTCCTCCGGGTCCCCCCCGGGATGCAAGAGACGAAAACATTTAGACCGCACCTCCCCGAACTTGGACAGGTGTGGAATAAGCACTGCATCCGAAAAATAAGTGGGGCAGCTCCGCAGGAGAACCGGTCTCACCCTGGATACCCACGGATCCACCTGTACGTGGACCCCCCCCACTGAGATCCCCTCCTCCAACGCTCGGGCCACACACTCCCGGGTCTTAAGTATCATCTCCACCTTTCCCCTTTCGAGCTCAGAAGAGACAATAGCCCCCCTCCCAAGAAGTTCATTCATGGCCTTCGTAATTACCCCCCTCGACATCATAGGCCCAGTTTGAACAGAAATACCAAAACTGTCCCCATCCAAGTCAACATGAGGCTCAAGCTCAGATGGCCTCGCACCCGCCACTGATGCCATCGCTGCGTAGGTCCGGACCTTCGGCCGCGCCCCCTCCATCGCCATCCTCACAGAGGCACAAACCAGCTCCAAGCCCCTCAGCAGCACAGCTCCAAGTTAAGTCCCAGAGACAGTCACAGTCAAAGACAGGCAGCAGAAAACAGAAGCCTCCAGCTGAAGCAGGAAAGTCCCCAGGTTCGTCCACAGCCAAGAGCAGCTTACGGGAAACTCGATCCCAGTCGCGCTGGAAGCAAAAGTACCTTCTTCACATTAAGCCAGGCAGCCGCCCTGAGCAAAATGACTTTAGGGCAGAGAAGCGGTGCCAAAAACGACAAAGACACCGCACAACTTCAGCCCACTGAGATCACAGGCACTCTTGGCAATCCGCCAACGCCAACCGCACCCTCGACAATGTGGAGAAACTCAGGAATCTTCACACAGATGGAGGCTCCCCAGACCAGAGAAAAGCTTCAACAGCCCAACAATAAGTTGAACTATGAAGCCCCCCTGGGTCTGTGCCCTCTCCAACGACAAAATCCTTGAAAGGCTGCTTCAATCCTTCTCAACTGCAGAGCTGAGAAGAAAACACGACCTCTCTTTTTTTTTTTTTTTTTTCATTTCAAAAACTTTATTCAACACAAATCATAAAATACAACACATCAAAACACAATCAAAAATCACACTATAATGAACAGATCATTGTAGTACAGCAGTACATTCATTTATAATCGCCTCAACCCCACGCGGCGACCAGCGCTGACGGAAGGCCTCCAGAGTCCCCGTGAACACCGCGTGTTCCCTCTCCAGGGACACACGTGCACGGACGTAGGCCCGAAAGAGGGGCAGGCAGCCGACTCTCGCCTGACCGTCGACAGCCCGCTGCCTGGACCCACGAATGGCCATCTTGGCCAGGCCAAGGAGCAAACCGACAGGTAAGTCCCCCCCCCACACTCGGCTCTCCCCACTCCCCGCCTTGTGTCCAAACACCAGGATTGTGGGGCTAAAATGCAGCCAGAACTTGAGGAACAGCCCCTTCAGATATTGGTACAGGGGCAGTAACCTCACACACTCCATATACACATGGAATACGGTCTCCTCCTCTCCGCAGAAAATACATGCGGCAGACGAGCCCGTGAACCGACTCAAAAGTTTATTACAAACCACCGCTCCATGCAGCACTCTCCACCCCAGGTCCCCAATATAAAGGGGTACAACTCCCTTATAGAAGGACCCCCACTGGGGCCCCCCGCCGCCTTCGGATGGTAACACCGTCCTCCATGGTGAGTCAGGACGGGAGACGAAGGCACGGTGGTTCAGAATGTGCAGGAGCATCCTGTACAGTGCGCGTCTCCTTGCATCACAAAATGGCATGCTGGTCATCTCAGAAAGGCAGCTCAGATTATGCGGAGCCGGAGGCCGAGAAATATCCCGAAGCCTAGGCCCGATGAGCAGATCTGACGGAGCAGGGGTAAGCTCTATCTGAACCACTCTAGGCTCGCGCCTCTCCTCGACAACCACCATGACAGGATGAGGACCAGCCACACCCGCAGCCACAACATCCCCCTCTCCTCGTGGAACAACACTCTGGCTGAACACCACCAAATTCCTCACTCTTAACACATCCCTATAGAAAACAGGCAAGCCCCTTAGAGCGGGTCGACTGACACCCGCCACCGGGAGCCGCGAGACCCCCCTTAGGCAACGACCCTGACGAAAAAAATACGTGGCCAGAGCGTGCCATCTGGGAGGGTTCTCTACATACATGTATCTCCGCAGAGTCCTGAGACGGAGAGCCGCCACCTGGGTGCGCACGCACACCAAGGACTGGCCGCCCTCCTCTAACGGAAGACTCAGGACCGCCGCGGAAATCCAATGCTTCCTATTTCCCCAAAAGAAATCCACCAGCTTCTTCTGTATAGCAGTTACAAATATAGAGGGCGGGACAAGAGTAGCCAGCCGGTACCATAACATAGAGGCCACCAGCTGGTTTATGACCAGCACCCTCCCCCGAAAGGAGAGAACTCCAAGCAGGCCTGACCAGCGCCCCAGCCGAGCAACCACCTTCGTCTCCAACTCTTGCCAGTTTGCCGGCCAAACATCCTCAGTGGGACTCAGGTACACCCCCAGATAGAGGAGGTGCGTGGTACTCCACGCATACAATGCCATCTCCTCCGGCAGGGAGTCTACCCGCCACTGACCCACCAAAAGTCCAGAGCACTTACTCCAGTTAATCCTAGCAGAAGATGCAGCCGAGAATATCTCCTGGCAGTCACGCATCCTCCGCAGGTCACCAGGATCAGTGAACATAAGAAGTACGTCATCGGCATACGCCGATAGAATCACCTCAACCCGCGGGCCAGGTAGGGCCAGGCCTGTCAACCTCCTCCGAAGAAGACACAGGAACGGCTCCACACAGACCGAATACAACTGGCCCGACATAGGGCACCCCTGGCGGACCCCCCTCCCAAAATGAAAAGGAGATAGCACCGCGCCATTAACCTTTACAAGACACTCCGCAGCAGCGTACAAAAGCCGGACCCGGGCCACGAAGTGTGGTCCAAACCCAAACGCTTGCAACGTCCCAAATAGGTATTCATGCTCTGCCCTATCAAAAGCCTTCTCCTGATCAAGAGACAGAAAAGCAGCTGACTCACCAGTACCCTGGACTAAATGAATCAGGTCCCTAACCAGGTGGATGTTATCCTGGATGGACCGGCCAGGGACTGTATAAGATTGATCAGGATGAAGCACTTGATGCAGCACGGAGCCCAGGCGATTTGCCATTGCCCGTGCAAAAATTTTATATTCTGTGCAAAGGAGAGAGACTGGACGCCAGTTCTTCAACAAACGGAGTTCGCCCTTCTTAGGCAGCAAGACAACAACCGTCCTACGCCACGAGAGAGGCATCACTCCAGTCGCCAGGCTCTCCCCCAGAACCAACATATAGTCACCCCCTAGGATGTCCCAGAATGCTCTAACAAACTCCACCGTCAACCCATCCAGCCCGGGGGACTTACCCCTCCTGAGCTGATGCAAGGCGCGAGTCAACTCCTCCAAAGATAAGGGGCCATCAAGAAGATCAGCCTCCCCCCTATCTACGGTCGGTAGACCCTCCCACAGATCTTGCTGAGCCTCCACACTGAATCCTTCCGCAGAGAACAGGGACCCATAAAAGGACCTAACCAAGGCATTAATCCTCTCTGGATCAGTGACAGAGGAGCCGTCATCTGCAAGCAACTCCACGAGCTGTTTTCGAGCTCCCCGCCCCTTCTCCAAAGAGAAAAAGAAAGGCGACGCTCGGTCCAGCTCGTGCAGCATCTAGACCCGAGACCTCACATAAGCGCCTCGAGATCGCTCAAGCAGCAGACTCCTCAAAACCTCCTTCTTCCTCTGAAACTCTCCCCATTCGCTGGAGTCTTCACCAAACTGACCCAGGCGAGACTCAGCGTCCTGTATCTCCCTCTCCAGCTTCTCGACCGCTGAGTCCCGCCTCCCAGTCGACCCCCATGTATATTCCTTACAAAAGAGACGGATGTGAGCTTTACCCACATCCCACCACTGCCTAAGGGAAGAGAAGCACCTCTGCCTCTCTCTCCACTTCACCCAAAACCGAGTGAATGACTCCCGGAAACACCGATCCTCCAGCAGCCTGTTGTTAAAGTGCCAGTACGCGGACCCAGCCCGAGCGCACGCTGGATTGAAATCCACACGCACCAGACAATGGTCCGAGCACGGCACCAGCCGCATTGAGGCCGCTGAGACACGGGAAACAAACGCTCGGGAAATATAAAACCAATCAATGCGGGAACCACCGCCCTCAGACCTCCGCGAAAAAGCAGTGGAATCAGGGTGAAGGTCCCTCCAAACATCAACCAACTCAAAGGAGTCAATCAAGCCTCTCAGCTTCTTCGCTACAGCAGGCGCACACTGAGTACCAGAACGGTCCCGCACCTCAAGTGTGCAATTAAAGTCCCCACCAAGGAAGACACACTCTCCCCTATCAATAGTGCCCAACAGAGCATTCACCTCCCGAAGCAGGCCGGCCTGCATCGTGCCGGAGCTAGGGGCATACACGTTAATGAAATGCAACGGCATGCCATCCAGGCTCACGGCCAGATGGAGCAAACGTCCTGGCACCACTTCCTGCACTTTTAAAATGCTTGGCAGAAAATTTGGGGCCAACAGAAAAGCCACCCCACTCGAATTTGAGCTGAGATGGCTCATATAAACCCTCCCTTCCCACTCCAGTTGCCAGGTAGGTTCATCACTAGCAACGGTATGTGTCTCTTGCAGATAACAAACTGCAAATCTCCCCTCCCTTAGGGCTGATAAGAGCTGAAATCTTCGAAAACTCGCTCTACTCCCATTTAAATTTAATGTAGCTACTGTGAATGTGTAGACACATTAGATTGTGACCCTCACACTCCCTGTAGTCACAGGAGCTCCTTTTCTGAGGACCTTCAACAAACCCCAAAACTGCCCCAAATCCGAGTCAGAAAGACCACTATCCTTGTTACTAAGGATAGCCTCGAGACTCTCCTGCACATCTAGACAATCCTCCCACCGCCTTGTAGCGGCAAACCATAATGTTTTGGGAGCACGACTTATTTTTAAGAACTCTCGCACCTCAACAATAAGCTTCGCCTCAGACACGGCCTTGGAGTCTGGGCTCGCAGCCAACCCGCTCGCACCTGAATCGACAACCTCAGAAAGACCAGAACTGTCTGACAAATCACTCTCTGTGCCCCCCCCACTGGCCGCATCGCTGTCCTCCTCCACAGCCATGACACGACCACCCGGATCAATGCTGGGGGTGGGTCCCAACACCCCTGCCTGAGACTCGCAGCCCTCTGAATGGCTGGGCTCCTGCACGCTACCATCACCCTCCTCCTCTGGGCCTGGGGAAGCAACAACAAGAGGCATCCCCAGGGCCTGTGGAACACTGGCACCCTCGGAGTCTGAAAGAGGATCACGTCCCATAACAGCCCTGACCTCCACATCATCCAGAGTGCCCTCTCCACAGGCATCACCCAGAGAATCACCACCTGCCATTAACCTCACCCCAGACAACTCATCCGGTGAGGCATCCCGCCCCCCAGCACCTCCACTGGCACTGATATGGAGCACAGACTTGAACGACAACACCCCCGAAACTCCCCCCTCAGCCTGACTCTGCGCATCCCCCGTCACAGAGGGCACACTACCAGAGGAGCCAACCACGTCACCTAACGTGCTAGCACCCTCAGTAGGCCTCTGAAACGAGGGGACCTCATCCGACCCAGAGGGTACACCCCCAAGGGAGCTAACCACAGCACCCGCCGAGATAACTCCCTCAGAGGGCCCCTGAGATGAAGGGACAGACTCCCGCCCAGTGGACCTACCTCCACCGGAATCAACTTCAGCACCCAGTCCGGTGACACCCGCTGTAGATCCATGAAGAGAAGGCCCAACCACCGACCCAGAAGACACCGGGTCAAGACCACTTTCAGCCACCTCAGTGGTGGAAAGCCCGGAGAAAGACATCCCCTTCGCTCTGGACCCACGCCCTTCCTCCTCTTCACCAGGCAGATGCCTCCTTTTAGTCCCACTCGCATGCGGAGGTGCGGTAACCTCCATAAGGGAAGGGTCATCCGCCTCCACATTACCCCCAACCACTTTGCCACCCACACGTTTAGGCTTCTTTACCCCCTTCCGAGCCACCACAACTCCCCCCTGGGCCCCAGCAGGTGCAGTCTGCACCACACTGGAGCTAAACTCACCCGATTGCACTTTCTTCGCTCGGGCGGCCCTATCCCTCTCCTTCTTCTTATTGTGCTTCCCCTGCTTCTCCCAAAACCCCCCCTCAACACTCCCCTCCTCCTGCGCCCCACCTCCATCCACCGCCACAGGCGCAAGACGTAGGGGACGTGGGGGGCTTGGGCTCTCACTGCCCAGGGTCCCCAAAGCGGAACCTCTGGACCCAGAAGGCTTAGCACTGCCGCCCCGGGTCACCAAGGCAGAACTGGCAACCTCAGCCGGGTCAGCAGTACCACCCCGCGCCGCTGAGGTTTGACAAGCCACCCCAGATGGGCCAGCAGTGCTTTCCTGGGCCACTGCACTAGAACCTCTAGCAGTGCCCCCGCGAAAAAGACACTCCCTACGGAGATGTCCAAATTCGCCGCACGCATGACACCGTGCCTTGCCCCAACTCCAACGCACGGTTCTCGGTACACCCTTATGCACCACCTCAAAACTCCCCTCGGCACCATCCCCCTCACCCACCTTCATGAACACCCTCCTCTTGAAACTGAAGACCCCTTTTTCCTCCGGGTCCCCCCCGGGATGCAAGAGACGAAAACATTTAGACCGCACCTCCCCGAACTTGGACAGGTGTGGAATAAGCACTGCATCCGAAAAATAAGTGGGGCAGCTCCGCAGGAGAACCGGTCTCACCCTGGATACCCACGGATCCACCTGTACGTGGACCCCCCCCACTGAGATCCCCTCCTCCAACGCTCGGGCCACACACTCCCGGGTCTTAAGTATCATCTCCACCTTTCCCCTTTCGAGCTCAGAAGAGACAATAGCCCCCCTCCCAAGAAGTTCATTCATGGCCTTCGTAATTACCCCCCTCGACATCATAGGCCCAGTTTGAACAGAAATACCAAAACTGTCCCCATCCAAGTCAACATGAGGCTCAAGCTCAGATGGCCTCGCACCCGCCACTGATGCCATCGCTGCGTAGGTCCGGACCTTCGGCCGCGCCCCCTCCATCGCCATCCTCACAGAGGCACAAACCAGCTCCAAGCCCCTCAGCAGCACAGCTCCAAGTTAAGTCCCAGAGACAGTCACAGTCAAAGACAGGCAGCAGAAAACAGAAACCTCCAGCTGAAGCAGGAAAGTCCCCAGGTTCGTCCACAGCCAAGAGCAGCTTACGGGAAACTCGATCCCAGTCGCGCTGGAAGCAAAAGTACCTTCTTCACATTAAGCCAGGCAGCCGCCCTGAGCAAAATGACTTTAGGGCAGAGAAGCGGTGCCAAAAACGACAAAGACACCGCACAACTTCAGCCCACTGAGATCACAGGCACTCTTGGCAATCCGCCAACGCCAACCGCACCCTCGACAATGTGGAGAAACTCAGGAATCTTCACACAGATGGAGGCTCCCCAGACCAGAGAAAAGCTTCAACAGCCCAACAATAAGTTGAACTATGAAGCCCCCCTGGGTCTGTGCCCTCTCCAACGACAAAATCCTTGAAAGGCTGCTTCAATCCTTCTCAACTGCAGAGCTGAGAAGAAAACACGACCTCTCTCTCTCTCTCTCTCTCTCTCTCTCTTTTTTGCTGGCTTCAGTAGTTTTGCTGGCTTCTTTTTTCCTATTAACTATCTCAAAGGAATACATGACTAGCATATCAAATGACTTCAACATTAGATAATAAATGCACTCATCTACAATAAATTATATTATGGTGTAATCCTGCATGAATCCAGTTTACATTCCTGCTCTAGTTAACTTTTCCATTGAAAATGAATCTCATAATAGATTCATAAAGCCTGCCCATGTCTATAACATGAGCTACAGCTCAGTAGATAACAAAACACAAAGTGCTGAAGGAACCTAACGGGTCAGGCAGCATCTGTTGAGGGACTGGATAGGCTAGGTGTTGGGTCAGGACATTTATTTAGGATGGCTGTGGTAGTGGGGAAAAAGTTGGAAACGTGAGGTGGGGTGGGACTAAACTGGGCAAGTGATACAGGAGAGGGGGGATCAATTGGTAGGTGAGTGGCGAATGTGACAAAGGATAGAGGTGAACCATATCAACCTTGGCCTCACGTAATTAAAGATATTCATTTGTCCCATCCATCTCTCCCCATCTTCTCTGCAACTTAAAACTAACCACTTTTCTCCCTTTCCTGTTTCTGACAATGAAACAATAACTGAAACAATACCGATATTTCTCTCTCCATTGATGTTGCCTGACCTGCTGAGTGTTTCCAGCATTATCTGTTTTTGTTTCAGGCTAACAGCATTTCCAGTTTTTTTTTTGCTTTTCACAACAGCAATTATTTTTGCATTCTCAAACCATCTTTATGGAAATGACAGCACTGCATTATAGGGTTCTCGTCAGCATCACAAGCAGGTCACAACTCTTATGGCAAGTCAAATTCAATCAGCAAGTTGTTAACAGGAATAGTAAGATTGAACGAGAACTTACCAGTTCGAAGGTTGATCGTTATTTCATGAGGAGTTGCGGTGAGGGATTTCGTGAAGAGCCCGCCTGCACGCATGCGCGACATTCTTCAAAGTAGCGGTGTGGAATCACAGAAACAACAACAGAAATGATTTGGCATAGTAAGATTAAAGAGACTCTAATTACCAGTTGAGTATGATCGAGGGTTGGGGGCGGAGGGCACGAAATCCCTCACCGCAACTCCTCATGAAATAAAGATCAACCTTCGAACTGGTAAGTTCTCGTTCAATCTTACTATTTCATTTCGGAGTCACGTGAGTGACTTCGTGAAGACTTCAAAGCTTCTGTGATTACACGCCCTGGACCACGTCCATGCTGACACACCACTAGCAAGGATGGATGGGAGTAAACAAGTTGATGAAACCAGGTTATAGTGAAACACAAAGAATATTTATTAATAACACAGCAAAATCCCCTTATTCGGGGACATCCCCACGTTCTTGCCCGGCGTTCAGCACGGCCTCCGCGAACTGTAGGGGAGCAGCAACAGGCTTATTATAGAACCGCTGGAACACAGCTTCGTTCGCCCATCCTGCTGTGGCGAGAATATGGTCCATGGGCACCTCCATGACCCTCGCCGCCGACGTCGATGCAGCCCTGGTGGAGTGAGACTTGAACACATTAGTGTCAATACCTGACTTACCCAAGACGATCCGGAGCCACCTGGATATCATCTGGACTGTCACTCGATGGTGAGGTCTTTTATGAGTGACAAGCAGGTATTGCTCCATTCCTCTGATGCTCCTCGCCACCTTGACGTAGTAACGGATATGAGTGGCTAAACATAGCCGAGCATCTGCCGGGTATGCCGGGAACTTCAGCTGCAGCCCTGTGCACCCAGGCCTATGCTGCTTTAGTAGCTCATCAATGAAAAAGACTACTTCTCCAGGGGTAGACGTCATCCTATCAATACGGAGTTTGTGGAGCGTCTGAACCCGCTGTGCTGAAGTCAGCGCTAGTAACATCACCAGTTTCATGGTGAGTTTGTCCAGCTGTAACCCTTCCATGGGTGACCACGTCCTGAGCAGGGTAAGTACATCCCTGACATCCCAGGTGATGTGATAGCGTGGTGTAGGCGGATTCAAATTGAATATTCCCCGCATAAGTCTGGACACTAGCCTGTTTGATCCTACCTCGATGTTGAGGTAGAATGACAGCGCACTCCTGGCGCTGTTGATGGCACTGTAACTTAAGTGTTCATCGTGGTGCAACCCCGCGAGGAATTCCAGGACGTCGGCTATGGAGACATCATCATAGGCGATGCGAGAGCGGCTGCAGTAGGCTTCCCACTTGGCAATGTGGGAGAGGTATCTTCGCCTGGTTGACTCTCGACATGATGCCCCAATGGTGTTCATGGTTCGGGTGGAGAGGCCATACTGCAACCATGGCCTGGTCAGAACCTGCAAGCCAGTAAATTTAAATAGGCATGGCAGGCGTGTGACTCCCCTGAGACAGGGTGAGAAACCAATTGTGGGCAAACCTCTAAAGGGACCCAGGGTTGACTAATCATGTCAAAGACCACCGGATACCAAGGCTGTGTGGGCCAGTCGGGTATGATAAGAATGCCCCGAGCGGCATCCATCTTGATTTTTTGTAATACCCGACTGATGAGGCAAAACGGGGGGAATGCGTAGAAAAGCCAACTCCCCCAGTCTAGCGAGAATGCATCCATTGTTAATGCCCCAGGATCTGGTTCCCATGAAACGTATGTTGGTACCTGATGGTTCAACCGTGACGCAAAGAGGTCAATATCCGGTTGACCAAATTTGGCTGTAATTTTGGCAAATATTTGAGGATGCAACATCCACTCAATATTATCGTTAAATTTGCGTGACCTGGTGTCTGCCACAGTATTAAGCCTACCTGGCAAATAGGTGGCTGAAATCCAAATATCCCGATCAATACACCAGAGCCAAATGGTATTAGCCAATTTGTCACATGAGACTGACCTGGTACCGCCCATATGGTTTAAATATGCCACCGCCGTGGTGTTGTCTATTTGGATACGGACATGAGCTCCACCGAGATTGGAACAATAAGCCCGAAGTCCGTGAAATGCTGCAAGCAGCTCCAAATAGTTTATCCCTTGCGATAGCAACATGCTAGCTTCAAGGGTGTCCCACCTACCCCCACAACTAGAACAGCTGTCCGTAGCTCCCCAGCCTTGGGAGCTTGCGTCAGTTTGCAAATATACCACCGGATTGGGCACAATAATGGGTTTGAAGGACCTGCCAATATTGGACACCCACCATTGTAGCTCAATCTCAGCATTAGGAGGCAGCCGCATTGGTCTGTCGAAATGACCAGCGTTCTTTTTTAACGCGGCAATCTTGGCTCGTTGCAAATTTTGATAATGCAAAGGCCCGAATTGGGCTGCCGGAAACAACGCTACGATTTTGCCAATCACCTTAGCTGTTTGCCGGATAGATGGTATACTGGCGAATGCAAGATCCTGACATGCTTGGGTGACATCCTCAACCTTGTTAGTTGGTATGGTGGCCCTCATCCGATTGGAATCCACCGTGAAGCCCAGATAATCCATAACCTGGGACGGGTAAAACTTGGACTTGTCTGGATGGACAATAAACCCCAGCCGCTGAAATATCGTGACAGTGGCCGAAACTGCCCTCTCAGCTGCCTCCAGGGTTTTGCCAATAATCAGGATATCATCCAAATAGGCCATTACAATATGTTGTTGTTTTCTTAATTGGGCCATAATAGGCTTGAGCAATTTAGTAAACAGCCTAGGGGCGGTTGTAAGCCCATTTGGCAAAGCCCTGTATTGCCAGAGCTGATCCATCCAAACAAATTTCAGAAACTTCCGGTGATGTTTCCGAATGGATACTGAATAGTATGCATCTTTTAAATCAATACATGCCATAAAGCAACCATGCGAAATCAGTGATTTGGCTGTCTCAAAAGTGTCCATTTTAAAATGGGTGTATGTTACAAAAGTATTCAGCTGGGTCAAGTCAATAATCACTCGACAACCTCCATCCTTTTTTGGTCTAGTAAAGATATTGGAGGTAAATTCAATAGGTTCGTGCATAGTTTTCTCTATCACGCCTTTTTGTTCCAAACGAAAAATTTCAGCTGTGCCTGCTGCCTGTTCAACGGCAGACAGCGTAAACTTCCGTTTAGGCATATGCTGGGATGGAGGAATGTCCCCGTGAATAAATTCAATAGTATGACCCCGAATATTCTGCAAAATAAACTCATCTGAAGTAACAGTCTCCCATGCCTCAGAAAAGAACCGGAGTCGCCCTCCAACATGTGATGTTAAAGGAACAGGAAAAAGAAAACCAGACCGCCTTACCTCCATGGTCACCGGCGGTCCTTGACATGTTTGGTTGGCCGCGGAGGTGCTGGGTTGGGTTGATGGTGGGGTGGCTTCATTTTCCACTGGGGTCATTGTGGACCTGACCCCAAAAAAGACCGCTGCTGCTGGCCCTGTTGATATCGGTGTGGTGTCGCAGCATATGGTCTGGCTGCTGAAGCGGCCGAGCCTCGCGGTCGAGCAGGTGGAGCTTTTGGCAGCGACGGTCTGGGGGCGATCTGAGACCGCATGAGTCCCACCGTCTTGGCTACCTCGTCAAGCTCTTTGACTCTCTTCGGAAGGTCCTCTCCGAAGAGTTGTCGGGGCGGCGGTGGCGGTGGTGGTTTACACAACCCAGCGAACTTAGGGTTGATGGATGGACGGATGCTGTTTTTTCAGAAGGCATTGATTTCGTGTTGAGTGGCACACAAAAGTGCCAAAGCATTCTCCTGGTCCAACGAGAGATCACCACCATCGACCGACCGCGCAAAGGCGGTAATACCGGCCGTGAGGAGTTTTAAAATCCGCTGGAGCTTCAGCTCCTGATGGCGGATTGCCGTCCGATGTTGCCCCATATGGGCGTATTGACCACAGGCACATTTAGGGCATTGCAGTTGGAGGGAGGTTTGTGGGAATGAATAGCCTGCGAGAGGACTTCCTCCTGGAGCTGGTGGTTCGTAAGGAAGTCCACCGTGGCCGCCAGCTTGGGGTGAAGCGGAAGCCCAGTTGTGACCGGGGCAGCGAATTTTGCCGCTACATCCAGTAGATCTTCTGTCGGTGGCTCCGATAGAGCTGGTGTAGGGTCAACAAATCCTTCTTCCTCCGGTAGTTCGCTGACGATGGAGGCTGGTGAGACGGCCCTGTGCCTGTCGATGTTGGTGGACGCTTGCTGCTGTTAATTATGCAGCAGAAGCTCCAGCAGCCGCTCCATACGGTCAATACACCCACCACCCTGAACACTCGAGTGGTCGGAGTCCTCCGGCTCAGAAAGATTGCCGGGGCTCCTGTCATCGGCCCGCACCTCGTCGAGGTGATCTCGGTGCCGGTAGTTGTCGCTGCCGGCCGCCGAAGCGAAACCGCGCGATTCCCGCGCGGGAGAGGTGTTCAACCGCCTCCGTTTGGCGGGAGCGGAAGCCGTTGCCACAAAGGGCCCTGACGGCTGGGGGTCGGCTCCAGCAGAAGCATGGAGACCCGACGCCCGCGCGGGCTTGCCGGCTGTCCACATCGTGGACGATGCCGACGCATGGTCTCGTCCTCCCATGCATGGGGGACTCGGCGACCGAGGCGGGACCGTACCCAAGCCCCCCGTCCCGGCGGCGGGGTTTGGGAGTTGGGTAGCAGACCTCACAGACCCAGGTCCCGCCGTTGCACCAGCCCGCAACTCGGCGGCAGGTGAAGCCTTAGCCCGTACCGGGTTAGGCTTACAGGCTCCTCCCCTGCCCTTCTTCGAAGGGCTAGCGGAGGGGGGCCGTGCAGCCGCACGAGACCCCTTCCCCGTGGTCGCCGCTGGCGACCTGAATGTGGCAGGGTCCACCTGTTCGGGTGGCACCCCGTTGTCGTCCTCCACGAACTCCTCCTCAGAGCTGTGGCGAGTCAGCGGGTCCCGACCTGCGGAAGCAGGAGGCAGCGGTCTCCCCGCCTTTCTCCCGGCCCCAGGTGTAAACGATGATGAGGGCGCCGGGCCGGTCGGTCGACGACTTTGACCAGACATACTGACGAAACTCCAATCCACGCCCTTACTGAAAGACAAACAGACAGCAAGGGCCAACCAACTTAAGGTTAGTTTCACTTACCTAAGCGGTCCCTTATGAAGGGCTGGCGGGGAGCGCACCCCACCGCCAGCTGTCGGCAGCAATGCGTTGCGACGATATGTCGCGCATGCGTGCCGGCGGGCTCTTCACGAAGTCACTCACGTGACTCCGAAATGAAATTCGATACATTCAGTGAACTGCAGGCTAACACCAGATAAACAAACGTGAGCACTGGAAGACTGCTGTAAAAATCACCCTACATGAAAACTTTTCAGGGCAGGGACCTTGTCACCCATGGTCTGGTCAAATCTCCTCAATCTTCTTAGGAACTGGGGGCATTGATGAACTTTTCGTGATTGTAGCTGTATGTTGGGCCCAGGAGAGATTAACAGAGATATGCATACACGCCTGCGCAAGGAAGTTGAACCCGTTGACTCTCTTCACCACCATCCCATTGACGAAGACATGATCATGGATCCCTAACCTTCCCTTCCTGAAGTTAACAATCAGCTGCATGGTCTTGATCATGTTGAGAGCAAGATTGTTGTTCTGACACCAATCAAACACATTTTCAGACTCCCTCCTGCACTCATGGTTATCTGTTATTCGTCCAACTACGGTGGTATATTCGGCGAATTTAAAGATGGCATTGTAAGATCATAAGTGATAGGAGCAGAATTTCGCCACTCCACCATTCAATCATGGTTGATCTATCTCTCCCTCCCAACTTCATTCTCCTGCCTTGTCCCCATAACCTCTGACACCCGTACTAATCAAGTAACTGTGTGTGGCTGCACAGACATGAGCATAGAGAGAGTAGAGCATTCAGCCTTGTGGTGCCACTGTGTTGATGGTTATTGAGGAGGAAGTGTTGAAAATATATACCGATTGTGAAAAAAAAAACGCAGTGCTGGATTAACTCGGGGGCGGGTCAGGCAGTATTTTACAGGATAGGCAATGATTCGGGACAGAACCCTTCTTCAGACTAATTGTAGTTGGGGAGAGAAGCTGCATGAGAGGTGGGGCAGGATAATGCCTGGCAGGTGATAGGTAGATAAAGATGCAGGGACGGAAATCCCGGGGGGGGGGGGGGAGGGGAGGACATGCCCCCCCCCCCCCCCGTGTTTTGAGGGGATGGGGATTATACCCACTATTTTTTGTAATCCAGATTATAAAACCCAGTGAAATTTCGCTTTCCACGAGACAGTGGGGGTGGGACTGCTGATGAAGGGCGCCGATTGGATGAGAGAGACATCGGTCAGCAAGCAATGGGGGTGGGACATGATGATATAGCGCGATCATTGGAGGAGGGAGGTGTCGGGCAGAGGCGGAAGTAGGGGGGTGGGACAGAGGATAGAGCACGGTGATTGGAGGAGGGAGATGTGCTAAAACACTCTCAGCAGCCCTGGACACAGACCTGCGCCTCATCCACAGCCTGGATCGATCCCGGCTCTCCGGCGTGCCCCGCCCCCTCACGCCCGGGGGTGGCCAGAGGTGTTGGGAGTCAGACGAGAGCGGTGCCCCAGGCCCACAGCCAGTGCAGAGAAGCAGCGCTAAACCCAGCTCAACTCCGCCAGGTTAACCTGCAGCCCTGCCTGGCCCATGTTTACAGCCAGCGCGGAGAAGCAGCGCTATCTCCACGACTCCAGGCTGGTGTCCCGTCAGTCCAGGCAGGGCTGTAGGTTAACCCGGTGAGACAGGCAGAGTTGAGCTGCATTTAGCACTAGATTGAGCTGTAATTACCATTCACAGAGCCCTGAAGTCTCCGAAGCCTCGCGCGTGTGTGTGAGTGTGTGCATGCGCGCGCGGCTGGCAAGAAATTGTGTCCCCCCTGTCCCCCGGTCCCCCTCATATTTTGATACCGATTTCCGTGCCTGTGCCAATGAGTGGGATTTTGAGAGGCAGATCGGTGGTCAAAGGCCAGAGATGGGAAGAAGACAAAAAGCAGTGAGATGTGTGATAAGATAAGAAGAGGGGTCAAATGTGAAACCAGAGGAAAGGATGGATATAGGTGGAAAGGGCCAGGGAAAGGGGTAAGTGTTGTTTTATTTAGCTACCTAAACTAGGAGAAATCAATGTCCATACTGAGGGTTGTACACTACCCAAGTGGAATATGAGGTGCTCTTCGTCCAGTTAATGTGTGGCTTCACTCTGGTAATGAAGGAGGCCCAGGACAGAAAGGTCAGCATGGGAATGGGAAGGGGAGTTAAAAATGGTTAGCAACAGGGTGATCCAGTAGGTCTTGTTGGACCGAACGCAGGCATACAGCAAAACAGTCGCCTAGACCACACTTGGACTCGTCAAAGTAAAGAAGGTCACATCGGTAGCAATAAACGCAGTCGGTGAGGATAAAGGATGGTCATATAAACCTCTGTCTCACCTAGAAGGGGCGCTGGGGTCACTGGATGGATGTGGGGAACGAAGTATAAAGGCATGGGACGGCGGTAGAGTTGCTGCCTTACAGCGCCTGAGACCAGGGTTCAATCCTGACTGTGGGTGCTGTTTGTATGGAGTTTGCATGTGCTCCCTGTGACCATGTAGGTTTCTCCGGGACCTCTGCTTTCCTCCCACATTCCAAAAACGTACAAGTTTGTGGGTTAATTGGCTTTGGTGAAAATTGTAAATTGTCTCATGTGTGCAGGATAGCGTTAGCGTATGGGTTAGCGTGGACTAGGTGGGCCGAAGGGCCTGTTTCCACGCTGTATTTCTATACTAAACTAAGACAGGTGTTACATCTCCAGCGGTTGCACCTGGGGAGGGTGTGGTTTACCAAAAAAAATGTAAATGAAGAAGACTGAGTGCAGAAGGGCTCCGACCCAATTCGTTGCCTATTCATGTTCTCCAAAGATTTTGCTTGACGCGCTGAGTTAACCCAGCATTCTATGTCTTTGATAAAAAGATAATATAGCAACCTATGAAAAATACATATCTCATAATCTCCAGGAACAGTTCAGAAACTAATGGCCCCTTGATTAACATGAATTAATTCATCAAACTTCCAGCTCGAACCTGCTGCATTGTTCAAGACCTGAACCATTCATAAAAATTGAACATGCGACAGAATCGTGCACAAAGGACATCAATTCATGCAAGTGGCTCTCTTTTATATACGTGCCACATGCACAGAGGACCCAAATTGTTTTACAAATGGGTGCAGAACATCTAATTGTCCAATTACATTTAATAATGGGTGTGTAGATAAAGGCTCACAGATAGTTCAAATGAACTTTGCACAAAAGAATATTCTTCACAATCCCTGTGAATAGTTCAATGTATGCATAACAACATACAACCAAGTTTCTCATTGTGAAAGCCAAAACAATATTGTTTAAATAGCAGCCATCTATTGTGTAACATGTATATTGAAAAATGCAATCAGTCCAAATCATGAACTGTACATAGATTTTGAATACCATCACAATTTTCTATCCTTAAAGGGGCTGTCGCACTTGGGTGACCTAATTGGCGAGTTTAGAAGAGTTTGAAAAAATGACATGTTGAAAACCTCTTTCAACCTTCTTCAACTGTTGAAGACCAGCTTCGACTAGCTATGACTAGCTACGACTAACTTAGGAAAAATTGGACAGGGAATAGTGGAGAGTGAAGACGACCTCCTTCGACCTCCCTTCGACTAGATGAAGACTTTCTACGACTACCTTTGACTATCTTCGACTACCCTCAATTACCTATGACTAACATGCCGACCTACTACGACCTATTACGACTAAACCTACGAGTAAAAGAAGTATCAATTTTTTCCATGGTGACCTTTTTTAACTCACCGGCTTTTTTTTTTACATATTGAAAAAACGTCCTCAAACTAGCTGAGGCCTCGAGTACGTGGAGACCACTCTCGAGCATGAAGGAGAGTTACAAAGACCTCCTACCACCTCGTGTCGACTATGCTGCGAGTGTGAGCCGAGGGCAATAGACAATAGACAATAGACAGGAGTAGGCCATTCGGTCTTTTGAGCCAGCACCGCCATTCAATGTGATCATGGCTGATCATTCCCAATCAGTACCCCGTTCCTGCCTTCTCCCCTGACTCTGCTATTTTTAAGAGCCCTATCTAGCTCTCTCTTGAAAGCATCCAGAGAACCTGCCTCCACCGCCCTCTGAGGCAGAGAATTCCACAGACTCATCACTCTCTGTGAGAAAAAGTGTTTCCTCGTCTCCGTTCTAAATGGCTTACTACTTATTCTTAAACTGTGGCCCCTGGTTCTGGACTCCCCCAGCAAACTCGCCAGAACTCGCGGATTAGGTCGCCCAAGTGGGACAGGCCCTTAACTGCCATTGGATTGCACTATCCACATATTTTAATTGTAAAATTGACCTTGGGGCTTGAAAAACGTATAAACAGTACTGATTCTTTTGTGTAATTTTAATCTCTATCACTTTAACATCAGTATTGAGTTACTGTCTTCTAGTTCTGTCCCAATCTTCCACCACTGGATTCCGAGAAAGTGTTTATCAAAAAGGTCTGATATGTATCTATACAAAGAGTAAGGCACACCAATGATAAAGTGACATGAGTGAGTGCTATTCAGCCTTCCAAGCTGAGAAAGTGCTGCACACAATGGATTCTTTCAGTCACATTGCAGAATGCTTGCGATAAATGAAAGAGCACGTCTGACTTTGTTGTGAATATTATCAGGAGATGCTACTTTGTCTGATAACAGGCATCCTATCAACAACTGGAGCACGGTCCCAAACGACCATCTAACCTATCTTGGACTATCTTTAATCGAACTTTGCTGGACTTTATATTGCACTAAACATTATTCCTTTTAACCTGTATCTGAACACTGTGCGCGTCATGACCCAAATAGTCACCCATTCCTTCTCTCCAGAGACGCTGCCTGTCCCACTGAGTTACTCCAGTATTTTGTGTCTATCTTCGGTGTAAACCACCATCTGCAGTTCCTTCCTACACACAGTAGATGACTTGATTGTTACCATGTATAGTCTTTCTGCTGACTGGATATCACACAACAAAAGGCTTCTTCACTGTACATTGGTGCAGGTGACAGTAAAATGAACTAACTAACGCAAAGAGTCAATGGAAATGTAATTCTAGTTTTACTTCCCATGTTAATATTAAATACGTGCTCTGATGAATCAATCCTTTTGACATATTTAGTCTTTTTTCACTTGATGGCTGCCAATTACGGAATGAGAAATATTCTGGTCTACGGTTACAACCTAGTTGGGCTGTACCAGAGCTGGCAGCAACTCCCAACTGCACCAGTTTGAGGTTTCCAGCTCATAATCTGGCCAGTTATTGCCCATTTTGTGCACACATTTGTGCTTTGGGTTCCTGCCCACAGAGCATGAGATGAAATTATCCAAACTTAGATCACATTAAGTTTTTTCAACGTAAAGAAGGGGAAGAAGCTCTGCATTTTTATGACAACACATCTGGCTTAACACAGATGCCAAAATTAAAAATTGAGTGAGTTATTCATTCCATGTACGAGTTATAGGAGTAGAATTGGGCCATTTGGCAAAACGAGTCCACTCCGCCATTCAATCATGGCTGATCTGTGCCTCCCAATCCCATTTTCCTGCTTTCTCCCCTTACCCCTTGACACCCGTTCTAATCAAGAATATATCTATCTCTGCCTTAAAAAATATCCACTGACTTGGCCTCCAGAGCCCCCTGTGGCAATGAGTTCCACAGATTAACTACCCTGTGATTAAAGAAGTTCCTCCTCACCTCCTTTTTAAGAGCACCCTTTAAGTCTGAGGTTATGACCTCTGGTCCTAGACTCTCCCACCAGTGGAAACATCCTTTCCACATCCATTCTATCAATGTCTTTCATTATTCTGTAAGTTTCAATGAGGTCCCCCATCAACCTTCTAAACTCCAGCGAGTAGAGAGAGGCCCAATGCTGTCAAACGCTCATCATAAGCTAACCCACTCTACAATCATTCTTGAAAATCTCCTCACAGTACTCCAAATGTGGCCTGACCAGTGCCTTATTGAGCCTCAGCATTATATCTACATGTAGAGCAATCAGACTTGATAGTAACTGTAAATCGAGGTTCTCACATCAGAGTACAGCACTAAAGTAAACATTTGACAATGCTATTAATCTTCAAATCCATCTCTGGTGTCATATAACATTGGATGTAGTACAACGTTGGTTCTAAACTCAATCTGTCTTTCTCCTGTGGGTAATTTAACATAAAATTACACCTAAATACTTAAGCACCTGGAAGCATGATTCATCAAGAAATGAAACTTTCTCTAATGACCCATTGAGAAACGAATCGAAGCACAGAAAAACTGAAGTGATATTGGCACATTTTAATTTTCCGTTTGATGTCACAAATGATGGCAACATAAAAACAAAGTAATAAAACCTGATAATTATACTGTCGATAGATACAAAAAGCTGGAGAAACTCAGCGGGACGGGCAACATCTCTAGAGAGAAGGAATGGGTGACGTTTCGGGTCGAGACCCTTCTTCAGACTGAAAGTCACGGGAAAGGGAAATGAGAGACATAGACAATGATGTAGAGAGATAAAGAACAGTGAATTAAAGATATGCAAAAGAGGAACAATGATAAAGGAAACAGGCCATTGTTGGCTGTTTGTTGGGTGAGAACACGAAGCTGGTGCTTGGGTGGGGGAGGGGTGGAGAGAGAATGCAGGGATTACTTGAAGTTAAAGAAATCAAAATTGATCCCACTGGGTTGTAAACTGCCCAAGTGAAACATGAGATCCTGTTCCTCCAATTAGCATTTAGGCTCACTCTGACAATGGAGGAGGGCTAGGACGGAAAGGTCAGTGTGGGAAAGGGAAGGAGAATTAAAGTGTTTAGCAACTGGGAGATCATGTAGGTCCAGGCGGACAGAGCGAAGATGTTCAGCTAAATGATCGTCCTGTCTGCGTTTGGTCTCGCCGATGTATAAGAGTCCACATCTTGATTAACGGATACAGTAGATGAGTTTGGAGGAGGTGCAAGTGATCCTCTGCCTAACCGGAAAGGGCTGGCTGGATCCCTGGACAGAGTCGAGGGAGGAACTAAAGGGACAGGTGTGGCATCTCTTGCGGTTGCTGGGGAAGGTACCTGGGGAGAAGGTGGTTTAGATGGGAAGGGATGAGTTAAGCAGGAAGTTGTGGAGGGAATGGTCTCTGCGGAAGGCGGAAAGGGGTGGAGGTGGGAAGGTGTGACCAAAGGTGGGATCCCGTTGGCAAAAATGTTGGAGGATGAGGTGTTGTATGCGATGGCTGATGGGGTGAAAGGTAAGGACTAGGCGAACTCAGTCCCTGGGGTTGTGACTAGGGGGAGGGGAAGGGGGAGCAAGGGCGGAGCTGGGGGGGATACCGAGGAGACACGTGTGAGGGTATCATCTATGATGGAAGAAGGGAATCCCCGTTCCCTAAAGAATTAGGACATCTTGGATGTCCTGGTATTGCACACCTCATCTTGTGCGCAGATGCAGCGTAGACGGAGGAATTGGAAGTAGGGCATAGAGTCTTTGCAGGAAGCAAAGTGGGAAGACGTGTAGTCAAGATAGTTGTGGGAGTCAGTGGGTTTGTAATAGACATCAGTTATACTTTTAATCAGCTTGAAAGCACTGATGATAGACACAAAACGCTGGAGTAACCCAGGGGGACAGGCAGCATCTCTGGAGAGAAGGAATGGATGACGTTTTGAGTCGAGACCCTTCTTCGGACTGAGAATTAGGGGAAAGGGAGATATAGAGGTATGGAAGCGTAAGGTGTGAAAACGACAGAACAAAGGGGATGTTGATCAAGGAAAATGTAGTTAGCTGAGGGAAGGTGGTGAATGAGGCATACAAATGGTGACATTTAATCAGGAGGATAGTGAAACTAGTCAGAGAATTACGATAGGGGAGAGATGGAGCGAGAGGGAAAGCAAGGATTACTTAAAGTTAGAGAAATCAATACTAATTGTAAGCTGCTCAAGCCAAATATGAGTGAAATAAAAATACTAATGTTTGTATAGTCATACCTTCTATTTCATATCTTACATCTCATCAATATCTCATAAAGTGAAGTATTGTTATTGTTGTTACTTTGGTGAAAGTGCCAGTCACTTTGGATGCAAAAATTGAATAGTGGGGCTCCTTTTTATTAGTAAATGTTGATTGCGATATTAGCAGTAAACTCCTGTCAATAACAATGGATGTCAGAGACCTAAGCAGCATTAATCTAACATGAGTTAATGATAAATGGCAGTCCAATAGGTGGAAAGATTTTAGTTATGCAGCGTGGACAAGATAGACTGCTAATCTTAGAATATTGATGAGGCAAAGGCTGTAAAATATTTGCATATATAAAATAGGATCACAGTATCTATGAGTTGCGTGGACTAGTGTCTCTACACATTTTAGTTTGAACATGAATAGAGTTTAATACACATTCACTGCTTTGCAAGAAAGTATAGTCAGGATTCACATGTTAATAAAAACACAAAATGGAAGAAATGCTCATCGGGTCAAGTAAATCAATGGAGAGAAAAGCAGAGTTTATGTTCCTGGAAATGAGAGAAAACAAGTTATTTTTGAGTTGCACAGAAGGCTTCACCTCAGCCCGAATACCAGTGATGTTTCCTTGCCCAATCCTCAGCTTATCACTAACTTGCATCCTCTCTGAAGACAGACACAAAATGCTGGAGTAACTCAGCGAGACAGGCAGCATCTCCGGACAGAAGGAAGTTTCGGGTTGAGAGGGAGACAAAGAGATAAAGAAGGGTAAGGTGTGAAAATGAGTCATCAAAAGTGATATACATCAAGGGAAATGTGGTTAGCTAGGAGAAGGTGATAACAAAGCGAACAGAAAGGTTTGCTCCTCTCCTTCCTGGTTCTGAGGAAGAGTCTTCAACCTGAAACAGTAATGGTATTTCTCTTTCCACAAGTGCTGCCAGTCCTGCTGAAAGTTTCCAATATTTTCTGCTATTCCGTCTTATTGCAAGTATCAGCAATTTTTTTAAATAATCATTTGCCTGATATTATATTTTACATCAACTCATACGTTTGCAGTGTGGGATTGGTTTCATCAGTTTTATGGAAACGCTAGCCAAGGAATGAAAAGTAGACTTGCCTGTGATGACACTGGGAATCTTCGACAGAAAGCTCTTCACTGTTCGAATAGGAACTCCACCTGCTTTTTCATCCTGCATCCGTATGATGATATTTTCTATCTGTCAGAGAAAGCAAAATACTTCTTATTAATTCGCTTTATGTTAAGTGGGGGCGACACGGTGGCGCAGTGATAGAGTTGCTGCCTTACAGCGCCAGAGGCCCAGGTTCGATCCTGCGTACAGATGCTGTCTGAATGAAGCTTGTACGTTTTCCCCGTGACATGTGTGAGTTTTTTCCGGTATCTCTGGTTTCCTCCCACATTCCCAGACGTACAGGTTTATAAGCTAATTGGCTTCAGTAAATTGTAAATTCTTCCTAGTGTGTGTAGGATTGCGTTAGTGTGCAAGGATGCTGGTCAATAGACAATAGACAATAGACAATAGATGCAGGAGGAGGCCATTCAGCTCTTCGAGCCAGCACCACCATTCACTGTGATCATGGCTGATCATCCACTATTAGTAGCCCGTTCCTGCCTTCTCCCCATATTCTTTCACTCTGCTATCTTTAAGAGCTCTATCTAACTCTCTCTTGAAAGCATCCAGAGAATTGGCCTCCACTGCCTCCTGAGGAAGAGAATTCCACAGATTCACAATTCTAAGGGTGAAAACATTTTTCCTCATCTCCGTTCTAAATGGCCTACCCCTTATTCATAAAATGTGGCCCTGGTTCTGGACTCCCCAAACATTGGAAACACTTTTCCTGCCTCTAGGGTGTCCAATCCATTAATAATCTTATATGTTTCAATAAGATCCCCTCTCATCCTTCTTAATTCCAGTGTATACAAGCCCAGTCGCTCCATTCTATCAACAAATGGCAGTCATGCCATCCCGGGAATTAACGTGGTGAACCTTGGCTGCACTCCATCAATAGCAAGAATGTCCTTCTTCAAATTTGGAGACCAAAACTGCACTCCAGGTGTGGTCTCACTAGGGCCCTGTACAACTGCGGAAGGATCTCTTTGTTCCTATACTCAACTCCTCTTGTTAAGAAGGCCAACATGCCATTCGCTTTCTTCACTGCCTGCTGTACCTGCATGCTTACTTTCAGTGACTGATGAACAAGGACTCCCCATATCTCGTTCTCCTTCCCCTTTACCCAATTTGACACCATTCAGATAATAATCTGCCTTCATGTTTTTTGCCACCAAAGTGGATAATCTCACATTTATCCACATTAAACTGCATCTGCCATCTATCTGCCCACTCAGCCAACCTGCCCAAGTCAACCTGCATCCTCATAGCATCCTCCTCACAGTTCACACTGCCACCCAGCTTTATGTCATCTGCAAATTTGCTAATGTTGCTTTTAATCCCTTCATCTAAATCATTAATGTATATTGTAAATAGCTGCGTCCCAGCACTGAGCCTTGCGGCACCCTACTAGTCACTGCCTGCCATTCTGAAAGGGACCCGTTAATCCCTACTCTTTGTTTCCTGTCTGCCAACCAATTTTCTATCCATGTCAGTATCCTACCCCCCCAATAGTGGGCTCTAATTTTGCCCAGTAATCTCCTGTGGGACCTTATCAAAGGCTTTCTGAACATCCAGGTACACTCCATCCACTGGCACTCCCTTGTCCATTTTCCTAGTTACATCCTCAAAGGATTCCAGAAGATTAGTCAAGCATGATTTCCCCTTCGTAATTCCATGCTGACTCGGACCGATCCTGTTACTGCTATGTAAATGTGCCGCTATTTCATCTTTTATAAGTGACTCCAGCATCTTCCTCACCACGGATGTCAGGGTAACTGGTCTATAATTCCCTGTTTTCTTTCTCCCGCCTTTCATGAAAAGTGGGATAACATTAGCTACCCTCCAATCCACAGAAACTGATCCTCAATCTATAGAACATTGGGAAATGATCACCAATACATCCACAATTTCTAGAGCCACTTCCTTAGGTACCCTGGGATACAGACAATCAGGCCCTGGGGATTTATCACCCTTCAATCCCATCGGTCTACCCAACACCATTTCCTGCCTAATGTGAATTTCCTTCATTTCCTCCATCACCCTAGATCCTCTGGCCACTGGTACACCTGGGAGATTGTTTGGGTCTTCCTTGGTAAACACAGATCCAAAGTACCTATTCAACTCATCTGCCATTTCCTTGTTCCCCATAATAAATTCATCTGTTTCTGTCTTCAAGGGTCCAACTTTGGTCTTAACTATTTTTTTCCTCTTCACATACCTATCCTCCTTTATATTCTTGACGAACTTATCTTTGTACCTCATCTTTTCTCCCTGTATTACCTTTTTAGTTATCTTATGTTGCTCTTTAAAAGTTTACCAATCCTCTGGCTTTCTGCTCATCTTTGCTGTGTTATACTTCTCTTTTATTTTTATACTGTCCTTGACTTCCCTTGTCAGCCACGGTCGCCTCTTACTCCCCTTAGAATCTTTCTTCCTCTTTGGAATTAACTGATCCTGCGCCTTCTGTATTATTCCCAGAAATACCTGCCATTGTTGTTCCAATGTCATCATTAATGTCAAGGATTCATTGAAACTGACTGTTCTTGGCATCAAGGCAGAATTTAACTGAATGTTAACCTAGTGAGTGGTTGAAGTACTGGAGGTAAAACTCTCCCCAGAAGAGTCACAATGAGCACAGAGGAAATTGGATGTGATGAGTGTACAATTATTTCATCCCCAGAGCCTCACTGTAGGGATGCCTCAAGGGGTTATCCTAAGTCCTAACATGACCACAATTCTATCTCTCGATAACAACGACGGCTGTTTAACGATACAGCAGAACATATATCAGCTAGAGAGTTGGACAGGAGTAGGTGGAATCACTTAGGCAAGAGTAGAGGCAGACGGAATTTAACCTATTTTGGACATTCTGTAAGGACATGTAGAGTCCTAAATAATGTTGCATTTGTATAGGGCATTGGTAAGAACATATTCTCTGTATTGTTTACAGATCTGGTTGCCACACCACAGATCGGATGTGGCAGAAATAGAGAAAGTGCAGAAGAGATTCACCAGGATGTTGCCTGGAATGGAGGGCTGTAACTATAAGGAAAGATTGTAAGGGCCGGGTTTATTCCAATTGGAAAATACGAGACTGAGAGCCAACCTTAGAGAGGTTTATAAAATGATGAGGGGCATAGATATGATAGAAAAATCAGAATCTTTTTCCCAGGGCAGGGAAGTCCCAAACTCATGGGCACAAGTTTAAGGTGAGAGGGAGAAATTTAAGGGAGATATGAGGAGTAACATTTTCACACTGAGGGTGGTGAATATGTGGAATGAGCTAACGAGGAGGTAGCGGAGGCTGATACTTTTACAATGCATAAAAGGCATTTGGACAGGAAAGTAGAGGGACATAAAATGCTGGAGTAACTCAGCGGGACAGGCAGCTACCTCTGGATAGAAGGAATGGGTGACGTTTCGGGTTGAGACCCTTCTTCAGACTTCAGTAGAGAGATATGGGCCTAATGTGTACGAATGGTTTTGGCATACATATGAATCACAGTCAGATGGACGAGATGATAAGAAACATGCTCTGCTCAATTTGTAATCTCAGGTTGTCAAGTACTCTGCTGTTCTGAGGCTTTTATTCCCCACCACGCCATGGCTTAGTGGATAACATCTTCACCTCAGAGTTTGCAGGTTATAGGTTTGAATCCCGCTTCTGCTTCAATTGCAAGAGCCAAAGCAGTAGTTTGGTTCAGAGAGAGTACTGCAGTGCCTTTTGAATGAGGCATTAAACTGAGTATGTGAAAGGTAGCAAGGCACTGTTCTGAAATTGATTGAGCTGTTTCCCAGTATTCTAGTCAATATCCATCTCTTTACCAATGTCATAAAAACAAATTATCCGATTGTCTCACTCTGTGTTTATTGGAGCCTGCTGCGTGATAATTGACTGACAGATTTCAGGAGTCAAGATGTCCCTGGCAGAACAATGAAATTCTTACTTGCAGCAGAGCAACAGAATATGTAAACATAGTACACTGTAAACAATATAATAAACGAGAGTAAAAAAAGTTCAGTGTGTGTATATATACACATACTTACAAATACTCATATACATAGATCATATACTATACAGTATATATATGTACGATTTGTACCCATTCATATCCATTCATACACAAATAAACAATAATTGTGCAATAATAACAATAATAGTCTCTGTAGTTCAGAGCTTATTTGAGGTTGTAGTGTTTAATAGCCGAATGGTTGTAGGGAAGAACCTAGGGAAGAAGATTTGCTATATTACAACAATAAGACGAAAATCTGAATGTATTTCACTGGTTGTAAAGCTAAAATACAGATTGTAAAGGGATGACCTGATGTTGTGAACAGTGCTGTAAAAATAGAAGTCTTTCTTCTTTGGATCAGCTCTGTCTCTGGTTTAAAAAAAACAGTATTTTCAATCAACGCAGTTACATTTGGGGTATTTTGTTTAGCTTAGAGATGCAGCGTGGAAAAAAGGCCCTTCTGCCCAACCATTGATCACCCATTCATGCACTTGTTCTATGTATCTTAACTAATCCCTACATGCGGTATACAATTTTGCAAAGGCCAACCAACCTACAAACGCACATGTCTTCGGGATATGGGTGGAAACCTGAGCACCCGGAGGAAACCATCTTGGTCACAAGCAAGCTTCACACAGGCAGCACCTGAGGTCAGGATTGAGCCCAGGTCTCTGGCGCTGTGAAGCAGCAACACCTCCAGCTGCTCCACTGTGCTCTTGGAAACCTTTTTGCAGAAAGGATTTATAGGAAACTAGACCAAGTGGGACCTATTGGGTTCCATCCCCCCAACGCGGGGTAGGGTGGGGCACCTGGCATCACAGGGGAGGGCTGGTCCCCGAACGAAATACTCCACCACTCATCCATTGGTCCCAATACTCACCACTCCCTTGAGAGCGATGGGGGGTGGTAGAGAGGGAGGGATGGTGGTAGAGAGGGAGGGATGGTAGGGAAGGAGGGGTGGTAGAGAGGGAGAGGGAGGGGGGGGAGAGGGAGGGGGGGCAGAGAAGGAGGGGGTAGAGAGGGACGGGGCTAGAGAGGGAGGGGGATGTGGAGGGGGTAGAAAGGGAGGGGGAGGGGGTTGAGAGGGAGAGGGTAGAGAGGGAGGGGGAGGGGGTTGAGAGGGGGGGAGGGTATAGAGGGAGAGGGAGGGGTAGAGGGAGAGGGGTAGAGAGGGAGGGGAAGGGATAGAGAGGGAGGGGAGGGGAGGGGATAGAGAGGGTGGGGAGGGGGTAGAGTGGGAGGTTTTGCAGAAAATTCCAGCGTGGCGTCCCCCCCCCACCTCCCTGTGAAGAGCCGGGGTGGACTGTGACATCATTCGTTTTTTTTGGCAAAACAGTTGAATCTGGGATGTGTTTAAAATGTCTATTATCAGTAACTTTGGGAATATCGGTGGAGATGCAACGGGAATATGTTTATCACAGGAAATGAAGTGAGTAAAAATTGTGAAAATGGGTAGGCTGTGGCCTAGCATTTATAAGGAAATGGGAATCAAGCAGATTGTGGCCAGACAACACACAAAAACACATGTACATACACACAAACAAGATGAGAGTTTTAGTTATATCATTTTGCCTTAAAACATTGCATTTTCAAGCAAGTTTGAAGGAAAAGATCATCCAGTAAATAAGCAGGTTTTATGTTCATTCACAGTGTGTACGAGGAATTTGTCATCTTGTGTCGGTATTTGAGAAACATAAGCATAATGTTCTGCAGAGCCATTAGTTAGGATATTGAGATCTTTAATTTCTCACACCCTGCTGGGAAAAAGATTTAAAACAGTACAGATACCGACAGTCAGTCAGTTAATCCGAGAGAGAATGCTACCAGACAGCCAGGCAACAAGGGGAATGTAATATAGGAGTGATGAATTCAAAATGAGCTTGTTAAATCACTTGACCTTTTATGGGGATTCAGAGCTTCTTCATTATTTGCTGCTTTAAAACATTTAAACCTATGAATTAGGCAGGAGCAGGCCATTCAATCTCTCAGGTCTGAACATTTTCTCTGTCTGTGACCTCTGCTCAGCATCGCATTGAATCACAATATATTTTTACTCATCTACACCTGTCTGAGAAATATTCAAAAACTCCGTTTACAATGTCATTTTAGGCAGATCGCTTTGAACACTCACAACCCTCTGAGAGATGATGTTTCCCTTCAACCCTGTCTTGGTTCTGCCACAAGGGGGAAATATCCTCTCCACATCCAACCTGTGAAGACCCTAGATTTCAGTAAAGCCCCCCCTCACTCTTCTAAATATCAATTGATGCAAACCTGGCCTACCCAGCCTTTTCCCATAAAACAACCCACCCATTGCATGTATTGGAGAGTGATTGACCCAAGTGAGTTGGTCCATAGAGGTGCTGTTGCTCCAGTTTCCGTGTGGCCTCACCCTGGCATGGAAGAGGCCCAGGTCAGGAAAGTCGGTGTGGGAATGTGGTGGGGAGTTAAAGTGATTAGCAACTGGGAGATTCAGCAGATCTTGGCGGACCCAGCGCATGTTTTCAGCTAGTCTATGCTTGGTTTCGCAGATGAAAAGGAGGCCACTTTGGGAGCACGGAGTTAGAAATGAGCTTGTTAAATCAAGTCAGATGACCTGCTGTGATGGGGATTCAGAGGTCGTTCATTATTTTGTGCTTTAAACATTTAAACCTATAAATTATGGCAGGAGTGGGCCATTCAGTCACTCAGGTCTGTTCCGCCACATAACAAGGTCACAGCTTCTCTAACTGTAACCTCAGCTCTGCATCCCAATGAACCACAGTAAATGTCCAGTCCTGCTCATCTGCCTCTCTCTTAAAAAATATTCAAAAACTCTGTCTACACCTTCCTCTGAGGGAGAAAGTTTCAAACAATCACCACCCTCTGAGGGATAATGTTTACCTTCACCCTTGTTTTATATGGACGGCTGTTTATCTTTAAACAGTGATCCCTTGTCAGTCCCTTGGGCTCAGTCTGAAGAAGTTGTCTCGACCCAAAACGTCACCCATTCCTTCTATCTGGTGACGTTGCCTGACCTGCTGAGTTACTCCAGCATTTTGTGTCTATCTTCGGTTTAAATCAGCATCTGCAGTTCCTTCCTACACATCCCATGTTCTGGGTTCTCCCACATGGGGAAATATCCTCTCCATATCCAGCCTGTCAACACACCACATTTCAATCAAGTCCCCTCTCACCAGTGGACACAGAGCTGGCCTGACCAACCTTTTGTCATGACGACCCACCCATTCCACATATTGGAGAGTGAATGACTCAAGTGAGTCAGTGCACAACTGGTGGCCTGAATGTTTGTTTAATGTTTAATAAAGCATTTAGCAACCTGTATCTGTCTTCTCACCAAGCCTTTGCTCAGTTTCACCTTGAATATGTTGTTGGAGCACATGAGCAAAAGCCAATGTTTTACTTTAGGTGAGAGATACAGCGTGGAAACAGGTCCTTTGACCCACCGAGTCTGTACCAACCAGCGATCACCCAGTACACTAGCTCTACCCTATACACTAGCAATACATTTAACAATTTTATGAAGCCACTTAACCATATAACAATTACAGCACGGAAACAGGCCTTCTCAGCCCTTCCAGTCCGTGCCGACCATTTATTTTCCCCTAGTCCCATCTACCTGCACTCAGACCATACCCCTCCATTCCCTTCCCGTCCATATACCTATCCACTTTACTTTTAAATGTTAAAATCAATCCTGCCTCCACCACTTCTGATCTTCCAGCAGACGTGGTGGAGGCAGGATCGATTTTAACATATAACCTACAAATCTGTACTTCTTTGGAATGTGGAAGGAAACTAGAGCACCTGGAGTAAACCCACACGGTCACAAGCAGAATGTACAAACTCCCTAGACAGCACTTGTGGTCAGGATCAAACCCAGGTCTCTGGTACTGCAAGGCAGCAACACTACCATTGCGCATCTGTGCTGCCCTGTATGTGTGCCTATAAATGTGCTGCTGCTAAAATCAAGTTCAAATTAATTAATAGGAGGAATTACTGACGTTTGCACTTATCATGGCGGATATAGAGCAACGCATGCCAATGCTTCTGGAGCTGAGTTGCTCGGGGTTTTTTTATGGGGTCACTGCACCCAAAAATGGAGATAAAATACCCTTTTTCACACACTCAGCGTAGTTACTTCCAACACACAAACATGCCGACAATTATCTTTATGAAACTGCAATCACTCAAGTGTTTTTACGATAACATTTTTCTGCAAAGTTAATGAAAAGCTGCTCGGACAGACTTCAATGTTACATCAACAGAAATTTCCAAGCTTTAACTGCATAGCCACTGATACTTTTCATTTTGGAAATCATAAATTAACATGGTGAGGTGCGGTGAATCTGATCTAGTTTTCAAGGCACATCATCACAAAGATTCAATTGGTAGTCAGCGGAAGTAGAGTTGTCTTTTGTGCTTTCTTGACCTTAGCTTCGCACGTGTAAAGGGCAACATACACGTGGTGGTGTTCCCTGGAGCTTGCTGTCCCAGTTATCCTTGGTGGCAGAAGCGGTGAATGCCATAGAGTAGTCAAAGTGAATTATGACTGTGAGTTTTCTGTATTCTACGCATTAGGCACTGAAATGATCCTGCAAAGGTGACTATTTAGCAGGCCTGTGGACCTTAAACCAAGGTGGACTCACAGCAGGACGGTGCTCAAAACAACCTGGAATGATGAAGACAGGCTGAAGCTTAAACTCAAGTGAACCTGATAGGGGAGACAGCGACATAGAGGTGACGCAGACCAGAAAGGGTGACGGTTTGGCCAACGAGAAAGGGGGAAGGCAGGGTGGAATGCAAGGTCATGTGGAACTGAAAGGGAGACTTAGGGTGGAGCTCAAGCGGACTTGAAAGGGTGATGGCACAGCAGACCATGTAAGGTGAATCAGGAGGAGGTGTGGATAGAGAGAGGGATGTGCCACAGCGTTTGGCTGCAGGGAGAGCAGAGGGTGGATAGAATGGGGGGAGAGTGGGGAGTTGGGGTGCGCGAGGAAGTGAACCATTATAGCAGGGTGAAGCTGAAGGCGACCGTGTGAAGTGCCGGTAAAGCTGTCGAGGTGCAGCCGGGGCGGACTGGGTGAGCAAAGCAAGGTGGGATCAGCGGGACAGCGGGTCATGCAGCAGCGCAAAGGATGATGAGGAATGGACTGGGTGAAGTGAAATGGGTGTGGGCCGAGCAGGAGATGAAGAAACGGAGCTGACAAGATGTTGGAGCGCACCAGGTGTGGGGAAGTAGGATCAGGCAAGGCCGAAGGATGCAGCAGCAAACCAAGGAGAATCGAGTTCCATCTGGCATCTTGTTGCAGACTGGACAAATTAATTAGAAAATAGACAATAGACAATAGACAATAGGTGCAGGAGTAGGCCATTTGGCCCTTCGAGCCAGCACTGTCATTCAATGTGATCAGGGCTGATCATCCCAATCAGTACCCCGTTCCTGCCTTCTCCCCATATCCCCTGACTCCGCTATCTTTAAGAGCCCTATCTAGCTCTCTCTTGAAAGCATTCAGAGAACCTGCCTCCACCGCCCTCTGAGGCAGAGAATTCCACAGACTCACCACTCTCTGTGAGAAAAAGTGTTTCCTCGTCTCCATTCTAAATGGCTTACTCCTTATTCTTAAATGAATGGAATGTATGGAAACTTCATCAATCTTTTGGTTTTGGATAGGAGGCTGGAGATTTTCCACTTCATTAAGACCTTCATTTCATCACAAAGTGAGAAGTTGGGATACTCACCAAGGAGAGGTGTTGAGAGATGTAAAGTGAAGGAATGCTGACCTTCATCACCCTGGTGGCTGGAGATCTGCCATAGGCATGTGACAGATCAAAAGAACTGCTCGCTTTATGGATCCGTGGGACCTTGGACTTGTACATGGGCAATGTGTTTCCCATACAACTCCTGGGGCCAACCACTCCTGGCCATAGCCTTGTATTCTGCCCCTCTTGTTGGTTTCTGCAGCAAAATGAACCTGCCACAGATACTCTGCACAGGGTTGCATGGTGGCGCAGCGGTAGAGTTGCTACCTTACAGCACCAGAGACCCAGGTTTGATCCTGACTATGGGTACTGTCTGTATGAAGTTTGTACATTCTCCGTGTGACCTCGTGGGTTTACTCCAGTTTTCTCTCACATGTACAGGTTAGTAGGTTAATTGGCTTCTGTAAATTGAAAGTTGTTCTACGTGTGTAGAATAGGGCTAGTGTACGGCACTATCGGCATGGGTGCATGTTGGGCTAAAGGGCCTGTTTCCATGCTGTATCTCTAAAGTCTAAAGTGTTTCTGCTTACTACTTATCATGAATCGAGTCAGCTCAAGAGGAGGATAGAAATAGAGGCAGGGTCCTTCCAAGCCTAACTTGCTGTGTGTGGCTCAAATTGAGTCGAAGTTATATATCTGCAGCCCAACATGAGGGGACAGTCATCAACTGAGCATGTGACAGGGTGATTAATGTCTCCACTACTTTCCATGCGGAAAGGTCATTTTAATCTTACAAGCTGCATGAGGCGTGTTTTAATGTAGCAATCTCAAACTAACACGACACACAAATAGAGTGTTGCAGCCCATAAAAGACATGTATGACAGAAATGAATTTTTAATCCACAGAATTTCATCGGCAACGCTGTCTATTTCCAGGAACCTTCTCTCATTTCCACTTTTCTTTAATATTTCATTGCCCCTTGCTGCACTTTAATGCAGCAACTCCGATCACTGTGCTGTTGCTTTTTTCCGTAATCACAATACGCTCAAACCTCACATAATTGGTGATTGGCCTTGGAAACATTTTATTTTGTGGAGATTGGAAGTGGAATTCTTTCAGTTGACTCATCGTTTCTCTCTTTCAACAACGATGGGACATGAAGGTGAGGGAATTAGAACAACGTGAGATATACTTAACACTGACCTACCTCATACCACACCAAGACACAGGAATACTTGTAATTAAAAAAAAAAAAATTCTGCTGCTTGTCATCTTTTCCATTTTATTTGACCTTACTTGAAGGGTGAGGTAGCATGATAGTTAAGTTATTGGACCAGCATCCAATGTTCCGGATCACAAATCTCACCATGGTAATAGAGGATTTGTGGAAGATGGAGTCTGCTTGTGGCCTGTCCTGCCTTGCGGAAAATCTACAATGGATTTGGTGCCGAACACTTAACCCCACTCTGGGCAATGGGGAAACAATCATCAACTTCAATGACCAAAGATCTATCTGCAAACCCCCAGCCAGGTCTGTCTCCACTCGACTCATTAAGCAGTGCTCCATCTCAGCCAATCATTCCATTTCCCACATACCAGCCGTCACACACTCATAGGATTGCATGGGCTGAAACAACAGTAATTTCATCACGGTATCACTGGCTATCCAATTAGTGGCATCTCCCATGGCTCCAAAAATGTATCTTTTTCAAGTTTATTTCCAGTCCCTATGCCTTCCTCTTAACCTTTGCGACTTTCATGAAATTGTAGTATTTGTCCATTAATTGCCAATTAAACTCACTGGAGAATATTCAGTGCCACATATTAAAGCACAGATATTTTTAATGATGCAATTTATCTTCCTTGAAAGACAGTTAACCTTTTCAGAAACTGTGGGGTCCCATTTTAAAACGTTAATACATTTTAATAATAATATTTATTATGTTTCTCTCACTTTTCTTCCCTACCCTCCATTTCATCCTGTATTTATTTGATCCTAATCTGACCCTGGTTCATTCTTTGTTAACCTTCTGCATCTTTCTTCACCCTTAACTCACATTGAATGAGTGACATAGGGAGATACAGCACCTCCATGTCCACGCTGACCAGCAACAACCTATTTAAACTAAAAACTAAACCTACATTTAAATTAACTACAATCATGTCGGATCCTGACCCAAAACGTCGCCTATCCATGTGCTCCAGAGAAGCTGCCTGACCCATTGAGTTACTCCAGCACTTTGTGTCCTTTTCTCTACATGAATCCCCTTTTTAAATTGACCCATATTCTCATCAACACCCCACAGATTCAAACACGCATCTACACATAAGTGACAATTTAGACACGCCAATTAACCGAACGACCTGCAGGTCTTCGGACTTTGGGAGGAAGCGAGAGCACCCAGAGGGAAGCCACATGGTCACAGGGAGAACATGGAAACTCCACATGGATAGCACCCAAGATCAGGATTGAAACCTGAGATTTTGGCACTGTGAGGCAATGGCTGTGCCATTGTGCTCAGTCTACATGGGCTATAGGTATACCTTATCTCCAGCAAATTAGGTATACTCAAAAAAGCTTTTAAGCTGAACGGTGAAAGATGGAAATGTAAAAACAAAGCACACATTGCGTGATTCCCCAGGACAGTAATTTGCAGGCCAGATATTGGGTAATCCATTGGAGTGTATGCAGGAGAAAAGAAGACAGGAACCAAGGGCACAGGTATGTAAAAAGTTTCATTGTTTCTTACAACATAGAAGAGGCCACTCGGCCTACATCATTTATACCTGCTCTCTGGAAAACCCCACCAGTCCCATTCCCCAGATTTCCTGGTGACCCACCTCAACTCACCTCCCCATCAAATCCTCTTAATCTTCCTACCAGCCATCTACAAATAAGGGACAATCTACCATGATCAATTAGCCAATCAGCCTGCAGGTCTTTGGGATGTAGAAGGAAACTGGAGCACTGTGGGAAAACCCATGCAGTCAGAGCTAGAAAATGCAAATTACGCACGGGCACCACTGAAGGTTCATTGGCCACTTTAAACTACCTGAAGTGTATAGATGAGTGATAACATTTGGGGGATGGGATGTTGGGCAGTTGATGGGAGAATGGGGAGAATAAAATCAGTTAGGGGTAGGATAAATGTAAAAATGGGTGGGTGCCGTCCGGCATTGACTCGGTGGGCTGAAGGGCCTGTTCTGTGTGGCGGATTACTAAGTCTCTCTAAGCACCACTTTGTAGTCAATAAGTTCTTAGGCAAGCACTGAGGAAGGCAGCAATGTTCCATCATCGCCCGCTGGAGCTCCAAAATCAAGACCCGGAACAGGGCCTTACATCGCCCGGCGTGGCCTAAACGTCCGCGGGACTTGCCATCGCCTGCTGGGGGCTTTAACATTGGGGGAAGGATGGAAAACAGGGGAGAGGCAATGACTTTGCCTTCCATCACAGTGAGGAGGAGATAACTGTGATGGATGTTTGTGTAAATTGTGTTAATTGTGTGTCTTGTTAATTGTTTCTTGTTGTTGTATGACTGCAGAAACCAAATTTTGTTTGAACTTCAAATGGAGGTTTTGTATTGTATTGTATTATATTATTGTATTGTGTATATGAGTAGTATTAGGCCATTTGGCCCATCAAGTCTATTCCACCATTCAATCATGGCTGATCTATCTTTGCCTCCTAACCCCGTTCTCCTGCCTTCTCCCCATAACCTCTGACACCTGCCCTGGGATCATTCTTGTAAACCTCCTCTGGACCCTCTCCAGAGCCAGCACATCTTTCCTCAGATATGGTGCCCAAGATGCTCAAAATTTCCAAATGCAGCCTTACGAGCGTCTTGTAGTGCCTCAGCTTAATTGCTAGCAGGGCCTGGAGCACCGGACATTTCATCTTCTCCTCAAGGAAACTATTTGAAGCAGAATCGATTGGAATTGATTGAATTGCTCCAGCTAGGCATAAATTTGGACTGAATAGGCCAAACCCTACCCTTCTTTGACTGATCTCAATACCTTCAGTATATTTCTCAGGGACCCGACTGCCCTTTGCGTTGCACACGAGCCGCAGTCTGGACTAAAGTACATCTACATGCACACTCCATACAGTCACACATTATGATGCCTACAGATGCATGACATTTCAATATATAGATGAAAGGAGACACAAGAAACTGTGGCTGCTGGAATCTTGAAAGATAACCCATGGAGATTCTCCAGCAGTAGAAACAAGCAACTACAAATGCAGGTTTACAAAAAAAGACACCGTGCTGGAGTAACTCAGCGGGTCAGGCAGCATCCCTGAAGAACATGGACAGGTGGTGTTTTGGGTTGGGACCCTGCAGTTTGTTTTTTTTCATATGCATTTCATGTTTGAATTGTTAAGAATGCATTCGACTGAGTGCATCTTTCTAATATTTCTAAGTTTCACTCCAGCCTGCTTTTTCTGTAACTAATCTCCATATTATGATGGGTACGCAAAATGCTGGAGAAGCAGCATCTATGGAGTGAAGGAGATAAGCATCGTTTCCGGCAACGAAACATGTTGTCAAAGGGAGGGTGGGGGTTGGAGTGGGAGAAATTGTTCATTGTCATGCACACTTGTCATTGGCCCGCCAGGGACTTTGTGTGTCCCCCATGTTTTTAAATGTTTCACTATGGCAGCCAATGCCCCGAGCCGTATGCCCCCGCGGCCGGGGTGGGGGGGTGAATCACCCAGTGCGGGTGTCGGGGGGGGGGTGAATCACCCTGATGTGCGGGTTGGGGTCTGATGGCGATGCATCGTGGTCAGTGACTCTGGGTGGGCGGAGGGACCAGCCTGTTTCACACCTCTGCTCCACCTCGCGGTGCCGACACACGGCCCATCACAGTGCGGCCGCACAGGGGAGACGAGGCGGCGGGCATCCGTGGCCGTGGGAGACTGTCCCGAGGGATGCGCTCCTTCCGTCGATTACAACTTGGTGCTCGGATTCAGAGTGCCCAGTCACCTATGGCTTGTGTGGGAAAATGAACCCCACCCTCCCGTGTCCATCGGCCAGTGATGTGATGGCACACGGGGGTCTGGACCAATCATTGACAAGTCCCGCCCCCTGGCGACGTCATGTCCGTTATTTGACTTTTCGGCAGAGCGACCATTCAGTGAGTTGGCTTGTAGGCGTCCCACCCTTTCGGTTATTTGGATTCCCTTTCTTTGCTTCGGCTTCTCGTCCTTCGACACCGCGTCCGTGTACCCAGAAAAACACTGTCTATTCCTCAAGCTCATCAAAGGGATCATCTGAGTCGGAATATTCTATGAGTGCCCCAGGATATCCCATGCAATGGATGCTTTGCCAGCCCTTTTGAACATCAAGGGCACCCTGTGCAAAAGAGAAACACTGTGTCCCTCTAACCTATTGCCAGATATCCTAGAAACATAGAAACATAGAAAAATAGGTGCAGGAGTGGGCCATTCGGCCCTTCGAGCCTGCACCGCCATTCAATGTGATCATGGCTGATCATCCAACTCAATATCCCGTACCTGTCTTCTCTCCATACCCCCTGATCCCTTTAGCCACAAGTGCCACATCTAACGCCCTCTTAAATATAGCCAATGAACGGGCCTCAACTACCTTCTGTGGCAGAGAATTCCAGAGACTCACCACTCTCTGTGTAAAGAATGTTTTCCTCATCTCGGTCCTAAAGGAATTCCCCCTTATCCTTAGACGGTGACCCCTTGTTCTGGACTCCCCCAACATTGGGAACAATCTTCCAGTATCTAGCTTGTCCAACCCCTTAAGAATTTTGTAAGTTTCTATAAGATTCCCCCTCAATCTTCTAAATTCCAGCGAGTACAAGCCGAGTCTATCCAGTCTTTCCTCATATGAAAGTCCTGACATCCCAGGAATCAGTCTGGTGAATCTTCTCTGTACCCCCTCTATGGCAAGGATGTCTTTCCTCAGATTTGGAGACCAAAACTGTACGCAATACTCCAGGTGTGGCCTCACCAAAACCCTGTACAACTGCAGTAGAACCTCCCTGCTCCTATACTCAAATCCTTTCGATTTGAATGCTAACATACCATTTGCTTTCTTCACTGCCTGCTGCACCTGCATGCCTACTTTCAATGTCTGGTGTACCATGACACCCAGGTCTCGTTGCATCTCCCCTTTTCCTAATCTGCCACCATTCAGATAATAGTCTACCCTCATCTTTTTGCCACCAAAGTGGATAACCTCACATTTATCCACATTATACTGCATCTGCCATGCATCTGCCCATTCACTCAGCCTATCCAAATCACCCTGCAGCCTCCAAGCATCCTCCTCACACCTAACTATACCCTCAGCTTGGTGTCATCTGCAAATTTGGAGATGTTGCATTGAATTCCCTCATCCAAATCATTAATATATATTGTAAATAGCTGGGGTCCCAACACTGAGCCTTGCGGTACCCCACTAGTCACTGCCTGCCATTCTGAAAAGGACCCGTTTACTCCTACCCTTTGCCTCCTGTCTGCTAGCCAGTTCTCTATCCACATCAATACTGAACCCCCAATACCGTGTGCTTTAAGTTAAATGCTAATCTCTTATGCGGGACCTTGTCGAAAGCCTTCTGAAAGTCTAGATATAACACATCCGCTGGTTCTCCCTTATCCACTCTACTAGTTACATCCTCGAAAAATTCTATCAGATTTGTCAGACATGATTTACCTTTTGTAAGTCCATGCTGACTTTGTCCAATGATTTCACCACTTTCCAAATGCGCTGCTATCCCATCTTTAAAACTGACTCTAGCAGTTTCCCCACTACCGATGTTAGACTAACTGGTCTGTAATTCCCCACTTTCTCTCTCCCTCCTTTTTTAAAAAGTGGGATTACATTAGCTACCCTCCAATCCTCAGGAACTACTCCAGAATCTAAGGAATTTTGAAAAATTATCACTAATGCATCCACTATTTCTGTGGCTACCTCCTTGAGTACTCTGGGATGCAGACTATCTGGCCCTGGGGATTTATCGGCCTTCAATCCGTTCAATTTACCCAACACCACCTCCCTGCTAACCTGGATTTCACTCAGTTCCTCCATCTTATTTGACTCCCGTTCCACTGCTATTTCCGGCAGATTATTTATGTCTTCCTTAGTGAAGACAGAACCAAAGTAGTTATTCAATTGGTCTGCCATGTCCTTGTTCCCCACGATCAATTCACCTGTTTCTGACTGCAAGGGACCAACATTTGTTTTAACTAGTCTCTTTCTCTTCACATATCTATAAAGACTTTTGCAGTCAGTTTTTATGTTCCCTGCCAGTTTCCTTTCATAATCTATTTTCCCTTTCCTAATTAAGCCCTTTGTCCTCCTCTGCTGGATTCTGAATTTCTCCCAGTCCTCCGGTAGCCTGCTTTTTCTGGCAAATTTGTATGCCTCATCTTTTGTTTTTATACTATCCCTGATTTCCCTTGTTATCCTACAGTGCTACAGGTCTTTATCGCTCTAATTTAAGTCAGGTCAAGTCAAGTCAAGTCAAGTCAAGTGCAGTGAAATGAATTTGCCAGCAGTAGTACAATAAAAAAAGAACACACAGTACACAATAAAAATGTAACACATACATCCACCACAGCATTCATCACTGTGGTGGAAGGCACAAAATGTGGCCAGTCCTCCTCCATTTTCCCCTGTGGTCTGGACCTCAACCCTCCGCAGTCGCCGCTGCGGGTGTCCAGATGTGCAGACAAGGTAAGTCCAGGTAGGTCCTGAATCGGTGCCTCCACACCGGAGACCGCGCCTTCAAGATGGTGTAGGCCGCAGGCTGGCGGTCGAAGATCTAAAGTCCCCGCCATGCCGCAGCCAGAAGCACCACCGACTGCGGGGCCGGTGGTCGGAGCTCTTCTCCTCCGGGATCCCCAACGAGAGATCCCGGTCTCCGGACACCGCGCCAGCTGGAGCTCCTCAGACCGTGGCTTCAGGCTGCCGTGGGCCAGTGAATGGAGCGCTCCCCTCCGGCGACCCCCGGCGAGGTTTTGCCTGCTCCGCAGTGCAAGAGTCCGCCCTGGGCACGTCTCCGGGAAAGGCCACACCGATCCTCGATGTTAGGCCACGGGGGAGGCGACATGGAAAAAGTTGCCTCTCTGTGGAGGAGGCAACCAAAGCGGTTTCCTCCTTACTCCCCCACACCATCCCCCACACAAGACACACCAAGAAACATTAAAAACACACATTGAGAAACTTAGCACCTGATAAAAGGAATTAAACATGAATATATAATCAGGTAACCCAAGCATCCACTAAGCTGTGATTATGAATGGACAGGTATGCCTACTAACCTTTGGTGAATCACCCACCCAGGACACCACAATCCCTTGGCATTACCCCTTAGTTCTACTGATTAAGTTGCACACTTCCTTGAACAATGATCCAGCACAACCCTGTGAAATGGCTGGGAGGCATTATATGTGCAAACTAGCAATGCAACAACTCATTTACAATTGTTAAGTACCAAAGAGCAAAGTATATCTCCTCACATTGCTTTGAGTCCTATACGCCAGGATTTCATCGGTATGGGCATTCCATTCGCAGAGATTTCCCTGACTAAACCTAGATAAAGAAGGGCTGTCTTGCCAACTCAATGTTCAAACCTCTCTTTATAAATCCAGTAACATTCTCATAAATCTGATTGGAATCGTTGTCAACACATCTAATTCAGGCAGCAACGCAGGTACTAAAACTTGAAATGATGCACAAAATCAACACCATCTTAGATAAATGTTGGTTTCCAGACAATGATATCCCTAACTGCACTGAATGGAAGATGTCTTTACTTATGTTACCAAAGGTGAGGAAAAGGAAGAACAGAGACCAAGTGTACATGAAAGTGTAAATGGAAGTTCGCAATGCCACCTCTTTTCAGGCAGTCTCCTGGGACTATCGGATGACGTGTGTCTACTGCACTTTTTACATTCAGGGGTGGTTCATTCTGGATTCACAGACTGTGCCAAGGATGGTGTAGGTGTTGCATGAGGAGGTGAATTGTTTGGAATGATGTGTTGTCCTATTGCCTGTGTATGGCTTCTGTGAGAGTCGGGACTAGCTACATTCCTGGATATACTCGTTCACTTTGAGTGGTCGCAGCCCAGGGATACACAAGAGCTGGTGATGGTGTAGACATTTTTAAAAATCCCTGAAGCAATTTTTCTTCAGTTAGTCATTATATGTGAATGCCAATGAGTGTATCATTTGAACCTATATCAATTACACATTGCCTCGAAGATAGACACAAAATGCTGGAGTAACTAGGCAGGACAGGCAGCATCGTTGGTGTGAATGAATGGGTGATGTTTCGGGTCAAGACCCTTCTTGTCTGAAGAAGGGTCTCAAACCGAAACGTCAAACGTTCCTTTGCTCCTGAGATGCTGCCTTTTCTGCTGAGTTACTCCAGCTTGTTGTGTCTATGTTCGGTGTAAACCAGCATCTGCAGTTCCATCCTACGCATTTATTCCCTCTTTGTGCCATTATGACTGTTTTACGCCACTGAATCTCACCAAAAAGTTATTAGCTAATGATGTTGAAATTAATTTATTTCAGAGCAAGTGCATCCCATGAGCATGAGCTGACTTGAAGCTGGTCCGACAAATAATAGACTGCAGTTGTAGATTGTCACATCATCAATTCGTGGCTGGAAGCTACTAATGATGAAACATTTATAGACCAGCTCCCTACACATTCCTAACACTTGAACTGTTGATCTTCAAAGGAGCCATAGGGTTCCAATTCAAGAGTTCACACTGTCAAGCTCCGAGTCCATGAACATATCCTCCAGAAGTGTAGATCTGAAAAGTTTTTGATCTTTGCTCTTTTCATTGATGAACAAAGAGGACCTCAATTCCAGCAGGTTTTAACATGCTGACAGAAAAACAAACAATCTTCTACATACACAATGTGTTAAAAACTGTCAATGCAAACTAATACAACCAGAAAAGCTAGCTACTTGAAAGCCTTTTGTTATTCAGTCTGAAGAAGGGTCCCAATCTGAAATGTCACCTATCCATGTAATCCAGAGATGCTGCCTGACCCACTGAGTTACTCCAGCATTTTGTGTGTTTTTTTTGTAAATCTGAATTTTCATATACAACCATTCATTTGTTTGTCCATTCAACAAAAATTGTAAATTAGTAAGGGGTCCGCCCTCATTGATAAATCCCACACTGCGAAGAACATTCTGCCAACTGAGACAACAAACTTACAGAAATCAAGCAAAACACAAAGCGTTGGAGGAACTCAATGATCCAAAACATTCTGACCATTGACTTCAAAGATGCTACCTGAAACATTGACCATCCATACTGCCTGATCTGCTGAGTACCTCCAGCACTTTGTGTTTTGCCCAAGATTCCAACACCTGCACTTCACGACATCTCCATTTTGCAACAGTCCAACTCTCAGTGCAGCTCAGCTACATTTAAACTTTAGACTTTAGAGATACAGCATGGAAACAGGCCCCTTGGCCCACCGAGTCAGCGCCGACCAGCGATCACCCCATTCACTACATTATTCTACACACTAGGGACAATTTACAATTTACAGAGGTCAATTAACCGACAAACCCGATACGTATTTGACATGTGGGAGGAAATTGGGCCAACCGGAGAAAACCCACATGGTCACAGGGAGAACAGGCTTGAGGTTCTAAGCTATTGGATGAGGTTGGGCAGGCTAGGACAACCTTTGAGGATAACAGGTGATCTTATAGAGGTGTACAAAATCATGTGAGGAATTGATCGGGTAGATGTACAGATTCTCTTACCCAGAGTAGGAGAATCAAGAACCAGAGGACCAGAGGTTTAACGTGAGGGGGCAAAGGATTTAATAGAAACCCGAGGGGTAACTTTTCACACATAGGATGGTGGGTGTATGGAACGAACTGCCGGAAGAAGTAGTTGAGCAGATACTATCTCAACGTTTAAGAAACATTTAGAGGGGTACATAGATAAGACAGGTTTAGGGGGATAAGGGCCAAATGCAGGCAGGAGGGATTAGTGCAGATGGATGGTTTGGGCAAGCTGGGCTGAAGGGCCTGTTTCCACGCTGTAAGACTCTGTGACTCTATGACTCTAATGGTCAATGGTGCTTTTTATTGTCACGTGTGTGAAGTGCTAACAAAGTGCATTTTTTTCCCCTTACAAACTGTTCAGTTGAGTATTGCCAAATTTGCAACTGTACAGAAATAGCCTACTGAGCCTGCTTGCAAGATGCACCATGTTTTGAAACTGATTTCTTAGGTAAGGAGACCAAAACTGTGCACAATGCTTTGGGGCAGTCTCACTGAGGCCTGCACAATTGCATTAAGATCTCCTTCCACCTGTAATCAAACCCTTATTGAAACGGTCTGTGCATTGGATGTTAACTTCAATGCCCAACATCGCGAATGCCCTATGGTATGAGGCAAGCACAAGCTAGCCAAAACTTAGGGGCCTAGCTGCAGCTGAGGCTGGAGCACTGGGTGCAGTTCTGGTTGTCACGCTTTAGGAAGGAGGTGAATACACTGGAGTGAGTTTGGAAGAGATTCTCCAGGACATTGCCTGGGATGGGAAATCTCATTTATGAGGGGAGACTAGAAAGGCTGGGTTTGCTCTCCTTGGAGCAGAGAAAGCTGAGGGAGTAAGAATGTGTAAAGATAGTAGAGGTGTCTATCACTACAGGGCACAGGTTTAGAGCGAGGGATGAAAGGTTTAGAGCAGATCTGAGGAAGAGATATTTTCACCTAGAAGGTTGATGGACAGTGGAATACACTACGTGAGGAGGTGGTGGTGGCAGGTACTCTCACAACACTTAAAAGCCTCTGGATAAGTACTATAGTCACCGAGACATAGAAAAATACTGACCAAGTGCTGGAAAATACATTCAGTAAAATGGATACTTGGTGGTCAGTGTGGACATGAACATACAGTACACAACACTTGACCAGGCCCCTCAGCCCATCATGTATGTGCTGAACATGATGCCAATCTAACTAATCACATTTTCAATAATATGAGGCCAATGACATAAAAAATGTTGAAACTGTAGAATAATGTAGTTCAAAAGGACACAAATTGCTTGTAACTCAGCGACTGGCAGCATCTCTGGAGAACATGGATAGGTGACATATTGGGTCAGGACTTCTTCAGAGAAAGTTGAAGTTCCAGGGGAGTTACTCCAGCATTTTGCGTCCGTTTGCGCAAATCAACATCTGCAGTTCGTTGTTTCCAATCAACGTTGCTCATCTGGGCATCTATTAAATTAGTTCAAAATCTGTAATGCAGAAGATTTCAGAGATTGATTTTAAGGTGTCCTACAATGCATCAAATAATGTTTCAAATGCCGCAGATTTGCAGTGACGGCAGTCTTATTGAATCCCAATCCACAATCCCTGAAATAAATCTCACAAGGAGAGCACTCATATTTTGTTCAATAGCTGTGAAGGTCAAATGTTTTTTGTATACTTCTGCTTAGAAAGTTTTAAGTGCCTGTTTCACTTACACAACTTTTTCGGCCACTGCCGGCACCCGTCATAGGTCACCAAAAATTTTCAACATGTTGAAAATTCAGCGGTTACCAGAAAGGCGCTACGACTCTTTGGGTGATTGAGGAGACTACACACGACCATACAGCCAACACCCTGGCGACATGTCGTGGGGTGAAGCTCTTCTATGGTCGTGAGTAGTCGCCCAAAGAGTCGTACATTGTTCTGGTCGCCACTGGCATTTTAAAATGTTGAACATTTTCGGAGACCTGCTGCGACTATGACGGGTGCCGGCATGTCGCCGAAAAAATTGTGTAAGTGGGACAGGCCCTTTACAATTGAAAATGCGTTTGAACCACTTTATAGAGGGTAGTTGTGGGAGCCATGGGTTTTTTTAATTCTTCCATCCACATGACATGCAATGCATCATACAGGTACACAGTCATTGCCACAGAACAAAATAGCACAGGAACAGGCCCTTCAACCTACAATGGCCATGCTGAAAACAATGCCATTAAACTAATCTTCTCTGCCTGCAGCTGATACATATTTCTCCCTTCTATGCATTTTCATGTTGCTGTCTAAAAGCCTCTTAAATGCCACTATTATATGTACCATCAAACTTGGCAGTGTGTTCCAGGTTCTCCTTGTGCATAAGACTTGGCCAATTCATCTCCATTAAACTTTGCCCCTCTCAGCTATGCCCTCTAGTCTTTGACATACCCACCCTAGAAAAAAGGTTTTGAAAATCTGCTCTATCTCTGCCTCTCCCAATTTTCTTTACGTCTATCAGATCACCACTCAGCAGCTGATGCTCTGGAGAAAACAATCCAAGTTTGTTCAACCTCTCCTCATAGCGAATATCCTCTAATCAATGCTGTGTTTTGGTAAACCTCTTTTGGACCCTCTCCAAGGCCTCCAGACCCTTCCTGCAATATGACAAATGGAACTGCACACAAAATGCCACATGTGGCCTAACTAAACTCCTATAAAGCTGATAAAGGACTTACTGACTCTTATACTCAATGCACTAACCAATAAAGGCCCGCTTTACCACTCTATCAACTCGTGTTACCCCTTTCAGGGAGCTCTGCCATTGGACACAAGATCCCTCTGTACATCACTGCTGTTAAGGTTCTTGCAATAACTGTGCACGTACCAGGTATATGTTGTGATTTCGGGGCCTATTGAGCCTCTGATTGTTAGGTATGAGGAAGCTTTCAAGAGTGTTGGAGTATGGTAGCAGCCAGTTAATACAAATTAAAATTAGTCTTCAATCTAAGACAAGGACAATTGCCTGAACACCCATCTCTGCATTAAATACTAAAAATACTTGGCCACTGACTTGGCCTCCACAGCCCTCTGCGGCAATGATTTCCACAGATTAACTACCCTGTGACTAAAGAAGTTCCTCCTCACCTCCTTTCTAAAAGAGCGCCCTTTAATTCTGAGGCTATGACCTCTGGTCCTAGACTCTCCCACCAGTGGAAACATCCTTTCCACATCCACTCAATTTATGCCTTTCATTATTCTGTAAGTTTCAATGAGGTCCCCCCTCAAACTTCTAAACTCTAGTGAATTGAGGCCCAATGTCGTCAAGTGCTCATCATATGCTATCTCACTAATTCTTGAAATCATTCATGTAGACCTCCTCTGGACCACCACTGGGAAATTCATGAGATATGATTTCCCATACACAAACCCCTGCTGCTCCTCTTGTTACCATCTCATTCTAATGAAGCACATGGTGAAACTGATTTTTACTTAATATTTAGTTTTAGTTTAGTTTAGAGATACAACGCAAAAACAGGCCCTTTGACCCTCCAAGTCCGCGCTGACCAACCCGTACCTAGCACCATCCAACACACTAGGGACAATTTACAATCTTTTTCTAAAGCTAGCTACCTATAAACCTGTACATCTTTGGAATGTAGAAGAAATTCAGAACACCTGGGGAAAACCCACGCAGGTCATGGGGAGAACGTACAAACTCCATACAGACAGCACCCAAAGTAAGAAACGAACCCGGGTCTCTGTGGCGCTGTAAGGCAGTACTCCACCGCTGCGCCACCGTGCCTGTTGGTGTACACTGAAAGTTCCAGTCAGGAAAAATCCTTTAAAATTTTGTACCCAAGACAGGGTTTGCAATATTCTGACATAGTTATAGCAGTTAATGGCTACAGCGGGTAGAGTCGCTACCTCACAGTGCTAGCAACCCAGGTTTAATGTGGACTTCTAGCATCATATGGATGGAATTTGCACACTCTCCCTATGACCCACACATGCTTCCTCCAAGTGCTGTAGCTACCTCCAACATCTCAAAAATGCATGTGTTGATAGGTAAATTGGTCACTGGAAGTTGTCCCTGGAGTGTGGGAAAATGGTAAACTCTCGGTGAGTGAGAATGGGTGGAAGGGGAGGAGCTGTTGAGAATGTGGGGAGAATAAAAACTGGGATTGACCTTGAATTATGTAAATGAATGGTTGATAGTTAGCACAGGCTTGTTGGGCCGAACGACATGTTTTCATGCTGTATGACCCCATGGTTGTTTATTCATATCTACTTAGAGCAGGCCCACAAGCAATTTCTTGTATAGTTGCTTTTCACTCTTTCTAAGCTGTTAAGAGTGATTAAAGTAGGTTTATTAAACACTTCATGTAGATTGCAGGCACGGTTTCGTTTAACAGGCTTATCTGCTCAAATGATTATAAAGAATTGTTAACTAGGCATGGATTAGCCTTTCGTTTTCCCTCTTTGCATATGCTGGTTTAACAAATTTGTGATGGACTGTTGATGGGGTTTTCCCATTAACTGGCTGGAAAACAAAGGCAAGACTATTTTTCATCACAATACCACAATGTTGCATGCATGAGAGAACATCGTAATTGGTCCTGATTCACATAACAGCTTGAAAAATTACAGCATAGAACTAGGGAAGAAGTTATACAATAATGTCACTGTCATTGAAAGAAAACAAATGAGTTTGATATGGAAAAAATATTGCAATGCCAAAAATATGAAATGAAATGTAAAATTGTGTTATATCTGTACAAATCTCTGATTGGATCCAATTCGGAATATTGCCCTCAGCTTTGGGCATCAGATTGTAGGAATATTTATAGGCAAGTAGACTTGCAGTGGATGCACACCAAGTTCACCAAAAATGTACTGGTAGTTGAAATGCCTCACACCAGTCGACCCGTCCTTGCGGCCTTGAGCGGTGTTTCCTGAGGGGACCGTCCAGAACCTCGGCTTCGGCGGCAGCACAGCGTTGGAGCGCTATCGCGGAGCGGGCGATGCCTTGCCTGGGTCGCCGTGCTGGAACTCCGGTGAGCTGAAGACCGCCGACAAAAAAAACATCACGGAGCCGCGGGTCTGTGGAGTGGCCAGCTGCGGGCGGCGGCACTGAACTTTACATCGGGAGCCTCCATCCCAGTGGTGGAGCTCCATCCAGCGCGGCCTGTCAGCTTCAGAAGCCGCGGACTCCAGTAAGGAAGCAGCCGTTCCACGTGTCCCAAGCTGTCTGAAGAAGGGTCTCGACCCGAAACGTCGCCTATCTCCTTCGCTCCTTAGATGCTGCTGCACCCGCTGAGTTTCTCCAGCTTTTTGTGTGTCCCAAGCTGTTGAGAGGGTTCTCCTAACGCCGGAGCACCATCACCCGGCGAGAACGGCCTGGAACATCGGCCCTCATAGCAGCGACTGCTGAGGCCTCAATGGGCCCTACTATGCGTGGACATGGGGATGGGGACTGGACTTCGTGCCTTCCCTCACAATGGGAACAATTGTGGGGGGATGTTTTTATGTTTACTGTTAAATTCTTTAATGTTGTGTCTTATCTTTATCTGTGTGCTGCATGGCAAGTCAAATTTCACTACACCAATTGATGTATATGACAATAAATGTCCTTTGCACCTTTGTCCTTTGTACCTTTGATTATATCTGATGTAATTATGATGTAGGAACCAGCCTCCCGACCCTAGAGATCCACCATCAGCTATTCCCACTCAGATGAGTGTCCAGCCTCCTCCAGAGCCTCTCCTCAATCCTTGGGCTGAACAGGACTATCCTCAGCTGGTTCCATTCCATTCAGTCTGGTCATAGCTAGAACACCATCTACCAAGACTTCCCACAGTTGTACCTCACTAGTAGCCCCATTATTGGAAGGACGTGTACTTTGGAGAGATTAACCTTTTGGTCAATTCCTCTGTATTGAATGAAGTTAATAAATACTTATTGAGCATTATTAAAATTATACATGGAAGATGTACAAATACCTAATTGGCAAACGTTTTGGACTTGTGGAGAGGCAGGTCCAAAAAAAGTGGCTTCAATATCCTTAATATTTACGGAGAAAATTGTAGCTCAGTCAAGAACGGCAACCAAAAATACAATGGTGAGAGGTGGATTTCAGAGGGTATCTTCAGAGGATGTTGCGAAAGAGCAGCATGATGTTGAGAAAGAGATGAATATTTAAGTCTGATGAAGGGTCTCGACCCGAAACGTTGCCTATTTCTTTCACTCCATAGATGCTGCCTCACCCGCTGAGTTTCTCCAGCAATTTTGTCTACCTAATGTTTAAGGAGAGGTCTGTGGAGGTCCCCAGAGCTAAAAGCAGCTGAGCTTGTGCTCCAAATCAGTATTGGTCACATGGTGGAAGTCTGCATAGCATCGCTGTATGAAATAAACTGCTGGAGGAGCTCAGTGGGCCAGGTAGTATCGGTGGAAGGAAATGGAAGATGACAATCAGGTCGATACCCTTCTTCAGGCAATGTTTCACATCAGGATCTTTCTTCAGACCGATAGACAGTCTTAACCCGAAGCATCATCTGTCCTTTTCCATCCAGAGAAGCCCTCTGATCCGTTATTCCAGCAGTTTGTATTTTGTTAAAAGATATCAGCATCTGCATCCTTTGTGTGTGGCATCATTGAAATACAGCTCCATTCCACCTTGAAATTGCATATTAAAGCAAACCCAATGTTTTACGGTTGTGACTACATTGTCGGATTCTCTAATAATGTTTCGTTAAAGATTTAACACAGGTGACCGGAGCTGTGAGGCAGCAACTCTACTAGCTGTGCCACTGTACTTACAATGTTTCTGATAAGGCTCTGCCTCGCACCAGAACTAAGAGCAATCAACACACAAGGTCAGATCATTGTAGCAGTGAAAGCAACCCAATTAATCCTAGCTCCTTCCCATTCACCAGGGAAATTCTTCCTTTTTCCACAGACATAAACTATTCCCATTTAAAAAATATTATTGAATCCTCTTCCACAGTTCTCAGAGCTAAAAGGATGATAATATTATATCGAACCATAGAGACACACAGCATGAAAACAGGCCATTTGTTCTACCATGACAACCAGTGGGCGCCCATCCATGGTAATTTCATCCTCTAGCACTTGAACCATAGCCTTCCATGCTCAGACGATGCAAGTGTTTGTCTCGACACCTCTTATACACCATTATTGACCCTGCTTCCACCACTCTCTCACAGATCGTGTTCCAGTTGCTCACCATTCTTCAGGTGAAAGACATTCCCCCTCAGGTCCCACTTAACTCTCTTAATCCCTACACTATATGTGTGTCCTCCTGCAGTCTACCCTAGCTATACCTTTTGTAATGCTATATACCTAAATCGTATCCCCTCTTCATCTCTGATCCAGGGAATACAGCCTCTCCAGTCTCGCCTTATAAGTGAATGCTCCATCTGAAGCAAGATCTTGATGAATCTCTTCAGTACAGTCTACAGTGCCATCACATCCTTCATATAGAACTGCACTCAATACTCTAGCTGAGGTTTGATAAATGTTTTATAAAGTTGGGGCATAATCTCCTTCCTCTTCTATTCAAGACCCGATAAAATTAGTAAAAACAATGCTTATAACTGGCAGAGCAAAAAGTGAGGTAAGAAGCCAACATGGCTGTAAGCCCAGCAACTACAGTAAAGTTCGAGTTTCTCCAGCTTTTTGTGTAACCCTCGATTCTCCAGCATCTGCAGTTCCTTCTTTAAAACTACAGTAAACATATTGGCTTAACTCCAGCCTTCCAGCCATTCTTGACCCACTGTAGATTGCTTGCCGTTGCAACAGGTCCACAGTAGATGCCATCTCCCTGACCCAAACCTCCTCTCTAGGACACCTAGGCAACAAGGACTTGTATGTTAGACTCCCATTTATCAACTATAGCTCTGCCTTCAACACAATAAATCCACCCAAACTGATCTCCAAACGCTGGGACCTAGAAATCAGAGCCCCCTCCCCTCTGCCACTGGATTGTTGTATTTCTGACCCACAGACCTCAATCAGTGAGGAGAGGTGACAACTCCTCTTCCACAATAATTCTCAATACGTGCCCTGCAAGGGTGTGTTCTCAGTCCCCTACTTTAATCCCTACTATACTGCATTACAGTTTGCTTACCATCCTCTACTACATTCACAACCACATTTGGGTCTAATTCTGCAGGTTTGCATCCGATATCATTGTCATGTGCAGAATCGGGAGAAATGACGAGATGGAGTACAGATGTAGATGGATTACAAGAATATGTTTTCCTTGATACCAGGACAGTAGCTTCTCCCTCAATATCATAGAGGCAAAGCAGTTTACTTATTGACTCCACAAAGCATGGTGGAGCACATGTCCTAATCAGCATCATTGGTGCGGAGGTAGAATGGTTGAGAGCTTCATGTTTCACGGTGTTAACATCAATGATCTGTCGTGGACCAACTATATCATTACAATAGTCAAGAAAGCACACCAGCGCCTCTACTTTATGAGCAGACTGAGGAACTTTGACATGGCTCCAGTAATTCTTACAAACATTCAAAGAGACACCATAGAAAGCACATGATCGAATTGCAACACAACTTGGTTTGGGAACAGCTCTGCCCAAGACCACAGGAAATTGCAGAGAGTTGTTGATGGAGACCAGCGCATCACAAAGACTAGACTTCCCACCATTGGCACCATCTACACTTACCGCTGTCTCTAAAAAATATTCAGCAAAATAGAAAGGTTAAACAAAAACTTACCATTTGAAGTTTGATCTTTATTTTATGAGAAGTTGAAGTGAGGGACTATGTGAAGAGCCCACCAGCCTGCATGAGTGCCAATCTTCAGAGCAACGGTATGAAACCACAGACCACTTGCACAAACTTAAACTATAGAAAGATTAATAACTGTTGACTTACCGAATGATCTTATGAGATTCAGGGTTGGGAGTGGAGGGCACGTAGTCCCTCACTTCAACTTCTCATAAAATAAAGATCAAACCAAATAGTAAGTTTTCGTTTAATCTTTCTATTTTATACCATAGTCACGTGAGGGACTATGTGAAGCCTTCAAAGCTTTGTGGTTTCATGCAGTAAACCAATCTGTGTGTGAAATACTTAAACAGATAAACCATAAATGGTAGAAAAGACATGGGTTATTAATAACATGCTGCTAACTTGCATACAAGGCCATTGCCCTTAATCAGCCTAAACTTTCCACAACTGGCTTTGTCATTAAAACATCAGATATATCTGTGCCTCTCGTGTATAGATATGGCAAAGTATGCATCTTCAAGATTGATTGAGGCCATAAATCCTCTGAATCAGTTAAGTTGCTGAAAGACAATTATCCGTCTTAAACTGGGTAACCAAACACATGATCAGACTAGCCAAATCCTAACCTGATTTGGCATGCTCCACTTTTCTACAACCTTGAGAAATATCAGAAATATACCCCTCTTGTTCTTGGTTAGACTACTCATCCTTTGTGAGCTGTCTCTGTTTCCACTTGGATAACCATCGTCCCCTCTATTGACCGTACGGACGGACATTTTTTGGCTTCTCTTGCCGTGGAAGATGCATTTATTTATTTATTTATTTATTTCGCCCATAACATATAATCAGATCCTCATGACTAGAGCTGAAGCACAATATCCACTTGATGTGGTAATACGAGTTGCCTGTCAAGAAAGTAGGTCATTGGTCATAGGTCAAGAAAATAGTCATTGAAAGTAGGCATGCAGGTGCAGCAGGCAGTGAAGAAAGCAAATGGTATGTTAGCATTCATAGCCAAAGGAGGTTCTACTGCAGTTGTACAGGGTTTTGGTGAGGCCACACCTGGAGTATTGCGTACAGTTTTGGTCTCCAAATCTGAGGAAAGACATCCTTGCCATAGAGGGGGTACAGAGAAGATTCACCAGACTGATTCATGGGATGTCAGGACTTTCATATGAGGAAAGATTGGATAGATTCGGCTTGTACTCGCTGGAATTTAGAAGATTGAGGGGGGATCTTATAGAAACTTACAAAATTCTTAAGGGGTTGGACAAGCTAGATGCTGGAAGATTGTTCCCGATGTTGGGGGAGTCCAGAACAAGGGGTCACAGTCTAAAGATAAGGGGGAATTCCTTTAGGACCGAAATGAGGAAAACATTCTTTACACAGAGAGTGGTGAGTCTCTGGAATTCTCTGCCACAGAAGGTAGTTGAGGCCAGTTAATTGGCTATATTTAAGAGGGCGTTAGATGTGGCACTTGTGGCTAAAGGGATCAGGGGGTATGGAGAGAAGGCAGGTACGGGATACTGAGTTGGATGATCAGCCATGATCAAATTGAATGGCGGTGCAGGCTCGAAGGGCCGAATGGCCTACTCCTGCACCTATTTTCTATGTTTCTATGTTTCTAACTCTTCACCGTCAGAGTCACCACAAATCCTCAGCCTCCTTCCTCAGAGTGTAAAAGAGCATAATGCAACCCCGAACCAGGAATAGCTCCGCAGTCCTCTGACTGAAACCACCTGTTTCAGTCGCCAGTGTGCGCAACACACTCTCTTCGACCAGCCACTCAATCAGGAATACTGGTATTGAGAGCCTACAGATTATTATATATATATTTTCTATTCACAACATGAACCTGCAGGTCAGATAAAAATGCTGCGTGCCAGACCGACTTTCTGCTGGTAGCTACCTATCCCAGCGAGGATGGCAATGATGTTTCCAATGAACTGGCAACTCTACGAGCTGAGCTGAAAGAATTACGCATGTGTTGAGGGAAGCTGCGCCTGGCTCAACAAGCTGTTCTTGTGAGGCCAGCTAGTGACTCCCGACTGCTCCTTTCTGGAGTTTCAATGGCACTTCCTACCCCTTGAATACAGGGTGAAAACCCGCTGGATTACTGGAGCTTTACCCACATAGGATGGTACTCCACCCCCGTAGCTGCCTTAAATTCCCTCTGCAAGTCTTCAGCTTGCTACATCAGTCCTCTCTGAAGAGATACTATGCAGGCTGCATGTTACCGGCCCTGTAAAAATGAGCCATTTTTGGGAATTATCTCATGCCTTATAGCATTTGTGAAGACAATAGCCCCAACAGTGTATTACAGAGAAGTGTTAATGCAGCTTTCTGCACTTCCGAGAGTTGAGACCCATCTACTGACTTGCAAAAGGCCGTAATGACTCCAGAGCAGTTTTTGGACTCGCTGACATAATTCTTTGCCTACATATCATCACTGAGATATCCCAACTGATGAAATAGACGTATGGAACATCCAAAAGTCTGGCAGTTATCAGGATTGGCATATTTCCCGGATACTCTTAGCCAGATCTTCCTCCAGCAATATGCGACAAGAGCCAGTAGCTCCTTCATATGATTAAAATGAAGCACATCCCCCATTAGTTCAGGGATTCGATTTCCTTATCGATATCCACATAGTTGGAATCACCTATGTAAGAATCTCCAACAACCCCCTCTTCTGAGCGGGAAATATTTTAACACAACCCTGAGCCAGGTGTTGCCTCCCTTCTTCTGAGTGGGAAATATTATAACGCAACCTTGAACTAGGTGTTGCTCCCACAGGCATCTGACTGATGCAGCCTGTAAATGTCTCCTGATCTAAGAGCACATTTCCTTTTTTCATTTTATTTATTCATCCATTTATTATGTATGTATGTATGTATGTATTTCTCTCTTTCTTCATTTATTTATTTATTTATTTATTTATTTATTTATTTATTTATTATTTAACTCACTAGACAGGTTGCGCCTGCTAGTGACTCCGAGTCCTTGCTCCCTTCTGGAGCCTCAACTGAGTTTCTTAGGGGAGGAATAGAATGCAACCCTGAACCAGGTGTTGCCTCCACAAGCCTCTGGTACTCCCTTTCGGAGCTCCAATCTGTACAGGCATTGCCCGTCAGATGCTCCAAACAGCCACCTGCTCCAGTGGAGCCCCATTTTGCCATGGCAGTCGCAGTCCCGGCAGATCCGGCAGCCACTATTTTTAAACCGCCAGCTCCTGCTGAGCCTCCACGGCGGTCTCTGTCCCGGCCTAGCTGGCAGCTGCTATTTATAGCTGTCAGTTCCACGGAGCCTCCATGGCGGTCGCTGCACAAGCTGTGCCAGCTTCTCCGGGCCCGCTGGCCCTATTTTTGGAGCAGCAGCCCGTTCCTGAAAGAAACATTTCTTTACCTGACGGAGCAGTTTCAAACTGCTCCGATTCTCACGCCATGCGTCGATGTATTGACACGCATGCAGGCTGGCGGGCGCTTCATGCAGTCACTCACGTGACTTCGATATAAAATCAAAGGCTTGTCCCATCCTGGTCATTCATTCTTCTCCCTGCTCTCATTCAGATGCACAATGCCCGACTCAGGAACAGTTTCTTCCCCTCTGTTATCGGGCTTCTGAATGTCTCCTCATAAGCTACGGTACTGTTTGATTCACCTCAACACCAACAAGAACATTAAACTTTCTCTAAGGAACTGATTCGCTACAACGCACACTAATGCTGAGAACTATATTTTGCACTCTGTACCTTCCCCATTGCTCATCCTCAATCTATTGTACTTGAGTTTAAACTGTTTGTATGGTAGTGTCCAAAACAAAACTTTTAATTTTCAATTAACTCAATAGATACGACAATAATAAATCTAAACCTAATCTTAAAGAAACACATAATTTCAAACCCCAATTATCGCATCCCCAATATGCAAGCACACTTCACCACAAACTGGAATAAGTAATGTCAGGTCAGAATATATCATGTAAGCTTGCTATATATAATATGGAACAGAAGTGGGCACGCAGTAGACCCCAGGCATCAGTGATAAGATCGCAGATCTTCTTGCTGTATATCATTACCTAGACTTGCGTATTTGAGGCACGATTTCAAAGCCTGCAAATGACTCAAAGCTTGAGAACACATGGATCATAGAATGAAACATACTGCTGACAAGGGAAGGCACAAAGGAGATGTCATTCAAAGCAAAGATTTGCAAAGAGATGCATGTTTGAAGATAAAATGAGGAGAAGCAGTGTTAACTGTATTACATTATTTTAAAGAGATTGTGGGAGACCACTGACTTTGCATAAGTAAATGTTTGAAGGCAAGATAAGTTAATAAAGGTTATTAATAATTGTACAGTATTCTTTGCTTCATAAACACTCAATAATCTTCATAAATCGTTGGTTAGATCCAAGCTAGAATTTTTGTGTCCAATTTTGGAAGTATTTCATGTAGCCAATCATCATGGAAACAGGCCCTTTGACCCACCAAGTCTGTATCGACCATCAAGCACTCGGTTATACTAATTCAACTTTTATTCACCTGACATTCTCTAAAACTCCCCTTGACCTGCACACACAGGGCAATTGACAATGGCCAATTAACTTCCCAATCCACATGTCTTTACGAGTGAAAGAAAACTGGAGAATCCAGGAGAAAACTACACAGCCAAGGGGATAAAGTGCAACCTCCGCACAGAGATCAGGATCAATAACGGACTACACCAGTTGTACCATAACAACCTTGTTAAAGCTGCAGGGGAGCAATAACCGGAAACTGAAGAAACCAGGGTTGCTCATCTGAGTAAAAGATCAATAGATGTGTTGTAAAATTTAGATAGGTGGTGGAGAAATAAACGAGAAAATAATTCCACTAAGCAGAGAACTTCCCTTTAAGATAATTGGCAAAAAATCCACTATGGTGCTTGAAGAGGGTGGGGACGAGCATTATATTTTATGTTCAGCATGTTATAATCTGGAATGTTCCAGCAATGGCTGCCTCACCAACAGTCTGTCTGTCCCTTCCTTCATTGTTGTTTTAATAGTATGTGTTAAATATATGTTTTTAGTGCTCTTCAGCTTGTTTTACCTGGGGGGTGGGGGGGTGGGGGAGTTGGGGAAAACGTTTTCTAATATCTTACCTCAATGGAGATGCGTAGTTTTTCTATATCGTATCTCCGTCCACATTGCGGCCTAACATCAAGGAATTGGCGACCTTTGCTGGACCGTCTCCGGGAGCTCCAATCAGGGGAGCCTGTGGACCTACCATCGCGCAGTCTGTGATCCCTTTGCTAGAGATTGACCTCTGAGCGCCAGCTGTGGGAGCCTGTGGACTTTAACATCATGGAGCCCGTGGTCTCTGGTTGGAGACCGATTTCGGGAGCTCCAAGCCGCAGACGCGGGAGCTTCGATCGCCCCGACGTGGAGGCTTCGACCGCTGGCTGCGGGAGCTTTGATCGCCCTGATGGATGGTTCAACCGGCCCGGACGTGGGAGAATAAAGAGGAAGAAGATTGGACTTTATTGCCTTCCATCACAGTGAGGAATGTGGGGAATCTGCTGTGGTGGATGTTTGTGTTAGCTTTTATGTAGTTGTGTGTCTTGTTGCTTTTTTTTTTAGTATGGCTGTATGGTAATTCGCATATCACTGTACCTATATTGGTACACGTGATAATAAAAGACCTTTGAAACCTTTGAAACATTAATGTGGAAGCAGATTTAATACAATGCAAGTTCATGGCTAATAATGGGCATACATCGCAGGTTCAACACAAGGAAACAAATCTGTTATTCTGCATGTTTCTTATTACTTACATTCAAGAATATTCAAGAAGCAAGCAGGCCCACATAGTTGTTGATTCAAACGTTCCTGGATACAAGGTGTTCTGGAAAGACAGGGAAGAGAAGGGGTCTCAACCCAAAATGTCACCTACTCCTTTTCTCCAGAGATGCTGGGTGACCCGCTGAGTTATTTCAGCTTTTTGTGTCTATCTGGTGATTCTTAAATCCCCTTGAACTCAGTGTTTAGCTAGGGAAATCATCAGTCTCCTTATTCTAGGAATCAAGTTATATGTGCCCCAAATCTTATGAACAAGATGGGTTTTTACAACAATCTGGTAGTTTCATGGTCACCATTACTAACATTTTAATTGCAGAGTTAATTATCTGGGATTACATACTTTGGTTGTTTTGGGATTTGAATTGAGGTTCCTGTGTTCCAAGTCCAAGTATTATTTGACCAGTATGCATATGTATCCATAGCAAGGACTACTTTAACATCAGGATGTCAATAAGTACTCTGCCTGTGTTGGTCACTTTACCTACCGTTAACTCCCTGTATACGTCGTAATGCAGAGGAAAGGGCCTTCAATTGTCCACATACAAATGTCAGTGTCTGGGGAGACGTTACACATTTGATACATCAATTGATTCCCCACAGCAGCAGAATTCCTCCACTGCTGGGAATCATAATGTCTCTGTATATTTTGAAGTTATGGAACACTTAAAAAACAATACAAATATCAAATGCAGCAAGGCAAAAGGAGCCGTTGGTGACAAAAACAATATGATTATTAAAAGCTGGAGGTGTATGGGCAAATGGTATGACACTTCAGCATAAACTGACAGACCCAGCGCAAAGGTCTCTGCTTTGTATGCAGTTCACAGACAATCTGAAGAAGGGTCTCGACCCAAAAAGTCATTTATTCCATTTCTCCAGAGCTGCTGTCTGGCGCGCTGAGTTACTCCAGCATTTTGTGTCTATCTTTGGTGTAAACCTAAATCTGCAGTTCCTTTCTACACGAGAAAATCTATGATAGGTTTACAGTGTGTGTCTGGAAATGCATACAGTGCATTAAACAAAGTTGGTGTAATGCAGGTTCAATCAACCACGTGACAGTACGATATGAGAATAAGAGACCTCTCTGAAAAGAGTGGGGAAAGGCTCCAAGTTGTTCAGGAAACATCGGGATGAGAAGAAAGATGAGAGATGAAGTATTGTGGAGAGATAGACAGAGAGGATCAAGGACAAGTGCAAAAGCCATGAAGGAATGTCAATGAAAGACTTCAGCTATCTATCGTTAGCCATAAGATAGGATGCAAAGAGAGAACGGGGTTTCTGGAGTGTGTTCAGGAGATCCTTCTTGATCAGTAAGTTTCTTGTCCACTGAGGAAGCTAACATTGCTAGATATTTTCAGGAAATTAACCAGGCAGAAGTATCAGTAGGGAACATTTAGGAAGCAACCATCATAATGTCATAAGCTTTACAATAAAAATGGGAAAGGATATAGACCATGCCAAGGTAGAAATAGATATGAATCCAAATTTTGACTGCCACAATTAAATCTGTCTCGCTTATACCCAGACCCTAACCACCATGGCCCACAAAAATCTAACAATCCTTGCGTCATGGACTGCCAGGGTTAGTTACTATCAATTATCAGTTCCAAAGGGTCCCTGGCACCCAATAATAATGATGGTATCTTACGAACAGCAAACCCGGAAGTGTAAAACCCAATTTTAAATCGAAGCTTTGATGATTTTACAAAGCACAAAATAAAGGTTAGAACATAAACGTAAGATTGTGGTAGAAGCATAAATCAATGTATATATCAATTTATTATAGCTGAAATATTTATCTGAGAAAATTAAATCCACACATATGAACTTTGGTTTCTAGGCAGACATTGTTAATTATGAATTTTATAAACCATTGTAAATTAATTTATCTATCAGCCAACATTGAAAGTATTTTACAATCAAAATAGTGTCTATGGACATTTCAGTTCACATGAAATAACTGGTTCCTGATTATGATGCTGGAGAAAGTTGCAAAATAATAGCCCCCACTGAGGATCTTAGAAGCACAGAGAGTAGACGGGTCCGAAGAAGGGTCTCGACCCGAAACGTCACCCATTCCTTCTCTCCTGAGATGCTGCCTGTCCCGCTGAGTTACTCCAGCATTTTGTGTTTACCTCTGAGTAGATGGGAATCTTTGTACTGCTTCTTATGTATACACTCCAGACATTGTAATTAGTTTCAAGGTGTTATGCCAGTTCCACCATCGCAACTTCGGAATCCTTTGTGATGTGTGTTTGAGAAGAAAGTGAATGATAGGTTGACTTTAATCAATAGGGAAAAGCAAATGTTTAGAAGAGATTATAAAAACTGTAAAATCCTGTTAAAGTTATTAGTAATTTTGCTGAGGTGATTCTGCACAGCTTTGGTATCCATAATACTAAAATGATATAGAAACATTGGTGGAAGTGGAAAAAAAAGATCCAAACCAAAAGGGCACAATGTGGGAGTCCAGAGAAAGACACAAATTGACTGCCTATTAATAAAAGTGATTAGATATTGGATTTCACTTATTTTTGGTGTGCTAAAACATTGGTCTATTTAGCATTAATGGGTGACCCACATATAATCACAAAATTGGTCAAAAATAAACTTGAAAGAGCATTAAGGTGATTTATCGCTAGGAAGAAGTGCAGCGAACAGGACTTGGTACAACTACAAGCAACCTCTGCGAGGGGTCAACTCACATACAAAAGCCCACACTATACTAACACACATTATAGGCCCTGTCTCACGGTGCGAGTCATCCCACGAGTGACCCCAAATGAAAGAAAAAAAACAGACTCGTGGTTGTGTACGAGGTTTCAAGTTTATGATCAAGTGTTTAACCGAGTTTCCACGGGTATGTCATTGCTGCGATGTTCCAACTTACTCTCCCGAGTTAACAAGTTCCTCTCCCGTTACTCTTGAGCCAACCGTGAATGAAGGTAAGTGTGTGAGGGTGTGAGAAGTCCATGCCGGGTGCCGGCCGGCCGCAGCCGCAGCCGCTGTTCAGATTGTTGGGAGACGGAGCTCAGGGTTCGCCTCTTGAGCTGCCTTGGTGCCCAGGCGTAAGTTGAGGTGGAAGGTGGTTGGGGGGTGGGGGGCTGACAGACAAGGCTCTTGGGTGCTGAGATCATTCTCTGCGGGATGGTCTTTGTGCGGGAGACATGTGTAGGAGAGGTGTGCTGACTGCAGGCAGACACTTTGGTAGTGATTGCCCACCAGTCTCAAAAGCCGCTGTGTCTCCCTCCACGTCCCCCTCCACGCCATCGCAAAGAGCAACGATCCCACTTGTCAGCATTAAACTCCAGCTTCGCACCGTCTTCATGTCGGCAACTATCCCAAGGCTTCAGTCGGAAGGCAGACGCAACAAGCTGGAGTAACAACGCGGGCCAGGTAACATCTCTGGAGAATGTGGGTAGGTGAAGGTGACATTTCGGATAAGGGCTCGTCTTCTGAAGAAGGATCTCGACCCGCTGAATTACTCCAGCAGTGTTAAAGAAGGAACTGCAGATGCAGCAAAATCGAGCGTACACAAAATTCTGGAGAAACTCAGCAGGTGCAGTAGCATCTATAGAGCGAAGGGATGGGTGACAGAAGGGTCTCGACCTGCTGAAATTCTCCAGCATTTGGATCTAAACATCACCCATTCCTTCCCTCCAGAGATGCGGCCTGTCCCGCTGAGTTACTCCAGCTTGTTTGTGTCTATCGTTGAATGGGTGACGTTTCGGGTCGAGACCCTTCTTCGGGCTGAAAATAAAACTTGATTCGCGTGAAGCGGCTTGTAAATTAAAACATAAAAACAAGAAATGCTAGACTCATTTATGTGCTGCTGTTCGTTTACCTGGCCTGTTGCTGTCCTCTCTCGTCCACCGTGAGCGCTGGACAACTCACCAGGTGCAAAACTCCGCTGCATCCCGGGCGGAGGGCGATGATCACCCGACTGACCAGCAAGTAGAGGCGGCGGGTCGGCCAAGCCCGGCTCCCCGCCACCGGGATAGACACCAACTACTGGAGTAAACTCAGCGGGATCTCTGGAGAAGTCTGAAGTAGGGTCTCGACCCGAAATCTCACCCATCCCATCTCTCCAGAGATGCTGCCTGTCCCTCGGAGTTACTCCAGCATTGTGTGTGTCTATCTTCGGTGTAAACCAGCATCTGCAGTTCCTTCACAATCCCACACTCTCGGCCCCGGGGGGTGGATGGAGCATCACACGTGGACACATCCCACCCACCGCCCCAGACTTGCTCCTCCGGCAGGTCTTTAACCGCGTCCTAAAGCCGTTCGTGTTAAAGAAGGAACTGCAGATGCTGGAGAATCGAGGGTTACACAAAAAGCTGGAGAAACTCAGCGGGTGCAGCAGCATGAAGAAGGTCAGCAGGTCTGAAGAAGGGTCTCGACCCGAAACGTCGCCTATCTCCTGCGCTCCTTAGATGCTGCTGCACCCGCTGAGTTTCTCCAGCTTTTTGTGTAATCCTACAGCCGTTCATTGAGACGAATACAAAGCCACGGGGCAGGTGCCTCAAAGGACAAGTTGCAGATCATCGCAGAAAGGCCGAAGATAGACACAAAATGCTGAAGTGGGACAGGCCGCATCTCTGGAGAGAAGGAATGGGTGGCATTTCTGGTAAGTCTGAAGAAGGGTCTCGACTCCATTCCTTCTCTCCAGAGATGCTGCCTGGTCCGCTGAGTTTCTATCTTTGGGTCAGTCTTTACTCGAGCGAACGAACAGATTATAAGAAAGTTCCCACGGTAGACTTACGAGTCACTAAGGAAACATTTAAACTCGTTGTAGTAACGTAGTGGCCACTACGTTACTACAACGAGTTTAAATGTTTCCATTTTTAACTTGAAGAGTTAATTTGACTCGTGGAAAAAATCAAACGTTTGATTTTTTTCCACGAGTTAACAAGTTTCCCGAGTACCTGCCGTTAACGCCACGAGTCGATAAGTTGCTCGTGCGAGTTCCGACGTTCCCATGACGTGATCACCACGAGTGAAAACTCGGGGTCACTCGTGGGCCAACTCACACCGTGAGACAGGGGTTTATGGCTGCCTTAGAGGAGGCAGGAGACCCCAGGAATGGGAGACACATTTGTGGAGACTAAGTGAGACAAGTGGGAGAAAAGAAGCCACACCAGGCCACAGTTGGAATTAATTATCACAGTTCGTTGTGCTCATGTATTTTATGATTTGACTGGATAGCATACAAACAGCTTTTCACTGGATGTAGAGAGGATGCTTCCAGTAGTGGGAGAGTCTAGGACCAGAAGCTATGGCCTCAGAATAAAAGGACGTACCATTAGAAAGGAGACAAGGAGTAACTTCTTTAGTCAGAGATGGTGAATCTGCGGAATTCATTGCTAGACTACTGTGGAGACCAAGCTATTGGGTATTTTTAAAGCAGAGATTGACAGGTTCTTAATTAATACAGGGTGTCAAAAGTTTCAGGGAGAAGGTAGGGGAATGGGGTTGAGAGGAAAATATAGATCAGCCATGACTGAATGACGGAGTAGACTCAATGGGCCGAATGGGCCCATTGATTCTGCTCCTATGACTTATGCAGTTATGAAATTCGCCGTATCTAAGTACATTTGACACTAATAAACCAATACGAAAACCAAAAGGGCCTGATGGGAGGTGATATTTCGTGCAGGCATGAGAATATCTGTAATTAACATGAATGTCTTACTAATCCACTCGCAATCTACACTTTAAAAATATCAATTGACTTGGCCTCCACAGCCTTCTGTGGGAATGAATTCCACAGATTCACCACCCTCTGACCTGAAATTCTTCCTCATCTCCTTTCTAAATATATGTTTTTTTATTCTGAGCCTATAGTCTCTGATCCTAGACTCCCCACTAATGGAAACATCCTTTCCACATCCATTTTATTCAGGCCTTTCAATATTCATTAGATTTCAATGTGATTTCATTCTTCTAAATGCCAGCGAGTACAGGGCCAGTGCAATCCAACGCTCATCATATGTTTTCAATGTTAAGGTGGAACAGGAGGGCATGTTTTGCTCTGTAATAACTTGGAATGCAATATATTGCATTCAGGCAAAGTAATAAATATTTCCTTCCATCTTAAGTGTGTCCCTTACCAACGCTTAAAATGTGGATTTCAAACATGTTGGACACTGCACATCTTGAGGAAATTCGATTCTTCCTAATAAATAAATCAGACCAGTTTTTAACGAGTTTGTCTCCATTTGTCGATTTTTTGGAAGCATATGGTGCAACAAAACCGTAGAAGCTAACTGTTTCAGGATTGGGTGAGGGATGGTCAAGAATATAGATAACGATCTCCTTAATCTCCTACTTTCGACTCTTCTTTTCTTTCTTTTCTCTTTTTCATTCTCAACTTTCTTTTTTCACACTTTTTTCTTTCTCACACACTATATATCACATGTTCCTCTATCTTTTATTATCTATTCTCTCTTTTTCTTTTTCATTATTAAAAAAAATAAAAAAATAAGAAGCTGTACATAAAATGTAATATGTCAATATATATTAGGCACCTTGGTGCCATATTCCTGTACTTACTTCTAATAAAATAAAAATAAAAATAAAAACAAATAAAATAAAAAAGTGTGGCCCTGAATCATTTGAACATCATTGTTTACTCTCTGACCCTATGGGATTTGAGCCGGCATTCCCATGGGACGACATAACAACCACAGTGGGATTCGCAGCACCATGTGATTTAGAGTGATCTATCAAGAAGAGATACAGCCAGAATCTCTTTCTTTAATTTCCTTTCCATTGCGCCCTGCTGCATTTAATTTGCACATTTCTCTCCTCCAACTGAGATTCTTCCAGAGCTGCCAGTATTTATAGTTTCTGAAGCTCTGTTATTGCTCTGTTGATAATTTGACCTAAGAGCTTAATTAAAATACTGTATGTTCTGGTGTGGTGCAAACCACCTTGATAAGGAAGGCACAACAGAAAGTGCATTAGATTGCTTCAACTCAGGTAGGGGTAGGCTTACCTCAAACTGGGTTCAGATTTCATAGCCTAGTGTGAGAAACAAATCAGCCAGAGTTTTCCCATCTTCAGTCACTAATCAGCCACCTTGTCACAAAGGAGGTGGGGATCCAGCAAGGACAGGCTGTTGTCTTTATGGTTCAACAGTCCATAACTCTTGTTTTTAGTTTAGTTTAGTTTAGAGATGCAGCACTGAAACACGCCCTGCAGCCCACCGAGCCGCACCGACTAACGATCCCCGCACATTAACACGATCCTACACACACTAGGGACAATTTACACATACACCAAGTCAATTAACCTAGATACCTGTACGTCTTTGGAGTGTGGGAAGAAACCGAAGATCTCAGAGAAAACCCATGCAGTCACGGGGAGAACGTACATACTCCATACAGACAGCATCCGTAGTCGAGATCGAAGCTGGGTCTCCAGTGCTGAAAGCCCTGTAACGGGCCTGTCCCACTTAGGTGACTTTTCAGGTGACTGCAGGATACTCTGTGGTCGCCACATGTTCGCGGGTGGTTGCCGGGGAGTCTCCTTCATGGTTGTGAGGAGTTCCCACATTCTGGGAACTAGTCGCGGCCTCATTATGGTCGCCGCAAATTTTTTAACATGTTGAAAAATTAGCGGCAACTAGAATGAAGCCGCCATGAAGAGTACCGAGAACTCTCGTGCCGTAGGTGGGTCACCAGGAGGTCCTAGTGGGTTGCCAGGAAGTCGAAGTTTCTCGAAGCTTCACGTAGGTTGTAGCCGGTGCTGACTGGTGAATTTCATTGGCTCATTGGGAAAAAAAAGCAGCAGTTTTCAGAACCAATGATAACCGACCGGTAATGTTAAATGTCCGCCGAGCTTTACAGCCGTGTATCTCTGGCTTCTTAAAAGTTGGCTCCACTCCTTCTCCCTCCCTTTCCACCCCCCCCCCCCCTCTTTTAAATGACTTATCGTACACTGTGCTTTAGTTGTCTTAATTACTGTGCTAACCTTCCTGTTCATCGCGGTGTGTGTCTGTATCACATTGGCTTTGCACCGTGTGAATTTCGGTCAGACAGCGCTCCCCCCACTTGCCCTGTTCCCCCCCCTTGCATAACTTAACAGTCACCGGAAAAATCGCCTAAGTGGGACAGGCCCATAAGGCAGCAACTCTACCGCTGCGCCACTGTGCTGCCCTCTGTTGTTTAATCTCACGTATAAACAATGGACGCCTTGGCAAAGCACTGAAGACAATCAACAGCTGAGGAGTAACATGGCCAGTGAAGATCACTGAAGTCAGGTGAGATTGGGTGTTGAGAGACCAGCAGCAAGAATGGCACTTAAAGAATACTATTCACTTTTTGAAAAATGATAATAAAGTAGGTGCAAAATATGTCTAAAATCATGGAATATCAAAGTTGGTTGTGGTTTGAGATAGGGCATGAGTCTCACAGGTTTACTTTAATTACAATTTACCCATGGCAAAGGTTGAGACAGATGGTGTCAGACTGTTAAGGATTAATGAGTCTCAGAAGCAGATGTTGGAGAGTCAGAAATAGATAGTCTTTATAATCAAATCAACAGGAAGGTGAAATATATTTACTCCAGCTCTGGAGTAAATAGGATGTCAAGAATATCCTGGTTGATTTGGTCTAAGAAGACTGATACAGAGTGGGAATAGTAAGATTGAACGAGAACTTACCAGTTCGAAGGTTGATCTTTATTTTATGAGGAGTCGAAGTGAGGGATTTCGTGAAGAGCCCGCCGGCGCGCATGCTCGACATACTTCAAAGTAGCGGCGTGGAATCACAGAACCAACAATAGAAATGACTTCGCATAGTATGATTGAATTGACTAAGATTACCAGATGAAGGTGATTGAGGGTTGGGCGAGGAGGGCACGAAATCCCTCACTTCGACTCCTCATAAAATAAAGATCAACCTTCGAACTGGTAAGTTCTCGTTCAATCTTACTATTTCATTTCGGAGTCACGTGAGTGACTTCGTGAAGACTTCAAAGCTTCTGTGAATACACGCCCTGGACCACGTCCATGCTGACACACCACTACCAGTGATGGATGGGAGGAACAAACTTGCTCAATAGTTCATACTGCAAAACAAGAGCATATTTATTAATAACAAATCAAAACCCCTCATGCGGGGACATCTCCACGTTCTTGACCTGCATTCAGCACGGCTTCTGCGAACTGTAGAGGAGCAGCAACAGGCTTGTTATAAAAACGCTGGAACACAGCTTCATTCGCCCATCCTGCTGTGGCGAGAATTTGGTCCATGGGCACCTCCATGACCCTCGCCGCTGACGTCGATGCAGCCCTGGTGGAATGAGACTTGAACACATTAATGTCGATACCTGACTTACCCAAGACGACTCGAAGCCACCTGGATATCGTCTGGACTGTCACTCGATGATGAGGTCTCTTATGAGTGACAAGCAGGTATCTCTCCATTCCTCTGATGCGTGCCGTCACTTTGACATAGTGGCGGATATGTGAGACTAAACATAGCCTAGCATCTGCGGGGTATGCCGGGAACTTCAGCTGCAGCCCTGTGCACCCAGGTCTATGCTGCTTTAGTAGCTCGTCAACGAAAAAGACTACTTCTGTAGGGGTAGCTGTCATTCTGTCGACACGCAGTTTGTGTAGTGTCTGTACCCTCTGAGCTGAAGTCAGCGCTAGTAACATCACCAGCTTCATGGTGAGTTGGTCCAGTTGGAGCCCTTCCATGGGAGACCACGTCCTGAGCAGGGTTAATACGTCCCTGACATCCCAGGTGATATTATAGCGTGGTGTAGGCGGATTCATATTGAATATACCCCGCATGAGTCTGGACACTAGCCTGTTGGATCCTACCCCAATCTTGAGGTAGAATGATAGCGCACTTCTGGCGCTGTTGATGGCACTGTAACTTAAGTGTTCATCATGGTGCAACCCCGCGAGGAATTCCAGGACGTCGGTTATTGTCACGTCATCGTACGTGATGCGAGAGCGGCTGCAGTAGGCTTCCCACTTCTTAATATGCGAGCGGTATCTTCGCCTTGTGGACTCTCGACACGACGCCCCGATGGTATCCATGGTCCGAGCCGAGAGGCCGTATTGGACTAACGGCCTGTTCAGAACCTGCAAGCCAACAAATTTAAATAGCCATGGCAGGGATGTGGCTCCCCTGAGACAGGGTGAGTAACCAATTGTGGGCAACCCTTCAAAAGGACCCAAGGTTCGTTGAGCATGTCAAAGACCACCGGATACCAAGGCTGTGTGGGCCAGTCGGGTATAATAAGGATGCCCTTGGCAGCATCTGCCTGAATCTTTCGCAATACCCGATTGATGAGGCAAAACGGAGGGAAGGCATAGAAAAACCAATTCCCCCAGTCCAGCGAGAATGCATCTAGCGCTATTGCCCCAGGATCTGGTTCCCATGAAACGTAGGCTGGTACCTGATGGTTCAACCGTGACGCAAAAAGGTCAATGTCCGGTTTACCAAATTTGGCTGTGACTTTAGAAAAAATCTCAGGATGCAACATCCATTCAATGTTGTCATTAAATTTGCGTGACCTGGTGTCCGCCACAGTATTAAGCTCACCTGGCAAATAGGTAGCTGAAATCCAAATGTCTCTTTGAATACACCAGAGCCAAATTGAGTTAGCCAATTTGTCACACGAAACTGACCTGGTACCACCCATATGGTTTAAATATGCCACAGCTGTGGTGTTGTCTATTTGGAGACGGACGTGTGCTCCAACAAGCTTGGAACAATATGCACGAAGTCCGTGGAATGCTGCCAGCAACTCCAAATAGTTAATCCCTTGAGTCAACAACATCGATGCCTCAAGGGTGTCCCATCTACCCCCACAACTAGAGCAATTATCAGTAGCTCCCCAGCCATTGGAGCTTGCATCAGTCTGTAAATATACCACCGGATTAGCCTCCCTGACAGGCTTAAATGAGTTGCTAATGTGACACACCCACCATTGCAACTCAGTTATCGCTTCGGACGGCAGCTGCATAGATCGATCGTAATGACCAGCGTTCCGTTTTAACGCAGTAATTTTAGCTCTTTGCAAATTCTGATAATGCAAAGGTCCATATCGTGCTGCCGGAAACAAAGCCACTAACTTGCCAATTACTGTGGCTGTATGCCGAATCGATGGTATATTGGTGCCAATTAAATCTCTGCACACCTTAGTGACTTCCTCAATTTTGTTAATTGGTATAGTTATCCTCATGCTCATTGAGTTCACCGTGAACCCTAGGTAATCAATTACCTGGGCAGGGCAGAACTTCGATTTCTCTGGATGGACAATGAATCCTAATTGTTGAAATATATTGACAGCAGCTGCAACACCCTGTTCAGCCAATTGCAGGGTGTGGCCCACAATAAAGACATCATCTAAATAGGCCATAACTATATGATGTCGTTGTCTCAAATAAGCCATGATTGGCTTCACCAATTTAGTGAACAATCTAGGGGCTGTAGTAAGCCCATTAGGCAAAGCCTTATACTGCCAAAGTTGCCCCATCCAGATAAATTTCAAAAACCTTCTATCATCTTTCTGGATGGATACTGAATAATATGCATCCCTCAAATCAATGCATGCCATAAAGCAGCCATGAGAAATCAATGATTTGGCTGTTTCAAACGTATCCATTTTAAAATGAGTATATGTTACAAACGTATTCAAACGGGTTAGATCAATAATGACACGACAGCCTCCATCCTTCTTAGGTCTAGTAAATATGTTCGAAACAAATTCAATTGGCTCATGCACTGTTTTCTCAATAACACCCTTCTGTTCCAAACTTAAAATTTCCTTGTAACCTGCTGCCTGTTCTGCAGCAGACAATTTGAACGTACGACCAGGCATGTGCTGGGATGGAGGAATGTCGCCATTAATAAACTCAATTTTATGCCCCTGAATATTCCGCAACACATACTCATCACCAGTAAAATTACCCCATGCATCCAAAAACAACCGTAAACGACCACCAACATGGGAAGTTAAGCAGAGAGAAAAAAGAGAACCAGACCCCCTCACCTCCATGGTTACCGGCGGTCCTTGACACGTGTGGGTGGCCGTGGAGGTGCTGGGTTGGCTTGAGGGCGCGGCGTCTTCGATTTCCACAAAGGTCTCTGCCGACCCTGTCCTAAAAAAGACCCTTGGTGCTGGTTCTGGTGCTGTTGTCGTTGTGGAGCTAGAGGGCGAGTCCTCGTCGAGGCACCGGCCGACCCTCGTGAGCGAATGTATGGAGCTTTTGAGCCTGACGGTGTGGGGGCACTCTGAGAGCGCATGATCCCCACCGTTTTGGCTTGTTCGTCAAGCTCTTTGACTCTCTTCGAGAGGTCCTCACCAAAGAGCTGACGGGGCGGCGGCGGCGGCGGTGGTTTGCACAATCCTGCAAACTTCGGGTTGAGTGCTGGGCGGATGCTGTTTTTGCGAAACCCATTGATTTCGTGCTGGGTCGCGCACAATAAGGCCAGAGCATCTTCCTGGTCCAAATTCAGTTCGTCCCCGTCCACCGACCGTGCAAAGGCGGTAATACCGGCCGTGAGGAGTTTCAGGATCCGCTGCAATTTTAGCTCCTGTTGACGGATAGCCGCACTGATGTTGCCCCATATTGGCGTATTGACCACAGGCACGTTGAGGGAGTTGCAGTTTGATGGAGCCTTGTGCCGGCTCATAGCCTGGATGAGGACTTCTTCCTGCAGCACCTGATTATTAAGAAAGTCCACTGTGGCTGCCAGCTTTGTATTTAGAGGAAGACCAGCCGTATGTGGGGCCGCGAATTTGGTCGCCACATCCAAGAGTTCTTCTGCTGGCACCTCCAACGAAGTTGGTACGGGATCCACCAGAACCTCCTCCTCCTGCTGCTCCAGGCTGATAGTAGATGTTGGTGAAGACGCCCTGTGCCTGTTGCTGCCCTGCTGTTGTTGACGTTGAAGCAGGAGCTCCAGCAGCCGCTCCATACGGTCAATACGCCCTTCACCCTGAACATTCAGGTGGTCGGAGTCCTCCGGCTCTGAAAAGAAAACCGGGCTCCTGTCATCGGCCCGCACCTCGTCGAGGCCCTGCCGGTGCCGGTAGTTGTCGCTAACAGCCGCCGAGGCGAAACTGCGCGATTCCTGCGCGGGCGTGTTCAATCGCCTCCGTTTAGCGAGAGCTGAAGCCGCTGCCACTAAGGGCACTTGCGGCGAGGTGTCGGCACCAGCCGAAGCATGGCTGCCTGGGGCCCGCGCAGTCTTGCCGGCTGCCCACATCGTGGACGTTGCCGACGCATGGTCTCGCCCACCCATCCATGGGGGGCTCGGCGACCGTGACGAGACCCGACTCGACCGACCCGTCCCGGCATCGAGAGTCGGGGTGTGCCGGCTGGACCTCACAGCCGCCCCGGGTCTCGCCCTGGAACCTGACCGCTCCTCCGCGATAGGCAATGCCTTAGCCCTAACAGGGTTAGGCTTCTGGGCTCCTGCCCTCCCCCTTCTCGGAGGGCTGAGTGGAACAGACCGTGCAACGGCACGTGCCCTGCTCGAGGTCGCCAGCGAGCCCGCTGACGACCTGACTGCCATGGCAGGGTCCCCCTGCTCTGGCGGCACACCACACTCCTCCTGGTCGAACTCCTCCGAGCTGTGGTGTGCTGGCGGACCTGGACCTGTAATCACAGGGCTTACCCACATCTCCGCCTGAGTCCCGGCCTGCGCTGCAGGTATTGCCGATGGTAAAGGCCCCGGAACTGTTGACCGGCGAACTCGTCCTGACGTCCTCCGGCCCTTCGAACTCCCATCCATGTCCTTGCTGCAAGACATAATCAGACAACAAGGACCACCAACTAAAGGTAGAATACTCACCTCCGTGGCCCCTTATGAAGGGCTGGCGAGGAGCGCGCTCCACCGCCAGCCGTCGCAGCAACGCGTTACGACGATATGTCGAGCATGCGCGCCGGCGGGCTCTTCACGAAGTCACTCACGTGACTCCGAAATGAAATTGAAAGCTAGGATGGTGCAGCAATGAAGATGTTGCCTTTTGTGAGCAATTACAGTTTAACTATCAGAGAAGTAGTTTGAGAATCTGAAGGCAATGATGTATAAAGGTTTAAAACCTTTCTCTAACTATATAGGGTGTTGGAGAGATCACACTGTGTAATGTTTAGGTCTCTTTATTTAAAGAGGTTTATATTTGCATTGAAGCATTTCAGAAAAGGCTCACTGGGTTGATCCTTGAGATGAAGGTTTGTCTTAAGATTTCTGGAATTGAGAAGAATGAGCAATGATCTTATGGAAACATGCAAGGCCAGACCAGCTATGAATTTACTGAGTGGCAGGGTAGGATTAAGGTCGTTCAATATCTACTCTGGCTATATATTTTTATGTTCAATACCTTGATCATTCTATTATGAGACTGCTGGTCTGTGAATGAGATTCCAAGAGCACTATGTAGATCAGGAAAATTCCAAGAATAGGACTATGGCGACATGACATGTCACCATAGTCCGGTGGATGGTGGATGACAAGCCATTTACAAACACAACTGTATTCTGAAGAAGGGTCCCAACCCAAAATGCCACTTATTCATGTTCTCCAGAGATGCTGCTCTGATTAATTTACTCCAATATTTTGTGTATTTCTTTAGTGTAAAGCAACATCTGTAGTTCCCTGTTAAGACAATTTGGGTTAACAGTTCCTGTTGAGACAAATTGGCTACCTTTCAACAGGAAACCCTGAAGCCAGTGAGGACAATGAGAACAGTGAGCCATGCCTTCTCCCCTCTGTTGCTGCCGGGCAGGAGGTACAGAAACCAGAAGTGCCACACCATCAGGGTTAGGAATAATACTTTGACCACCCTTGTCCCGTATTTGACTGCTCCTACTCGGTTCGAGGGGATTGTCGGGTCGGAGCGCCGCATCCGGCCCCGCCTCACGCATCCCGACGTAGTGCAGCCCATGGAGTGCAGCAGCAGCAGCTCCTCACCCGTGGCCCTGTCGGTCGGCAGCCCTGCCAGCTGCCCGAATTTCACTTACTGCCGACAGTACCACCCCTCCTTCTCATGGCCGATCATCGGTTCATGAGTTGGATGAGGTGCCGGACTTTGCATGAGACGTCGCATGGGCCAAAACTCCTCAGCTGGCCAGCCGGCTGCCCTTTGTGTGCAGTCCAGCACTCGGGCCAACTCCTCATTCACTCAGCCATGGCCGAATCGGTCAACGAATTGCCGTCGGGAATTTGTCCTTTATTTTGACCTTTTGTACCTTATTTGGGAGTGAGAAAGTTGGCAACCCTACCTGCACCTGTACTTGTGCATATGTCTGAAGAACGGTCTCGACCCAAAATGTCACCCATTCCTTCTCTCCGGAGATGCTGCCAGTCCCACTGAGTTACTCCAGCATTTTGTGTCTATCTTCGATGTAAACCAGCATCTGCTGTTCCTTCCGACACAATAAATTCAACTTGATTTGATTTGACACTCTCTCATGGGAGTCGCACCATATCAAAGGCTGGAAGGAATTAAGTGGTAATATTGCCCACTGTCAGACTCATAGAGAACGTTTATGATCCTGATTACAGCCAGTTGTATGTCACAGAAGGAGCATAAACCTTATCCAGCATAGAAACCAGCTGTTAGGAGGATGAAATCATGTATAAAGAACGTGTGTAAAGGAAGTAAATTGGAAGATGTATTAGTAGTTTCCAGGAAATCACAGCTTTGACTAATTGAGGAAGTTAATGGTGTTGACATGAAAGAGAGGAGAGGGAATGCTTTACAACCACAGCTGATCAGTGGGACAGTAAATTAGCGGGAAAGGGAAAGGGAATGGGCAATTACGTTTGTAAATATATGATAGGAGGTAGGAGAGAGGGAGTAAATGTTTCAGATCAAACATGTTTGAGCAGGACCTAAATGTTTTTATTTCCAATTTCTCCTTGTTCCGATAAAAAAAATCATTGACCTAGAATATTAAATGCAGCCTGAGCTGTTGAGTTTTCTCTAGCATTTCCTATTTTAATCCTGATTTTCAGCATCTGCAGTCATTTTGGTGAAGGTGTTACTGGTGGTTGCTTTAATGTTTTTAATCTAGAAAAATATTACATTGTACATTTTTCACGTTAGGAAGGCTGTACGTGACCCCCAACATTAAGGATGCAGCAGCAGCAGTGCACAATGTATAGAGGAAAGTGGACTATGTCAAAAGAGTACTCGCACCTCCCTTTTTCCATTATTTTAGAGTAAACAGCATCTGGAGTAGCCCATTCGGTCATTTGAAATGGCTCTGCCATTCAATATTATCACATTGATCCTATATCTTATATAATAAGCTAGTGCTCTCACCACACTCCCTGATGGCTTTAGTTCTGTAGTAATGGTAGAATGGAATAATTAATTCTGATTTGTATATATGTTTTTTTTAGAAGAGAAACATTTTTCATCGTTATATCTCTATTCACAACCTTAAAATATTATAAGTTACTTTGTAGTTGATAGAGAACTTCTGAAGCTCCCACTGCTGTGAGTAAAAGTGGCAGGCAGAAAAATCCAGGGCAAAAATCAAAAAGGGCCACTTGTCAACATAATTGTATAAGGGGTAAGAGTGTTGTAAAAACAAGACTGAAGGCTTTATGTCTCAATGCGAGGAGCATTCATAATAAGGTGGATGAGTTGAATGTGCAGATAGTTATTAATGAATATGATATAGTTGGGATCACAGAGACATTGCTCCAGGGTGACCAAGTCTGGGAGCTGAACATCCAGGGATAGTCAATATTCAGGAGGGATAGACAGAAAGGAAAAGGAGGTGGAGTAGCGTTGCTGGTTAGAGAGGAGATTAACGCAATAGAAAGGAAAGACGTTAGCTTGGAGGATGTGGAATCGATGTGGGTAGAACTGCGAAACACTAAGGGGCAGAAAACGCTAGTGGGAATTGTGTACAGGCCACCTAACAGTAGTAGTGGAGTTGGGGATGGCATTAAACATGAAATTAGAAATGCGTGCAACAAAGGTAAAACAGTTATAATGTGTGACTTCAATCTACATATGGATTGGGTGAATCAAATTGGCAGGGGTGCTGAGGAAGAGGATTTCTTGGAATGTATGCGGGATAGTTTTCTAAACCAACATGTAGAGGAACCAACGAGAGAGCAGGCTATTCTAGACTGGGTACTGAGTAATGAGGAAGGGTTAGTTAGCAGTCTTGTTGTGCGTGGCCTCCTGGGCAAGAGTGACCATAATATGGTTGAGTTCTTCATTAGAATGGAGAGTGACATTGTTAATTCAGCAACAAGGGTTCTGAATTTAAAGAAAGGTAACTTTGAGCGTATGAGACGTGAATTGGCCAAGATAGGCTGGTAAGTGATTCTTAAAGGGTTAACTGTGGATATACAATGGAAGGCATTTAAAGACTGCATGGATGAACTACAACAATTGTCAGATTAGCCACAAAAAGCATTAAAGAAGGAACTGCAGATGCTGGAGAATCGAGGGTTACACAAAAAGCTGGAGAAACTCAGCGGGTGCAGCAGCATCTAAGGAGCGAAGGAGATAGGCGATGTTTCAGGTCGAGACCCTTCTTCTGAAGCCAGAAAAAGCAGCCTACCAGAGGACTGGGAGAAATTCAGAGTCCAGCAGAGGAGAACAACGTGCTTAATTAGGAAAGGGAAAATAGATTATGAAAGAAAACTGGCAGTGAACATAAAAATGGACTGCAAACATTTTTATAGATATGTGAAGAAAAAAGGTTAGTTAAAACAAATGTAGGTTCCTTGCAGTCAGAAACTGGTGAATTGATCATGGGGAACAAGGACCAATTGAATAACTACTTTGGTTCTGTCTTCACTAAGGAAGACATAAATAATCTGCCGGAAATAGCAGGGAACCGGGGATCAAATGAGATGGAGCAACTGAGCGAAATCCAGGTTAGCCAGGAAGTGGTGTTAGGTAAATTGAATGGATTAAAGGCCGATAAATCCCCAGGGCCAGATAGGCTGCATCCCAGAGTACTTAAGGAAGTAGCCCCAGAAATAGTGGATGCATTAGTGATAATTTTTCAAAACTCTTTAGATTCTGGAGTAGTTCCTGAGGATTGGAGGGTAGCTAATGTAACCCCTTGTTTTAAAAAGGGAGGGAGAGAGAAAACGGGGAATTACAGACCAGTTTGACTAACATCGATAGTGGGGAAAATGCTAAAGTCAGTTATTAAAGATGGGATAGCAGCACATTTGGAAAGTGGTGAAATCATTGGACAAAGTCAGCATGGATTTATGAAAGGTAAATCATGTCTGACGAATATTATAGAACTTTTCGAGGATGTAACTAGTAGAGTGGATAATGGAGAACCTGTGGATGTGTTGTATCTGGACTTTCAGAAGGCTTTTGACAAGGTCCCACATAAGAGATTAGCATTCAAACTTAAAGCACACGGTATTGGGGGTTCAGTGTTGATGTGGATAGAGAACTGGCTGGCAGACAGGAAGCAAAGAGTAGGAGTAAATGGACCATTTTCAGAATGGCAGGCAGTGACTAGTGGAGTACCGCAAGGCTCAGTGCTGGGACCCCAGCTATTTACAATATATATTAATGATCTGGATGAAGGAATTGAATGCAACATCTCCAAGTTTACGGATGACACAAAGCTGGGGGGGCAGTGTTTGCTGTGAGGAGGATGCTAGGAGGCTGCAAGGTGACTTGGATAGGTTGGGGGAGTGGGCAAATGCATGGCAGATGCAGTATAATGTGGATCCATGTGACGTTATCCACTTTGGCGGCAAAAAACAGGAGGGTAGACTATAAAAAAATTAGGAAAGGGGGAGATGCAACGAGACCTGGGTGTCATGGTACACCAGTCATTGAAAGTAGGCATGCAGGTGCAGCAGGCTGTGAGGAAAGCGAATGGTATGTTGGCATTCATAGCAAAAGGATTTGAGTTCATGAGCAGGGAGGTTCTACTGCAGTTGTCCAGGGTCTTGGTGAGGCCACACCTGGAGTACTGTGTACAGTTTTGGTCTTATAATCTGAGGAAAGACATTCTTGCCATAGAGGGAGTACAGAGAAGTTTCACCAGACTGATTCCTGGGATGGCAGGACTTCCATATGAAGAAAGACTGGATAGACTCGGCTTGTACTCGCTGGAATTTAGGAGATTGAGGGGGGATCTTATAGAGACTTACAAAATTCTTAAGGAGTTGGACGGGAGAGATGCAGGAAGATTGTTCCCGATGTTGGGGAACTCCAGAACAAGGGGTTACAGTTTAAGGATAAGGGGGAAGTCTTTTAGGACGGAGATGAGAAGATCATTTTTCACACAGAGAGTGGTGAGTCTGTGGAATTCTCTGCCACAGAAGGTAGTTGAGGCCAGTTCATTGGCTATATTTAAGAGGGAGTTAGATGTGGCCCTTGTGGCTAAAGGGAGCAGGGGGTATGGAGAGAAGGCAGGTACAGGATACTGAGTTTGAAGATCAGCCATGATCACAATGAATGGCGGTGCATGCTCGAAGGGCCGAATGACCTACTCCTGCACCTATTTTCTATGATTCTATGCTGTAAAGCATGAAATTCAGTCAGCAAATCTCATGTAAAGGCTTGCACATAAGGTCATACGTTACACCAGCAGAATTAGGCCATTCGACCCATCAAGTTTACTCTGCCATTCAATCATGGCTGATCCCTCTCAACCCCATTCTCCTGCCTTCTACCCATAATCCCTGACACCCATGCTCATCAAGAATCCGTCTCCGCTTTAAAAAATATCCATTGACTTGGACCCCACAACCATCTGTGGCATCTGGAACCCAAAAGAGTAGCAATAAAAGCCTGATCGTCTGCTTTAAAGGTATTGGTTGAGGGATAAATATCTAAATATAAATATACAGTCCAAAAATGGGTCGAATGGCCGTTGTTTTTTGCCTACCTACAGTTTGCCTGCATTTGCCCACTTTCTTGGAATCACTGCTGTATTCTCTTCTATTTGCTTATGAGAGCAGTTGGGGCCTTATTAATATTGCATCAAAAAGACAGCACCTCTCTAACAGTTCAGTTCTCTCTCAGTATGAGTGTGGCAATGTCTGCCAAAATCTGTCAGGCTAAATTAATTATATTTCCTCTTGAAAGTTTATTCCTATGTGCATTCCGACATCCAGTGCCAATTTACCGTTCATTCATGATAAATTATTCAATTGGGGAGCTTCATGAAAGAGGATTGCTTGAATATAAAGATACATAACTTTGCACAAGAATTACCCGAATCAGAGATAAAATCATGCACAACTGGAATTAACTCTTAACATGACTTAATTGCTTTGAAGAAGCATCTTGACCTGGAAATGCTTCCTGTTCCACTGAGTTACTCCAGCATTTTGCTTCCTTCTTCAGCTTTCATTGAAATTAGGTTGTGCACATTCAGGAATGCTTTCCAAGTGTGTTAGGCTGCTGTCATACATCAATAAAAACACTATACAGGAAAAGCAGTGGAAGATTCATCCCCATCTGAATGTTATCAAGTCAGTGCCCAAAGAAAGGAAGGCCAAAGACATGTTACAGAGCATTGATGCTGAACCTTGCAGTGATTATTCTGGTCCTTACTGGTTTCAGCAGTGGGAGTTCTTTCTGTTGCTGCAGAGAGAGTTTTGATGACAAACAAATCCTGCAGCAGCACTTCATGCTCCATTGAAAGTGAAGCTGTAAGACTTGTTCAGAACACTGCTTCAATGTCTGTAAGCATCTAAAAGCAAGTCTAACAGAGCAGTGAGACAATACTATTAGATGTATGGAGCATCTACGGACTGAGTTGAGGCTGGCTGGGCTTTGTGGCATACATTCTCCCTCTGACAATTGTTTAGTGACTCCAAATCAGCTATTATCTCCTAAGCATTACTTTAAAAATAAGTAAGCTTGCTTTCTTTATTTCGAGGTTCGAGCCAGGTGGGGCACAACTAGAAATCTCAAAGTCACTCACTGAGCAAACTAGCGCAAACCCACCCTCCTATGGTGCAAATGGTGGCAGGACATGACAAGTGTGGGGAATGGTAATTTGCCTGTTTTTATCATATAAACATCCTGATTAACAAAAATGCATATCGTAACTAAGAAATTAGTTTCTAAGTTATCAAATTCCATAGTACGAGATAACTAATGGCCAATGCAATTGCAGTATGTTCATGAAAGCGTGTGCACACAATTAAAGATTAAAATTATCTCCACAAATGTATTATGTTGTGTATAGAGACAGCCCAAAATATTACTACAGTATGAAAATAGAATCTGCTCACTCAAATCCATACACCTGAAGAGTATAAAAAGTGTACATAGTTGCTTAAAAAGGAAATAAGGAAGACACAGATGGGTCACTAAGGATAATTTGTTACAGTGTTAAGGTAAATGCAAAGTACAATAAGTATATTAAGGGCAGAATTATACTGAGGGAAACAATAGGCCCATAAGGGACAACAGGTGTTATCTGTGCATGAAGGCAAAAGGTATACATACATGGTGTCCTAAATGAATACTTTTCACGTGTTCTCACCAAGGGACAAGACTTTGAGTTAGGGTTTCAACAAAGGGGAAGGCAAAATTGTCAAGCAAGTCTAGAAAAACAAAGAGGAGGTACTTGATGTCATACTGGAGCTGGCTGAGATTTATCTGAGACAGCTATGGGAGGCGAGAGAAGTGACTGCTATGGTTCTGGCTGAGATTTCTATATCAACACTGGACAAGAATTAGGGACCAGGTGACTGGAAGAGAGCAAATGTGGTGCCAGATTTCAAAGGTATTAGAGAAAAGCCTGGCAATTACAGACTGCAAGCCCAGCACCAGTAGAAACAAATCTGAGGAATTAAGGATCACTTAGAATAGTGGAGGTAGTCAGTGTGGCTTTGTCAAAGGCAGATCCTATTTGACCAATCTAATTAACCTTTTTGAAGAGGTATCAAAGTGTTTTTGTGCAGTGCAGTGCAGTGCATGCACTTTCCATGGCCTTCAGAAGACTGGTCCAAAAAGGATCCAGGAGAAGTTGGCAATTTGTATCTAAAACTGGCTGAATGCGAGAAGGCAGAGTTTAGTTTAGTTTAGTTATACAGTGCGGAACAGGCAATTTGGCCCACCAGGTCCACGCCCTACCAGCGGCCACCATAGACTCACACTATCCTGCACACTAGGGACAATTTACAATCTTAACCAAAGCCAATTAACCTTACAAACCTGTACGCCTTTGGAGTGCGGGAGGAAACCGGAGCACCCGGGGAAAACCCATGCAATCACGGGGAAAACGTACAAACTCCATACAGACAGCACCCACAATCAGGATTGAACTCGGGCCTTTTGGGAATACTAATGAACAGCACAATTGGTAGGGTCCTTGGGAGTATTGAAGGACCATGGTGTACCAGTCCAGAGGTCCTTGAACTTGGAGTGCAGGTAGATAACATGTTTAAGAAAACATATGGATGCTCCAAACTCCTGGATATAGGAATTAGTTTCCCCCCTTTGCCATTGAATTTTTGATTTACTGACCCACAGACCACAATCAGTAGGGACTCATGACAACACCTCTTCCACAATAATTCTTGACAGAAGTGTTCTCAGCCCTCTACTATAATACCTATACATTTGCGATTGGATGTAAGTTCTAATTCCATCTATCGGTTTACAGATGACACCACTGTGGTGTGCTGAATCAAAAATGATGGTGAGAAAGAGTACAGAAAGCAGTCAGAGAAAATAGTGACCGGCCAATAACTTCTCCTTCAATGTCAGCAAGATGTAGGAACTAAATAGTGACTTCAAAAATCCCAGTGGAGTGCATGCACCAATAAGCATCACTGGTGCAGAACTTGAAATGGTTGAGAACTTCAAGTTCCTTGGTGTTAATGTTACCAATGATCTATCATGAACCCACCACACTGATGCGACATTAAGGCAAACCAATGCCTGAGGAGACTGAGGAAATTTGGCATGTCTCCAATTATTCTTGCAAACTTCTAGCGATGAACCATAGAAAGATTGAGTTGAATCACAGCTTTTTTTTAGAACAGCTATGCCCAAGACCGCAAGAAATTGCAGAGAGTTGTAGATGCAGCCCAGTCCATTACATAGACCAGACATCCCAACCTTGACTTCATCTACACGTCACACTATCTCAGAAAAACAGCCAACATGATCAAAGACCCAGGTCATTCCTTTTTTTTCCCTACTCCCATCTAACAGATGGTATAGAAGCTTGAATACGTGAACCACCAGATTCAAGAATAGCTTCATCCTCTCGGTTATCAAGCTTCTGAATGGTCCTTCTATAAGCTTGGGTACTGTCCAATTCACCTTTACCCTATTGGGAACATTGAACCCTCTTTCTGGGACTAAGGTACTATGATATTCTACTTTTGTTTGTGTTTGACTTGTTTGTATTTATGAATGATATGTCTGATCTTTTTCGATAGCATCCATATTGAAGTTTTTCAATGTACATCAGTACATGTGACAATAATAAACCTAATCACATCATCTGGAATACGGCATGCTCATCGCACCATAGGAAGGATGTGACAGTACTTGAGAGAGTGCAGAAGAGATTCATCAGGATATTGCCCAAGATGGGATGTTTCAGATATGAGGAGCGACTGAAAGTCCAGGTGTGTTTTCCCTGGACTGGAGGTGAAGAAGGGATGTTTAAGGCATATAAGATTATGAGGGACATAGAAAAGGTAGGCTGCAGGACATCTCCATTTCAAAGTAAAATAAAACTAGGGCACAGAGGCAAAGGGCAAAACAAAAGAAGAATCTTAAAAGGATTGTGGTGAGTACCTGGAGTACACTTCCTAAGGGAAGTCTTAGGAAGCAAAGTCTTGGTCAATTTTCTAAGTGTTTAGAGGAGTACTTGAATTTGCTGGATATAAATGGCAAAAGGCCAAATGCTGGAAGATTGAATTAATACTGCAATCATTATGTATAGAAAGTGTTGGAGGCAGTCAGTGAAGAGTTATGGAATAAACTACGCCAACTATGTTTAAGTCTTCAAATCTCATGTAATGGCTTGCACACTCTGTATCTTGTGTGCAAGTTGTTCTATTTTGCATACGGCAGGAAAAGTAACATGGGTGTAACTTTGAACCATACTGATGATGAACAACTCCCAACTCCTAATACAGAATTGTGTCAACCAGTCATACAAGTTAAAGGTAACAAAATATATTCTCAACTCTGCATTGGACATTATTAGAGGTTTAAGGGCCTGTCCCACCAGCATGCGACTGCATGCAGCGAACGAGACCAAACGTGATAGCTTGAGGCGTACAGCCTCGCGGGGCCAGTCCCACTTCCAACCGCCGAGCAATATGGAGCTGGTCCCGACATCATACTCACCAATCAGCTGGGCAGGAGGCGGGCCAACTGAATTTGGACGTCGCACGGCGTCGGGCGATGATACCATCGCGCAACGCCACGCGCTAGGCGTATGCCGTCATGATGCTGCGTACGATGTCGAGACGCTGCGTATGGCCTCTATGCAGCTGCGGGCCGACAGGCTGTTGCCGCGCGGGATTTTTGAACAGTGGCAGTTTTTCAGAGCCCTGCGCGATGTGGGGACCAGCCCCGCACAACTCCATGCGGCTTCGGCGATCGAAGTGGGACCGGCCCCGTTAGGTCGCGCTCGCCGTCTGCAGGTGGGACAGGCCCTTAAGAAGCCAATAAATGCACATCATGTACAATGAAAATGACAAGGGGTATTGGCCCAGATATAAATTTAAATTCATCCATCCAAATATTATTGTTTACAGCATTCTACCAGCTGTCTGCTGTAAGGATTATCACTTTGGTAGTTTTCTTTGAAGGCAGAACAAATTATCACATGCAAGCACATAATTCAAAAACCAAATCCCAATTGAGAAAGAACCAAATAGCATTTTTAGAATCAGAGCCATGAGAAGTTATAGTCATCGAGGACATCAAGTAATGACATGACTGCAATGGCGGGGCGAGTCTGAGAAGCTCTTCACAAATTGGAGCCAGTCTGTGTTGCAGACTTGAGCATGAGGTAAAAATGACAATGCCTAACCATATGGAAGGCACCCGATATTATCACTGACATTTAATTTTTATAAGCACATGTTACATTGACCATATTAACTGTTTACGATTTAATCATTTCTCTAACACTAGCATCTCCCTAACGCTCACTTTTAATGTTTTGAAGATAACAATAGTTAATAAATTAAACATTTTTAACAAAATATATTGGACTAAATTAAATTGTAATTATTGAGATCAACTGTCTATTAAATTGTTAAAATCTAACTTGATAGTGGAACTATAGCCAAATTCTAGTAATTAAAATTCGTATGATGCTCTTTTATTCAGACTTGAAACTTTATGCATTAAAGTTGCCAGTATTAGATTTTGTAAATGTTTAATGATTTGAGATAGAAATTGCTATCTCCATGGCAACAATCTGGACTATATTATTTAAGCAAAGTAATTAACCTTATTCTAAGAGGTTCGAGACTTGAAAAAGAAAAGTAAAATGCCATTTAGTTCTTTCTCAATTGGGATTTGGTTTTTGAATTATGTGCTTGCATGTGATAATTTGTTCTACCTTCAAATAAAACTACCAAAGTGATCATCCTTACAGCAGACAGCTGGTAGAATGCTGTAAACAATAATATTTGGATGGTTGAATTTAAATTTATATCTGGGCCATTACCGCATTTTCATTTTCTTCACCCGAGTGGATATTTCAGCACAAAGACACAAGGAGATCACAAGTGATCTCCCTGGGATATATCTATATATATATATATATATAGAGAGAGAGAGAGAGTCAAGCAGATGTTATTTCTAACAAACAATAGATAATGGCTTTCCACATCATTAATTTAATGGTTTAGCAAGATTTCGTTTTAGTTTCATTTAGAGATATAGCGTGGAAACAGGCCCTTCGGCCCACCGAGTCCGTACCGACCAGTGATTCTTGTATACTAACACTATCCTACGCACTAGGGACAATTTACTGAAGCCAATTAACCTACTAACCGGTACATCTTAGGAATGTGTGAGGAAACCAGAGCACCCAGAAAAAGCCCACATGATAACAGGTAGAACGTACAAGCTCCGTACAGACAGCACCCGTAGTCAGGATCGAACCCAGGTTTGTGGCCCAGTAAGGCACTGAGCCCAGGAGATTTAACTTTTTTTTAAATTATGGATACCTTCAAATATTAATGCCACACAATGGTGAAAATTTGGACTTCAGCCAAGAAACTGGATCAATGAGCACCCATTTTGAAAATAGTTCGAAATAGTAGTTTAATCCAATCTATATGGAATATGTGATCATTCCCAGGTAAAATTTACCCCCATCAGGAAATTGGCACAGGAAATTCCATACACGATTCACATTGGCAAAGCTGAAATTGTACCAATGCCAGTTGTATACCCAAAACGTTGTTGTGCTCTGTCCATTTTTTTTTTTGTGTCTGACGTTAATTGGAGTTTCCAGGTATAATCTATGAGCTCTGCTGAACAGGTGCAGAAAGTCAGGATTGCATTGCTGGGATTGACATTGAGATCTCACTGAAGGCTTACATGCAACAACTATCATCCTCAGTTTTCAATGCTAGAAACACTTGAAATCTCATCACTGGTTCCTCCATAGTTCAGTGTGTAGCCTCTAAACATTAATGTCAGGTACTCCATGCTCCCTGTGTGGGTTAGGGAGAGGTTGCTTGGAACCATAACTTGATTTTGGTGAATAATCATGTGGAGAATGGACACCCACTCAGTGAAAATCACTGCCTTCACACCCTTGGGTTTTTACCCTCTGCTCTCTGGCAGCTTGATGTGTGGCTGCCTTGGAGAGAGTTCCTTCCAGATCTAAGGTCCCTCTCAGTGATCAGTGCAGCAACGACTTGACAGATGGGATGTTTCCATGTGGCTCCTGCAGGAACCCCATCAGTTAACATTTTGGCACAGCACAGTAAACCTCAATAGGTTGCCAGTGCACACATATTAATACACATTGAACGGCACAGTAGCACAGCAGCACAGCTGCTGCCATACAGCGCCAGAGATATGGGTTGAATGCTGACCATGGAAGCAGTCTGTACGGAATTTATATGGAGTTTGTGCCCAGTGACCACAGGAGCTTTGTTAGGGTGGCTCCGGTTTCCACCCACACTCCAAAGACGTACAGGATTGTAGGTTAATACCTTGTACCCTATACCTTGTACCTTGTACCTTCCGGAGAATCCACCAGGGACTAAACTGGAAGTTGGACAATTTTTACATTTACATTTATCAAGCCAGTTAATCTACAAACCTGTGCATCTTTGGAATGTGGGAGAAAACAGGAGATCTTGGAGAAAACCCACGCTGGTCACGGGGAGAACGTAAAAATTCCGTACATGCAGCGCCCGCAGTAGGGATCGAACCTGGGTCTTCGATGCGGCATTTCACTGTAAGACAGCAACTCTACAACTGCGCCGCCGTTTCCCTAATTAACTTTGGTAAGTTGTGAAATTGTCCCTAATGTGTGTATGGGGTAATCACAGACCGGCACGGACTTGGTGGGTTGAAGGTTTAGACTTTCATGCTTCATCTCTAAAGTCTAAAATAAAGACTAAAGTCACAGGAGAATCCTATGATGGGCAGCCACTTTGGCACAGATTTCAGATGAGAGTTCATTGCACATTCCACATCCAATTTAAATTCTAAGGCATGCATTCAATCCTGGGGCTTCAAATGCCAGACTTGTTTGAGCTACTAGGTCATGGGTTGGGTTGGATATGTGCTTGAGAAGTTGGGGTTGGTATTGAGTTAGCAAAGAAAGTGCAAGGTTGGCAAGGTGCCACATCTCCCTCAGCTTTCAGTGTGAATTATATTGTGGCTGTCTATGGAAAGCAGGATGGGGGGAATAGCCAGTAACATCAATGTTGTGCCTTTGACACAGTAAAAGACAGGGATGTGCAGGTTAGTTGGCTCTTATAGATTGCCCCTAGAAGGTAGGTGTGTGTTAGAATCTGAGGGAAGGTGAAGAGAATATGGAGGTTAAAATAACATTAATATAAATGGGTGCTGGATGGTTAACATGGACAAATAATGTGTTGCCATGCTGCATGACTATATTAATAATTCTTTGTGTAAACATCAAGGTGCTTCTACATATTTTGTACAATTTCATGTTTAATTTTGTGGGAATGTTCACCTGGGCATTAAAATCAAATAGTAGTTGTTGTTTTAGTGCACCTAAGGAGCGTGAAATCCAATTTCTGAGCAAAAATGTAATAACTTGGATTTGGCCCATTTAGAGGTAGCTCATTATTTTCATTACCTCCACCCCACAACTCTCTATTCGTACAGTCTCCTCTTAGTCCAAGGATGTTACATGAGACCGCACTTATGGAGGTTTGTTGGGATGCTGGAGGCCAAATAGGATTCAAGAAGAAGGGTCTTGACCGAAAACGTCACCTATCATTGTTCGCCAGAGATAGACACAAAATGCTGGAGTAACTCAGCAGAACAGGCAGCATCTCTGGAGAGAGAAAATGGGTGACATTTCGGTCGAGACACTTCTTCGGACTGCTATATGATGCCAGACCTACTGATTCTAGACTTCTCCAGAGATGCTGCCTGATCTGCTGAGTTACTCCAGCACTTTGTGTCCTTTTGTGTATTAACCAGCATTTGCAGTTCTTTGTTTCTTCAAGATAAAGTTGGTTTTGAAGAATGGATTACAGACGTGTTTGGCCACTTGATAACATTGCAACACGACAAGGTCAATGTAAATCAGAGCAGTTAGACAACCTTTTAACAAGCATACAGAAAAAAATACCAGTGCTTGAAGTGGAGAGAGACAGAATTTGGTGTCCAACAACTGAAGACTAAATAAATATGACAGAATAATAATTAATCACAAAATGGATATGAGTAAAAGCAGAACTGAAAATTCCCCTAATTCAATGAATTTCTTCACAATATTGTTCACTGTAACTTTCAGCACATTACATTGTAATTTTCTTGTTCGCCTTATGCCACCTAGCATTTACCAAATAGAATTTAAATTAGTTTTCAGCCTAATATAAATGTAATTTTAATTAGCGACAAGGTAATTCAAGATATAATCATTATGAAAGTCGATTGCTTGCTCTGCATGAAAATTTGGGGAGAGTTAGAATGCTTCATGATTAACGCACTTCCTTAGGCATTTTTGACAGGAGACTTATCCAAATTGCTCTCTACCTTGTTTTAATTGATTTTATAAATAAGAGGTTGAAGGGAGAGGGCAAACATTTGGCCTAATTTCTTAGTATTATTGCAAAAGGCTGCAGCATGAAGGCAAATGTTCAGATGGCTGTAAACTTTGTCATTCACGATGCAAACTAAAGTTGTTTCATCATAATATTAATGAAACAGAACTCCTTTAACTTTGATGCTCAAGGACTACAAGCAATGCAACACAACAGATGACCAGAGGATAGGAGCTTGTTACTCTGGATCTTGTTTTATCAGATTTTACTACTTATACTAACTAGAAGACCACTGCAGTTTGGTTACAATTGCCAGTGGATGATTTACCAGCAAAATTATTGTTCTACATCTTAATAAGAGAGATTGATTAATAAGAGAGAGTTTAAAAACACCAAGAAAATAAGAGCCAGTACCAGTAAAATTGACGGAACCAGTTCACGCATGCCCTTCTGTCCTTAGCTCATCCGACCTTGATGTAACTTCAGTCCCACAGCAAGAAGAGATGATTCTTAATTTCCCTATAAAGTGTCTGATCAACCCACTCACTTGTATCTAAGCAACAACGAAGGGCAATCAAATGGCCGCCAATGTTCGTGTTCATATAATGAATTAAAAGATTAATCATGGTATGAAATCAAATCGTCTTTTCAATATGCGAACAGCAGTAACTTGTGTATTCAGATAAAAATGATTCAGCTCCTGATCCCTGTTAACTTAAAGCAAATTGATGCATTAGATTCTTATGTTTCTTTGACTACAACTTCAAAATAAGCTCAAATGATTTAAGTTTTCATTGGAAGCTAATCCAAAGACTGAGCTGGAACAAATTAGGATGTTATCATAAGCATAATTGTTGAATAATCCTTCCATGCCAATGTTAAGCTCAACTGTCTGTACTTTTTGAGAAAGTTCTGCTGCTTCAACATCTGCAGTAAGATGCTGCAGATGTTTTACCGTTTGGTGGTAGCCAGTGCCATATTCCTCGCTGTCGTTTGCTGGGGCAGCAGGGTCAATAGGATGAACTAACTCATCGAGAATGCTGGCTCCATTCTGGGGAAGGAGTTGCATTCATGGGAGGTGGTCTTGGAGGGGAACATGCTCCTCAAACGGCTCACCCCCTCCATGACACACCAGTTAACCTGAGGAGTACCTTCAGCAACAGACTGGTTCCACCAAGATGCAGTACAGAACGCCACAAGAGATCCTTCTTCCCCGTGGCTATCAAACTGTACAACTCCTCCCCCTTCTGTCGTGGGGTAGACTAAATCCCCTTCCCCCTCTCCCCTCTCCTCCTCATTTTTTGCACATCTCCTATCCTTTCCACTCATCACTTTAATTTCATGTTTCATTGTATTTGGTGTTTTATGAATGTTAGCAGAAGAACACTCCTGGTATAAATCATGGAATCATGGAAAACCTTATTGTCATTCAGACCTTGCGGTCTGAACAAAATTTTGTTGCCTGCAGTCATACATATAGTAAATAACAAAACACACAATAAACACATATTTAACATCCACCACAGTGAGTTCACCAGACACCTCCACACTGTGATGGAAGGCAAAAATCTTGTCTTTGTCTCTTCCCTTCTTGTTCTTCCTCTTCCTCTGCGTTGAGGTGACCCGACCGGGTGATGTAAATAATTCCCACGGCTCCGCGAACGGGCCAGTTCAACTCCGCGGCCCGGTGCGGTCAAAGCTGCCGCCCTCCAGTCCAGCGGACGCAGCTGTTGCTGCGGGAGCTCCGGACAACCAGGTCACCAACCTGTGACCTGCGAGCTCCCAACGATGTCCTCCACTGGGCCCGCGGCCAAACTTCCAATGTCGCTGCCACCGCCACCGGAAAGCCGCACAGCTCCGAGTCGGGCCGCCGGAACGCCGGAATGCCTGAACCCGCCCCAGCCCCGAAGTCTCGAGGTCGGTCGCAGTTGGAGGCTGTCAGCTCCGCTATTAGGCCTCAGCGCAGACGGAGACGGGGGATACAACAAGAAAAGTCGCGTCCCCCCACCAAAAGGAAGAGACTAAAACGTTTCACCCACCCCTCCCACACACATACACTACATGATAACTCAAACTAACACACTAAAACAAGACAAGAAAACAACAACAAAAAAAGAAAAACAGACGGACTGCAGGCGAGCCGCTGCTGCCATGGCAACGCCGCCACTTCCCACCTTTATAAATAAAGATATATTGTACCGTATCGTATCATATATATTTTCTTGTTTTTTTCATTAATAGGATAAGGGCACCACAGACAAGGCCAAGATTCATTGGCAATCCCTAATTGTCCTTAAGTGTTTCTTTAACTGCAGTGATCCTTCTGGTCAATATGTTCCTAGAGTGCTTCCACATGGGAGACCTGGTGATGGCCATGATCATTGAGTAATGAATGATGGCCATATCATTGATGCACAAGGGCAGTGTTAGACAAGCTTGTTATGGACAGCCATTTCCTGGCATGTACCATAAATGTTTCAAACCACTTATCATCCCTAGTTTAAGTACAAGTTTTCTAAACTTGGGAAGTAAAATGTGTTTTCTTGACCCACAGCCTACACCCAAAACAAAACTGAAGTGATTTTCAACAGTTCACCGCAGTTTTCTATTTCATACTATAACCAATGAAAGGTATAAATCTCAGGAGGGCACTGTCAAACCGTTGAAATGGGCAGAAACATGGAATATTTCATTTGATGCATATCAATGAAAATATTGCATTTTGAAGGAAGAATGAAGATGGAATTACCAGCAGAAGGTGGAAAGCCGTGCTCCACAAAGTTGTGAGCAGATGCCGTTGTTATTTAGTATGTTCAAAGTGATCCAGACCTGGGAATGATAAGAACTGAATCAAAGTTGGTGGAGGAACCAACTTGAGATGCATAGTTAAACTGAGGACTCTACTCAATAACTAATCAAATTGCAGACTGGCCCTATGGTAGGCGTAAGAATCTCCTTGGAAAACAAGAGTTAATTTGGAAACAGCTCCTTTCTCTTGAAGAAGGATTGTCAAGTGATCTGAAATATGTTACTGAAATTGTTGAACTTCATTAGGTGAAAGATGTTTCTACTTGTGGAAACCCCAAAGTGGCGAGCATAAAGGGAAATTGAAAATAAAAATCATATGGTGAGAGAAGGCTTGTGGGGAGAAATGTTTGCAATCAGAGACATACTGAGTCAAGTGGTTGGTTTTTGGTCTGTGTCAGGATACAGTGAACAGGATAACTAGCTGCTAAGGTTAATAAAATGATGAAGGCATATTCCTGCTACAGCTTTTGGAATTATATTGTAAATTCATTGGACTCTTGCTTCAGTTGTGCAACCTAAAACAGAGGCTTATGATTCAAGCGTTGGAAACAGGTTTGGCCCACTGCTAGTCTGCTTTCTAGTTGAGAGTTATGAGTTCTGATTGCTCCAATAGTTGTTCCCAGACACCTATTTCTGCCTCTAATGTGTCTAATCACATTGTGGGATGCTTCATGTGCATCCAACGCACATAAGGTCATCTGATTCAACTCCAGTAGTTATGGTAGTGGATACCAAAGAGAACCACCACTTTAGTAACTCCCACCACATTAGGAGTTTGAATTGTTGCGAGAATCCCCATGATCACTCTGCTGAAGACCTTATAATTGTGCTATTTACATGCAAGACTCTTTGCATGTTGCGTACATAAAAAATCTCCTCTCTAGGACTGCAATACCACATAGACCTTTTGTGCTGCGCCACTTTACCACATGTGTTTCTAAGCACATTATAATTTCTAATGAATTTCTGCCTCTCAATCAAATAGCTATGATCAAATTAGTATAACCAGTGCTGTTTAGCTCTGCAGTCCTCATGTAATACAACACAGCATTCCTGAAATAACACTGGAGCAAACATCTTCATTTAATGTGAGTATTAAATGAGTCATGGCAGGCATATAACACAAAGCTGATTTTTTTTTGTAATTCACAGTAAAGCTGCATTTGGTCTTGACACCAGGGGATTAGGAAAACATTAAATTTACTTTGCACTTTGCTTTCCATTGGCATCCTGCAACACAGAAAATTAATGTCCCTACTGCTGCAACTAATTTCTGCATTCTGCACAGTGACTTTTTAGCATTGATGTAGCTGCAAATAAGAAAGTGGTGGAGAGGTTTATGACCCATTGAGGACCAGTGCGTATTGTATCACAACCCAATGAAGAGCATGTGATTATGGAACGATGAACCAACTAGGAGCTAGTGCATGTGATACAAAGATCCATTGAGGAATCAGTGTATATAGTGTGAAAATCCAATGAGGAGACAGTGCATGCAGTACCAAGACCCAACCAATAGATGGTGTGTTTTGAACCATGACTCTAACAGGAACTGGTGCCTGAGATACAATGACATTCATTGGACCTAGTGTTTTCTGGCAATAACCCTAACAGTGGCTAGTTTTGGTTGAGTTAAGTTAAGAGACACTGTGTAAACAGGTCCTTTGTCTCACCAAGTCCATGGCAATAACAATGACCCATACACTAGTTCTATCCTACGCACTAGGAACAATTTACAGAAACCAATTAACCTACAAGCCTGACAACTTTGGGATGTGGGGGGAAACTGGAGCATCTGGAGAAAACTCACGCGGTCACAGGGAGAATGTGCAAACTCTGTACAGACAACACCTATAGTCAGGATTGAACCTGGATCTCCGGTGCTGTAAGGCAGCAACTCTATTGTTGCTCTGCTGTGCCACCCGCTGAGGGTGAAATCAAAATAGAATTTTGTCCAGTGCTTCAAGGGAATGATGCCATTTTGCAAAAGTCTGTGCTTTGGAAATATCTTGGAAAGAGCTCTGTGTTATTTAATCAGCCAATTTACAGCATGGCATTAAAACATCAGTGAAGAGATAAACAGACGGGGTGAACTATTAAAGTTAATTACACCTTAATTACTATGTATGAAATTCGTACTGTCAGACTGAAGAATTACACCAGTGCACATGTGTGGACACCCAATAAATGTAAAGCAAGTTATTTGCATTGTTATAAATTCTAACAGAAAAGACAAACTGTTACCCTTTGCCAACTTTGTCCTATATCTGAAGACATGCAGCAAGAGGACAGCCAAGTAAAACCATATTGACAATAAATAAAGGAAGCATTGTGATTATGAATTCCTGTTAAGAACATGTGCCTTTCAAGGCTGGCTTATTATCTGCAATTCACATTTTGAACTTTGATCCATTCCCAATGGATCTGGTAATGCTGTATTGTGCTCGGTGGTGATGATTAACTTCAACATTGCAGCAGCAACATTTCCAATGTAAGGGCTTTGCCTTAATTGTGCCCTATGTTTCTCGTGACTCAGCACCTTGGCAGAATGGGATGCAGAAAGCATTCCACACCAAAAAAAAAGTGCATTTACTTTTAGAATTTTCTCTTTCTTATTCAATTGTCAATGCAACTCTTTTGTTTCCACCTTTCACCCTCCTCTCTCATCATTTGGGGGGAGTGGGGGGGAGGAGTGTTTTGTAAGGGTGGATAATTATGTTTACCTTCAATGATGTCAGGAAAACTGCAGTAATCTTTATTGAAACTCATGGTTCATGGTGTGAACCTCAGCTATGGCTGAACCTGTACGGACCAAATGCAGGTAAATAGGAATCAGTTTAGATAAGTATCATGGCTGGCATGGATATGATGGACCAAGAGTCCCACGGTTGTGCTGCATGACTCTATGACACTCAATGTTACGGAGACATCGTCAGCATGGGGTGATATGGTGAAGATAGTGGAAGGACCCATGGCCAGTGTTGAGGTGGAGAGTCATAGCTGAGTCAGTGCAGATAATCATGGGCAGGGACAGGACAAGGAGCCATGGCCAGGCTTGACAAAGGGAGCAAGGCTATAATTAACACATGAAGCCAGGACTTTCAATGCTGCCCTGGCTATAACTCCCAGTATGGTCCCCACTGTGGACTTAATTCTTTCTCTGACATAGCACATATTTACGAGGAGGTTGCCAGGACTCAAGGGCCCGAGCTACAGGGAGAGGTTGAGCAGGCTAGGATTCCACGGAGCACAGGAAGATGAGGGGTGATCTTATGGTGATAAGATCGTAAGGTCTTTTACCCAATGTAAGGGAATCAAGAATCAGAGGACATAGGTTTAAAGTGAAGGGGGAAAGATTTAATAGGAACCTGATGAACCTGATAGGGCAATGTTTTTACACAAAGATATATGGAATGAGCTGATGGAGAAGGTAATTAAGGCAGGTACCATCGCAATATTTAAGAAACATTTAGACAGGTACATGGATAGGACAGATTTAGAGGGATGTGGGCCAAATGCAGACAGGTGGGACTAGTGTAGATCGGACATGTTGGTTGGTGTGGGTGTTGAGCAGAAGGTTTCCACATTGTATTACTCAATGATTCTCTCTCTCTCTCTCTCTATGACTATCTCCTGGGCCTACTTGCTAGCATCTTCTGTGCTCTTATCTGGCATTTGTGCTAGGATGAGAAGAGCTGGAAGCCTGTAGAACGGTTCACTGGTTGATCTTCCTCGCCTGTCCATCTCAGGCACAGCTGCTAAGTGGGTGGAAACTTACTCCTTAAAGCAGAACACCGAACACAGTTAGACGAGAAGCAATTGACACATTTAAGGAAAGCGCCGATAAATCCTTTCTTCACCATTATGCTGCAGGAATTAACCCAATGGTCAAAGTCAGCGGGGTTAAGTGAAAATCAGGTCAATATAATGAGAGCAGATCTAACCTCAGGATAGCTGGGATCATCTGTGCTACAGCTTAATTTCTTTTTTTAACCACAGCACCTTTTCATTGATTGGGTGATTGTTAGACCATCTGCAGTGTGTGATGTCTGTGATGTCTTGAGGTGGGAATGAGTCACCGTGATGGCCGGGGATGCAGAATCCGGATGGAAAATAGGACTTGAATAATGGAACAAAGAGAGAGGGAATAAAAAGAACGCTAACTCCACCATGAGGGGGATAAATTCCCGCTGTGGCTCGTGTGCCTCCTGGGCGGCCTTCATAATTAGGAAGTGTTTTACTTGTGATTATTCTGTCCCCTAATCAATCTCATGCCTTCATTTTCAAGGGGTGGGCACAATGCTATGACATCAGTGTTGCCATGTTAGCGACAGGACATGTCTCTCTACGCCTGAGCTAACTCGACTGACTCATCACTGTGGGCTGTTTACACAGAGCATGTAAAACTTTGCTTGCACAATAATCAGCTATCAAAACTCCTTCAGTTCCTCCATCACCCAAGCTTCCCGATTTCCTTTTCCCAGAACCCACTGAAAGAAAATGCTGCACATACTGTAGAAATTTCGAGTTGGGTACAAGATCTGATGATAAAACAGAAGTAACAGCTTTGTTATTTGGGAGCTCTCAGCAGAGAGCATGATTTAACTCCCAATCTAATAGGATTCCATAAATACTGAACTGCAGCATTAGTCCATTTATCGGCTCTGCCTACTGAAGTGAACTGTAATTGTTCTTTCCAGCATTACGCAACGGAAAGTCAATTATTTTCCGAGTGAAATATGATAATAACTTTATTATTTTGCATGACACTGGAAATTTGCTCTGGCACATTCCAACTCGGAGTCATTATTGTAATGGTGATGGGATTTTTATATTGCAGGGGATGCACTACATGATATTACATCCCATACAATATACCTTTTGGAGCTCCTGGGAGGAACGTGCACCATGCTGTCCTGACCATCGTTAGGTACTCCTGGGAAGAATGGCATGGTGGTGCAGCGATTGGAGTTGCTGCTTCACAGCTCCAGTCGCCCAGGTTCAATCCTGCCCTGTCTGTGCGGATTTTGCACATTCTGCCTGTGACTGTTGATTTCTCCAGCTTCCTTCCACATCTCAAAGATGTGCGGATTGGTATGTTGATTAGCTTTTGAATTGCCCCAAGTTTTTAGGTAAGTGGTAGAATCGGAGGAAGTTGATGAGAATGTGGGGAGTATAGATGAAAAAGAAAATGAGTGCAGTAATGGGGTTGGTCTCTGAGCAAGCATTAATATTCTTTCCATATTATAAGAACACGCGGTCATAGTGACCTGACATCGGAACATATGATGCCGAAATAAGTTATGCTCAATCACCAGGCCAACCCCTTAAATACTGCAGCATCCCCACCCCCATTGCAAATTCCATTCCCCATCTGAATGAGATGATCGCTGTGATCTTAAAACACCCCCTCTCCTCAGTCCCGATTTAATACTGGTTTCAATGACCCGATTTCCTGTTCCACCAAGCCATGATCCCAATCTACTTCTCTCCACTCCAACACTCTCACTCACACTTGCCAATCCCGCACCTCGGACCCCGATCTCCCTCCCCCACAGTCACAACTCTGAACTTAGTCTCCGATTTCCAATCCTAATTCCACATCCCTGTGCACACCAAATGCCAATTTCCCAATCACAATTCCAGTCATCTTCTCCCCCCCCCCCCACCCCCATCCACCCACATGCACACTGTGTGCCAATCTTCTGTCTCTGATCATGATCTTACTCCCCACCATTTTGAGAAGTCAAACCAGGGCAGGACCTTCACAGTGAGTGGCAGGGCTCTGGGGGAGGGTAGTAGATCTTGAAGTGCAGGTGCATAGTTCACTGAAAGTAGCGTCACAGGTAGATATAATGGTCATGAAGGCTTTGGGCATTTATTAGTCAAGGTATTGAATGTACAAGTTGGGATTGACACAAAAAGCTGGAGTAAAGGGCGTGTCCCACTTACTCAATTTTTTTCGGCGGCTTGCCGGCACACGTCATCGTCTCAGCAGGTTGCCAAAAATGTTCAAAATTGAAAATCCAGCGGCGACCAGAAAAAGGTACGACTCTTCGGGCAACTGCTCATGACCAAACAGGTGTTTGTAGTCCCCCAAAGAGTCGTACCTTTTTCTGGTGACCTGCTGCGACTGTGACTGGTGCCAGCAAGTCGCCGAAAAAAAGTGGGACAGGCGTAAGTGGGACAGGCCCTTAACTCAGCGGGCCAGACAGCATCTCTGGAGAAAAGGAATAGGTGGCACTTTGGGTTGAGACCCTTTTTCAGACCGAGCTACTCCAGCTTTTTGTGTCTATCTTCGGTTTAAACCAGCAGATGCTGTTACTTCCTATACAAGTTGGGATGTTTTGTTACATTTGAACAAGATGTTGGTGAGGCCACGTTTGGAGTATTGTGTTCCGTTTTTGTCAGCCTGTGATAAGAAGGTTGTCTTAAACTGGAAAGAGTTTAGGGAAGATTTCCAAAGATGTTGCCAGCTTGAGGGCCTGAGCTGTGGGGAGGGGTTAAACAGGCTAGGACTTTAATCCTTGGAGTGCAGGAGGCTTAGGGGTAATCTTATTTAGATGTATCAGATCATGAGGGGAATAGATATGGTGAATGCACAGTCTTTTACCTAGATTAAGGGAATCAAGGTCCAGACGACATAGGTTTAGGTGAGAGGCGAAAGATTTAATAAGAACCCAAGAGGTAGCTTTTCAACAGAGAGGTGGTGGATATGTGGATGATATGTGGGGAATATATTTGCTCGAGGCAAAATGTGTAGGAATGAACTACAGATGCTGGTTTATACCAAAGATAGGCACAAATGCTGGATTAACTCAGCGTATCAGGCAATATCTCTGGAGAAAAAGAATAGGTGACGTTTTGGGTTGGAACCCTTCTACAGTCTAAGGAACGGTTCTGACCTGAAATGTCACCCATTCCTTTTCTCCAGAGATGCTGTCTGACCTGCTGAGTTACTCCAGCATTTTGTGTCTATCTTCAGCTGAAAGGAAGTGGCTGTTAGATTGCAAATTTAAGCCCTTCATCTGGAGGCTTGGCTAAAGTGAAAAAAATTATCTGACTAAAGATACCAGATATATTTAAACTTTTGCCAATTTCTTTGAACTTACTGCAGAAATAGACTGCAGAGGGCCCAGGTGTGAGGGGAGGTGTAGAGTGGTGCAGCTGTTAGCATTGTGTCAGATGTGGGCAAGTTTTATTATTTGGCTCAGGAACATCCACACATTTTACAAAACTTGATTTGAAGTATTTTTAAATTTGTGATATCCCAACATGCACATCACTCTGTGACCTCCACATTTCAATGTCTGATTTGAAAATAAACTATCAAAAGCAAGTCTGCAAACAAACAAGCATCAGGAGACAGCAATCCACCTAAAATAAAACCTGTGAATTATTCTGACAGTCTCCTACAGTGCTTTATTTTGGGCTGATCACCAGCTTCCTTTGTATTTATAGGTTTTTGACTTCTGTTACTGTCACATATTTATATAATGTCATATTACAATATGATGATATTTAGAGCAGCTTTTAAGCTTTCGTGGCTCTCATGTAAAATGATCTATTAGCTACATTGTTACACTGTCCTCTTTGTCACTGTCTAATATGAATTTATCAAAGCTACTAACAGTAGCCAGACTGTAGCAGCCTAGAATTTCTATTGTATTGTGCCAATGTCTTTGTGAAATATGTAAGGGAATTTAATTTGAAATTTGGCCACTGAACTTGATCTGGTATTTTATTTGTAATGTAGAGGTAGACAAATTGTTCATGAACATCTGTACAATTCCAATTATGTGTTGTGCGAAAATCACAATGAATCACATTGCTGATTCCAGAACTCCTTTTCCATTACTGGGATTCAGTCTGAAGAAAGGTTCTGACACCAAATGCCACCTATTCCTTTTCTCCAGAGATGCTGTTTGACCCGCTGAGTTACTCCAATATTTTGTGTCTATCTTCAGTATAAACCAGCATCTGCAGTTCTTTCATACACATTTTCCCTACACCACTGGGATTTGATGATTCTAGCTTCTGTTATCCCTCAAAATATACCTGGTTCTGTTTCGTCAAGATGTCTACATGACCCACTTACTCCAGCACTTTGCATCCTTTTGTCTTGAAACTCAACTGACTCTGCTTCCTATGCTCCCTTTAATTTACCGAGTTCACTGGAACATTTATCTTTGGATAAACCAGCATCTGGAATTCCTTCCTACAATGTATTTTCAGACCCTAACACCTCACATTTCTTGCAAGAAAATCTAGCCCCAACATAGACACTCTAAAGTATTTCAAAACCATTATCCCCCAGAATCTAGAAAAAAGGCAAAATAACTAGAAGTTGTATCAATTTCCAGCCTTCTTGGTAGCAGCACGGAATGTAAAGGCTGTGAGGCTGGCAGGATGATCAAAGCAGAGATCAAGGCTCAGGTTATTGTCCGATTCCAGTATCAAATGATTTATTTGCATGCACAACTTGACATTCAGTAAGAATTGCTGTCGGAGCACAGAGACTGCTACGGGAATTTCAGGCTGTCAGGGGGAAGCAATTGTCTGAAATCCATTTCCAAAATGTTCTCCAACCTATTACACTTTAAAAATTTTGCTCAAGCATAGATAGGGTCAGCACTGGAGATCACCAGCTGGCAAGAATTCATATCCATTTTAGACTCGAATATCTTATCCCCCTGTGTCCTTTCATTAATTCTGATGCGCTAGGTACAGTGAATAAAGACAGACCATCTAGTATCATAAAAAAACAAGTTATTAATAAAGTGTACTTTTGGGGACATCCATCTGTGTCCTTTTATTAATTCTAAGCAAAGCTTTAATTTAAAAGCTTATTTTAATGTTAGATAATAGATGTTTTTACAATTGTTTTATTATTGACAAGTAATGTCCCTCAGGTATCCAAATAAAACATCAGTTCTGCAGCTGTACCTTCCATAAAAAAATGCTATTAGTCACTAAACCATCAGTGTTTGCTTAGTCACTTTAATTTTGGAATGAAAAAAACTTCCAATAAAAGAATATATGAAATTCATGATTATGATGTCCTCTGTGAAGAAGTGTAACTATTGCACACTGGCTATTCATTACCCGACACCTACCCATGGTGAAATTGCTAAAATTATCCTTCTGGAGCAATAAAAATCTAATCTGAGGTCTCTGTCCATCTGGTTTGCTTCTTTATCAAATTAGAGTAATATGCAAGCCCAGATGTCATACTAAAGTTACCAACTGCCTCTGGCACTGTACAATGTTCTTACACATACTGCAGTATCAATTGCAAATCTTTCCACTTTCTATTATTGCCTCTGGTTAACTTTTGGACAGAAGTGACACTATTCAATTTTAATGTAATATCAGAGATACACATTCTCATTCAATGACTAGGCTTGGCAATTTGTCCATTGGTTGCATCGCAGTCTGTTGGTTCTCCAAGAGATCAAGGACCATTTTGAACCCAACATTTTCTTTCCTCCCCTCTCTCATCGGGCAGAAGATACAAAAGCTTGAAAGCATGTACTACCAGATTCAGGAACAGCTTATTCCCCGCTATTAACAAACTACTGCCCTTCTCATACCCCGATCCCTCAATCGGTTTAATTGCAGACCTTGCACTTTTTGTATCTGCACTTTCCCTGTAGCTGTAATGCTATAAATGCTGTAATATTCCGTTATATTCTCTACAATGGTATTTTTCACTTTGCACTAGCTGTTTTACTTGTCTATAACTCGATTGTACTCATGTATGCTGTGATTTATTTGAATATCACAGGGTGGGGGGAGGGGGTGCACAGTGCGCAGTTGCTGCCTTACAGCATCAGAGACCTGGTTCGATCCTGACTACGGATGCTGTCTATATAATTTGTACATTCTCCCTGCGACCAGATGGGTTTCCTCCCACATTCCAAAGACATGCAGGCTTGTAAGGTTGTGGCTTTGTAGGAAAGAACTGCAGATGCTGGTTTAAATCGAAGGTAGACACAAAATGCTGTAGTAACTCAGCGGGACAGGCAGCATCTCTGGAGAGAAGGAATGGGTGACGTTTCGGGTCGAGATCCTTCTTCAGACCTGAAGATTCTGCAGAAGGGTCTCGACCCAAAACATCACCCATTCCTTCTCTCCAGAGATGCTGCCTGTCCCGCTGAGTTACTCCAGTTTTTTGTGTGTACCTACCAACCTACATGCCCTTAGTATGTGGGAAGAAAATCTACCCCAATCATAGGAGGAACATGCAAACTCCATTAAGACAGCACAAAAGCCATTGGCAGCAATGGAGATCAGAATCAAACCTGGGTCTCGGAGACGATTATTTCATGGCACTGTCTGCTGCATCTCTGTCTTTCATTGTCGTAAGGATGTTTAGCATGTGTTCACAGCAGTAAACAGCTCAAAATCCAAATGTGTTTAATCCAATGCTATGTGATAGAATTACTGTAGTTAGTAATCCTTACTAATGACACATTACAAGGGATATTCATCTCCCTCTCCTGTTCTTGTTGAATCAGATATACATATTTAGGCCTTTAAAACCAGGTTTATTGATCAGAATAATGGGCCTGTCCCACTTAGGCGATTTTATTGGCGACTGCTGGCGACTGTCATAGTCGTAGCAGGTTGCTGAAAAACCTGCAACTGGACCCCACTACGACAATGTCTACGACAATGTCTACGACAACCTCTCACCTAGTCAACGTCAAGCTACGGCAAGCTACCAACAACCAGCGACCCATTAGGACGTCCACCTATGACAACCTACATCCATCCATGACAAGCAACAACTCTATTAGTGACAACTGAAGACAAATTAAGACAATTCAGTAGCCAGCACCTGCCACCGGTTGACGTAGGTTGACGTAGGTAGTCGCCAATGGATTTCACCGGTCAGCACCGGCGACAACCTACGTCACCTGGCAACAACCTATGTCATCCTGGCGAGAACCTATGACAGCACCTACGTCAGGAGAAGACAAGCTATGATCATCGGCGTCAAACCAACTGTCGCCGAAAAGTTTTGAACATTTCAAAATCCAGCGGCGACCAGAAAAATGCTACGACTCTTTGGGCGACTTGAGGAGACTACTCACGACCATACACGTATCATCTCGCGACCATGTGGCGACAACCTAGTTGCCTGGAGTCGCCGAAAAAATTACCTAAGCGGGACAGGCCCATAAATAAAGCCCATAAATATGATTCTGATAATAAAATAGTTAAAAAATGAGGCTACAGGAATCATTAGACCAAATTGATAACAATCCATAGCAAAAGCAGCATTGACTTAGTGGTCAGAATCTTCAGCGAGTTAATCAGAATCTCTAGTCAAAGAACAGTTTTGGCTCATTCTGATACCTAAAGGATGAATATTCAATGTTGTGGAAATCTCAACATCCATCATTCGGATTTGAAAGTATTATTTGAGTCATTGGGATATTAAAGTACTTGAAATAGCCTCTCTTGACTTGCTCCAAATCTGAAGGTTTTTTAAGAATTAAAAAAAATAAAGGATTCATTTTATTTCTCCAGATTTATCCAACTAAGAAATTAATGCAGTCTAGTCAATCTATTTCAAGGATGCTTGGCATGAGGTTAATAATCACGTTTAATTTACAGCTCTCAATTAGCCCATAATATTTTGGTATTGCGCAGCAGTTTTTCTAACATTCATTTACAAATCTGTGCAATTTTTCTTGAGTCGTCTAAAAATATAATCTTTAGGCTTTGCAGTTATTTTTAACAGAATAATCATTTCTAACCTATTTCTGCCTCAAGTATAAAATGCAAATGTGAATCTATGGCAAAGATTCCTTTCAATCTCTTGTAACTGCTAAATAAAAATTGGGCAAGTTACTCCGGGATAGGGTGAGGAAGGAGGAGCCTTAGTGAAGGATCAGTGCAGATTTTAAGGCAAAAACAGCCAGCATTATGTTTGGAAAAATGTAGTGTGCATACCATATAAAATGAATTAAAAACAACTCTTAAGCCGGCTTTAAAAATAAGCTTGATTTAGTTAAAGAGTTAACTCTCATGGTATGTCATCTCACTTGCAATATATTTTTTAAACTTAAATATTTTGTAACTCCCTTTAAAGAAAAACAGTCATAAATAATAAGTTAGAGCCAAAATTCGGAAACAACTGGAATATTAAAGAAATAGGATTAGTGGAATGAACTGGATAGTGAAGCACAAGGGATTATTATATCAATGCAGTTTCAGGATTAATTTACAATTTGTCATTATTTTTTTTTATCTATATGGTAAACTGGCCACATGCAATCTGGGCATATAAAAGATCAGTTAATATGCAACTCTTTTCCCTTAGCTGCTCTCTCTGACATTTTCAACTCTTTTAATGTAAGGGGTTATGCTATTAACTGAAAGACAACACTACAGATGACTTCATATCTTACTCCTTTAAAATGCAGTCAAATAGATTGAAAGAGACTAATGGGAGTGCTGTATACAATTTCATGTTGAGAAGTTGGGGAATTTTTGACCAAGGTCTCAGGTCTGTAGGAGCAAAATTAATGCCATAAAATATGTGCACAAAACCAAGGGATCAAACTAACAGCCAATGGCTTTTTATGTCATAGTCATAGAATCATAAATTTGTACAGCACAGAAATGTGCAGTTTGCCTCATCCATGATGAGATGCCTTTCTATGCTACTCCTATTTGATTGCATCAGGCTTGTATCCTTCTACTGCTTTCCTGTCTAAATACCAGTCCAAATGCCTTTTAAACACTGTAATCGTATCTGCCTCTACCACTTCCTCTGGCAGCTGTTCCATATAACCACCATACTTCTGCATGAAAAAGTTTCCTTAATTTCTCCCCTCTTACCTTAAAGCTATAGCCACTATTTTTATACTTGAATGTCTTTGGAAAAAGATTCCGACCTTATCTATGCCTCTCATAATTTTGGAAACCTCCATTAGGTCATTAGCCAGCCTCCTATGTTTCAGTGAGAATAAACCCAATATATCCACTCCTTATAAATGAAGCCCTCCATTCCAGGCAACATCCTGGTGATTCCTTTCTGCACTCTTTATAATTCTACACCACATTTGTTTTTGTTGTGTGGTGACCAGAACTATACAAAATGTTTTGTATAGTATGACAAAGGATTCCTACCCGAAACATCACAAATCCATGCCCTCTAGAGATGCTGCCTGACCAGCTGAGTTACTCCAGCACTTTGTGTCTTTTAATGTTTTCTACATCCTGACTTGGAAGTACATCACCCTTTATTCACCATTGCCAGGCCAAAATACTGGAACTCCTTCTCTATCTTCATTGTTGTCATCCCAACACTTCAAGGACTGTAGCGGTTTAACGAGACAACTCACCACTACCTTCTCAAAGGCAAATGGGGAAGGGCAATTAAATACTGCCTCTGGCTGCGAACCCTTAACCATCGAATGAATGAAGAAACTCTGCAAAATAACGTTCCAACTCTTGTACTCAATACCTTGTCCTCAATGCCTTCTTCACTACCCAATGCATTTGTGATGCATTTTCAAAGAACTATGAACTTGCAGCTCACGGTTCCGCTGCACATCAACATTTTAGAGGTTCGTGCCATTTTACTGTACATATCATGTTAGCATCTGACATCCCCAATCTCTCTCCAACCCTCTAGCTTTTCAACAGATCTGTCCTTCTGTATACTTTTGCAACCTTCTTCACTATCAATTTTTGTGTCATCAGCAAACTCACTAATCAGTCCACCTACATTTTCATCCACTTTTCTCAAAAGTTCAATTAGATTTATGAGGATTTTGTGAAATATCTTGACTCCACCTAAACAGTCTTTCTATGTGTTTAGAAATCTTGTCACTTAATTTATTTCTCAAATAATATCCTTATGACTGATGCAACGTTTACAAGCCTGTAATTTCCTAGCTTCTCCCTACTACATTTTTTGAATTACAAAACAACATTAGCTATCCTCCAGTCTTCTGGTAGCTCACCAGTGGGTAACAAAGATGCGCACATCTCTATTAAAGCCCTGGCAATTTTTAGCCTCTACTTTAGATGTATATAAGAGATAGGTTTGTCAAACATGTCTGAAACGCTACATCTTGAAGAAATTAGATTTCTCCTACTAGGCAAAGTAGACCAATTCTCAAAGACTTGGTATCCTTTTATCAACTTTTTACAAGCATATGGTGCAACATAACATAACCTTAGAAATTAAATGGTTTAGAACCGGGTGACGGATGGGCAAAAATACGAAATAGGTAGATCTCTCCTAATCTCTCTTTTCTTTACTTTCTCCTTCTATTTCAATCTTTTCAGCTTCTCTTCTATGTCCTTTATTTCTTTTGCTATCTGTTTCTACTCACTTGTCCATCTATTCCGACACTCTTTATTTATTTTTCTCTCTCACTGTTCTTTTATTATTAAATCAAAAATACAAAGTTGTACAAGAATGGAAATATGTATGTATTAGGTACTCAAGTACCACACTATTGTACTTACTTCTAACAAAAATAAACAAAAAAAAGGTTTTAGAGATACAGCACGGTAACAGAAACTTTGGCCCACCACCTCCGTGCTGACAAGCGATTACCCAGTGCACTGGTACTAGCCTACGCACCATGGCTAATTTACAATTTTACCAAAACCAATTAATCTACAAACCTGTAGATCTTTGGAATATGGGATGTAACTGGAGCATCCGGAGAAATCTCACGCAGTCACAGGGAGAACATACAAACTCCACACAGACAGCACATGTCAGGATCAAACCAGGATCACTGGTGCTGTAAGGCAGCAACTCTGCCACTGCTCCACTGAGCAACCTCTTACCTTGCTGTCCATATTACCCTCCACTAGATCCCATCAGGTCCTGGGATTTGTCCCCCTAAATGTGTGGTCACTTGTGTGCATTTGCTCCTTCCAGACAGTGACATGTACTAGAATATCAGCAGACCCCTCCCCTAATGCTTCATCCTCCACATCCTTTCCCCCTGAGAAGTATATCGATGAGGAATAATAATAATAATAATAACTTTATTACGGACTCAAGGTCCAGACAAAGGGCAACATTACATTAAAAATGCTTTGCATATCAAATATCATAAATATATATAAAATCAAGGTAAATCACATAAAAAACATCATAATTTATATATTTAAAAAAACCACAATACTTAAGTTAAAAATCCAGAGTAAAAGATGATCAATGTCGTACAACGAGACAACGATACCAGTGTCTCCACAGCTGGGATTCGTAGCGTGTAGTGCTAACCCTTACGTTTGTCAAGGTCACAATAAGTACATTTTTAGAGTCATTTATCCTGCAAATGAATTTATACATGTGGTGTCTTAGGATAGCTTCTAAAGTACTGACTCCTGCAGCCACAAACATATTACTGGCACTACACCATCTTGGTTGCCTTAGCAGTGTTCTCATGGCATCGTTATATGCCACCTTTAGTCTCTGCATACTTGTCTTTAAATAGTTCGACCACAGGTGCGCAGTGTAGAGGGGTGTGCAGTATGCTCTAAATAGCGACATTGAGGTTCAAACTAAATTTAGTTTCTGCAGTTATACATACAAGAAAAGAACCAAGACACAACACAATTTACACAAACATCTATCACAGTGAATCTCCTCAAACTGTTGGAGATGTTGGAGCCCCGGGCAGGTGCTAGCAAGTCCCGTGGCCATTAAAGCCGCGCCCGGTCAATGTAAGGCCCCACTCCAGGTCATCTTCAACCCCCGCAACTCGGGCGGGAGAAGTTACCGCCGCGGGAGCTCCGAAAAGCGGTCTCCCACCAGAGACCCGCGAGCTCCCGGTGTTACCATCCACCGGCCTGCAGCTGGAGCCTCCGAATCTCTGGGGTCGGGCAGCAGCAGCGCACCAGCACAGCTCCTCCCATTCCGAACTCGGCCAGCTCCACGTTGGTGAGTAACCCGCAGGCTCCGCGACTGGAGCCCCAGGTCCGGTTGGAGGCCGCTCCACGGTGCTAGGCCCCAACAGCAACGGAGACCCAACAGAGGAAAGGTCGGGTCCTCCGTACAGGGAAAAGATTTTAAAAGTTTCCCCCACCCCGCCCTCCACCCACCCACACATATCCAGCTAAAAGAAAAACACTAACTACACTCAAACGAGGCAGAAAATTAAAAAAAAAAGACGAGAGTCGCACTGCCCACCGGATAAATTGTTTTCATGGGTGATTCCTATTGAGCCTTATCTTTGAGAGTGTCTATGCATGTAGATTCCTGGGCATCTGGACTATAAATTCTGATCAGTAATTGCATTTAGGTCTGGTTTACCTGATGTTTCCTCAGTACTGGTGACAATAATAAAACAACAACAATACAACTTGTCCTTGAGAATCATGGAGGCATATATCAGCCCTTATTTCAATTTGTAATCTTAAATTAATTAATTGCACAAATGATAAAGTGCGTAATCTAAATATCATATATAGATTTATTACAGAATATCATCAAACTCAAGTAGATCAAGACAAATCATGACTGAGCTAAATTTTAATAGATGACACTAAAATATTTGTTTTTTTTCTGGACTATCCATCATTTTTATCTGAAATGTTCATACCTTCCTGTCCCTTTTGATTGACACTTTAGTCCCTCACTTGTTCTTAGTACACAGCATCTTTTGATTAAACATGCTAGGATAGAATTACTGCAATTCCATGTCGTTTGAAATATACCATGCAAATTCAAAATTACGCTTTCAAAAACAGACCAACCGCAAAAGTCAAAAGTCTGTGTGTATTGGAAAATCTGTGTTCTCTCCCCATCAAGCATATTACCATTGTCACCATGACAATATCAGTCATGCACAAGCATATTCATCTGATTCTTTTTTGACTGCTCTGAGAATCATACCATTACAAAAGCACAGAAAGCACAGAACAAGCCTATTCATCCCATCAAATATGTCATCCCTAAATAAAGTAATTCCATCAGTCCCACCCTCCTCACATCCTGTAGCTCTCCAAATCATTCTCTCTCATGTGTCATCTTATTCTTGACTGAAGATAGCAACGGATTTTCCACCAGAGAATTCCAGAACCAGCACGGTGGTGCAGCGGTAGAGCTGCTGCCTTGCAGCACTAGAGATCTAGGTTCAACCCTGACTATGGGTGCTGTCTATATGGAGTTTATGCATTCTCCCTGTGACCGAGAATCCCTAAACTAATCCTAATGAAGCTGTGAGCAAAGGATTTTCTAATCCTCATGCATCTTGTATCTTCCCTTTCACTTGTATCCATTGGCCAAAACCATCCCAATTCTTGCAAATTCTGCTGTTTTGCACTCGTTAACATTACTGCATGTATAGTGATTACTCTGTGAGATCAACAAGCAATTTAATTTCACTCTCGTGCATATGACAATAAACAAATCTGAATCTGAATTTGGTTCCTCATGGAACCATAACGAACGTAGACACTACCTTTCTATACAACTCGGTTTTACCAAAACACACCTTAGCTTTAAGGGAATTTTAACAGGATACTTTATCTGTTCGTTGTAGAGGTATCTGTGCTAAAATTGCAACTTCTAGTTGCCGAAAGTGTTATTGGAAGTAATTACTCTTCTGTAAAAAAGCCTGTCTAAATATAGTCAGGTGATGTCATTCAATCTTCCCTGATAAAGAAAAAATGGAAATTTGTAATGAGTATCTGTTTTCCACTAAGCACAAATGGTCCTGTCAGAGATCGCTGATTGCTTTTCTGGTGGCAGTAAGACAAATGGGGCCTTCAAACAAACCCAAAAGATCGAAGTCTTAATCAGAAAACAATTGGAGAGCAGTAGGAATAACACTTTGCCTATAAGCCACAATGAATCAGTGAAATCTCCTTGGCAGTTCAAAATCCTTAATTATGTTTATTAGCAATATTTATAAACTGGATCCTCAGTTGCTGCTATAGATCCCAAATCAATTTTCGAAAATACATCAAAACACTCTGCTAGCTTTGGCAGCACATGTACTAAAATTGGAAAATTACAGAAAAAAGTAACATGACCCCTGGACATGGATGCGGGCAGCATGGTGGCACAGCGGTAGAGTTGCTGTCATACAGCGCCAGAGACCTAGGTTCGAACCTAACTACGGGTGCTGCCTGTACGGAGTATGTACGTTCGTTCTGTCGCTGTGTGGGTTTTCTTCGGGTGCTCCAGTTTCTTCCCACATCTCCAAAACGTTTATAGGTTACTTGGCTGCTGTAAATTGTCCCAAGTGTGTAGGATAGAACTAATGTACGTGTGATTACTGGTCGGCATGGACTTGGTGGGCCGAAGGGCCATGCTGTATCTCTAAATCAAAAACTAAAATACTATAACTTAAACATTAAACCCACTGCTGACAGTAACATGCCTATATGATTCAAAACTGTACAAAACTCAGGATTCTGCAGCCTTTGATACATATTACAAACTCTTTGCACCAAAACATTGTTTAAAATGTAGTAAAACAATTTGCAAAGTAGCTGATTTTGAATATTATAGCATATCATTAATGACTGCAAATTGAAGATAAAAGCGCAAAAGAGAAGCCACTCTGGCTGTCAGCTGGAAATATTGCTGTAATGAAGAAATTCTTGCTGTCAAACAGGTGCTGTGCAGCAGGTGCAGAGACAGCGCTGTGGCTGAGCTCCAATACCATGTGGGGAACAGAGTTTTTCATACATATTAGCTTGGCCAATTAATAGGAAAATAATGAACTTAGAACTAGATGGCATCAGTTAGAAATTCCATCCTAGCATAAACCACTCCATGGCCTTGTGCTTGTTGCTATACATTATACCTGTTTCCTTGCTGTTGTTTAAACTGCCAGCTTGCCAACAATGGCTGGAGAGATCTCATGGAAGTGTACAAAATTATGAGAGGCATAGATTGTGTGGACAGTCAGAACCTATTTCCTAGGATGTGAATATCAAATTTTAGAGACCACAACTGGTCAATGCCCTGTAATGCATCACCCACAGCAAGAAGATGTAGTCTTCATCCAGTCTACAACTGTTCAATGTTCAATGGCACTTTCCCTTGCAACCGCAAGTGATGCTACATTTGTCCCTTCACCTCCCCCCTCCACTCCTTTCAGGGACCCAAGCAGTACTTCCAGGTCCGACAGAGGTTCACCTGCATCTCCTCCAACCTCATCTACTGCATCCGCTGCTCCAGATGCCAGCTGATCTATATCGGTGAGACCAAGCGGAGACTTGGCGATCGTTTCGCCGAACACCTCCGCTCGGTCCACAATAACCAACCCGACCTCACGGTGGCTCAGCACTTCAACTCCCCCTCACATTCCATATCCGACCTCTCGGTCCTGGGCCTCCTCCACAGCCAGAGTGAGCAACACCGCAAGTTGGAGGAACAGCACCTCATATTCCGCTTGGGGAGTCTGCATCCTCTGGGCTTGAACATTGAATTTTCTCAATTCTGTCAACCCTGGCTGTCTCCTCACCTTCCCACCTCTCCCTCAGCCCACGGGCCCTGATATTCCCTCTCTCTCTATCTCTCCCCCACCCAAGTCGCACTAGCTTCTCATTTTCACAATACAACCAGCTTGCAATTTTGCATATCTTTCATACATTGTTCTTTATCTCTCCACATCACCGTCTATATCTCTCGTTTCCCTGATCCCTAACCAGTCTGAAGAAGGGTCTCAGCCCGAAACGTCGCCTATCCCCTTCGCTCCTTAGATGCTGCTGCACCCGCTGAGTTTCGCCAGCCTTTTGTGTACCCTCGATTCTCCAGCATCTGCAGTTCCTTCTTTAACATTCAATGTTGCCTTCGATGTGTATCTCCGGTCTCTTTCAACGAAGGTCAACAATCTTCCAGCAGCTAGTGGACTAGGGCATTTGGGCAGGCAAAGGCATAAGGTAGGTAAGTATTAATAGAATCCACAAGAGATATTTCTTTACAAATAGGCATTGTTTCATTTGTAATTTTGATCAGGAATGTTCATTGTCTTCATTGTATTTGTTTTTGTGATGCAGCTCAGCACTAGTGTTAATAGTTTTGTAATAGTTAGAAGTATTACGGTTATTGGTTGTTTTGATTATTATTGTGTTTATTTTTGTGTGTCACTTTTTATGGACATGTTTAGTTTTGTTTAGAGAGGCAGCATGGAACCAGGTCTTTTGGCCCACCGAGTCCTGGACATTGACACTATCCTACACCCACCAGGGACAATTTTACATTTATACATTTTTATCAAGCCAATTAGCCTACAAACGTGTACGACTTTGGAGTGTGGGAAGAAACCGAAGATTTCTGACAAATCATACGCAGGTCTTGGGGAGAACGTACAAACTCCGTACAGACAAGCATCTGTAGTCAGGATCGAACCTGCACACTGTAAGGTAGTAGTTTTGCCTTATGCCACCATGCCACCCTCTCTTTTTAAATGAAGCATTGATGTTGGCTTTTGCCAACTGTCATGTTAAACTGCCACAAGTAAGAAGTTCATTGTCCTGTTGTCAGCACGTATGACAATGAAAGATTCTTGACGCTTGGCTCTAGGTTGGTTTTTAGTTAATGACAGAGTGTAGGTAAAGAGTGAGACGGTTGGGGAATAGAGAGCTGTGGTGGTCATTACCAATATACATGGACAACCATAACAGAAATGAGATGACTAAGTTACTGTTTCACCTTGCTTCTCCGCCTCCTCTTCACGCTGTTACTACTCATGCACTTACAATGAAGCAAGGGCTTGGTCTCACAGTGCTGAGGATGCCGCACACCATAAATTCTTCTATATCAGAGAAGTCTGAAGAAGGGTCTCAACCCGATACATCCCCCAATCCTTCTATCCAGAGATGCTGCACAAATACTACAGCATTTTGTGTCTATCCAGTGTAAACCAGCATATGCACTTCCTTACTACAAATTTCATGTGGTTGGCTCTGTTTGAATAGAGCTGGAATAGTTACCATTGAATACTCACACTGGGCCCTTGTGCCACCAACCAGGGAATCTGTCTATCAATATGGTGGATGACCCCATTGCATTCATTCAATGGAAGCTCAACCAGGCCCCATCCAACCAGTTGTCTGCTGCTGTCAGTTTACCAAGACCTTACTTGCATCATTCTGTGCCAATAGTCACAAGCCAGTTGGAGACTAAAGGAATAAGTAAGTAAGTAAGTTAAGTAAGTAAGTTTATTGGCCAAGTATTCACATACAAGGAATTTGGCTTGGTGCTCCGCCCACAAGTAACAACATGACATACAGTGACAGTTACGAATGACTCAGAAAACACCAAACATTAATAATAATAATAATGACATTAATGATAAAACACCATTGATCAAGCATGTGAACCAACAAAATACCAGATCAAAGGGAGGCTACAGGATTTTGGCTGTTGAGTAGAGTACTTGTGGATAAAAACTGCTTTTATGTCTGTCTGAATGGTAGTGTAGAAACCCCATAGCCAACGATTCCTTGCCTGATTTAGGGAGTTTACAATTATTTTGAAGCCCTGTGTCCTCTTTTTTTTTTTTTTTTTTTTTTTTTTTTTCATTTCAAAAACTTTATTCAACACAAATCATAAAATACAACACATCAAAACACAATCAAAAATCACACTATAATGAACAGATCATTGTAGTACAACAGTACATTCATTTATAATCGCCTCAACCCCACGCGGCGACCAGCGCTGACGGAAGGCCTCCAGAGTCCCCGTGAACACCGCGTGTTCCCTCTCCAGGGACACACGTGCACGGACGTAGGCCCGAAAGAGGGGCAGGCAGCCGACTCTCGCCAGACCGTCGACCGCCCGCTGCCTGGACCCACGAATGGCCATCTTGGCCAGGCCAAGGAGCAAACCGACAGGTAAGTCCCCCCCCCACACTCGGCTCTCCCCACTCCCCGCCTTGTGTCCAAACACCAGGATTGTGGGGCTAAAATGCAGCCAGAACTTGAGGAACAGCCCCTTCAGATATTGGTACAGGGGCAGTAACCTCACACACTCCATATACACATGGAATACGGTCTCCTCCTCTCCGCAGAAAATACATGCGGCAGACGAGCCCGTGAACCGACTCAAAAGTTTATTACAAACCACCGCTCCATGCAGCACTCTCCACCCCAGGTCCCCAATATAAAGGGGTACAACTCCCTTATAGAAGGACCCCCACTGGGGCCCCCCGCCGCCTTCGGATGGTAACACCGTCCTCCATGGTGAGTCAGGACGGGAGACGAAGGCACGGTGGTTCAGAATGTGCAGGAGCATCCTGTACAGTGCGCGTCTCCTTGCATCACAAAATGGCATGCTGGTCATCTCAGAAAGGCAGCTCAGATTATGCGGAGCCGGAGGCCGAGAAATATCCCGAAGCCTAGGCCCGATGAGCAGATCTGACGGAGCAGGGGTAAGCTCTATCTGAACCACTCTAGGCTCGCGCCTCTCCTCGACAACCACCATGACAGGATGAGGACCAGCCACACCCGCAGCCACAACATCCCCCTCTCCTCGTGGAACAACACTCTGGCTGAACACCACCAAATTCCTCACTCTTAACACATCCCTATAGAAAACAGGCAAGCCCCTTAGAGCGGGTCGACTGACACCCGCCACCGGGAGCCGCGAGACCCCCCTTAGGCAACGACCCTGACGAAAAAAATACGTGGCCAGAGCGTGCCATCTGGGAGGGTTCTCTACATACATGTATCTCCGCAGAGTCCTGAGACGGAGAGCCGTCACCTGGGTGCGCACGCACACCAAGGACTGGCCGCCCTCCTCCAACGGAAGACTCAGGACCGCCGCGGAAATCCAATGCTTCCTATTTCCCCAAAAGAAATCCACCAGCTTCTTCTGTATAGCAGTTACAAATATAGAGGGCGGGACAAGAGTAGCCAGCCGGTACCATAACATAGAGGCCACCAGCTGGTTTATGACGAGCACCCTCCCCCGAAAGGAGAGAACTCCAAGCAGGCCTGACCAGCGCCCCAGCCGAGCAACCACCTTCGTCTCCAACTCTTGCCAGTTTGCCGGCCAAACATCCTCAGTGGGACTCAGGTACACCCCCAGATAGAGGAGGTGCGTGGTACTCCACGCATACAATGCCATCTCCTCCGGCAGGGAGTCTACCCGCCACTGACCCACCAAAAGTCCAGAGCACTTACTCCAGTTAATCCTAGCAGAAGATGCAGCCGAGAATATCTCCTGGCAGTCACGCATCCTCCGCAGGTCACCAGGATCAGTGAACATAAGAAGTACGTCATCGGCATACGCCGATAGAATCACCTCAACCCGCGGGCCAGGTAGGGCCAGGCCTGTCAACCTCCTCCGAAGAAGACACAGGAACGGCTCCACACAGACCGAATACAACTGGCCCGACATAGGGCACCCCTGGCGGACCCCCCTCCCAAAATGAAAAGGAGATAGCACCGCGCCATTAACCTTTACAAGACACTCCGCAGCAGCGTACAAAAGCCGGACCCGGGCCACGAAGTGTGGTCCAAACCCAAACGCTTGCAACGTCCCAAATAGGTATTCATGCTCTACCCTATCAAAAGCCTTCTCCTGATCAAGAGACAGAAAAGCAGCTGACTCACCAGTACCCTGGACTAAATGAATCAGGTCCCTAACCAGGTGGATGTTATCCTGGATGGACCGGCCAGGGACTGTATAAGATTGATCAGGATGAATCACTTGATGCAGCACGGAGCCCAGGCGATTTGCCATTGCCCGTGCAAAAATTTTATATTCTGTGCAAAGGAGAGAGACTGGACGCCAGTTCTTCAACAAACGGAGTTCGCCCTTCTTAGGCAGCAAGACAACAACCGTCCTACGCCATGAGAGAGGCATCACTCCAGTCGCCAGGCTCTCCCCCAGAACCAACATATAGTCACCCCCTAGGACGTCCCAGAATGCTCTAACAAACTCCACCGTCAACCCATCCAGCCCGGGGGACTTACCCCTCCTGAGCTGATGCAAGGCGCGAGTCAACTCCTCCAAAGATAAGGGGCCATCAAGAAGATCAGCCTCCCCCCTATCTACGGTCGGTAGACCCTCCCACAGATCTTGCTGAGCCTCCACACTGAATCCTTCCGCAGAGAACAGGGTCCCATAAAAGGACCTAACCAAGGCATTAATCCTCTCTGGAACAGTGACAGAGGAGCCGTCATCTGCAAGCAACTCCACGAGCTGTTTTCGAGCTCCCCGCCCCTTCTCCAAAGAGAAAAAGAAAGGCGACGCTCGGTCCAGCTCGTGCAGCATCTGGACCCGAGACCTCACATAAGCGCCTCGAGATCGCTCAAGCAGCAGACTCCTCAAAACCTCCTTCTTCCTCTGAAACTCTCCCCATTCGCTGGAGTCTTCACCAAACTGACCCAGGCGAGACTCAGCGTCCTGTATCTCCCTCTCCAGCTTCTCGACCGCTGAGTCCCGCCTCCCAGTCGACCCCCATGTATATTCCTTACAAAAGAGACGGATGTGAGCTTTACCCACATCCCACCACTGCCTAAGGGAAGAGAAGCACCTCTGCCTCTCTCTCCACTTCACCCAAAACCGAGTGAATGACTCCCGGAAACACCGATCCTCCAGCAGCCTGTTGTTAAAGTGCCAGTACGCGGACCCAGCCCGAGCGCACGCTGGATTGAAATCCACACGCACCAGACAATGGTCCGAGCACGGCACCAGCCGCATTGAGGCCGCTGAGACACGGGAAACAAACGCTCGGGAAATATAAAACCGATCAATGCGGGAACCACCGCCCTCAGACCTCCGCGAAAAAGCAGTGGAATCAGGGTGAAGGTCCCTCCAAACATCAACCAACTCAAAGGAGTCAATCAAGCCTCTCAGCTTCTTCGCTACAGCAGGCGCACACTGAGTACCAGAACGGTCCCGCACCTCAAGTGTGCAATTAAAGTCCCCACCAAGGAAGACACACTCTCCCCTATCAATAGTGCCCAACAGAGCATTCACCTCCCGAAGCAGGCCGGCCTGCATCGTGCCGGAGCTAGGGGCATACACGTTAATGAAATGCAACGGCATGCCATCCAGGCTCACGGCCAGATGGAGCAAACGTCCTGGCACCACTTCCTGCACTTTTAAAATGCTTGGCAGAAAATTTGGGGCCAACAGAAAAGCCACCCCACTCGAATTTGAGCTGAGATGGCTCATATAAACCCTCCCTTCCCACTCCAGTTGCCAGGTAGGTTCATCACTAGCAACGGTATGTGTCTCTTGCAGATAACAAACTGCAAATCTCCCCTCCCTTAGGGCTGATAAGAGCTGAAATCTTCGAAAACTCGCTCTACTCCCATTTAAATTTAATGTAGCTACTGTGAATGTGTAGACACATTAGATTGTGACCCTCACACTCCCTGTAGTCACAGGAGGTCCTTTTCTGAGGACCTTCAACAAACCCCAAAACTGCCCCAAATCCGAGTCAGAAAGACCACTATCCTTGTTACTAAGGATAGCCTCGAGACTCTCCTTCACATCTAGAACATCCTCCCATCTCCTTGTAGCGGCCCACCATAATGTTTTGGGAGCACGACTTATTTTTAAGAACTCTCGCACCTCAACAATAAGCTTCGCCTCAGACACGGCCTTGGAGTCTGGGCTCTCAGCCAACCCGCTCGCACCTGAATCAACAACCTCAGAAAGACCAGAACTGTCTGACACATCACTCTCTGTGCCCCCCCCACTGGCCGCATCGCTGTCCTCCTCCACAGCCATGACACGACCACCCGGATCAATGCTGGGGGTGGGTCCCAACACCCCTGCCTGAGACTCGCAGCCCTCTGAATGGCTGGGCTCCTGCACGCTACCATCACCCTCCTCCTCTGGGCCTGGGGAAGCAACAACAAGAGGCATCCCCAGGGCCTGTGGAACACTGGCACCCTCGGAGTCTGAAAGAGGATCACGTCCCATAACGGCCCTGACCTCCACATCATCCAGAGTGCCCTCTCCACAGGCATCACCCAGAGAATCACCACCTGCCATTAACCTCACCCCAGACAACTCATCCGGTGAGGCATCCCGCCCCCCAGCACCTCCACTGGCACTGATATGGAGCACAGACTTGAACGACAACACCCCCGAAACTCCCCCCTCAGCCTGACTCTGCACATCCCCCGTCACAGAGGGCACACTACCAGAGGAGCCAACCACGTCACCTACCGTGCTAGCACCCTCAGTAGGCCTCTGAAACGAGGGGACCTCATCCGACCCAGAGGGTACACACCCAAGGGAGCTAACCACAGCATCCGCCGAGATAACTCCCTCAGAGGGCCCCTGAGATGAAGGGACAGACTCCCGCCCAGTGGACACAACTCCACCGGAATCAACTTCAGCACCCAGTCCGGTGACACCCGCTGTAGATCCATGAAGAGAAGGCCCAACCACCGACCCAGAAGACACCGGGTCAAGACCACTTTCAGCCACCTCAGTGGTGGAAAGCCCGGAGAAAGACATCCCCTTCGCTCTGGACCCACGCCCTTCCTCCTCTTCACCAGGCAGATGCCTCCTTTTAGTCCCACTCGCATGCGGAGGTGCGGTAACCTCCATAAGGGAAGGGTCATCCGCCTCCACATTACCCCCAACCACTTTGCCACCCACACGTTTAGGCTTCTTTCCCCCCTTCCGAGCCACCACAACTCCCCCCTGAGCCCCAGCAGGTGCAGTCTGCACCACACTGGAGCTAAACTCACCCGATTGCACTTTCTTCGCTCGGGCGGCCCTATCCCTCTCCTTCTTCTTATTATGCTTCCCCTGCTTCTCCCAAAACCCCCCCTCAACACTCCCCTCCTCCTGCGCCCCACCTTCATCCACCGCCACAGGCGCAAGACGTAGGGGACGTGGGGGGCTTGGGCTCTCACTGCCCAGGGTCCCCAAAGCGGAACCTCTGGACCCAGAAGGCTTAGCACTGCCGCCCCGGGTCACCAAGGCAGAACTGGCAACCTCAGCCGGGTCAGCAGTACCACCCCGCGCCGCTGAGGTTTGACCAGCCACCCCAGATGGGCCAGCAGCGCTTTCCTGGGCCACTGCACTAGAACCTCTAGCAATGCCCCCGCGAAAAAGACACTCCCTACGGAGATGTCCAAATTCGCCGCACGCATGACACCGTGCCTTGCCCCAACTCCAACGCACGGTTCTGGGTACACCCTTATGCACCACCTCAAAACTCCCCTCGGCACCATCCCCCTCACCCACCTTCATGAACACCCTCCTCTTGAAACTGAAGACCCCTTTTTCCTCCAGGTCCCCCCCGGGATGCAAGAGACGAAAACATTTAGACCGCACCTCCCCGAACTTGGACAGGTGTGGAATAAGCACTGCATCCGAAAAATAAGTGGGGCAGCTCCGCAGGAGAACCGGTCTCACCCTGGATACCCACGGATCCACCTGTACGTGGACCCCCCCCACTGAGATCCCCTCCTCCAACGCTCGGGCCACACACTCCCGGGTCTTAAGTATCATCTCCACCTTTCCCCTTTCGAGCTCAGAAGAGACAATAGCCCCCCTCCCAAGAAGTTCATTCATGGCCTTCGTAATTACCCCCCTCGACATCATAGGCCCAGTTTGAACAGAAATACCAAAACTGTCCCCATCCAAGTCAACATGAGGCTCAAGCTCAGATGGCCTCGCACCCGCCACTGATGCCGTCGCTGCGTAGGTCCGGACCTTCGGCCGCGCCCCTTCCATCGCCATCCTCACAGAGGCACAAACCAGCTCCAAGCCCCTCAGCAGCACAGCTCCAAGTTAAGTCCCAGAGACAGTCACAGTCAAAGACAGGCAGCAGAAAACAGAAACCTCCAGCTGAAGCAGGAAAGTCCCCAGGTTCGTCCACAGCCAAGAGCAGCTTACGGGAAACTCGATCCCAGTCGCGCTGGACGCAAAAGTACCTTCTTCACATTAAGCCAGGCAGCCGCACTGAGCAAAATGACTTTAGGGCAGAGAAGCGGAGCCAAAAACGACAAAGACACCGCACAACTTCAACCCACTGAGATCACAGGCACTCTTGGCAATCCGCCAACGCCAACCGCACCCTCGACAATGTGGAGAAACTCAGGAATCTTCACACAGATGGAGGCTCCCCAGACCAGAGAAAAGCTTCAACAGCCCAACAATAAGTTGAACTATGAAGCCCCCCTGGGTCTGTGCCCTCTCCAACGGCAAAATCCTGGAAAGGCTGCTCCAATCCTTCTCAACTGCAGAGCTGAGAAGAAAACACGACCTCTCTCTCTCTCTCTCTCTCTCTCTCTCTCTGTTGAGAGGGAATGAAATGCAGTCATCAATGTTTGAGTGGAGTCCCTGCATATGCAAGAATGAGTTGCAAACTGTGAAGGTCCACAAATATATCGAGAAACAAGTGGGCCAGAGTTTATTGCATTGATTGTGTTAATATCCACTGGCAAGTTAGTCCTTCCCAGACCTGGAAACTGCAGTCTTGGTTACATCAGATGTTTGATTTTGGAGGGTAGTGTAGATGGTCTCACACAACGTTCTTCACTCAGACAAGAATTGCTGACTTATCAGCTTGGGCAGATAGTCAGAGCCTTCTCCCACTTTCCCTCATCCCATTTACATCGAGTCTAAAGTTGCAGGACCTCCGCTTATTATCAGTCATGACGTATTCCAGTTTGACGTCCGCTGAGGAATCCATGTCCAGGAATAATCGATTTGCGGAAGAGCCTGCAAAAGGTCATTCCTCACCATACACACCATTCACTACAGTCTCGCAATTTGAAACAACCAAGCGTACCAACAAACACTAATCCGAGAAAATCCTAGAAAGAGTTGAAAGAAATCCATGAGTGACATAAGCAATTTTATTCCTTTTAAAGAGCACTGGCGTGGTATCTTTCCAGCTGATAAATGCTTCTTCAGGAAGAGGGGGATAGCTGAAATGTTGAGCTCTAAAGTGGCATCTCGCACCAAGTCACCATTGCACATTGACAGCATTATGATCTACCCATGCTACACACTTCTGGCAATATGCTGATGCCTCGTTTCGCATTCAAAGATTATTTTCTAAAAGGTTCCACCAAACTATCTGATGGAGATGATCAGAGAGGGCTGGTTTAACTAACGGACTGGAAACAAAATGCTCCTCACATCATCTGTGCAGAATTCGACATAAAGAACAGATGAAAGGAGTATGGAGAACTGAGAAAGCTCCGGTCCATTTACTTGTCATCCAAAGATTATTGCTTGTACTTATCCACTAAGACTTATTATTGGAAATGACAGTTTTGCCCCATCTCACTGTGACAACTGAACGTAAACCAGCCAGCACTGTAATTTGGAATATTAAAAATCAAATGTCCACAGAAAACAGAAGCTTTACATTTTTTGAGTAAAATTAACAAATGCAAAGGATCAGGAATTAATTAAAAATTAATCTTTCTTTAGTCAGAGGATGGTGAATCTGTGGAATTATTTACCACAACAGGCTGTGGAGGCCAATGGATATTTTAAGGCAGAGATAGATAGATTCTTGGTTAGTACGGGTGTCAGAGGTTATGGGGAGAAGGCTGGAGAATGGGGTTAGGGGGGAGAGAGATAGATCAGCTATGATTGAATGGCGAAGTTGACTTGATGGACCAAATGGCCTGATTCTGCTCCTAGAACTTATAACCTTATGATCCTAAACTTTCTAATGAAGCATGTTATTTTGACAATATTGCCTTCCCATCTACGATCTCGACCATCAAAAATCACAAGGGAATTAATCTCACTGAGACCTTTACCAGCCTCGAACCATCATTAATTAAACATTACTTAAACAGAGTGGATCAATGGGCAGGTGGGTTGTTCAAACCATTTACACAGTTCACCTTAATTTCAATCACAGCTGACCATGTTACTTGAGCCTCAGGAAACCTGGCAGGTAAAATCGATCGAGAATGATTGAATCCTGCTGGTTTGTAGGTTAATTGGACTCAGTAAAATTGCCCCAGTAAAAGTGAATGAGAAGCAGGATAGCATAGAACAAGTGTAAATGTGTGATTGATGGTCGGGTTGGAGTTGGCAGCCCGAGGGGCCTGTTTCCATCCTGTATCTTTAAATTAAACTAAAAGCCCTGCCAGAGGAGGAAGCAATGTCTCCACCCAGGTTGTCAAGGTTCGCTGGAAATGAATGATTCCTGCTTCATTTTTATTTTCCTCAATCATCAGCAAAGGGATGCCAAGTAACTTCATCATTCCTAGTAAGCAGCGCTTATCAGTAACCTGTTCATTGATACTCAGTTTTGGTTCTACCATAACTAATTGGATGTGGACACAATAACCTTGATCCAAAGATGGACACAAAGTGCCCGGAGGGGGGGGGGGAATATCTGGGATAGAGATAGGGGCCGGTCCTAAGGAAGGCCAGTAATAGGTGAACATAGGCGAGGGGGTTATTTGACCGACAGATCATCAGGCAAAGGCCAGAGAGACTGGCGTGTGCCCAGATGGATAAAGAGATGAATTGTTAAGCTCATGGGATGGAAAAGTAGTGAATTGTGTATCCATTGTAAACAGTGCATGGAGGGGGAGGGGGGGACTAGTACAAGGTCAGTCTTGATTCTAACTTGGATGGAGCAACTGAGGCAAAGTACAAGTGATTGTCCACAACATCAAATAGCTCAGTGTAACATCAAGAGGGTGAATGACATACTCCTGTTCCTATTTCTTTTGTTTGCCCCGAGTGCTGGGTATGGCCTACTCCACACTGCCTGGAGCTGCTGATAAACTCTATCCCTGAGCAGCTGTGGAGAGCAGGCTGGTGCTGTCATGAAGTCAGAAGGTCATAAGTGAAATGAGCAGAATTAGGCCATTCGTCCCATCAAGTCTACTCCGTCATTCAATCATGTTTGATCTATCTCTCCCTCCTAGCCCCATTCTCCTGCCTTCTCCCCATAACCATTGACTCCCGTACTAATCAAGAATCTATCTTCTATCTCAGCCTTAAAAATATCCATTGACTTGGCCTTCTATGGCAACAAATTCCACAGATTCTCCACCCTCTGACTAAAAAGTGTTCACCACCCTCTGACTGTCCTGTTCATCCTTATCTGGGCCATAGTGTAAGCAGTGCCCATGCTACATTTAAACCACAAGGGAGTCAAAGGATGAAAGTTAAATGATAGCATTGAGGCAAAGATTGGATCAGTTGGGAAAAAATGAATGGTGAAGATGACTCCATTCTCACAGGGGAACGCAAAACTGAATTACTTCATTTGTGGCCGTTATATGATGATTATATGATGAAGGATGGCGCGGTGGTGCAGCGATAGTTTTGCTGCCTTACAGCGCCAGAGACCCGAGTTTGTACATAGTTTGTATGTTCTCCCCATGACCACATGGGTTTTCTCAGTGTGCTCAGGTTTCAAGTTCAAGGGCAGTAACACTGAGAATCGAAAATAACAATATTTTCTTATTTTTATTTTTACCTTATTTTTATTTGCAGATGTTCTAGACTTGTTATGAGATGGCCCTTCATTTTTGCCATTATCTGTGTGGTAGACAACATACTTCTGTCCTACAGTGAGTCTATTTGTTTGCACAGACCCACAATTCCTACAATTGCCCAGATCGACACATGCACACAGGGGCGATTCAGGGCTGATTCAGGGGGGCATGTCTGGCGGGTTCGCTCCTGACCTCAGGTGTTATCTGAATGGAATGTTCATATTCTCTTTGTTACTGCGTTGGTCTCCCGCCCAAATCCCAAAGATGTGTAAGTGATAGGTTAATTGACCACTGTATATTGTCCCTAGTGTATTGGTGAGTGGAAGGCTCTGAGGGAGGGGGAGGGGATGGATGTGGATATGATGGGAAAGTGTGGAGAATAAAATGGGATCAGCATAAGATTGGTATAAATGGGAGCTTGATGGTCAGTGAGGATTTGATGAGCCAAAGGGCTTGCTGCATTACAGCCTGTGGTACTGACTGTTTTGGTAAAGTTCTTAACGTGCAGCTGGCACCCTCTTTACGTGCAACAAATTAAACAAGTTTCGTGAGAAAAACATAATAAAGGGTCTCGACCTGAAACGCCACCCATTCCTTCTATTCAGAGATGCTGCCTGAGTTACTCCAGCATTTTGTGTCTATCTTAACAATAAACATCAAGGCCTTTTGTGGTCCTCCTCAATGTGCACATGGGAGAGTTCTTTGTTAACCCACCATGAACAAGTGCAATGCAATTGCAAACCAAACCCAATCCAAAATGTATGTTGTGGTGTTAAGTGAAATTAGAACCTTGTTCAACCAATCTGGACCAACCTATCTGTTGAGTAGCTATTCAACTGTGAAGCTAACCAGCAATAAAATAATTATTATTTTGCAACACTATGTTAAGCACCATAGATCCAGTTAAAATGATTTGTTTAATTGTTTCATATTTAATTGTTTAAAGAATCAGCTATGATTTCTGGCTGGGAGTGAATAAATGCTAACATTATTTCATCTTATCGATGCCCTGATTTCTAAGTAATCATTGATAGCTGAATTGCACAGACTTCTAAGTGTTTTAAGGTAAGCCTTTGGGATCTATGGACAACTGACTCAGGCTCAAGAGTTTCATAAACTAAAAGACAATCTACACCCCAGGCAACTGTCTGCCCCCACATTCATTTGCTTGTCATTTTCTAGAACATAGAAACATAGATCTGCCTGCAGGTCATTCAGTGATAATTTAATGATTTTCATTCAAATAATCTAATGCCCAATGTGCCTCTTCTGAGTTGTCATGTTCATTCCAACCATTAAGTGTTTAATAATTTAATAAAAGAGTGCAGGTGCAGATTAAAACAAAACATAATTAACATTTCATACTTATCTCAATTGGAACTGAAAAATGTTTTAATGGAAATGTATCATTGGGGAAGGCAACATTTATGCACACTACACCAATGAAATTCAATGCTTATAGACTTTAGATAAAGTGTGGAAACAGATCTTCGGCCCAATGAGAATGCGCCGACCAGCGATCACCCCGTACACTCGCACTATTTTACACAAAATGAGAATTTACAATCTAACCAAAGCCAATTAACCTACAAACCTGTAAGTCTTTGGAGTGAGGGAGGAAACCTGAGCACCTGGAGAAAATCCACGTGGTCACAGGGAGAACATACAAACTCCGTACCCCGTAGTCAGGATTGAACCCGGGTCTCTGGAGCTGCTGGACAGCAACTCTACCACTGTGCTGCTCTAAACTTATACTTGTCTAGCTGTAGAAATTCAAAAGTGTGGCCCATGTAACATTGCGGTCCACAAATGAATTTCAGTGAAAGGACTGCACACATCACATAGAGTGTCCTTCCAGAGGTTTGATGCAGTGGCTATTGCAGTGGCAGTGGCTATTTCACCCATCAACATCATATCTATGACTTTCATCTATAAATTGATGGTGGGAGCCACATCAGGTCACAGCCCTCCACTTTTCATTTCCCCGCCTTTGTTGTTATTTCTACCATTTATTTCCCCGGGTAACTAGATCTGCCAATCAACTCCTCTTCACCTGGATCCACATCATTTGCTGTCTCGTGCCCAATCTCACCCCAAAATCACTACATCTCCAGTATAGATGAAGGGTCCAACCCAAAATGTATACTGGCCATTAGCATCCACACATGCTGCCTGACTCACTGAGTGTCTCCAACATTTTGTTTTTCTTAAGCCATTGCCTGAAACTGAATTCATTGTTGAGTTCAGAAGGCTACAATGTGCATGCTTTAATATTAAATGTTATTCCTAAAAAAATGACTGATTTTCTATGTTGGTCCTTTCATTCGAGGTCCCAGATGCTCTTTTCACTTCACTGTTCGGTTGTCAACACATGATCCTTGTAACTTCTGATGCTGAATAAATTGAAGTTTTCAGGTGAGGAAAATAAATTGAAATTCCTCATGAAATGCACTGGTCCTGCCTATTGTAAGCCCTTATCATCCCAACAGCAGCTCCTCAATTCACCAGTTGACCCTTTTTATCTATTCTCCTTCTCCAGAGACATGATTAAACAGGACAGTTTCAGGATGAACAAACATTAAGTCACATTTTGCTTTTAACTGCCATGGTCCTTGCAAAAGACCCAATACTGCTGCATATCCATGTATCTTTATTTGACTAAAACAAGTGCAAATGCCTGCAGCTTATCACCTTTGATTCCTATTTCTTCAGTGTATTGGAAAAGTCTCTGCTACCTTATTTTCTACTGCAGATCCCTCCTCAAAATTACAAGGCCATCAAACTGATGTAAAGTGTGTTTGGATGCAAAAGAGAATAAGTAATTTAAATGTTTCATGACAGAATGCACTGAAGAGTATAGTTACTAATTTAAATCTTTCTGATATTAATCTGGTGTGAAGTTATGGTTTCAACATGAATGGCCACTCTGTTAAATCAAACTGTGCAGAAGCCATAGTGGACTATAAAATACAATCAACCCTGTTTGTCTAATGTGATGTTTTTATATCAGACCAGACTTTGAAACATTTTGAATTAAATCAGAAAGGAGAATCTATCTTTGAGAGCTAAAGTCATACTCTACTTGACATCAGACGCACAAATTGCCATTATATTCTCAGCATGGCACGAGTAAATAGTTTTCAGAAGCATTAAATCTTGCACTTGGCAACTAATCACATCCGTGCCTCTTAAAGTGTACCGTATAAACATTCAATTGATTTAATCTGCATTGACTGTTTCAATTAGCAAACATGACCGTCGACGGCAACCTCACAAAGGAACAGTTTCCTGCTGAAGGAGTTACGAGCAATTAATCATTCTGTGGTGTTTTTGCTGGTGAAGGTGGCAGGGGGATTTATACAGTCTCATTCTGCAGTGATTCTGCCTAGAACAGCAATCACACAGGTCCACAACTTGTCTCTTTTCTGGGGCGGCACGGTGGTGCAGCAGCGGTAGAGTTACTGCCTTACACGCCAGAGATCCGGGTTCAATCCTGACCATGGGTGCTATCTGTACGGAATTTGTATGTTCTCCCAGTGACCATGTGGGTTTTATCTGGGTGCTCCAGTTAACTAACACACTCCAAAAACTTACAGGTTTGTAGGTTAATTGGCTTCGGTAAAAGTTGTAAATTGACCCTAGTGTGTGGGATAGTGTTAAGGGCTTGTTCCACTTAGGAGACCTAAACAGTAACCTCTGGTGACCTTGCCCGCCACTCAAAAAAAAAATCAAGGTCGACGTGACCTGCAACCTCCTACCATCTCCCACGCATATGTTGAAAACCTTCCTTGACTATGAAGAAAGCGGGCATCGACTAGACCTGCAACAAAAAAATTATCGATTTTTAAACGGTAGCCTATTTTCAGTCGAGGCCGGTTTTAATCATGATGAAAAGATAGCAGTAACCTAAATGAAGCCTCGACCACACGGAAACCACTTTTGACCTTTAGGGAGAGTGACCAAAACCTCTTGTGACCTCATGGAAACCTTGGGTGGCGGGCAAGATCACCAGAGGTTGCTGTTTAGTTCTCCTAAGTTGGACAAGCCCTTTAGTGTACGGGGATCGCTGGTCGGCACTGACTCGTTGGGCCGAAGGACCTGTTTCCATGCTGTACCTCTAAACTACATTAAGATCTAGTTTATGTATAAAGAGAAATGGATATGTAATTATTCCAACTCTTTCTTGATTTCAGCACAGCTCAAGGGAGGCATGGAATTACTTTGAAATACATTTACTCCAGGAACCTAGGGAAACACTACAAGCAATTTGTCCACTACAAGATTGCGGGCCACTGATCCAGTCATTATTTCTTTACTGTTTCTGCAATTTATCCACAACAAGGAGCAGAAACAGTAAATAAATAATGACTGGATCAGTGGCTTGCAATCTCTAGTTACTTTTAGAAAGCTGACCAGGAAAATAATAGTTTCTGACTTCAGAAACGTTATTCCCTGATGATCATGTGAACTAAGAGCAGGAGTAGGCCACTCAGCCCCTCAAACCAGTTATTCAATAAAATCATGGCTGATCTAATTCAAGGCTGGTCAGGGCTGACCTCAGCTCTGCATTCCTGACTACCCTTTTCATTTTCGGGGTCATTTTTCACCCCCTTGTTTATCAGAAATCCATCTACCTCGGCCTTCCAAATATTCAAAGGCTGTGCTTCCAGTGTCCTTTGAAGATGAATGCTCCAAAGTCTGACAACCTTCTGAGAGGAAGGTCACCTGAAATGTCACCCATTCGTTCTCGCCCGTCCCACTGAGTTACTCCAGCATTTTCTGGCTATCTTCGGTATAAAGCAGCATCTGCGGTTCCTTCCTACAGCGTTCCTTCATTGGCTTGCTTTTTAGCAGCTGTCAAATGATCAGTGTGATCAATTGTAATATCCACACCAGGCCATTAGAAGAAAGGAGAATCAATAATAAGCAGCTTCAAATGTGCGCATCATGACAAACAGCAAATAACATTTGATCAATTCCCAGAGGAAGAACAAAGCTGGTGAGGAGGGGGAAGATCTGACCAAAGTTTGTGTGAGTTTACATCAAGCATTCTGATAAACACAATGCTCTTGCTGATGTTTTCACCATACTGTCTATCTGTGATGCCCATCAGTGGTTTCTGTTGTACACTTTCACACAGTACAGGAAGAGGCCATTCAGCCCATCTGTGTCATTAAATGAGCTCTCCAATCAATCCTATTCCCCGAGTTACTGCAATATTTTGTGTATATCAATCCTATTCCCTCTTTACCCCACCCCTGCATATGTTTCCTTTCAAATTATATATCCAATAATCTTGATGAAATTCATTCCTAAATTTCCCTCCACAATACATTTATATAGTGCTTCATGAGAACGTGAGGAAAATGCCCTTGTGTCCCTAATGGTTCTTTACCTGGAACAATACAAACCTATTTCAAACAAAAACAATGCTAATTGGTATGCAATGAAAGCAAAAGGCACATATTTTGCACTTGGAAGGAAGGACATCTTGGCATTATGAATGGACCATCTCCTTCCATAATGCACTAGGCACTCAGAATGACCACCTTTCAACATAGACTTGGCATTATGAATAAGATAAATCACCAAGCAGGGGATTGATATAATGAACAATGCAATTTCTTCTAGTGTGAGCAGATCATTATGAATGGACCACTTTCTCCTGCCATTGAATTAGTTCTGCAAATAACCCATCTGTTCTGGCAATGGTTAGGCCTTATGAATGGTGTACATCTTTGTGGCATGAAGATAGTAATATAAAATGGACCACCTTTGCAGACATGGGTTAGGCATTTGAATAGACCGTTTTTTCCTGGCATAGAGTGAGCAGCTTATCGAGACCATCTGCCAAAGTTGGATATAAACAGGTCCAATTTGTACAAAGAAATGATCCAACACACTTCCCATTACACAACATTTCTAAGTCAAACATAAAGGCGCAATCATTTATCAAGTAATCACACTGATTATAAAAAAATACGTCAATTTGATTTCTCATACTGACAGCAATCCATGATATACAAATCAATTACTCTGACGCAAATCCAATAAATTTAGAATCGCTTGCAAATAAGTCACTATATAAGTTAAATGCTCATTTTCAAATCCAAGCCATGGTATATACAAACATCTAAGCTGTATATCCTCTTTCTATCCACAAATCTATTCTCATTGTTGTAAATGTAAAATCCTATGTCCACATTTATAATGAAAACTACATTGTAAACTTCTTGTACACTTTTTCAACATACCTTCTCTTGGTTTTATATTCAGCTCTAATATTCCACATTTAAGATCCCACCAATTCAATCCATCCAATGGATAACCATATACAGCCAGCACCATAAGGGACAATGGCTTCAAGAAGATGAATGCACCATGTTGAAATGTCTTTGCCATTTAGGCACTGCCTTTGTAACCTGTAACTGCTTCTCATGCTCAGTGAAACTAGATAGATCTGCAAATAAGTATGTACCATTTTGAAAAAGGATGAAAAAAGAACTAATTGGATTTCTCCTTGCCAAAATGTTAATTTTTGGTTGGCTTCATTTCCTATCAGCCATTTACGTATTCCCTTGACATGAATGCCCTCTGACTACCGCTGCTTTCCAGGGCAGACCAGCAGCCCCAGCTGTTCAGCAAGAGTAACAGTACAGCTTTTATATCATCCATTAAAAGCAGCTCCACTGCAAATGAAAAACATTTTTGTTTTCCAGATCTGGGCTTGTTCGTCAGCACTCTCGGGATTGGGAATAATACATTAGCTACAGGCTGTAGAAGGATTAATGCATTGAATAAATGGGTCATATTCAGGAAGGCAACCAGTAATTGGTGTGGTGCTGCAATGCACAGTACTGGAGGCAGGGCTATATACAATCATAATCGATTATTTACTTGGAGTATCGAATACAAATTATACGCGTTTGCTCAAAATATAAAGCCGTGTATGGAAGCAAGCTATGAGGAGAGCACAAAGTGGTTGCAATGTAACCTCATTGTGTACTTACTGTTAACAGGAAAGAAGATTAGCTGCTAGTGTTATCCATTTCAATGGGAATACTAGAAAATGTATGTGTTTTATTTTGAAGACAAGAGACCAGAAACCTGATATTCAGAGATACCTCAGTGTCCGTGTGCACAGAACACATAAGCTAATATGTTGACACATCAGGCATTAAGAACACATCTGGTTTGGTGATCCTTATTATAACTAGAATACAAAAGCGAAAGCCGTCTTATTGCAATTATATGGAACCACATTTGAAGTATTGCTCACAGATTTACTTTCCTTATCTGAGAAGGATTTACGACAGAGGGGCAGAAAGCTAATTGCTCAAGTTTGCTATTGATGAAGACGGGAGACATTTTCAGCAATGCAGATTGAAGCACAAAATTCCAAAAAATGTATTAACGGATTAAGCAAATGGGCAAAACCATGACAAATTAATTTAGTTTGACGAATGTGAGGTTACACACGTTGAATCAAAATAGGATTGAACAGAATATATTCTAAGTACTGCAGTGGAGCATCAGAGAGATAGTGGTCTATGTAATTGGATCATTAAAATCTCATGGACAGGTACAAGATGCTATTAAAAAAAAAGGCAATTGCACACTAACTTTACGCCCAGCAGACTGGAACAGTGAAAGAATAGTTCATCACAGCAGGAGGACCACTGGCAATTTAGGTCCTTACAAATAAACGATATATTTGCCATGCAGAGTGCAAGCACTTGATTTATTTCTGGCCTTAAAGGATTATCCTATGGGGAGATAATAAGCAGTCTAAATCTGCAGTTTCAAGCGTTTCAAAGGAGACGTAATCTCACTGAAACATATCAACTTCTTAAGGAAATGTACATGAAAGATGTTTCACTCGCCAGGGGAGTCTAGATCTAGGGTTGCAATCTAAATGATTGGCCATTGAGGTCTCAGATGAGTGGGTTTAATATAGAATCATTGGAATGCAGCAATTTGTTGATTGGTGAAGTTTGTTGATATTTTATCACTGACTAATTTCTTAACCAAGATCAATAGATTCAAGATCCTAAAATAATTATGAGATTGGCATAGTGCAGAATGATGGAAGTAGGTTAGCTATGATCTTATTGAATGATGTCAATGGTAAATTATGTTCTCCTATAACTTAGACTTAAGTAAGCTTGAAAATAATGTAAGGTTTTAAACTAACTACCCAATGCATTTTAAAGTTGGTCACCCAAGTGACTTTTTCACCTGCACAAACAAAGTGCTAAAGGAACTCAATGGCTCAGACAGCATCTGGTGATGAAATAAATAGGTGGCTTTTTGGGTGAGACACTTCTTCACACTCTTTAGAGTGTTGGACAGATCTGCAGTTTGTAGGCTTTCTGACTTTTCACCTATACTGGGCTTTCCATTGCTAGTGCTCTGCGGCTCACTCTCAGTTTTAGAGCACTTCTCATGTCCAACGATCTTTCATAGATTTGATGAAGGAAAGCATTCTCAACCCTGCTCCATTTGATTCCATCTATACCTCACGCTGCCTCGACAAGGCCAGCTGCATAATCAAGGACGTGTTGCACCCTGGCCACTCCCTCTTCTCCCATCAGGTAAAAGGTATAGAAGTGTGGAGATGCACACCAGATCAGGGACAGTTTCCTCCCAGCTGTTATCAGGCAACTGAATCATCCTACCAAAACCAGAGAGCAGTGCTGAACTACTATCTACCTCATTGATGTTCCTTGGATGATCCTTGATCGGACTTTGCTGGCTTTACCTTGCACTAAACGTTATTCCCTTATCATGTATCTATACACTATAAATGGATTGCTTGTACTCATGTATTGTCTTTCCGCTGACTGGTTAGCACGCAACAAAAAGATTTTCACTGTATCTCGATTCACGTGACCATAAACTAAAATGAAACTGAAAGCAGTTTAACTATTCAACCTGTCTTGATACCTTGAGCCACCTTCGTGCCACATTAGACCCTGTCGTATCCAACATGCTGCATAAAATTGGCTTATTCTGAGTGTTGAGGGAGTGAGATTTGCTAATGCAGACCTGCAATGACCCTGACTCAACACTGACCTCCAGTAGCGCCTGAGTGGACCTTGCCACATTCTCACTGTGGCAATATGGAATTCTCCTGAATGCTCCAATCTTTGACAGGTCAATTGGTGGATGTTGATTTCCACTGATATAGGTGAGTGGGAGAAGAATTAAGAAAAATAAATGGAAAGTGTGTATGCAGGAGAGAGAGAGGGTGGGACATCTTGATGAGGGAAAGAGTGTGCGGATAGAGAGAAGGATAGAGAGAATCTGAAAGATAATGACAGTAAGAATAGGGGAGAAAGAAACATCACTATGAAGAAAAGATTGCCAGTGTGTGACGGAGTTGGAAAGAGTCAAAGCTCGAGGGAGAGAAGGAAATTCAGAGAACGTGAGGGAAAGAGAAAGTCAGCATGGACTGGGAGAGTCAAAGCACGAGGAGAAAGACAGCTGGAGAAACTTGGCACCTTAGGTCACATCTGTGGAGAGAAATGGTTAGGCAACATTTTGGGTCGTGTCCATGTTCAGACAGGTCAAAAATCCTTTTCCTTTCACAGATGTTGCCTGACTCACTGAGTCCCTCCAGAACATTGTTTTTCGCTCAAGAGTCCAGCATTCTGCAGTTGCTTGTGTTTTCTTTTGCAGTTATACAAATGAATAGCATTCATAGCGAAAGGATTTGAGTATAGGAGCAGGGAGGTTCTACTGCAATTGTACAGGGTCTTGGTGAGGCCACACCTGGAGTATTGTGTACAGTTTTGGTCTCCTAATCTGAGGAAAGACATTCTTGCCATAGAGGGTGAACAGAGAAGGTTCACCAGACTGATTCCTGGGATGGCAGGACTTCCATATGAAGAAAGACTGGATAGACTCGGCTTGTACTTGCTAGAATTTAGAAGATTGAGGGGGGATCTTATTGAAACTTACAAAATTCTTAAGGGGTTGGACAGGCTAGATGCAGGAAGATTGTTCCCAATGTTGGGGAAGTCCAGAACACGGGGTCACAGTTTAAGGATAAAAGACTCAGTTATTAAAGATGGGATAGCAGCGCATTTGGAAAGTGGTGAAATCATTGGACAAAGTCAGCATGGATTTACGAAAGGTAAATCATGTCTGACAAATCTGATAGAATTTTTCGAGGATGTAACTAGTAGAGTCGATAAGGGAGAACCAGTGGATGTGTTATATCTAGACTTTCAGAAGGCTTTCGACAAGGTCCCGCATAAGAGATTAGCATACAAACTTAAAGCACATGGTATTGGGGGTTCAGTATTGATGTGGATAGAGAACTGGCTAGCAGACAGGAGGCAAAGGGTAGGAGTAAACGGGTCCTTTTCAGAATGGCAGGCAGTGACTAGTGGGGTGCCGCAAGGCTCAGTGCTGGGACCCCAGCTATTTACAATATATATTAATGATTTGGACGAGGGAATTCACTGCAACATCTCCAAATTTGCAGATGACACCAAGCTGGGGGGTATAGTTAGGTGTGAGGAGGATGCTTGGAGGCTGCAGGGTGATTTGGATAGGCTGAGTGAATGGGCAGATGCATGGCAGATGCAGTATAATGTGGATAAATGTGAGGTTATCCACTTTGGTGGCAAAAACATGAGGGTAGACTATTATCTGAATGGTGGCAGATTAGGAAAAAGGGAGATGCAACGAGACCTGGGTGTCATGGTACACCAGTCATTGCAAGTAGGCATGCAGGTGCAGCAGGCAGTGGAGAAAGCAAATGGTATGTTAGCATTCATAGCGAAAGGATTTTAGTATAGGAGCAGGGAGGTTCTACTGCAGTTGTACAGGGTTTTGGTGAGGCCACGCCTGGAGTATTGCGTACAGTTTTGGTCTCCAAATCTGAGGAAAGACATCCTTGCCACAGAGGGGGTACAGAGAAGATTCACCAGACTGATTCCTGGGATGTCAGGACTTTCATATGAGGAAAGATTGGATAGACTCGGCTTGTACTCGCTGGAATTTAGAAGATTGAGGGGGGATCTTATAGAAACTTACAAAATTCTTAAGGGGTTGGACAAGCTAGATGATGGAAGATTGTTGCCGATGTTGGGGGAGTCCAGAACAAGGGGTCACAGTCTAAGGATAAGGGGGAATTCCTTTAGGACTGAGATGAGGAAAACATTCTTTACACAGAGAGTGGTGAGTCTCTGGAATTCTCTGCCACAGAAGGTAGTTGAGACCAGTTCATTGGCTATATTTAAGAGGGCGTTAGATGTGGCACTTGTGGCTAAAGGGATCAGGGGGTATGGAGAGAAGGCAGGTACGGGATACTGAGTTGGATGATCAGCCATGATCACATTGAATGGCGGTGCAGGCTCGAAGAGCAGAATGGCCTACTCCTGCACCTATTTTTCTATGTTTCTATGTTTCTAAGGATAAGGGGGAAGTCTTTTAGGACCGAGATGAGAAAAACATTTTTCACACAGAGAGTGGTGAATCTGTGGTATTTCATTTCGGAGTCACGTGAGTGACTTCGTGAAGAGCCCGCCGGCGCGCATGATCGACATATCGTCGTAACGCGTTGCTGCGACGGCTGGCGGTGGAGCGCGCTCCTCGCCAGCCCTTCATAAGGGGCCACGGAGGTAAGTATTCTACCTTTAGTTGGTGGTCCTTGTTGTCTGATTATGTCTTGCAGCAAGGACATGGATGGGAGTTCGAAGGGCCGGAGGACGTCAGGACGAGTTCGCCGGTCAACAGTTCCGGGGCCTTTACCATCGGCAGTACCTGCAGCGCAGGCCGGGACTCAGGCGGAGATGTGGGTAAGCCCTGTGATTACAGGTCCAGATCCGCCAGCACACCACAGCTCGGAGGAGTTCGACGAGGAGGAGTGTGGTGTGCCGCCAGAGCAGGGGGACCCTGCCATGGCAGTCAGGTCGTCAGCGGGCTCGCTGGCGACCTCGAGCAGGGCACGTGCCGTTGCACGGCCTGTTCCACTCAGCCCTCCGAGAAGGGGGAGGGCAGGAGCCCAGAAGCCTAACCCTGTTAGGGCTAAGGCATTGCCTATCGCGGAGGAGCGGTCAGGTTCCAGGGCGAGACCCAGGGCGGCTGTGAGGTCCAGCCGGCACACCCCGACTCTCGACGCCGGGACGGGTCGGTCGAGTCGGGTCTCGTCACGGTCGCCGAGCCCCCCATGGATGGGTGGGCGAGACCATGCGTCGGCAACGTCCACGATGTGGGCAGCCGGCAAGACTGCGCGGGCCCCAGGCAGCCATGCTTCGGCTGGTGCCGACACCTCGCCGCAAGTGCCCTTAGTGGCAGCGGCTTCAGCTCCCGCTAAACGGAGGCGGTTGAACACGCCCGCGCAGGAATCGCGCAGTTTCGCCTCGGCGGCTGTTAGCGACAACTACCGGCACCGGCAGGGCCTCGACGAGGTGCGGGCCGATGACAGGAGCCCGGTTTTCTTTTCAGAGCCGGAGGACTCCGACCACCTGAGTGTTCAGGGTGAAGGGCGTATTGACCGTATGGAGCGGCTGCTGGAGCTCCTGCTTCAATGTCAACAACAGCAGGGCAGCAACAGGCACAGGGCGTCTTCACCAACATCTACTATCAGCCTGGAGCAGCAGGAGGAGGAGGTTCTGGTGGATCCCGTACCACCTCCGTTGGAGGTGCCAGCGGAGGAACTCTTGGATGTGGCGACCAAATTCGCGGCCCCACATACGGCTGGTCTTCCTCTAAATACAAAGCTGGCAGCCACAGTGGACTTTCTTAATAATCAGGTGCTGCAGGAAGAAGTCCTCATCCAGGCTATGAGCCGTCACAAGGCTCCATCAAACTGCAACTCCCTCAACGTGCCTGTGGTCAATACGCCAATATGGGGCAACATCAGTGCGGCTATCCGTCAACAGGAGCTAAAATTGCAGCGGATCCTGAAACTCCTCACGGCCGGTATTACCGCCTTTGCGCGGTCGGTGGACGGGGACGAACTGAATTCGGACCAGGAAGATGCTCTGGCCTTATTGTGCGCGACCCAGCATGAAATCAACGGGTTTCGCAAAAACAGCATCCGCCCAGCACTCAACCCGAAGTTTGCAGGATTGTGCAAACCACCGCCGCCGCCGCCGCCCCGTCAGCTCTTTGGTGAGGACCTCTCGAAGAGAGTCAAAGAGCTTGACGAACAAGCCAAAACGGTGGGGATCATGCACTCTCAGAGTGCCCCCACACCGTCAGGCTCAAAAGCTCCATACATTCGCTCACGAGGGTCGGCCAGTGCCTCGACGAGGACTCGCCCTCTAGCTCCACAACGACAACAGCACCAGAACCAGCACCAAGGGTCTTTTTTAGGACAGGGTCGGCAGAGACCTTTGTGGAAATCGAAGACGCCGCGCCCTCAAGCCAACCCAGCACCTCCACGGCCACCCACACGTGTCAAGGACCGCCGGTAACCACGGAGGTGAGGGGGTCTGGTTCTCTTTTTTCTCTCTGTTTAACTTCCCATGTTGGTGGTCGTTTACGGTTGTTTTTGGATGCATGGGGTAATTTTACTGCTGATGAGTATGTGTTGCGGAATATTCAGGGGCATAAAATTGAGTTTATTAATGGCGACATTCCTCCATCCCAGCACATGCCTGGTCGTACGTTCAAATTGTCTGCTGCAGAACAGGCAGCAGGTTATAAGGAAATTTTAAGTCTGGAACAGAAGGGTGTGATTGAGAAAACGGTGCATGAGCCAATTGAATTTGTTTCGAACATATTTACTAGACCTAAGAAGGATGGAGGCTGTCGTGTCATTATTGATCTAACCCGTTTGAATACGTTTGTAACATATACTCATTTTAAAATGGATACGTTTGAAACAGCCAAATCATTGATTTCTCATGGCTGCTTTATGGCATGCATTGATTTGAGGGATGCATATTATTCAGTATCCATCCAGAAATATGATAGAAGGTTTTTGAAATTTATCTGGATGGGGCAACTTTGGCAGTATAAGGCTTCGCCTAATGGGCTCACTACAGCCCCTAGATTGTTCACTAAATTGGTGAAGCCAATCATGGCTTATTTGAGACAACGACATCATATAGTTATGGCCTATTTAGATGATGTCTTTATTGTGGGCCACACCCTGCAATTGGCTGAACAGGGTGTTGCAGCTGCTGTCAATATATTTCAACAATTAGGATTCATTGTCCATCCAGAGAAATCGAAGTTCTGCCCTGCCCAGGTAATTAATTACCTAGGGTTCACGGTGAACTCAATGAGCATGAGGATAACTATACCAATTAACAAAATTGAGGAAGTCACTAAGGTGTGCAGAGATTTAATTGGCACCAATATACCATCGATTCGGCATACAGCCACAGTAATTGGCAAGCTAGTGGCTTTGTTTCCGGCAGCACGATATGGACCTTTGCATTATCAGAATTTGCAAAGAGCTAAAATTACTACGTTAAAACGGAACGCTGGTCATTACGATCGATCAATGCAGCTGCCGTCCGAAGCGATAACTGAGTTGCAATGGTGGGTGTGTCACATTAGCAACTCATTTAAGCCTGTCAGGGAGGCTAATCCGGTGGTATATTTACAGACTGATGCAAGCTCCAATGGCTGGGGAGCTACTGATAATTGCTCTAGTTGTGGGGGCAGATGGGACACCCTTGAGGCATCGATGTTGTTGACTCAAGGGATTAACTATTTGGAGTTGCTGGCAGCATTCCACGGACTTCGTGCATATTGTTCCAAGCTTGTTGGAGCACACGTCCGTCTCCAAATAGACAACACCACAGCTGTGGCATATTTAAACCATATGGGTGGTACCAGGTCAGTTTCGTGTGACAAATTGGTAACTCAATTTGGCTCTGGTGTGTTCAAAGAGACATTTGGATTTCAGCTACCTATTTGCCAGGTGAGCTTAATACTGTGGCGGACACCAGGTCACGCAAATTTAATGACAACATTGAATGGATGTTGCATCCTGAGATTTTTTCTAAAGTCACAGCCAAATTTGGTAAACCGGACATTGACCTTTTTGCGTCACGGTTGAACCATCAGGTACCAGCCTACGTTTCATGGGAACCAGATCCTGGGGCAATAGCGCTAGATGCATTCTCGCTGGACTGGGGGAATTGGTTTTTCTATGCCTTCCCTCCGTTTTGCCTCATCAGTCGGGTATTGCGAAAGATTCAGGCAGATGCTGCCAAGGGCATCCTTATTATACCCGACTGGCCCACACAGCCTTGGTATCCGGTGGTCTTTGACATGCTCAACGAACCTTGGGTCCTTTTGAAGGGTTGCCCACAATTGGTTACTCACCCTGTCTCAGGGGAGCCACATCCCTGCCATGGCTATTTAAATTTGTTGGCTTGCAGGTTCTGAACAGGCCGTTAGTCCAATACGGCCTCTCGGCTCGGACCATGGATACCATCGGGGCATCGTGTCGAGAGTCCACAAGGCGAAGATACCGCTCGCATATTAAGAAGTGGGAAGCCTACTGCAGCCGCTCTCGCATCACGTACGATGACGTGACAATAACCGACGTCCTGGAATTCCTCGCGGGGTTGCACCATGATGAACACTTAAGTTACAGTGCCATCAACAGCGCCAGAAGTGCGCTATCATTCTACCTCAAGATTGGGGTAGGATCCAACAGGCTAGTGTCCAGACTCATGCGGGGTATATTCAATATGAATCCGCCTACACCACGCTATAATATCACCTGGGATGTCAGGGACGTATTAACCCTGCTCAGGACGTGGTCTCCCATGGAAGGGCTCCAACTGGACCAACTCACCATGAAGCTGGTGATGTTACTAGCGCTGACTTCAGCTCAGAGGGTACAGACACTACACAAACTTCGTGTCGACAGAATGACATCTACCCCTACAGAAGTAGTCTTTTTCATTGACGAGCTACTAAAGCAGCATAGACCTGGGTGCACAGGGCTGCAGCTGAAGTTCCCGGCATACCCCGCAGATGCTAGGCTATGTTTAGCCTCACATATCCGCCACTATGTCAAGGTGACGGCACGCATCAGAGGAATGGAGAGATACCTGCTTGTCACTCATAAGAGACCTCATCATCGAGTGACAGTCCAGACGATATCCAGGTGGCTTCGAGTCGTCTTGGGTAAGTCAGGTATCGACATTAATGTGTTCAAGTCTCATTCCACCAGGGCTGCATCGACGTCAGCGGCGAGGGTCATGGAGGTGCCCATGGACCAAATTCTCGCCACAGCAGGATGGGCGAATGAAGCTGTGTTCCAGCGTTTTTATAACAAGCCTGTTGCTGCTCCTCCACAGTTCGCAGAAGCCGTGCTGAATACAGGTCAAGAACGTGGAGATGTCCCCGCATGAGGGGTTTTTGATTTGTTATTAATAAATATGCTCTTGTTTTGCAGTATGAACTATTGAGCAAGTTTGTTCCTCCCATCCATCCCTGGTAGTGGTGTGTCAGCATGGACGTGGTCCAGGGCGTGTAATCACAGAAGCTTTGAAGTCTTCACGAAGTCACTCACGTGACTCCGAAATGAAATAGTAAGATTGAACGAGAACTTACCAGTTCGAAGGTTGATCTTTATTTTATGAGGAGTCGAAGTGAGGGATTTCGTGCCCTCCTCGCCCAACCCTCAATCACCTTCATCTGGTAATCTTAGTCAATTCAATCATACTATGCGAAGTCATTTCTATTGTTGGTTCTGTGATTCCACGCCGCTACTTTGAAGTATGTCGAGCATGCGCGCCGGCGGGCTCTTCACGAAATCCCTCACTTCGACTCCTCATAAAATAAAGATCAACCTTCGAACTGGTAAGTTCTCGTTCAATCTTACTATTCTCTGCCACAGAAGGTAGTTGAGGCCAGTTCATTGGCTATATTTAAGAGGGAGTTAGATGTGGCCCTTGTGGCTAAAGGGATCAGGGGGTATGGAGAGAAGGCAGGTACAGGATACTGAGTTGGATGATCAGCTATGATCATATTTAATGGCAGTGCAGGCTCGAACGGCCGAATAGCCTGCTCCTGCACCTATTTTCTATGTTTCTATGAATTGCTAAGTCGAAGACCGACACAAAATGCTGGTGTAACCCAGCAGGACAGGCAGCATCTCTGGAGAGAAGGAATGGATGACGTTTCGGGTCGAGACTCTTCTCCAATCTGAAGAAGGGTCTCAACCCGAAATGTCACATATTCTCACCTGTCCCACTGATTTACTCAGCATTCTGTGTCTTTCTTCGGTTTAAACCAGCATCTGCAGTTCCTTCCTACATATTTGAATTGCCAGGTTCCTCTGTGCACATGAGTCTTATGTAAATAACTGCATGGCAAGCTACTTCAAATGAGAAATTATTTATAATATTTGAATACCTTATGCACACAGCTTTCAATCCAAGCCTTAAATCCCGTAAGTCTCAATGGATCTTAAATTCAAGTAGGTATGCTGGAACACAAACTAGTTCATAGGCACTCTGGTTAAGAGTTATCTTACCAAATTTAGCACTTCTTTAGTGGAATATTTGTGCTGATTGAAAAAAAAAAATGGCATTCAGTTGCAAGTTAACAGAGGCCATGACAGTGGCACACCCAGTAAAGCTGCTGCCTCATAGTCCAAAGGTCCAGGTTCAATCCTGACCTCTGGTGCTCTATGTGTGAAGTATGCATCTAGTCAATGTGAGGGGTACGCTGATTACTTCCCACATCCTAAAGACATGAGGAATGGTAAGTTAACTGATAGCTGCAGTAGATGTGGGAAACTGATGGGAATGTGGATAAAATAAAACCAATTTGGTGGGATTTGTGAACCATGGATGTTTGCCGATCAGTGAGGTCCAGTTGTGCTGACAGGCCCATTTTCATGATGTGTTATCTTTCCACAGAACTATTGTCCTAAATTTCCATGCCAGGTTCAATGCAAAATAAAACCCCTTTACTGCCGAAATGCTCATCTCTGTTGAGCAAAGACCAGGAATTAAATGCATTCAGGGAAGTAACTGGTGTGATTAAAACCTTCAAGAAAGCTTTCAAACATGTGGTTCCAAGATATAGGGTTTGGAGTATTTTTGAGAAAATGGGTTTTATGCAGTGGGAGAGTTAAAGAATGGCTGAGGACATGCATCAAGGGTTGAGTCAGCACTTTAGTGGGATACAGGAAAATGGATAGAAAATGCGTGCATTTCAGGGTATGTAAACAAAAGACAAGGATACAATTTAAAAATAATGAACAGTAATTTTTGGATCAGTTTGTACAGAATTGAAAGAATGGATCGACTGGGCTTATATTCACAGGAATTTAGAAAGATGAGTGGGGATCTTATAGAAACATATACAATTCTTAATGGTTTGGACAAGCTAGATGTAGGAACCGTTCCTAATGTTGGGGGAGTCCAGAACCAGGGGTCAATGTTTGGGAATAAGGGGTAGGCCATTTAAGACTGAGATGAGGAAAAACTTTTTTACCCAGAGGGTTGTGAATCTGTGGAATTCTCTGCCAGAGAAGGCAGTGTAAGCCAATTCACTGGATGCATTCAAAAGAGAGTTAGATATAGCTCTTAGGGCTAATGGAATCAAGAGATATGGGGAGAAAGCAGAAACGGGGTGCTGATTAAGGATGATCAGCCATGATCATATTGAATGGTGGTGCAGGCCTGAAGGGCCGAATAGCCTCCTGCTGCGCCTATGTTCTATGTTTCTATGTATAAATTGATAATATATTAGAGTCATAGAATTGTAAAGGTGTCTCTAGCCCTTCAAGTCAACACCGACCATTGGCCATAATTTTCACTGACGCTGCATTAATCATTCACCACTTGCAGAAAACAATCCATTTAACAGCAGTGGGACCAGATATGTCACAAAAGTGGTGTTCGAAAATGTAAGCAGGCAATATTAATGATGTGTACCACATGCAGCAAGGAGCCAGCACCAACCCTCAATACAATGTAGAGGTTGGACTGTTTGGTCTATTGGCTGATAACATAGGAAGCTATCATTCCAGACCCAATGCACTGATTAGTGGATCATCATTATTCAGAGAGCAACTCTGTTCTGTCATTCATTCAGTTGAGTACCGTCCAAAAGGGACAGCTCCCAAAAAAAGGAAAGATCCAATTAACCAATCTAAATAGATACACGCAGTCAAAGCCACAATAAAGCTTCAGTTTTAATCATGCATAACACACATGAAAATCCCAAAATTGCTGTTGCTGGAAATCAGTTATATAAAAATAAAGAAAATACTTGAAACACCCTGGCAAATGTTCACAGATGCCACCTCACAACGCTGACTGTCTCCGTCATTTTCTGTTCTGATATCTGAATACTGCTTAATTCTCCATGCATGTTCTACATATTGGTGTAGCCAAATGATCTTAATAGTACTTGCAGGGTGAAACAGAATATATCATTTTCCGTTAGGCTGTCTTATTACAATAATCTTCATATTGAAAAGATTTTCCCTGCAAATTTACTGAAAGTGAAAGGTGAGAAGAGTGTAGTAGAAGCAGGGAATCTGAGACCTGAACAAACAGAACAGATAACCATAACTCCACAAGACCTCAGACTTGAAGTTTGGATATGACAGCAAATTGCAAAGTATAGGTAAAATGTAATGTCAAATCAGCTACATAAAAATAAAGAAAGACATTAGTGTCATAGAGTCAGATTGCGCAGAGAGAAATCCTTGGGTCCATGGAATCCATGCCTACCCTTCAACATCCATTTGAACTAATCCTTCACTAATCCCATTTCATGCTTCCCAAGTTCCCGTCAACTAATCCTGCATTATACCATTCACCTGCACACTAGGGGAAATGTACAGTGGTTAAGTCAACAACTAGCTTCCATGTCTGTGGGATGTGGGAGGAAAGGGTACCACCCAGAGAAAACCCATGTGGTTACAGGGAGCACATGCAAACTCCATACATACAGCACAAGAAGTCAAGATTGACCTTGTTTTCCTTTCCCCCGACTCTCAGTCTGAAGAAGGGTCTTGACCTGAAATGTCACCAATTCCTTTTTCCCCAGAGATGCTGTCTGACCAGCTGAGTTACTCCAACATTTTGTGTCTATCTTCAGATCAGGATTGAACCCAGGATTCATTATGCATATGCCATGAAACACTAATAAAAAACATGTTTATTATTTACAATGAAAGTGAATTTTGTTCTGTTCCACCAATGATTTTGTGAATTGTATGTGAATTCTGTCAGAGCGAATCTCCATTACGTGAACAGCAGTGACATAGGGTTGCCTGCATTGAGCTGGTGAAACTAATGTTATCCTTATCTGTGTACTTGTGTAAGAAATTAGAGAGATCAATCCAGAGTGAAAACTCTAAACTTTACTCACCACTGTAGCTGACACTGTGGCAGCATCAGGTAAATTGGTACAAACCAGGGACACAGCTGGAACTGCTGCTGATCTACTTCAGAAATTGCCATTTCTGCCCAATCATTCATCTGTTTATTTTTCACTCCATTAGTACAGCTTCACCTGCTGGGCATGTCCCACAGCCCTTCTATTAGCAACACAAATAGTACAACTAAGAAGCATAATCTGCATCAACTCGCTACATTAATCCATTTGGCCTCACCTGATCTAAGATATTCAGTTTGTCCTTTCCAGCTCTTTCCAACTTAAGATGCTCTTTGCATCTTAAAACTAACTTCCTTTTTTCTCGTGTGTAGGAAGGAACTGGCTTACACCAAAGAGAGACCCAAAATGCTGTAATAACTCAGCGGGTCAGGCAGCACTTCTGGAGAAAAGGAATAGGTGATGTTTCGGGTCAAGGGCCATCTTCAGACCTTTGGAGAAAAGGAATAGGTAATGTTTCGGGTCGAGATCCTTCTTTAAAAGTGAACCTCTTTACATTTACACATATTGTATTCCATTTGCCAACCTTGAGTCCTCTCACTTTAGCATTATCAGCACTCTGTAAACTGTTTGTACCCTCCTTTCACCCTGCCTTCCTATTGTACTTAAATGTCATCATCAGAATTGGCCACATTACCTTCACTTTGCTAAATCTTTAGCATATTTGGAAACAACTATGGTTCCTATACTGATCCTTGCATAACCGACTGGTTACAGATTGGCAATCTGAAACTAAAGCTCCTTATCCATACTCACTACTTCCTACTAGTTTACCAAATACTCTCTCCATGCTCTTACTGTATATTAGCTCGAAAACCATAAGCTCTTCACGTTGAAAAGTGGACAATGTTGGAAGATTCAGAGCTCATGCTAAGCTTAACTGGATGAACTGTCATGGGAAGGAGGAACCAATGTTGGGTTTTGTGGAAATACAGTTGAGGAGGCAGGATATATCTCTGAAATATAGAAGAAATGGAGAACATTTTTAGGCTGATAGGAAAGGAATTATAGAATAGATTCAGACAATGGCAGGAGAAGCACATTGAATGAATTGATTAATAAGTTTATTCACATACAAGGAATTTGCATTGATGCTCCGTCCGCAAGTGACAACGACATACAGTGACAGTTAGGAATGACACATAAAACATTACACATTAATAATAAATCGTTATTGATTAAACATGTGAATTAAATAAAATACCAGAGCAAAAAGAGGCTACTGATTTTTGGTTATTGAGTAGAGCTACTACTTGTGGAACAGAAGGAGATTCTTGGAAGGAGATTAGAATGAGATTAGCCTTGGAGGGAAGAAAAACAGAGATAATCAGCCTGGACCATCCCAATCTCAGTTATCAGCAAGCTACTGAGATCCTCTCTGGAGGCGAGGAAGAATAAGTTTAATGAAATGAAAGGAAGCCTGTGATTATCTTTATATTGCAGCATTGGGCTAGAACTGTTTGGGCCTGACAGTGCAGTGTGGGCAACTAACTGGAGAGCAGAACACTAGTTCAGTTGTTGGTGTTGCTGCCACTCAAAGTTCCAGATCTGACCTCTGGTAATATCTGTGTGGCATTTACTTGGTCTCCCTGCGATTATGTCAGTTTCTTCTGTGTTCTCCAGCTTCCTCCCACGTCCTAAAGATGTGATGATAAGTTAATTACCTCTTGTAAATTGCTCCAGTGTACTTAATAGGCAATGGAATCCATACGACATGTAAGAAGGCCATTATGACCACTCAAGAATACACTTGCTCATAGAACAAACTTATTCTTCCATTAACTCAAATCTCCCAAATTCCCCTCAATTCCCATCAAATTCTTCTGCCCACACACTAGGAGGAATTTGAAGTAGCTAATTAACCTACCAATCCACACATCTATGGAATCTGGGAAGAGACTGGAAAATAAAAATGTGATTAGTTTAATAATCTTGATAAGTGATGTGAACAAGAGGGATGAACAGCTATTTTTTCTGTATATCTTCATAGCCTTAATACTACTGGTTAAGTTGAAACTCAGATTGATTGAACCAACAATTCAGATTCTATTACTGTTCTAGAAGAGAGTTACAAATCTCCACTACTCTCATGCACAGAAATGCTTCCCAATAATACCTCACCTGAAAGATTTGCCTCTATTCTTTGACTATTCCTTCTGGTCCATCCAGCTACCAGAACTTCCTTTTGCCCATTCGGTTTTCCTTATTATAAAATAACGATGAATCAATTCACCCCTTAAACTGTATATTTGGGGAACACAACTCTCACTTGATTTCTTCGCACAAATGACTCTTCTGAAAACCAGGTTTCTAATTTCAGAAAATATATTTTCTCCTTCGAAAACCAATATATCAAACATGTGGTGCTCAACACTGGACCAAGTACCCAAGGCAGGACCTAACCTGGCATTTTCATAGCATTTAAAATCAGACGAGAATGTTTTTCCCCTCCTCCCACAGCATTCTTTTTTGCTGCAATCCAAAGACCCAAATCCCTCTCTGACAGGTCTCTTTCAGTTGAGTTTAGTTTAGAGATACAGCATGCACACAGGTCCTTCGGCCCACCAAGTCCACACCGACCAGAGATCCCTGCACATTAATACTATCCTACACACCCCAGGGACAATTTTTACATTTATACCAAGCCAATTAACCAACAAACCTGTATATCTTTGGAATGTGGGAGGAAATCTCGGAGAAAACGCACGTGGTCAATTGGGAGAACGTACAAACTCCGTACAGAGAGCACCCATAGTCGGGATTGAACCTGGGTCTCTGGCGCTGAAAGGCAGCAACTCTACTGCGGCACCACCATGCTTCCCTTCATTTTAATGTTGAGGAAACATTTGGACAGTACATGGAAAGGGCCGGTTTAGAGGGGCATGGACCACACATGGGTGGGAATAGTGCAACTGGAACATGTTGGTTGGTGTGGACAAGTTGGGCCAAAGGGCCTGTTTCCATGCTGTATGACTCCATGACTCCAGTGTGTTCACTGCTTTGATTAAAAATAAAGCCTGCTTCAGGATAGAATAGTGAGCAATAAAGAGGAAGTCTACTGACTGTAATTGTTTGTCGTGTAGTCACATTAAATTAATATACCTGCACCACTGTGTGTGGAAGAGCTTATTCCCCATGCTTACAATTGCTGGCAAAGAAAGGTCAAGAAAGGACTGTAGGGCTTCGCACTTGAAGATTTAATGGTTCTCAAAATCGAGTTTTTAAGATGTCATTTGTCACTGCACTCTGATCATCTGAAAACACTCCCAGTGATGTTAAAACAAGTGACGGCCCGCACAAACCTTCTGTTTGCTGTGGTGAGGCTGAAATCAAACAACCCCATGGTGTCTCGGTAAATGAATAATACATTGCAATAAAAACAGAAAAACACTGGAACACACAGCAGGTTAGGTAGCATTCATGGAAAGAGAAACAGCTAATGCTTCCCTGCATTAATAGAGTTAATGTAACAGGCCGAGCATCCGACATTTCATAAAATTTCAATTTGCTAGCACCACAATAGATCGTCAGTAGATGCAACCCTATTGGCACTCCACTCTGTGCTGGACCACATGGACAACAGGAATATGTATGGCAGGCTGTTGTTCATCGACTACAGTTTGGCGATCAACACCATTGGGTCTTCCAAACCTATTGTTAAACACAGGGAGCTGAATCTCGTTTCCTGCCTCTGCAACTAGATCCCTGACTTCCTCACCAGCAGATCTCAATCAGCATATATCAATAGACAATAGGTGCAGGAGTAGGCCATTCAGCTCTTCGAGCCAGCACCGCCATTCAATGTGATTATGGCTGATCATCCCCAATCGGTACCCCATTCCTGCCTTCTCCACATATCCCCTGACTCCGCTATTTTCAAGAGCCCTATCTAGCTCTCCCTTGAAAGCATCCAGAGAACCTGCCTCTCATCCTTCTAAACACCAGAGAGTACAAGCCCAGCTCCTCCATTCTCTCAGCATATGACAGTCCCGCCATCCTGGGAATTTACCTTGTAAACGCTGCACTCCCTCAATAGCAAGAATGTCCTTCCTCAAATTAGGGGACCAAAACTGCACACAATATTCCAGGTGTGGTCTCACTAGGGCCCTATACAACTGCAGAAGGACATCTTTGCTCTTATATTCGATTCTTCTTGCTCTAAAACTCATTCTCTTCTCTTCAACAATGCCTCCTTATCTCCGGCCATCAGCACAGGGGCAGCCCAATGCTGTGTGCTCAGTCCCCTGCTCTGCTCTCTAAATGCCCATAACTGCATAGGCAGATACAGCCCCAATGTCATTTTAAAATGTATCGACAAAACCTTGGTTGATGAACGAATAACAGGTAACAATGAGTCTGGTTCATGCAGATCAATACCCTACTGAAGTAGCACCAAAACAACAATTTTGCTCTCAATGTTAGGGTTCTGTGGCTTGGTTCAAGATAGCTGTTCCGGAACATGGCAGTGTAGGACTTCACGTTGATGTACCTCCTACATAGAAAGCACATGTATTTAATGTGCCTGTGAAGCTGCAGAAAGTATGAAATTCAATGTTCCAGTCCCAGTGCATATGACAATTAAACACTCTTGGCACTTGACTTGAACACAAGACTTTAGCTTTCTTTCCCACAACATAAAGATGCCTTTCTAAAATTCTGAATTTACAAATCAGATGTGGGATATTCCAGATATTTGGTCAATGTCACTGGTGACCCTCGGCATGAAATTCCACTGTTCCTATCTTCCTCATCCAGCTCCCCTTTTGAATCTGTTTTCACTATTTATCTCACTCGTAATGAAAGTGAGCTCCACATTCCAACCATGATCTGGGCAGAGAGTTTTCTTTAATATATTATAATGCAAGGATTAGTGTTTGTGAATCATCCCTATACTTTACACCAATGAGGATACACTGCATTCATTACTGTAGTACAGAGGTTTCACAGCCATGGAAGTGGGTTTCATGAAACACTAATCCAATTACGTAAGTTACATCCAAACAGGCGATTGAATTACAAAAACATTAGAAAAATGCCGCAAAGATCTTCTGCCTGACCTACCTAAAATAATACCAATTTCCCCATTAATTGCCAATGTTTTCACAGAGCTCAGCGTATCCTAAGGCTGGTTAATTAAAGGCAGGTCTCAACCACGATGAGACAATTCTTAAAATGTCAGTGATAGAATTGCAAAACTGATTATTATGCCTCCAAATGACAGCTCCAATGGGATCTATTGCGCAAGTGTGAGCTTGAAAACATGTCAGATCAATTCACACCATCTTACATATTCTCATGGAGATAATTCTTTCACAAATATAAAGTACACCTTTCCTGCTGGACACTTCCTGAGACTTACAACATCCAAACTCATAGTTATATTATTTTAATGGGGACTTCATTAAATAATTGAAAATCACACTTTACATAAACTGTCTTCCCAAATTATATCACGGTTGAAATACTGATGTGTTCAACATTCTGCTTTATCTTTCAGTTTGCAAGGCAGCAGAGACAAGGATCCAATATTCATTAACCAGCGTTGGTTACTGAGTAAGTTGTGCATTTACATGTGCCAGTACCTCTGTTACATCTGAATTGATGCACAGTAGGAACTCAAGACCATATTGTCATCTGAGGCTTTAATACTTAGATTAATGCAGGTAACTAATTGACAGTCCACAGGACAAATACAACTTGCCACTTATCCATGTATGCTTGAATATTGGGCACTTCATCATCTCCCCTCCCCAATCTGGCAAGTGGTACAGAAATGCGAAAATGCATACCTCCAGATTTAGGGACAGTTTCTTTCCAGCTCTTATCAGGCAACTGAACCATTCTCTCACCAACTGGAGAGCGGTCTTGAGCTACCTTCTATCTCATTGGAGACCCTCAGACTATCTTTAATTGGACTTTTCTGGACTTTTCTGAATGCTTACATTAACTATTATTCCCTTTATCCTGTATCTGTACTCTGTGGGCTGCTTGATTGTAACCATGTACAGTATTTCTGCTGACCGGATAGCATACAGCAAAAAAACTGGATAGCACGCAATAAAAAAGTGTTTCACTGTACCTACACACGTGACAATAAACTCAAGTAAATTAAACTAAATATTGTCAAGATTTTGCAAAAATAGTGCAGGTTTTCCTGTTTCATTTGCTGTCGAATTGTGAATGGAACTGAATATTGTGCAATCTACCAGCATTTCCTCATAATGGAATAAAGCTGTAATGCATCTGTAATGCCCTGGGGCTGTGTATAACTCCAACCATTAAAATGTTCTCTGTTTGATGCTCCTTGACTTGACCATTATCATAGTACCTTGATGCCCCACTTACCTTTTGAGGAATGGTGAATCAGTATTGGCTTGTAGTTAAGACATCAGTTGAAAATTAATACCAATTTTAATTTCAAGGTTATCCTTTCTACATTTTGGAAGAATTCGGATTTTAAGGAGTGACCAAGAATATTGGGAAATATAATGTTTTAGAATTGCCTCTTTTTGGTCAGAGGTAAGGATAAGATAAGTCAGGAGGACATTGTCACAATCCAGTCTATGCTGCCATCTTCTTTTATTTCCATAACTATAATATAACTTCCTAATTATTTATGCCAATAGGTTCCTGTAGCAAAAGGCTAACAATGACCAAAGGTATCCCAATCTGTTCAATAACTTTGCAATTCGTACATTCCCCTAGACTTAAAAAAGGCTTAGTTAGGAAGAAGATAATTTCTCAATTTCTAATTCAATGATGGGGCGGTAGTAGTCATTAATGTGCAATATAATGTGCATCATTTTTATTATCTATTACTTATTTTATGCATTGATCTTGCGGTAAATGTAAATGTGAGAGTAAATGGTTGTTTGTGTTATTGTGTTTTGTTCTTTTTAATCTTTTTATCCTGTGTCTTTTATTGTTTACCATTGAAGGAGATGCACATGAAATTTTGTTATACAGTTGCTGTGCAATAACCAATAAACGTATTTGATTTGATTTGATTTTGATTTGATTTGATTTAATAGATGAATTTCAATCAATAGTAGAACAGTTAGCTGTTTACAAAGACATGTTTATAAAGACTGTTTATATATGTGTCATATAAACATAGAGACAAAAAGATGAATGTTGATCTGCCTGCCCTGAGGATATGTATATGAAGGAACTGCAGATGCTGATTTGAACCAAAGATAGACACACAATGCTGGAGTAACTCAGCGGGACAGGCAGCATCTCCGAAGAGAAGGAATGGGTGAAGTTTTGGGGTCGAAACGGGTCTGAAGAAGGGTCTCAATCCAAAACTTTACCCATTCATTCTCTCCAGAGATACTGTATGTCCCACTGAGTTACTCCAGCATTTTGTGTCTATCTTTGACCCGAGGATATCACAGCTAAATCAAATTCTTCTGCTTACAAAACAAATACAAAGTCAGCTACAACAAGTTATGTCGCATATAAGGGACAGGGTATGCAAGCCCTGGATATTTCATGTCTATCAAGATTGCATGGGACATAAAAACAACTGAGTTACAACCATAACTTTGTAGTCTATGTTTGGATATGGCACTCTCCCCTTAATCATTCAAACAACATTCAAGAAAATGTGATTTGTAGCACTCCCTCCTTAAGCAGCTGTCACTGTCAATGGAAACCTGTTTTCAGAGATAATGGTGAACTTCCTAGCAAAGTATGCAACTTGGCCTACAACTGTGGTACCTTCTATCTGTTCCAAGGTTATATCCCCTGCATATAAGAATTAGCACATACCAGTGTCAAGAATTCATGTCCTGAAGGAAGACAGATTGACACTCACCGAATGGGTGTATAATTACATTCGATGTTCTGCCTAATTAAATGCATAAATGGTCTATGGAGCTGTTGAAATTTAATTAAAATAAATATTAAACAATATCCGTAGCAGCGCTCTGCAGGTTGCCGAGTGAAATGGTGCTGAACAAACTTTAATTTTTGAAGTGGGTCATTGAGCACTAAAAGGGAAATGACAAAATATGACTTATGTAACAGCAAGAGAACATTTGCAATTAAACATACTTTATCGTGCTCTTCACTGTCCAACAGGCAAATAATGAAAGCCATTAAGAAACAGTGGACATCTTGCAACATAGAACATAAAACAGTGCAGACCACTACCAGGCCCTTCGGACCACAATATATGTGCCGAACATGATGCCAAGATCAACTCTGGATCGACCGACCACACACACACACACATCTGCCTGTATTTTATCCACATCCCTCCATTTCCTACATATCCATATTCAAAAGCCACATACATACTACTATTGTATCTCCCTTCACCACCACCCCTGGCATCTGCTTCAGGTACTCACCACCCTCTATGTAAAAAGCATGCCCTGCACATCTCCTTTAAACTTTGCCCCTCTCACGGTAAACCGATGCCCTCTAGTATTTGCCATTTCCATCCTGGGAAAAAGGGTTCTAATTGCCTACCCTATCTATTTATCTCATCTTATTTAGATCTATATTTATCTATCTATACATAACTGAAACTCTGATCTTGTTATCTTCTGGTTTGCGCGGCAAACACAGTACGTGATAGCGCTACGTTTTTTCGCCAGCTCACTCACTGTTCTCCTGTGCTGCGAGTGCACCGTTTCGTTCCGATCCGTTGAATGTTGAAAAAGTTAGCGAGGTTTAAAAACCTTAAAAACCATGCGTGTGCAGATCGATCTCTTCTCCTGCCAGTCAGCGCCGCGCGGATTAGTCTCATCTCCTGTCACTCCCTGGGACGGTCCATCCCTTCCTGCGCCATCGCGTCTTTACTGGAGCTGAGGAAGGCCAGCGGAGGTCTCCAACCGGACACAATTTTCGGAGGGACCTGAAGCGACCCGAACCAGCCCAGCCCGAACCATCCCATCCCAGCCCAGCCCGAACCAGCCCATCCCAGCCCAGCCCAACCTGAACCAGCCCAGCCCAACCTGACCAGCCCAGCATCAGAGACCCAGCCCAGCGTCGGAGACAAAACCTAGCCCAGCCCAGAGTCGGAGACCCGACCCAGCCCAGAGATGGAGACCCAGCCAGGCCCAGCACGGAGTCGGAGATGTCGCCAATGTCTCCAAACAGAAAGAGGAGACTCTAATCCCGGCGGAGGACAACGACCAGCGACCAGCGCCCGCTGTGAGTCCACATCGCACCGCCAGCTCCAGCCCCTACCACTCTGGTCCCCCTCGCAGGCTCTTGTCCCCCCTCCCCCGTGATACCCCCTCTCCCTCATGGCTCATACCCTGTCATTTCTCTGAGCTCACTCCACCCCGCCCACACACCCATCTTCCCCCACAACTCCCCCGCCCACATACACCCCTGCCCCCTCAACCCCCCCTCCCTCAAACCCCATCCCCTGCTCACACACCTATCCCCCCACAACCCCCCTGCCCACCCCACTCCCCTCACAAGCCCCCTACCACACCTCACCCTCTACACACCCCCCCATCTGCCCACCCACATCCCCCACCCACACACCTCCCGCCCACACCCCCACCGCACACGCCCCCCCTCCCACCACCTTCTCCCCCTTCTACATCTCCTCTCCCACCCCACAGCCCCCTGCCACACACCCCACTTCCCTCCCCACCTCTCCTGCCCCCCTCCCACACATGAAGACGAGGGGGAGGGAGTGCTCGGGGTTGAGGGGAAATGAGCCACTCCTGCCCTGTTAGGGGCTATGGGTACGTGGTGGAATATTGCATTTTTGGAATGGGTTGCATTGGGGGGTGGGGAAAACGGGTGAGTGGTGGAATATTGGGTTGAGGAATGGGTTGCGTTGGGGGAACTGGTGAGTGGTGGAATATTGTGTTGGGGAATGGGTTGCGTTGGGGGACCAGGCCTCCCGTGTGACTGGGACCCAACGGCTCCCACTTAGTTTAGTAATGTTATATAATTCCACCAGGTATCCACTCAACCTCAGGCATTAAGGGGCTGTCCCACTGTGGCGACCTAATCAGCTAATTCAGAAGACTGTCTTCAACCTTCAAGCTCGAGGGCACTCGCCTGGAAAACCTTAAGCTGGGTTGACTGTCAGCGATGAAACCGCGAGCTGGATCGACCAACTCTGTGCACGCTCACACACACGCACATACACACACACAGACAGCAAAGGTGGGGGCCATGGAAAGCGGGGAAGCGCTGTCTGAAATTAACACCCGCGATGGAGAGGAAGATAAAAGACGGCTGCACAGTGTACGGTAAGTCCTTTAGAGAGCGGGGGGGGGGGGGGAGGAGGGAGAGAGGGGGAGAGAGGGGGAGAGAAGGGGGAGAGAAGGGGGAGAGAAGGGGGAGAGAAGGGGGAGAGAAGGGGGAGAGAAGGGGGAGAGAAGGGGGAGAGAAGGGGGAGAGAAGGGGGAGAGAAGGGGGAGAGAAGGGGGAGAGAAGGGGGGGAGAAGGGAGGGAGAAGGGGGTAGAAGCGGGGGGGAGAAGGAGTGGAGACACTTTTAAGAAGTCAGACAACGCTTAATAAAGTTTAGCAGCATTTAACCTACCGGTCGGTTTTCCTTAGTCATGAAAACTCCAGTGTGCGAATTTAAATGCCCAGTCAGCGAAGGAGATTGCCTACGGTTGCCCTCGACTGGCTATAACTACATAGCGACACCAGTCCACTGCACTACGAGTTAAAAAGAACCAATTGCCAACCAATTTTTACTCGTGGAAAAATGATCAACATGCTGAATTTTTTTCCGTGATCTGGCTGAGGCAGTGAGTATTCAGGAATTTCCCTCAAGCATGAAGGAGAGTTGCAGTGACCTCATAGGACTTCCTAAGACCACATGTCGACCATGCTGCGAGTTTGAGTCAAGGGCAAACTCGTCAAAACTCGCAGAATAGGTCGCCGCAGTGGGACAGCCCCTTTACAGAGAAACAACTCCAAGACTGTTTGGAGTCTGTAAACTGGGCAATGTTCAAGGACTCGGCAACAAACATGAATGAATATGCCACAGTCGCTACACTTCATAAAGAAATGTGTGGAGGACTGCATCCCAACAAAAACATTCCGAGTGTTTCCTAACCAGAAGCCTTGGATGAACCATGAGATCCGCATACTTCCGAAGACCAGATCCCAGACATTCAAGTCTGGAGATACAGAGGTCTACAAGAAGTTCAGATATGACCTTGGTAAGGCTATCAAAAAGACCATTAGGGACTTCTGCTCCAAGCTGGAGGATGAGACAGATGTCCGGCAACTGTGGCGGGGCCTGAATGCAATCACCTCCTACAAGGCAAAATCAGGAGGCAGCTCACATGTCAGCGAAGCATCACTCCCTGACGAGCTCAATGCGTTCTGCGCACGCTTTGATAGGGTGAATACTGATGTGCCTTCTCGAGCCCCCAATTGCTGTGATGGCATTTCAATCTCAGTCGCAGAGGCCGACGTCAGAAGATCCTTCAGAGGGGTGAACCCTCGGAAAGCACCTGGACCTGATGGTATACCCGGGCGTGTTTATAAAACCTGTGCGGACCAACTGGCTGGAGTTTTTATGGACATTTTCAACCTCTCACTGATGAGGACTGCGGTTCCCAACTGCTTTAAAAGGGCATCTATAATACCAGTGTCGAAGAAGAGCAAGGTGACGTGCCTCAATGACTATCGACCAGTAGCGCTAATGTCTGTGGTGATGAAGTGCTTTGAGAGGCTGATCATGGTGCAAATCAACTCATTCCTGATCAAAAACCTGGACCCACTGCAGTTCGCCTACCATCACAACAGATCAATGGTGAATGCGATCTCACTGGCTCTCCACTACGCTCTGGACTACTTGGACAACAAAAACTCATATGTCAGGCTGTTATTCATTGACTACAGCTCGGCATTTAATACTATCATCCCCTCCAAACTGCTTACCAAGCTCTCTGGGTCTCTGCGCATCCCTCTGCAATTGGATCCTCGACTTCCTCATTCACAGACCGCAGTGTCCGTATTGGTGGAAATGTGTCATCCACGATAACAATCAGCACGGGAGCACCTCTGCCTCCTGCTGTACTCACTTATATTCATGACTGCATAGCCAGACATAGTGAGAATTCCATCATCAAGTTCGCTGATGACACCACTGTTGTGGGACGTATCACTGATGGGGACGAGTCAGAGTATATAAGTGAGCTCGACCGATTGACCAAATGGTGCCAGTATAATAACCTGGCCCTCAACACCAGCAAATCCAAGGAACCCATTGTGGACTTTGGAAGGGGTAGGATGGGGACCCACAGTCCCGTTTATATCAACAGGTCGATGGTGGAAAGGGTCAAGAATTTCAAATTCCTGGGCGTGCATATTTCCGAAGATCTTTCCTTGCCCCAGAACACAAATGCAATTATAAAGAAAGCACATCAACGCCTCTACTTCCTGAGAAGATTACAGAGAGTCGGTATGTCAAGGAGGACTCTCTCAAACTTCTACAGTGCACAGTAGAGAGCATGCTGACTGGTTTCATTGCGTCTTGGTTCGGCAACTTGAACATCCAGGAGTGGAAAAGGCTGCAAAATGTTGTAAACATCATCGGCTCTGATCTCCCTACCATCAAGGGAATCTATCGCAGTCGCTGCCTCAAAAAGGCTGCCAATGTCATCAAGGACCCACACCATCCTTGGCACACACTCATCTCTCCACTGCCATCAGGTAGAAGGTACAGGAGTCTGAAATCTGCAACATCCAGGTTCAGGAACAGCTTCTTCCCCACAGCCATCGTATTAAACTCAACTTCAAACAAACACTGAACTATAATAACCTATTGCACTTTATCGGTTTATTTATGTATGTATAGATATATTCTATGGTATATGGACACACTGATCTGTTCTGTAATTATGCCCACAATATTCTGTTGTGCTGCAGCAAGCAATAATTTTATTGTCCTATCTGGGACACATGACAATAAAATCTCTTGACTTCTCTTGAACGTCCCAATTATGACACATTCCAAGTTGGCAGGTCTAATAGGGCAGGTCCAAGGTAGAACAGGTCCAGGTATATGGAATAACCCAGGCATGACACATCTCAATAAAATGAAATGTGTACCGGTCAGGATATGTCACTTTTAAGATGAATCAATGCCCGCAAAGTCCTGCATTGATGCCAATGATAAATGTGCCAAATCTTAATTTAGTTTCACATACATTAGGAATGCCAAAATCTTGCAAACCCAGCTACATCCCATCCTGGACTTGCAGTTAAAATGTTATGCTTTAACTTAACATGCAGAGAAAAAGTACATCAACCATCAGCTTCAAGGAAGTTGTGTAAAACATGCAAAGTAATTTCCATAAATATATTTAAAAGTTCTCTTTCTATCACAGAGATTTTACGAAACAGTTGATAGTTCGCCTCTGCAGTGAACGTTACTTTTCAGGTAAAGAGTAGGATAACCTCAGAATCACTCTTTTTGATTAGTTAATGTTTGTGTATGTTCTGAACATGAAAAGCATCTTCATTTCCTCAGTTTCCTATTAAATCTTTCTCCTCTCACTGCAAACCTATGCCCTCTAGGTCTTTATTCTTCTACAGTGGGATAAAGGAATTTGTGCATTCACCCTATCTATTCCCCTCATGATTTAATACTTCTTTATAAGATCATCCCTCAGCCTACTTTGCTCCAAGGAATTAAATGCTAGCCTGCCCAAGCTTTCCCTGTAACTTGGCCCTCAAGTCCTGGCAACATCCTCTTAAATCTTTTCTGCACCCTTTCATAGAAACATAGAACCATGGAAAGTAGGTGCAGGAGTAGGCCATTCTGGCCTTTGTGCCTGCACTACCATTCAATATGATCATGGCTGATAATCCAGAATCAAAAATTTCCATCTTAATGGCACCTTTCTTATAGCAGGATGATGAAAAAATAAACACAATACTCCACATGCAACCTCACTAATATCTTGTACAACTGTAAAATAATGTCCCAACTTATATAATAATTTCACTGACTGATGAAGACCAATGTGCCCAATTACTTCTTCACCAGCTTATCTACCTATGATGGTACTTTCAGGGAACTATGTGCTCCTAGACAGGACCAGATTTATGTATAAGCTTCACAAGCTTAAGCTTAGGGCCTCGAGATCTAGGGGGGCCACAGCAGGGTCAGATTTACCTATAAGCTTCATAGGCTGAAGCCTAGGGCCTACAAATCTAGGGGGCCTCCGGCCAAGGTGTTGTTTTCACGGAGTAAAAAAAATCCAGAGAAAAAAAAAATTGGAGCGTTATCAGCGCTTCCACCTTGACGGAAATGATCCGAAATTCTGGTTACAGCCCGCTGGAAGTTTTGGGGAAAATAATTGTGACTATCTGCGCCTGCGCAGTTGCGGGAAGCTGGTGACGCAGTAGGGACGCAAAATGATGCTGTCTCTCCACGTAGTGGGCCCGGGCGGGTTCAGGTCTCCACTGTAGTGGAATATTGCGTTGTGGGAGTGCCCGTTTCTCCGGGCCGTGGGGGGGGGGGGGCTGCGGTGTCTGTGGCGCGGAGTCGGAGCCTCGCTACGTGGGATGGAGAGAGGGGGGGAGGGAGGGAGAGGGGGGGGGGTTGTTTTACATAACATTTTATTGTACAACTTGATTATTAAAACAACAGCTAATTCTTCATTTAAAAAAAGTATACAACAATGACCCCAATCATCCCATTCCAACCACTCATTACTCTTGACTCAATCAAAATTATTTCTGAAATATCGGTCATAACTTTGGTGCAAAAATGCTCCAAAATAACGCTCTGAATGCACCAGAGAGCATCTAAAACCCCTGAGCTTCCAGGGCCTTTAAGCGGGCCTTGGACCCTGGCCGCAAAGATCTTTGAGCTTCACGCTTGTGATATGTGCTGCGTGCACTTATTTCACATTAAAATTTTGTAATCCTGCCATGCCACCCCCCTTTTTGAATAGCTTCATGTGGGCCTGGTGTATAATATTTTTGACACCATATAATAACAATATAACAATTACAGCACGGAAACAGGCCATCTCGGCCCTTCAAGTCCGTGCCGAACAACTTTTTTCCCTTAAGCCCACCTGCCTGCACTCATACCATAACCCTCCATACCCTTCTCATCCATATGCCTATCCAATTTATTTTTAAATTATACCAACGAACCTGCCATCACCACTTCCACTGGAAGTTCATTCCACACCGCTACCACTCTCTGAGTAAAGAAGTTCCCCCTCATGTTACCCCTAAACTTTTGTCCCTTAATTCTAAAGTCATGTCCTCTTGTTTGAATCTTCCCTACCCTCAATGGGAAAAGCTTGTCCACATCAACTCTGTCTATCCCTCTCATCATTTTAAAGACCTCTATCAAGTCCCCCCTTAACCTTCTGCGCTCCAGAGAATAAAGACCTAACTTATTCAACCTATCCCTGTAACTTAGCTGTTGAAACCCAGGCAACATTCTAGTAAATCTCCTCTGCACCCTCTCTATTTTGTTGACATCCTTCCTATAATTGGGCGACCAAAATTGTACACCATACTCCAGATTTGGTCTCACCAATGCCTTGTACAATTTTAACATTACATCCCAGCTTCTATACTCAATGCTCTGATTTATAAAGGCTAGCATACCAAAAGCTTTCTTTACCACCCTATCTATATGAGATTCCACCTTCAAGGAACTATGCACGGTTATTCCCAGATCCCTCTGTTCAACTGTATTCTTCAATTCCCTACCACTTACCATGTACGTCCTATTTTGGTTTGTCCTGCCAAGGTGTAGCACCTCACATTTATCAGCATTAAACTCCATCTGCCATCTTTCAGCCCATTTTTCCAAATGGCCTAAATCACTCTGTAGACTTTGGAAATCCTCTTCACTAACCACAACACCCCCTATCTTGGTATCATCTGCATACTTACTAATCCAATTTACCACCCCTTCATCCAGATCATTGATGTACATGACAAACAACAAAGGACCCAACACCGATCCCTGAGGCACCCCACTAGTCACCTGCCTCCAACCCGACAAGCAGCCATCCACCATTACCCTCTGGCTTCTCCCATTCAGCCACTTTTGAATCCATCTTGCTATTCCTGCATTTATACCCAACAGTTGAACCTTCTTAACCAACCTTCCATGAGGAACCTTGTCAAAGGCCTTACTAAAGTCCATATAGACAACATCCACTGCTTTACCCTCATCAATTTCCCTAGTAACCTCTTCAAAAAATTCAAGAAGATTAGTCAAACATGACCTTCCAGGCATAAATCCATGTTGACTGTTCCTAATTAGACCCTGTTTATCCAGCTTATTTATATTATCTCTAAGTATCTTTTCCATTAATTTGCCCACCACTGAAGTCAAACTAACCGGTCTATAATTGCTAGGTTTACTCTTAGAACCCTTTTTAAACAATGGAACAACATGCGCAGTACGCCAATCCTCGGGGACTATTCTCGTTTCTAATGACATTTGATTTCTACGCTAACTTCCCTCAATGTCCTAGGGAATATCCTGTCAGGACCTGGAGACTTATCCACTTTTATATTTTTCAAAAGTTTCAGTGCTTCTTTTACTTTGAAACTCATAGTATCCATAGCTACTCTACTAGTTTCCCTTACCTCACATAATTCAACATCCTTCTCCTTGGTGAATACCGAAGAAAAGAAATTGTTCAATATCTCCCCCATCTCTTTTGGCTCTGCAGATAGCTGTCCATTCGGTCTCTCCAATGGACCAATGTTATCCCTTGTTATCCTTTTGCTATTAATATAGCTGTAGAAACCCTTTGGATTTACTTTCACCTTACTTGCCAAAGCAACCTCATATCTTCTTTTAGCTTTTCTAATTTCTTTCTTAAGATTCTCTTTACATTCCTTATACTCCTCAAGCACCTCATTTACTTCATGCTGCCTATAATTATTGTAGATCTCCCTCTTTTTCCTAACAAGATGTCCAATTTCCCTTGAAAACCAGGGCTCTTTCCAATTTTTACTGGTTCCTTTCAACCGAACAGGAACATAAAGATTCTGTACTCTTAAAATTTCCCCTTTAAATGTCCTCCATTTCTCTTCTACATCTTTCCCATAAAACAAAATGTCCCAGTTCACTCCTTTTAAATCATCTCGCATCTCGTTAAAGTTAGCCTTTCTCCAATCAAAAATCTCAACACCAGGCCCAGTTCTGTCCTTCTCCATAATTATATTGAAACTAATGGTATTGTGATCACTGGATCTGAAGTGCTCCCCAACGCATACCTCCGCCACATGTCCCGTCTCATTTCCTAACAGGAGGTCCAGCACTGCCCCTCCTCTAGTAGGCACCTCTATGTGTTGCTGCAAAAAACTATCCTGCACACATTTTACAAACTCCAAACAGAATGTGTTTCCCAGTCTATGTGTGGAAAGTTGAAATCTCCCACAATCACTACCTTGTGCTTACTACTAATATCTGCTATCTCTTTACATATTTGCTCTTCCAATTCTCGTTCCCCATTTGGTGGTCTATAATACACCCCTGTAAGTGTTGCTACACCTTTCCCATTTCTCCGTTCCACCCAAATAGCCTCCCGAGATGAGCCCTCCAATCTATCCTGCCAAAGCACTGCTGTAATATCTTCCCTGATTAGCAATGCAACACCTCCACCTCTTGCCCCTCCAATTCTATCACACCTGAAGCAACAAAATCCTGGAATATTTAGTTTCCAATCACAGCCCTCCTGCAACCATGTTTCACTGATCGCCACAACATCATACTTCCAGGTGTCTATCCAGACTCCAAGCTCATCCACCTTTCTTACAATGCTCCTAGCATTAAAATATGCACATTTAAGAAACCCCCCATTTCTTATTCTCTGTTTATTTCCTTTTTTTTCATTCTCCTCTTGTGTCCGAGTGCTTCCCTTTTTCTGCTTCCTGCCTCCCATTCTGTCTACTAGCTTTTGCTATTTGCATCTCTCGCCCCAACCATTCGAGTTAAAGTCTCCCCAGTGGCCTTTGCAAATTTCCCCGCCAGGAAATTTGGCCACCGTCATAGGCCTTTCTTACATATGCTGTCACAATGCATTGTTGTCTCTAAACAACACTTCAGTAATTTTCCTTGCCATCCATTTCAGAATAATAGTGTTTAAGCCGATAACTCAACACTAGCGCTGGCAATAAATAAAAAGTGCAGCTTTCCAGCCCTTACCTCATTGGCCATGCTCGGTTGCACATCGGTGTAAATCTGGTGGACTCTTCCATCTTCCTCTCATCATGGGGGTGGGGGATTGGGAGGGGCCTCACAAGTGGAATAGCCTCTCTTCATCTAAATCCGGCCCTGCTCCTAGATTCCACTGCGCTGCAACTTTCAGCAGGGCCATACTGTTCACTGTGAATGTCCTGCCCTGGTTTGACTGCCCATAATTCAACACCTCACATTTATCTGAATTAAACTTCAATGCCAATCCTTGACCCACTTGCCCAGCTGACAAAGATCCCACTCCAATGGATAACCATTTTCACTGTCTACAGTACCATCTATTTTTGTGTCATCTGCAAACTTACTAAAATGCCATACATTTTCATCCAAATCATTGATATAGATGGTAATAGCAAATAGGCTCAGAACCGACCCCCGAGGCACATCACCAGTCCGAGGACTCAAGTCCAAAAACCAATCTTACACCAGCATCCTCTGCTCCCTACCATAAATTCTGTATCATTCCAGTTTGCTAATTTTCCCCGAATCCCATGTGATCTAATCTTCTAGAGCAGCCTACTCTGCAGAACCTTGTCAAGGGCCTTGCTGAGATCTATAACGACTATGTCCATGGCTCTGCCTTTGCCATTCTTCTTGGTTACATCTTCAAACATCTCCATCAAATTCTTGAAACATGATCTCCCAAGCACAAAGCACGACAGCTATCACTAATCAACCCCTGTCTTTCCAAATGCATTTATATCTTCTTGCTCACAAAGCTCTCCAGTAACTACTGACCACAGATGTTAAGCTTACGGTTCCGAGTTTTTTTGTACAACCCTTCTTAAATAGAGGCACAATATCAGCCATTTGAGAAAATAACGTATTTCACCAAGGTGATTGTCGGAGATTATAAAATTGTTTTATACATTGTGCAGTTCGGGCCTAGAATGCAATGAAATGGGGAGTGACGGAGGCAGTTTTATTTTGGCAGTACCTTTAAAACAGAAGCTAGATAAGTGATTGAACTTGCACTGATGTGTGGAGAAGGTTGGGGAAATGGAGCCAGCTGATTTGCTACTACGTAGACCCAGCACAGACTCAGTTGAATAATCACCTTCCATGTTGTATCTGTGGTTGTGCCTCATTTTCCTTACATCTATCCATCTATCTAGTTCACTCCAACATCAATTTACTAATTTTCCCAAACTGCAAACCGCCCCAAGGTGTTTGAGTTTATGGGGAGAAGGCATGAAAAAGGGGTTATGAGTGAGAGATAGATCAGCCATGATTGAATGGTGTAGACTTGATTGGCCGAATGGCCTAATTCCACTCCTATTCCTTATGACTACATGACCTTATTTTTTAAAAATGTACTTGCCATATTTTGTTGCCTCATTCAGAGCAACCTCATCTTTTCCTTGATATACTGCCTCAAAAATCCATTTGTTTGTCATTCTCATTGAACTCTTTCCTAAATATTCATATATATCATATAAATGTAGACAGCAACAATCTTTTTTGTTGAACAGTCAAGGCCAACTTTCACATCTCTTAAGTGCAGTTACTGTCAAACAAGTACTTTACTTCGTCAGCTTAATAATGCTTTTGCAAATCGTATCCAAAAATACCTTCTGATTTCTTCAATAATCTGATATTCCTGCCTTCTCCCCAGATCCCCTGACTTCGCTATCTTCAAGAGCCCTATCTAGCTCTCTCTTGAAAGTATCCAGAGAACCGGCCTCCACCGCCCTCTGAGGCAGAGAATTCCACAGACTCACAACTCTGTGTGAAAAGGTATTTCATCATCTCCGTTCTAAATGGCTTACCCCTTATTCTTAAACTGTGGCCCCTGGTTCTGGACTCCCCCAATGTTTGGTTTTGTAAAATCATTTCCTTCCACAGAACTGTAAGAAGCAATATCACACCCCATTATAACAGCTGATTGACATGGAATAACACACACAGGGCACAGAAGAAGACCCAAAGAAATATTTTTGAAAGACGACCTGCATGAGATACCAAGACTGTTCTAAGTAGTTATAATTTGATGTACTTTCCTTCAAATCTGGTGAATGACAGGCCAGTTTTCCAGCTGAACACCCCATCTAGCAGGCTGAGCCACCTCTCATGAAACATTGCAAGCACCCAGCGTAAAACTATTATAGACACAAATGCTGGGAAAAAGGCAGGGCGATGTTTTAGATTGGGACCTTTCTGAAGTCTGAAGAAGGGTCCTGATCCGAAATGTCACCCATCCTTTTTCTCCAGTGATGCCATCTTACCCACTGAGTTACTCCAGCACTATGTGTCTATCTTTGGTATAAACCAACATTTACAATTTCTTGTTTCTACATAAACCTTTTATAGCTTGCTTCAATATAAAATCACATAAAAACCTAACAGCAGCATAGTGAAATAAACCTGCTAAAAGTGTTGAATAATTATAAAAGTGCTTTAGTGTTTCCACAATGTTGCATGGAATGTTGGTGTGAAAGTATAAATAATATTATTTATAAAACAAGCAATTTTTCCCAGAAATTCATCTCTCGTCTATAGTGCTGCACTGAGTTGATAAGTATGCTTGGCATTTTTGATTTGGGACAAATTTCCCAGCAATGATGATGACCATGTGTTCAATGCACACAGGCAGAGCTTACCAACCCATTACCAATGTGTTCCCATTTTAATGTGACCCCAGAATCTAAGCAAATTGAAACAGCAATCAAGCTTATGACTGCCACAAAGCAAGGTTTCACAACTGGTAATGTAAAGACTGCTGTTGACATTTACAGCATGTTGATTTATGAACATCAACATGAATTGCTGGAAATAGTGTCTAGGATGGGAAGGATACCAGGCCACAGATCTTGCATCTCCCCCAATTATGCACAGGAGTTTCAACTGTGCTAGAGTCTTTGATATACTTGTATACCGCCTTTAGCAAACCATGTATTAGGACATACAAATCTGTTTGTATCTCTGCGTCCTGTACTCTGTCACAATTTGGAAAACATGTTTCTCTTTTTAGTTTTGCTTCCACATTGGACAATGCCTACATTATTCCCCTGTTGCGTCATCTTTGTCCACTCACTTAGCTTATCTATAACCCCTAATGTCATCTTTACGTCTTCTTCAAAATGTAACTGTCATAACATTATATTTGCGGAGTATCAAAGAAGCCTATGAGCTCATCAGTCTTAAAGTTGAAGTTGAATTGACTGTGGGTAATAGTTTTGCACAATGCTTTGCATTTGAGAAATCAAGTTGTGCGTTCCAATGATATTCCTGGAAGATCCTTGAATGGTTGAAGAGTCTGTAAGATGAGAGCAGAGCCTGATTGTACTTTATATGTTCCAACCAGGTCCAGTGAGAAACAGTGAGCCTGTTGTCCCGTTATCATTTTGCATTCCTTGAAAGAAATTCTCAAAAAGTTCTTGAAAATTGGATGATATGTTTTGTTTCTTAAGCTCTACATTATTCATGCCTCTAACAGCAATCCACATAATATTCGAATAAACCAGTTTGTACCACATAAATCAAGGTGTTTTAAGCTTTCACTATAAAACAGCGGAAAATTACATTCAAAAATTGGCAATTCCCTTAATGTATAGAGATAATGGTGGAGAAAGACAGTTGACATAAATTGTGCAGAGTAATTCTTGTCTCATTCCTGCCTCTGTTTTCCAGCTTTCTTCCCCCTACTGAAGAAGGATCCTGACCCAAAAGGTCACCTGTCAATTCCCTCCACGGATGCTGCTTAATCTGTTGAGTTCCTCCAGCACTTCGTGTTTTGTTCACGTTGCCAGTGTCTGCAGTACTTTGCATATCCAGACCAATCTCATAGTGCAGGAAATAACTGCAGATGCTGGATTAAACCACAGACACAAAAAAATGGATTAAGGGCCTGTCCTACTTTCATGACCTAATTCACGACCTCTGCAGAGTTTGCCCTTGACTCATACTCGCAGCAGGGTTGTCACAAGGTCGTAGCAGGTCGTAGGAAGTAGTAGGTAGGTTGTAGCAGGCCGTGATGCTGGTCGTAGGTACTCGTGGCATCAAGTAGGTCAGGGCGTTTTATCTAGCCTGATGAAAAATGTCCACGAGTAAAAAAGGTAATGAAATAGATCGATAAAGTGGGACAGGGCCTTTAATTCAGCGGGACAGGTAGCATCTCTGGAGAGAATGAATGGGTGACGTTTCAGGTCAAGACCTAAAACGTTATCCATTCCTTCTCTCCGGAGGTGCAGCCTGTCCCGTTGAGTTACTCCAGCTTTTTGTGTCTACCAATCTTAGACTGAATCACAACTAGCAAGTATGAAGGAAGAACTACTAATCTACCTCTTCTTCGATTAGCATGTATAATTGCAGGGTAAGACTCAACACTTTAAAAAAAAGTTCAAATAACTCAGATTAAACACATACTTTAAAAACGTTAGCTTTGGTGACAATTTCATTATTTCTATGACTGTTAAAATTTTAAATGGTTGACACATTAAATTGCCATTATCAAAACAAATCAAAATGTACTTTAATAATAATGATTCCTTCCTAACCAACAGCATTGCTTGAAAAGTTGTTTCCTGCAGATGTAATTTTAAGTTAAGAGGATGTTAATGATTTGATTTTAAAATGCAGGTCAGTATAGTGGGATAGCTGACACACAGGTTTATTCCCAACCTCGGGTGCCGTCTGTGGGGAGTTTCCACATGTTCTCTGCATGGGATTGCCCCAGATACTTTGGTTTCCTCCCACATCCCAAAAATGCATGGATTGGTAGGATAATTGTCCACTTTGAATTGCTCCTAGTGTATGGTTGAGCAGTACAATTAGGGGAAGAGGGGGGGAATTAATGAGCAGATGGGTTCCCATTACATTAATGATGAGTCTAAATGAGTGCTTGATGGTCAGCATGGAATTGGAGGGCCGAAGGACAGGTTTTCATGTTTTATGATTCTATCTACAACTCCAACGAAAATGGATCAACCATCCTAGTCAAATTAAACTTTGGAAATGTCTAGAATTTAACAGGCAAGTTAATTCAGCTTTTTTTAAAAAACTTGAAATAAATTTGTATTATGAATTAATGTCACTAATGATGATCGAGTGAAATTATTGGGCTAAAGCGAGTCAGTTTCTACTTAATTTAGTTCCTTACACAGAGTGACAGTAGGTCTCACCAAGGCTCTCCAGGGAAAGGTTCAGCGTGGAGTTTACAACTGCTTAATGCAAGTGACAGTGAATATGAATGGAAATCACAGGGGCTCATTTGCACATTCTCTTTCATAGATCCTGTGCCAACAGAAAATAGGCTTCAGCTTTGTTGGCTTGTTGTACATCCTCAAGAAACTATTGGGGGGGATTCACCAGGTTGCTGGTTTTCTTAGTTAAATGAACTGTATTTTACATCTAAGCAGAGATATTGCAGGTGTAGATGTGGCTAGGGTAGGTTGCAGTGAGCATCAATGATCAATGTTGTTCAATCAGCTTGAATACTGAAGCACCCTTATTTGGTTGAAGCACAAAGCTGCGGAGCCACTGTAGAAAGGAACACAGATCTACTACTAAGTGAACACTCCCATAAGTACAAGATTATTTTGTTTAAGCAGTAAATTGGAGATGAAAATAAGCAGATAATTAATAAAGATGGCTGAGTGATCACATTGCACTGCAAGTCTTCTGTGAAGGAAATAGTGCATTTTGAGGTTGGTCAGTTTAATTGTTTTTTCATGTAAGGTACTGTTGGAATTGCAGCAATCCATTACTTAAAAAGTTACGCAAGATTTCATCTAATAGGGATCAGATTAAATCATGCGAGACATCTCTCAATTCACAATCATTACGTCTGCCAGTTGATGGAACCTTTGAAACAGCAAATACACCACCTGCAATGTGCCGACCTGAGCAGGCAATTAATTATGAATGAAGCCAAAGAATTTTCACCTCTTATTGATGATTAAAGTTCTTGTAGTCAACTTTGCCCAGGCCTAGTTTCCGATTGAATTCCCATTCCGCGTGTGTGCACGGGTGTTTTTGATTTATTCCAACCCAAACTAATTACTCAACTCTCCAGACTCAAGCATCAAGATTAACCTTACTTATTTCATTAAATAGGCAATGAGACAGGCATTTAAAATTGGCTAAATGCTTTGAGCAACCCATGGGAAATGAAAGGCGCCTGGAAATACAAACCAATGCAAGCACACATTTCAATTTACTGATTTCTAGCCGTTAATATTAATTGAACTCGTTTTCAACTGATTTCATGGAATGGTTCTTCGAGGTAAGTATTGTCTCCACTGGAACCCAAGTTGGGCACTATTGCAGTTCAGCAGGAAACAGATTGTTTCCTGTTATAAATTCATGGATGTACTGAAATAGCATAAATACTAAAAGATGAGAAGGTTAGATCATAAGCCAATACAGCATGGAAACATACCATTCGGCCTACTGAGTCCATGCTAACCAGCAATCCCCATACAGTAGTTCTATCCTACCAATTAGGGACAAGTTGCAGAAGCCAATCTACCTTCAAACCTGCGTGTTTTTAGAAAGTGGGAGGAAACCGGAGCACCCGGAGAAAACCCATGTGGTCACAGAACTCCATACAGACAAGCACCCGTAATCAGGATCAAACCAGGGTCTCTGGTGCTGCAGGGTAGCAACTCTACCACTGTGTCGCTATGACCTTGATTCATTGCTTAACAGACACATTGAGATTAGATGCCTTCAATAAAGAATGCTCAGTAGATCGATCTGTCTAGTCAAATGAAATCATGTGCAGTAACACCAATGAAATGGGCAGACACTAAAAGTAGCAATATGTCTCCACATCCATCATGACATGGACTATATCCAATGTAAACTAGTAAAACCAGTCATGTGCTTCCCTTCAACCTGCACTGTTAATTCCCTGATAATTGCAAGAGTTTTTGAAATCCCCATTTATTTACTCTTTAGAAAACACAAGAAAGTGCCGGCAGTGAATGCAAACACAATGCCTCAATAAGAACTGCCAATAAAATGTGCAAACCTTGTATTCTTCATCATTTGCAGCTCTGTTCACACTGTCAAATATCAACTATTTTTTAAAGTTTAAGCACAGGGACCCAATGCCCAACAAGTGATTAAAAAAAATATTTTGTCCACTATTATGCTCAGCATCATACCAAAAGCAAGGGAAAATCTACTGTGCAAGAATAAATACTACTGCAGATTCAGATGTGTTTGTTGCCAGAAACACCAGAAGGCAATGAAATTCCATGCTCACATGAAGTTCATAGTGAACAACATACATAATGATAGATACCGCAATACACACAGCAATGAATGAAAAATAGCAAAGATTAGTGTAAAGATTAATGACTACCGACCGTCCAGTGGCTCAGCTTTTCACTATCATGAAGGAATTTGGGAGGTTGGCCATGGTGCACATCAACCTCAACCTAGCAGACCACCTTGATCCACCGCCACAACAGGTCCATGGCAGATGGCATCTCCCTGGTTTAAACACAACCCTGGAACATAGGATCCCTGTAAGGACACCTACGCCAGAATCCAATTTATTGACTATGACTCTGCCTTCAGCATAATAATTCCAACCAATTTCAACTCCAAACTACTGGACATAGGAGTCAGCTCCTTCCCTACCATGCCTACCCTGTGTCCCCATCCCCCTCCGCAACTAGATCTTAAACGTCCATGCACCATAATCAGTGAGGATAGGCAACAAAATAATCTCCACGATAATTCTTAACACTGGTGCACCGCAAGGATGCATTCTCAGCCCCCAACTATACTCCCTATTCGTTCATGACTGCGCAGCCAAAATTTGCTCCAACTCCATTTAGAAATTTGCAACTAACACCAATACCAGATTGTAGTACAATCTGAAGTAGTGCAAAAAAAACCCTAAAATGTAATAACAGAACAACCAAATGAGGTAGAGTTTACGAATAAGAGTGTGTGGCAGCGCATCCAGGAAGGATGCAAGAAAGAAGTGATTGGTTCAGATGTCTGACAGCAGTGGGGAAGAAACTGTTCTTCAGTCCGGACACCCGGTCTCTCAAGCTCTTAGATCTTCTTCCAGAAAATAGAAGAGAGAAATGGAATGACCAGAGTGTCAGGCATCCTTCCTGATGAAACACACCATTAATATGAACAGGATGGAAGAACGTGACCAGCTTCTGATAGACTATGCTGTGTTCAGCACTTTCAGTCAAATGCAGAGCAGTTGCCATACCAAGCTGAGATGCATCCCATCAGAAAACTTTGCATAGCGCATCTATAGAAGTTTGAGTTACTCCTCGAGGATGTGCCGAATCTTTTCAGACGCCAAAGAAAGTAAATACACGGATGCACCTCCTTGATCACCATATCATTGTGGAGTGACCAGGTTAGGTCGATGCTGATATGGATACTTAGGAACTTGAAACTGTCGACCATCTCCACACCAGCGCCACTGGCGAGTACAGGAGAGTGCTCACTTCCCCCACCCCTTCATTAGATTAAGAACAAATTCTCTTGTTTTTCTGACATTCGTGGCTAGACTTTAAAGATACAGCATGAGAACAGCTTCTTCAGCCTGCCGAGTCCACACCGACCATTGATCATCTGGTACACTGCACACCAGGGACAATTTACAATTTTACAGAAGCCAATTAATCTACAAAACCTGTACATCTTGATTGTGGATGGAAACTGGAGCACCTGGAAAAACTGTACTAGGTTGTTATTCTGACATCATAACACAAAGTTCCTGATCTCCTTCCTGTACTCCTGTAATCTGCTCATTGCAACAAGTGTTTTAATCGACAAGTTTAAAGATTGATTGGCATTATACTTGGCTATATTAGTTATGCTCGCTAAATAATGATTAAGTGTGTATGCTGCTATGAGTGAAGGAGTGGAAACAGAATCATTAGATTTCTCCACTGTAACAATGTGATTCCTGCTGCTAGACACATTTGCAGGAGTAATGCATTTGCAAAAAATGATAAATGTTGCATGTAGTAATAGACTTTCCACATCTACCTTGGATGGCAATCTGTACTTCATAGAATGTAAATGCATCAGAGTGAATAAAGTGTTTTCTGAGTGAGGTTGGCATCTGACTTGTCTTTTTAGAGCAGTTATATAGCATTCTTCATAGCATCCAGAAGTGTTTTATAGCCACTGAGGCATTTTTCAAGTGAGGTCACAGTACAAGCGACAATTTGTGCATCGTCAACTCCGATGACCTGAGGATCCATTCATCTGTTTGACATTTGTTGACTGAGGAACATATGTTGACAAAATACGAGGATGATTTCCTTGCGCTTTTCCAGAAAAGTGCCATAAGATATCAAAAGGTGAAAAGAGTTTGTCATGTGTCCCTGACAGGACAATGAAATTCTTTCTTTGCATAGCACAACAGAATATAGTAGGCATTGACTACAATTATATACGTAAATACACACATGAATTAATAAATTAATAAAGTGCAAACAACAGATGGAGGGATATTAATGTTCAGAGTTTTGTCTGAGCCAAGTTTAATAGCCTGATGGCTGTGGGGAAGTAGCTATTCCTGAACCGGGTCGTTGCAGTCCTCAGGCTCCTGTACCTTCTGCCCGATGGTAGCAGGGAGATGAGTGAGTGGCCAGGGTGGCCATATTTTACCTAAACCAGAGAGAGGAGGTGATACCTACACACACACATTTAAATGTTGCTCTAACTCCATTCACAAGTTTGCAGATAACATCACTGTGGTGGATAAAAGCTCATTGAATAAATGGAATTGGGGAAGGAGATATAAAGCTTAGAAACAGGGTGTTATGATGGCAATCTCTCCTTCAATATCTGCAAAAGGAAGGCCGCAGGTCTTCAACTTTGGAAAGTTGGGTGGAGTATACACCCCAGTCTATATCAATGGTGCTGAAGTAGAGATGGTCAAAAGATTCAAGCTCCCAGGTGCAAACATTGCCAACAATTTGTCCTGATCCAACCACATTGATGCTGCGGCCAAGAAATCTCTATTTTCTTGGAAGGCTGATGAAATTTGGCATGTTGGACATAGAAACATAGAAAATAGGCTGTTCTGCACATTCTGTACTAACCAAGGGGGGGGGAGGTTGTGCTCATGTATGGGGCAGTCTTGCTGAACGGTATGGAAAAAAAATGTATTTAGCTGTACTTGGTACAGAAACTGTTGGCAGACAAAAATGCTGGAGAAACTCAGCGGGTGAGGCAGCATCTATGGTATTGCGTCGCTTCTTCCAATACAGTGCCATGATAAACTACCACAGAGTTATCCATAACAGAGAAAAAGACTGCTGTGGGGATAGGAAACTTTCTGATAACAGCAAAAGGCAGTCTCGCAGCCACCCGAGGAGCTGTGAAGTGTACAGTGAGACTGATGACTCTAAAGTGCTTGGAATGAGTCCAGACTAGGGGGAGAGATGGAGTTACTGATGATATCAAGCTTATCTCCAGCACACAATCATCATCAAAGGAAGCTAAAAAGGACTGATATGGCTATTCTCCAAAAAAAAGGATGGGGACTTCAGCCTTCATAGTCGGTATGTTTTGGTTACACCTTGAAGGGTCCTGTTTCTACTCAAGGGAGCAGCCATCTGTGTTGTGTTTTACTTCACTTTTCGCAGGCGCTTTCTTTAATTGATGGATCTTGCCAAGGACGTGATATAATCAGAATAAATCGCCCGCTGTTAGTCACAAGTGATGAGTTGTGGAAACCATTGAAATGCGCAGCAGGTCCCAACAGCAAGCATTTAGCCAGGGACTTTAATGTGAGAATAAGATGCCACAGGCTTTCCTATCAATAAATAGCTTTCTGCGACAAACATTCTCCTGTCAGCCAGACCAACCTCTCCCTCAACATGCCCTTGCTTGATCAGAATAACTGGCATATCAAATTCTGAAAAATCGCCCAATATTGGTATGCTGATTTGCAAGAATGCAATACAAAGATCAATTTACAGAGGTGACTGGTGTAAATCCATGCAGATTTTCTTTCACAGTGTCTGACAAAGTAAATTCTAACCAATCAGATTTTTCCCTGATCCATCCTGCATCGATCATATTATGGATAATAAGTTTTGCAAATCCATCCAAAATTAACAGTGTAAAAAGTTATGTTTCACTGTCCTGGATGTCATTTACACAGGTCAGAGTCCCGGCTGTTGGAGTCCCTGGAGGTTGGTCCAAGGATGGAGTCCCAGATAGTCGTGCCGAGGTGGATGGGTTGAGAACAAAGAGTAATCCAGCATTGGGGGTGGGCCGCCGAGAATGAATGGGGAAAACGGGGGGGGGGAGGGGAGGAACAACAAAGAAATTAAGGAGTACATTTTTTTACTTTGTCAACGCCTCTGTGGCAACTCTTTTGTGTACTTTGTATGCAAAAACAATGAATTTCACTGTACCTAGGTACATGTGGCAAGTGTGTAGGAAAGAACTGCAGATGCTGGTTTAAGTCAAAGGTGGAGACAAATGCTGGAGTAACTCAGCAGGTCAGGCATCATCTCTGGAGAGAAGGAATGGGTGACGTTTCAGGTCGAGGGGAGCGGACCTGAAACGTCCTATCTTTATCCCGCCCACTCCCCTGACATAAGTCTGAATGAAGTAGGATCTTGATCTGAAACGTCATCCATTCCTTCTCTCCAGAGATGCTGCTTGTACCACTGAGTCACTCCAGTATTTTGTGACTACGTGTGACAACAAAGTATCATTATCATCATCACCATCATCACCATCATCACGTGATATCATGGCACATAGAGTCATTAAGGTGAGTGGCAACAGAGGACATAGTAGGGGATACTGTAGAGGAGACAGAGCAGCAGTCAAGCCTGGGGAATTAGGAACGTTGGGTACTTGGTTAAAGACTAGCAGTCCATTTTCTAGTGATCCAGCTATACGTGTTTTACAAAATTACCTTACTGAAAGGAAGCAGCTCAAGTTCTGGTTCAGTTATTGCACTGATAGACACAAAATGTTGGTGTAACTCAGCGGATCAGGCGGCATTTCTGGAGAAAAAGAAGGGATGATGATTTGGATATCAATCTATAGTTATTCCATGTTGCCATTTATTTCCTGTCTGTTATATAAGGGACTTAAATGTATTCTGAGCTTACAGATCACACTATCTGAGATACAGACAACCTCAGTGTGTTTAATGCAAAATCATGAAATAGTGCTTTGGGTGTAGCAGACTTCCTGACTGCAATAAAATGCAGTTCCAGAAATGAAATGGCATTATGGCATCAGATCAATCATCCAAAATCATTTCCAACCACAGTTCACATAAATCATTAAAACATTATTGGACTCATCCAGCATGGGAAACCATTGCAGAAATACTAGAGCAAAATCTGTATCCAAATACTATCTTTTGGAGTAACCTGGTGATTTGCGTTCTTTAATTATCAGTGCATACTAACAATAGCTCATTTAATGACATAGTCATAGTGATTGGTAAAAATTACACATATTAATTAAAACGTGATAAGATTCAGCGCAGTCATATTTCTCACATTACTCATATTTTCTGACAACACACAGGGAAACCATACATCCGAGTTAGCACGTCTTAAATCATTCTCACTAGTGCCATTTCCCCCTATTTATTTGCATTACATTGCATAAGCATTACTGAAAGGTAAGGTTTAAAATATCAATTGCAAGTCTTTTGTGTTAAATAGTTCTAATTGGTCACAAGTATTAGTCTTGAAATGAACTTGAGATTTGTCATCTCCTGCATGCACTGAACATGCAATGCTATAATGGTTGGCCATTGAATTTGGCTTCTGAAAATCATTTCCACACTTATCAGTCTTCAGACTCCATTCGTCATGTCTTCACAAACATATCATCTTTCATTAACAAGTGAAATTGGGAAAAGTTTTGGAAATAATTCTGCCAATAAAAAAAATATAAATGACAGAGGAATGGTGACCTCACGTGGCCTTACTAAAACTCCATAAATTATCTTAATCACAAAAAACTACCATTCCCCACCTTTGAGTAATGATTTTAAATCACTCTGATTTATAAGCCTTACTGGCAGGGCTCCTCAGTTGCATTAGAAAATACATATTAAGATTGCAAGAATGCCGAGAGATACTTTCATCACCACCTACTCCACCACCATAAGCAGTAAGCTACTCAAACATGAGTGGACCCGATTGGCAAAATGCACTGTGGTTACTTGTCCAGTGAGCTCTCAAACCCATGACCTCTACCACCAAGAAGGACAAGGGTAGCAGCAGCATGGAAACATCACCATCTGTAAGTTCCCTTCCAAGTCTCACATCATCCTGATATGGAAATATGTCAGTTATGTTATCATCACCAGATACAAGCTCTCGGAGCAGGAAATTAATTCATACAACTCAAACAAAAAATGGCGCTGTGCTGTTGAAAACAAATTAATCAGGAATAAAGCATTTTGTTTCATGCTTTCTAGATGCCTCAGCACCCATGAAGGTTTATCTAATTTTAACATGATGTTTTATTTCCTAACAATCTTTTCTGCAACAAAAGTCTCCAAAATGTCATCAACAGAAGTGCAACATGCAAAGTTCAACTCCAGAGAGATTTTCACTCACTGGCCTGATAAACCACTTTTCTTATTTCCACATGGAATAACCAGGTTAAGAATTATCCGTGGGCTCAAAAGGTGCATCAATATATCATACTTTACTCAACGTTTTGTAGTGTTTTATCATTTTGGAGAGGCACAGAGGCCCAGCCATTAGAACTGCTGACTCTCAGCAGCAGAGATGCACGTTCAGTCCTGACCTTAATGGATCCTATGTGGAATTTGCACAGTCTCCCTGTGACTGCATGGGTTTCCTGTAGGTGCTCTAGTTTCCTTTCACATTGCAACAACATGTGGGCTGGTTGGTTAATTAGCCACTGAAATTTCCCCCTCATGTATAATTCATAAGATCATAAGTTATAGGAGCAGAATTAGGCTATTTGGCCCATCAAGTCTACTCCAGCATTTAATCATGGCTGATCTAAGTTACCCTCTCAATCTCAATCTCCTGCCTTCTCCCCGTAAACCCTGACACCTGTACTAATCAAAGAAATAATTATTATTTTATAGTTTCTTGAAATGTCTTATGCCATAGTAATATAATGTAAAACAAAAAATAAGAAGTGCTTGCTTAACTTTAACGAAAGTATCTACTGGTGACCCCAGTTTGACAAACACGGATGGTAGCTGTAAGCGAGGATTTCTTACAGCTCTGTCAGGTATTATTTATTCATGCACAGGATATAGCAAGACCAGCATTTATTCTCCCAAACTATTATCCCCTAAAATATAAACCTTATTCAGAATTAAAAATATATACGAAACAAGAACAAGTCACACATAGGCCAGATTGGCTTAGGACAGCAGACTTCATTTACAGAAGAATATGGGTGAACCAGACATTTCTTTAGCACCATTCTGTTAGTCCCATGGTTAACTTTACTGATGTCATCCATATATTTTGGTTACTCTAATTACTTGACTCTAAAATTTCCAGCTGCCATGGTAGAAATTCAAGATGCATTCAGTTTATTAGCGAAGCCTTCTTTTTTATTGGTTCAATAACAAATCCAGTGAAAGATCCAATGGGTCTTCTTTGTAGAAGAACAAGAAGGGTCTCGACCCGAAACGTCGCCTATCTCCTTCACTCCTTAGATGCTGCTGCACCTGCTGAGTTTCTCCAGCTTTTTGTGTAACCAACAAAGAAATTCTGTTGGCTTCCTGTTCAATAGATGCTCTCGACCAGCAAAATAAAACTATCTGTTTATTATGGTCTATGAGAACTTACTGTGAACAAATTGGCTGGTGCATTTCCTATATTACAACTAATTTCATTTCAGAAAGTACTTCATTTTTCATTGTCCCTGAGTGTCAAGTTTATAAAAAGACACTATGTAAACATTAGTCCTTTCTTACCGGAGATTACAGAAATCTTGAGGATGGCACAGTGGTGCAGCAGTAGAGGTGCTACCTCACAACACCAGAGGTCCAGGTTCGATCCTGACCTTGGATGCTGTCTGTATGGAGTTTGTACATTCTCCCTGTGACCGTATGGGTTTTCTCCAGGTGCTTTAGTTTCCTTCCAAAGACATACAGGTTTATTGGTTAATTGGCTTATGTAAAATTATAAATTGTCCCTTGTGTGTTGGATTGTGCTAGTTTACAGGGTGATTGCAGGTTGATGCAGACTCGGTAGGAAACGTAGGGTCTGTTTCCATGCTGCAACTCCAAAGACTAATGTCTATTGAGTGCCCAGAATCACTTCAAAGCAATGTATCATTCACAGACAAATTTCTGGTCAATTAAACTTACATTTTCCCAAAAATTATCCAAATGCAGCTGCACAATAGTTGAATTCAGAAGTAGAAGCAGCTGCAAATACTCAAAATTTGAAATGAAGACATGATCCCTTTGCATCAGACAAAAATAACTCTTCCTCACATTGAAGGATTAATTCTCAAAGATTTTATGCATGGCTGCCCATTGTAACATTGCCAGATCTCTGGTGCCTTTTCTGCTTTCGCTGAATACACCAGTCATTCACCAACCAGCCAAGATTCAAACAAATTTGAATTTAAATGCAATTAAATTCAATAATGACATATTTTTGCAAGCATTTTTCAAGTGTTCGCTGTAAGCATTCAATGGCAATCTCTCAGCTCTGGGCCATTCTAACCTAACTGCTCAGAGAAATGCAATGTTACTGGGGAAGATAATATACTTTCACCCGCTGCTCCTTTCCATTGGAGATAGGGTAAGTAACAAGGGATTGATCCACTGGTGTCTTCATTGTGCCCTTTACAACTGCACTACAAGCACTATCTATAGGAAACTGCTAGCCACTTCAGAAAACTGATTGTGCTGTGGAATTGGGCATTGTAAGTCGATTGATTTGAATTTCTCACAATGAGCAAGTGGAAGAGATATAGATGAAGTCAAAAAAGAGAAGGTAGGTGTGGGAGGGGAAAAGAAGATTGGACGAGGAATGGAATTAACAGTGGAATTAATAGAACGGTTGATTGTAGAAGGTTAAGCTAATGGTACTGGACTAAGCAAGGGAATGTGTGGAAAAACATCAAATCAGTGGGGATGCATTAGATTAATGACTATCATGGTCATAGAGAACTGCAGAACAGAAACTGACCTTTCAGCCCACTGTATGCATCATCCATCAACCACCTATTTATGTTAATGCTACGTTAATCCCATTTCTTACTCCTCCCATATTCCCATCAACTCTGTCCAGATTCCACCACCCACCTTGGCATGAGAACAATTTACAGTGGCCAATTAACCAACCAACTCAAAAATCTTTGGGACCTGGAGACCTAAATAAATCCCCGCAAGTCACAGGGAGAACATGCAAACTCCACACAGTGCCCAAGGTCACGATTGAACCTGGATCTTAGGCAACGACTGTACCATCTTACTTGTGGCATCAGAGATGATGCCAGCTTTGCCTATGACCAAATTGGCACACGCACTAGGATGAACTCACACAATATGTCTTATTTAGAGTGACACAAAAGTGAGGGACCACATGGGGGTTCCATACAGTCACAAGGAATAGGAGTTGAATTAGGCCATACGGCCCATCAAGTCTACTCCGCCATTCAATCATGGCTGATCTATCTCTCCCTCTGAACCTCATTCTCCTGCCTTCTCCCCATAACCTCTGATACCTGTACTAATCAAGATTTTTTTCTTGGCCATCTCCAGCTGCAATACAGACACATCCAATATCAATACCATACCTTGTCGTCTTGGTGTGCTGATGAACTTTGCCTTCTCCGGTAGCTCAGTCCTGGTGTCAAAGAATGATGCACGGCGATTGCAGGCTTCTTCCTGCAGTTCACCATTGCCTCGAGAGGGGGCACTAACAGACTAAGGCTTATCCTGGCAGCTCAATCATTGCCTCCGTGTGTGAGCACATTCCCTCACTGTCCATGGGCAGGAAGAGCTCTGGTGTCTCAGGCTTACCCCAGCCACTCAGTCTTAGTGTCAGTAGAGGCGCTAGCTGTCGAGGAAATCTTCCCAGCAGCCCACTCTTGACAACACAATGATATTGGTGGTCTTGGAGGCTTGCCCCAGTGGTTCTGTCCTCTTCCAATCTGCAGCATGTGGGGGTGGGGCACATAAATAACAGAGAGGAGCCCACTTCCTCTCACTCCAACTGGAATGCCTGGGTTTATGGGTGCAGGAGAGCAAATCCAATATCAGCTAATTGGATTTACATTTTACAGTTGTGTTGATATTTGAAACATTGAGATGCATATCTCATGAATCTAATAGATCCACTTGATTTTAACTTTTTCTAAGATATTTGGAACATTGAGATACATATCTCATTAATCTAATACATCCACTTAATTTTAACTTTGCTGAAGAGCTACAAAAAAGGATGAATCTTCAAAGTAAAACTAGATACATTGACAATGAGGAGTAATTAAAAGCTCCCAAACCAAAAGTTTTCCCAGCAGCATCTATCAGGACCGGATTTCCACTGAGAAACTACTTAGCCATTTCAAACATGAAGATTTATTAACTGTGTCCAAAATTATTTTTTCTTGAAGCTGACAAATTTGCTCAGAGGCAAGGGGGGATTGAGGGGAAGAGTGGTGAAAGGAAACGTATCATACAAGGAATGAATAACCTTCACATAACAAAAATGAAACAACATTGACTCCAGCTCCACTCAAAACACACCTGTTAATTACTTAGCCATGCAAGTTCACACAGTTCCACAGATTTTCACGATAAACCAGAAGCAATTAATGATGCTAAGTTAGTGAATGCAATACTGGGGCAATTTCACAGCATTGCTTTCACACCTCTGTGTTGATAGCCATTGCTAATTTCATTTCAGAACTGTTTGAATTTGTCTTGAAAGTTCATATCTGACCAAAGTAGATTAAATATTTTGAGGATAATATTTTGAGGAATGATTAGGTTAGTATTTGAATAGTCCTCAATGCCTTTGACAGGGGCCTGCATGGCAATCTGGTTAGAAAAGAGGGGTGCACAGATCCAAGGAAAAAATAGCACGTTGGCTCTAAACCTGCTTTAGCAGCAAGAAGTAAAGAGTGCTGGATGGCATGGGGGATTAAGACATAATATCAAACATGGATGGCTGGGGGCACAGCAGTAGAGTTGCTGCCTTACAGCACCAGGGATTGATCTTGACTATGGATGCTTGTCTGTACGGAGTTTGTACGTTCTCCACGTGACCTGCGTGGGGTTTTCCCTGGGAGCTCCGGTTTCCTCCCACACTCCAAGGACATACAGGTTTGTAGGTTAACTGGCGTGGTAAAATTGAAAATTGTCCCTAGTGTGTGTAGAAGAGTGTTAATTTGCGGGGATCACTGGTTGGTGCGGACTCAATATAGGTATGTTACAAAACTTACCTTTAGCGGCGCTGCAGTTCTGCCGCTCCCCGTGTGCGCGACTTTGGCGCCTTTCAGAGGGGGGCGGACTTAAAGTGCTGTTTTTAATCCCTGCTCTCTAATGATTAAAAGTAGAGATGGATCCTCTAAGGTAACACTGAGCACTTCAAGTGTCCTCATCAGGAGTATACCTATGACAACCCAGAACATCTTTAGCTGTGTCTGTGGAGCCCTTATTGGCCTCATCATCCATTTCAGGTGGAAAGGAAGCAATTCAATCTTTAAACCAAAGAATTACCTGGAATATAACCAAACCAAAACCCATTTCTAGTGGGGTTGCATGCGACACAATAATGTTATCCCGATTATTATTAAACCGCTCTGCTCTTGATTGCCTGAACCTGCAGAATGTGATGAATGCCACACAGTCCATCAAAGACTTATTACCTCCTCCCATCCTCATGGTGTGTTGCATCAGGGAGTCTGGAAGTGTCATCATGGATGCCTGCCATCCTGGCCATTCTCTTTTGTCTCATCTACCTTCTGGGATGTGATATAGGAGCTTGAAAGCCCAGGCACCTGGGCCTAATAACAGCTTCTTCCGCACTATTATCATATTCCTCAACCAATCACTTTTTTGACATTCCCTTCCCCCAGAAGTGCTGCCACGCAATCTTACTGTTAGATAGGCACAAAGTGCTGGAGTAACTCAACGGGTCAGTCAGCATCTCTGAAGCAAAAGGATGGGTGATGTTTTGGATCAGACCCTCAGCATCATTCGAATATTCCATTATTATACTTTTAGTATTTTTTGCACAATTTCAGATTACAGTGCTGTCTTTGCCCTATTCCACAGTTTTGCACTTGTTTTTTGTTGTATTTACAATTACTGTAAGGGTAGTTTACTCTATGAGCTTCATGCAACCAAATAATTTCAACGCAGCTGACATATATGCAATAAAATAATCAATCAATTTAAGTGATATAAATTAATTTAAATGGATTAGGTTGCAAAAGTAAACACATTTTTGAATCAAGATTGATGATGCTGTCCATATGAACCATCTACAACAGTTGACCCACGGGCCAGATTAAAAATGCATCCAGTTCCTCAGTTCATGACATGAGTTCTGTCCCTGGCCTCAACGTCACGTCTAATGAGGAACTTTAAGGGTCAGGTGTTCCAGATGCTGCAGATCTCAGCGACAAGGTAATCAGCAATGACCATATTGCCAGCAGTTCTCTCAATCATTTCAGCTCGTTGTCTGACAGGTGGCTTTGTCCACTTAACTTCAAGTATTCTACTCCAAAGCCAATGAACCAATACAGGTTAGACTAGGAATATGAAAGATTCACACTCTTTTCCATCAATTTTTACGATGTTAATTTTCCCATTGTAATGTCATTCCATTGTCATTTTCCCATTCCCATTAATTGGGACTATCCTCAATCAGATGATATTCTGATTATGTATTTTAGACTGGGTTAAATGAATTTTGGATCATCAGATATTTACTTCACCCTCTGGCATTTAGCACGTTTGGAAGTTTAGCTGGATCCAAACATTATTTATTTAGCTCTGCCAATTATTGGCAGAACAGTTTTATTCAAACTAGTGAATTTCATGGACACAACACAATATGCTGACACTTCCATATAGATTAGTCAGAGCAACCAATTGCAGATGAATCTCTGGGATATTGATTCTAAGATCTTCCATTGGACGTCTCATACTATGAATAATGGGAGAGGAAAATTTAGCTTTGTTATTGATGACTGTTTTCAATGTGTGGCTGTTACTTATTACAAGGATGATAATGTTTAACCTACAGGGATCAATATTTAAAAATCATTTCAGCTTAATGTCGCTCAGAGTTAGAACAATAATTATTTCAACAAAATCAAAATAGTCAGTGTGTGCTGAGGACTCAAACAGGGGCATCCTATTTATTTGAAAGAAAACTGTCTTCTTTTTTTAACTTATAAAGCCACAGAAGGAGCCCTAGTTAGAGTAGATGTGGAATGGATGTGTCCAGTCGTGGGAGAATCTAGAACCAGAGGGTGCAGCCTCAGAATAAAACAACGTGCCTTTAGAATGGAGATGAAGAGGAATATCTTTAACCAGCGTTTACATATCTGTTGTGCTGCTGCAACTACTGTAAGGATTTCATTGTTCCATTTCAGGACATATGACAATAAAATACCAGCATAAATATTTGTATATTGTTTGTACAAATATTATTAATAAATGTATGTCAGCATAAATATTTGTCGACAGATTACATATTTGTTTGTTGTATGATATCACTGTGTTCCTTTATGTCCAGATTTGGCAAGATTGAATGTCACCTTTCTTCTAACAAAATAATCATATTTCATATATGCCTTGGATATCTACACTTGCTCTATTTTTGTGCCCTGCTCTGTTGAGTTCCCAGAAAAGAATAGGTAACAGATGCCTTCTCAAAAGAATTAATACCATCTTATGAAATCTTCCAGATTTGCTAATTTACTAAATTAGCATCTTGCACATTACTTCTAGTTTACAATCAAAACCCATGGAATTCTATAAACGGAGATTGTTTAAAGCAATACAGTAACTATGAGTTTTAATGTCAGTATTCCCCTTCCACTCCTCAGATGTGCATGATTCAAATTTGCTTTTAAGAATTCTTTAGTTTTTTTTAAGTTCAATGAGGCTCATATCCATTCAAAGTGCAGTGAAGGAACAACAATAAATAAATGTGTGCCCATATCCCAAGATTAAAAATGTATAGTTATTCACAAATACTTTATGTGTATTAGACTAGAGAAGAAGAGGGGATAAGAAAACACTCCGAAATTCAACTGAAAATAAAATCCCACGTACAAATCAACCCATTACAGAAAAATAATGACACAGCTTATCACACACCAACAAGTATCATTACACTCCCATGCATTACAGAACAGTTTTCTTAACTATTTAGAAAGGGTAAATATGTTTATAGTGAGCATTTTGGCTTTTATTTTTCCAACCACATAATTTTGCAAATATTCATGTTGAAGTAGCGATCTTCTCCATATTGGATGTTAAAGGGGAGCTGAGAATTAGCACTTCTGATGTGGACATTTATTAAAGTCATATCTTTCATATCTTTAATAATTTTTGACTGACCCTAGCATCCCCCCTCTCATTGACTCTATGTTTCACACTGTCTTATGAAAGCTTCAGAAAGGGAAAGCTGGGAGACCACATGCTAGATGTAATTGTTCGGTTGCTGTTGCTGTTGGAATGGATGTGGAGAGGATGTTTCCAGTAGTGGAACAGTCTAGGACCAGACAGCACAGCCTCAGAATAAATGGATGTACCTTCAGAATGGTGATGATGAGGAATTCCTTTAGCCAGAGGCTGATGAATCATTGCCACAGACGGCTGTGGGTATTTTAAAAGTGGATATTGATATGTTCTTGATTGGGAAGGGTGCCAAAGGTTACCGAGGAGAAGGCAGGATAATGGGGGTTGAGAGGAAGAAATAGATCAGCCATGATTGAATGGTAGAGCAGACTCAATGGGCCTCATAGCTTAATTTCTCTCCTGTGACTCATGTCACCCAATACTCCAACAAACATCTAGAGATGCGCTGTAGAAAGTATCCTGAGTGGTTACATTGTGGCCTGGTAATGCCAATTCCAATCCACAGGAATGCAAGGGGTACAGAGAGTGGAGGACATCAGCCCTATCCACGGTCAAAAGCATTTACAAGAGGAGCTGCTGCAAAAAGGTGGCATCTATCATTAAGTCACCCTGCCATCTGGGCCATGCCTTCACGTGCTGCTGTCATTAGGCAGAAGTATGGAGACAACATTTGCAAACCAACAAATTTACGAGCAACTATTTTTCTACAACTATCACAACCCTAATTATATCTCGACAACAGAACACTACAGACCACTTCTTGTACTACCATGAACGTGTTTTGGTTCTAATTGTGTTCTGCACAAATATCTTGTTTTTCTTGCAATCTTTTTCTTTTTACGGCAATGCACAATTTATGTGTACTTAATATATAAGTAGTATTTCTGTGTTGTCTGAGTCTACGGGATTATGATGCTGCTGGAAGCAAGATTTGTGTGCGGTAGGAAATAATTCACGTGCCAAATGATTTCCCTAGATAGCATGCAAATCAAAGCTTTTAACTGTATCTCAAAACATGTGACAATAATAATGCAAAACCAATACCAATCCTTTCCTCTGGCTGCTATTTTAATGTGAACATGTAGACCATTTGTAATCCTACAAGCCAACGGACCCTGACCAAAGCATACAATCTGCCTCCCTCTCTCCCCCTCTCTTCTGTACAGCAGAAGCCACAGTCCATGTAGAAGGGTGAAAACACAAAGGCTCCTGTGTGGAAACTCTTGTCATCTGAGCAAATGCAATGAAGATTCAGAATGATGACCCGCGCTTACATATTGTTCATCTGTTTATTTTAATACATGGGGATGCAAAGCAAAAAGCTCCATACTTTTCTAGATTAAGTGATATTATTTTCCCCATCACATTAAAAAATATTTTATTTCTATTTAGTTTCTCTGGTTATTTTCAGCTTTTTGTATAACTGATATTTTTGTATAACTGTATAACTTTGTATCTCTTCTTCAACTGTGAAGAGTGATACCAAAAAGCTAATGTAGCAATCTGCCAAGTCCTGAAACCACATAATAGTCTCCCTTGCATTCAACTGCAATGACATCACAATACCCTTTATCTCTTTTTCTCATTTTATATTTATAGAATCATTTAATAACAGTTTTAATATCCCTTTCAAGATTGTATCATATCCCTCTTTTGGCCCACATATATCTTCTGCACCTATCGGTGCTTATTATAGCTCTCCTAATCTGCAGGAATTTTGTTTTATGCTTACTCCTTACTGACAAGTAAGACCAGGGATGTATAACTGTGCAATTGCAGCCTTTATACAAACTGTTCTGCTAAGCACTTCTATTCTGATCTTTGTATGCAATGTTCGTGAACTCAGAATTAGCCTCCAATCCTGCTCTGTCAATGTTTCCGGATGTCGATCGCATGAAGCAATAATAGGTGGATTTTAATTTGTTCACAGGTGAAATATTTTTGCAACAGTATCGATCTAGCTCCACGCATCTCGTTCCAGTGAAGTCACCTCTTATCCAGCCCTCATTGGAATGTTAACCAATCTCTTCAGATTTTTGGAAGATCCTTTCTTTGAAAGCTGCTTTCCCAACACGAAATGGTCCATTTTTTCTTCCAAGATCCTTACATAGCAAGGGGTAAACAGCATTAATATGGCAACTAACGCCTGAAATGGGGCCAAGTGAAGTACTCTGCCATTGCACCATGCAATATGTGGAAATATTGTGCTCGACTCACAGTCCTCAAAATTCTTTGCTGACTGGAAAGGTGCATTAAATCGGAGGCGCCCAACAGACTAATGAATGCTAAATTCGGGACAGCATAAGGCCAAGAAATAGAACAAGGCTAGTGTAATCAATGCAGTGAAGGTTCACTCCATCATGCACAGTATTGGTGTCAGAGTTGGAGGCATCAGTCAAAGAGAAGTGGGGGAGGGGCAACATTTAGACAGCAAGAATTGAGCTGGAGCATTGGGATCTGGGTTCAGCATTTGGCTGAGAAGAGTGTGGAGCAGGATTGCATTTTGTTTAGTTTGGTGAGGATGATAAAACACAAATTCTAAGGGCTACAATGAGCTAGGCTGGGAGACTGGAACTTCATCCTCATCTAATGGAAGGGCTGCTCAGTAGTGTGATAACAGTGGGGAAGAAGCTGTTCCTTAATCTGGTGGTATGCACTTTCAAGCTTTTTGAAACTACAACCTAGAAAACTCAGGAGACTAAGGAAGTTCCTAAGGACTAAGGAAGTTCGGCATGTCTCCAATGAATCTCACCTATTTCTACAGATGCAGTGCAGAATAAATTGTAGAGAGTAGTGGATGCAGCCCAGTCCATCACACCAAACAGCCATCCCCCTTTGGACTCCATTTGCACTTCATGCTGGCTCAAGATAGCAGCCAACATAATCAGGGACCATTTAAACCCCGGTCTTTCCTTCCATCTTCCTTCTTGTCGTGTAGCAGATACAAAAGCTTGAAAGCATGTAACAAAAGATCTAGGAATAGCTATATCTCCACTGTTATCAGACTACTGAATGGTCCTTCCATAAGTTACTGGTGAATTCCTGATCTCCCGACCCAACCTACCACTTCCGGGCCTTAAAGTTTTTTTCTCTTTATCTCTCTGCAGACATAACGCTACAGAGAGAGAGTGATGCTTTATAGGACTTTGGTTACGCCACATTTGGACCATTGTGTGCAGTTGTTGAATGCCCCATTGCAGGAAGGATGCGGAGGCTTTGGAGAGGTAGTTGAGGAGGTTTACCAGAATGATGCCTGGATTAGGGGGTATTAGTAACGGAGAGCGGTTAGACAGACATGAATTGTTTTCTCTGGAACATCGGAGATTGCAGGGTGACCTGATAAAATAATGAGAGGGATGGGTAGAATGGACAGTCAGAACCTATTTCCCAGATAGAAAAACCAAATACAATGGACGCTTAACTTCAAGGTGAGCGGCGAGTGTTTAAAGGAGATGTGCAGGGCAGGTTTTTTTTACATAAGAGGGTGATGAATGCCTGGAACGTGCTGCCAGGAGGTGGTGATTGAGGCTGATGTGATAGTGGTATTTAAGAGACTTTTGGATAGGCATGGGGAGAATGGAGGGATATGGGTGTTGTGCAAGCAGATAAGAGTTAGGCTCGGCATAATGTTTGGCACAGACATTGTTGGCCTTAGGGCCTGTGCTTGTACAGTACTGTTGAATGTTCTATGTTACACTGCTGGAATTATGTATTCGGCATGCTGGCATTTTTCTCTTTGCACCACCCTTTGTATTTGTGTGTGGGGCTTGATTGTGCTTATGTGTACTACGATTTCACTGAATAGCATGCAAACAATTTTTTTCACTGTATCGGGCTCATCTCATAGTGAACGCGTAGCCAATTTTAATAAAAATGACATTGTGTGGGGCACATAAATACTGCACAACACTGTTAAATTTCTAGGGGCCATAGACTTCACCATTACTTAAAAAGAAAAATCTCTTGCGCACTGAACCGTAGACATCACTTCCATCACTTTTATGATTCATGAATCAACCTGCAAGACTCATACCATTAGCACTCAGCTTAATCTAGTCCCAGAACATAATGCAAGCCAAATAGACAGAAAGTAAATCATTAAAATTAATAGATGGATGTATCGTTTTCCTCCTCCGAGACACCAGAAGCAGATGGCCCTCTTCTCACTCATTTAACATTTTGGTATAAGTAAGATGTGGAGGAACTGATGAAAGGAGACACTTCAACCCTCCCTTTATGCAATTAAAATATAACCTGGCAGTAAACCTAGATTTTTCTACTGCTTCTGTTTTTTTGTGAAGCTGAGTTGAGATCAGTCTATTCCTAATGGCATCTACCTTTGGAATGTGGTTTCTGAAATCTTAATTAAGTACTTTCTCTGCTTCTTCAGTCTTTAATTATTGATTTAACTGCATCTCACAATTTCGTCACTCACTACCACTGTTGTACGTAAAAATGGGATTGAATATATAGATTAATGGTAACCGCAGCAAAGATGGATTTTACTGGCTTCTAAGCATTCAACCACTAAATCAATCCAAATGGTAATGATTCCTTGACCGCAGAAACCACCAGGAAGCCCTTAAAGCCTTCTGTTTCTTTATCGAATGCACAACCAGCCAATTTCCCTCTTCCAACACTCTCCTCCACCTAGTGGAGCTGGTCCTCACTCTTAACAACTTCTCCTTCGAATCCCCCCCACTTCCTCCAAATCTAAGGCGTAGCCATGGGCATTCGTATGGGCCCCAGCTATGCCTGCCTCTTTTGTAGGATACGTCAAACAATCCTTGTTCCAAGTCCCTATCCATGAACTCTAACTCTGCTACATTGACAACTGCATCAGGGCTACCCCCTGCACCAATGCAGAACTCACGGGCTTCAAGAAATTCATTACCAATTTCCATCCGGCCCTCAAATTCACTTGGACCATCTCCGACATCCCCCTTCCGTTTCTTGATCTCAGCGTCACAGGAGATAAACCATCAACTGACATCTATTATAGACCTACTGACTCCCACAGCTATCTAAACTACACTTCTTCACCATGCCTCCTGCAAAGACTGTATCCCCTACTCCCAATTCTTCCGTCTATGCCTCATTTGTGCCCAAGATGAGGTGTTCTATACCAGGACATCCGAGATGTCCTCATTCTTTAGGGAATAAGGATTCTCCACTTCCATCATAGATGAGGCCTTCACTCGTGTCTACTCGGTATTCCGCAGATCCGCTCTTGCTCCCCCTCCCTCCAGTCGCATCAGGTGCGACCTTTCACCCCATCAGTCGTCACATACAGCACATACAATGTCCTTGGGGGAGTGTTTGCTAGTGCTGTCAGGGAGGATTGAAACTAATGTGGCAGGGGGATGGGAGCATGAACAGTGAGACAGAGGGGTGTAAAATGAGGGTAGAGACAATAGGTAACAAGGTGAAAAGTAAAAGTGGCAGGCAGAAAAATCCAGGGCAAATATCAAAAAGGCCACTTTTCAACATAATTGTATAAGGGGCAAGAGTGTTGTAAAAACAAGCCTGAAGGCTTTGTGTCTTAATGCAAGGAGCATTTGTAATAAGGTGGATGAGTTGAATGTGCAGATAGTTATTAATGAATATGATATAGTTGGGATCACGGAGACATGGCTCCAGGGTAACCAAGGCTGGGAGCTGAACATCCAGGGATATTCAATATTCAGGAGGGACAGAGACAGAAAAGAAAAGGAGGTGGGGTAGCGTTGCTGGTTAGAGAGGAGATTAACACAATAGAAAGGAAGGACATTAGCTTGGAGGATGTGGAAATAAATATGGGTGGAGCTGCAAAACACTAAGGGGCAGAAAACACTTGTGGGAGTTGTGTACAGGCCACCTAATAGTAGTAGTGGAGTTGGGGATGGCATCAAACATGAAATTAGAAATGCGTGCAACAAAGGTAAAACAGTTATAATGGGTGACTTCAATCTACATATAGAATGGGTGAATCAAATTGGCAGGGGTGCTGATGAAGAGGATTTCTTGGAATGTATGCAGGATAGTTTTCTAAACCAACATGTAGAGGAACCAACGAGCGAGCAGGCTATTCTAGACTGGGTATTGAGTAATGAGTAAGGGTTAGTTAGCAGTCTTGTTGTGCGTGGCCCCTTGGTCAAGAGTGACGAAAATATGGTTGAGTTCTTCGTTAGGATGGAGAGTGACATTGTTAATTCAGAAACAAGGGTTCTGAACTTAAAGAAAGGTAACTTTGAGAGGATGAGACGTGAATTGGCCAAGATAGACTGGTAAGTGATTCTTAAATGGTGGATATGCAATGGAAGGCATTTAAAGACTGCATGGATGAACTACAACAATTGTGCATCCCAGTTTGGCAAAAGAATGAATCAGGGAAGGTATCCGTGGATAACAAGGGAAATCAGGGATAGTATCAAAACAAAAGATGAAACATACAAATTAGCCAGAAAAAGCAGCCTACCAGAGGACTGGAAGAAATTCAGACACCAGCAGAGGACAAAGGGCGTAATTAGGAAAGGGAAAATAAATTGTGAAAGAAAACTGGCAGGGAACATAAAAATGGACTGCAAAAGTTTTTATAGATATGTGAAGAGAAAAAGGTTAGTTAAAACAAATGTAGGTCCCTTGCTGTCAGAAACTGGTGAATTGATCATGGGGAACAAGGACATAGCAGACCAATTGAATAACTACTTTGGTTCTGCCTTCACAAAGGAAGACATAAATAATCTGCCAGAAATTGCAGGGGACCGGGGATCAAATGAGATGGAGGAACTGAGTGAAATCCAAGTTAGTCGGGAAGTGGTGTTAGGTAAATTGAATGGATTAAAGGCTGATAAATCCCCAGGGCCAGATAGGCTGTATCCCAGAGTACTTAAGGAAGTAGCCCCAGAAATAGTGGATGCATTAGTGATAATTTTTCAAAACTCTTTAGATTCTGGAGTAGTTCCTGAGGATTGGAGGGTAGCTAATGTAACCCCACTTTTTAAAAAGGGAGGGAGAGAGAAAACGGGGAATTACAGACCAGTTAGTCTAGCTTCGGTAGTGGAGAAAATGCTAGAGTCAGTTATTAAAGATGGGATAGCAGCACATTTGGAAAGTGGCGAAATCACTGGACAAAGTCAGCATGGATTTATGAATGGTAAATCATGTCTGACGAATCTTATAGAATTTTTCGAGGATGTAAGTAGTAGAGTGGATAAGGGAGAACCAGTGGATGTGTTATATCTGGACTTTCAAAAGGCTTTCGACAAGGTCCCACAAAAGAGATTAGTATACAAACTTAAAGCACACATTATTGGGGGTTCAGTCTTGATGTGGATAGAGAACTGGCTGGCAGACAGGAAACAAAGAGTAGGAGTAAACGGGTCCTTTTCAGAATGGCAGGCAGTGACTAGTGAGGTACCACAAGGCTCAGTGCTGGGACCCCAGCTATTTACAAAATATATTAATGATCTGGATGAGGGAATTGAATACAACATCTCCAAGTTTGCGGATGACATTAAGCTGGGGGGCAGTGTTAGCTGTGAGGAAGATGCTAGGAGGCTGCAAGGTGACTTGGATAGGTTGGGTGAGTGGGCAAATGTATGGCAGATGCAGTATAATGAGGATAAATGTGAGGTTATCCACCTTGGTGGCAAAAACAGGAAAATAGACTATTATCTGAATGGTGGCCGGTTAGGAAAAGGGGAGATGCAACGAGACCTGGGTGTCATGGTACACCAGTCATTGAAAGTAGGAATGCAGGTGCAGCAGGCAGTGAAGAAAGGGAATGGTATGTTAGCATTCATAGCAAAAGGATTTGAGTATAGGAGCAGGGAGGTTCTATTGCAGTTGTATAGGGTCTTGGTGAGGCCACACCTGGAGTATTGCGTACAGTTTTGGTCTCCTAACCTGAGGAAAGATATTCTTGCCATAGAGGGAGTACAGAGAAGGTTCACCAGACTGATTCCTGTGATGGCAGGACTTTCATATGAAGAAAGACTGGATAGATTGAGGGGGGATCTTATTGAAACTTACAAAATTCTTAAGGGGTTGGATAGGCTAGATGCAGGAACATTGTTCCCGATGTTGGGGAAGTCCAGAACAAGGGGTGACAGTTTAAGGATAAGGGGGAAGTCTTTCAGATGCGAAAATAATTTTTCACACAGAGAGTGGTGAATCTGTGGAATTCTCTGCCACAGAAGGTAGTTAAGGCCAGTTCATTGGCTATATTTAAGAGGGAGGTAGATGTGGTCCTTGTGGCTAAAGGGATCAGGGGGTATGGAGAGAAGGTAGGTACAGGATACTGAGTTGGATGATCAGCCATGATCATATTGAATGGTGGTGCAGGCTCAAAGGGCCGAATGGCCTACTCCTGCACCTATTTTCTATGTTTCTATGTTTCTATGTGACTCCGACATTTTCATCATCTCCAACCTGATCCCATTACAAGCCACATCTTCTCAACTACACCCCTCTCCACTTTCAGCAGAGAACGTTCCCTCTGCAACTCCCTGATTAACTCATCCCTTCCCACTCAAACCACTCCCTCCCCCAGGTACCTTTCCCTGCAACCGCAGGAGATGCAACACCTGTCCTATACCTCCGCCCTCGATCCCGTCCAAAGACCCCAACAGTCCTTTCAGGTGAGGCAGAGGATGAATTGAACATACTCCCTTACCTATGGAGGAGTAATTTTATTATCTCAACTGTATTGCTCTTGGTTGGATTGTGTTTCAAAATATAACTCCACAGATAATTGTCTCAAAATGTAATCCAACACCATCTCAGGATAAACTGGTTGCATGGCCCACTCCTGACTGGGAGAAGTGTTTACTTTTAATTATATTTTTCCACACTTGGTCTGCTAATCTCTTTTATCATCTACAGTTCAAGAATGGAATTAGAAAAAGGCTGAGGGTTAACACAAGCCTCAAAAACTAGATGGCTGGTAGTCAACATAAGACTACAAGAACTGTTCTAGGATATAATTAATAGGAAACAGATTATAAATCAATAAGCAAACAAAATTGGAAATTTGACTCCATCCGGGAGCAATTGATATGCTTGACAGACTGCTGAAGAATTGCCTAAGTCATCAAAAATGCAACGGAAGTATCCACTGGAAAATGTGTTTCATGGAAATAGGTAGAGACGAAAGTAATCAGACACTTCACAGAAGACTACAATTGAAGAAATCTGAAATAACATCATATGCTATACTTTCTTGTTCTATCATCACCCCTGTATGTTATTTAATCTCTCCTGTCTTTGTTCCTACTATAGATACTTCTGTTCGTCCTTCTCATCTGTTTTTGTATGCCATTGTGCTTGCTTAAAATTTGTCCTCAGACTTACTGCTATTCACAGAATTGTATGCTTTTTATCATTAATCCTAGAGCCCTGAAAAAGGCCAAAATCATTAACTATTTTACAGTTGCAGCCTGATCCTGGCATTTCTTCCAGCAATTCTCATTTTCTTTATAGAATGCAATGATTTATTCTGCTTGGATTGGGTGAAAAAAGGTAGTCTATCTACACGCCTCAACATTTTACACGTCTCCATAAGGTCATTCCTCAGCTTCTGGCTTGCCAGAGAGAATAAACCCAGGTTGACTAATTTATCCTTATAAGTAAAGCCAGCAATATTCTGGCGAATCCCTTCTGAACTCCTTGCTCAAATTTTTGCCATCACAACATCTGTCAGTACAGATGAAGGCTCCATACCCAAAACATACCCTGTCCATTTCCATCCACAGATACAGCCTGACCCACTGCGTTCCTCCAGCACATTGTTTATTGCTCTAAATTTCAACATCTGCAGGCTCTTGTACCTCAAAAATCTGCCACCCTTTCACACGTTTTTTACCATTATCCCTCAGATCATCTTCAACCTCACCTCTATATCTGTTCCCTATTCCCTGGAACCTATTCCCACCATACTGTTTGCTCTCCTGGATTCTATATTACCAAACATTGTTGTATCTCTCACCTCCAATCTGCTAAATAATCCTAATTTCCTCCAAAAATCTATACTAAATGCTCTGTCCTACCCTAGTACCAGACCACCACCAACCAGGTTGGTCTGTTCTATAACTATCTCCGGATCCCTACCATTACTGTGAAAGTCATACCTACCCTGGTTTAACTTAACAAAGTGCCACACCTCACACTTGTCGGAGTTACATTTTATCCAACATTCCTTGGCCCAATGTGCATCTAGGTTCTGTTGTAATCCTAGATAATCCTCTTCATTGTCCACTACACCATCCATTTGACTCTCTATTTATCTGTGACAATGTCTGCATAAACCAAACAATTTAAAACCTTGTTGATGTACTTGTTGATGTACTTGGCTCTGCGATTGGCTTCTGACCACCCTTATGCTCTATCACATACAGTACATCTAGCTCCATAGCATCAACCAACTCAGCCATTCCATAACATCTGTTGCTGAACTCATCGCCACAGTTGTTAACTCTGGGCTTAACTATTTGAAAACATTGTGTGACTTACTAACTTACTATGACACTGAAGGTATCTATTTGGCCCATTGTATCTGTGCTGGTGGGAGAGCATCCACTTGGTCTCCTTCCTCTTTTTATTCCCTGCACTCTTGCCATCTATGTTGTCAAATGCATGCCCATTAGCTCTCTTTTGATTGTTTTTGCCACTGCCGACAAAGTATCCAATCAATCTACTCTTGTGTCCTCCCATCTTTTGCCATCAAGTAACTTGAACATCCTAAACATTGCCTGCTCCCTATATACTAACTCACACAAAGACCGGTGTACATCTCCTCCTTGAGCTTGATGATCTATACCGCCTTCAGCTGACAAAGCAACCATGTAAAAATTCTCATTCTTATTTTCAAATCCTGCCAGATCTCACTACTCACGTTTGTGCAACCGTTTCTATCTTAACAAACTCCAAATTTTCTGCTTGCTTCCAATTTTTGAGTCCTGCACATTTCCAATTTAAATCATTCCTTCCATGAATTTCAATTTTAATTTTCCCTTCCATTCGCTGAGCCACAAGTTCTGGAATCTCTGGAATCTTTTTCTCTAAACATCTGTGTCTCTCCCTCTCTCTTTTAAGACACGGCTTAGAATAGAATTTATTAAGCAAGACTACTTGTTTTAATTTTACCATGATGAGGTAGTAATGTCCTGCTGAGTTACCTTCGAATACCTTGAGGCATTAAAGGTGTTAAACGCATGCAATTTCTTGCAGTTTATTGGCCAAGTTTGTAATACACGTCCTAAACTAGTGCAACTACAGAAGAATCAAACTCAGACAAAAGTGGTGAAACAGGAGGTTGGTGCATGGGAAGTTGCATCTTAGTATGATGACAGCCCTTTATTATTCTTGTGGATAAATCTAGGTCCTTCATAAATAATACCAGCATATCTTCTATAAATCTCTTCAACTGCATGGCTGGATTTCATTGAGCAAGTCATCAAGGGAGCATGCGCTCCAAGGTAGGTGGTGAAGCTGTGTGCCCAAAATCTTCCAGCTGATTCTGGTAGACATCTACTTTAAATCAAGGCAGTCCCCAGGATTGCTGGCAGTACATGTTGTTCAGTGACTCTCCTCCATTTCCATGCTACTACCTGCAGGACGTGTTCACTTTAATTTAGTTTAGAGATACAGTGTGGAAACAGGCCCTTAGTCCCACCGTGTTTGCACTGACCAGCAATCCCCGCACAATAACACTATCCTACAGATACTAGTGCCAATTTTACACATACACCAACCCAAGTAACCTACAAACGTGTACGTCTTTGGAGTGTGTGAAGAAATCGTAGATCTCAGAGAAAACACACGCAGTCATGGGGAGAATGTACAAGCTCCGTACAGACAGCATCCATAGTCCGATCAAAACCGGATCCCCGACGCAGCAAGTGCTAAGGCAGCAACTCTACTGCTGTGCCACCATGGCATTCGTATGCAATTGGAAGCCTCCAACTGTGGTAGCAAGGCTTAGTGCCAGCTAACTTTTTTTTCAATCAGGGAAAACATGAACTGCTGCGATGCAGAGAAACCTTTCGCTGCCGCACTTCTTGATGCTGGTCATGACCAGCTGTGAGACACGTTCCACATTTTAATAGGACTCCAGACAGGAGATGTCTGCTCTGTCACTCGTAGTGAAAGGATGGGCTGAATATAAAGTAAGACATGTCAAGAAGTGAAATGAAGTGAAGCTGGCGCATCATGTATCAACTGTCCTCATATCCAGTCCTTGCTATGAACTTGCCTCCAATAGAACAATTCAGATGAGACCCTAAAGCCCTGACTGATGAGCAGGTGAAAGTTGGCACTGCGCTTTAATATGCAGAAGATCCACTTCTATTTTGGATTACCAGTAATTTTAAAGGTACAAGCAGGTCTCAGGTAATGAACAGGTTCTGTTTTGCAGACATTCATAAGTTAATATTGTCCACTGGTTGAGTTACTCCAGCACATTGTGTCCTTTTTTGTGAACCCTGCATCTGTGGTTCCTTGTTTCTCCATTTCTCCCCCCTTTGTTCCCATGCACTCACTTTTTCCCTGCTGCCCCACAATGTTTAGCTGATGACAAAATGCTCTCTGTTTGGAGAAAAGATTTTTGGAGAGTCCTCAAAAATAAAGCACTGAAGCTACAGAGCTCTCTGTGTATCAGATGTAGAAGATTGTACAAACCACAACTTGACTGGTTAAGAATGTAGTGGTCAAGTTTACAAAGATCTTTTCACTGTACCTCGGTACATGTGACAATAATGAACTAATCTAAACTTAACACAAATTTACAGATTAATGCACCAGAATCAGCATTTTGCAAGCCTGCAGTCTTCTCAAAAGGCTGAACTACCTTAAAAACAGAAGTTACACAAAATCAATGTAGGTAATAATAATAATAAACATTATTTTGGACTCAAGGTCCAGACAAGGGACAACATTATATAAAAATACATTGCATATAAAAACATCATAAAATACATATAAAATCTTAGTATATCACTTATAAAAGCATAATAAATTATATATTTTTAAAAAAACAATACATGATTTTAAATCCAGAATAAAAAAGAAAGATCAGAGATAAATCAAGACATCTCTTTGACGTATCATCACATTATCAAATGTTCAAAAAAGAGCAACATTTCCAATGACCATCTTGTTCACATATGCACCCAGCAATAAAAGGATTTGGCTGGTTGTCAGAATACATTTAGTGATCTTTTAAATGACAAAGGAAAAATATTTTAGTCAGTAGTGGGTGTGTCATAAGTTATAATGTATTAGACTTCCCCTTTCCCCTATATTCCAAATAACACAGGTCAGTATTTGACTAGGACTAATTGGCCTGTATAATGAACCTCACATGTCCATTTCATGTGTCTTCACTAGTCTAGAAAATCTATGGATAAAGCATATGCTCTATGTCCTCCTCTCTATGATGCAAGATGCTAAAGGCCCTCAAGTACTTGGTCATTACAAATGATGATCCATTTCTTCCTGTCAATCTACAGCCATTTCCTGAGGTGATGTGTTCCTGGAAAACATTTTATGAAGCAAAATATTGTAAAATCTAACAGGCTAGGCAAGATGCACAGTGGATAATTTGGTACAATGATACAGGTTATCCCCAGGTTACGGAAGAGTTATGTTCCCGTGAACTGTTCATAAACAGAACAGTTTGCAAGTTCGAAATTCATCTGTAAATTAAATTCCAACACGACATAAGATGATTACTGCCCCACAGCAGTTGGCATATCCATCCTGCCGTCTCTGAAATGCTTGCTCGTATGTACGGGCTGTACATAAGTCGGCCAGTTGGCCATTAATAAGTTGGAGAGGACCTGTATCCTGATGGATAGAGGTTCACACATGATTGATATCAGTAAGAAATAACTTTCAATGACCCATCATTGCTAAAATTCGTAAATTAGTCATACATAAATTCGAAGTATATTCCCAAACACTGACAGGTGCAATGTCTTCCAAATATTTTTTACCATAGCCAACCTAATTTGTACTATTTTTTTTGTAAATCTTAAGGATATCACTCTATGGTTAATCTTCTTGCTCAGTTTGGCTTTGGCCAGCCTCTCATTATACAGAGTTTTCTATGGACTTCGTTGCCATTCAAGATCCAGTCTTCTCAATGCCAGCGACCAAACAAGATTTCTCCTTACTGAAATTCCTTTATTGTTTTGTTGAACTCTTCCGTGGAACTGTTGATCTCTTCATTTATTTGGCATTATTACTCTCTGATATTGTTGGGTCTATTTCTAACGTGATTGTTGGCCTGTGGCTAGTGATGTGCCTTGGGGTTTAGTGCTGGGCCCATTGCAGTGTGTCATCTATATCAATGATTTTGTTGAGCACATACAAGACATGATTAGCAAGTTTGCAGATGATACTAAAGTGGGTGATATTGTAGATAATTAAAATAGTTGTCAAAAATTGTGGCAGAATTTTGATCAATTGGCCAGGTGGGCTGAGGAATGCTTGATGGAATTTAATGCAGAGAATTGCAAGGTATTGCATTTTGGGAAATCTAACCAGGGCATGACCTACACAGTGAATGACCGGGCGTGTTCTAGAACAGAGGGATCTAGTCGTGCAGGTACATTGTTCCTTGAAAGTGATGTCCCAGGTAGATGGTCAAGAAGGCCTTTGGCACATTGGTTTTCATCAGTTAGCGTATTGAATATAGAAGTTGGGAGGTCATGTTGCAATTGTATGAGATATTGATGAGGCCACATTGAGAGTATTGTGTTCAGTTTTGGTCACCTTGTCATTGGAAGATTTGTTAAGCTGGATATTGTGCAGAGAAGATTTACAAGGATGTTGCCAGGATTAGAGGGCCTGGGCTCTAGGGAGAAGTTTAGCAGGCTAGGACTTTATTGCCTGGAGTGCAGGAAGATGAGGTGCGTTCTTATAGAGATATACCTAATCATGAGAGGAACAGATAAGGTAAATGCACCGTCCTTAATCCAGAGTAGGGGAATCAAGAACAAGTGGACATAGTTTAGGTGACGAGGGTAACCTGAGGGGTAACGTTTAACAAAAAGGGTGTAGGTATATAGAATGAGGTGCCAAAGGAGGTATTTGAGGCAGGTATTATCGCAACATTTAAAAACATTTGGACAGTTATATGGAAAGGAAAAGTTTAGAGGGATCGGGGCCAAACGTAAGCAGGTGGAACTATAGATGGGGCAAGTTGGTCGTGTTGGTAAGTTGGGCCTATGACTCAATGAGGTGGCAGTGGTGTTAAATACTCCATTTTTATTTTGTATTTACGTCAGTGTTTTTTTAATTTAGGTTTTGTCCTCTCAATTTTTATTTTCGTATTTAATTTATTTTATTAGAAGTAATCAATTTACAATAGTGTAAACAGCTTTACAAACATCAACTTAATTCCATATTTTTTTTAATAACCCGTTAAAAGTTATTATCTTCTATTTTTTTGGAGATAAAGATAAGGATAGAGTAGAGTAGTTTTAAATCAATAAGGGAGTGATTAAATAATAATTTGATTATATATAAGAGAAAAAGAAAAAAGAGAAAAGAAAAAAGGTTAACAAAAAGTAAAAAGATATTATATATATATATATATAAATGAAAATCAACAAAATATATTGTAACTAAAACTATTACAAATGAAAATATCAATAAAGACATGCATATTAATCCTAGTATGAAAATAAGTTATTCTCATCAGATCCCGCAGGTCAGTGTTTTTTTAATTTAGGTTTTGTCCTCTCAATTTTTATTTTCAATCAACATTTGAAACATGTTCAACTTCTGCTCTCTCTAATATCTCCAATCTTTCTTTTGCATCTCTATATTCTCAGGTTTATTAACAATCTACCTTATTTAGTCCCAATGACATAATCCATTATTCCCTATTTTCTATCCCATCAGAGTATATGTCCTATCAAGTGTTCCCAGCAGCCCTTCAACTTCCAATCACCATTATCTTCTGATACCAGGGCAATTCTGGCGAGGGGAGATAAATACCTTCATGTCGAAGTCTGTGTTGAGACATCTGTGGTCTACTTGTTAAATCTTTTGTTTTTGTACTCTGAAAGCTGTACTTAAATGCATGCTATTGCACCTCAAATGACCTTAACCTAATTTGTTGGCTCACCTCAACTAGCTACTCTCATGGCCTTACAATTTCCTTCAGTTCAGCTCAGTCTTCTCTCCCTTGAATTGAATGTAAGATTCAATCATATATAAAAACTTATTTGAGGTCTTAATTAATTCCATCTCATTGCACAATGTTTGACCTTTCCCTCTCATTGGCTCCAGAGTAAGCTGTTCTATAAAGAAAATAAATTTCAAGAACCTTTTATGAGCTCATTGTGGCTACTTTTGCCTATCTCCAAAGTTGCCCCAAGTCTTGTTCTCCTGTCAGCCCTGTACACAATGACCTATAAAGCATTTTATGAAAAGGTTGAGAGTATGCTTGAATGGTTCAACCAGTTTTGGCATCGGGAGTTGAACAAAAGAAGTTGAGTCAAATCATCTTTATTACGGTAATCAGAAGGAACATAGCTTCAGGCAAAAGGAGAGTATTTCTGTTCTCAGCATCTCTAACGAGTTTTCCTCACACAAGTTGAATGTAGATCTATTGCCGAAGTCTGCGGTGGCCGAGATATTAGTTTGAAAGTGGTGCTTATGTAGTTCAAGAGATCTCTGCTAGAGGTGAACCGTGTCCGGGTAGTGAGTCATTCAAACAAGAAGTTGTATCCAAGTTAGCCCCAGTGCAGATTTCAGGAACTGAAGGACCAAATCTGAAAATGTCTGACAAAGAACAGAATTTCTTGGAGATCAAATCCTGATCCAAACTCTCCAAAGTTAGTTCAATGCCAAAACAGGTAAAGAGATCAGGCAGACTTGGAACACTAGTAACCAGACTAAATAAATAGTTGTTGTTCATTTAACATATATAACAAAGTAATGGGTGTTACCAGACTGATTCCTGGGATGTCAGGACTGTCTTATGAACAAAGACTGGATAGACTCGGTTTATACTCTCTACAATTTAGGAGATTGAGAGGGGATCTTATAGAAACTTACAAAATTCTTAAGCGGTTGGACAGGCTAGATGCAGGAAGATTGTTCCAGGACAAGGGGTCACAGCTTAAGGATAAGGGGGAAATCCTTTAGGACCGAGATGAAAAGGACTTTTTTCACACAGAGAGTGGTGGGTCTCTGGAACTCTCTGCCACAGAGGGTAGTTGAGGCCAGTTCATTGGCTATATTTAAGAGGGAGTTAGATGTGGCCCTTGTGGCTAAGGGGATCAGAGGGTATGGAGAGAAGGCAGGTACGGGATACTGAGTTGGATGATCAGCCATGATCATATTGAATGGTGGTGCAGGCTCGAAGGGCCGAATGGCCTACTCCTGCACCTAATTTCTATGTTTCTATGTCTCTAGGTGTGATTATATTGTCACAATTTTAGTGTACTTTGGTGTGCTTGTTTCTCAAGTGAATGAAGACTTTCACAATCAATAACTTCAGATAGCAGCTAGCTTCAAATACTGATCATGCTAGTAGTTAGTGCACTGTCGTTTAAAGACTGGAAACATCATCCAGTTTGGATATATATTTGCTGTGTTCCACACATTTCATAGACATTAAAGTATTCAGTCACTTGCATTCATGTCCCAACACCTAATATTTTGAATTCCCATGCTTGTGATCAAACGCCTGATCACCTTGCCTCTCATTATCTCTGTAACCTCTACTGTGTGACATCCTGCTGAGAACTGGGATGGTTCGCAGCAAAGAAAGAGACAATGTGCTGGAATACCTCAGCAGGTCAGGAAGCACCTCTGGTGAACATGGATAGGCGACATTTCAGGTTGGAACCCTTTTTCAGACTGATTGTGGAGGGGTGGAGGTGAGAAAGAAAGCTGGAAAATGGGAGGGGCAGGGCAGAGCATGGCGGGTAATAGGATAACACAGGCGAGAGGCTGAAGAAGGGTCTCAACCCGAAACATCACCCATTTCTTCTCTCCGGAGATGGAGGTTGGAGGAGGTGCAGGTGAACTTCTGCCTCACCTGGAAAGACTGCTTGGGTCCTTGGATGGAGTTGAGGGGGGGAAGTAAAGCGACAAGTGTAGTATTTCCTGAGGTTGCAAAGGAAAGTACCGGGGAGGGGGTGGTTTGGGTGGGAAGGGATGAATTAACCAAGGAGTTACGGAGGGAGCGGTCTCTGCAGAAAGCCAAAAGGGGAGGAGATGGGAAGATGTGGCCAGTGGTGGGATCCCGTTGGAGGTGGCGAAAATGTCGGAGGATTATCTGTTGTATGTGACGGCTGGGAGGGTGGAAGGTGAGGACAAGGGGGACTCTGTCCTTGTTACGAGTGGGGGGATGGGGAGTGGGAGCGGAGTTACGGGATATAGTGGAGACCCTGGTGAGAGCCTCATCTATAATCGAAGAGGGGAACCCCTGTTCCCTAAAGGATGAGGACATCTCCGATGCCCTGGTTTGGAACACCTCATCCTGGGTACAGATGCATCATAGATGGAGGAATTGGGAGTAGGGGATTCTACCTGTGTTGTGGATTTGAATACTGTAATAAAGTGCAACAGGGCATGTTGAATTCTTGCTATCAATTGCCATAAAATAACAGTGAGTGTTTCCTATATTTAAACTTGCCTACCTTTGAAGTGTTAATATCTAGGGCCATTTTTCAGAATTCTCTGGTAAGTACAAACTGTGCAATAACAGCATTATTTAAAGGGCAATTACTCCTTTGTTCTTTATCAGCGCTATGCACAGTCTCACCAATACAAAGGAATTGAACCTTAAACCATCTGGGAAATGAAACTGATGGTTACAAAATACTCTTCAGTTTAGCTTCAATAGAAACCAATCTCCACTTCATTTCTTTGATCTCATCACCTCAATCAGCCGTAACCTATTATCTGGTCTTTTTTATTCTTGGAAAGGCCTTGCAGAAATCAACAGAGACCTCAATATCACTCAGGTTTGCAGCAATTCATTGTAAATTGGGCTTCACGGGTTATAAATTCTGAACATCACAGGAAGAGAGGTGAGAAAGGACCTTGAGCTGATATTCAACTCTGGCCTTAAAACTGACAACTGCACTAAAGAGAGTTTGGCATCTGCACTGCTGAAAATTAGCATCAAGTATATGTATATACGTGTGTGTGTGTGTGTGTGTGTGTGTGTGTGTGTGTGTGTGTGTGTGTGTGTGTGTGTGTGTGTGTGTGTGTGTGTGTGTGTGTGTGTGTGTGTGTGTGTGTGTGTGTGTGTGTGTGTGTACAGTATATGTACATATATTGTTGTACATATACTGAACTTTTTGTTCCATTTATTATATTGTTTACAGAATACTATGTTTACAACAAAAAATAAATAAAATGTTGGAGTATCTCAGCAGGACAGGCAGCAAACATATATCTCTCTACATCACTGTCTATATCTCTCTTTTCCCTTTCCTTGACTAGTCTCAAGAAGGGTCTTGACCGGAAACGTCACCCATTCCATCAGAGATGCTGCCTGTCCTGCTGAGTTTCTCCAGCATTTTGTGTCTATCTTCGGTATAAACCAGCATAAGTCATTCCTTCCTATACATACATACTACGTTTTCACATTCTGTTGTGTTGCTGTAAGTAAGAATTTCATTGTTCTGTCTGGGACATATGGCAATAAACTCTTTTGACTCTTGACTTTTGAATCCAATGACTGAACCACCACTACCCTCTGGGATAAATAATCCCCAAGATTTATCACTCTTTGCATGAGGTCAAAAATTATTTATAATGAAACTGTGATGCGCTGGTTTTATTTTCCCCTCACCCCTCTCACTCCAGACATGAGAAACATCTGCATCCAGTCTTTCATGGCCTGTAAGAATTTTCTCCATTCTCAGATACATCGAGACAGTGACAGACTTCATCCTCTGCATGTTCTTATTGTTTGTAGTGATTAATAACTGAATGTTTTTCTAAGCTAAGGCCAAGGGTAGTTGGGAGTCAATGTTTTGACTTAGAACTGGCATGCAACACAGATCGGATCTTACACCTCCAGTAATATTAAAGGGTAGGTTGAACGTTATAGAATGTCGTAGGATCATACAGCACAGGGCAGGATATATGAGAGAGGAATTATTACAGTTAAATAAATGTGGGTATGGGATTGCTGCGTGAGCCAGTGTTGCCTCGGCCGACCAAATACTCTCCTTCAATGTCACAAGAAAATATGAGTGAATTGCTTATCAGTTACATTGTAAGGATCTATCGACAGCCAGTTCAGTACAGTTCTATGTTGACTTATTCAGATATCCATGCTCACTGTCCCACATGGTTATTACCAGTTTCTAGACCAACTACTTTTCTATGTGGTGACAAAAAGACTTAAAGGCCTGTCCCACTGTGCGAGTTGTCCCACGAGGTACCCCGAGTTTTCACTCTCGGACATCCGGTACAATCAACGTAGCGGGAACGTTGGAACTCGCGCGAGCAACTTAGAAACTCGTGGCGCTAACGGCAGGTACCCGTGAAACTTGTTAACTCGTGAAAAAAATCAAATATGTTTGATATTTTCCACAAGTCAAATTTACTGTTCAAGTTAAAATTGAAACATTAAAACCCGTTGTAATAACGTAGTGGCCCGTGCGTTTACCTTAGTGATTCGTGAGTCTACCGTGGGAACTCTTTAACTCAGCGGGCAGGCAGCATCTTTGGAGAGAAGGAATGGGTGACGGGATGACTTTTCCAAATTCTCCAGCACCATGTGTTTACTTTTTGTCAACTAGCATCTGCCCTTTCTTGTGTATGACATTATTTGTATCCGTGGCAGTTGATTGTCGCTCCCTTCTGTTTCCCAGGGGGTCAGGACGGGACTGGACTTGGGAGGGAAAGGTGGGGGGCGGGGGGGGTTAGTGTTTCACTAAATGCTTAAAAAAAATTTTAAGTTCTAGATTATGAACAATTTTAAGTTGAGTATGGACAAATCCAACGAACCGCACTACATTATTCTTGAATAGATAACTTTGAATTTGTGATTTATTAAAAAGGCACCAGCATCTACAGTGCCTTGTGTCTTGGCAATTCATGATTCTCCACGCTAGGCAGCGAATGGGATTTGTAAGTGGCTAACTTCATTCTAAAACTTGGAATGTCACATTGGCGGCGCAGCAGTAGAGTTGCTGCCTCACAGCGCCAGAGACCCGAGTTCAATCCTGACGACTGGTGCTGTCCATACAGAGTTTGCACGTTCTCCCAGTGACCACGTAGATTTTTTCCGGGTGCTCCAGTTTCCTCCCACATTCCAAAGACGTGCAGGTTTGTATGTTAATTGTCATCTGTAAATTGCCCCGCGGTGTGTAGGATGGAACTAGTGTCCAGGTGATTGTGGTCAGCATGGGCTTGGTGGGCCGAAGGGCCTGTTTCCACACAGTATCTAAACTAAACAAAAGGCCCTGAAGAAGAGTCCCGACCCAAAACGTCAACTATCCATTTTCTCCAGAGATGCTGCCTGACCCGTAGAGTTATTCCAACACTTCGTGACCTTTTGTGATAAGTTAATGCTTCAACCCTTTCTCGAGGAATGGGAATTAGGGGAAGCAGTAGGAAATATGTTGCTTGGCATTTAAAATAAATAGATTAGTCAGTACAGGACGAGGGTTTGTTTGATGCCCAAAAAAAATGCTGGAGTAACTTGGCGGGTCAGGCAGCAACACTGGAGAGAAGGAATAGGTGACTTTTCGGGTCGAGATCCTTCTTCAGAAGACAAGCCCTTATCCGAAACGTCACCTATCCACATTCTCCAGAGATGTTACCTGGCGCGCGTTGTTACCCCAGCTGTTAAAGAAGGAACTGCAGATGCTGGATAATTGAGGGTACACAAAAGGCTGATAAAACTCAGCAGGTGCAGCAGCATGCAACAAGGGTTTCGGCTCGAAATGTTGCCTATCTCCTTCGCTCCTTAGATGCTGCTGCACCCGCTGAGTTTCTCCAGCCTTTTGCGTACCCTTGTTACCCCAGCTTCCGTCTAAAGCCTTGGGATCGTTGCCGACGTGAAGATGGTGCAAAGCCCCCGCGCCCGGTGCAATGGGTGGGGAGCTGGAGAGGGGAGGGAAGGGGTCACACACATGGCCGGGAAGCAGAGGGGCGGGTGTGGGGGTGGCGACAGACAGGGTCAACAATGAGATGGAGAAAGACAGAAACACTGAAGTGCAAAGGAGACCTACAATAGCGCATGATCTCTCTCACATTATGGTGGGTGATTGTCGCCTGCCCGCTGTTTCTGACCCTAAAGCCTTGGGATCGTTGCCCTTTGTGTTGGCGTGGAGGGGGAGGGGGTATTGTGCTGTTTGATTGCCCCCTGCTGTCCCAGGGACAGCGGTTTTTGAGACTGGTGGGCAATCACTACCAAAGTGCCCACACAGTCAGTACACCTCTCCTACACATGTCTCCCGCACTAAGATCATCCCGCAGAGAATGATCCCAGCCTAACCCAAGAGCCTTGTCACCCCAGACCGATGCAGCCCAGGAGGCGAAACCTGAGCTCCGTTTCCCGGCAATCTGATGTGCAACTGATGTGAAAGAACAGCGGCTGCGGCCGGCCGGCTGCCACCCGGCATGGACTTCTCACACCCTCACACACTTACCTTCATTTACGGTTGGCTCAAGAGTAACGGGAGAGGAACTTGGTAACTCGGGAGAGCACCTTGGAACATTGCAGAAATTACATACCCGTGGGAATTCGGTTAAACACTTGAACATAAACTTTGAATCTCATGCATAACCACGAGTTTGTTTTTTTTCTTTCACTTGGGGGCACTCGTGGATGGACTCGCACCATGAGACAGGGCTTTTACAAAGTATCTGAAACAAAACCATTTCATTGATACGTCAATCCAAAAGGCTGGCTTCTCGGGATGCCTTGAACATACCAGCGTCATATGGCATCAAATCCTGACTGCTAAGAAAGAACGAAAGAATCTGCATGTCTTGTTCCTCGATCTGGCCAACGCCTATGGATCAGTTCCTCATTCGCGACTGTGGACTGCTTTTGAATTCTTTCAGGTGCCGGCAATAATAACAAATCTAGTAAAAAACTACTTCCAGGATCTGCAATTTTGTCTCACAATTGAATTGAATTGAATTGAATTGAATTGAATTGAATGCCTTTATTGTCATTCAGACCTTTCGGTCTGAACGAAATTTCGTGCCTGCAGTCATACATATATAAAAATAACAATACCATACAATAAACACAAAATTAACATCCACCACAGTGAGTTCACCAAACACCTCCTCACTGTGGTGGAAGGCAAAAGTCTTAGGGTCTCTGTCTTTCTCCCCTCCTTATTCTCCCTCTGCGCTGAGGGGATCCAGGCCGCCGCCACCGCTGACGCCGGAACGCCGGAACACCGCCACAGGGCCCGCCACCGGAACGTCGTTGGAGCACCGCAGCTCCCGAAAACCAGGCCGCCGCTGGAGCACCGCAGCTCCCAAAAGCCAGGCCGCCACTGGAGCACCGTAGCTCCCAAAAGCCAGGCCGTCGCTGGAGCACCGCAGCTCCCGAAAGCCAGGCCGCCGCTGGAGCACCGCAGCTCAGAGGGAGCCAGGCCGCCGCTGGAGCACCGCAGCTCCCGAAAACCAGGTCGCCGCCGGAAGCCAGGTCGCCACTGAAGCTCTGAAGGCTGTGCCGCCGCCGCTGGAAGCTGTAAGGCCGTCACCAGGGCCTCAGCACAGACGGAGACGGTGTCGGGGGACATGACAGGAAAAGTCGCATCCCCCCGAAGGGAGAGACTAAAACCCCGTTTCTCCCACCTTCCCCCCCCCACACACATACACAACCCAACAAACCAAAAATAAACACCAAAAACAGGGACGAGGACAAAAATAAAATAAAAGACAGACGGACTGCAGGTGAGCCGCAGCTGACAAGCAGCGCCGCCACTCCGAAGTCACAACATCAGACTTTACCACAGCGTGGCAACCACTGGAAGTAGGCATCATGGCGGGGTGCACCATCTCCCCATTGACCTTCACTATGGCAATGGAGCTCATTATCAGAGCATCAAAATGGGTTGTGGGAGGAAAACAGCTACAGTGTGGTCAGCGATCACCACCGGTACAAGCCTATATGGACGATATAACAACACTAACAACAACTATCCCCTGCACCAAGAGACTTCTGGAAAAACTTCATCAAAACATCACATGGGCAAGGATGAAGATTAAACCCAGCAAGTGCAGAAGCATCTCCATTGTCAAAGATCAAGTCAAGGATCAAAGATTTCATATTGACGGAATACCTGTTCCAACTGTTTCAGAAATGCCAGTGAAGAGTTTGGGCCGATGGTACGATGCAAAGCTCAAGGACACCGAGCAGTTTGAACAACTGAAAAAGGATACCATCATGCACATAGCTCGCATCAACAAGACCTTGCTACCAGGAAAACTCAAGCTGTGGTGCTTCCAGTTTGGCCAAGAATCATGTGGCCTTTAACTATGTATGACATCCCCATCAACAAAGTGGAAAAGCTGGAAAGAATGATCAGCACACATGTGAAACAGTCGCTTGGACTTCCACGATGCTTAAGTGCTGTCGGATTGTGTGGGAGTGGCAAATTGGAATTACCCATTACTGGTCTTGTGGAAGAGTTCAAATGCACTAAAGCAAGGTTGGTCATGACCCTCACTGAATCTGAAGATACTGTTATTCGAACAGCGGCCCCCCCGTGTGGCAACGGGGAGGAATTGGACTCCATCTGAATCCGTTCAGAGTGCTAAGTCTGCTCTTCATTTCCGGGATATGGTTGGCCAAGTCCAACACGGGAGAGCCGGGCTCGGGCTCATCCCAAAAGCTCCTCAATGGCAGAAGGCCACATCAGTGCAGAAAACACGGTTCATGGTGGAGGAGGTGAGAAGACGGGAGGAGGCAGAGCGACACGCCAAGGCCATCTCAATAGCCAAGCAAGGCCAATGGACTAACTGGGAGAGCCTGGAAATGTGGAAACTCAGCTGGCATGAAATCTGGCAAATGGAAGGATCTTGGCTAAGTTTTGTCATCAGAGCCACTTATGATGTTCTACCATCACCGCAGAACCTGAAGCAGTGGTTCGGAGAAGACCCCACTTGCTCCCTTTGCCAAGCACCTGGATCACGAAGGCACATTTTAACAGGATGCACTATGAGCCTCGGCCAAGGGCGTTACACTTGGCGGCATAACCAAGTTCTCAGACAGCTGTCATCAATCCTTGAACAGAGGCGAATGATCACAAATGCTTCCCCACCAACATCGGCAGGAAATGTCCACTTCACAACATTTGTACCAGCAGGCCAACCTCCGGAGCACCAGATAACATCAATGGATGCAAGCATTCTGCAGCCTGCTCGGGATTGGAAAATGGAAGTGGACTTAGAAAAAAGGCTTGTGTTTCCCCAGGCATTGTGGTTACAACACTCTGGCCAGACATGGTCCTGTGGTCCACAACAGCCAAGTTAGCATATGTTGTGGAATTGACAGTTCCATGGGAAGATGGTGTTGAAGAAGCTTATGAGAGGAAAAAAAACAAGTACTCTGAACTGGCAACTGAAGCTCCCCAAAATGGCTGGAAGACCAAGATTTTTCCTGTCGAAGTGGGATGCAAGGGATTTGTTGCTACGTCTAGACCAGGCTATTAAAGAAAATGGGGGTGAGGGGTCGCTCCCTCCAACAAGCAATCAAATCATTATCAAATTCTGCGGAAAACAGCAGCAATTAGATTTGGATCTAAAGGAGAGACAACAATTGGGCTGCAAGATGAATGCAGGAGGGTATGGAATTGAGCGGGGTGTAACTGGGTTGCCAGGTATCACCGCTGAGCCCTCTGGAGATGTTGTGGGCTTATCAATGAAACGTCAAAGAAGGAGGGTGCCCACCTGATGACCCCGATGATGTACCTACCCTACCTTTCACCACTCCAATCCCACTGCCAATAGCAAGAGTGCCGACTTATTACAGGGATTGAAACATCAAGTCCTATTAGCTCTACTTTCTTGCAGATTCCATTCCTTTTATCTCCTCTAAGCTTTGATCAGCTGATACAGTAATTATCATGTGCTTTATTTTTGAACCCACACTCTCCAACCCCCAAGATAGCAATACTTTTTTATATGTGTGTGTGTGTGTGTGTGTGTGTGTGTGTGTGTGTGTGTGTGTGTGTGTGTGTGTGTGTGTGTGTGTGTATAAATGAATGTGTGTGCATATATAATATATATGTTTGTATATATATATATATATATACACACATATATGTATACAAAGTATTAATAGTTCAGTATATATATACACATACACACACACACACCTATATATATATACATGTGTGTGTGTACATATATATAGAACATTTTTCATATATTATATTGTTAACAGAGTACTATGTTTACAGGGTTCAGTCTGAAGAAGGGTCTCGACCTGAGATGTCACCCATTCCTTATCTCCAGAGATGCTGCCTGTCTCACTGAGTTACTCCAGCATTTTGTGTCTACCTACTATGTTTATATATTTTGTTGTGCTGCTGCATACAAATATCATTGTTCTGTTTGAGACATATGACAATAAAAGATTCTTGACTCTAATATAAATGTTGTTGCCTCGTGGGGTCACAACTCGGATCAGCCTGTGATGGGTTTGTGGTCCTCCTTTTGCATAAATGAGAAGACTTGTCAGCTATTTTCCACCCCGGTTGAACAAGATCATCCAAAACCCGAGCTTTAGAATATTTTGTTTTCATCTCAGGTCTTCAAATTAATTAGGCAGAACTGAGTAGAAGACATATTTTTCACCAGGATGTACTCTTCCAAGGTACACAAAAGGCTGGAGAAACTCAGCGGGTGCAACAGCATCTAAGGAGCGAAGGAGATAGGCAACGTTTCAGGCCAAAACCCTTCTTCAGACTGATGGGAGGTCGGGGGGGGGGTGGGGAGAAGAAAGGAAAAAGGAGGAGGAGGAGCCCGAGGGCTGGGGGAGAAGTGGGAAGGGGAGGAGACAGCAAGGGTTAACAGAATTGAGAAAATTCAATGTTCAAGCCCAGAGGATGCAGACTCCCCAAGCGGAATATGAGGTGCTGTTCCTCCAATCTGCGGTGTTGCTCACTCTGGCCGTGGAGCAGGCCCAGGACAGAGAGGTCGGTTATGGAATGAGAGGGAGAGTTGAAGTGCTGAGCCACCGGGAGGTCGGATTGGTTATTGCGGACCGAGCGGAGGTGTTCGGCGAAACGATCGTCAAGCCTCCACTTCGTCTCACCGATATAGATCAGCTGGCATCTAGAGCAGCGGATGCAGTAGATGAGGTTGGAGGAGGTGCAGGTGAACCTCAGTCGGACCTGGAAGGACTGCTTGGGTCCCTGAAAGGAGTGGAGGGGGGAGGTAAAGGGACAAGTGTAGCATCTCTTGCGATTGCAAGGGAATGTGCCGGGGGAAGGGGTGGAGCGGGAGGGAAGGGTAAAATTGACAAGGGAGTTGCGGAGGGAGCGGTCTTTGCGGAAGGCAGACAGCGGGGGAGATGGGAAGATGTGGCGAGTGGTGGGGTCGCTTTGGAGGTGGCAAAACTGGCGGAGGACTATGTGTTGTATGTGCCGGCTGGTGGGGTGAAAGGTGAGAACCAGGGGGACTCTGCCCTTGTTGCGAGTGGGGGAATGGGGAGGGAGGGCAGTGTTGCGGGGTATGGAGGAGACCCTGGTGCGAGCCTCATCTATAGTGGGGAAGAGGAATCCACGTTCTCTGAAGAATGAGGACATTTGTGATGACCTGGTGGAACACCTCTTCCAATGTATGTTAGGTAATGAACATTGTGTAAAATGTGACAGTGCTTACAGCAGTTCAACCATGTAAGCAATGGTATTTGGCCTGTATAGTTTATCTGTGGCAAACTGATTGCTCGTCAGTGTCCTCAAATAAAGCTGCTCTCAAAGAATGTATTGATCTCTGCTCACGCATTTCCTCCTCTCTGACATCAGTTGCCGGAAGGTACCAGTTCAAGTGGCTCCCAAGAGACCAACAGACACAGTGAATAATTCTCACAGCCAGAAAACCAGGGGGATAAAAAGCATTTTGTGAATCAGTACTTTGAACACTTTGAAGAACAGGAGATAAAAGATTGGAATGTACACATTTGGTTAAAATAGAAACTGAAATATTAAACGATAAAAAAATACTGACTTTTGAAAAGATTACACTAGGGATTTATAATCTACACATATAAAATTATATTATTTTAGAGCCAGTGGATATAGTTTAGTACACCGATAAAATTCACTCACATATTGCCACGCCATGGAAATATTTTACAGGGAGAATAGCTTGTATGTAGCTCAAGCTCGGTCAGTTTATAGGCCGATGGAAATTATACAGCCTAAAAGGAGGAGGGGGTGGAGCAGCAGCTGCCAAGTACATAAAGCTACTTCTCGACTTCCAGTTATGCACAAGGTATAAATAAAGGCAAATGTTGACAGACTCACATTCATTACAGAGTAGACTGGCCATAACTTCCAGTGTAACACCCAGATGCTAATCCTCTAATATCAACTTTGAACATGCCAGGAAACACCTCCCAGGTTAATTCCCCGGATCAGCATTGATTGCATCTAATTACAACACATTATCTGCTTTGATGTTTATTTCCCACAGGGGTGGTTCTCATCCTGATTTATATAATCCGGTGGCCAGAATTTGTTAACCTGCCAGCAGCGCTAAATATGCCAATATTGTGAAACAAACATCCACCCAGGATATAACACTGATGGATCCATACTGTGTATTTAAAGCCATTGACCAGAATACGCCTCAAGACAAATCCCTTGTTTTCATTAACATCTCGATCGCACTCCATTCACACAATAAAAATCACTTCAAATTAATTCAAAAAAGCCTAACGAAAGTCTAGCTGCCCCTCATTCTCTATTTGCCCCATTTAATATATTTATCACCATCTCAAAAGAACAAGATCAAGTGTGTAAAATCATTTTTGTTGGATATTTCTATTTATTTTCTGTGCTTCTAGATAGTTATTCGTTTTTTATAATTCGAACATTCTCCCAATGATTGATGTTAAATGTAATTGCTGTATAATTAGTTGAGCTGCAATTGTTAAACATTGGTTGCATTTTGCGTCTGGTTGGATGTCACGGTCAAGCCATTCTCAACTCACTCCTGAAACATTCAGGAGAAGGACCTTGCACTCAACATCCAAGCATCTCTTCCCAACCGGCTCCTGCTTAACAACACCACTCTCCAACAATAAGGGTTCATGGTAAGACCCTGGAAAATGTGGACAACTCCTCCGATCTCAGGAAGATGCCTCTCAGTGGAGGGAGACATTAAGGATGAATTTCACCACTATCTTTAATACACCGTCCAAACCTTTGCTTGATTTTGGAAAAGGCTGTTTGAAGATCAAGACCTCAAATCTGGCCAAGAAACTGCGATCTAGCAGGCATCAAAGTTTGCTCCCCTCCTATATATTTACACGAGCTACATGGAGCTGCAATCTCGAGTAGCGGAATGATTGAGATGCAGATGGAGAAAGAAGGAAGAATAAGAAAAAAGAGATAAAAATCCAGGTTATTCCTCCTGTTTTATATTACAATTAATGTCACATTGGTCACGTGTCAGTACTTCAACAAAGCCCTTTTAATAGGACCCAGAAATACAAGACCAATACCACTACTTATTTCCATCAGCATCCTCAATTCAACCCATCAGATTGAACTAGGAAATGTTTGACCCTAGTTGAAGTCTGAACACTTAATACATACTGCTATTCACCCACAAGCTATTTTCAAATCAGCAACACAAATATTTTTCTTAACTTTTCAATTATATTCCAACACCCATGAAATGGTCAAAAAGGTGAAATTCAGGTTTTGTTAAACAATCAATTTTTACGTCTACATTTTAATTTTTAAAATATATTACATCAATATTCTGATCATAATCCATTGAGAACTCAGTGGTCAATCTCTAACAATTCCTCGGCATTTCATTGACTACCTTCACCTGTCCTCAGGTGTTGATCTTGTGCCCAGTATCTATCAGTTTATCATAGTCATATATGGCCCAACTTGCCCATGCCGACCAAAATGTCCCATCTACACTAGTCCCACCTGCCTGCATTTGACCCATATCCCTCAAAACCTATTCCATCCATGTACCTGCCCAAATGTTTGAACATTTCTTTATAAGTTTAAATAAGCAAAAATACTGTACAATGTCAGGCACCCATGGAACTCCCCTGATTCCCATTGAAAGGCTCGGCCCATTTGTGACAAGCACCAGAAAAATATTCTTGTAGTCATGGGCATCTTATTGTAACTGTGGAAATGACTGGGGAAAAGTCTCTGTATCCTGTTGCAAGGATAGACAAAGCTCACCTTTACCCGTAGCACAGGAAAGTTATTAAAATCTGTTCCATTCCTCAGTGTGATGTGAATCAGCATACAAATGAAAAATTGAAAGAGCAAAATCTGGCATTTGTAAAATCATTGTTGATTAAACCTTTGCATTTTTCATGTCATTTTCATCTCATCAAACAATAATGATTATTTATGTGGCCCTTGCAAAATACGATAACATTTCAACCCTCCTTCCACCCAGGACTTCTTATTCTTTCACTATCTTGTTAAATTACTTTTTCAGACTTTTTGTAGAAAAATTACTTTTTCAGACTTTTTGCAGAAATTTTGCTTATCGTGTTAGATTCTCAACAACTATCTGATGACCTGGGTGTTGCCACCCAAGATACTGAGTTTTCAGTAGTAGAGGAAAGGCTGACCGATGTTCTCAATCAACTAACACCATATTATGAGGAGAACCACCTCCATGCAAATCCATCTAAGACACAGGTGTGTGCCTTCCACTTGCGAAACCGAGAAGCCAAGTGGCAACTTCAGGTGAACTGGTCTGGTACAACATTGGGGCACTGTGAGCATCCAGTTTACCTTGGTGTAACCCTTGACCGATGTCTTATCTTCAAGACCCATATTGAGAAGTCAAAGTCGAAAGTGAGCGCACGCAACAATGTTGATAGTAGGTTCAACAACACAAGATGGGGTGCCAGCCCACAGATCCTACATTCCACTGCCTTAGCCCTCTGCTCTTCTACCGCTGAGTGAGGGGGGGGGAGAAGGGGGGAGAAGGGGGGAGAAGGGGGGAGAAAACTTTTAAGAAGCCAGAGATATAAGGCTGTGAAGCTCGGCGGATATTTATCATTACCTGTCGGTTATCCTTGATTCTGAAAACTACTGCTTACGTTTGTTTTTCCCCAATGAGCCAATGAAATTCGCCGGTCAGCACCGGCTACAACCTACAAGAATCTTCAACCTCCTGGCAACCCACTAGGACCTCCAGGGGATCCACCTACGGCACGAGAATTCTCGCTACTCTCCATGGCGGCTTCATTCTAGTCGGCACTAATTTTTCAACATGTTGAAAAATTCGCGGAAACCCAGAATGCGGGAACTCCTCACGACCAAGAAGGCGACTCCCTGGCAACCACCCGCGAACATGTGGCGACAATGTGGTGACTGCATAGTCTCCTGCAGTCGCCGAAAAAGTTGCCTAAGTGGGACAGGCAGTTGATGACGATTCTTTGTTTGATTTTTCCAGCTCTCTGTATCCCGTCTCCCAAGAGAGAGTCAAGAGTGTTTTATTGTCATATGTCCCAGATAGAACAATGAAATTCTAACTTGCAGGGCTGCACAGCGGATTATGTAAACATAATACACTTATGGGCCTGACCTGATTTTTCAGACGCCTGAAAAATTGCCTAGTGGGACAGGCCCATGAGGCCATCCAACACATCAAGTCTTCACCATCATGCAATCGTGTCTGATCTGCCTTTCCCTCTGAACCCCCCTCTCCTGCCTTCACCCCATCATCCCTGACACCCTTACTAATCATGAACTTTCCCCCTCCTTTCTTCCCTGTGCCTCAATTGGATTTGCACTCATTCCTCCGCTTCCCCTTCCCCCCGCTCCTTCCACCTATATTCATTCATCTGCAGTAGCTCCCCACTTTTCTCCACCTATCGCTTGCCAATCTTTGTTCTGTCTGCACCCCTCTTACAGCTTTCTCTCTTTCCATCAAACAGTCTGAAGACGGGTCCCAGCCTGAAACAGCACTTATCCATGTTCTCCATAGATGCTGCATGACCCACTGAGTTACTCGAGCATTTTGTGTCAATCTTTCAAGTTATATACATTTTTGTTTAGCATTACCTGTGAGTATTTACTTGTGTAATTCTTTATTAATAACATTGATTACTTTAAGGGTAGTTGAATATAAAGATCCTGCATTTCACAACATTTTCACAACTTTTCAAGGGGTATATCGTGGCAGCCAGCAAACTAAAGAGCTAGGAAATTCTATTGCATGCCCAAATAATAAATTGCTATCAGACTAAAATGAAAATTCTCTGGTGTATTTCTGGGTTTCATCATAAGACATACAACTATACAGAGTTTGCACATTCTCTTTGTGACTTTTCAAGCGTGGGTACAAGTTCTAGGCAAAAAAAAACACAATTTGGTGGTTAGTGTGAGTGGGTGAACCTTGTGAATACATTGGACATCAACACAATGCAAAGGAAAATTACATCTTAACACTTTTCTTTCTGGCTGCTATTACCCTTGCTGTAGAATAGCAGTCCTTTGGGGAGCAGATTGGTGCAACTGTAGATTGTACTATCATGTTTCCCATGTTCAATCCTGACCTCTGTTTGTGTGAAGTTTGCACGTTCTCTTTGTGATTAAGTGGGGTCCCCTCGGGTGTTCCAGCTTCCTCCCACATCACAAACATGTGTGGGTTAGGCGGTCAGTGGCCATTGTACACTACCCCTACCATGTGAGTGAATGGGAGAATCTGGAGGGAGTTGGTTGGATTATGGGAAGAATAAAATGACAGTGTAGAATTAATGTAAATGAATGATTGTTGCTCAGGCTGGACTGAAGGGCATTTGTCTCCGATTTTTTTTAAGTCTTAGAGATACAGCACGGAAACAGGCCCTTCAGCCCACCGAGTCCGCACCAACCAATGATCCCCGCACATTAACACACATTCGGGACAATTTACACACACCAGGCCAATTAACCTACAAACCAGTACGTCTTTGGAGTGTGGGAGGAAACCGAAGATCTCGGAGAAAACCCACGCAGGTCACGGGGAGAACGTATAAACTCTGAACAGACAGCACCCGTAGTCTGGTTCAAACCCGGGTCTCCGGCGTTGCATGCGCTGTAAGGCAACAACTCTACCACTGCGCCACCGTGCCGCCATGTCTGACATATTGTGCTGTCTGACCTATTTTAAGCTCTGCAACAGAACTATGTAGCTTGATTTAGAATAAAAGCTTGTCACTCAAAAAGACAGGGCAATAGTTATTTAAAAGTCAACTCCACCTTAATAATTGTGTGTAGGCAGAAAGGTCAGTTTCAATTACAGTATCTTTGTTTTATTTTTATTTGAGTCCAACTGAGCCTAGCTGCTTCGATCAAAACCTACACAAATCAATAAAAATGTTTTTGATGCAAACCATAATCTTGTTTTCTTTCCTCTGCACTAAACTCAACCAATAACACAACTCTGGATGATGTATAACAGGTGGAAAATGGCTTGTAGCATTTTATAGGCATTCTTCCTGGACAAATGTAACTTTGTCCCAGAAGAGAACATTCCAATTATGAAGCTTACAGCGCTCATCACAAGCCACAAAGGCAGGGTCAATCCCTACCATTTTTCTAAACTTTACTTTAATTTTAGACTGACGTAAAGTGAAGCTCCTAGCACCATTCTGGGTTGTAACTGGTAAAAGTGGTTAACGACAGTACAATCAAGAGGTTGAAAACAAATGGCATTTTGAAGAGAAAAAATGAAATGTATACCAAACATTATGAATAAAAATACCTTTTTTTTAACTTTGCAACTGTTCTGTTGAAACATTAACTCAGAGTCTCTTTCTACTGATTTTGCCTGACTTGCGATTGTTTCCAGCATTTTTTATTTTATTTCAGATTGCCAGCATCTGCATTTTTCATTCTCAATTATTATGCCAAAGATCTGCTTTGAGCACAAACAAATCAACCACAATATATTGTGTGAAATCAAATTCATAAACATTCCAGTTAATGTTGGATTCCTTGCTGAGCCCAATAAAGTGGCAATGTACTCTTGATGGAAATCGGGCTGCCATTAAAAATACGGAACTAGGAATAGAAGTGGCACTTTTCTCTGCTCCAAAGCACACCCAATATGCATTGTCAGTTGTCATTAGTCCCTTGCGTTTTAGCACTTAGTGATTTTTTTTTGATAAACCAGTATCTGTAATTCCTTGTGTCCACACTGCCTTCATACTGTTCTTTACCACAGAGGAAATCTATCCCACTACAATCTTGCTGAAGGGGAAGTGAAGGAGAGGATTGTTTATATATTGTTGGCGCAACAGAGATCATTGCCAACTAACTGGATATGGAGATGAGATATATAGGTATGTAGATATATACCAATTTTAGTCCAGCCTTAGATGTCTCAGATCATTCACCTACACTGATTCAGGGTACAGGAAAAGCTCAGAAAAACTTCTAAGATGGCCAAAAATCACAGCTGTAAGTCGCAACGTTCTTTCTAAAATCTATATATAGGAACAACAGGAAGTGGTCAAGATCAGACTTTTAGTAATATAGATATATATATATATTGCGGTCATTGTCTGACCACAAGGTTGGGACCTTGGTCAGACAATGGGCCCTACAATGACTTGGCACATATTTATTTGCCACATCTTCACTAGATTGTCACCTCATCATATTTAAGTATGCTATATGCCTATTAGACATGTCCTTTTGCATTCCTTGCTGAATAAGGGTTAAGCGCTGGTTTTATTAAAAATATAAGAGAGAGGGATGTACGCAACCACGAGATTACAGATTTTGGCAGTCTACATTTCTCATGCTAATGGTAGTATACAGCATTTTATGGATGACTAACCATGGTCCATTTCTTTTTATGCAACTGTGGAATTGCACACCATAATGGAGGGTTTCTTCAGTGTGAACTTTGGATTGTGTGGTGGTTACTTCTATCACAGGCTTATGCACCTGTCACAGGTACAGTAAATGAGTCAGGGCACTTTTAAATAGTTTTCTCTCTTATTTAAGGGTGTGCAGCAAATACGAACTAAGCTGGAACCATTGAATTAAGTTATTTTAATTAGCATCATTGTTTATTGATGTGGTAAACTTGGAACATATATTAATAATAGCAATGAATCAAAGGATTTCCACATGTAGGCCCTCTGCCTATTTGGCATCAGTGTACACAGGAATAATACATCATTGAATTGTACTTACTAATCTGATGTAGAGAAACTCAGTTGTCACTTAGTACAGAGTAGGATTGCAGAGAGAGATGTTTTACAAAGCTACACCAGAGTTCAGATAAGGGAGAAGAGTAGCTTCAGGGGTAGGATAAATCTTGCACGTCCCCCTTTATTCATTACTCATTCATTACTCTGTGTATCAGATGTGTCACTGTGTATTAGGGGCAGCACAATGGGGTAGCGTTGGAGCTGCTGCCTTACAGCACCAGAGACCCAGGTTCAATCCTGACTCTGGGTGCTTGGCTGTATGGAGTTTGTACGTTCTCCCCGTGACCTGCGTGGATTTTCTCTGAGATCTTCGCTTTCCTTCCACACTAGGTTAATTGGCTTGGTAAAATTGTAAATTGTCCCTGGTATGTGTAGGATAGTGTTAATGTGCGGGGATTATTGGACTCGGTGGGCCGAAGGGCATTTTACACGCTGTATCTCTAAACTAAGCTACACATGACATTAGAAATTTACAACTTAAATAATGCAAAGGACAAAAATGTATCTCTCGCAAATATCAGAGAACTCCTTGCCCACCAGCGATATATTGACCTTAATGGCACAGAAGATAAAAGAAACAAAATATAATCCCCTTTAAAATTGATAAATAGATTAAATAAAAGATTTCAAAATAAGCATTTATATCCAGGATTATTTGCATAAACTCAACCACCGTAATGTAATATATAATTTGATTTTACTTTTGATCAAATTGCATGAGGATATATTATTTATGTCCTAAGCATAAAGATAAAGAGTCCCTTTCAGAACAAATACATTATACTGAAGGAGGTCTTTAATTGTTAGAATAATTGTTTTGTGCATTCACCCAATTCCCTTAATCATTTATTTTACTTGGTATAAACTAATTTTCTGCAGATTTAATTACCATGGGAAACACTGGTATTTTACTTATGGAAAACAACATTTTAGTAACAAGGCAATCAATGCGGATATATTATTGAGTCTTAAATAAATTTATATCAAGAGTACCCTGCCCACTATCCACACCTTCATCAAAGCCCAACACAATGGACATTCTCTGTTCTGGACATTCTCTTCCATTTCCTTTCATGCTGTCATTAAATATGAATCAAATTCTTCTAACAATTACCTAAAATCAATGTTCCTCAAGGTATTAAACTTTCTACTAGTCTACTAAGGATAATGGGTCTTGCCCGTCCAACCTAGACCTCTGAATTAAATTCTCCCTCAGTTCCAAAGAAAAGCACTCCTTAGTTTTTCTTGCCTTATAGCAAGACTCCTCTACCTGTGTCACATCTTCCCAAATCACTTCTATATTCTCTGCACTGCTTCAAATTCATGTAGCACAGCAACCAGAAATGTACACAGAATTGGAACTGTAACCCAAATGGAGTTTGACTTAATGCTGGAAACTTTTCTCAAGATTCAAGATTCAACAGAGTTTATTGTCATGTGTCCCAGATAGGACAATTAAATTCTTGCTTTGCTTCAGCACAACAGAATATAGAAGGCATGAATACAGAACAGATCAGCGTGTCCATATACCATTGTATAAATATATACACACATGAATAAATAAAACAGATAAAGTGCAAATAGACAGATAACGGGCTATTAATGTTCAGAGTTTTGTTTGAGTTCAATAGCCTGATGGCTGTGGGGAAGAAGCTGTTTCTGAACCTGGATGTTGCAGTCTTCAGGCTCCTGTACCTTCTACCTGAAGGTAGCGGGGAGATGAGTGTGTGGCCAGGATGATGTCCACTCTCAGTCCAATCATCTTTATTTGCTACTGCATATCGAGCCTCATTTATCTCTAGGTTTAGGTTTATTATTGTCACATGCGCAGAGGTACAGTGAAAAGCTTTGAGTGGCATGCTCTCCAATCAAAATCAGATAATATTATTCATAAATACAATCAAGCCAAACTAAAGTACAATAGATCGAGCAAAGGGGAAGATATAGGGTGCAGAATATAGTTCTCAGCATAGCGCATTCCATGGACAATATCCAATGTCCACAATGAGGTAGAGAAGAATTGGACTTTACATGAGCTTATGGAAGGACTGATAACAGAGGGGAAGAAGCTGTTCCTCAGCCTGGTGTTGTGTGATTTCAAGCTTCTGTATCTTGACCTGACAGGAGTGAGGAGAAAAAGGAAAGACCGGAGTGGAAAAGGTCTACAGCGGTATGTTGGCTGCTTTCCCAAGGCAGCATGACGTGTAGTGTTCATGTAGCCAGTGGTCTGGTCTGTATGATGGACAGGACTGCATCCTCAACTCTCTGTGATCTCTAACGATCTTGGGCAGAGTTGTTCCCAAACCAGGATGTGAAGCAACCATACAGTACACTTTCTATGCTACAATATAATATGATATGATATGATACAACACAATACGATCGAACTTTTTCCCAGGAGGGGAATTGATCTGCCAACAGTCATAAAACACAAAATCCATGAAACATGAAATTAAAGTGATGAGTGGAAAGAATTGGGGATGTGCAAAGATTGCGGATGGGGAAGTCAGACTTAGTCTACCACACGACAGGATGGGGAGGGGTATACGGTTAAATGGTACATCTGTAGAAGTTGGTCACAGTTATAATAACTGTTGTTATACTATGTAGAGTTGTTTCATCGGAATGCAGCCCTTTATTTATTCTTCCTAACTCTCCCTGCTTGTAAGCCAGAACGATGGCATTTAAAGATGGGCAAACACAACAAACTGATATACCACACTCTTTCCCTTGAGATTAAAGGGCCTGTCCCACTTAGCGATTTTTTCGGCGACTGCGGAGGGCCAGTGACTGACGCCCGTAAAACCGTCAAGTTGCACGACATTCATGCTGACGTATGCTGTCATGCGGTGACACCTGGTTCTGGTTAGGGCTGTAAAATATTCTTCCTTCAATGCATGGATTTTAAACATTAATATATTAAAATTAATACAATAAAATCAATTGTGCAAATGAAAAGATGTCTGAGTCATTCAGTTTTATTTATAGACGTATTGGTCCGCTTCCAGATCCAATCACCGTCTCTATAATTTTTCACAGGGATGGATTCAGTGAGTGGAGACTGAATTCCCCTCTCCCCTTCACCCCCCTCTTCCCCCCTCCAGCCCCATCCCTCCTTCTCCACTCCCCCTACCCTTCTTCCCTCTCCTCCCTCTTCTTCCCTTCCACCCTCTTCCTCCCTTCTCCACTGCCCCGCCTCTCCTCACATCCACTTCTCCCCCTCTCCCTCCCTTCTCCCATTCACCCCCCCCCCCCCCCCATTTGTGGACCCAGCCTGCAACCAGACACAATTTATCCCACACACAATTTATACAAAACTGTGAGTACGGGAGGAAACCCAAACCCTAGCCCTAACCCTAACCCCAACCCCAACCCTAGCCCTAGCCATAACCCTAACTCTAGGTTGATAGGCTTGGTATAAGTATAAATTGTCCCTAGCGTGTGTGGGATAGTGTGCGGACGATCGCTGGTTGGTGCGGACTCGGTGGGCCGAAGGGCACTGTATCTCTGAACTAATGTGACACAGGGGCCCCAGGGGTTGGACTCAAACTCCCAATGTTCCGCCTGCTCCTCATGGGAACTAAACTGTTGGCCACGAGTTGTCCCAGAGGCAGGAGGGGGGTGGAGGGGAGAGGGGAGTTCAGTCTACACTCACTGAATCCATCCCTGTGAAACGTTGTACAGACGGTGATAGGATCTGGAAGCAGATCAATACATCCATAAACAAAACTGAACAACTCTGAAATATTTTCATTTGCACAATTGATTTTATTGTATTAAATTTATATATATCATGTTTAAAATCCATGCATTGAAGGAAGAATATTTTACATCCCATCTGTGGTCCTTAACCCTAACCCTAACCCTAATCGGGTGTCACCCACAGGACAGCATACATCAGCGTGTGACAGGGTGCACGACATGATGAGACACCCAAAATCGTGGGGCAGAGAGACACCGCGCATCACCTACACGTCATCGCGCATCGCTAAATGCGTCACCACCTGTCACGCACCGAACACGACACGCCAGCCTCTTTCCAGACTGTCGCCGAAAATGTCACCCAAGTGGGACAGGCCCTTAAACCTCCCTTATCATGAACACATGGGTTCTAACTATTCAAGGTTTCTAAGTCAGTTTATTGGCATATGTACCAATTGAGATATAGTGAAATTCGAATTACCATACAGCCATACTAAAAAAAAGCAACAAGACACACAACTACATAAAAGTTAACATAAACTTCCACCACAGCAGATTCCCCATTTTCCTCACTGTGATGGAAGGCTATAAAGTCCAATCCTGTTCCTCTTTTATTCTCCTGCGGTCGGGGCAGTTGAACCATCTGTAGTCGGGGCAATCGAAGCTCCTGCAGCTGGCAATCAAAGCCCCTGCATCGGGGAGATCAACGCTCCTCCGGCTTGGAGTTCTAGAAGTCGGTGTCTGACTAGAGACCATGAGCTCCACGATGTTAAAGTCCTGCAGACTCCTGCGGTAGAGCTCAGATTGATCCCTGGCAAAGGGATCGCAAGCTCAGTGATGTTAAGTCTGCAGGCACCCATAGAGGAGCTCCCGGTTGGCCTCCAGCAAAGGCCGCCAACTCCTCGATGTTAGGCCGCAGTGCGGACAGAGATATGATACTGAAAAAATTTGCATCCCCGTCGAGGTAAAAGATTAGAAAAAGTTTCCCCCAACTTCCACCCTCACCCACCTCACCCTCAACATAAAACAAGCTAAAGAACACCAAAAACATACATTTATCACCAACAAACAAACAACAAAAGAAGGAGGAGACAGACTGTTGGCGAGGCAGCAATTGCTGGCGCAACCCGACACAGTACATGAAGTTACCAACTCCTCCACTGAAGCAGGTTGTTCAATGAATCTGCCTATTTACATAAACTGTTACCAATATACAAAATGCACTCAGGTATGTCCAATTTAAAGTGACGTTTGTTTTTAGTGTCTTCCTGTGTTACAGAGAGTGTCCTTACTTGGGAGTATCAGACGCTGGTGAGGAATGAGGCTGCAATCTTATGCTATGGAGCAAAGTCTTCCATGTCTCGCAATTATCCTGAAGAATGTTTACCATAGATGTGGGAAAGAATGAGAGGTAAACAAAGTGACCATGAACATATCTATTCTCAATGGTGCTCTGTAGGTCAGGGTCTCTTAGCCTTGTCAACCTCTCCAGAAATCCACAGGCACTCTGGGATTTGCCTGAAATCCCAGAATAGCACCTTTCTCTAGGACACAACATTCAGATCGGCCAACCTGTCATAAAATGTTGCAGATGACATCTGGAAATAGTGGAGGACAAATCAATCTTGAGCAAAGCCATTGAATGTGAGGTTTATGTGGCGATTAAAAATGTAACAGGTATCCTTTCAATCACCACGTGAGTGTGCCCCAGTATGCAAGTATCAACTGAGCCTATTTTGTGAAGAAGGGGCAGACCGGGAATCCCCTTTCATCCAAGCATTAGGGTAGCACAGCGGCACAGTGGTGGTGTTGCTGCCTCACAACCCCATACCCAGGTTCGATCCTGACTACCGGTACTGTCTATGTGCAGTTTGTACGTTCTCGATCACGTGGGTTTTCTCCGGGTGCTCTGGTTTCCTCTCACTCTCCAAAGACGTGCAGGTTTGTAGGTTAATTCACACACTGGTGCAGTTGGAATCCCGTAGGCAAGGTGGTGATAACTGCACACCCTTTTACTAGTGAGGTAGACCTCTAACTCTGGATCAACTCCAGCATCAGTGGGCAAAGTATAAATTCAGTTTACTGAAGAATCTCTGCCTGCCAAGATAGTAAATTGAATCACTGCATCAGGCAATGGATATATCTCAGCTTCTATAACGTGATTTATGCTGACTTTGCACACAATACTGAATCAACGTTTTGCACTCAGGTGAAACTACAGTGGAAGCTGCCCAGCACTCTGCTCTTTGAATGACGGGATGCCACCTTTCTCCAAATTATTATGTTTATTTCCAGCTATCTCCTTCAAGGCACAGGCACAGAGGCTGAAAGAAGATGGGCCAGGCAGCATCTATGGTGGGAATCATCACATTATGTTTTGAGTCGGGACCTTTCTTCAGAATGAAACATCCAACCCAACCCAAGTCATTGTCAGTCTATTTCTCTCCATGGATGATACCTGATCTGCTGAGTTCCTCTAGCTGTTTGTGTTTTGCTCAAGATTCCAGCATCTGCAATCTCTCGTGTCTCTCAGGAAGATAGGAGCGGATTCTACTTCCATTCAAATATTTGTTTAGAAATCCTTGATCTTCCTGTAGCCTTTCTTAGAGATAGAAATATATCTATCTGACGCTTTATATGGTGCATGTTGCAGAATATTTTATTTGCCATCCATTAAAAGTAGATATTTTCCCAGGTTCACTTTGGAGACAACAGCAGCTTGATTTCAGAGGGCATCACCAAGGAATACTCACAATAGCACAGGAGCTTGCCTGATGCCTAAATGCAAGATGTTGTCCTCTTCCAGTGCTGATAGCAAAATTCCCTTGAACTTGTAATGCATTGATAAGAGATGTATTGTCCCAGGTAAGACAAAGCCACCAATTTATTTGTTCCAACAACATCTCTTCCTGTCTCCCCCTGCTAGTTAATAGCGGATAGGTCAGCATTATGGAAACCCAAGATGGACAAATTGTCATCTGAATGATTGTGTGCACATTGTTTATAGTCATCCGTCCTGAAACGGATTAATGAAATTCTTACTTGCTGCAGCACAACAGATACATAAACATAGTACTCTGTAAACAGCAGAACAACATATACTCTCCTATCCTAGATTATTGATACTCTCTCCGACTAACAGTCTCACATTCAGCACTGGATGCACCAAAACTGCTTCGAGTGAAACGTCATTTATAAAGAAGTGAACATCTTCAGTTTCGACCTCAGCCCATTCAGCCTCATTCCAGTCAACTGTCGCTGTCAGCAAAATAATTCAGACCAAGACAAGGAGGAGAAAAAAAACTGTATGTCCTAGGGCACTATGGCATGGAGCCAAGCATTATTATTTTGGACTGAGCTTTTCAGATTAAATAAGCAGAACACATGTAAACACTTCTCTTTCTCTGTAAGCATTTAAATCTATATAAACATCATGCTCTAAAAGACCCTCGTCAGGAATCAAGAGACCTGACTGCAAAATGACCGTGGCAGCTGAGGAAGGAAAATTCAATTAATTAAATAAATCAGGAGTTAAAAAACTATAATTATTACATGCTGACCAAATAATTATTGGATTGTTGCACAAGCCTGCCTGGTTCACAATGGTCCTTCAGGAGAAAAGATTTGCCATTCTTGTCTCTATGAATGTGGTCGAAACTTATCTGCTCTCAAAAATGGTCTAGCAACTTATTCTGTTCAATGATAATTAACAATGTATAATAAATGCAAATGCCAGCTAGCTCCATGTCCCATGAACTAATAAACAAATATGTTGTAATTATGTTCCAATTCCTCATCAATATGTGCATGCTTAAAATAGTTAATGATTTAAGACCAAATAATACTCAATTTCTCTTTGGTGATTTGATTTTTGCAAGTTAATAATATACATAAATACAAGTTGAAATAATCCTACTTTTAATTAGCCACACTGGAAGGAGATGCATTGTTCCAGGCCCCTGCCAAGTCTTATGGGAGGACCCGGTTTTGAAGTGCGAAATAATTACCCAAACATTAACTTTTATCTCAATGGAGTAGACTATTTTTGAGTTAGCTCACAAGTCACTCTGGATTCCAGGAAAAGCTGTGTGTAGAAGAGGGAGTTTTGGGTTAACACACCAGACATCTTCCCTTGGACACCCAAGGAATTGCAGATGCCGGAATCTTGAGCAAAACATATTGTGCTAGAGATACTCAGCAGGTTAGGCAGCATACATGGAAAGAATGGATAGATGACGTTTCGGGCCAAGACCTTTCTTCAGCACATCTGAAACCTTCTCTTCCCAAGCTGCCAACCAGAAAGACCCAATACAATCTAGGAAATGCTTTAACCGAAGTAGGGTTGAGAAGTAACAGAAGGGAATTGATTTTGTTTTCCCACTGTCTCACATGGATGCTGTGGCTTTTTGTTGAAACTGGAATATGGAATTCATAACTATCAAGGGTGGTGAAAAGAGATGGGATTTGTGCCTTCAGTAGAGAATTTTTTTGTTTAATATTTTTATTAGAAGCAATACATATTGCCAATGATATAACAGTTTTTCAAATACGCATTTAACTTGTTTCAAAAGTTATACAAATATTACGGAATGATTTATATAAGCTTCTATTTTTTTTTTAGAAAGTAAAGAAAGTAAAGAGGTGAAAGAATAGGTGTTTGATCAAAGAGGAGTGTGATTAAATAATATTGATTATTATATATTAAATTTTTTTTTCAAAAAACACAATTAAAAAAAACAATAATAATAAAAATTAAAAATAATACAAGCAAACAATTATTAGACTTAAAAAAAATTTAATAAAGTATACATCTTAACAATGAATGGAACCATTTCACATACCAATATCTATAGAGACGTGTATACAAATCTCAGAATAGATCTTTTCATCTAATCCTACCACCGGGTACTTATTGAGTTACAATGCTGAGCTCAGCATCCCTTCATATAGTCAGTGAATGGAGACCATATTTGTTCATCCTTCAGTAGAGAATTGAAAGGCACCGTTGAGAAAATAATTTGCTGGGTATGGGGAATAAAACTGATAAGATCACTTTACATGGTGCAATAAACCATTTGATGGAGGAACTCATGTAGGAAGGAATTGCAGATGTTGGTTTTGTTACTGAAGACTCAAAATGCTGGAGTAACGCAGCAGGTCCTGAAGAAAAAGGAATAGGTGACATTTCGGGTAGCCACCCTTCTTCAGACTGTCTCAACCCAAAATGTTACCTATTCCTTTTCTCCAGAGATGCTGCCTGACGCGCTGAGTTACTCCAACATTTGTGTCTATCTTCATATTTTATGTTTCTCTATTTTCACTTTGCTCTGTGGAGGAACTCAGTGGTTTCCTGATATTCAACATGGACTCTGTGGGCCCAAGGGTTACCCTCTATATTGTAACAATCTGACTGCATGAATGCAAAACCTCCTATGCTTTCCTTCATCTTAGATTAAACCCTATTTTAGTTTCACAAGCACACATAAATCAACATTAAATAAAACAAACCTAAGTCATTGCAATTGGATATTTCTAGATAATACAGTAAATCAGAGTGAAAGTAAATCAAATTGGGGTGTTTCCCAATATAATTAACCTTCATCCACACTCCCAACACCAATTTAATTCTGCATTAAATCCTTACATTCCTCCAAGCACAAATTAGGTCCTCTGTCCAGTAACCCATTGGTCATAAGGAGATCATACAAACACCACACCAACAGCACCAGAGTTCAGGATTAAACTCACACCTCTGGCATTGTAGGCTGCAGCTCTACTAGCTGGCACAATGCACCACCTGAAAATTAGTCATCTGAAAAGGTAGATGAGCAATGATGGCTAAATGCCCCACCTTATCTATAATTCACTGACAAATGATAAGGCATACATCCAAAACAAGGCTCGCTCATTAAAGAGTTAAATGATAGTGAATTCAATGGCATAGTGAATAGAGTGCTTACAAAATACATATTTAATGAGAAATAATATTTTTCCCCCTAACTGCTGTATGATGAGTCACCTGTCACAATAATGACAAGCTATCCACTTGAATTTGTTGTGTGTCATGGTTCATTTTAGGTTTCCTTGTATTTTGCAATGTTGGTGCATCTCTTATGTGGCACTCATTAATGCCTGTCAGTTCCATTTGTTTTTGTCTGAAAAGAAATCCCATGAATCGTGTCACAAATTGGTTCTGTCCAAAAGCATTTGCATTCCTCCAAGCACAGTTGAAAGTGGTCAATGGATTCAAGGGGAAGCAGTCACCAAGACACAATAGGAAAAGATCAAAGCAATAACATGACAATAAAGGTCTCCCATGCTTGCCCAGTCAATCTATTGTCGTTGCATAAAGGGAATAATGATAAGTAGATTGTTCCATTAAAGAAATTAAATCTCAGACAGATGAAGACCAGAAAGCTCGGACCAAATGCCCATTACAAATTAAATTTCCTGCTTAATTGACACCATGTAAACACACACATCTTACCCATGTTTATTAAATATAATGTGGGTGTCATATGGACCTATTCCTGGGTGATGAGGAAGCTGAAGTGTGGCTATGATGTTCTGGAGCTAATTTGATTTTTTTTGTATAGAAACCAAGAACTGTAGATACGTTTAATACACAACATGACACAAAGTGCTGGAGTAACTCAACAAGTCAGGTAGCATCTCAGGAGAACATGGATAGCTGATGTTTCAGGTCTTGATCCTTCCCTAGACTGATTGCAGGGGGGGAGAAGGAAGCTGGAGGGGGAGAGGCAGGACAAAGCATGGCAGAAGTTTGGAACAAAGGCCACAGATAAGAATGCAAGGCAAGAAGCCGGGGTGGAGATTACCAGGAGGTGAAGAAGATAAATAGTTGGGAGTGCAGGTGGGGCCAAGGGGAAGAAAGGGGGAGGTGAGAGAGAACAGGGATTGTGGGATAGAAAATAGGGTGGCTGGGAGGATTTAGACTTAAAATTGGAGAAATCAATGTTCATACTGTCAGGTTGTAAGCTAGCTGAGCAGAATGTGAGGTGCTGTTCCTCCAGTTTTCATGTGGCCTCACTCTGGCAATGGAAGTGACCCAGGACAGAAAGGTCAGGCTGGAAAGGGGAATTAAAACGGTTAGCAACCGGGCGATCCAGTAGACTTTGGCAGACCAAGCACGTGTTCGGCAAAATAGTCACCGAGTCTATGCTTGGTCTTGCTGATGTACAGGAGGCCACCCAGGGAACACCGGATGCAGTAGATGAGGTTAGATGAGGTGCACATGAACCTCAGTCTCACCTGGAAGCACTACTGGGGGTTCATGGAGGGAGAGGAGGGAGGAGGTATAGGGACAGGTGTTATTTCTCCTGAGGTTGCGGGGAATGTATCTGGGGAGGGGGTGGTTTGGGTGGGACGGGACTGGTGAACCAAGGAATTTCAGAGGGATTGGTCTCTGTGGAAAGCAGAAAGAGGTGGAGATGGGAGGATGTGAGAGTAGTGGTGGGATCCCGCTGGAAGTGTTGGAAATGTCAGTGGATGATGTGTTGGATGCAAAGGCTGGTGGGGTGAATGAGGACGAGGGAAAAACCATTGTTCCATCTGGGGGGGGGGGGAGGAGGAACAAAAGCGGAACTACGGGGCATAGAGGAGATGTGGGTGAGTGATCTATCCAAGACAGAAGGTAGAAAACCTTATTTTGTGACTGTATATTACCATGGGGAGAAGGTCCCCAAACAAAGTTAGATCACCTGAAATAACTTTCAAAGCTCAAAAATCAAGGACCACATTTCTGCTCCAGATGAAAAAAGCCATCCCAAAAACTATATTATCTCTATTTTCTTTAAAGACCCCATGGTAAAATGTGTAGAATATCACAAAACTGACAAATTTCAACAACTATTTATTTTGACACATTTATTTTGGACTAATGGAGTGTCATAGGCTGAGGTGCGACCTAATAGAAATATGTAAAATTATGACAGATAGGATATGTAGAATATTTTTTCCAGGATGAAAATGTAGAATACGAAATGGCAAAGGTTTAAAGTCTGAAGGAGAAATTTTAAACAAGATTTGTGAGGCAAGTTTTGTTTTAAACTGGTAGGTGCCTGGAAAGTGCTGCCAGGGGAGGAAGCAGAAGCAGATGTAATAGCAATGTGTTTTAGACAGATGTGAACAGTTCAGGTTAGTTTAGCTTAGAGATACAGTGCTGAACCAGGCCCTACGGCTCACCGAGTCCGCACTGACCAACAAACCCAGCACGTTAACATTATCCTATACACACACACACACACACACACACAGACACACACTGGAACAATTTACATTTATACCAAGCCAATGAACCTACAAGCCTGTATGTCTTTGGAGTGTGGAGGAAACCAAAGATCTTGGAGAAAACCTGTGCAGGTCATGGCGAGAACATACAAACTCCAACAGACAGCAACCGGAGACAGGATTGAACCCAGGATTCTGTAAGGCAGCAACTCTACCGCTGCGCTACCATGACGCCCTCAGGTATGGAACTGAGGAATACAGATCATGTGCAGAAGAGGTTAATTTAGATTGTCACCATGGTCGAGGATGTGGTAAACTGAAGGGCTTGTTCCTGTGCTGTAACTTTCCATGCTCTTATGTTCTATAATAAAACACCATTAAAGCTTTATATCAGCCTGCCATGACATAAAATGTATGCGTAAATCATTCATATAAATCTTACTTACTTTGTCAATTACATTATCTTTATTAGAAAAAAAGTTGTAAAAAGTTAACACAATCTCCTACAATTGTCTAATGCATTTTAAAACTCTTGTCAGATGGTTTATTGGGTAATTAATGCCGATAGAATTTGCAATGGAATTCTTTGTCAATCAGAAAATAAAGTTGAACGGTATTGATAGATATATTTTGGTAGGTCCCTTTCAACCAAGCCAAGCAAAAGTACTTGCATTAGGTGACAGCACATCACGATGCAATATAAGATAATTAACAGAGCAAACAAAAAAAAGAACAACGGGCATTGAACATTACTGCACATTTGATGAGTTCTTGTCAACGTTATTTCTGTTTAATATGTCAAAATTGGGAGTCAAGAGAGTTTAATTGTCATATGTCCCGAAACAGAACAATTGAATTATTTCTTGCAGCGGAACAACAGATATAGAAGGGTCTTGACACGAAACGTTACCTGGGGGGGGGGGGGGGGGGAAGGATACGGAACTGTATTTGACTTTGCACTATATTGTTTGTTTTTATATATTGAAATTTGTTTTATAGTTTACGATGGTGTCTATGGAGTACTCTATTTACATCAAAGATAGGCACAAAATGCAGGAGTAACTCAGCAGGTTAGGCTGAATCTCTGGAGAAAATGGCTAGATGACGTTTCGCGTCAAGACCCTTCTATATCTGTTGTGCCGCGGCAAGAAATAATTCAAGTGTTCTGTTTCGGGACATATGACAATTAAACTCTCTTGACTCCAATTTTGACATATTTAACAGGAATAACTTTGACAAGAACTCATCAAAAATATGTCGACAAAAACATGGCATTGATAGCATAGATAGTACAACACCTTTCTTCAAAGCAGAGGTAGCTAAAGCTAGTGGGCACAGTTTTGAGGTAAGGAATCTGAGAAAGATATTTTTTCACTCAGAGGGTGACTGGAATCTAGAATCTAGAAACTACCAGGTACTCTCACAAATTTAAGAAGTATTTAGCCGAGCATTTGAATTGGCAAGTCACAGAGAGCTACAGACCCAAGTCCTGATATATGGGACGAGTATAAACAGGTCCTTAATGGTTAACATGCATCTGGTGTGCTGAAGGGTCTGTTTCGATGCTGTAAGACATGAAAATCACTTTCCCTATGCAAGGGTTTCCATGAAGGAATGAAGACACCCAGCATGAGAATGAGAGATCAGAGGTCAACACTGACATTGGTATGAAACATGGCTGATCCGTAGCAACAACATGACATCTTCTTGTATTTGATTCTGGAGACAATTGAGAGGGATGCAAGATGAAACACACGCGTCTGAAGAAGGGTCTGGAACCGAAACATCGCCCATTCCTTCTCTCCAGAAATGCTGCCTGTCCCCCTGAATTACTCCAGTGTTTTGAGTTTATCTTCGGGATGCAAGATTACTTGAGGATGGATGGCAGTTTCTTCAACATCAGATGACTTTGGAACAATATATCCCCCCACTCACTATTTGGGGAACTTGCTGCATGAGGTACCTGGTACATAGCAACTGAATTCCATCTGGAATCCAATTCAATAATAATGGATCGGACAATACGAATCATGCCCATTATCTTAGGCATAATGGACAACTCGATACATAGAGTCATAGTCATACAGCAATACAGTGTGGTAACAGGCCCTTCAGCCCACATTGCCCACACATGTCCCAGCTATACTAGTCCCACCTGCCTGCACTTGATCTATATCCGTCCAAACCTATTCTATCTATGTACCTGTCTAACTGTTTCTTAAATGTTGGGATAGTCCCTGCCTCAACTGGCTCTTCTGCAGCTTGTTCCATACACTCATCACTCTTTGTGTGAAAAAATTACCCCTCAGATTCCTATTAATTCCTTCCCCCTTCACCTTAAACCTATGAGTTCTGGTTTTTGTTTCACTTAGTCTGGGCAAGAGACTCTGTGTATCTACCCAATCCATTCCTCGCATAATCTTACATAAGATTACCCCTCATCTTCCTGTGCTGCAAGATATGGCGTCCCAGCCTACTCAACCTCTCCCTATAGATCAGACCCTCTAGTCCTGGCAACATCCTCATAAATGTTTTCTTTACCCTTTCCAGCTTTACACCATCTTTCCTATAACACAGTGCCCACAACTGAACACAATTGCCCCGAACTGAACACAATAACTGGAAAGGTTTGGCAAAGCTATCTCATGTGTCTTGGCTGGCACTTGTTATCCCCACACACTTAGGTGTTGAACTATCAGTGCTTTTCTTTTAGATCTGTGAAAGTTGGGGTATGCTCTCTAACGAGGAACATCCACTCTTATTGTCTCACAATTAATATCAGTCCCCTGGAATCCTTGATATATTGGCCTTTGACCTGTGCAAACTATGGTGGATCCTCCCACCCTTGGCACTGAGACAGGAAAAGTACAGGCCCCAAGATTGCCTGCTGTGGCCCACATAAGAACCATCTGTGATGTAGAGGACCAAAGGTCTATATAGTGGCATGGCAAATCCTGGTCAAGTTTTAAAGCACTTCGGCTGACAGCTGGGATGGTCTTGCCAACACCACACAGCCAGGAAAAATCAGGTCAGGGCAGGTGCAGCTCCCTGCAGAGTGCCACAAGAGACCCTCAGCTGAGCTGGAAAGCAGAGAGTACCATCAGGAAGAAACTTTGTGAGCGCCTCACCCACACCACTGAGTAACTAACGTTCATGCTTCTCCCTTCAAATGTCACCATGCAGTTTTGATATAGCAGCCAAAGCCAGATGTTGCTGAGATGTGCAGAATGAACACCACAGATGTTCTGATGGGTTCTGGATGATGCAGCAAATTATGCTGCAGGATTGGCTGACAGTGCACATAGCTCAAGGATTGCTGCCAATACCTGATAGCAATGCTGACAAATATATGATGCTTCGCCAACAGGACTCCCTTTCACTTCTCTCTCATTCCCAACTCCACGCAACTCCATCCAGCATCATTCATTTTCTTCCCGTGCCTCACCTCCAAACACAGGATTGCACATGACCATGTGCTTCCTGCTCCCTGTCGCCCACTCCTACCCCCGCAACATCTTCCCTTTGTTCAGTGTGTCTGTGCATGCATCCTCTCAGCCTGCACAATTTGCCATGTGACGCATCCCCCACCCCTCCTAGTTCTTCCGAACGACCCTGCTCGTCCTCCAGGGTCATCTCCCAGTCACATGAAACAATTAATGTGTGGGAGGTGGACTGTGAGCCACCATTTTAGACCCAGTGTGCTGCACTGATTGAAGTCCTACGGACATCTGGAGCATCAAAACCAAAGCTGGAGTAACTCAGGCCCTTGTGCCTGCTCTGCCATTCAATGAGATCATGGCTGATCTTTTATCTCAGTTCCAATTTCTTGCACGAGTCTTATATTTCCTTAATATGTGAAAAGGTAATGATCATGGTCATGGATATGATCAGCGACAAACAATCCACACGTGCCTTGGGTAGAGTGTTCCAAACATTCACTCTCTTCTGAGTGAAGATTTTTTTCTCAATTTCATCAACAGCTGACCCTGTACATTGAGATGCATACACATTGATGTTTCTCTCAACTATCCTTATATTGTCGTATATCGAGTCAGAGTAATTCAGGGTGGAAACAGGCTCCTCGGCCCAACTTGCCCACATCGATCATCATGTCCCATCTACACTAGTCCAACCTGCCTGCGTTTGGTCCATATCCCTCTAATCCTATCCTATCCATGTACCTATCTAAATGTTTCTTCAACATTGCGATAGTACCTGCCTCAAATACCTCCTCCAGCAGTTTGTTCCATACACCCACCATACTTTATGTAAAAAAGTTACCTCTCAGGTTCCTATTAAATTGTTTCCCTCTAACCATAAACCAATGTTGTGGTTCTCGATTCCCATACTCTAGGAACTATTTGGAAGTTGAACTGTACAACAAGTTGTAGAGCTGGTTGGTGCTGCATTCAATAAACTCTAGGATATACTTGGACTTTCAAAACAGGCATCGATCCTTCATTGAAGATTGGCAGCTGCTCCAAATGCTTGAATTGTGACTCATTACTGATTTACACATTTACATGGAAATGTACCATAACCATTGTTGGAGGAGAGTGGGTTTGGACTAGTACAAGTACAAACACATTTCATGATCGAAATTGAGATCAGTTCTGATGAAGGGCATAATTGAGAGAATACAGCATAGAGTCAGACAGTGCAATATTGAGACAGGAATGAGGCAGGCAGCATAACAATGAAACTACTGCAAGGCAGCAGTGTAACAATAGGAACATGATGAGAGGAACACAGTGCAAGTGAGAAAAAAAATATGCAGAAGATTGGAGTAATGTAACGTGATAATAGTGAGACAGGCGGTGTACCTATGAAAATACAGTAAGGGCAGTAGTGCCACAGTAATAAAATGGTGAGAGGAATGCACTGTAAATGAGAGTAGAATGACACAGTGGACTGCAGCATTATTACATGATAAGAGGTCAGTAAGGCAGGCAGCGTAGCCATTAAGTAGAACATCGAGCTAGAACATTGCAGCACAGGAATGGGCCCTTCAGGCCACAGTATTTGTGCCAAACGAGATGCCAAGTCAAACTGATCTCATCAACCTGTACAAAATCCATATCCTTCTATTTCTTGCACTTCCATGTACCTATCTAAAAGCCTCTTAAAAGCCACTATCGTATCTGCCTCCACCACCACCCCTGAAAATGTGTTCCAGGCCCCCACCACTCTCTGTATACAAACTCCCCTAACATCTCCATAAACTTTCCCCCTCACACCTTCTAGCTATGCCCTCTATCATTGTGCATTTCCACCCTGGGTAGAAAAGGTTCTGTCTGTCTACCCTACCTGTACATCTTATAATTTTATATACTTCTATCAAGTCTCCCTTCAACTCCAAAATTACAGAAAAATTACAGAGAAAGTTGATCCAACCTTTCTTTGTAACTGAAACCTCTTATCCACACGGCATTCTGGTAAACCTCACCGACAGTGAGGAAGCAGATGATGTAAAATGAGGTGACTAATGTAGTGTCAAGAATGTAGTGGCAAGAGTGCAATAGGGAGAGTGACAGAGTAACTGTGAAAATACAGTGGGGGAACTGCCAGCATAACCATTAGAATGC